>CP141136.1:22344925-24844925 GCA_035236585.1 Warburgia ugandensis | reverse complement strand
AGGTTCACTTTGATCTTAGATGGTCTCCACAATGGCCTCAATCTAGACAAGGTCAGACTTCTACAAAAGAGTGGAAACAAGGGGGTGATCATGACTAGGGATCCAAGAGTTTGTTCATAAATGATAACGGAAACAGGGATTTTGGTGGAATGGGAGAACTTATCAGTTGACGAATGATGAATTTATTTTGTCAAGACGCACTTGAAATAGCTAACCTTCCCATCTTCAAAGGCCAAGTAGAAACATTTTTTTGGAATGCTTCTTCTACTATTGCTTAATTCCCGAAGGAATTACATTCAGTGTACACTATCAAGATATTGGTCATCTAAGGGATTTCTATATGGATTTAGAAATCCTAGATCTAGATTTTATGCCCTTTACTCGGAGTTAATAGATAGATTCATGTTATCCATAAGTAGTTATGATAAGCTGACAATTCTCAACCCCATAAGATCAATGGTAGTAGTAATCACTGAGGGACAAGGAGTTCATCCTCGTCAATTCCTAGTGAGATGTGATCTTAATTTAAGTGAAGTTCCCAAGGAAGAGGAATGGAAATATGTAGAGAGAATCTCACTAGTTAGAAATGAGATAGAAAGGCTCCCGTTTTTAGAAGACAAAATGTTGGGTCCGAATCCATGTGAAGTCAATTTTTAAACAATTGATCTGTATGACAGATCCATATGAACAGTCATGCACAAAAAGAAAAAAAACAACAACCACATCAGAAAATCAATGATTGGTGTCAAAAAAGTTGAAATTGGCATTGACCAATCTAAATAGTCAAATATCTACATCTAGATATGTAGTGTTGTCAAGATTTGTTGCACCACAAATCTTGACAATCGGATCATCTGAACCTATAAATAGGGGAGATCTAATCTCTAGTGTATGGTAAAGACACAGATCTAATTAGATCTGTGAGAGAAAAAGAGTGAGAGTGAGTGAGTAGAGTAGAGTAGAGTAGAGTAGAGTAGAGTAGAGTAGAGTAGAGTAGAGAGAGGATCTGAATTGATCCTCCTCCACCTCCAGTGTAATCTGTTCAAGTTAGTGACAGTTGCTCTCTTATCATGGATGTAGGCTAAAATTTGGCCAAACCACGTTAATCCTTGTGCTCTCTTTGTGTGTGTGGTTGTGTCTTCAAATATCAAATCCAAATCATCGGAGCAGGCCACCAGATCTGTAGATCTGACTTTCAAAACAGAGCTTCCCCAGCAGTAGTATCAGTGCTTCCCCAATAGTGCTTCCCCAATAGATCCAACCCAGATCCAACCCAACCCATTGTAGATTTAGGTTGAGGAGAGTGGCCCAGATCTAGTAAGATCGTCTAGCCCAGGCCAAGGAGTTTGGCCCAGGCCTAAGAGATTGGCCTAGCCTAGTCTAGATCCAACCTAGGCCAAGGAGAGGCCCAATCCAGATTGGAGTGACCAGATTTGAGTCTAGAGAGCTGATACTAGAGATTCCATATCTGAAATCTAGATCAGAGAGACTATATCTGAGTTTGAAGAGCTGAAACCATAGAGTCCAAATCTGAGATTTGAGATCTGAGATCTGGATCGAAGAACCCCAAATCTAAGAACTCTCAGATCGAAGAAGCAGTTAAGAAAAAAAAAAAAGGAGAGGAGCAGAGAAGGAGATCGGGAGTGGCGACAGTGAAGACACCAACCCATAAAAAAAATGATAAATCAATAAAGGAAAACTTATTTGATAGCAAATGAAACAGAGCAAAGTTGTAGATCAAGGGAAAATTAGTGAACGGCAGATATGTTGCTGATAATCATTGCTGATGCCATGGGCCAAATCGTTGAAGCTCACTGAATTAAGAGGAGCAGTAGCACGCACTTCTAGAGGAGAAAATGCAACGACAGGGAAACATGTAGCTAATGGGATAGGTTTAGGTTTCCTTTGTTACTTTTTTTAATAAAATCCTAAAATCGAGTATACAAAATTGATACTACCACCCCTATGAACAGCAACCGAGTTACAACAATAACTCGTAAATAGACTCTGAGTTGACTCATGAAGAGTACTGGGTTGAACACTACCTAAATAGTACTCCCCCTAATAGTAGCTTTATATTTTATGATTATGCCCTTAAATAGTACTCTAAATTCACAAATATACCCCCATATATAAAAATTTCCTAGGCACCCCTCAAACACTTCTAAGATTTTTTATCGTTCTAGACTTAATTGTGCACTCCATTTATCATGATTAGACTCAGAAAAGTTAGAAATAAACTCCAAAAATCAATGGAGGAATCTAATTCAGGAAATGTTGTAGCTAGGGCTATGATAAAACTCAATGCCACCAATTACAACTTATGGAGACCCAGAATGAAGTATCTTTTACATTGTAAAGATCTTCATAACCCACTAGATGATGAGGGAAAAAGACTTAAGGGGATTTCAAAAAAGGAGTGGACAAAAATGAACCTAAAAACTATAGGTCAGATCAGACAATGGATCGACCATAGTGTCCTCGATCATGTAGCCCAAGAAGATAATGACTATGTTCTTTGGAAAAAGCTAAAGAATATGTATCAAGCAAAGACTACACACAATAAAGCCTTGCTGATAAAAAGGTTAGTAAATTTAAAGTTGAAAAGCGAAACTTTGATAGCTGAGCACACTAGTGAATTTCATAATCTAGTGAACTAGCTCATATCAATAGAGTTTCTACTAGGGGATGAAGGGTAAGCTTTATTACTACTAAGTTCATTACTTGAAAGTTGAGAGATCGTGGTAATTTCCCTTAGTAACGCAACTTTAGAAGGCAGACTAGCCATGGAGATGGTGAGATGGTCAAGGACGCCCTATTAAACGATGAGGCTCAGAGAAAGGAAGATAGAACAGACTAGACACAAGCCCTGGTCACATAAAATAAAGAAAGCAGTGGAGGCAGAGGTAGAGGAAGAAGCAAAAGCAGAAGTAGGGGGATCTCAAGATCGTGCCAGATTTAAGAGCAAGCATAGAGGCAATACAAATGCTTCCATTGCGATATTCCAGGACATATGAATAAGGATTGCCAAAAACTGAAGAAGGAGATGAGACAAAACAAGCTAAAGGAAGATAATGGTGAAAAAAATGTCACCATTGCACAAGACATATTAGTACTAATGGTTGAAGAAAAAGTGTGCTTGCATGTGGCCAATAGTGAAGCTGAATGGGTGACAAACACAGCAGCCTCCTACCACACCCCTCAACATAAGAAATTCTTCGCCACTTATAAGGAAAGAGACTTTGGTACCATGAAGATGAGAAACAACAACTCATCCCAAATAATTGGGATTGGAGATGTGCATATCAAGACAAACCTTGGTGGCAAAGTGGTGTTAAAGGAAGTACGGCACATACAGGAACTCAAGCTGAACCAGATCTCAGTCCCAACACTTAATAAACAAGGCTATACAAACTATTTCAGCAATAGCACCTGAAAATTGATTAAAGGTGCAATGATCATTGCAAGAGAGCATATCTGCATCACTTTGTACAAGACTCATGTGAGGATATGCAAAGATAGCCTTAAAGCATTGGAGGACAAAGCATCGCCAAATCTTTGGCACAAAAGACTCGGACATATGGGAGAAAAGGATTATTCACACTCGCCAAGAAGCAGTTCATCAAAAACCAAAGGTATAACTCTCAACCCTTATAATTACTATTTGTTTGGCAAGCAATATAGAATTGTATTTTCATCTCCTATAATAAAAGGAAAGAAATATTGAGTTAGGTGCACACTGATGTATGTGGTCCCATAGAAGAGGAGTCTTTAGAAGAAAACAAATATTTTGTGACATTTATAAATGATACTTTTAGAAAGGTGTGAGTATATTTTGTAAAAAGAAAGTGTCGGGATTTTGAGTACTTCAAGAAGTTCCACACGATGGTGGAAAGGGAGACAGGAAAGAAATTGAAGTGTCTCCGGATAGACAACAGAGGCAAATACACTTCTAGAGAGTTCAAGGCATACTGTGCTGATCATGGTATTTGACATGAGAAGATGGTCCCACATACCCCACAACACAATGGTGTTGCTAAAAGAAGGAATCAAACCATTGTGGAATGAGTTAGAAGCATGCTCAGTATGCTTAAGCTGCCTAAGCCATTCTAGAGAAAAGTTGTACGAACTACCTGCTACCTTATCAACAGATCACCATCAGCACCATTAAATTTTGAAGTCTTAAAGAAGGTGTGGTCTGGTAAAAAAGTCTCCTACAAGCACTTGACGATGTTAGGATGCAAAGCATTTGTACATATATCTAAGGAGTTAAAACAAAAACTCGACCTCAAGTCAACTCCGTGTATCTTCATCAGCTATGTAGACAACGAATTTGGATGCATGCTATGGGATTCAGAGGCTAAGAAGGTTATGAGAAGTAGAGATGTCGTGTTCCACAAGAACCAATTCTACGAGGACTTTAAAAAACCAACAAAGTTCAGTGAAGAAAGTGCCAGTGCTCCAAATATTGTTCCAGATCCTACACCAGTATAATATGCCATAGACAACATGCAGGATGACCTCCCAGAAGTAGAAGAAGAGGATGCAGAGGGTGTTGAGCAGGGGAGTAACAACCCCCTCAATCAGAAGTTGTAGGACCATCACAAAAACCAAATGATGAAAAAATCCCTCCACCAAAAGATAATGAGACTCATCCAAAGACATCTTTAAAAGGTCATGTACTGATTCCCTCAAGGAGATATCCAGAATCAGAGTATATCACACTTACTAAAGAGGGGGATTTAGAAAGTTTTCAGGAAGCACAGAATTATGTAGACAAGAGTAAGTGGATGCAAGCCATGCAAGAAGAAATTGACTCGCTAAAAAAGAATAAGACTTGCAAGTTAGTAAAGCTTCCTAAAGGCAAAAGAGCACTGAAGAACAAATGGGTGTTCAAGCTCAAGAAGGATGGCCACAGAAAACTAGTGAAGCACAAGGCTTGATTATTCGTCAAAGCATTCGAGCAAAGAAAAGGAATAGAATTTGACGAGATCTTCTTACCATTAGTGAAAATGACTTCAATCCGAACTGTACTCGGATCGGTGGCTAGCTTAAATTTGGAGGTTGAATAGATAGATGTGAAAACTGCATTTTAGATGGAGATTTAGAAGAAGATATCTATATGATACAACCTGAAGGTTTTGAAGTTTCAGGGAAGAAGCACTTAGTTTGCAAATTAAAGAAGAGCCTTTGTGGTCTCAAGCAAGCACCAAGGCAATGGTACAAGAAGTTTGACTCATTCATGACGAGTCATGGGTATAAGAGAACAGCAGCAGACCAGTGCGTATATGTGTAAAGATTCCCTTATGGCAAGTTTATTTTACTCCTCTATGTAGATGATATACTTATTGCAGGACAAGATGCTGCTATGATTATCAAGTTGATGAGGGATTTGTCTAAGTCTTTTGACATAAAGGACTTGGGCTCAGCTCAGCAAATTTTGGACACGCAGATTGTTCACGACAAGAAGTCAATAAAGTTGTGGCTATAACAACAAAAGTATGCTGAATGAGTAATCAAGAGGTTCAACATGGAGAATGCTAAGCTGGTCAACACTATGCTTGGTAATCATTTCAAGTTAAGTAAGCAAAATTGTCCTTCTTCAAAACAGGAAAAAGAAAAGATGTCAACAATACCATACTCCTTAGCAATTGGGAGTCTGATGTATGCAATGGTGTGTACAAGACCAGACATTACTCATGCAGTAGGTGTAGTGAGAAAATTCCTGTCAAATCCAGGAAGAGATCACTAGGAAGTAGTGAAGTGGATATTGAGGTACTTGAAGAGTACATCCAAGATGTGCTTGTGCTTCAAAATATCAGAACCTATCCTAGAAGGATACACAGATGCTAATATGGCAGGAAATCTTGGTGGTAGAAAATCAACATCAAGATTTCTATTCACCTTTACTGAGGGAGCTATGTTTTGGCAATCCAAGTTGTAGAAGTGTGTTGCTTTATCAACAATGGAAGCAAAGTATATTACCACAGCTGAAGTTGGCAACAAGATGTTGTGGATAAAGTAGCTTCTCTAGGAACTCAGTATTATGCAGGATGAATATAGGATACATTGTGATAGTCAAAGTGCTCTAGACTTGAGCAAGAATTCAATGTATCACTTACACACAAAGTGTTAAGTGTTCAATTTTGATCAAAATACTCATAATTTAGTATTCAATTAGAGCATCTAGGCCATCAATTTCAAGATTTTGCATAAAATATTTCATATTAGCTTTAATTGGTTATCCAATTGTTGAATTGCAAAATTAACGGTTAGATGATCATCAAAGCTAATTAGAAGAATAATGAATGGTTTAGATGATGCCCATCTCCCACACCTCTCCTTCTCTCAGCTTTCTCTCTCCCTCATCTCTTTGCTTCCCTCTGCCCGAACCGTCAATCTCCTCTCCTCTCCTTTTCTGCTCTCTCCCTCTCCCGTGATCCCTTTCTCCTCTTCTCCTCTTTCCCCACGCTCCTTTTCTCACTCCCATCTCTCCCTCGTTTTTCCCAGCACTAGCCTATGCTTTTCTTCTGCTCTTCTCTCCTCTGTTTCACTGCCAAAATTCTCCTTCACCGTGCCCAGGCACGGTCTCTCTCTCAGATTCCCTTATTCCATCTCTTTCTCCCCTTCAGTTTTGAACCCAAAACCTCCGACATCATTCCCTTCTCCTTTATTTCTGACTTCTCTCTCTCATTCTCCCTCTCCCATCTTCCACCGCACTCCCCTTCTTCTTCTTCTTCTTCTTCTTCTTCTTCTTCTTCTTCTTCTTCTTCTTCTTCTCTCTCTCTCTCTCTCTCTCTCTCTCTCTCTCTCTCTCTCTCTCTCTCTCTCTCTCTCTCTCTCTCTCTCTCTCTCTCTCGTGATTTCCCTATCACCATCCTCTACCGGAAACCCCTCTTCTTTTCTCTCTGTTCTACGCCCACTGGCCCAGTCCTCTACTCTAATTCCAAGATCACCGTCCCATCTCCCTCTCTCTCACGCTCCTCTATTCTGGCATCGATCACCACTGTCGTTGGTTTTTCTCGCATCCGGACGTCCCAAGGAAGGAAACCTGAAACGGGTTTTCCTCCCATGCCCCTCTCCTCCTCTTTCCTTTTCTCCTCTCTCTTCCTTCTCTTCTTCCTCCTCTGGATCTTTCTTCATTGTCAGGTTTATTTTCTGGTTTTCATTTAAAACCAGAAAATCAAAAGAATTCCAGAAATGCCCTTCACAAAATAATTGAAATTCCACTCACATCCCTATTTTGTCTTTTCCCTATTATGTCTTTTCCTCTATCCTTGTTTTACTTTATTCAAGTCCTATTATATGTGTTCTATATTATTCTCACAGTAATCCAAGGACAATGCCTATCCAAGGACAGTGTTGTCAAGACTACCTATTTACTTTTATTTTCTATATTTTTTGGAATAAGAAATTTTGTAAATTGCAATAGTTGAATAAATATGGATTTTATTTTATAGTTGAATAAATATGGATTTTATTTTATTGTTAGTTTATTTCTGGTATATTCTTTATTTTTATCCTTTTATTAATTGAATTTTATGTAAAACTCCATCTTTTAAAGCGAGTTCCCGTGGGATCGACCCTTATTTGCATAGCTATACTACAATAACACGTGCACTTGTGGTTAAACATCAACACAAAGCACATCGACGTTTGCTATCATCGGATACACAATGTGACAGAGTAAGAACTGTTGAAGTTAAAGAAGATTCACACAAATGAGAATCCAATAGACATACTAACAAAAGTGGTAATGTACGAGAAGCATATGTTATGTAGAGACATAGCAGAAATAGACTCAAACTGAAGTGGTGAAGAATATTCTCCTCCCATGGGTATGGAGGAGGAGAATTATTGGGTTCACATCCATGTGAAGTCAATTGTCAAACAATTGATCTATTTGACATATCCATATAAACAGTCACCTATAAAAAAAAAAAAAAAAAAAAAAACAACAACAACAACAACAACAACAGCCACATCAGAAAATCAATGGTTGGTGTTGAAAAAGTTGAAATCGACACCAACCAATCTAAACAGTCAAATATCTTGTGACACCCCGAGTTTTAACATCTGTTTTCCCATATTTATACAAAAATAGTAATAATTTATTTATAGAAAATAAATGGGATCCTAGACTTGAAACTCATAATTTAAAATTTGTCGCAGCGTCAAGCAAATACCATTTCAAAAAACCCCGAGGGTCATTTCACCTCAAAATCACACTGAAGAAACAGAAGGAAAAGTAACCATTTTGAGCATGCTCACAAAGTAAAACCACGATGAAATTTTGTAACTGTAAAGACACGTAATAGTGAAGTTCCAAAGCTCCAGGGTCTGTCCAAGATCACCACATCATCCATGAATAAACTTATAACCACTATACATTGATATGGGTCTAATCTATCAATATATACAATGACTAAGGAGAATGCCAAAAAGCCAATACCAGTCCAACCAAAAGAAGACCACTTTGTTGGTATCTGACAATCTCTGTCCTCAAGCCCCAATCCAACTCCACGCTAGTCCACCTTCTTTCTTTTCTAACTGTCGCGCTCTGATTCTGAGGCATTGCAAAACAAAGCAATGCCTCAGCAAGCCATGCTTGTGCAGGTGATATACATTCAAAATAACTCAATAAAACAAAGCATATGGTGCAAGGCATAAAGATCGAAAGATAATCAATAATATATAAAGTCTTAAATCACACGATGAAGGACATACCATGTCCATGCAATAAATAAGATATCATCAACCATGATATCAGGACATGCACAATTCGAGAAAAGCGAGAAACATATGAATGCATGTCAAAAGTATCAAACCTCATACACAGTCAAGCCCTATGAGTGTCTCCTATACACTCACGGCAATGTGGGGTCAGCTCTCTGTACCATCTGCTTTCACCCTTGCACCCTCACGGGTACTCAGGCACTCACGGGAACTATGCGCACCACTTTCGCTTTCACCCTTTCACCCTCACAAGCACTCAGGCACTCACGAAAAGTCTCGTTTCACACCCGCTTTCACCCTTTCACCCTCACGGGCACTCAGGCACTCACAAGGTAAAAATCGCATCCTACCGCAGGATCAATAGTCTCAAATATCAAGCCAGAGCGACTCCCATATGTCAAGAAGACCAACAATCAAGTGGATATCACGAAAGATATATAAAAAAAAAAATAGTGCATGCAATAACCACCATAAAGATAGCACACACATGCGAAGCTACATGCTGAAGTCAATCTCACACATATGATAAGGCATAAATCATATGCTCAAAGACTCAAATCATTAATTCACTATTTGAGAATCATGGAAAATTTGTGAATGAAATCACCTACCTCAGTATCGCAATATCCCCAAACAACACGTAACCAATATCAAGGGGTATGCCCTGATTTACCTATCATACCATAAATCATGTCATGGTTAACACATATAACCAAAATCTAAAGCATGATCATCTATTGATCAGCTCGATCTGAATCATCTAATAGCATTTCATAGTTTCGCTACTAAAAATTTACTCCAAACTAAATTTTTATCCCAAATCTAGGTTTGCCTTGTCGAGATGATCACAACGCCTCTTTCGGATTGTGATTTGGACCTCTGTAGCTCCTAGAATCAAGGTTTAAAGGCAAAAAGGGTCAAAAAAGACCAAAATCCAGCAAATGGGGCCCGCCGCACTCGCAGCCCATGCCGGGCACTTCTATGGAAGTGCTCTGCATCAGAACCCACGCTAGGTAGTGGGTGCTTCTGTGGAAGCGCTCTGTGCGTGGGGGACGGAACAGCGTGTGGCGCGTTCCAGCCTCTCCACGTGGCGCGCACGAGTCGCACCACGTGCCCCTGCGCATGGCGCACCCTCATCGCGCCACGTGGCGCTCTCTCATCCATGTGTTTCCTCCTGTTACAGTCGTCGTCGCCGGAGATGACGACCGGACTGGTTCGCCGTCACCAGCGACCCCAGGTGCTCTGTTTTTTGTGATTTTTACACCCCTGGGTCCGGTTTTTCATGTACATTCCATTTCCATCATTCATTTTCCCAAATCCTTCCTAAATCTATCGTTTTTCCACGCTTTTTGTTTCATTTTCAAAAACTCCCATGCTACTATCTTTTGTGTTTTTCGGCGTCCCTAGCCGTCCGATCGTCACGAAATTTTGTGGGTCCTTTCCTCTCCTCATCATACACAATCTGAACAGTCTAGATCTAAATCTGACACTGTCTCATCTAAACTTTTTCATGAAAACAGTAAACACGAATTTTTTGCAAAAATCATTGTGTTCATGCCTTTTTCCGGCGTTTATAAGTGCATAAACCTTGAAATTAACACAAAAGGGAAGGGTGGAGTGATCCTACCTCGTTCTCGGCTATTCAAGGGTGGAGAAATCCACCTCCCCAGTGCGTGATTGTCCACGTGAAGGCAGAGACAATTAGAGAGAGGAGAGTGCGTTTTGAGCACTCTCTCTCTCTTCTCCTTACCTTTTTTTTTTTTATAGTTATTTTATTTTATTTATTTTCTCGTTTTAAAAAAAATCAAAATGTTACATATCTACAACCAAATCTGTGGTGTTGTCAAGATTTTCTGCACTACAAATCTTGACAATTGGATCATCTGAGTAAGTGAGTATAGTATAGTAGAGAGAGGATCTGAATTGATCCTCCTCCTCCAATGTAATCTGTTCAAGTTAGTGACAGTTTTACTCTTTTCATGGATGTAGACTAGAATCTAGCTGAACCACGTTAATTCTTGTGCTCTCTCTCTCTCTCTCTCTCTCTCTCTCTCTCTCTCTCTCTCTCTCTCTCTCTCTCTCTCTCTCTCTCTCTCTCTCTCTCTCTCTCTCTTTGTGGTTATGTCTTCAAATATCAAATCCAGATCATCGGAGCTAGCCACCAAATTTGCACAGATTGGTGGATCTGACTTTGGGAACAAAGCTTCCCCAACAGTGGTATCAGAGCTTCCCCAACACAAACTACCTACATTTCCCAAACTTTCCACATTAATACTCACACAAAATCCCTTAAAAGGACATCCCTAACTCCTCATTTGGATACATGCCTAATCTTCGGGTCCTCAGCCTTGCTAACACATTGATCTCTACCTTGCTGTCGTTGGTGTCATGCTTGTGCAATCTTGGATTGCTCAACTTAAAGCAATGCATTAAGTTAGAAATGTTTTCCCACCTGCTACTACAGACACTGAACAAACTTGAAGTGCTTGACCTATATAGAACACCCATCAAAAATATCTCTGAGACAACCTTTGAGAACGTGCAAAACCTTCAATATTTGAACATTTTCGGAGTCAAGAATGTTGACAAGCTCTCCTTGAGAGGTTGTAGATCCTTGGAGACCCTAGATGGACTAGAGAACTTTGCAAAACTTCAAGTACTAGACCTATCTAGTACTAGTATCAGGTACTTCCCATATACAGTTACGTGATTGATGTGTCTTACTCGTTTGGACTTGTTTGACACCAAGCATCTAGCTATTGTTGAATGGCAAAAGATAGATTCACTCATGTGAGTTTTAAATTGGAACCAATGTGGATTTGATTTGCCAAAGGAGCAATTTCTTAGTAATGGTGGGTATTATATTTCTGTAATTGATGCAAACATCTTCCGTAGTTTGACCTCCAAGTCCAATTTGTGGAATAGCTGCTTGTGAAAGTTTCATTTTTCTATTAGTCCCTACGAGGATCGAGGTAAAGATAAGAACAACCATTTTTAGGAAGACCAATTTCTATATCAAGACATTTATGCTCATATCACACCACCTGCTCTTTCTCAAATCTCTGTAAGAAATTTGAAAATACGTGGTGGTCATGGTGTTCCTTAGGATTAGAGGAGTTCTTTACCACACAGAATTCCTCTTTCTATACAGCAATGACTTTATCAAAGCATTATCTCAGCTGGGTGCAAAAAACTTGGGGAAACTTCAAGAATGTCAAATTGAGAAGTGCCATAAAATGGATTGTCTAGTTGTTGGAGAAAGAAAAAATATTGATGTATGTGTTGGAGCAAGAAAAAATATTGATGTATGTGGGTGTCTCTAGAATCTGAGGCTTTTTTACCTCGGCAAACTAACAACCATGTTCAAAGGGTCATTTGGGCAAGGTAGCTTTGCACACTTGAAGAATATCTATTTAGAAGAATGTCCAAGGCCTACAAACTACTCTTCAAGCATATACTTCAAAATTTTGAAAAACCTAGAAATAAGATTTTGTGGCTGATTGGAAAATGTATTTCAAGGAGAAGTGGAGGGCCAGAATGTGTTCCCTCTCTTACACAATGTCTTTGGGTGCTGCCAAAATTGAAGAACATCTGTACTGGTTACTTGCCTGCACTTAGGAGGCTGAAAGTCGGAAGATGTCCAAGATTACCAGAGCTCCCTCTTCGTGGTAGTGACCGAGACAATCCTACGGAGATTTCAGGACAGCCAAATTGGTGGACGTTATGCCCGGTTTAAATCTTGTACTTCCTATTTCCTTCAAAGCAACTGGAAAGCCAGCGAGTACATGCAGTTAGCCGTTTACGATGAAAATTCTGAATTCCACTTCCGCCTAAAACCTGATTTTCTGCTTATTGTGAATGGAATTCATATATAATTATATATTCCAGTGATTTTGTGTAATATAATCAGGTCGTGGGCATATGCTGTGGTCTGCTGATCTGAACCATTCATTGATCTCGTCTCAGATCGCCAATCATTGGATTTTTCAAAATATAAAAAATAAAAGTGGAATTGATGACCAAATGTGTAGCAGCATATTCTTCAACAAATAAAAAGCAACCAACCAAATGAGCAATAGCACAGTTCTCCATTATTTGATGACCAAAGCTATGCTTGGCTGAACTAGGAGTGTGCTATTAATTGCCCATTCAGAAAACACAGAATAAAATAAAATCGGTAACTGCATTGATTCTATAGCTTAATGGAGATCCAAAGTGCATTTGTCAAGCGATGATCGAGATCAATATGAGCAGGTCTACTAGGTAACAGCAATCAGAACAAATTTTACATATTTTTCCGATTCTTCCCCGAAGCTACAGCAGGCAGGAATTTTCAGGGTACATATACAGACAGCAGGGATCAAGAATACTAAGGTCTAAGATTCAAATGCAGACACAAATAACCATCAATCTTGAGATAAGAATAGAGGGATCAATATCGACATCTTAAGAGAGTAGGGAGACGGAGATATCGATCAAGAAAACAATCATGAATCTGCTGATGAAACAAATAAAGGGTCCCAATGGAAAGAAAAAGATCAAGATCGAATCGAAACAATCAGCAAAGAGTTATTTGCTCCATCACAATCTGTAACTTGAGTGTCAGCCTTTTGTTGCCTTTTTCTTTTACAGAACATTGAGAATCACAATAATATTTTCTTTTGAAAAGAAATAACTTCCTCTTTATATTTTACCATCTCTAAGCAAGGCATCTACTACCATTGAGTCTCTCTCTCCTGCAAGAAACGACTTCTCGTCCCCTTACAAATGCTTAACTCTGGTGTCCCCATGCAAGCTTCAACAAAGCTCGAGATACCAAGCGTCAGGAGCCATCCTTCGCCACGTTTCTTTTCTGGCTCAGTTTTGCTGCATTGCCCAGAGGAGCAAGCCAAAAGTTTCGTTATGTATGTTCTCCAATCTGCTTCGCTGCTTCTCTCGTGTCTGCCAGTCATAAAAAGTTGATCGCAGTTGCAACCTTTCACTTATGCAGCGAGTCGACTCGAGGAGTAACTCGATTTACCAACAAGTCCATTAACTTAGACGCGTTCTCCGAGTCAACTCGCGAGTATAATGCTTCTCTCTGCTAGTCGTAAAAAGTTGAACGCCGCTGGGAATTTATTTTAAATGGTTTTACTATGTTTCATGCATTTATCATGAGCATTAGTTACCGTGCAGTTCCTCTATGGTATGACTGTTCCCACATTTGTCTGATCGAGCCGTTCATTTGACTCTCCGACCTTTAGACATCTATTCTGAAAAAAAAAGGAGAAATTTGGGCCGCGTTTTACCGTCTGTATCTAGCCAGATGAAAACTAATTCTTTTGGAATTATTTTTGGGCTTGTCCAAAGTTAGAAGTGTCAGATCAACGGCTTGGATCAATGATACGTAGGGCATGTAGTAGCTCCTGTATTGCACCCGCTAGTAATAGTATTCCTCAATGATGAAATTGTATCATAGTCCTGGATTTCATCTTACGGCCGATTAAAAATACAAGAGCGGTGGCACATCTTATGATCTGAACCTTTCATCTTAACCACCCTGCCATGGATTGGCCTTGTTCCAAAAATCACATCATTTCGGTCATCCTAAAATTGGTTTCTCGGAGTTGCATTATCTGATAATAACAAGCTATTACCGTCAATTTTACGACACGAAACAGCTCAGCAAAAAGAAAATCCAGATGACATGGTTTTCTAGACATGGCCCATCCATGCAAACCTTTATAAGGAACGGTTCAGATCATATAAATCGAGGGCCTGTCGTACTCCATGCCATATAATCCCCGTGGTCACAAAATTTCCTCTATTCCAACAAGAAGAAGAACCCAGTCGCTGTCTGCACACTCTCTCTTGGAAAATTAGCAGGCTAAATTATAAATGGGAACCACTATTCAAGGATCGTCACCGTTCATATATGGTTGAGTGCGATATAGATGAAAAATCTACAAAAACTATCCACCGACTGATGATTGTAAGCCTAGATATATGGTACTTTTGGCGATGGATATAAATGGTAGCTTTGGCCATTTCTAACTGTCATGTTGAAGGCAAGAAATGATAAGCTTAGGATTACCAGATCGTTGTAATTCAGAACATAGCACGCGTATAGCATGGCCAACAATATAGATGGTTTGGATAATTGATTAAAATAGGCCCTTCTTGTCCTTCTACTTGCTTACACGTTCAAAAGGAGAGGAAGGAGTATCACGCTTATTCTTTAATGCATTATAAAGAGCTTTTTGTAAATCTAAGTCGTTGATCATGTTAGAAATAATAATTATCAGCTGGTTTAGAAATCAAAAGTTGTGCTCATTAGATGCTTTTAGTTTATGTTTCTTTACGTATAAAATCATGATCATTTATTTTATTAATATTTTCACAGACTCAAAATAGTTAGGATTATTCAAATGCATAAATTTCTCATATTTCACATACTATGGAGGAAAAAAAGAGCATGTACACTTTCTTCTCCCTTTGAGCGTGTACTCTAAGAGGGGCTTAAAAAAAATTTGTTATTGCATAGATAAGTATCGTTCAAAAGCGAAAGAAACAAACTGTTACAGCATAATCTAAAATTAAACCTTGGAGCCATTTGCCCGTTCAGAAGTTCCACAGTTGCATGAAAAATTCTGGCGCATCGCTTGGTTTGCAAAACAGTCCGCTGCTTGTTTCCTTCCCTAAATATGTGGTTTTGCCTTCACGTTCCCCCATTAATGACGGATGGAAATGAGTATGGCTTTTGTTGACTTAAGGCCTTCTATGAGACTGTCCATTCTGCGATGGCATAAGCGGATGCGGTATACAACAGCTACTTTGGGGATACACAAAAGGGCTTTAAATTCAGGTCAGTAAGCTACAGCTAGACGTGGAGGCTCCGCAGAAGGAAAGATTATATGCTTCTATTCCTTTCTCATCCTGGCTCAGTCCTGCAGTGACCCGAATAGACAAGCCAAACAGTTTGGGCGTGCACATATCTTCGTCTATCATTTCTTGTCTCTACTAGTTAAAATGATGTTCGTGCAAAGGAACGCTATCATGGTGAGAGACTTGCCTGTTTGGCGCCTTATTTTGCATACTCGATGAGACCTTTGGATGATCAGATCTGTTCATTTTATTTTTTCAACTACGAATGTCTAGCACTCTAAACACCTTACCGATTTTTTTCTTTTTCTTTTGTCTTGTTTTTTTTCTTTTTTTTTATATTGGTAGACACAAACAGACCTATGCATGGCCTCAAAACTTAATCACCCATGTGAGGTACCACTTGCACCACTGCATTAGAAGACTTTGGTGCCAAACACCTTGCAGATTAGTATTGTCTAATTGTGGAGCACTTTTTTTTTATATACGATGCATATCTCTATGAATTTCTGTAGGAGTCCACGCTCATGGGAGTGTGTCAAGAAATTGAAGGCCCATTTTTCATGCATAGACTATTTTTTTTAAATCTAATACATTTATCGTGTCTGGAACTTTTTGGTCAGTGGATACTGCCAGCCTATGCTTCTCTGAGTTAAAAATAACAAGTATCCATTTTTATTAATTTTTTCAAAGTGATTAAGATCATCAGAATGCACTGATTTCCCATGAGTCCCCTAATTACTCTACGCCAAACAAGATGAGCCGCCTAGATCTTTCAAAAAATAAAAAATGTTGTAGGGTCACGTCTATTTCTCCACTCGCCTCTGAGGGTGGACTCCTACGAGTACTCTTACTCTACGTTGATTTTCTGTTTAGTTATGGAGATGATTATTTGCGTTAAATTTAAAGTTTCAGAAAGGAGAGCGAGAACCATAAGAATTTTAAAGTTGGGGCTCGAAAAGAAGGCAGAAAGGAGCATCAACGAGGATGGTATGGAAGTGCACAAAGGTGCGAAAATAGTGTGCCGGCTTTTGAGCTTGCAAGGCAATGTAATGGTACAGTGTTTTTGGGAAAGCCGAGAGTCCGGAGACTCACTGAACTCCAGTCACTTGATCTGGGTCTTGCTTCAAAAGCAGAGGCCGCTGCTCTTTGCTCAGGGCTTCAGGAGCTATTTATGTTAGAGATGCTGTCAGGTAAAATATAAGAACTTGGACCTGTTGGTCCAAGGTAAGACATATCTGCGAGGGAAGAGGAAGTTTTGTTCGCAGATTCATGATAAGGAATGGCGTGGAATTAACAAAAGCTCCCAAGGCACAAGAGTGGGAGACGTGGAGAGGATATCCTTGATATGGAACAATATAGAAGTGCTACCATTCCCACCAAAAGAACCACCCAAGTTACCCAGACTCTCCACTTTGCTACTTAAGTTAGAAAAACCCTTTGAGTAATCTCAAATTCCTCGACCTTTCGCATACAAAAATCTCATTCCTACCCTCCTCCATGTCCTCACAAAACCTTCGTTTCCTTGATTTATATGCTTGCAACTACTTACAGACACTTCCCACCACCTTATTCCAAGCACTCACTGAACTCCAGTCACTTGATCTGGGTCATGTTCCCTTTAACAGTATGCCTGAGTCATCCTTCGAGTACATGCCCAACCTTGAATATTTGAATTTAGGTCTAGTCGGGCGAATCAGCCAGCGCTCTTTTAAGGGTTGCCGATCCCTTGAGACTATTGGTGGTCTAGAATGCCTTGGAGAGCTTGACATTCTTTATTTACCGCGCACTAGTATCACAGTACCAGGTTGACTCGTCTTGAGTTAACCCCAAAAAACTTTTGTTGACTGGCGTCACATATAGTGGATCCCAAAAGTAATAAATTGGATCCAAAGCAGCCTTAGGCTGCCACAAAATCGATTTCTAGGTAATAATGGACACTGCATCCCTGTAAGCGATGCCAACATCTTTCATGGTTTACATGCCAACTCCGTCTTACGGAAAACAATCCTCCAAAATTTTCATTTTTCCATTATTCCTGATCAAGAAGGTTATGACAAAAGCAATGCTTTCCAGAAAAACGAATTTTCTCTACAAGGATATTTATGCCCAAACCACAATTTCACGTTCCACAAACAGCAATAAATGTTCGGACGTTCGTGGTGCTAATGGTACGGTCTATAGCATTAGAGTTCTGTACAACACAGTTCCTTTTCCTACTAGCAACAACTTCATCGCAACATTATCTGTCTTGGGTGACCCAATCATGACAGCACTTCCAGAATGTAAGATCGAAAAGTGCCACAACATGGAGAATTTGGTATTTGGAAAAAAAACACAAGCATCGATGTGCTACCCAGACTCGAAACAGAGTAGTTGTCAGATCATGCCAAAATGAATACTATTTGTAAAGGGCGTTTTGGGCCAGGCAGCTTTCTATTCTTGAAATCCGACCTGGAACGCTGCCCTCATCTCATCACGATATTCTCTGAGTATATGCCTCCAAAACCTGAATATACTTGAAGTGAAATTCTGCGGATTGGAGATGTTGCAAGAAAATGTTATGGGGAAAATGCATTTCCACTGTTGCATACTCTGTATCTGGCAGCTTCCCAAATTAAAGAGCATTTGCAGTGGTTACTTACCAGCATTGAAGAAGCTTAAAGTTAGAGGGTGTCCGAAGTTGCTAAGAATCCCTGGCCGTGTGGATGACTCAGACAACCCAACAGAGATTTAAGGGGAGCCAAGTTTTTTTACCAACTTTTACCATTGCGCCAAGGGGAGCCAAGTTCGTGGAGCTATATCGAGAGAGAAAACAACGGTACCAAGCAGCATGTCCGTTCCCACGAGCAGACTCCATTTGTTATGTGATCCTGCTCCATTTGTTTAAGTCCTTGCATATGGATACGACATTGTTGTATGTATTTACTATGTGCTTAAGCCTAAGTAGTATCAGTTTTTCTCTTAATGGGTGCATGTGGTGGTGGAAAATCGGTCAAGCCAAGAATCCTGTAAATTTCATATATTCTCATGGAGGAGAACCAATGGGTCAAATTGTTCACCTGGTGTTCCAACTGTTCCTGCTTTTCAGTTCATAAATAACTGAGCAATAGGGGATTGCACTGCCGAACATTTTGTTGACCTCTGCCAAGATCTATGTCCGATCTTTAATCACCTTCCCCGCATCTTTAGCTGTCATAGGCCAAATACATGTAATAATCCAGTTCGGACCAGTGATTCTTGCAGCTTTTGAAACTGCACCTACCAAAACTCAACTTAGTTCTGAGCTGCATTTCTCCAAGAGTAAACTGCAGTGCAGAAACTATATGGTATATATCTCAAAGACATTCAAATATATCTACAGATATATGGCTGACACGAATAATATGTGTAACATCAGATCCCACATTATCATTTTACCTTGGCTAGTGTTGACTTCCATAAATTTAGAAATTGTTAGTTATCAATTACCTAAAATGTGCAGGCTTGTCCAATATGGTGAATCTTTGATGAACTGTGCAAAGTACACTGTTAAAATGCTTTTACACTAAGAATATTGCATTTTCAGGTAAGGGAGAATTCAATTTACTAATTGTCATATTGGATATTTCGGGTGAACAAAGAACTGATAATTACAGGCCGGATTTATGTACACAAGCAGGAGCAGCAAACATCTCAAGATCTAATGCCTCAGAATGATTATTAGCTCTTCAGATTCCATGATCAAAGGACCCTGAACTTGCAGCTGAAACAAAATTTTTGCATGCAAAATTGAATGAGCATGTAGACCACAACCAAGGATTACCAGCTACGTAGAGGAAAGACGATCAGGTGCGTGCTTAAAGACAATGCTGGGTTTCAAAGCAGTGTCTGCCTCTAAAGAACATGCTAATTACAGCTTCTTTTCCAATTTCACAGGTATCCTGAATGATCAGAGAAAAAGGTACATGTTTAGGCTCAAAAACCTATGTTAACATTGTTAAAAAATTTGCAACAGACTCACAGAAATTTCCTGTCAATAATTGTGCTTCAACAATACGTCAAAATATTGCCAGGTTAGGTTCCAGTAAGTTAATATCTTCGGTGGATAAATGTTTGAAACAGACATCCAATTCAAATCAAAATCCAAGCAATGATTTGTAGCAAACGAGCAATTTTTTGGTTGAAGCACTATAGAGTAGAATTCAGTAAAAGAGGAAGCGAAGCCTGAAAAAGCAACAACACTGGATGAACAAAGCAATTGAATAAGAATGCTTTGAGATGTTAAACTCATTCAAACAAGTTGACGTGTGCCTTATGTATAGAGAAGCCAATATGGTGGTTGACCTTTCTGCTAAAAATGAATCTTATGAGGCGGGATAATGGCATTTGGTATAGGTCACCATCTCCATTAGTTAGAATGTTGCAGGACATCTTGGGAGTTGCAGTGGATCGTAGAATCAGTGAGTCCATGTTTGAGTCAGCCTATTGAGACTGTCTTTTCTTTGTAATTCTAACTGTTATCTTTTGATACGATTATAGCATTTATCAAAAAAGAAAAAGAAAAACAACATCATTTTTATTGTTTCTTAATATGATACTTTAAAGATCTAATGATGTTTTGTCATTTTGAGTCCCTTCGATATCAGTTCTAGAATTGTAGCATACTCGTGGCAATTGGAAAGTAAATGCTACTGCTGGATTAGGATGAGTTTTGTTTTTCAAAAGCATGGAATGCAATCGAGAAACCAGGAAATCAGAATGCAGGGATCATGGGAGCCATAAAACCCAGAAAAGAGTTTCAAGTTTGAATCAGAATAAGAGAATTGTAATCCACCAAAAAAGAGAAATAAGGAAAAGAGAGACAGAATTGTAGGGTAAAACAAAACTGTCTATTAGAACCTCAACAAGCAATTAGATGCCTAAGAAACCACTATATCTTCCACACTCTCCTTTTTCAAACTCTCTCAAGAGGCAGCTTTGTAGGGAGGTAACACATGGAAAAAAAATTACCCTGTATATTTTCCTATAGCAGCTACTGGCAGGCTCAAACATGGATAAGATTACATATTGTACAAAGAGCCAATGTCCTAACAGCAGGAGACAAGATAAACATTCATAAAGAATTTTGACCAGAATTTGTTGTTCCATGCCAAAAGTCCCTAGAATCCTCCATAGCAGTTGAGATCCATGAATATCAAAACCAGTTCGTTTAAAGAAAGTAACTTACGTTGTCAACCCTTGAATTTCTTTTATTGCTGCCTCAATGCCATATAGGCTCATTTTCTTCACCTGTTTGACATTACAAAGGAAAGATTTTATGTAACACAATTTTCCATCAAGGCCATGGTGCATGTTCTTTGCGGATGATATAGACTGATAAGACAAGAGAGGGCGTAAACACAAAGCTAGAGTTATAAAGAGATGCATTAGAATCTAAAAGATTTAAAATTAGCCAAACTACGATAGAGTATACGGAATGCAATCGTAGCAAGGAGTGGGGGGAAGGTGGAGCACCAGTAAAGATTGATAACCCACAAGTCCCCTTAAAAGAACACTTCAGATACTTGGGATCTATAATTCATCAGAGCAAAGAGATTGAGAGGGGGGTTACTCAAAGAATCCAAGCGGGTTGGAACAAATGGAGATGTGCCTCTAGAGTTTTGTGTGATCAAAAGGTACCACTCAAACTAAAAAGGAAAATTCTATGGGATGGCTATAAGGCCCGCCATGCTCTATATATCAGTGTTGGGAAGTTAAGGAATAGCATGTACATAGGATGAGCGTTACCAAAATGCAAATGTTGAGATGATGAGTGGCAAGACAAGAAAGAATAGAATTAGAAATGAAAACATTAAAGGAAACTTAAGAGTAGCACCAATAGGTAACAAGATGAGGGAGATTAGACTTAGATAGTTTAGACATGTCTAACGAAGACCAAAAACGGAACTGGTTAGAATAAGTGAGGTGATCCAAGTCGAAGGTTCTAAAAGGGCAAGGGAAAGGCCGAAGAGAATGTAGATAGAAGTGGTGAGAAAAGATTTTAAAACTTTAGGACTAAATGAAGCCACGACACTTAATAGAGGGGAATGGAGGAACAAGATTCATGTGACCGACCCCTAATCGAGATAAGGTCTTGATGATGATGACTATTTTCCATCAAGGACAAAAAAAGAGGGAGTCCCATGTGGAAAAGATCAGAAGGTCGCATTGTTAAAAATATTTTCTTTAGAGAGCAAGGAAAATTTCAGTGCCGTGATGAAGTTCATGCGAAATAAAATAATTATATGTTGGAAAACAATGTTTATAAAGCAAAACACCCTTGATTATAACAGGCTTCAATGACGAAATGCAATAATGGAAATATACTGCATTGAGATTTACCTCTAACTTGTCTTCCTTGGCTTTGTGATCATGAGGGAGTAAACGAAGTTCATCGATCAACCGAATGCACTCACCAACATTTTCAGGTGATACAAAGTCTAGACCTAGTTTCATGCAGGACTGCAAAAGAAAATGTTCCAAAGTATGTAACTTCATAAAGCTAAAGAAGCTTCATCTAAACTTAATAGCTCTAGATAATATCTCACACCTAAGCTTAAGTATCTTGATTTGAAGATAATGTCATGCTAAACTCACACAGATGGAAATGAGTAATTTTCACAGAAACAAAACAAATTTGCATGAAATCAAACTTTCAGAAAAACCTGCACAATGCACATCAGTTTATCAATGTTCAGGTCATTAATTAACCATAACAGAGTTGATAATCATTACTAATACTCTATATTATAGCCAAAAGTTATACTGCTTCCATATTAGAGGTGTTAAAGTTCGACCGTAACATAACATGAGACCCACAGAAATGAATATTGTAAGATTCTTGCTCACAGGAACGATTTAAAACAAACACAAAACGGCAGTTGCTTGTGGTACTCTCTATCTATATATGTAACCAAGCACGAAATACTATTGACATTACAGCTGAAATCAAGGTTCCCAGCTATATATAGAGAAAACTACAGGGATCAAATCAGGATACCTTTGTTGTTGCTAGTAAAGAAGAAATGCATGAGAATTTAATCCAGACGGTAACTTTTATTCAGTACTCAAGCCAAAATCTAATTAAAGGATGGAAAGCTAGTTACCTAAGCTGCAGCATAACAGATCCTCCCTTTTCACCAAAAGAGCACAAAAAAACATACAGCATAACATGTTCCAACATTCCCCCTCACACTAAAAGGTTCCTTTGAACAATTTCAGTTTGTTAATGAATCTGCTCCCGAACATTCCATGATAATGAGTGCCCTCTAATCATGGCTTCTAGCATGAGAACTGGATACACATCACCTTTTGCCACCTTTACCCAGAAAGTGTTAGTCAACTTCCATGTGCTCAGTTCTAGCTTGGAGAAGGGTACTATAGTATCTGAACTGCACCTTGGTTATCACAGAATGAACTATTCGTGTCTATATAACATGTAACATTTGCAATAAATGTTGTATCCAAGGGCAGCTCTGCTAGTCATGAACGTTTTCAGTACTATCCTTTGCACTGGACTTAAATCATTGCTTTTTACCGCTCCAAAGTTAAGGCAATAATATGCCATTAGTGACCTCTTGGAATTAGAATCACCAGCCCTATCTGTGTTATCCTAACAGTTATCTCTGTGCTCTATATCACAGTATATAGTCAATAGTGTTTCTAATATTCATCATCATCTTTAACCGGATTACCAAATTTTATTGAGGTCATGAAGATGTATTGATTGTTGATAGATCAGATCTACTCCTACATAATATAATTTCAAAAACATATAATGTTGAGATGGACTGAAAATACTATTGTAAGCAAGATCCATAATCCTATCTTTTACAATCATCTTCCTACCGAGAATCATAGATCAGTTGGCAGAGTTAGAATTCAAAAATCTTTAAATCTGTTAGAAAGATTATTTACTCCTTGAGATAATATTGGTCACTGGTTCTAGCAGCCTCGATAGAAAGAACGTAACTCCTTTCTCCTACTTCCTTCACAGCAAACTCCTCTTACATTGTCTGTTATCTTGTAAATCGCATCCTCACTGGAAATTGCTACTACAGTACAACCAAAATTATCAATACAAGCACCATACATGCAGGGTTGTGCCAGACAAAAATGGAGTTCTCTGATATAATTGTATCCTTTTTCCATTAAGGCCTAAGGTAGATTGTCAAACTGAGCTCGAGCTGCCTATTTCAGTCCACACAGTGCCTTCTCTCATCCATAGAAAGAAGCATCACAATTATGCAGCTTTATACCCGTGGGCTGTTTCCTCCTTTGATTAGATTAGCCACATGGAAAGGCATTCCCAATGTCCATTTTATTTGCTGACAAGCCAAAGGAATTAGCTAATATTGTCACTAACCCTACTACAGAACAGTTAAACAAAAGGCTGAGCATTTCATCATAGTAATCTTTTCTCTTTTACATTTTGAAGGACTTCCAAGCAGTCAGCACCTATTTGTGCATATTTTGTCCATATAAGGTTGTACAATCCCAGATACTTCTAGCATTATGACAGTCAGCATGAAAATACAGACATAAAGGTTACCTTAAACTGAAGTTCTTCAGCCAAGCAATGATTTAATGGCCCTTTGCCAATTGTATGTCGCAGCTGGATTTCTCCTTCGACAAATCTTTAAATATTCAAGGGTGTTTTCACTTTCAAACTTCGTCAGCAGACTCTACAGAGATCCTCATAGACATTCAATGAGATCTATGCACAGAAAATATGGATGGTTTTCCTTTCCCGCATGAAACGGCATTTGCTGGTCTATTGATATTAACACAATCAGGGAGAGAATTGGAGCAGATTTAAGAGGAGAAGTAGAAAGAAGCTACTGGGGAATAGGAAAGAAATGATGGATTCAAAAAGACACCGAGATGAATTCAAACGGAAGGAGAAATGGTTGGAAATTATATGAGCCTATGGGTTGCTAGTAGCAGCTTATTGATAAGGAACCTTGAGTCCCAGAGGCAGATTGAGGTTTTAATGGGCTGCAAAGAGGGATTGGAGGTTAGAGCGGGAGTAGATGGTGCAGAAAGGGCAGCCCCGGTTCACAAAGCTCCTGCCCATGCGGGGTCCGGGGAAGGGGCGGATCACAAGGGCCTATAGTAGGCAGCCTTATCTTGCATTTTGCAAGAGGCTGATTCCACACCTTGAACCCCTGACCTCAAGGTCACATGAGAACAACTTTTACCGTTCTAGGAGTAGATGGTGGATGTGGTTCTTAAATGGATTTTGAGGTATGTTAGAATCAGAGTTGAGATTACTGGGTAGTTGACAATTTTAAGTGTTCATAGGTTAGTTTTGGAGTTGTTGGTAGGCTCCAGGTCATAAGATATGGAGACATTGGGAAGCAGAAAAAGGGAGATTCAAAAGTATTGCTTTAGATAAACATAAAGAGAAAAGACAAGTAAAAGAGCTCTTTAAGCTCCTGAGATGTAAAGAAGATGGAACAGAAGGACCAGCAAGGACAAAGGAGATACAGCTTTAGGATTCCAAAGGCTACGAGATAAAGACGAGAGGAAAAGAAGATTGATAAATAAAGGCCAGGATTCCAAATCATGTAAAAGAAAGGCGCTGAGAAAAAGAGAAATAGAGGACTAGAAGTACCTTAGTACATAGCAAGAAGGCTAACCTCTCAGCCATGTAGTCGCAGGCACGACTAGTCACTAGGAGCAAAAAGGAGCAGCCATGCGACTCGACTAAGGCCAGGAGCAGTCCGGTTAAGGCACAGTGCAACTAGGCTCATGACTTTCTGTGCCCTGACTCCAGGCATACCATAAGTGATTTAAAGCCCTTACTTTTCCCTTTCTTCTTCTTTTTCTTCCCAGACTTCCTTTCTTCTTCTTGCAACCATCCCCATCATCTTCCATTGGTAATTGAAGGTTTCTTGACGTGATTAAAGGTAAGAAATTACAGCTTCATGTTGGATATTTCTCTATTATTCCTTTTCTAGGAAAAAAAAAAGGGTAAAAACTGTGTCCTATTTTTTATTTTTAATGATCAATGCTTGATATTTGTCTAAAATGTTAGCATATCTACACTCTAATGCTAAAAACGTAAACTTCATTTCATCATTTCCATTTCTTTTCATAGATTTAATGCAGTATTTACTATTTTTTCAGTTTCCTATATTTTTTATCAAAATTTGTCATATATATCAGTACTCTTTTCTATAATTTTTTATGGAATACATCCATAGGTTTGCATTATATAGCTAAAATTGACATTCCATGGTCTTGTTTCATGTTTTCTTTCCATGTTTTTCCTTGTTTTTTTCATTACTTTTCAGTGAAAACCATAAAACACAGGATACAGTCGGGTTTTCTTTTTTTGTTTGTTTTTGTAACAAATGCTTAAATGTTACCATTATAATACTAAAATCAACAATCATATACCAATGTTTTCATATTTTGCATGTTTTGTTTACTTTTTTTTGTTACTTTCTTCTGAAAAAAACATGAAAATATAGTCTGTTTCTTACATTCCTATATAAGAAATTAAACAAATGTGTTGTTTCTATTCTAATGCTAAAAAGTTATAAATCGAAAACATATTTTTCATATTATCTATGCCGGTCCCAAGCCCAGATGAAAAAGGAGGGTCTTGAGTCAGGTGCCAGCCGGAAGGAAGAAGTTGAAGATGATTTTGTTCTTTGTAGTTAGAGGCGCACCTAGGCACAAGTCGATAGGTATGCACCTAGGAGAGAGCAAGGCGTAGAGGAAATGAGGCGCAGTCGCCTAGGCGTGCACCTGGGTGCGCCTAAGTGCGCCTGGGCACTCTTTCAGGGGCGCCCCTAACTCCAGGCGCAGATCACTTACCCGATAGCATATAAACTTCGTTTTTTTTTTCGTTTTTCACCTTCCAACCCTAATTTCAATCTTCCAACCTACTGAGAAGGTGAAAACGACCATTCCTCTTCGATCTTTCACAGATCTAAGCAAAAAAAGGTATGAATTTACAAATTTTAGCAGTTGTATACAGTTTCTGTAAAAAAACATAAAAACTAGTACCGTTTTTTCAAATTTTTTGCTTTTTGTTAACTATTTTCCATTGATCTTGATAGGTTTTAGTTCTATATGTATAAGAAAACATTCCATTTGAGTTTTATACTTCTTTGCTCTATATTTGAGTTTGTTTTTAGGTTTTTTACTGTTTTTCAGAAAAAAAATCAGCTACGGAAATATAAAAAAGTCTTCATTTTTTTGTATTTCTTCTATGAAACGTATTTCTATCCACATATATAGCTTTCCCATGCTTGTGTCTTCATGTGTGATCATTTTTTCATCTTTTTTTTTGTAATTTAGGGTTTTTTTAATTTTTCCAAAAATAAAAGTTACGAAAATTAGAAAAAAATTGTTTTTTTTTTATGTTTATTAGTTAATACCTATTCTTATACACATATATAGCTTTCCCATGCTTGTGTCTTCATGTATGCTGTATTTTTCATGCTTTTTTTGTATTTTTAGATAATTTTTAGCATTTTTAGCTAATTTTTAATTATTAAAAATATAATTTTGCACCTCAGGCTCCAGGTGAGCAAGTAGGCGCTCCAAGCTCCAGGCGCACCCCTTTGTGCCTCAGTGCGCCTCGCACCTCTAACTACATAGATTTTGTTATTTCTTTCCTACTTACAAATGAATACGCATTTGTATATTAGTTTTGTAAGTAAGAAATAAAAATCATCTCCAGCTTCTTAAACGTATAGCAACCCTAACATGACATGAATCGAAAACTAACATTCTCTAAAGCTAGGGCATCCCTCATAAGCGACGTGCTGCATTGGATCCCGAGTATAGTAAGAAATGGGCAAAGGTTGCTAGGGCGTTCCCCCAGAAGTGATGCACTACATCAGATCCTGGGTATAGTTGAAAATAGGCAAAGGTTGCTAAAGTGTCCCCTCAGAAGCAACATACAGCATCAGAACCCAAGTACAGTGAAAAGTGGGCATGGATTCATGCCATGGAGGTCAAGAAGTGCACGGATAAATAGGATATTCAAGAGCATAACCTTTAAGAAGAGGGATAAACACTTAATAACCTTTAAAAGTGAACTCCATAAAAGCCAAATAGACTTTTTTCTACTTAGGAATACTAAAAGATCAATGTATAAGGATTGTAAGGTGATACTTGGTGAGAGTTTAACTTCACAACATAGGTTAATGGTTATGAATATTTATATTAAAAGATGAAAAAAAAAAGGAAATGAACTTAATAGGTATTCAAAAACTAAGTGGTGGAACTTAAAAGGAAAGAAAATAAACTCATTCACAAATAAGTTGATGGTATAAGGAAACTGGAATTGTGAAACAGAAGTAAACATTATATGGACTAATATGGCTAAATCCATTAAGAAAGTGGGAAAAGATATCTTAGGTGTATCTAAAGATAAAAGGCAATTAGTAAAGGAAACATGGTGGTGAAGTAAAACGGTGCCAAAAGTTATTAAAGAAAAACGGGTGTGTTTTAAAGCATGGCAAAAGACTAGAAATAATGAAAACTATGAACAGTATAAGAATACTAAAAAGGTTGCTAAGAAAATAGTAAGTGAGGCTAAACTTAAGGCATATGATAACCTCTATAGTAGACAAGGATCAAGAGAAGGTGAGAAAGATATGTTTAAACTTGCAAAAATAAGGGAACAGAAGGGAAAGGACTTAGATCATGTTAGGTGCATTAGACGTGATGATCAAAGGGTACAAGGCAAAGATGATGAGATCAAACAAAAGTGGAAAATTTACTTTCAAAAATTATTAAATAACAATGGCTCTGAGAATATAGGGATTGAATATACTGTAAACCTAAATAACATTGGACATTATAGATATGAACATAGGAATAGAATACCTCAAGTGAGAGAGGCCTTGAAAAAGATGAAATCAGAAAAGGCCATGGGGCCCGATGGTATATGAATAGAGGTTTGGAAGCATATGGGAGATAATGGAGTAGTATGGTTGACCAAGTTGTTTAACAAAATTATAAAATCAAAGAAAATGCAGGATGAATGGAAGAAAAGCTCTATTGTGCCAATTTATAAGAATAAAGGAGACATACAAAGCTACACTAATTATTGAGAGATCAAACTTATGAGCCACACTATGAAACTTTTTGAAAGAGTGATTGTGAACAAGCTACAGCATGAAACAAGTGTATCGAAGAACCAATTAGTTTCATGCTTAGGAGGTCTACCATGGAAGCTATTTTCTTACTACAACAATTGATAGAAAAATATAGGGATAGGAGGAAGGACCTCCACATGGTCTTTATTGACTTAGAGAAAGCATATGATAAGGTCCCTAAAGAGTTAGTATAAAGGGTATTGGATGAGAAAGGAGTTTCACGGTGGTATATGGACATAATTAAAGATATGTATGAGGGAGCAGTAACAAATTTTAAAACCACTAGTGGTGAGACCGGTGACTTTTTTGTCATTGTAGGATTGCACCAAGGATCGACATTGAGCCCATACCTCTTCATGTTGGTTATTAATGAGTTAAGAAAACATCTGCACGAGAAGATTCCATGATGCATGCTATTTGCAAACGATATAGTGTTACTTAATGAGACAAGGGAGGGCGTAAACATAAAGCTAGAGTTATGGAGAGAATATAAGCTGGTTTGAACAAATGGAGATGTGCATTTAGATTTTTGGTTGATCAGCGAGTGCCACTCAAACTAAAAGAAAAATTCTATAAGATGGCCATAAGCCGGCCATGCTCTATGAATCAAAGTGTTGGGCAGTTAAGGAACATCATGTTCATAAAATGAACGTGGCAGAAATGAGGATGTTGTGATAGATGAGTGGCAAAACAAGAAAGGATAGAATTAGGAATGAAAACATTAGAGGAGACTTAGGGGTAGCACCAATAGGTAGCAAGATGAGGGAGATTAGACTTAGATGGTTTGGACATGTCCAAAGGAGACTGAAAACAGCACAGGTTAGATGGAGTGAGGCAATACAAGTAGAAGGTTCTAAAAGGGCAACGAGAAGGCCCAAAAGAACGTAGATAAAAGTGGTGAGAAAAGATTTAAAAACTTTGAGACTAAAGGAAGCCATGGCACTTAATAGAGAGGAATGGAGAAATAAGATTCATATGGCCGACTCCTAATTGGGATAAGGTCATGATGATGATTATGTTAATTTCTTATATTTGTTAACTTTGTTTAACAGGGTTCAGCTTAGTTTTCCATTTCCCAATTCTACAACTATAATGTCTTCATCGATGGGTTCCAACAATGCATCATCAAAATCAACAGATCCAAGATGGGAATATGGAGAGGCAAAGGATCCAACCAACAAAATTTTTGTTTGGTGCAAGCTGTGTGGGAATAAGTATAGCGTAGAGCAGGTGGTGTTTCCATTGGAAGTAAGAAGCGCAAGGAAAAGGCACCCACTCAACAAACAATAAAGGAGCCTATTGACTATCTCTTTGCTCCAAGCCATAAGGCTCAAAGTAAGGAAAAGGCACCCATGTAGCAGACGACAATGAACAGAGCTTATAAGGAGTTTAGGACAAGAGTGTACAATTACAACGCCTCTTAATTCTATGAAAATAGCAATACATTCAATGCTGCTCATTGTCGTTCCTTTCAAATAATGTTAGAGACAGTTACATAATATAGTCCAGGTATATATCTTATATTTTAAATAATTAATAGTTTAATACTTGTTTTAGCCTTTTACTTATTCTTAAACTCTTATAATCTTCTGTGATTAAGGTTTCAAGGCATCCTCTTATCACGAGTTAAGGGTGAGTCATTTTCAGAAGCAAGTAGAGAAGACAAAAGAATACATAGAACAACGTAAAGCTGATCGGATTAGATATGTGTTCAATGTTCTGTTTCACACCCATGTATATTCCTCTCAAGGTAACACTAAAGTGACTAAACGACTTATAAGCAAAATTTTATTTATGCTTTTAAGGTATTGATGCCCTATTACATAGGATTGGTGGACCGACGGCAAGGGTTGCACTCTTATTAACTTTCTGGAAAACTGTCCAAATAGAACAATTAGTTTGAAATCTATTGATGGATCTGCGCATGTCAAGATTGCAAACTTAATACTTGATATACTAGTGAAAAGTGATTGATGAAGTTGGATAGAACAATACGGTTCAAGTAATTGTTTAGTTTCATATCTATAATCTATTAAGTATTAACTTATATATAATTATGATGCAAGTTAACACTATGTAATTTTATCTTTGTCTATTCTAGGTCATAATGGACAATGCCTCCAAGTATGTGGCTGCAGAAAGGAAGTTAATAGTGAGGAGGCCGCCTTTATATTGGACCCTTTGCGAGGCACACTATATGGATCTTAAGTTACAGGACATAGGCAAATTGCCAAGTGTGAAGAAAACTGTGTCAGAAGCTAGGTAGATCACAGTGTTTATTTATAGCCACACGCGTCTTTCATCTTATTAGAAGATTTACAAAGAAAAAAGATTTGGTCGGACTGCAGTGATGCACTTCGCCACAACCTTCTTTAGTTTAGAAAGCATTTATAACTTGAAGATAAAGTTGCGACCAATGCTCCATTGTTTGGAATGGATGAACAGTAAATAGCCAAAAAGGCCTAAAGGTAAAAAGAATTAAAAGAATTGTGTCGCATACCAGCTTCTAAAACCATGTCCTCTTTTATTTGAAGATTATGACTCCACTTATGGGGGTTTTGAGGGTGATGGATAGTGAGGATAATTCGGCAATGGGATACATCTTCAAGGCCATAATCAGGGCCAAAGAAAAGATTCAAGCCAATATAGCAGGGGATGAGCGTCAGGCCACCCATATTTGGGAGATTATAAACAATAGATGAAGTTCTCAACTTCACTAGCCTTTGCATACAATTGGATATTACCTCAACTCATCCTTCTATACGACCATGACATTGCAATTGAGCGCAACAATGACATCAAGAATACTATAATGCATGCCATCAATAGGCTATATGATGGGGAAGAGGGTGACATAATGGTAGATAAGATATCCACTTATAGACATGCTAGAGGCTTGTTTGGCAATGATCTAGCAATACGTGAGAGAAAAACCCTAGCTCCTTATAAGTGTTTTATGTTGTTCTATATTTTTACTTCTAAATTTTATACTATTCTAATTGTGTTTATTTATCTAACTTTAATTTTCTTCAACTTTTGTAGGCAAGTGGTGGATTAACTTTGGGGCTGAAGCCCCACACCTTCAAACATTCGCCATTGAAGTCCTCTCCTAGATATGCAGTGCATCTCCTTACAAGCATAATTGGAGTGTCTTTGAGAACATAAGCTACTTAAATACTAAGATTTAGTACTTATTAGTTATTTAGTTATTACATTCATTATATTATAAATTTCAAGTACTTTTTCTTTTCAAATCCACACTAAGAGGAATAATAGGCTACATGCTAAGACATTGAGCAATCTAGTATACGTTCAATACAATCAGCACCTTTGTCGTCAGCATGAGGATCATTAGAAAATGCAAACATATACAGATCTTATTCTATTATAAGAGGTAAACGAAGTGATTAGTGTTCGTCAGCATGAGGATCATTAGAAAATGCAAACATATACAGATCTTATTCTATTATAAGAGGTAAACGAAGTGATTAGTGAATTGTTCAAGATGCTAGAAATGATCTGGTACATCCAAGTGATGACCTCACCTGATTAGATATTGAGTTTGTTGAAAAATAAAGTGAACATGATGCTCCATCCACTAGGCAGTATCAAAGGCAGATGAAGGGGCAGAGGGCCAACCGCATTTCTTATTCTCAACAAGAACCAGAGGAGGATGTTGGAGAAGAGCAACACGATGAGGAGATTGAGGAGGATGTTTATATCTCTCAGGGAGATGATTGTGATGATGATCTTGATCTTCCTAATGAAGAAGATGTGCAGGAAGATGACTCTTAAGTCTTAAGTCTTAATAGTTAACTCTAACATTAGTTTTACTTTATTTATGTAACCATTGTTTAATTATTTATTGTTTCTGGATTTACAGGAAGATGGTGGCGATGATACCAAGGCTACGAGAGATTGATGCAGTAGCAATGAGACTAGTATTTACATTAGTATCATTATCATTGTATTTGTATGTTTCTAAACTTCCTTCTTTATGCCTAAATAGGGAGCATTTAATTGATGCTGATTGTTTGGTTTGACTTTTAGGTTGTTAAGATGTTGATTTATTACTTGAGAATTCCAGTTCACTCATATGACTAGTATTTGTTCATATATTTATATTTCTATGTTACCTTTTTTTCTTTTAATTTACGATTTATTTTGATTTTTTTTTAAAATTAATTAATTAATTTTGCACCTTGTGAACTAGTCACGACTAGCCATTCTTAGTCCCTCTAGGAGCAAGTCGCACCCCTTGCGCCTACGACTACATAGCCTCTTAGGATATCATGTCAAACTTAAATCAGACAAATGATGCTTGTGAAGAAGTAAGAGAAGACATCATATTAGGTCAATGCAACTTTAGATACAAATCCAACTGTTATATTGTATCCATAAGTACCATTAGTAGTCGCAATAAGCTTTAGAAGGAAATTCCACAAGAGTTTTATTTGAAACTTATCATGACCTTTTTAAGTCTACAATGCCTTAACGGTGAGTAATGAGTACTAAATAAGGAGTATTTCAAACTTTAAACATACTCCGTGGCATTAACAGAAATAGAAGAACAACCTGTTATGAAAATAATCATCTTAAAAGAAAATGTAATATTGTAATGTCCCTACTTTTTAAATCCCAATTTGAGTGATTTTTGAAAAATGTTAAATTGAGATAAAAAGAAAATTAGTAAAACTCATAATTTTGGAGTTTTATGAGTGGAATATTTGATACAGATCAAACCAAGTGTCGAAAGCTTGACATTTGGATTGTACTAGAAAAATGGAATCCAACGACCCTAAGAACGCCCAAATCGGAGTTTGGACAAATAAGTTGGGATTTTTCTCATAAAAGGGTATTTTGATAATTTTACTATATAGGACCCCCTCGAAATTTGAAAAACCCAAGTGGACCATACACTCAATATCATATAGGTAACACAATCATTTAGTTAAAAAAATATTACCAAAGGTTAAAAGATTAAATAATGAATTAAAGAAAAAGTAAAAATCATTACTTGAAAAGGCCTCTCCTTAAGGAAAAATCAAGACAGACTGTATGGTCTGTTACCTGAAATGATGAGAGAGAGAGAGAGAGAGAGAGAGAGAGAGAGAGAGAGAGAGAGAGAGAGAGAGAGAGAGAGAGATCCGACACAGAAAGAGAAGAAGAAGGAAGGGAGAGGAAGAAAAGGAGAGGAGCTGATGTAGAGAGCACAATATCTCGGAACAAAGATCCAAAGCGTTCATCATCTCCAAAGAGTTAACAAGATCAAAACCCTTGAAAAATCTTTTTGATCGAATGTCAATTGAGTAGGAAAATTGCAAATAACAACAAGAAGAATGTCCGATGATGGACATTTTAAAGAAAATAAATTTTAAAAATCTAAGCCATTCACCTTATACACCATCTCGAGAGGAGAAAAATGGTCCAAAAACAATCAAATTCCGACATCGTTTGGTTAGGGAAATCAACGTTGGAAAATGACTTATGCAATCTGATGGTGTCCGTCCGATCAGGTTTCACTGTTACACATTGTTTATACATTGTTACGCACAGGGGTGTGTCTCGGATCCCAGGTCACACAGGGATGCATTCAGGCGGTGGATCCTGGTGATGCCGATTGAAATAACTATTCCAGCCCAAAATTTTGATCCAGACCGTTGAACAGCGATTGTAGATGGTATTTTTGAGAAAGCCCGATTTTTTATCTAAAAAGTTCATTTGAATCGTCTTGATGGCACAGACATGAATTTAGCATCAAAATCTTGATTTGAGCACAACCAATCAAATTAAACCTATGAAATGTTATCCAATAACTTAGATCGGGCTAATCAGGGAACGATCAGGCCTTAGAACTTGAACAATTAGATGATTCAAGAGATGGATTGATGTATCCAATGACCAGATCATGTATATTCATCCTAGAAATTGATCTGACCCAGAAATTTAGATTTGGTCGATCTGAGAGTGATCAGACCATCAGATCAAGACATAAATCATGGATATACACTACAATGGTTAGATGAACATGAAATTGAACGGATTTGTGATAATTAAGGTTGGACTTAGTGATCTAATCATGAATTGAGGCTTTAAAGAACGATCTAACAGTTGGATAGCCCGAATTTCCAATGAGATGGAATGATTAAGCTTTTTGATGATCGGGATGTATCTATTTAGCATATCATAGCTTAGATTGACTTGAATAAAGTTAGATCAAACAATCTAAACTATTGATCTTTAATTAATGATCAAATTTATGGATATTACGAAAATAAAGAAATATAAGAAGGATTAAAGGACAGTAAAAGCAAGATCATCATAATTGATAATGATCAAAGACCATATGAGTAATGGATGAGGAATTATGAATAAGTGATTGCCTTGAGATTTATATATGACTTGACAGATACGCCCATTGATGCACAATAGAGACTATGGACTATTTTAAGGATTTGACAACTGTATTCGAGGTAGGTGAAATTTAAGATGTTATAATTTCATAAACTGCATGATTTATTTATATACTCATGATGTGATTTGATAAATATATGAGATTTGAATTGCATGAATTATTTATAAAATGTGATTACTATGTTACAGTATACATGCTGTATTTATGGTATGAATTTTGAAATGAGAAGGGCATGATTTAATATATGGAAGATTATTATATTATGATTATACCTCCATGGATTTTAAATGTACTCCATGTATTTAAAAATGAATGTTTTTGATAGCGCATAACATGTTTTACTACAGCATGATTTGTTGTACAAGCCATGTAGGCTTGATCTAGTACGGGATACCAGCTACATACATGATACAGTATTTTTTTGTAGATTGATATGAGACAGGCATGTAGCCTGGTGCTATGATTTTATATCCAGGCATAGAGGCCTGAGGAGTTTGTCAAGCTTATGGCCTAGGGGATGCAATGCTAGGAGGGGTATAGGGTCGGCCACCCACCATCTAAGATTATGAGATGATACAGACCCACCCGTAGTTGGCATCGGTAGGGGATGGTATCATGGGAAGCCCATACTACCGATCCAGTCCCAACCATGCAAACGGACGATGAGTCTCCTGTTTTGGTGTTAGCAGGGAGTGGCAGTTAATAGATCATGTGTTGGTTATCACTGCAGCATAGTAATTCCTTGTATTCCTGTACACGATGTTGTGATCACGAGGGAGTGATAGCACGTGTGCTTTGTTTTCTTATGGGATTAAGGTGCTGTGACCACTGATGACTATATAGCATGATGATATGCATGGTATGAGCTCATGACCATTATGTATATGCCAGTGTTGACTGGAGGACTATGGGCCCTGCATAGTAGGGGTGTGACCACCAATGACTATATTCCCTAATTCACGAGTTTAACATTATTTAACTCGTTTGCTTATTTAGTATCTTTATTCGTGATTTAATATTGTGGTTGGACATGATTTGGCATTTACTGGATCTATTTATGAAGTTTTCATCTATTCATAAAGTTTAATGGAGACACTAATTTGATATTTGGACATGATATTCCATGATTTAATTTATTCATGATATTCATATGAAATGCTTTATAAATTATATTCTAAAGTCTTGAATGATTTCCAAGTTAATCATGCAGATTATTGATTATTGATGCAAAATGTTTTGTGCATTGAAATGATTATTATATTATAAAAACAAATATTATATTTTGAAATTCATAAGCATCTTATTCCCTTACCAAGCATTGCTTGCTAAGGCATTGCATTATTGTTGCAATGCCTCAGATATTAAGAGATAGACATAACTGATGAGGAACCAGACGAATAGTGATCAAGATATCTCATTTGGAGGTATGTTTTTAATTCTACCTGGACTGTATATGTATATCTGTATTATTGGATTTGATTATATTGTTGTTGGGAATGTGGTTGTTGAATGGATGGGTCCTATAGTAAACTTGTTTCAAAAAGGTTTACTTGAAAAATGAAAAAAGAAAATTTATATAGAGTTTTGAGTTGATGGTTGACACTTGGGGTTTTTCTTATAATAAAATTCATTGAAATTGTTTTCCCGCTATTTTTGTTTTGGTTTTTAAAATTGGGGCCTCACCTTTCGAAAAGTTTTATTAAAAAGTGTTAGAAAAACCCAAGTCGTTACAAATATTAAACATGATGAATCAAGTAGTAATAAATAATTCTTCTACATTTTTTAAGCAAAAAACGTTTAGCTTTTTTATGCAAGCCTTCCCCCTTATTAGGAAGATCTGATATTCTTTAAGCAAAAAAGGTTTAGCTTCATATGCAAGCTGCCAACTCGTTAGGAAGATTTGATTAACTTTGTTTAACAAATGTAAGTATCATGAACTATTGAACATAAGTTGGGTATCTTATTATACCAGACATGATAGGTTGAGCCTACAAAGGGGTAGGTAGTATGGTAATGGTTCAACATATGATGTGATAGTTCTTTACCTTACAACAGTTTTGTCACCATGGAGTATGTGATAAAAAATATGGTTGTGTAAGAAGAGGTGCTATTCAAGAAGAAGTTACCTACACGGCCATGAACCAGCAGTAAAGCTCCAGCAATTACCTTAACATTTCTAGTTTGATATGGACATCCAGCAGGAACCATGACTGCTTCTCCAAGGTGCTGCTCGAAAGTCCACGGCTCAATTTCTAGAAGCAAGGCAATAGCAGGGAGTTGATTCCTGATCATATATTTCCAAGAATGAAAAAATAAGAAGAAGAAGAAGAATTTGCAAGAAGTAACAGCTTACGGAACTCCTCCTTAAGCCTTCTTTTGTGAGTCGCATCAAGAAAAAAGCTTTGATCATGAATTGGATGAAGCACCTGCAGCAGAGGCATGTAGAAATTAGATTTACAGCAGCCGACTATTAATAGGCTGTAAATTACTTCTTTTAAAGTATTGTGATTACATGTTCAACGGGTGAGCAATCTCTATCCCTGAACTCAGTAGAATATTTTCTGAGGTATGCCATCAGCTTTGGAACATCTTCCCTGCGAAATACATCCCATTGAACACCACGTGATTTAGCTATTAATCTGCTACCAATACCAACAGGGCTTCCTCTACTTTCCTCTATACCAGCCATCCCTCCATCTTCAGATTTTTGACTACTTGAACAGTAACTGTCTACAGCTTCAATGTCCATGTCATTTTCACTGGCGTCCCACTTCTGGCTCTGTTTGACACTACTAACATTTTCTTCAGATTTTGACAAAACTGAAGAGGAAGAAGAAACTCCAGCTGCTCCCATTGACAAATGAGATGCCCTCTCAATACCACTAGTCGTGTCAAGAATGTCTGGGTCTACCATGTTTGCACCAGTGACAGATGACACTTTTTTCACTTCATCTACTATTTTTCTATCCATGGAAGTCTTCATGAGAGACTTATGTTCATCCTGAGCTCTTTGCCTTTTCAACTTTATTATCTTGGAAAGACGCCTTGGAGGGATTAGTACTTCTGCTGTATGTGTCAAGACATTTGCCTAGAACAAAAACCAAAGCCAACAAACATGAAATATCTCAATAGCCCCGAAACTAATCACCAAAACCTTGACAATAGTGTATCTATGAATAGCAGGTAACAGATTAACCATAACCTAACATGTGAGTCTCCAAATAATATCAGCAGATGCAAATAAGATAATCATTCAGATAGAGCCTGAAATGCAGAAAACCATAGCAAATATTAAGATCGAGATTTATTGTAGGTATTAGTCAGAAGTGCACAGAAATCACCTGATTCAGTTGGTGGGTGGGGGTGGAGGAGGTGGATTGGTCATAATACCAACTTCTGCCCAACCCCCTGCTTTTATATAAGTTTAAAAAGTTCAACAATGTACCAATTTACCAGTATAGCAGCAGAAACCTTTGGAATGGAATCACAGTCAAAGTTTGAAATGTTGCCTAAAATTAAAAGCATATAGAGATGTTTTAATTATGCACAACGTTATGTAACCATTTCAGTTGTTCATCCTCAGTGCACTTCACATTTATGAGATGTTTTCTCATTTATGCCTCAGAGACTAAAACAATGAAATTTCAGGCTTCCGCACAAGCTGATGAGTTCATCTATAAATACGATCTCTAACATGAAATTTACAAGGATTCACAAAAGAGGAAACCTGCAACTCTCTCGAGAATGAATTGATTTAACACCTTCCTATTAGTAACTCTTTCATTTCCGTGAGACAAAACAAAGTGCTTCCGATGAAAGAATAATCTCTGTGCAACTCTATCAATGCATTCAAGAAAGTACAAGCAGCTATATAGGAGATTTTCATGGTGTAACTAACAAGACTCAATCTAAGTCAATTAACATTTCAAGTTCAACAACAAGTACATCATATTCATTGCATATGTTCTCCAAAAATCATGCACGAAAAAGAGCTTTAGGGGCATCCAACGAAGACTCTCACTTCCCTTTTATGATATAAATCACAAAGAAGTTTTGAGGCTATTCAAACAAGACACTAATCATCTTTAGCATTACAAAGAAAAGGACAGAGAAAGTGGATTCAGCATGGAAACCCAAAAATTTAGGTCAAGCCATAATAGCTGCAAAGCATATGAACAGAAAGTCCTGAAAACATGTACAAATGGAGATTATTCATCTAGGTAGTGTATCTATGAGAAAGACTCAGTGAACAATTTTTATTATATTTGCTATATTCTTGGTGTTAATGAACTACTAGTCAGTCCATTCTCAGCCTGCATGGATCTCACAGCATAAGCAGTGATTATAGTTGACAACTTAATTTGAAAACTATTTGAGATTATATGCAGTAGAGATAGTTGAAACAACTCAATCACAAGGCAAGAAGGAAGTATATGGATAGAAAATACAATCAAATTATTCATGCAGAACAATCAAAACCGAAATGAAATAAGCAACTACGTAACCTACCACATCTGACAAATCAAAGTGCAGCTTAGTCACTGAATCACCCAATCCAAGATCCTCAGCTATGCCATAGGAAATGTCCACCCGTGGCCCCAGTTCAGGCTTTGCAAATTCCTTCGGCAACTTCGTAGCCAGGTTAAAAAGACCACAGCTGGGGTTACTGTATTCTTGAAAAGGCAGAGACCGAATAAATTCAGCATAATGAGCGGGCAACTGCTCCTGAAAAAAATCCACTGAAGGCCAATCTCTCAGTTTCAGCATCTCAGGCCACAAATTTCTATGTGTTCGTCCATCCAAATATCCCTTAAAAAATTGATGAAGACTAATAACTACCTGCCAAATAAACAAATAATCAAACTTGTGAAAAATAATCTATCAGATTTTCTTCAAACAATAAACTGTAGAGGCATGAATATGAGCCTGCATAACCAAAAGTGTCAATTCAGCTGAGCATAATATAGATAGTAGGAATTGATGGTAAAGATTCCTAAATGAAGCCACAACAAGGCAGCTTGAAACATAACAAGGTATTCGTTTGACATAATCCACAAACAGAATGCATCAGCAAGCAAAGAATCCAGTTTTCAACAGTATTTGTGTTGCCACTCACTAACAGAATGCAATTTCCTTTTCAGAAAAAGCAACAACGCAAATAGAAGGCATAATCAACCTAAATTTAACATCGAAGAAGCAAACTAGCAGACATAACTTGAGCACCGCAAATGTCTTAATTGATCTCGTATCAGATTTCAGTCAGCTCTGTCAAGTAATAACAAACTAAATTGATTCTGACATCTCTGACTAACAAACCTGGTCAAATGAGTCCTTGCCTCTGCGACAATCAAATTAGGAAAATTCCCAATATGTCCTAAAAAGCTTACAAAGTGTTCTTCTTATCATGTCTATAGATACCTTCATCCCAGCTCAACCTGGTTCTCCAGAAGAACTCTCTCCAAATTTAGCCTGGATATTTGATGAGGAACTAGAGCTCAATAGAAGTTGCAGTTATTCTTCCATGTCCTAATTTATTTTATCTCCTTCCATTTTCAAAAGATCTCACGTAAAAAGCCCAAAAAATGGTTTCCTGGTACCAGTTCAATTTTTAATATTAAATATTATCAATTCCTTTCAATCCATAGACACCTACATACACAAGCAGTATCATATATTACCATTGATCTCGAGGTGCACACATATCCATTACGCAAGAAGGGCCCAGACAGAGTTTGCAAAGAGTCAAAAGACAGACAAATATCAAAAATCTAGAATAGAGCTGAACATTTTTAACAACGAATCAAAGTTGTTTACCTACCAGGGTTCCGAAAATCCTCAAAATCAAAGTTTAGCTAGGGAGCTCTATGGCGAGGAATAATCCACTTGGCAGTTGCCTCCATTTTTGTATCTCTTCATTCTTTAGGAAAATCTAGCTTATGAAGTCCCCAAGTTGCTCCTCGTTGAGGTTCCAAATTACCAACTTCCGGTCTCCTATTTAATCCATTTTCTATTGAAGGTTCTTTTCCTTCATTTCCTTACATAACGGTGCATGAGAAACAAAGTAAGATTTACAAGCATGAAGCTCTACTTCAAACCCAAGACAAAACCAAAACCATGCTTTAATAAAAGACAGAAAGAGAGGTAAGTATGGTGCTCTTTCAAGCACAAAACAGCAAAGCTAAACTATAACTATTTATATAAAGTTTTAACTGCATAATAGTAAAATACATGTCCAAACTCCAAAGACACCTTTATTAAATATATTTCTTGTTTCATGACTGTAGAAACCTTCATTAAATATGATTGCTAATCCTAATTACTCTCAAAACTACACAACCCGACAAGCTCCTAAGTTTTAAGAGATATTTTAATAATATACTTAAAACTAGAATTTTAGGCTTAAACGAGTCAGCCACTACGTTCGACATGGATTTCTAGAACCCGGAATGATTCATTCAAGAATGCAAATATATATTAGAAATAGCCCATGTTGACCTCATTACAATATCCCAATCAGGGTCCAGTCCAATCCGTCTTCTTCTCCGTTCTATTGCGTGACAGTTTTCCTTTTCTAAGTAGTAAGTTGGACAAACATCTCAAACAGACCATATATTTGAAACGATCTTATTTTTGAACCCAAGAGGGCCAGCATAACTCCAGAAGGCCTGAGAAGTACCGAGCTATCTCAGAACAGTGCACCAAACTCTGTAACAAATTAGCAATAAGAGATAATGTGATTAACTGTCTCCTCCACCTCTTTAAACAAAAGTATAGAATCATATTTATTATTATCGTCTTCCTCCTCATAACAATCTAAAATAATGATCATTTATAGCACCAGTACCCAGCAACCACTTTGCACCCAAAGCAGAATTCGAGATTTCCAAATTACAGTTCAACTCCTTTCTGGATCATCTTCTATCAACAAAAGATGGAAAACAGAGTTTTCTGAAAACATACCATTTGGTTTGGCAGCAAAAGCATCTATAATCAACTTGACGAAATAAACAGCCTTAAACAAGAAGAGACAATTAAAAAAGCGTAAGAACTCATCCTCTTTCAGTTTCTATTACACAGACACCCAAAATCATTGTCAAATCCCAACTAATTGTCTAATAATAATCTGTAAGACACGCACAGTTTGTACCTTGAAATCATATAGAGCTTTGAGAGAAGTAGGTGGAAAGGTAAACTTCCCAATTAATTATCTGCCCAAAATTTGATTAGATCACCATCCCATTCTAATCCTAATTATGGCAGGAAATCCCTCTTCACAATGACTAGTGGACCTCCAAGTTCCCAGGCTGGACCCCCACCTACCATTTGGCAATCCATCGTTATGCCCGTTGTCATATTTTCAGCAATGACCATTCCCTAGGGAGATTTCTTTTCCTCACAAGATGCAGTTACTTTCCTCAAACCCAATAATTTCCTTCTTCAATCACACATCTCCTTCTACCTAAGCAAATGTTAACTTATTCCCTTCCTGCTGGTCTGGTCCAAAAGATCCCTTCTGGAGTTTCCAATCCTATTTGCTACCTTGATATGAATAGCAAACACAAAGTGCCATATTAAGTTTGACCACTTTAAAAGGATTTTCCCATATTCATTCTGAAGATGAGAAATAAGCTACCAAGCAAAACCAGCTACACTTTCACAGGATCTTGAATTACAGCACAGATATTCAGCTTTTGGTATTTTCTTCAAATGGTTATCTGAAAGTACTAAATAATTTTGGGTGATTACAGTCTATTACCATTGAAGACTTACATATAACCACCTCCTCTAATGGTACACATTTTAAACAATGAACCTGTACAAAATTTTGGTAAGGGTGGTTACCAAAAGATACAATTGAGTAAACACAGCAAGCAGACATAAAAAGAAATAACTCAATGTCCACAAGGTTTAGTTGAGAAGATCCATTAGTACAGCTCATGATCAATCCAAACTGCAATGCCAAATTATCCAAGCCTATAGAACTTAACACATCTAAAACAAAATAAAAAGGGCAGCCCCGGTGCATGAAGCTCCCGCCTATGCGGGGTCCGGGGAAGGGGCAGACCACAAGGGCCATGAAACAAAATATACTGCAAATTTTTCACGCCTGTTTTAATTGGGAAGAAAGCATGAAGCAGAAACTCCCAGCAAAGGAATTTCTGCAATACTGGAAGCTGTCATCATCCCGAACCGAAATCATAAACAATACCATAGACACAAAACTACCACGTGATATTACTAAAAGATCTTGGAAACAAACATAATGAAGAATAAAATCAAGATAGATAACTTTTCAACTGCCAGCCGAGTCAATTTGAGCACTGACCTCACGCCAGTCCAAGCAATCAGTAGCTTTCACTTCTATCACATCATTCCCGGGCTTGGAGCTGTTCCTTTCAAGAAAACTATGGAACATGACAAATGGATCCCAGCTTAAGTCCGAACCATTGAGTACATTACGAACTATTACAGGCTGACCTTTAACCCAGTGCTTTTGAAAGTGTTCAAGGTCTTCATCCTGGATCTCCTGTACAGTTGGACAATATAAGTAGTTATCATTAGAATCATCTCTGGACGCTGCTTCTACCAAGTTCTCAATCAGTCCCCCCTCTTTACCATTTATACCAATACAAAAGGGACAAATGGAAGTAACATCCCGCACTTCAGGGAAGTCATAACTGCAAGCAATTTCTTCAGCGCTTATTTCCAGCCTCTTAATCCAATTCAAAGGGAAAACACATCGCAAGCCAAGAATGCTATCACCACAACCTCCAAGCTCCTTGGGTGGGCAAGGAATGCTGCCATCACTAGTGTCGGCTATCCATTCAGGTGAATCAGCTGATGCTACCAATGAATCACCAGATTTCAATTGAGGGCAGTTGATCTTCTTCATCCCTGGAAGAGGCTCACCCTCATGCATATAACCTTTGCCTTCACAAGGACATTCAAGCCTTACAGATCCAACGGCTCCATGTAGAGTTCCTCCACGGATCTCTCTACAGCAACTTAGGCAAAGATCGTAGGAACATTTCGAGCAGCTTCTATGAAAATCTACAATAGACGCTTTGCAGTTATCACTGCTTCAAGAAATACAACAATTCATCAGAGTGCCAACATTTAAATCAATAAAAGGGAGATAACATCTGCACCCCTTGTCCAATATTAGCTCCCTCTTCTTAATTCACAGTTTTCTCACATCTATATATCCCAGAAAGCTTCAACAGCCAATACAGGAGTTTAAAATGAAAAGAGTGCAAATATATAAAACAAGGGATTGGATATCATCTTCAAAAATAAACCTCTTTGCTATTTAATACTACACATACCAGTAAAGTTTCTCATCATGGCCACACTGTGCCTGTTGAACCTGACCCCCAATTAGTGCTCCCCCTTTTATCAAGAAAATGCATCAGCAAAAGCCCATAAAATCAGAGGAAGGACTATACGTAGAAAATGCACATACCAATTGTTTTTGCCTCTAGGTCTAGCTCAATTCTCTGTTCCTGGTTTATTTGTTTCACAACTGGAAGAAGCAAACAAATCAAATAATGCGCACGTAGGATTTTGTTGAGTTTATCTGGATCTCTGGCAGAGTCCTGAAATAGATTGATGATGTATTGGTAGTTAGCAACCAATACTGATCGACAGTAATTCATATAGTACTTCTAAATTCAAAATGAACCACCCAGAATCAGACCTTACATCCACTGTCTTTAGATTCACTATTGAAGCATGTCTTACAATTGCAACTGCCACGACAAAGGGGACATGCCGTCCTGACTTCTTCTACCGGCATTTTCGCGTACCTAGAATAGGTAGGATGTTAGAGTATTTGGAGTACCTTTCTTCGCAACCTTGCATTGCCATTCAACAAGTTCATCAAGATGAATTGTACAAATTTAGAAAGAGGATTCTAACCCTGCAGAATTCACCATTCCTTTCAAATCATAACAAAACATCGAAAACATGTATTCATGACACACAGAAAGTCATGAACAAAATCACTGGATCAACAATAACACTAACCATTCCTTTAGGCAATCTGTGCAATAGTATTCCTTTCGACAGTTCAAACACCGAATCAAACTTGCTCCACCACTCTTTCCACATTGATGACAATTCCTCTTCAGAATCCTCCTTGACCCCACGGCATTGTAACCATAAGGGGCAACCTAAAGTGAAAATAGATAAATAAAGAGGCAAAAGACACATACAAATTTCTGAGTAAACATTTACCTGAACAGAGCTCATCACAACCGGCTCAACATTCTTGGAACGAATTCTCCGTCCAACATAACAATCACCCTCAAAATCCAGTTTCCTTTCACAAGGCATAACCGCATTGTCGGTTTCCATCACGGGATCGGGCAAAATTGCCATAAGACCATTGGGCAAATCCTTCAACTCCCCTTCCCCATTCTTCTTCTCGGAATTCCTTTTCTTTTTTCTCTCCATTTCCCACTGTAAAACCATTTCTATCAACTCTAATCTTAAATCTCTCTTCTTCAACTTCATTTTCTTCAATGCCTTGGCCAACGCCTTGGGAAACCCAATCTCTCGATGTCTTTTCAAGACGGAACATTCTTGATTCTGGCCACTGGAGACTTTTTTAATTGCAGCAGCAATAGCGAGAGTTTTTTGGCTGTTTTTGCTTCTTTTCAGTTTCATGTGATCTGGAACTTCAATTTTGTTCTGGCGATGCTGAGCTTGTAAAAAGTGAAGTTTGCAGTGAGTTTTATTATCCATTACTCGCCTGTTGCACCTCCAATGCCGACCATCGCTTCTCCGACAACGAAGATGGTCAGGTAGCGGTTCTTCCCCCTCCACCGATTCGCCCGATGGTGGAATACTTTCACGGCGAGCCTTGAAATAATGACGTTCGCAGAAGCTTCTGCTTTTTATTGCTCTTTTGTTGCACCTCCAATGCCGGCCGTCGCTTTTCCGGCAACGAAGATGATCTGCTAACAGCTTTTCTTCTTTCTTCACCAATTCGTCGGAAAACTGAACCTTTTCACGGCGACTTTTGAGGTAGTGAAATTCGCAAAAGCTTTTATTTTCCATAGCTTGTCTCCTACATCTCCAACTCCTTCCGTCGCTTCTCCGGCAACGGAGATGATCCGGCACTGATTTCCCTTCTTCCGCCACTGAATCACCGGAAAACGCAACTTTTACCCTTCTTCTTCCCATCTCTCTTTTCTTGCTCTTCCAATGCAATGATTTTCCTTCTTCCCTCATTGATTCGCCGGAAAAAGCAATTTTTACCCTTTTGCTTCCTATGTCTCCTTTCTTGCACTTCCAATGCAATGATTTTCCTTCTTCCGCCATCGATTCACCGGAAAACGAAACCTTTTCGCCTTTGCTTCCCCTTGCTCGTTTCTTGCCCCTCCAATGTAACGGTTTTTCCTCGTCTTCCTCAATTAATTCTCCACGAAGCTTAATCTTTCCAGGCCGAGGTTTCGGACAGTGGGATTTGCAGTAGCCTTTGATTTCCGCTGCTCTTTTGCACCTCCATTGCCTACCGTCGTTTCTTTTACAACGGAGATTGTCTGGTAGAGGCTCTTCTTCCTCCATGGAAGAGGAGATCGATCAGAGAATCTAGCGTTTCTTCAATGGATGTCGAAATATTGACATGCAAGGAAGGTAGGGTTTTGTTCGAGATCAGAGGGAAAGGGTTTTGCAGGGAGTGCCAATATCAAATCCAAGTCTCCTAAATCCTGCAGCAGCAGAGGCTTTAAGAGAGAGAGAGGAATTCGTTCCGTATCTCGACCGCTCAGCGGGAAAGGATTTGTTTTAGTTGGTGTTTCCGGGGATATTTAGTGATCAGGCAGCTGTTTTTCATTGGCTACTTGCCTAGGAGGCACTTTTTGGGCCCACATATAATAATGTGGACCCCCCAAAATCCATTTTCTAGTCCTACTTTGATTGATTTTAGCTTGATCAAGTGATTTTGACCGTTGATCTTTGAAGAGTGGCTTATAAGGTTCTTTCTCATGGCCGTGATGTTTCCGAAGTTCCAGAGTTTGGGCCACAATTGTGAGCATGACTCTGGTGCTAATGGGACTGATTTTAGATTGATGGGATGATTTTGCCCGTTGATCTTTGAAGAGTCAGTCATTCGGGTTCTTTTTCTTGTGGTCTTGATGTTTCCTAAGAGCTTCATGGGCCCGCATGGTCATGTGAACCCAACTGAATTTGTTCGTGTAATATATGTGAGCATAATCTGGTTCTATTGAGACTGATTTTACCTTGATCAAGTGTCTTTTACCGCAGATCTTTGAAGCCTCGCTTCTTAGGGTTCTTTTCTCATGGCTGTGATGTTTTCTGAGAGCTACTTCGTGGGCCCACATGTGTCATCTGGACCCTACCGAATTTGTTGGTGTAGTTTGTGGGAGCATAATCTGGCTCTATTGTGATTGAATTTACCTTGACAAAGTCTTTCAAATCTTTGATCGTTGAAACCATACGTATTAGGGTTCTTTTCTCATGGCCACGATGTTTGCTAAGAGCTACTTAGTAGGCCACATTGGTAATATAGACCCCACTGAATTTGTTAAAGTAATATGTGTGCATAATCTGGCCTCATTGGGACTGAATCCACCTTGATCAATTGTTTTTGACCGTTGATCTTTGAAGCCGTACGTATTAGGGTTTTTATCTCATGGAGCGATGTTTCCTACGAGTTACTTTTGGCCCACATGGACCGTGTGGGCCCTGTTGAATTCATTTATAAGCGAGGATAATCTGGTCCATTGCGTCTGATTTTAACTTGATCAAGTGTATTTTAACGTAGCTCTTTGAAACCTCACTTGTGGTTTTCTCATGGCCGCGACGTAGGTCATGTGGATCATACAAAATCAGTTATTCTAATATGTGAGCATAATCTAGTACTTACCTCACTGATTTTACTTGATTAAATGATTTTGACCGTTGATCTCTCAAGCCCTACTTAGTGTCATTTTCTCATACTTCACGATAGAAAAAGCTGAATGGAGAACTACCATGTTCCTTGTTTACAAACAGCCACTTTATGTGCCTTATCTAGCATGCGGGCTGGCATAATCCATTAGTCTAATAACTGATCACCATTTCAGTCATGCTCTGTGTGCTTTTACCTAATCAAATGATTTTAACCATTGATCTTAGAAGCCTCACAACATAGTTTAATAGTTATGGATATCTATATTAAAAGATAAAAATAAATAAATAAACTTAATAGGTATTCAAACACTAAGTGGTAAAACTTAAAAAGGAGAAAAAATAACCTAATTCACAAATAAGTTAATGGTAGGAGGTAACTGGAACTATAAAATAGAAGTAAACACTATGTGGACTAATACGGCTGAGTCCATTAAGAAAGTGCCAAAAAATGTTTTAGGAATATCTAAAGGTAAAAAGCAGTTAGTAAAGGAAACATGATGGTAGAATGAAATAATGCAAAAAGTTATTAAAGATAAACGGGTTTGTTTTAAAACATATCAGAAGATTAAAAATAATAAAAACTATGAACAGTATAAGAATGTTAAAAGGGTTGCTAAGAGAATAGTAGATGAGGTTAAACTTAAGGCATATGATTACCTTTATAGTAGACTAGGATAAAAAGAAGGTGAGAAAAATGTATTTAAACTAGCGAAAATAAGATAACAGAAGAGTAATGACTTAGATCATGTTAAGCCATTAGAAGTGATGACCAAAGGATATTAGTCAAAGATGATAATATCAAACAAAGGTAGGAAATTTACTTTTAAAAATTGTTAAATGACATTGACTCTAAGAATATAGGGATTGAAAATACTACAAATCCAAATAACATTGGACATTATATATATGAACTTAGGATTAGAATACCTGAAGTGAAAAAGCCTTAGAAAAGATGAAATCAGGAAAAGTCATGAGGTCCGATGGTATATTAATAGAGGTTTGGAAGCATATGGGAGATACTGGTTGACTAAGTTGTTTAACAAGATTATAAAATCAAAGAAAATGCCGAATGAATGGAAGAAAAGTTCTATAATACCAATTTATAAGAATAAAGGAGACATACAGAGCTACACTAATTATCGGGGAATCAAACTTATAAGTTACACTATGAAACTTTTTGAAAGAGTGATTGAGAAAAAGCTATGACATGAAACAAGTGTATCGGATAACCAGTTTAGTTTCATGCCTGAGAGGTCTACCATAGAAGCTATTTTCTTACTAAGACAGTTGATAGAGAAATATAGGGAGAGGAGGAAAGACCTTCATGCGGTCTTTAATTGGCTTAGAGAAAGCTTATGATAAAGTCCTCATAGAGTTAATATGGAGGGTGTTGTGCAATAAAGGGGTTTCACCATGATATATGGACATAATATATTAAGACCACTAGTGATGAGACTGGTGATTTTTCTGTCACTGTAGGATTACACCAAGGATCAGCATTGAGCTCATACCTTTTCACGTTGGTTATGGATGAGTTAACAAAACATCTGCACAAGGAGATTCCATGGTGTATGATATTTGCAGATGATATAGTTTTACTTGACGAGACAAGGATGGCGTAAACATAAAGCTAGAGCTGTAGAGAGAAGTATTAGAATCTAAAGGATTTAAAATTAGCCAAACTAAGATAGGATATATGGAATGCAATTTTAGCAAGGAGAGGAGTAGGAATGGAGCACGAGTTAAGATTGATAACCAAGAAATCCCCGTAAAAGACTACTTTCAACACTTATGATCAATGATTCATGAGAGTGGAGAGATTGAGGGGGAGGTTACCCAAAGAATATAAGCTAGTTAGAACAAATGGAGATGTGCATCTAGAGTTTTGTGTGATAGGTGAGTGCCACCTAAACTAAAAGAAAATTTTTATAGGATGGCCATAAGGCCGGCCATGCTCTATGGATCAGAGTGTTGGGCAATTAAAGAACGTCAAGTTCATAGGATGCGCATCGCAAAAATAAGGATGTTGAGATAGATGATTGATAAAACAAGAAAGGATAGACTTAGTGATGAAAACATTAGAGGAAACTTGGGATTAGCACTAATAGGTAACAAGATGAGAGAGATTAGACTTAGGTGGTTTAGACATGATTAGAGGAGATAAAAAATGGCACCAGTTAGAAAGAGTGAGACAATAAAAGTAGAAGGTTCTAAAATGACAAGGGGAAGGCTCAAAAGAACGTTGATAGAAGCTGTGAGAAAAGATTTAAAAACTTTGGGACTAAATAAAGCCATGGTACTTGATAGAGAGGAATGAAGGAATAAGATTCATGTGGTCAACCCTTAATTGGTATAAGGTCTTGATGATGATGATAATCTTAGAAGCCTCACTTAGAACTTAGAAGGGCAACTTTGGCGCAATAGTTTAGTGGTAATCATGTGACATGGAGGTCAAGGGTTTGAGGCGTGAAAATAGCCTCTTGCAAATGTAAGGTAAAGCTGTATACTTTAGACTCATTGTGGTCCGCCTCTTCTCTCAACCCCACATATGAGAGGGCTTCATGCATTGGCTGCCCTTTATCTTGGAAGCCTCAATTAGGGTTCTGCCTAAAGCAAAAGATATAAACTTCTATCTTGGCCCTTAACCTGAATTGTGTTGCTTGTTGGATCAATTGGGGCCTTGTACAACCATTAAATGCATATTTGGTTGGAAGAAAATGGATACAAACTGATTTTTGGATAGTGTTTTCTAGGTTGAAATTGAATTACACCAAAGACACAAATTTTTTGCACCCTAAACAATTTTTAGTTTTCGACTTAATTCAATCTTGAACTATAAATTTTTGTCTCAAAAACATTAGGCTTTAAAGAAGCAAATCACTTAAACTTGTGACTAGGTGTATTTCAGAGAAGATTCCAAGTTGTCCATGACCAATTTGCGTTAGACGTATTTCATGCCAATCTACACAGAATAATTCAGTATAATCCAATAAAAGCATAGGAACATGAGGAGGTTCTCACTCACCACCTTTTAGTAAATAAATAAGCAAACAAACATGTTTATATAAGACAAATCAAGTCACTCATCAAGTTGAATTGTTGACGACCCATTGCATAACTAAAATGCTTTGTTTATGCTAGAATTTCATCTCAAGAACTTCGAAACAACAACAAAGGTCCTCACTAGCTCACCTAGTTAGCCTTCATCTATGCTTATGAAGCGAAATTTTATACATAACCCAAAAGATATATATTATACAAAAAATCTCACTCAACTATTTTCAAGTCACCCATCTCACTTTCAAGTTTTCAAATTTTAGTTTATACACTATGCTTTTGCCTGATATATGCTTCGCATTTCATGTAAAAAAGACACGAGTGAATTAAAGAGAAGCAAAAGCTCATAACCTTGTGTGGAAAAGGGCTCTCCCAAGCTCAAGTGTTTTATGGCTAGGACCTAAGGAATTAGAATGCAAATGCGTTGGGGTGAAACCGCATGTGGTTCATATCAATGTGAGTGGGAATTCTATATATATGTAATGTTAGCGATGGTGTGTGTGAGTGGGTGAGAGTTTGTACGTAAAGAAAGACAGGAGGGTTGGAGGAGTCTTTGAGCGTCATCCTCCTCCTCTTCCATTGTATCTGATCAGATAGTGAAACCTCATCTCCCATAGACGTAGGCCAAGTTTGTCTGAATCACGTAAATCTCTGTCTCCTATTGTGTATATGACTGAATCTATAATAGCAAGTGGTATCAAAGCTAGTTTGGAGCCATCAGATGGATAAGATGCAGTTGAAGCACATGCTTTGAGGGATTTGAGCATGGCCGAGTACATGTCAAGTAAGAAGAACATGGAGATCAACCCAAAGAACCCTATCATGGACGAGCTAAGGAAGAGGGCAAATGCAAATGAGAATGACAAGTCAGTCAAGGATCTCATTACGCTTCTCTTTGAAATTGTCCTCCTCACATCCGAGTTCAACCTCGATGGCCCCAACATATTTGGCAACAAGATGCACAGAATGTTGAAGCTTGGTTTGAGGATTGATGAAGATGATGTTGCCATTGCAAACACTGACATACCTTTATTTGAGGATGCAGACGACGCTGAAGGGTGGAGAAGACTAGCTGGGTTACAAGCTATTGTGAATCGACATCATCGACGGTGGACTAGCAGACGGTGTGGAGGTCAATGGTATCCTAAGGAGAATGAACCAAACAAGGGCCAAAAGAGAGAGTGGCGGGCTACGCCATCCCTCGTAGCTCCACCACTGATTAGAGAAGTTGCAATGCCACTGTGCATTAGTGGAACAAAGAAAGGAAAGAAGAGAAAGGGTGGGGGGGAAGGAAAGGAGAGAGAGGAAAGAAAAAGAAGAAGGAAAAATCGGGGAGCTGTCAGTGTGATAGCCGAAAGTGGTGGAAGATAGCCAAAAGAGATTGGTTGTTTGAGAGAGAAAAAAAAACTATTTGGAACCCTATCAAAATTCATAAGGGCACCCCTACGGTCAATATTAACAACCTAAATTTTGATGAGAACACCCCCTAGGGAACAAAATTAGGCCCCCATGGAATTAATAACAATGCTCATATTCAAGAAAATCCATGTTGATGAGTAGACTTGGTGACAGCTGGTCAGAAACTGATAACATCTAAGAGATGACTTGGTGACAACTGGAAGTGAATTCAATGATAGCTGGTGAGTTAAACTAGTAAACAAGTACAGAAAGTGGACATAATGACTACTGCGAGTAGACTCGGTGATTGTGAGTGAGGGTTGACTCAGGAACAGTAACAAAACCTTCTCTGTTGTGAACGTAGGCCGAGTTTGACCGAACTATATAAATCTCCTTGTGTCTTATTCTGTGTGTGATTGAATCGATTCTAACAAAATGTGGACACATTCTCCTAAACCTGATTCCTGGCCAATGAAACTATACTTGAAGCTACAATCAATGGCATTACAAGGTGGCATTCAAATCACTCACAATATCCTACATTTAATTCATGGTCAAAGGAGAAAGCAACAACCTGTAGTACCCTTAAATTTTGAATAAATTAAGAAATTACTAAATAAAATAAATTAAAAATTTATAGATGGAAATTTTTCTTGAAAACTTAAGAATCTGAAAGTGCTCGTCGATACAAGTCCAACGCCACAAAGAACGCAAAAAACGGAGCCCAAACAAGGGTGTTAAGAGCCGTTGAAGTTATAGGGGCATTTTTATCATTTGACAGAGGCGTATTACACAGGGGCCCAAATTGATAATGGCACCCCAGTCTTCCACACGCCTCTACCAGATCCGACGAAATCGCCGAAGAGACCATGGAAAGAAGTGTGAAGGGAAGAGTTTACTTTCCCCTAGGACTCTAAGCCTATATCTACCCTTTCCGATGAGCCAAAACGCTCCACCTTGAGCGTTTCACTGAGTTTTTACTTAGAAACCTAGCCCTGCAAAGTTCACGTTTTTTGGCAAGTGAAACTCCAGCAACAGCTAACAACGCAAGGTAAGTCCTTAAACCCTAGTTTATGTAATTATTAAATAGGTAAAATTAAATAAAAATGCATTTAAAAATCAGGAAAATCACGTTTTCTTGAGAACTCTGTGCATGCTATTGTTGGAGCGTGATTTGACAGATGAAACCATATCTGTTTGAAAATCATACCATCCAACTAGTGCACAAGAGACCCAAGATCAAATCCTTTAAATTTGGGAGAGATCTAACAGTGGGTTTCTCCAAAAAACGTAAAAAGCAGTACCTATGAACGTTTTTAGGAACTTGAGAAAAATCATTTAAAAAACATTATTTTTGGAAAAATCAGTGCAAAAAGAGGGCATAAATAAATTCTAGAGGAAATTCTGAGAGAAACGGCGCAAAAATCAAGCAAAACGGAGCTCTGTGGACTTGCCGGAGATGACCGGAATTCGGTCATCTTCTCCTACGTCGGCAACAGCGTCGGCGCCTTGGCGCTCATGCCGGGACACACAGAAGACGATGTCAAATGACGTCGGCGTCGCACGCATACGCGACGTCACGCCCGCGGAAGACAAGCAATACGCTATCTCGGTGGGGTCGGGACGTGACGACCGTGACGCACGCAACGCGTCTCGGCTGGGCATCTCGACTGCGGCCGTCTTCGTGACGCCGAATTTTGCTGGTGTAAACTGGTGGAAAATAGAACCGCCGGTATAGACCACCTTATGGTGGTCGGGCAGGCCCCATTTGGGTATGTTTTCACTAAAACTTGATTTTTGGGAGTTAGAGGAGTCCAAATCACGATCCGAAAGAGGCGTTGTGACCGTATTGATGATGCGGACCTAGTTTTAACTTAAAAACTTATAATTGACCACTTTTAATTTAGAAAAATTTTAAAATAGTGATGTGACATGTACAGGTGCACTTGAATATACAGTTAAAGGGAGTTATTAGCAAGCTAAGTGGTCTCACATTGAAGTAGGTGATGATAATTAATGATTTGTCTTAATTTTTAAACCATGTTTAAACATAGCATCATGCATGATTGTGTTTTAAATTGCAATTATTATTTGCCGTGGATTTCATGCGACTTTGAGCACATTATGATTATTACTAATTGAAATCTTTTATTGAATAAACTCATGACTAATGTTTTTATGAGCATGATGTTAATTAATTATGCTTAAATAGAGATTTATTTCCTATTATATATTGGAAATGCATGGATTTACATGAAAATAAGAATAGAGGCTTATTAGCGGGTCCTTTTATAGGCTAACCCCAGGATGAGGGGCATGTCTTGGGGAATTCGAGCTATGAGTGCTCTTGAGTTTTAGCATATACATATGATTTTTGTGTTTTATATTTGATGACGGGTGCTCTCGCACGGTGGGCGTCATGCTAGGAGAGATAGGGCGGGCAACCCACCCTCTGAGATTGTGATGTGATGATATTGTGATATGATAGACAAATACCCATAGATGGCATTCTGTAAGGGTTTGGTAACATGGATAGTCCACACTACCGGTTTGAGCCTTTCCATGGGGACAGATGCTAAGTCTCCCGTTATGGTGTCGATGGAGAGCGGTGGTGGTTGATACCCATGGAGGGTTGCCACTACAGTATGATGACCCATATTTTTATTATGTGTGCATGTATGATGAGCATGGTTATGGATGGTATGCCTAAGTGTAACGACACTCAGAGGTTGGCTATGAGTACTTATGATTAGTGATGTTAGTGCAATGGTAGGACCCTTACCTTAGGGTATCCTTATTCTTATTGTATGCTCATTTACATTGATTTATGTCATGTTTTGACTTTGTGAAATGCATGTTTTAGCATATGGAATAAATTAACATTTATTTGGACATGACATTATGATACTGCTATTTTCATAAATGATAGACTTTTCATTAGTGCTGTTAATTATTTCTTTCATTTATTACATTAATTGTCTATGTACTTACACAAGCGATAGCTTGCTGAGGCATTGCTTTGTTTTGCAGTGCCTTAGATCTCGAGCATGACATCAAGAAAGGAAAAGCTGTTGAGAAACTGCGAGAACTGCTGAAGATCTTTTTTCTATAGTTTTAGACAGTGATGTGAGTCATTAAATAGGATTATCATTTGGATTTAATTATGGACTGCATACTTTATATTTTGGATTTGATTGAGATGTTTGGACATATGTTGGACATTTATATGGGATGTTATGATGGATAGACCCTAAGCCATATTATTATTGTATTTTGGACATTTATTTGATTTAAAATAAAGGCGCCGATTTATTTGACGTTGATTGATACGCAAATCGTTTTATATCTATTTATGTTTTAATGTATACCATTTTGAGAAAGGAAAAATAACACCCAGAGTTTTTAAGATATGTTTAGTCAAATGTTAAATAAAACTTTTCTCATGGGATCCCAAATGCTCTTATTTAAAATGTCATTATTATTATAAAAAAATAATGACTTAAAAAAAAATCCGGGGTGTTACAAAGTTGGTATTAGAGCCCAGTCTGGTCCATCATAATCCCTGAAAATGTCCATTTATATGTGAGTAACAATCCATAATTGTTGTAGAGAGAGAAACTATGAGAGAGGAACTTACACTTAGTGACATTTAACACTTTTGACAGATGGCTCATCGAAGAAGGACAAGGTCTACCCATGCTACACCTGTGGCCCCACCTGTTGAGTCCTCTAATCAAGGGGATCGTGATGCCGAGTTATTGAATCGATTGATGTTAGGACTAGTACCACTTATATAGCAGTAGGTTAGGACAGCTGTTGACGTTGCTAACCCTAGCCCTATTCCACCACCTCAAGTGGCACCCATGGTTTCGTCAGTTCAGTCCTCACAACCAGTACAGGAACCACTAGTACATAGAGCCACGGAGGGCGATGCTACAAGTGACTCTAAGAAGGTGAACAAATTATTAAAGAGATTCCAAAAGATGGTGAAACCCTTTCATGGCGATGGTAACACGGAGGCCGATCGATGGTTATTTGAGGCGGAAAGGACACTTGACGCTATGAAGATCTCACTAGAGGATCAAGTTAGAGTAGCCTCCTACCTACTGAAAGGTGAGGCAGGCTTCTGGTGGCAGACCTTTACTCTCACTCGACCATATCTGATCGAGACGATGACATGGACAGCCTTTAAACAGGCTTTCGACACTCAGTACCTTCCACCCCATGCATTGCAATCAATGAAGAAAGAGTTTGCCACCCTGGAGCAAAGAGATATGATGGTTCAGTAGTATCTGAACCGATTTACACGATTGAGGAGATTTGCACCTCACGCGTTGGCCTCAGACGCAGAGGCAACAGACAGATTTGTAGATGGGTCGACACCTTGGCTGAGAGATCGAGTGATTTCTTCACGACCCACTTCTGTGCGAGATGCTGCGGATATGGCGTCCATACATGAGAAGAATGCTCTCAGGACTAGAGGGAGTGCGTTTCAGCCCTTTAAGGGCAAGAGACCGTTTGGTGCTATGCAGACTCATGGCGCATTGGGACATCCACCGCATGCCAAATTTAATAGAGATACTGAGAGGAAGAGATGTGATAGGTGCAAGGGTTGGCACCCTGGGCAAGGGTGCAATAGATTTGATAGGCCACAGCAGCAGAGGCAGCCCCAACCACAGCGACAACCCTATACATCTTTCCAAAGACAACCATACAGGTGTTTCAACTGTGGAAATGTCGACTACTTCATTAAGGACTGTCTTAAGGGGAAGATAGAGAGGCAGACTGAGATGGGTGTAGAGACAGCTACCGCGCCACGTAGCCAGGGACAAGTATTTGCCATCACGTCAGGACAAGCGCAGGCATCACACTAGGTCGTAGAAGGTACTCTTCCAGTCTCAGATCGACATGCCAAAGTTCTTTTTGACACAGGGTCTACACATTCTTTTATATCATGTATTTTTGCATCTTGCCTTGATGTATGTGTACACAAACTGTCATTTGGATAAGATATTATAACACCTGTGGGAGAGACAGTAGAAACTACAGAATATCTTAGAGAAATACCTGTAGAGATATTAGGCGTGAGTATGGCCACTGACTTCATATTACTAGACATGGTAGACTACGATGTTATTCTTGGGATGGATTGGTTAGCCAACAATTGGGCTATGGTAGACTGTCGAAAGAAGCGAGTCACTTTTCTTATACATGGGCAACCAGAAATAGTGTTCTAGGGTAGGAAAGATCAGTCAGGAACATGCATTATCTCTGCTATGAAGGCGGCACGATTTTATGCACGAGGGTGTAATGCATTCCTCGCATATGTGATTGTTGATGACAAGGAACAACCATGGCTTGACGAGATTGATGTTGTCCGTGATTTTGCTGATGTCTTTCCTGAGGAATTACCAGGATTGCTACCAAGTAGGGAGATTGACTTTTCCATTGACTTGGTGCCGGGTACATCGCCTATCTCTAAGGCACCATACAAGATGGCTCCAACAGAGTTGAGAGAACTTAAAGTACAATTGTAAGAGTTATTGGATAAAGGCTTCATCAGGCCGAGCGGATCACCATGGGGAGCACTAGTCCTTTTCGTGAAGAAAAAGGATAGATCACTGAGACTATGCATTGACTATCGGTTGTTGAATGGTGTTACTATAAAGAACCAATACCCTTTGCCACACATAGATGATTTATTTAATCAGCTCCAATCGGCGTAAGTGTTCTCCAAAATAGATCTGAGGTCAGGGTATCATCAGCTGAGGGTTAGAGAAGAGGATATCTCGAAGACTGCCTTTAGGAGTCGTTATGGTCATTATGAGTTCCTAGTGATGCCGTTTGGATTGATGAACGTACCTGCAGTGTTCATGGATCTAATGAACCGTGTTTTTCGAGCTTATTTGGATAAGTTCGTGATTGTATTCGTTGATGACATCTTGATTTGTTTGCCTAGTCATGAGGCACATAGAGAGCATCTCCACACGGTATTGGACAGACTTCGTCGACATCAATTGTATGCCAAGTTCAGTAAGTGTGATTTTTGGCTAGACTAGGTGCACTTCTTAGGCCACGTCATATCTAAAGATGGAGTAGCCATGGATTCAGCAAAGGTCGAGGCAGTACTACACTGGGAGAGGCCCAAGACAGTGACTAAGATACACAGTTTTCTCGGTTTGGCAAGATATTATCGTCATTTCATAGAGAGATTCTCTAAGATTGCGCTACCATTGACCACCTTGACTAGGAAAGACACTCAATTTGTATGGACCGAGGCATGTGAGGAGAGCTTCCAAGAGCTCAAGAGGAGACTTACTACTGCTCCGGTATTGACTTTACCATCAAGTGCAGGCGGTTATGTGGTTTATTGTGACGCCTCTAGCAAGGGATTAGGAGCAATGTTGATGCAACATGGGAAGGTAATTGCCTATGCGTCTAGACAACTGAAGACACATGAGGTAAATTACCCAACACATGATTTGGAATTAGTAGCGGTGGTATTTGCATTAAAGTCCTGGAGACATTATCTTTATGGTGAGAGGTTTGAGGTATTCACTGATCATAAGATTCTCAAGTACTTCTTTACTTAGAGTGATTTGAACATGAGGCAGCGTAGATGGATGTAGTATCTCAAGGACTTTGACTTCACTATACAGTACCATCCTTGGAAGGCTAACATCATTGCAGATGCCCTGAGTAGGAAGTCGGGTGTGATGATTGTCAGGATCTTAGAGGCAGAGGACAAAGATAAAGAAACCCAGGAATTGACAGATAAGGCAGATTTTTCGAGGGGATCAAATGGAGGAGTCAGATTTAAGGGAAGGTTGGTAGTACTGGTAGATGACGAATTGAGGTGTGAGTTACTGCAAGAAGCTCATCAGTCCCCGTATACAATTCATCTTGGGGGTACTAAGATGTATAAAGATCTCAAGAGGCATTTCTGGTGGAATGGTATGAAGAAGGATGTTGGAGAGTGCATTGTACGATGTTTGACCTGTCAGCAGGTCAAGGCTGAGCATTAGCGTCCATCAGGACTACTCCAGACACTAGATCTGCTTGAGTGGAAGTGGGATCATATTACCATGGACTTTGTTCTGGGTCTTCCAAAGACTGCTAGCAGCCACGAGATGATATGGGTTGTGGTGGACAGATTGACCAAGTCCGCTCATTTCCTTCCTATGAGACAGAATCAGACCTTGGATAGTTTAGCGAAATTATATGTTAAGGAGATCGTAGTCTACATGGCGTTCCCTTGATGATTATATCGGATCGAGATACACGATTTACCTCAAAATACTGGAAGACCGTGCAAGAGGTGTTAGGGTCGAGATTGAAATTTAGCACAGCATTCCATCCTCAGATAAATAGACAAAGCGAGAGGACCATCCAGACTATTGAGGATATACTACGAGCTTGTGTTATGGATTGGAAGGGTAGCTGGGAAGATCATTTACCATTGGTGGAATTTGCCTATAATAATAGTCACCATGCTAGTATTGGTATGGCTCTATACGAGACACTTTATGGCAGACCTTGTCGGTCACCCTTATGTTATAGTGATGTAGGAGAAAGACGCATGGTGAAGTCTGAGTTAGTGGAAGAGTGTGCAGAGAAAGTCCAACTCATCCGGAAGAGGTTATTGACAGCTCACAATCGACAAAAAAGTTATGCAGACAAGAGGAGAAAAGACCTAGAGTTCTTTGAGGGTGAGCATGTATTCTTGAAAGTTTCTCTTATGAAAGGGGTGTTGAGGTTTGGAAATAAAGGGAAGCTTAGCCCCAGGTATATTGGACCTTTTGAGATCTTACGCAGAGTTGGGGCAGTGGCATACCAGCTAGCCTTACCACCACAGCTGGCAAATGTACATGATGTCTTTCACGTGTCTATGCCGAGGAAATATGTGCCAGATCCCCCACACGTGTTGGAGCAGATCCCAAGAGAGCTACAGTCTGATATGACGTTCGAGGAGAGACCAGTGCGCATATTGGATACTAAAGTCAAGGAGTTAAGGAATAAGACCATTGCCTTGGTCAAAGTCCTTTGGCAGCATCATTCATTACAGGAGGCTACCTGGGAAACAGAAGAGGAGATGCGAAGGATCCATCCAGAGTTATTTACATAGAGGTATGTAGCTAAATTTTGAGGACGAAAATTTTATGAGGGAAGGATGTAATACCCTTAAATTTTGAATAAATTAAGAAATTACTAAATAAATTAAATTAAAATTTTATAGATGAACTTTTTTTTGAATACCTAAGAATTTGAAAGTGCTCGTCGATACAAGTCTAACGCCACAAAGAACGTGAAAAACGGAGCTCAAACGAGGGAGTTAAGAGCCGTTGAAGTTATAGGGGCATTTTTGTCATTTGACAGAGGTGTATTACACAGGGGCCCAAATTGATAATGGCACCCCCGTCTTCCACACGCCTCCACCAGATCTGATGAAATCGCCGGAGAGACCATGGAAAGAGGCATGAAGGGAAGAGTTTACTTTCCCCTAGGACTCTAAGCCTATATCTACCCTTCCCCAGGAGCCAAAACGCTTTACTTTGAGCGTTTCACTGAGTTTTTACTCAGAAACCTAGCCCTGCAAAGTTCACATTTTTTCAATGAGCGAAACTCTGGCAACACTCGGCAACGGCTAACAATGCAAGGTAAGTCCTTAAACCCTAGTTTATGTAATTATTAAATAGGTAAAATTAAATAGAAATGCATTTAAAAATCAGGAAAATCACGTTTTCCTGGGAACTCTGTGCACGCTACTGTTGGAGTGTGATTTCACATATGAAACCACATTTGTTTGAAAATCGCACCGTCCAACTAGTGCACAAGAGACCCAAGATCAAACCCTTTAAATTTGGGAGAGATCCAACGGTGGGTTTCTCCAGAAAAAGTGAAAACCAATACCTATGGACGTTTTTAGGAACTTGAGAAAAATCATTTAAAAATCATTGTTTTTGGCAAAATCAGTGCAAAAAGAGGGTATAAATGAATTCTAGAGGAAATTCTGAGAAAAACGGTGCAATAATCACGCAAAATGAAGCTCTGTGAACTTGCCGGAGATGACCGGAATTCAGTCATCTTCTCCAGCGTTGGCAACGGTGTCGACACCCTGGCGCTGATAGCGGGACGCACAGAAGACGATGTCAAATGGTATCGGCGTTGCACGCGTACGCGACGTCGGGCGCGCGGAAGAGACGTTATACGCTGTCTCGGTGGGGTCGGGATGCGCTGCGTCCTTGTGACCGTGACGCATGCGGTGAGTCTCCGTTGGGCATCTGGCCTGCGGGCGTCTTTGTGACACTGAATTTCGCTGGTGTAAACCGGCAAAAAATAGAACTGCTAGTATAGACCACCTTATGGTGGTTGGGCAGGCCCCATTTGGGTATATTTTCACTAAAACTTGATTTTTGGGAGCTAGAGGAGTCCAAATCACGATCCAAAAGAGGCGTTGTAACCGTATTGATGATACAGACCTAGTTTTAACTTAAAAACTTATAAATGACCACTTTTAATTTAGAAAAATTTTAAAATAGTGATGTGACATGTACGGTGCACTTGAATATACCAGTTAAAGGGAGTTATTAGCAAGCTAAGTGGTCTCACATTGAGGTAGGTGACAACAATTAATGATTTGCCTTGATTTTTAAACCATGTTTAAACATAGCATCATGCGTGATTGTGTTTTAAATTGTAATTATTATTTGCCGTGGATTTCATGCGACTTTGAGCACATTATGATTATTACTAATTGAAATCTTTTATTGAATAAACTCATGACTAATCTTTTTATGAGCATGATGTTAATTAATTATGCTTAAATAGAGATTTATTTCCTATTATATATTGGAAATGCATGGATTTACATGGAAATAAGAATAGAGGCTTATTAGCGGGTCCTTTTATAGGCTAACCCCAGGATGAGGGGCATGTCTTGGGGAATTCGAGTTATGAGTGCTCTTGAGTTTTAGCATATATATATGATTTTTGTGTTTTATATTTGATGACGGGTGCTCTTGCTCGGTGTAACACCCCGAATTTTTAAGACATTTTTTTTATAATAATAATAATGACATTTTGAATAAGAGCATTTGGGATCTCATTAGAAAAGTTTTAATTATCATTTTACTAAAACAATTCTTAAAAATTCAAGGTGTTATTTTTCCTTGCTCAAAACGGCATACATGTAAATAAAACAATACACGTATCAATCAATGTCAAATAAATCAGCGCCTTTATTTTAAATCAAATAAATGTCCAAAACACAGTAATAATATGGCCCAGGGTCTATCCATCATAACGTCCCATATAAATGTCCAACATATGTCCAAACATCTCAGTCAACTCCAAAATATAAAGTATGCAGTCCATAATTAAATCCAAATGATAATCCTGTTTAATGACTCACATCGCTGTCTAAAACTATAGGAAAAAGATCTTCAACAGCTCTCACGGTTTCTCAACAGCTTTTCCTTTCTTGATGTTGCGCTTGAGATCTAAGGCATTGCAAAACAAAGCAATGCCTCAGCAAGCTATCGCTTGTGTAGGTACATAGACAATTAATGTAATAAATGAAAGAAATAATTAACAGCGCTGATGAAAAGTCTATCATTTATGAAAATAGCAGTATCATAATGTCATGTCCAAATAAATGTCAATTTATTCCATATGCTAAAACATGCATTTCACGGAGTCAAAACATGACATAAATCAATGTAAATGAGCATACAATAATAATAAGGGCACCCTAAGGTAATGGGTCCTACCACATCGCACTAACATCATTGATCAGGAGTACTCATAGCCAACCTTTGAGTGTCGTCACATCCAGGCATACCATCCATAACCATGCTCATCATACATGCACACATAATAAGAATATGGGTCATCATGCGGGTGCATTGGTTTACATCGCCGGCCATAGTTTACATCGGGTTACACCGGCGCCCAGTGTACACTAGCGGCCCCGGTTTACATCGGGTTACACTGGCACCCAGTTTACACTGGGTTACACGGGTAGCCCGGTTTACACCGGCGACGCGGAAACCGGCGTCGGAGAAGACGACCGGCTTCCGATCATCTCCGGTGACCCTATAGGTGTCCAAATCACTTGGTTTTTAAGCCATTTTGTTCAAAATTTTGTCTAGTTTCCATTTCTATCATCCTTTAGTGTTAGTGCGATGGTAGGACCCATTACCTTAGGGTGCCCTTATTCTTATTGTATGCTCATTTACATTGATTTATGTCATGTTTTGACTCCTTGAAATACATGTTTTAGCATATGGAATAAATTAACATTTATTTGGACATGACATTATGATACTGCTATTTTCATAAATGATAGACTTTTCATTAGTGCTGTTAATTATTTCTTTCATTTATTACATTAATTGTCTATGTACCTACACAAGCGATAGCTTGCTGAGGCATTGCTTTGTTTTGCAGTGCCTTAGATCTCGAGCGTGACATCAGGAAAGGAAAAGCTGTTGAGAAACTGCGAGAGCTGCTGAAGATCTTTTTCCTATAGTTTTAGACAGTGATGTGAGTCATTAAATAGGATTATCATTTGGATTTAATTATGGACTACATACTTTATATTTTGGATTTGATTGAGATGTTTGGACATATGTTGGACATTTATATTGGATGTTATGATGGATAGACCCTGGGCTATATTATTACTGTGTTTTGGACATTTATTTGATTTAAAATAAAGGCGCCTATTTATTTGACATTGATTGATATGCGTATTGTTTTATTTACATGTATGCCGTTTTGAGAAAGGAAAAATAACACCTGAAGTTTTTAAGATATGTTTTAGTCAAATGTTAAATAAAACTTTTCTCATGGGATCCCAAATGCTCTTATTGTTATAAAAAAAATGTCTTAAAAGAAAAATCTAGGGTGTTACACAACTTAAAGCTGTAAAAAGAATTGTTACGTGTGACAAGCTGCCTAAACATTATTGGCATGAGTTTCGTTTCTAACATTAAAAAAAAAAAGGAAAAAAAAGGAAGGAAAAAACATTGTTGACTACCTACTTTCATTTATTTGAACGTCCATATTCAAAATCGTCTATACCAAAAGTCGTCAATCCAGACTATATTCGAAGGGAAAGACACCTCATCTTACTTTGAAGTTGGTCAAAGGATAAATACAAGAATTTCATTAAGCATGACTTATAACTTAATGAGGTCGAAAAGAAAATAGAAAAGAAAGGTCAAGGGGATATTCAAGAGAGAAATGAAGACTCAAAGAACAATCTAGAAGATCAACATCATATTTCACCTATTAGACATCCAAAGCTGCAACAATAGTATTATGAATGAGTTGGATCATGAAAAATGAACTACAAAAAGTGGTTCCTGTATACTTTCATATTGAGCATATATTTAGCATTCCTTATATATCGTTCACTATGAAAGTACCTTTCATTTCAGTGAGACTACATATAAAAAGTAAGATTTCCAGTAAGAGCATACGTGTAAGAGGAATGTAAGGAGTACACACCCTATCTTTTATGCGCATTAGACATTTTTCTTTAGATATAAGCTATTCATTAATTTCAAAATACCAAGAACAGATAACCATTAGAAATCAATGCATTTGAACTAAGCCTAATGACTTCTTTTGGGTCTTTGAACAAAATAGTAGAAATGATTATTGTGATTTTTGATCTAGAGAAACATATGCTAAAAAATCTGATGGAGCATGAAATTTGTTTTCTAGCCTATCTAATCCGCTCCTAACATGATGAATGAGTTAGATTGACAAAATATATTTAATCATGCCTAAAAAAAAGAGCATGTACTCCTTTAATTCCTCTTCAGCGTGAGTTCCTATGAAACTAGAGGAAATTCTTTTAAAATGTTTTATGGCTTGAAAGCTTGAAATTGAATTTTTGAATCTTTAGCGCATTTAATTTCAAAAGGGAAGCCTTGACACAATGATTGAGTCGTTGTCATGTGTGAGTACTATAGACCCTTTGTATGCAAGATCTTCATGCACCAGGCTGCCTTTCAATTCTTTTTTCCGAGGAAATTAATTTTCTTCTATTTCCTGCCATCCAAGACAGCTATGTATTGAGAGTGTCAAATTAGGGAGACAGAGTAAGAAAGGAACATGAGCTCCATGCCGATATCCACTTGTTGGGATTTGATTAATCTGGGATGTATGCTTACCCAAATACATTCTAGAATGTCACAATCATCATGCTAGGGCTAATAGATTATCATGTGGTGATCTTATCACCTGGTAATCACCTAAGGAATGTCTAGAGTGGAGAAGAATCCAATAGAATTTCACCGTAGGATTTCACGTGAAAAGGTAGAAACTTTATGATATACTCCACTATATGGCACTATATTTAGATAGGCTGCTTAAAGTAGAGCTGGAGCCGAGATATTGGGTGATCCCAACCACTAATCTGTGAGTGGTTGCTTGACCATACTTATGATCCAAATGGCTATAAGCACAAGGGCCCAGCTACATTAGTTTCCTAGCTTTTTTCTGTGTTGATTTAGGCACAAAGATTTTCCCCTTGTTTGATGATCAGCCCTTGCCCCCTGGGTAGCCTAACAGAAATATACACAGTGGATGCACGTTTTCTTCTAAAAAAAATTGAAGGAGCAAGTGGAATCCACTTATTCAATGATGCAAACAACAGATTTACTCTGCTCTCCTACAAATTGATCACACATCAATATTCTCTCATTGGACAATTCTAAGTGTCGAGACTTTTTGATCTCGGTGTAGACTGTTACTTCTTCACGAGCAACAATTCACTTAAAACCCGTATATTAGAAGTCTAAGGCTGCGTTTTATGACTGTTTCTTTCGATTTTATTCCTATAGTTGAGAATAAAAAATCATAGAATCACTTTCTAATGGAAGCACTTAAAAATTTAACTTTATCAAACCTGTTTCTAGTGTCCCTTTAGGAACAGCAACAATAGGTATCCCCCAGGCTTCCGTTCAGCCGACTGGGACTAAAATATGAACATCGATCCAAATTGTGAGAACCTCATAATCTACATAGATAAATCAATTATGGGCAAAGGCAAGGCTTATATAATCTGGTTTATGCCATTATCTACGGCGCATTGCTCCATATTAACATCATCAAATAATCCAGCATATATATAGAATCGCATAAACCAGCCTGGATAATCTGGCCTTTACATTGATGGCTTGAGAAGATATGGTGAAAAATGAAAAAACCAGGCAGTTCCCTTTATTAAGTAACAAACACGCTATTACTAACATTACAAGAAATTAAGGAACACACCAGTCACAAGAAGCAAACAAGTACAAACTAAAACCTAGCTAAACTTACTACCATTATCATCCAAACCTCACCAAAAAATCATATGCCATCTTTCTCTTCTTCAGCAGGAGTCTCCTTGTTTGTTTGTTCCCAATCTTTCTCTTCTTCAGGAGTCTCCTTTGTTCATTCCGCCCTTTTCTCTTCTTCAAGAGTTTCCTTGTTTGTTTGTTCCTCATCTTTCTCTTGTTCAAGAGTCCCCTGTTTATTTGTTCCCCCTTTTTATCTTCTTCAGGAGTCTCCTCGTTTGTTTGTTCCTCATCTTTCTCTTCTTCAGGAGTCACCTTGTTTGTTTGTTCCTCATCTTTCTCTCCTTCAGGAGTCACCTTGTTTGTTTGTTCCTCATCTTTCTCTTCTTTAGGAGTCTCCTTGTTAGTAAGTTCCTCTTCAACAGATGTATCCTCTTTTGGTTGTATCCCATCTTTTTCAGCCGAAGCAATCTCCTTGTTTTTCTGATCCCTAGCTGCCATCTCTTCCCTAGGCTTTCTCAACGCAAAAGGAAGCCCGTTAAGTGCCATCTTTTTCCCAGCCTTTCTCAACGCCAAAGGAAGCCCATTACACTTATTAGTAATCTCAAACTTCATTTCTTCCAACTCTGATGGCAATTTCGATCCTCCTTTTTCATATGCACTTTTAAATACAGCCCACCCATCATCTCCTAAAAGAGGAGCCGGACTATGTATTAGCCCTTTGTTCCCCACGATTTTCCTAGCATCTTCTTTCCTAGTAGTTGTAATGATAATGGCACTACCATCTCCCTTTGGCAACCCATATGCTAATCTTTCGCTCCATTGTTGCTGCGACTCAGGTGGTATTGCGATAGGCGGATTGCTATCTAAATCGCAATACCACCTACCGACATTTCGACCATCATAAAAAACTATCAAGTACCTCTTATTCATCAATTGTACATGTAGGAGGAATAACAGCACGCCCAGGTCATCCAGATTCTTCTCCTTACCAATGTTGAGAATATTTTCAACGAATTCGGGTTCTAAACCAAGGTTGTCTAGTGTTCTTCTTAAGAGCACAATTCGACGGCATTGTGGTGACACCCAAACCCATAACCTTAGCGAGAAGTAATCAATCACCTCATCACTTGCAAATACTTTCTGGGCTAGCGTAGTCTTTCCGGTACCGACTTGTCCAACGATCCCGACCAAATTGAGACTTTCTTTTTCCTTGAAAAGGGCATCCTTAATATGTTTCACATCTTCCTCCCACCCAAATAGTGTGGACTCGTCAACATCACTTGTAGTCCACTTAGTTTTTTTTTTCTTTGCCGGATCGGCTTCCTTTTCTTCGAGTATTCGGAGAGGATTCTGCTCCATCTCGTTCCTAGTATCTTGAAGTTTTTGTTTGATACTCGCTAACTCCTCCTTAGTTTTATAAAAGAAGCAGACTTCTGAAGCTGAATAGCAATTAATGCGAATCATCTTTCGCTCTCTAGGCCGCTTCGAAATGGTTAGGCTCTGGGCTAAGAGTTTGTTGAGGTGAACCATGGAGTCTTTTGGCAGGTCGGTTGTTTGCGGCGAAAACGTGACAGTGGTAGGAGATTGTAAGAGTTCTACCTCTTCCTTGATCTTGAAAAACATGCTCTTAAACGGGAACTTTGCATCTTTCTCCACGTTCAACTGATCGAGGAACTTTTCTCTCTCTTGGAAGGCTATGTCTTGTGACATTCTTGTTTGTTCTAAGGGAAAGAAAATTAACGAGGGCAGAAAGAAAGGTTTTGTTACTTATCGAGTAGTCGTGGAAGTTGCAAACTCTTGCAGTTTGAAAGAGCAATTTGATCTCAAGAAGTGGTGAGAAAATTTAAGTTAGGAAGCGCTGAGGAAAAAAGATACAGTCAAATATATCTTTAAAGAAAAAGTTATTTACGTACAAGTTTGCCTTGTGGCTGAGGGTAAGGATGATTCAAGAGCAAGGGAATTGGGTACCTAACATGCAGCCGGGAAAAGTGAAGTCCTACCGCTCGGGTAGGTCAGTCCCGGGATTTGCATGTTTTAAAGAAGTGGGGCCAAGAGTGGAGTGATCCAAACCTTTCATCTTCTCAATGCATCTTAATGTATAGGTCGTCAACCAAAAATCGTCTCCCCTGGATGACCTTGAGATTCCTAACCATTAGTATTCTATAGTGTAAATGGACGTTTTTAAAAGCTATGAAAAAGAAAAAAATAAAGGAAAATTCTAATAGAAAAGCAAGTTAACATGGATTGTAGTGTCTTTAATTTTTGGATGCTTACGGAAAGAAAAAGCAACCATATTCATCCATCAAAAAAGCCAGAGTTTAAAAACTCGAAACTGCTTGGAAGACCCAAGTCCTATTCTACTTTGCTTTGGCGGGAACTGAATCGAGAACATGCATTCTGAATAGTACGCTCATCAACAGAATCATGAAACAGCCAGTCATATGATGGCTGTGAATTAAGGGAGAGTACAGTTTGTTCAAAGTAAACATGCTTTATACTAGTTACAAAGATGAATGTTGTTCTAAGCTGAAGAAGATTGTTGTTTACTGATCATGAAGGTGGCAGAACTTGCCAAGCATTGGACAGACTGAGTAAACTGAGCATATAAACACTAGGATCAAGGTAGAAGTGCTATAAGGTTGGCCTTTAGGATTAAAAGCTGTGATGATTGTATGTGGTGATATAAATTGAACAGTAAATGGAAACCTCAATGAGTAACCAAAAAACATAAATCAATGTGAAGGTGAGGTCTATGATGGATGGGAAAAGCCATAGCAAAGATCCTTCTGCAGAAGGGCCTTGATCAACGATTAATTAGATTCTTCACCGACATTCTCTTGTAAATCAAAGGCTTCAAAGTTCAAGAATGTCTTGTGCTGGAGAAAAGCCTTTGAGAGTTCGGATATGGCAAATATGTCTAGAACATAGAAGTTGTAGGTATGAAATTTCTAATTCAGAGAGACTTGATATAATCAGAGTTTGCAGAGAATAACTCATGTGTTCCTGGTGATGTTGGGACATGCGAACCTCAAAGACATGCCATGGGTTGCAGATGCAGATGGAGATAGATCAAGCAGGCCGGAGAAGTACCAACCCTAGACTTTTGTTGATACTGGGTGAAAATCTTTTATATGAAATAGTTTTGATTGAAAACTTTTCCTTTTCCACCATTTATGCCCATTTTGGCCATCTAATTGAGCAACATGGAAAGAAGAAACAGTTCTGGAAAGGAAACAGCCTATCTATGTGGAGATCTTTCAGAGACACAAATTAAGGTCCTCCCACTGACAGATTTTCTCTCTTATGCATCCAACCGTCAAAAATTTAGTAGCAGTCCTGCTGATTAAACAAGCTCTTAAAGAACGGTTTTGTAACAAGGCTATTTCACAAATTCACTGGAGTTTTTGGCTCTGCATGGGGAGTATAGATGACTTCAGTTTCTGCTTTAGAAGAATTTTAGTTATAAAACGAAAAAGCAGTGCATACTTCAAGTTTGCTTGGAATTTCCTTATTTTAATGCAAGCAACAAGGTGATGCAGCAGAATCCATTAGTTACTGAGAACAAAGAACTGCATACCACTTCTGTTTCTATTTATATTTCATGTTAATTAAGAATAACAAGTACTGCAATTCCCATTTGGGTAACAATACAATCAGTATGGTCTGTCTATGTACAATTGAGTGAACCTTCAAAGAAGTGAGCAGAACATCTGTGTCCAAATACTCACCACCCTTTGCCTATGAGCCACAACCAATCAAGGTGACCCCAGCAAATATTCCTGCCAGAAGACATAATACGAGCAAGTTCCTAAGGCATTTTTCTCAGGTCCCTGCAAAAGCAAAGCTCAAATGATCATCCATTAATAGATATATCTGAAACCTAATCGTACAAAATAACTGTTGGTTCAAGAACTTAGCAGAGTTGGTTAAGTGCCCTATCTCACAACAAAGAGCTGGTGATTTCTAATCTACTCACAGTTTGAGACAAGAAAAGAAAAAGAGAATACAACAGAAGCGTGAATTTGTCATTAACCAACCTCGTAACCCTTGGGTGCCATAGTAAGAACACAAACAGTTAGGTAACCATTTGTTAATCCCAAGAATGATGTCAGCAGGATCATCCAGTCTTGGTCTCCATACTTGGCTGTAAAGCAGAATGCCGGGATAAGAAGGAAGTGTGAAAGAGTTGTTAGCATGATGCCCCTTCATGACATGATCCTTGACCTTTCAATAAGAAGAATATACCTCCCAATGAGATCTACAACATTAAACATTTCTATCAAGATTAGTGCATAACGGCAGCGTCCAGAAATCAAATGCGAGGCAAAGTATAAGCTACTGAGATAGTAAGGTCAATTATGAATGCTACGGTGAAGCCAAATCTCACTAGTCTGGTCCATAGAATGCAGCTTATAATAGGATTTGTGATGGATGCTCAAAAGTATGTGTTGACTAATTGTTTTGGATAGTACAAGAAGGTAACATGTTTTAAGAGAAACTCTTGTTTAACCTTAAAATAAATGATCCAGTATTCTATGAATTTTTTTACTAAGTTTCACAGCCAAGGAATGTCTGGAAGGAGTGTGTTGTTTAACCCAGTTCAGTCACTGTTATCTGCAACCAAGTATGTTGCTCGATGCCACACCATAATGTTACATGGATGTAAACATAGATGTCTGCAATAGTAAAATTTCTTTTCCTTCCAAGTAGCAACCAAAAATCCTTATTGTTAATGTTGTTCTGTTGTTATTTGGTGGGTTCGTAAAGAAATTTCAGTAAAAAGGAAGACCAAAAAACTTCTTACAGAAGGAGACTTGGACAAGTTTATTTGGTTGTCTTAAGTAATTGACAACTTATCTAAGACAGCCTCTTGCAGAAGGGGAGCCTTGGCACAACGGTAAAAGTTGTCGTCGTGTGACCCTGAGGTCACCGGTTCAAGGCGTGGAAACAGCCTCTTGCAAAATGCAAGGTAAGGCTGTGTACTTTAGACCCTTGTGGTCTGCCCCTTCCCTGGACCCCGCATAGGCGGGAGCTTCATGCACCGGGGCTGCCCTTTTTTTAATTGACAACTTACCATGAACCAAGGCTGTGAGATCCAGTATCTTCTGATAAAAAACCAGGGACAATAGACCATGGCAGCACATATATCAGAAAAATGTCAACAGCATAATCAATGTTTTCCAAAAACAACTGCTTGTTGCTCAGACGCTCTTGTTATTTAGGATCTTCAACCTACAAGAAAGCCATCATTTATCAGAATTTTGGGTATTCTATCTTCAAATGAAATATATTTAGATAAACTGGTATAAAGGGATAATACATTTTTGCTAATTTCCATCTGAATGCCACCAGCAGCAAGATCAGCTGAAACTGTTTTAGATCCTTCAGACAGAGTTCGCAAAGAGTCAAAAGACCAACAAATATAAAAAATCTAGCATAGAGCTGAATATTTTTAACAACGAATAGGAGTTTGTTTACCGTCCAGGGTTCCGAAAATTACTCAAAATCAAAGTTTAGCTAGGGAGCTCTATGGCGAGGTATAATTCACTTGGCAGTTGCCCTCATTTTTGTATCTCTTCATTCTTTACGAAAATCTAGCTTATGAAGTCCCCAAATTGCTCCTCGTTGAGGTTCCAAATTACCAACTTCCAGTCTCCTATTTAACCCCCTTCCTATTGGAGGTTCTTTTCCTTCATTTCCTTACATAACGGTGCAGCAGAAACATAGTAAGATTTACAAGCATGAAGCTCTACTTCAAACCCAAGACAAAACCAAAACCATGCTTTAATAAAAGACAGAAAGAGAGGTAATTATGGTGCTCTTTCAAGGACAAAACAGCAAAGCTAAAATATAACTATTTATATAAAGTTTTAACCGCATAATAGTAAAATACAAGTCCAAACTCCAAAGACTCCTTTACTGAATAGATTTCTTGTTTCATGACTGTAGAAACCTTCATAAAGTAAGATTGCTAATCCTAATTACTCTCAAAACTACACAACCTGACATGCTCCCAAGTTTTAAGAGATACTCTAGTAATATACTTAACATTAGAATTTTAGGCTTAAAAGAGTCAGCCAGCATGTTCGACAAGGATTTCTAGAACCCAGATTATTCATTCAAGAATGAAAATATATTTATGAAATAGACCACGTTGACATCATCATAATATCACAATCAGGGTCAAGTCCAATTCATCTTCTTCTTAGTTCTATTGGGTGACAGTTTTCCTTTTCTAGTAGTAAGTTGGACAAGCATCACAAACAGACCCTATATCTGAAACGATCATATTTTTGAACCCAAAAGGCCAGCATATACCTCCAAAAGGCCTGAGAAGTACCAAGCTATCTCAGAACAGTGCACCAAACTCTGTAACAACTTTGCAATAAGAGACAATGTGATTAACTGTCTCCTCCACCTCTTCAAACAAAAGTATAGAAACATATTTATTATTATCGTCTTCTTCCTCATCATTCAATCTAAAATAATGATCCTTTATAGCACCACCATCCAGCAACCACTTTGCACCCCAAGCAGAATTGGAGATTTCCAAATTCCAGTTGAACTCCTTTCTGGATCATCTTCATTCAACAAAAGATGGAACACAGAGTTTTCTGAAAACATACCATTTGGATTGGCTGAGATAGCATCTATTACCAACTTGACGAAACAAACACCCTTAAACAAGAGGAGACAATAAAAAAAAGTGTAAGAAATCATCCTCTTTCAGTTTCCATTACATGGACACCCATAACCATCACCAAATCCCAACTAGCCGTCTCATAATAATCTGAAACCCGCACAGTTTGTACCTTGAAATCATATTGAGCTTTGAGAGAATTTGTTGGAAAGGTAAACTTTCCTACTAATTATCTGCCCAAAATTTGATTACATCACCCATCCCATTCTAATCCTAATTATGGAAGGAAATCCCTCTTCAAAATGACTAGTGGACCTCCAAGTTCCAAGGTTGGACCCCCACCAACCATTTGGCAATCCATTCTTACGCCCATCATCATATTTTCGGCAATGACCATTCCCTAGGGAGATTTCTTTTCCTCACAAACCCCTGATGTAGTTGCTTTCCTCAAACCTAATAATTTCCTTCTTCAATCACACATCTGCTTCTATCTAAGCAAATGTTAACTTATTCCCTTCCTTCTGGTCTTGTCCAAAAGATCCCCTCTGGAGTTTCCAATCCTATTTGCTACCTTGATATGAATAGCAAACACAAAGTGCCATATTCAGTTTGGCCACTTTAAAAGGATTTTCTCATATTCATTCTGAAGATGAGAAATAAGCCACCAAGCAAAACTAGCTACACTATTTCACAGGATCTTGCAATACATAACAGATATTCAGCTTTTGGTATTTTCTTCAAATCGTTATCTGAAAGTAAAAAGGGCAGCCCCGGTGCATGAAGCTCCCGCCTATGCAGGGTCCGGGGAAGGGGTGGACCACAAGGGCCTATAGTAAGCAGTCTTACCTTGCATTTTGAAAGAGGTTGATTTCACACCTTGAACCCGTGACCTTAAGGTCACATGACGACAACTTTTACCGTTGCGCCAAGGCTCGCCTTCTAAATCATTATCTGAAAGTACTAACAAAAATATTTTTGGGTGATTACAGTCTATTACCATTGAAGACTTACACATAACCAGCTCCTCCAATGGTACACACTTTAAACAATAAACCTGTACAAAGTTTTTGTAAGGGTGGTTACCAAAAGATACAATTAAGTAAACACAGCTAGCATGCATAAAAAGAAATAACTCTGTGTCCACAGTGTTTAGTTGAGAAGATCCATTATTACAGCTCATGATCAATCTAAACTGCAATGCCTAACTATCCAAGCCTGTAGAACTTAACACATCAAAAACAAGATGTATTGCAAGTTTTTCACACCTGTTTTAATTGGGAAGAAAGCATGAAGCAGAAACTTCCAGCAAAGGAATTTCTGCAATATTGGAATGGGTATCAGCTGTCATCATCCTGAACTGAAATCATAAACAATACCATGGACACAAAACTACCACGTGATATTACTAAAAGTTCTTGGAAACAAACATCATCATCATCAAGACCTTATCCCAATTAAGGGTCGACCACATGAATCTTATTTCTCCATTCCTCTCTATGAAGTACCATGGTTTCATTTAGTCCCAAAGTTTTTAAATCTTTTCTCACCACTTCTATCTACGTTCTTTTGGGTCTTCCCCTTATCCTTTTAGAACCTTCAACTAGCATTGCCTCACTCCTTCTAACCGGTGCCATTTTCGTTCTCCTTTGGACATGTCCAAACCATCTAGGTCTAATCTCCCTCATCTTGTTACCTATTGGTGCTATCCATACGTTTCTTCTAATGTTTTCATTCTTAATTGTATCCTTTCTTGTCTTGCTACTCATTGATTTTAACATCCTCATTTCTGCGATGCTCATCTTATGAACATGATGTTCCTTAACTACCTAACAGTCTAATCTATAGAGCATGGCTGGCCTTATGGCCATCCTATAGAATTTTCCTTTTAGTTTGAGTAGCACCCGCCGATCACACAAAACTCCATATGCACATCTCCATTTGTTCCAACCCACTTGGATTCTCTGTGTAACCCCTCTCTCAAACTCTCCACTCTCATCAATCATTGATCCTAAGTATCGAAAGTAGTCTTTTATGGGGACTTCTTGTTTATCAATCTTAATTGGCGTTTCACTCCTACTTCTCTCCTTGCTAAAATTGCATTCCATAAATTATGTCTTAGTTCGGCAGATTTTAAATCTTTCATATTCTAATGTTTCTCTCCATAACTCTAGCTTTGTGTTTATGCCCTTATTTGTCTCATCAAGTAAAACTATATCATTTGCAAATAGCATGCACCATAGAATCTCCTCATGCAAATGTTTTGTTATATCATCCATAACCAACGTGAAAAGGTATGGGCTCAATGCCGATCCTTGGTGCAATCCTACAGTGACAGGAAAATCATTAGTACTGCCACTAGTAGCCTTAACATTTGTTCCCGCTCCCTCATACATATCTTTAATTATGTCTATATACCCCCGCAAAACCCCTTTCTCTTCCAACACTCTCCATATTAACTCTCTAAGGACTCTATCATAATCATCATCATCATCATCATCATCATCATCATCAAGACCTTATCCCAAGTAGGGGTCGGCCACATGAATCTTATTCCTCCATTCCACTCTATTTAATACCATGGCTTCATTTAGTCCCAAAGTTTTTAAATCTTTCCTCACTACTTCTATCCACGTTCTTTTGGGCCTTCCCCTTGCCCTTTTAGAACCTTCAACTTGTATTGCCTCACTCCTTCTAACTGGTGCCGTTGTTGGCCTCCTTTGAACATGTCCAAACCATCTAAGTCTAATCTCCCTCATCTTGTTACCTATTGGTGCTATCCCTAAATTTCTTCTAATATTTTCATTTCTAATTCTATCCTTTCTTGTCTTACCACGCATCCATCTCAACATCCTCATTTCTGCAACACTCAGCCTATGAGTATGATGTTCCTTAACTGCCCAACACTCTGATCCATAGAGTATGGCCGGCCTTATAGCCATCCTATAGAATTTTCCCTTTAGTTTGAGTGGCACCCGCCGATCACATAAAACCCCCGATGCACATCTCCATTTGTTCCAACCCGCTTGGATTCTCTGGGTAACCTCCCTCTCAATCTCTCCACTCTCATGGATCAATGATCCTAAGTATCGGAAGTGGTCTCTCATGGGGACCTCTTGGTTATCAATCTTGACTGGTGCTCCACTCCTACTCTCCTTACTAAAATTAAATTCCATATATTCTGTCTTAGTTCGGCTAATTTTAAATCCTTTCAATTCTAATGCTTCTCTCCATAGCTCTAGCTTTATGTTGACACCCTCCCTTGTCTCATCAAGTAGGACTATATCATCTGCAAATAGCATGCACCAGGGAATCTCCTCATGCAGATGTTTTGTTAACTCATCCATAACTAGTGTGAAAAGGTATGGACTCAATGCCGATCCTTGGTGCAATCCGACAGTGACAGGAAAATCACCAGTCACGCCACTAGTGGTCTTAACATTTGTTACTGCTCCCTCATACATATCTTTAATTATGTCTATATACCCCTGAGAAACCCTTTTAACACCTAACACCCTCCATATTAACTCTCTAGAGACTCTATCATAAGCCTTCTCTAAGTCAATAAAGACCATGTGTAGGTCTTTTCTCCTCTCCCTATATTTCTCTACTAATTGTCTTAGTAAGAAAATAGCTTCCATGGTAGACCTCCGCTACATGAAACCAAACTGATTCTCCGATACACTTGTTTCATGTCGTAGCCTCTTCTCAATGACTCTTTCAAAAAGTTTCATGGTGTGGCTCATAAGTTTGATCCCTCGATAATTAGTGCAACTCTGAATGTCACCTTTATTCTTATAGATTGGTACAATAGAGCTTTTCCTCCACTCATCAGGCATTTTCTTTGATTTTATAATCTTGTTAAACAACTTGGTCAACCAAACTACCCCAATATCTCCCATATGCTTCCAAACCTCTATTGGTATACTATCAGGCCCTATGGCCTTTCCTGATTTCATCTTTCTCAAGGCCTCTTTTACTTCAAGCATTCTAATCCTACGTTCATATCTATAATATCCAAGTTATTTAGATTTATAGTATTTTTAATTCCTATATTCTCAGGGCCATTGTCATTTAACAATTTTTGGAAGTATATTTCCCACCTTTGTTTGATCTCAGCGTCTTTGACTAATACCCTTTGATCATCGCTTCTAATGCACCTAACATGCTCTAAGTCCTTACTCTTCGTTTCTCTTGCCTTTGCAAGTTTAAACACATCTTTCTCACCTTCTCTTGTTCCTAATCTATTATAGAGCTCATCATATGCTTTAAGTTTAGCCTCACTTACTATTCTCTTAGTAACGTTTTTAGCATTCTTATATTGTTCATAGTTTTCATTATTTCTAATCTTCTGCCATGCTTTAAAATGCATTCGTTTTTCTTTAATAGCTTTTTGCACTGTTTCATTCCACCACCATGTTTCCTTTGCTAATAGCCTTTTACCTTTAGATACTCCTAAGACATCTTTTGCCACTTTCTTAATGGACTCAACCATATTAGTCCACATGGTATTTACTTTTGTTTCATAATTCCAATTTCCTTCTACCATCAACTTATTTTTGAATGAGGTTATTTTCTCTCCTTTTAAGTTCCACCACTTAGTTTTTGGATGTGTATTAAGTTCGGTTCTTTTACTCCATCTTTTGATATGAATATCCATAACCATTAACCTATGTTGTGAGGTTAAACTCTCACCGGGTATCACCTTACAATCCTTACATATAGATCGTTCATTATTCCTAAGTAGAAAAAAGTCTATTTGGCTTTTATGAAGTCCACTTTTAAAGGTTATTAAGTGGTCATCCCTCTTCTTAAAGAGTGTATTTGCAATGGATAGGTTATATGACAAAGCAAAATCGAGGATATTCTCCCCCATCTCGTTTCGTTCACCTATACCATACCCTTCGTGTATTCTATCATATCCTTCCTTATCTTTTCCTACATGGCCATTTAAGTCTGCTCCTATAAATATTCCCTCAGTATTGGGAATTTCTTGTATGACTCCCTCCATATCTTCCCAAAACTGTCTCTTAATTATATCTTGTAGCCCTACTTGTGGTGCATATGCACTTATAATATTTATAATCTGCTCTCCTAGAATCATTTTTATTATTATAATTCTATCACTGATTCTTTTAACGTCCACAACTTTATCCTTTAATTGCTTATCCACTATTATTCCCACGCCATTTATATTATTTTCCTTTCCTACGTACCATAATTTATACCCATCTATTTCTTTAGCTTTAGCCCCTTTCCACTTGGTTTCTTGGATACAAGCAATGTTGACTCTCCTACGTTTTATCGTGTCTACTAACTCCAAACTCTTACCTGTCAATGTCCCTATATTCCATGTAGTGATGCGAATCTTATGATTTGGAGATTCCCTATTTACTATCGCCTTTCTGGACCTACATGGTATGAACCCATGTCCACTTTTCACTGCACCTGGGTTCTGATGTAGCGCGTCGCTTCTGAGGGGACGCTCTAGCAGCCCTTGCCCATTTTTCACTACACCCGGGATCCGATGTAGCGCGTCGCTTCTGGGAGAACGCCCTAGCAACCCTTGCCTATTTTTCATCGCATTCGGGATCTGATGCAGCGCGTCGCTTATGGGGAACGCCCTAGCTTGAGCGAATTTCAGATTTCGATTCATGTCATGTTGGGGTTGCCATAGTTTTAAAAGCTGAAGATGATTTTCATTAAAATCATTACAATCATTAAAATCATCTTCAGCTTCACCCTTGCCGGCTGGCTACCTGACGCAAGGGTGGCCATATTTTAAGAAGCTGAAGATGATTTTCATTTCTCCCTCACAAACTAATATACAAATGTATATTTATTTGTAAGGAAGAAATAATAGAATCATCTTCAACTTCTCCCTTGCCGGCTGGCTACCTAATACAAGGGTTGCCATCTTTTAAGAAGCTGGAGATGATTCTCATTTCTTCCTCACAAACTAATATACAAATGCATATTAATTTGTAAGAAAGAAATAATAGAATCATCTTCAACTTCCCCCTTGCCGGCTGGCACCTGACGCAAGACCCTCCTCCTTTTTTATCCGGGCTTGGGACCGGCATTGGCGGAGTTCTCTAAGGACTCTATCATAAGCTTTCTCTAAATCGATAAAGACTATGTTGAGGTCTTTTCTCCTCTCCTTATATTTCTCTATCAATTGTTTTAGTAAGAAAATAGCTTCCATGATAGACCTGCTAGGCATGAAACCAAATTGGTTCTCCGATGCCCTTATCTTATGTCGTAGCTTCTTCTCAATTACTCTTTCATAAAGTTTCATAGTGTGGCTTATAAATTCGATCCCTTGATAATTAGTACAACTCCATATGTCTCCTTTATTATTATAAATTGGTGCAATAGAGCTTTTCCTCCATTTATCTGGCATTTTCTTTGATTTTATAATCATGTTAAACTTGGTCAACCAAACTATTCTAGTATCTCCCATATGCTTCCAAACCTCCATTGGTATGCCATCAGGCCCATGGCCTTTCTTGATTTCATCTTTTTCAAAGCCTCTTTCACTTCAAGTATTCTAATCCTACGTTCATATCTATAATGTCCAATATTATTTAGGTTTACAATATTTTCAATCCCTATATTCTCAGAGCCATTTTCATTTAACAATTTTTGAATGTAAGTTTGTCACCTTTGTTTGATCTTGTCATCTTTGCCTAGTACCCTTTGATCATCATTTCTAATGCACCCATCATGATCTAAATTCTTACCCTTTTGTTCTCTTATTTTCGTAAGTTTAAACACATCTTTTTTACCTTCTCTTGTTCCTAGTCTATTATAAAGGTCATTATATGCCTTAAGTGTAGCCTCATTATTCTCTTAGCAACCTTTTTAGCATACTTATACCATTCAAAGTTTTCATTATTTTTAGTCTTTTGTCATGCTTTAAAACACACCCATTTTTCTTTAATAACTTTTCTTGGAAACAAACATAATGAAGAATAAAATCCAGATAGATAACTTTTCAACTGTCAACTGAGTCAATTTGAGCACTGACCTCACGCCAGTCCAAGCAATCAGTAGCTTTCACTTCTATCACATCATTCCTAGGATTGGAGCCGTTCCTATTAAGAAAACTATGGAACATGACAAATGGATCCCAGCTCAAGTGTAAAGCATTGAGTACATTACGAACTATTACAGGTCTGACCCTTAACCCAGTGCTTCTAAAAGTGTTCAAGGTCTTCATCCGGGATCTCCTGTGCAATTGGCCAATATAAGTAGTTATCATTAGGATCGTCTCTGGCCGCTGCTTCTATCAAGTTCTCAATCAGTCCCCCTTCTATAGCACTTATACCAATACATAAGGGACAAATGGAAGCAACATCCTGCACTTCAAGGAAGTCATAACTGCAAGCAATTTCTTCAGCACTTATTTCCAGCCTCTTAATCCAATTCAAAGGGAAAACACATCGCAAGCCAAGAATGCTACCACCACAACCTCCAAGCTCCTTGGGTGGGCAAGGAATGCTGCCATCACTAGTGTTAGCTATCCATTTGGATAAAGCAACTGAAGCTACCAATGAATCACCGGATTTCAATAGAGGGCAGATGATCTTCTTCATCCCTGGAAGAGGCTCACCCTCATACATATAACCTTTGCCTTCACAAGGGCATTCAAGCCTTACCGATCCAGCAGCTCCATGTAGAGTTCCTCCATGGATCTCTCTACAGCAACCTAGAGAAGATTGTAGGAACATTCCAAGCAGCTTCTATGAAAATCTACAACAGAAGCTTTGCAGTTATCACTGCTTCAAGAAATACAACAATTCATCAAAGTGTCAACATTTAAATCAATAAAAGGGGGATAACATCTGCACCCCTTGTCCAATATTAGCTCCCTCTTTTTAATTCACAGTTTTCTCACATCTATATATCCCAGAAAGCTTCAACAGACAATACGGGAATTTAAAATGAAAAGAGTGCAAATATACAAACCAAGGGATTGGATATCATCTTAAAAAATAAACCTCTTTTCTATTTAATACTACACATACCTGTAAAGTTTCTCATCATAGCCACACCATGCCTGTCGAGCCTGACTCCCAATTAGTGCTTCCCCTTTTATCAAGGAAATGCATTGGCAAAAGACCATAAAATCAGAGGAAGGACTATAAGTAGAAAATGCACAAACCACTTGTTTTTGCCTCTAGGTCTAGCTCAATTCTATGTTCCTGGTTTATTTGTTTCACAACTGGAAGAAGCAAACAAATCAAATAATGTGCATGTAGGATTTTGTTGAGTTTATCTGGAGCTTTGGCAGAGCCCTGAAATAGATTGATGATGTATTGGAAGTTAGCAACCAATACTGATCAACAGTAATTCATATTGTACTTCTAAATTAAAAATGAACCACCCAGAATCAGACCTTACATCCACAGTCTTTAGATTCACTATTGAAGCATGTCTTACAATTGCAAATGCCACGACAAGGGGGGCATGCTGTCCTGACTACTTCTACTGGCATTTTCAAGTTCCTAGAATCGATAGGATGTTAGAGTATTTGGAGTACCTTTCTTCACAAACTTGCATTGCCTAAATATTGGAACCCATTCAACAAGTTCATAAAGATGAATTGCATAAATTTAGAGAGAGGATTCTAACACTACAGAATTCAACATTCCTTTCAAATCATAACAAAACATCAAAAACATGTATTCAAGACACACTGAAAGGTATGAACAAAATCACCGGATCAACAATAACACTAACCATTCCTTTAGGCAATCTGTGCAATAGTATTCCTTTCGACAGTTCAAACACCGAATCAAACTCGCTCCACCTCTCTTTCCACATTGATGACAATTCCTCTTCAGAATCCTCCCTGATCCCACGGCATTGTAACCATAAGGGGCAGCCTAAAGTGAAAATAAATAAATAAAGAGGCAAAAGACAAATACAAATTTCTGAGTAAACATTCACCTGAACTGAGTTCATCACAACCGGCTCAACATTCTTGGAACGAATTCTCAGTCCAACATAACAGTCACCCTCAAAATCCAGTTTCCTTTCACAAGGCATAACCGCATTGTCAGGTTCCATCACTGGATCAGGCAAAATCGCCATAAGACCATTCGGCAAGTCCTTCAACTCCCCTTCTCCATTCTTCTTCTCGGAATTCCTTCTCTTTTTTCTCTCCATTTCCCACTGCAAAACCATTTCTATCAACATTAATCTTAAATCTCTCATCTTCAACTTCATTTTCTTCAATGCCTTGGCCAACGCCTTAGGAAACCCAATTTCTCGATGTCTTTTCAGGACCGACCATTCTTGATTCAGGCCACTGGAGACTTTTTTAATTGCAGCAGCAATAGCGAGCGTTCTTTGGCTGTTTTTGACTCATTTCAGTTTCATGTGATCTGGAACTTCAATTTTGTTCTGGCGATGCTGAGCTTGTAAAAAGTGAAGTTTGCAGTGAGTTTTATTATCCGTTGCTCGCCTGCTGCACCTCCAATGCCGGCCGTCGCTTCTCTGGCAACGAAGATGGTCCGGTAGCGGTTCTTCCCCCTCCACTGATTCGCCCGAAAGTGGAATACTTTCACGGCGAGCCTTGAAATAATGACGTTCGCAGAAGCTGCTACTTTTTATTGCTCTTTTGTTGCACCTCCAATGCCGGCCGTCGCTTTTCCGGCAACGAAGATGATCCGCCAACAACTTTTCTTCTTTCTTCACCAATTCGTCGGAAAACTGAACCTATTCACGGCGATTTTTGAGATAGTGAAATTCGCAGAAGCTTTTATTTTCCATAGCTTGTCTCCTACATCTCCAACTCTTTCCGTCGCTTCTCCGGCAACGGAGATGATCCGGTACTGGTTTCCCTTCTTCCGCTACTGAATCGACGGAAAACGCAACTTTTACCCTTCTTCTTCCCATCTCTTTTCTTGCTCTTCCAATGCAATGATTTTCCTTCTTCCCTCATTGATTCGCCGGAAAAAGCAATTTTTACCCTTTTGCTTCCTCTGTCTACTTTCTTGCACTTCCAATGCAATGATTTTCCTTCTTCCGCCATCGATTCGCCGGAAAACGGAACCTTTTCGCCTTTGCTTCCCCTTGCTCGTTTCTTGCCCCTCCAATGTAACGGTTTTTCCCCGTCTCCCTCCATTAATTCTCCACAAAGCTTAATCTTTCCAGGCCAAGGTTTCAGACAGGGAGATTTGCAGTAACCTTTGATTTCCGCTGCTCTTTTGCACCGCCATTGCCTACCGTCTTTTCTTTTACAACGGAGATTGTCTGGTAGAGGCTCTTCTTCCTCCATGGAAGAGGAAATAGATCAGAGAATCTAGCGTTTCTTCAATGGATGTCGAAATATTGACATGCAAGGAAGGTAGGATTTGTTCGAGATCAGAGAAAAAGGGTTTTGCAGGGAGTGCCAATATCAAATCCGAGCCTCCTAAATCCTTCAGCAGCAGAGGCGGAGAGAGAGAGAGAGAGAGAGAGAGAGAGAGAGAGAGAGACGGGTGGTGTGGGGGCGGGGGGCGTGTATTTCGTTCCGTCTCGACGACTCAGCGGGAAAGGTTTTGTTTTTGTCAATGTTTCCGGGGATATTTAGGGATCAGGCAGCTGTTTTTAATTGGCAATTTTACTAAGAAGCACTTTTGGGCCCACATATAATCATGTAGTCCCCACAAAATCCATTTTCTAGTCCTATTGTGATTGATTTTAGCTTGATCAAGTGATTTTGACCGTTGATCTTTCAAGAGTGGCTTATAGGGATTCTCTTTCTCATGGCCGTGATGTTTCCAGTATGGACCCACAATTGTGAGCATAACTCTGGTGCTAATGGGACTGAGTTTAGATTGATCGGATGATTCTGCCTGTTGATCAATGAAGAGTCAGTCATTAGGGTTCTTTTTGTCATGGTCTTGATGTTTCCTAGGAGCTTTGTGGGCCCACATGGTCATGTGGACCCAACCGAATTTGTTCGCGTAATATATGTGAGCATAATCTGGTTCTATTGTGACTGATTTTACCTTGATCAAGTGTCTTTTACCGTAGATCTTTGAAGCCTCACGTATTAGGGTTCTTTTCACATGGCTGTGATGTTTTCTGAGAGCTACTTCGTGGGTCCACATGAGTATCTGGACCCTACTGAATTTGTTGGTGTAATATGTGGGAGCATAATCTGGTTCTATTGTGATTGAATTTACCTTGATAAAGTCTTTCGAATCTTTGATCGTTGAAACCATACGTATTGGGGTTCTTTTCTCATGGCCTTGATATTTGCTAAGAGCTACTAACTAGGCTCACATTGATAATGTAGACCCCAGTGAATTTGTTAGAGTAATATGTGAGCATAATCTGGTCTCATTGTGACTGAATTCACCTTGATCAAGTGTTTTTTACCGTTGATCTTTTAAGCCTTACTTATTAGGGTTTTTCTCTCATAGGGTGATGTTTCCTACGAGTTATTTTGGCCCAAATAGATCATGTAGGCCCAGCTGAATTCGTTTATATGCCAGCATAATCTGATGCATTGCGTCTGATTTTAACTTGATGGAGTGTATTTTACCGTAGCCCTTTGAAACCTCACTTTAGGTTCTTTTCTCATGGCCGCGACACAGGTCACGTGGATCATACAAAATCAGTTATTCTAATATGTGAGCATAATCTGTTCCTTACCTGACTGATTTTACTTGATTGAATGATTTTGACCGTTGATCTCTCAAGCCTAACTTAGTGTTCTTTTCTTATACTTATTCCACGATAGAAAAAGCTGAAAAGGAGAACTAACATGTTCACTGTTTCCTAACAGCCACCTTATGTGGCTTATGTGGAATGCGGGCCGGCATAATCCATTAGTCTAATATCTGATCACCATTCTGGTCATGCTCCAAGTGCTTTTACCTGATCAAATGATTTTAACCATTGATCTTGGAAGCCTCACAACCTAGCAGGGCAGCTTTGGTGCAATAGTTGAGTTATTTCATGTGACATAGAGGTCACGGGTTTGAGGCGTGAAAATAGTCTCTTGCAAATGCAAAGTAAAGCTGCATACTCTACACCCTTTGTGGTTTGCCTCTTCCCCGAACGCCGCATACGAGAGAGCTTTGTGCATTGGGCTGCCCTTTATCTCAGAAGGCTCAATTAGGGTTCTGCCATAAAGCAAAAGATATAAAATTTTATCTTGGCCCTTAACTCGAATTGTGTTGCTTCTTAGGGGCCTTGTACAACCATTAAATGCAGATTTGGTTGGAAGAAAATAGATCAAAAATTGATTTTTGGAAAGTGTTTTCTAGCTTGAAATTGAATTATGCCAAAGACCCAAAATTTTTGCACCCTAAACAATTTTTAGGTTTTCGACTTAATTCAATTTCAAATTATAAATTTTTGTCTCAAAAACATTAGGGTTTAAAGAAGCAAATCGCTTAAACTTGTGACTAAGTGTATTCCAAAGAAGATGCCAAGTTGTCCATGACCAATTTGCTTTGGATGTATTTCATGCCAATCTACACAGAATAACTCATTACAATTGAATAAAAGCATAGGAGCATGAGGAGTTTCTCACTCACCACCTTTAAATAAACAAACAAATAAACACGTTTATATAAGACAAATCAAGTCACTCGTCAAGTCAAATTGTTGATGACCCATTGCATAAATACTTTGTTTATGCTAGAATTTCATCTCAAGGCCTTCAAAACAACAACTAAAGTCCTCACCAACTCACCTAGCTAGCCTTATAAAGTGAAATTTTTATACACAACCCAAAAGATTTATATTATCAAAAATCTCACTCAACTATTTTCAAGTCACCCATCTCACTTTCAAGTTGAGTCAAGTCAAATTTTGAGTTTATAAACTATGCCTTTGCCTGAAATATGCTTCACATTTCATGTTAAAAAGACACAAGTGAATTAAAGACGAGCAAAAGCTCATAACCTTGTGTGGAAAAGGACTCTCCCAAGCTCATTTGTTCTGTGGCTAGGACCTGAGGAATTAGAATCAAATGTGTTGGGGGTGGACCCACATGTGGTTCACCCCCATGTAAGTGGGAATTCTATATATATATATATATATGTAATGTTAGCGTTGGTGTGTGTGAGTAGGTGAGAGTTTGTACGTAAAGAAAGAGAGGAGGGTTGGAGGAGTCTCTATGCCTTCTGCTCCTCCTCCTCCTCCTCATCCATTGTATCTGATTAGATAGTAAAACCTCCTCTCCTGTAGATGTAGGTCGAGTTTGCTTAAACCTCATAAATCTCCTTGTCTACTATTTTGTGTATAACTAAATCTATACTAACAAGTGATATCATAGCCAGTTTGGAGACATCATACGGATAAGATGCAGTTAAAAAGGATTTGAGCATGGCCACGTACATGCCAAGTAAGAAGACCATGGAGATAAACCCAAAGAACCCTGTGGATGGCATGAGGAAGAGGGCAGATGCCCACAAGAATGACAAGTTGGTCAAGGATCTCGTTATGCTTCTCTTTGAAACTACCCTCCTCACATCCAGATTTAGCCTCAATGGGCCCAACATATTCGGCAAAATGATCCATAGAATCTTGAAGCTTGGTTTGAGCATCGATGGAGATGATGTTGCCATTGCAAACACTAACATGCCTCTCTTTGAGGATGCAGACGACGCCGAAGGGGGGAGAAAATTGGCTGGGCTGCGGGCTGTAGTGGGTCAACATCACCGGTGGTGGACCGGCAGACAGTGTGAGGTCGATGGTATCCTAAGGAGAATGAACCAAACAAGGGCCGAAAGAGAGAGTGGCAGGCTTTGGCATCCCTTGTAGCTCTACTGTTGATCAGAGAAGTTGTAGGGCCGGTGTGCATCAGTTGAGTGAAGAAAGGAAAGAAGAGAGAGGAAAAAATGGAACAAGGAAAGGAGAGAGGGGAAAGAAAAAAAAGGAAAATGGGGGAGTTGTTAGTGTGATAGTCGAAAGTGGTGGGAGATAGCCAAAAGAGATTGGTTGTTTAAGAGAATAAAAAAATTACTTGACACTATGAAAATTGATAAGGGCACCCCTATGCTGTTAATATTAACAACCCCAATTTGGATAAGAACACCCCTTAGGGAACAAAACCAGTACCCCATGAAATTAATAAGAACGCCCTTGTTCAGAAAAATCCATGTTGGTGAGTATACTCAGTGACAACTGATAGTGAACTTGATGATAGTTGGGAGTGGACTCAGTGACAGCTAGTGAGTAAACTTGTAACAACTAGGAGATGACTCGGTGACGTAGGGAGTGAAGTCGGTGATAGCTAGTGAGTTGGCCCAATGAACAAATGTAGAAAGTGGAGACAATGACTGTTGCGAGTAAACTCGGTGACCGCGAGTGGGGGCTAACTGGAAAACAGTAGCTAGATAACTTAGAAATAGTACTAGGATGATTCGGTGAATACTGGTAGGATGACTCAGCTAATCGTGGTGAGATGACTCAGTAAAAGGTGCAAGTGTTTCTTAGTGGATTTAGTGACCATTCTGAACGGACCTAGTGACCATTTCGAGTGGATGTGACTATTCCGAGTGATTCTGATGAGTAGCTAATGAGTGCGGTTTATAAGGGTGAGTACAAGAGGCATTGGCAAGCTTTTAGATGGCAGGAAAATTGTTGGGGGTGGAATCCATGTGAGCTAGAATCCTATATATATAGTGGGTGAGAATTTGAATGTACAGAAACAGTGGAGGGTTGGAGGAGGCCCTGAGTCTCCTCGTTTTCTTCCATTGTGTATGATCAAATAGTGAAACCTTCTCTTCTATGGAAGTAGGTAGAGTTTGGCTAAACTACATAAATCTCCTTGTGTCTTATTGTGTGTGTGGCTGAATAGATCCTAACATAATGCACACACACTCTCCTAAAACTAATTCCCTGCCAATGAAACTATACTCGAAGCTACAATCAATGGCATTACAAGGTGCCATTCAAATCACTAACAATCTCCTACATTTAATTCATGGTCAAAGGAGAAAGCAACAACTCAAAGCTGCAAAAAGCATTGTTACATGTGAGCAGCTGCCTAAACATTATTGGCATGAGTGTTGTTTCTAACATTTTTTAAAGAAAAAAAAGTTAAAAAAGGAAGGAAAAAACATTTTTGGCAACCTACATTCATTTATTTGACTGTCCATATTCAAAATCGTCTATACCAAAACTCATCAATCCAGACTAGGCTGCATTTCAATTCTTTTTCCCATGGAAATTAATTCCCTTCTATTTCCTGTCATCCAAGACAGCTACGTACTGAGTCTCAAATTAGAGAGACAGAGTAAGAAAGGAAGACGAGCTCAATGCTGATATCTACTCTTTGGGATTTGATTAATCTGGGATGTATGCTTACCCAGATACATTCTGCAATGTCGCAATCATCAAGGGCTAATAGATTATCATGTGGTGAACTTATCACCCGGTAATCACCCAAGGAATATCGAGAGTGGAGAAGAATCCAATAGAATTTCACTGCAGGATTTCATGTGGACAAGTAGAAACTTCATGATAGTCGCCACTATATGGCACTATATTTAGATAGGCTGCTTAAAGTAGAGCTAGGGCCGAGATATTAAGTGATCCCAACCACTAATCTGTTAGTCCTTTCCTGGATATGCCACGCCCCAAAATCCCAGTCGTTGGATGATCCTAACATTTTGATCAACCGAAAGGCCCCACGTATTCTTCCTTTCTGAAAGGGCTCCCTTTTTCAAAACAAAAAGTGTGCCAATATGTTGGTGCTTGACCATACTTATGATCCAAATGGCTATAAGCACAAGGGTCCAGCTACATTAGTTTTGCTAGCTTTTTTTCTGTGCTGATTTAGGCACAAAGATTTTCCTGTTGTTTGATGATCAAGCCTTGCATCCTGGATAGCCTGACAGAAATGTACACAGTGGATGCACGTTTTCTTCTAAAAAAATTGAAGGAGCAAGTGGAACCCACTTATTGAATGATCAAAACAACAGATTTACTCGGCCCTCCTCCAAATTGATCACGCACCAATATTCTCTCATTGGACAATTCTAAGCGTGGAGACTTTTTGATCTCGGTGTAGACTGTTACTTCTCCACGAGTAAAGATTCCCTCGAAACCCATAAATTAGAAGCCTAAAGCGCCGTTTTGCAACTGTTTCTTTCATTTTTATTTCTGAGAAGCAAAAATCATAGAATCACTTTCTAATGGAAGCACTTAAAAACTTAAGTTTATCAAATCCGTTTCAAGTGTCTCTTTAGGAACAGCAAAAATAGGTATCCCACAGGCTTCTGTTCAGCCGACTAGGACTAAAATATGAACATCGATCCAAATTGTGAGTAACTACATAATCTACATAGATAAATCAATTAGGGGCCAAGGCAAGGCTTATATAATCTGGTTTATGCCATTATATATGCTTTATTACTCCATATTAACACCATCAAATAATCTAACATATATATAGAATCGCATAAACCTGCCTTGATAATCTGACCTTATATTGATGGCATGAGAAGATATTGTGAAAATTGAAAAACCAGGCAGTTCCCTTTATAAAGTAACAAACACGCTATTACAATCATTACAAGAAATTAAGGAGCACACCAATCACAAGAAATTAAGTACAAACTAAAACAAGAAAGTCTCAGCAACCGCTAGCTGAACCTACTACCATTATCATCAAAACCTTACCTAAAACATCATATACCATCTTTCTCTTCTTCAGCAGGAGTCTTCTTGTTTGTTTGTTCCCACTCTCTCTCTTCTTCAGGAGTCTCGTTCTTTGTTTGTTCTCCCTTTTTCTCTTCTTCAAGAGTCTCCTTTGTTTGTTCCCACTCTTTCTCTTCTTCAGGAGTCTCATTCTTTGTTCGTTCCGCCTTTTTCTCTTCTTCAGGAGTCTCCTTGTTTGTTTGTTCCTCATCTTTCTCTTCTTCAAGAGTCTCCTTGTTTATTTGTTCCCCCTTTTTCTCTTCTTCAGGAGTCTCCTTGTTTGTTTGTTCCTCATCTTTCTCTTCTTCAGGAGTCACCTTGTTTGTTTGTTCCTCATCTTTCTCTTCTTTAGGAGTCTCCTCGTTAGTTAGTTCCCCGTCTTTTTCTTCTTCAGCAGAAGTATCCTCTTTTTGTTGTGTCCTATCTTTTTCAGCAGGAGCAATCTCCTTGTTTTTCTGATCCTTAGCTGCCATCTCTTCCCCAACCTTTCTCAACGCCAAAGGAAGCCCATTACACTTCTTAGTAATCTCATCCTTCATTTTTTCCAACTTAGATGGCAATTGCAATCCGCTTTCTTCATATGCACTTTTAAATACAGCCCACCCATCATTTCCAAAAAGAGGAGCTGGACGATGTATTAGTCCTTTGTTCCCCACGATTTTCCTAGCATCTTCTTCCCTAGTAGTTGTGATGATAATGGCACTACCATTTCCCTTTGGCAACCCATATGCTAATCTTTCGCTCCATTGTTTCGTCGGATCCTCTGGCGGATTGAGATCTAAATCGCAGTACCAACTACCCAAATTTCGAACATCATCAAAAACTATCAAGTACCTCTTATTCATCAATTGTACATGTAGGAGGAATAACAACACGCCCAGGTCATCCAGATTCTTCTCCTTGCCAATGTTGAGAATCTTTTCAACGAATTCGGGTTCTAAACCAAGGTTGTCTAGTGTTCTTCTTAAGAGCACAATTCGACGGCATTGTGGTGACACCCAAACCCATAACCTTAGTGAGAAGTTATCAATCACCTCATCACTTGCAAATACTTTCTGGGCTAGCGTGGTCTTTCCGGTGCCGAATTGTCCGACGATCCCGACCAAATTGAGACTTTCTTTCTCCTTGAGAAGGGCGTCCCTAATATTTATCACATCTTCCTCCCACCCAAATAATATGGACTTATCAACATCACTTGTAGTCCACTGAATAGGTTTTTCTTCTTTGTAGGATGGGCTTGCAGTTTCTTCTAGTTTTCCATGAAGATTCCGCTCCATCTCTTTCCTAGTATCTTGAATTTTTTGTTTGATACTTGCTAACTCCTCCTTAGTTTTATAAAAGAAGCAGATTTCTGAAGCTGAATAGCAATTAATGCGAATCATCTTTCGCTGTCTAGGCCGCTTCGAAATGGTTAGGCTCTGGGCTAAGAGTTTGTTGAGGTGAACCATGGAGTCTTTTAGCAGGTCGGTTGTTTGCGGCGAAAACGTGACAGTGGTAGGAGATTGTAAGAGTTCTACCTCTTCCTTGATCTTGAAAAACATGCTCTTAAACGGGAACTTTGCATCTTTCTCCACGTTCAACTGATCGAGGAACTTTTCTCTCTCTTGGAAGGCTATGTCTTGTGACATTTCTTGTTTGTTCTAAGGGAAAGAAAATTAACGAGGGCAGAAAGAAAGGTTTTGTTACTTACCGAGTAATCGTGGAAGTTGCAAACTCTTGCAGTTTGAAAGAGCAATTTGATCTCAAGAAGTGGTGAGAAAATTTAAGTTAGGAAGAGCTGAGGAAAAAAGATACAGTCAAATATATCTTTAAAGCAAAAGTTATTTACGTACAATTTTGCCTTGTGGTTGAGGAAAAGGTAACAAGGGAATTGGGTACCTAACGTGCAGTTTCGGGATTTGCATGTTTTAAAGAAGTGGGGCCAAGAGTGAACTGGTCCAAACCTTTCATCTTCCAATGCATCTTAATGTATGGGTGGTCCACCAACAATCGTCTCCCCTGGATGACCCTGAGATTCCTAACCATTAGTATTCTATAGTGTAAATGGAGGTTTTTAAAAGCTATGGAAAAGAAAAAAAGGAAAAAGGAAAATTCTAATAGAAAAAGCGAGTTAACATGTTTTGTAGTTTCTTTAATTTTTGGATGCGTACGGAAAGAAAAAGCAACCCTATTCATCCATCAAAAAAGCCACAGTTTAAAAACTCGAAACTGTTCGGAAGACCCATGTCCTAGTCTACTTTGCTTTAGCGGGAACTGAATCGAGGACATGCATTCTGATTTAGTTCGCTCATCAACAGAATCATGAAACAGCCAGTCAAATGATAGTACTGAATTAAGATGGAGCTCAGTTTGTTCCAAGTAAACAAGCTTTACCCTAGTTACAAAGATGAATTTTGTTCTAAGGTGAAGAATATTGTTGTTTACTGATCATGAAGGTGGCAGAACTTGCCAAGCATTGGACCGACTGAGTAAACTGAGCATATAAGCACTAGGATCAAAGTAGAAGTGCTATAAGGTTGGTCCTTGGGACTAAAAGCTGTGATGAGTGTATGTGGTGATATAAATTGAACAATAAATGGAAACCTCAATGAGTAACCAAAAAATACAACAATGTGAAAGTGAGGTCTATGATTGATGGGAAAAGCATAGCAAAGACGCTTCTGCAGAAGGGCCTTGATCAATGATTATTTAGATTCTCCACCGGTATTCTCTTGTAAGCCAAAGGCTTCAAAGTTCAAGAATATCGTGTGCTGGAGAAAAGGCTTTGAGAGTTCGGATATAGCAAATATGTCCAGAACAGAGGTTGTAGGTATCAAATTTCTAATTCAGAGAGATTTGATATAATCAGAGTTCGCAGAGAATAACTCCTATGTGTTCCTGGTGATGTTGGGGCATGCGAACCTCAAAGATATGCCATGGGTTGCAGACGCAGATGGAGAGAGATCAAGCGGGCTGGAGAAGTACCAACCCTAGACTTTTTTTGATACTGGCTGAAAATCTTTTATATGAGAGTTTCGTTTGAAAACTTTTCCACCATTTATGCCCATTTTGGCCATCTAATTGAGCAACATGGAAAGAAGAAACAGTTCTGGAATGGAAACAGTATCTATGTGGATATCTTTTCAGGGACACAAATTAAGGTCCTCCCACTGACAGATTTTCTCAAGAAAATTTACCTTCTCATGCATCCAAACGTCAAAAATTTAGTAGCAGTCCTGCTGATTAAACAAGCTCTTAAAGAACGGTTTTGTAACAAGGCCATTTCACAAATTCACTGGAGATTTTGGCTCTGCATGGGGTATGACTTCTGTTTCTGCTTTAGAAGAATTTTAGTTATAAAACGAAAAAGCAGAGCATACTCCAAGTTTGCTTGGAATTTCCTTACTCTTAATGCAAGCAACAAGGTGATGCAGCAGAATCCACTAGTTACTGACAACAAAGGCCTGCATACTACTTCTGTTTCTATTTATATTTCATGATTAATTAAGAAGAACAAAAACTGCAATTCCCATTTGGGTAACAATACAATCAGTATGGTCTGTATATGTACAATTGAGTGAACCTTCCAAGCCATTTTGCTGGGGTCCCTGCAAAAGCAAAGTTCAAATGATCATCCATTAACAGATATATCTGAAACCTAATCATACAAAATAACTATTGGTTCAAGCAATTAGCAGAGTTGGTTAAGTGCCCTATCTCACAACAAAGAGGTTTCGATTTCTAATCTATTCACAGTTTCAGACAAGAAAACAAAAAGAGAATACAACATAGGTGTGAATTTCTCATTAACCGACCTTGTAACCCTTGGGTGCCATAGTAAGAACACAAACAGTAGGTAACCATTTGTTAATCCCAAGAATGATGTCAGCAGGATCATCCAGCCTTGGTCCCCATACTTGGCTGTAAAGTAGAATTCCGGGATAAGAAGGAAGCGTGAAAGAGTTGCTAACATGATGCCCCTTCATCACGTGGTTCTTGACCTTTCAATAAGAGGAATGTACCTCCCAATGAGATCCACAACATTAAACATTGCTGTCAAGACTTGTGCGTACCTGTAGCATCCAGAAACCAAATGTGAGACAACCCTGATTTTTTACCCTAATTTTTATTTTATTTTATTTTAAACAGAGGGGCCTCTAATTTTAAAGAATCTTTTTCAAAATTAAATACTAAGATAATACATTTCTGTCTAAAATTTGACATAGTTTTTATTATTTTTGGACTTGAGCGTTCAACTCATGCAATGTGGAAATACTTGATAGCAATTGTAAGATTCAATATAATATAAAGATTTAAAGTTTTCCTTCTTTTTAGAACCATATACTAGTCACAGCCCCAAACACACTCATTAGTCAAAATTTACCAACTATGAAGTAAAACAATGTACCTTTAATAACAACAAGTCAACTCGTTATTACAATCAGAAAGTAAACAGTGGCATACACCCTTTTCTAGTTTAAAGGTCTCTTCAATAACCTATTATTCAGCAATCAATCTCCTTTTTCTCCTTGTTAGAATTTCCACCATAAATTTTTGGTTGTAAGGGGGTGAGTCATAAGTTATAACAGCACATGTCAATTCCGTCAATATCCATGATAATCAATTCACATATAGTAAAATTGTCAAACACATGACTCCATACATAGAATTTATCATTGCTTCAAACATTCAATAATAAATCAAAGACATAACAATTTCAATAAGAACAACTAAATATCATCTATCAAAGTAGAAGTTATCAAAATGATTCATTAATCCTTGAGAAATTTCTGACATGAACAACATGTCTCAAATATAAAATATAAAGTTTAAAACATAATGCCCATCAAAAACGTGTCCGGATACCTCGGTCACTACACTGCCTCCATAGGAAGGAACAGATCAGTACAAGATGCAGTCTATCCCATCTCCTCCACCCTTAAATCATATACTAGTATCAATATTGAAAGGAACTAAGGGCCAAGCTGGTCTATCTCATACATAGCTAGCGTGAGTGTCTAACCGATTACTCACCTGGTGTAAAACAATTCTCGAGAGTCTAACTGACAACTCAAGTCAAAATCGGTATTTATATGGATGCTTAACTAGTCATCCAACTTAGTTAATTATGTCTTTGGACATAGGAATAAAATTTCAACTAGATAATAATTAGAATACTTCTATAGACAACACTTTCCTTAAGTAATCATTTATATAAAAAATTCTCTTTCACAAAAAAAAATTATTTTCAGCTTTAGATGCCAATCAGCAAGGAAAAAGTTGAAGATGATTTTGTTATTTGTTTCCTACTTGCAAATGAATATGCATTTGTATATTAGTTTGTAAATAAGAAATGAAAATCATCTCTAGCTTCTTAAAGTATGGCAACCTAACATAACATGAATTGAAAATTGACATTCTCTCAAGCTAGGGCATTCCCCATAAGCGTCCTCTCAGAAGCAAAGCGCTGCATCAGAACCCAGGTGTAGCGAAAAGTGGGCATGGGTTCATACCAGTGAGGTCGAGAAGTGCGAGGGTAAATAGGATATCTCAAGAGCATAAAAATTTGTATTTCCACATGGAATATAGGGACATTAACAAGTAAGAGTTTGGAGTTAGTAGATATGATGAAACGTAGGATATTCAACATTACTTGTATCAAAGAAAACAAGTAGAAAAGATCTAAAACTGTAGAAATCGATGGATATAAACTCTAGTACATAGGAAAGTATAATAACAAAAATGAACTAGAAATAATAGTGGATAAAGAATTAAAGGATAAAGTTGTGAACGTTAAAAGAATCAGTGATAGAATTATAATAATAAAACTTGTTTGATATAAGTAGATCATAAACGTTATAAGTGCATAAACACCACAAGTAGGGTTAGAAGATATAATCAAGATACAGTCCTAGAAAGATACAGAGAGAGTCATGCAAGAAATTCCTAACATTTAGGGAATATTTATAGGAGCACACTTAAATGGCTACGTAGGGAAAGAAAAGAAAGGATATTATAGGATATATGGAGGGTATGATATAGGAGAACGAAATGAAATGAGAAAACTATCCTTGATTTTGCTTTGTCATATAACCTGACCATTGCAAATACATTCTTTAAGAAGAGGGATGAACACTTAGTAATCTTTAAAAGTGGACTTCATAAAACCAAATTGACTTTTTTCTACTTAGGAATACTAAAAGATCAATGTATAAGGATTGTAAGGTGATACCCGGTGAGAGTAACCTTACAACATAGGTTAATGGTTATGGATATCTATATTAAAAGATGGAAGAAAGGAAATGAACTTAATAGGTATCTAAAAACTAAAAGTGATGGAACTTAAAAGGAGAGAAAATAATCTCATAAAGGAAACTAGAACTATGAAAAAGAAGTAAACACCATGTGGGTTAATATTGCTTAGTCCATTAAGAACGTGGCAAAAGATGTCTTAGAAATATCTTAAGGTAAAAGGCAATTAATAAAGAAAACATGGCGGTGGAGTGAAACATGCAAAAAGTTATTGTAGAAAAATGATTATGTTCTAAAGCATAGCAGAAGAATAGAAATAATGAAAACTATGAATAGTATAAGAATGCTAAAAAGGTTGTTAAGAGAATAGTAAGTGATGCTAAACTTAAAGCATATGATGACCTTTACAATAGACTAGGAGCAAGGGAAGGTGAGAAAGATGTGTTTAAACTTGCAAAATAAGAGAACAGAAGAGTAAGGACTTAGATCATGTTAAGTGAATTAGAAGTGATGATCAAATGGTATTAGTCAAAGATGACGGGATTAAACAAAGGTGAGAAACTTACTTTTAAAAATTGTTAAATGACAATGGCTCTGAGAATATAGGGATTGAAAATACTATAAACCTTAATAACATTAGACATTATCCATATGAATATCGGATTAGAATACTTGAAGTGAAAGAAGCCTTGAAAAAGATGAAATTAGGAAAGGCCATGGGGCTTGATGGTATACCAATAGAGATTTAGAAGCATATGAGAAATATTAGAGTAGCTTAGTTGACCAAGTTGTTTAAAAAGATTATCAAATCAAAGAAAAAGTCAGATGAATAGAGGAAAAGCTCTATTATACCAATTTATAAGAATAAATGAGACATACTGTAATAACCCAAATAATTAAAAAATAATAATCAGAAAGGGTAAAATGGTAAATACACTTGGGCCTACAGGGTGTGGGACCCACAATGAGGCTATAAAAGCCTGCCATATCTTTTATACGGCCAAACTATTCCTCTAGGGTTCTGTGTTGACGACGCAGGCAACGACAAGAAACTCCCCTCTCAAGCGCACGCGGTGAAGGGAAGACTAGTTCTAGCTGATCTGACAATGGTAGGCCACCCTCTATGATTTCCCTTTCTTTTCTTAAAGTTTCCATCATTTTAACGCCAAAAAATAGTGTGGATTGCCGTTTTCTGATAAAACAAAGGGCGTTATTATTCCTTTCAAAGTAAACAGATGAAACGGTATCAAATTGTGATCTGAACCGTTCATCTTATGTATAGTAATAAGAAGAACAAACCCGTGAATTTTCATGGTGATCAGACAACTAAAGATGCCGAAAAACTCAAAAAACAGTAGAAGGAGAAATTTTAAGAATGTGATAAAAATCGTGTAAAAACACTAGATAACAATATAGTTTGATAAAAAGGGTGCTTAAAAATAAAATCTATGCGAAAAATTGAGTGAATGGTGCCAAAAACACACCATTTGGATGCCTGAGGGTCGCCAGCGGTGACTAGAATCTGGTCGTCGTCCTGGCGATGGCATGTAGCTGTGGCACGCATCACAAATAGTGCGTGCCATGTAGGCGCCATGTAGATGTGCACGCGTGTAAATGCCACATGCACGACGAACAACTCCACGCGCGCGACATGTGCAAACCACGCAGCACAACCAACGCGCGCCATGCGTACAGTGCACACACGCATGCCACACACACGCACTCTTGGATGTTGTACGCGTGCGCATGTGCCAGTGACACACGCGTGGTTTATTTTGGATTTTAGGGTTCTTTGACCCGTCCATTTACAAAAACTTGATTTTTAGGAGCTACAGAGGTCCAAATCGTGATCCGAAAGAGGTGTTGCGATCGTATCGACGACGCGGACATAGATTTGACTTGAAAATATAGATCTAAATCCCTTTCTAAAGGTTAAACCACTGAATGTAGTAAGATAATCTAAATCAGACTGATCAATGGATGATCATGCCTTAGATCCTGATGGTATACATCAAATGTGAGATGATTTAGGGGATTAGAAGAATAAACATCATTGAATTGCCAAATGATGGAGGAATTATAATGTAACATGTATGTCAGAGCGCACAACGTGATACTTCCACACGCTTGATTGGAGTACTACATTTATTGAGGTAGGTGATTTCATTCAATTACTTCGTAATTTCAGTAACCATGATTGGATCTCTAAAGTTTTTGAAGCATATGTTTTATGTCTTCTCATGGCACATAAATAGATCCCTATTTTCATGTTGAGTGATGCACTATCTTGTCATGGGCTTTCATCGTATTTATGGGGATTATTTATAGAGCCATTACATGATTTATATCTTGTAGATGATTTATGATGGGTGCTTCCACTTGGTGTGTACTATGCTAGGAGGGTTGTAGGATTGGCCACCCGCCTTCTAACTTTGTGATGATGATTAGACACCGCCCTTGAGTGATACAGGGCTACATATGTAAGTGGTAGTATCATGGGTAGTCCCCCTATGGGTCTGTTCCTTCCTATGGGGATAGAGAAAGTCTCCCATTTGGGTGTTAACGGGGAGCAGCAGTGGTTCATATCCTGATAGGGTTGCCACTACAGCATAGTAGCCCATATAGTTATTTTGTATGTTCATATGGATTTATATGTGGGGTGAACCGGGGCAAGCTGGGCCTAGGCCGTGAGGAACTTCGGGGGCTGATGCGGGCTACATAGGAGGGACCTAGAGTTAGTATAGGTACACATCATTGGTGATTGAGTATCTTGGGATATTTTTGGTATTGTTTTGATACAAGTTCTTGTTTATCATGATTGCATGCATACTATCCTATAGACATAGACTCATATTGTTTTGATGTACGTAACTTTGTATTTTAATCATGCTTTGCATGCCATCCTGATTTAACTTAATGCCCATTTGTGAAGGTTTATAATTATGAGCGTTTGATTATTTGATATGTCTCATATATGTTTCCTTCATGAGAATCATATTGTAAATTTTGGTAAGCTTTATTTGAGTGTAATCACCTACACAAGCATAGCTTGCTGAGGCATTGCTTTATTTTGCAATGCCTTAGATTTGAAACGTGATAACCAAGAAGGAAAGCGGGCAGAGTAGCGGTGATTTGGAAGAAGACTTGAAGACCATCTCTTTTATTTCCATATTCAGATATAGATTAGAGTATGTCTCTTGGACTAGTATTAGACTTTTGAGATTTTACTTGGAGGATTATATATTTGGATAAATTGGACCCATATTATAGTATGGAGAATGTTAAATCTTAGATGTAAATATTGTGGTGATCATGGATGGAACTTGGTGACTTTTGACTTGATTTATTATTGTCTTTAATTAGCCAGTGTATTTATTGTGGTTTTGAATCGAGCATGCTCAAAGTATCATGGGTTTAATTTTATTTATGATTACAGTTTTTGAATGTGGTTGACCCCCGAGGTTTTCGCTCTTTTAAAGTTGCGCTAAAAATTTTATACTCTAAATTTTTATTTTAGGGATCCTGTTTATTTTCTTAAAACATATTATTATTTTTATATTTATGGGAAAAAAGGTTGTTAAAACCCGGGTGTCACACATACAGAGCTACACTAATTATCGAAGGATCAAACTTATGAGTGACACTATGAAATTTTTTGAAAGAGTAATTGAGAAGAGGCTACAACATAAAATAAGTGTATTGGAGAAAAAATTTGGTTTCATGCGTAGGAGGTCTACCATGGAAGCTGTTTTCTTATTAAGACAATTGATAGAGAAATATAGAGAGAGAAGAAGGACCTATATATGGTCTTTATCGACTTAGAGAAAGCTCATGATAGAGTCCTAGAGAGTTAATATGGAGGGTATTGGGTGAGAAAGGGGTTTCGCAGAGCTATATAGACATAATTAAAGATATGTATGAGGGAACGAGAACAAATGTTAAGACCAGTAATGGTACGACTAGTGATTTTCTTGTCACTATAAGATTGCACCAAGGATTGACATTGAGCCCATACCTTTTCATGTTGATTATGGATGAGTTAACAAAACATTTGCAAGAGGAGATTCCATGGTGCAGGCTATTTGCAAATGATATAGTTTTACTTGATGAGACAAGGGAGGGCGTAAATGCAAAGCTAGAGTTATGGAGAGAAGCATTAGAATCTAAAGGATTTACAATCAGTCAAACTAAGGCAGAATATATGGAATGCAATTTTAACAAGGAGAAGAGTAGGAGCGGAGCATCAATTATGATTGATAATGAAGAAGTCTCTATACAATTCCACTTTCGGTACTTAGGATCAATGATTCATGAGAGTGGAGAGATTAACGGGAGGTTACCCAAAGAATCCAAGCTGGTTGAAACAAATGAAGATGTGCATCTGGAGTTTTGTGCAATTGGCAGGTGCCACTCAAACTAAAACAAAAAATTCTATAGAATGGACATAAGACCAGTCATGCTCTATGGATTAGAGTGTTGGGCAATTAAGGAACATTATGTTCATAGAATGAGTATCGCAGAAATGAGGATGCTGAGATGGATGAGTAGCAAGACAAGAAATGATAGAATTAAGAATGAAAACATTAGAAGAAACTTAGGAATGACACCAATAGGTAGCAAGATTAGGGATATTAGGCTTAGATGGTTTAGACATGCCCAAAGGAGACCAAACGCAGCACTGGTTAAAAGGAGTGAGGCAATGCAAATAGAAGGTTCTAAAAGGGCAAGGGAAAAGCCCAAAAGAACATGGATAGAAGTGGTGAGAAAAAATTTAAAAACTTTGGGACTAAATGAAGCCATGGTACTTAATAGAAAGGAATGGATGAATAAGATTCATGTGGCCGACCCCTAATTGGTGTAAGGCTTTGATGATGATGATGATGATGACAAAAACAAATTAATAAGATCCAATCAATTTCTTTTTTTTTTTTTCTTTTCCATAATATACAGTTTATAACATATACTTTTCAGATTATTCAACCTATTATATTTACAAAACTTTTCACTTTATTCATGGTAAGATGTTCAACCTACTTTTGTTATTTTCCAATCTTATAATTATCTTTCTATACTAATGATTTCACTTATTAAACTTTACTCATCATAGTTTTCTTATTAAGGTCATCATCTTAATGTTTCTACCACTTATATAACAAAGTCTTCAAGTATTAATTTATTTGTCTTTAGTATTTTAACTTAATCTTATTACTTTAAAACTATCAATACATTGTATCCAAACTAAATATGTATTTAGTATTCCTACTTTGGATGCATATGTATAATATCATTTAAAGAAATAGAGTTTATTATAGTTGAAACTAGGACTTTAGAGAGGATCATAAGTTCTTAACATGAAGAACTTATTCTAAGTTAAACAGTAATATCTATACCTTATTTCTAAAAGAATGATAGTTTGTAAGTAACAAAGAAAATAGTATGTAGTTACAGTGTGTGTAACTGTCTTACTGTTTTATAAACAAAACTATGTACTACTTATCTTATAGTTTACTAACCATGTTAGGAACAGAATTTCAATTTCAAAACAAGTACAAAATCGATTAGATAAATATAATACTCCTATAAAGAGATGACTCATTTTAAAATGTTATAAATCAGTCAGTGTTTCAAGGTATTAGAATACTATTGTTGCTGAAATTTAGCGATAAAGTTATTCACAATATAGTTTATAGATTTATAGCTACAGCAAAGGGGTTGAGTTCTTTAGAAATTTCCTTCCTTTGTTAGATTAGATTATATGAATAAAACAAAACTAGGACCACTGTATAAACTGATATTCAATCCAATAGATGGAATCAACAGGGAGATTTGCAGTAGCCTTCGATTTCCGCTGCTCTTTTACACCTCCATTGCCTACCGTCGTTTCTTTTACAACGGAGATTGTCTGGGAGAGGCTCTTCGTCCTCCATGGAAGAGGAAATCGATCAGAGAATCTAGCTTTTCTTCAATGGATGTCGAAATATTGACATGCAAGGAAGGTAGGGTTTCATTCGCGATCAGAGAAAAAGGGTTTTGCAGGGAGTGCCAATATCAAATCCGAATCTCCTCAATCCTGCAGCAGCAGAGGTTTAGAGAGAGAGAGAGAGAGAGAGAGAGGATCTCGTTCCGTCCCGACGACTCACCAGGAAAGGTTTTGTTTTAGTTAATGTTTCCGGGGATATTTAGTGATCAGGCAGCTGTTTTTCACTGGCAATTTTACTAAGAAGCACTTTTGGGCCCACATATAATCATGCAGTCCCCACAAAATCCATTTTTCTAGTCCTATTGTGATTGATTTTAGCTTGATCAAGTGATTTTGACTGTTAATCTTTGAAGGGTGGTTTGTAGGGATTCTTTCTCATGGCCGTGATGTTTCCTAAGTTCCAGAGTATGGACCCACAATTGTGAGCATAACGCTGGTGCGAATGGGACTGATTATAGATTGATCGGATGATTCTGCCCGTTGATCAATGAAGAGTCAGTCATTAGGGTTCTTTTTCAGACTCTTTGTGGGCCCACATGGCCATGTGGACCCAACTGAATTTGTTCGTGTAATATATGTGAGCATAGTCATGTTCTATTGTGACATTTTACCTTGATCAAGTGTTTTTTACCGTAGATCTTTGAAACCCCACTTGCTAGGGTTCTTTTCTCATGGTTGTGATGATTTCTGAGAGCTACTTCGTGGGCCCACATGTGTAATTTGGACCCTACTGAATTTGTTGGTGTAATATGTGGGAGCATAATCTGGTTCTATTGTGATTGAATTTGCCTTGACAAAGTCTTTCAAATCTTTGATCGTTGAAACTATACGTATTAGGGTTCTTTTCCATGGCCACGATGTTTGCTAAGAGCTATTTAGTAGGCCACCTAGCTAATGTGGACCCCACTGAATTAGTTAGGGTAATTTGTGAGCATAATCTGGGCTCTTTGTGACTGAATTCATCTTGATCAACTGTTTTTGACCGTTCATCTTTGAAGCCTTATTTTTTTGGGGTTTTTCTCTCATGGAGTGATGTTTCCTACAAGTTACTTTTGGCACACATAGATCTTGTGGGCCCTGCTGAATTCCTTTATATGCGAGCGTAATCTGGTCCATTGCGTCTGATTTTAACTTGATCAAGTGTATTTTACCGTAGCTCTTTGAAACCTCACTTAAGGTTATTTTCTCATGGCCGCGACATAGGTCTTGTGGATTATACAAAATCAGTTATTCTAATATGTGAGCATAATCTGTTCCTTACCTTACTGATTTTACCTGATTAAATGATTTTGACCGTTGATCACTCAAGCCTAACTTAGTGTTCTTTTCTCATACTTATTTCACGATAGAAAAAGCTGAAAGGAGAACTTGCATGTTCATTGTTTCCTAACAGCCACCATATGTGGCTCATGTGGAATGCGGGCCGGCATAATCCATTACTCTAATATCTGATCACCACTCTGGTCATGCTGTGTGTGCTTTTACCTTGATCAAACGATTTTAACCATTGATCACCATTCTGGTCATGCTATGTACTCCTTACACTCCTCTTCAGCATGAGTTCCTATCGAACTCGAGGAAATTCTTGGATATGTCATGCCCCAAAATCCCAGTCATTGGATGATCCTAACATTTTGATCAACCTAGAGGCTCCACGTATTCTTTGTTTCTGAAAGGGCCTCCTTTTTCAAAACAAAAAGTGTGTCAATATGGTGGCCGCTTGACCACACTTATGATCCAAATGGCTATAAGCACAAGGGTCCAGCTACATTAGTCTTGCTAGCTTTTTTCTGTGCTGATTTAAGCACAGAGATTTTCCTGTTGCTTGATGATCAGCCTTTGCCTCCTAGGCAGCCTGAAAGATATGTACACAGTGGATGCACGTTTTCTTCTAAAAAAAATTGAAGGAGCAAGTGGAACCCACTTATTCAATGATCCAAACAATAGATTTAGTTGGCCCTCCTACAAATTGGTCACATACCAATGTTCTCTCATTGGACAATTCTAAGTGCGGAGACTTTTTGATCTCGGTGTAGACTGTTACTTCTCCACTAGTAACTATTCACTTAAACCCCATAAATTAGAAGCCTAAGGCTAAAAAGGGCAGCCCCAGTGCACGAAGCTCCCGCCTATGCAGGGTTCAAGGAAGGGACGGACCACAAGGGCCTAAAGTACATAGCCTTACCTTGCATTTTGCAAGAGGCTGTTTTCACGCCTTGAACCCATGACCTAAAGGTTACACGACAACAACTTTTACCGTTGCACCAAGGCTACATTTCATTAGAAGCCTAAGGCTGTGTTTTGCAATTGTTTCTTTCATTTTTATTTTTGTAGCTAAGGAGCAAAAGTCATAGAATCACTTTCTAATGGAAGCACTTAAATGCCTAACTTTAACAAACCCATTTCAAGTCTCTTTAGAAACAGCAACAATAGGTATCCCACAGGCTTCTGTTCAGCTGACTAGGTCTAAAATATGAACATCGATTCAAATTGGAAGAACTACATAATGTACATGCTAAACCTACCTTGATAATCCAGCATATATATAGAATCACATAAACCTACCTTGATAATCTAGCCTTTACATTGATGGCTTGAGAAGATTGTGAAAAATGAAAAACCAGGCAGTTTCCTTTATTAAGTAACAAACACGCTATTACTAACATTACAAGAAATTAAGGAGCACAACAATCACAAGAAGCAAACAAGTAAAAACTAAAACAAGAAAGCCTTAGCAGCAGCTAGCTTAACCTACTGCCATTATCATCAAAACCTTACCTAAAACATCATATACCATCTTTCTCTTCTTCAGTAGGAGTCTCCTTGTTTGTTTGCTCCTCATCATTCTCCTCTTCAAGAGTGTGACAACCCTGGGTTTTCAAACACTTTTTCATATTTATTTTCAAAAGATGGCATGTGTAATTTTGGAATAATTTTAAAAATTCAAATAGCAAAAAATATTTTCTTTGAATTTCATTTCTAAAAGCCCAAATGTCACTTTCACTCTCTTACTATATACATATTTTGTTTGTAACATATATTTCTACTGAAAGAGTCAACAGAAATTCATTTCTTGAAAACAGGACCCATCAAGTGGTTCACATACATAACCCCTTGTATATATTTCATGAAATGTCCAAAGTTTACAATCCCAATAACTAACTATACAATAAAAGAATTTTAAGAAGAGTATGTACCCTTGATCATTAGTATGGTTGCTATATTCTCTTGTTGTACCCATCCACTCTTATCTATCTATATCAGAGATATTATAAACATTCAAACATTTATAATATCTCAGCAAGCTATGCTTGGTAGGGAATTTAAGAATCATATAAAATTTAAAACATAATATATAATCTAGTAATTAATTGATAATTCCAATATCCATATTCATCATATTCTATATAAATCGAATAATTCAAATTTTCATGAACCATACTCTGTATAGCAAATCCATCATGTAATCTCTCATGTGAAATCCTCTATAAATATATTCTCCAATAATTCATAATCATATATATATATGTAAATTATTAAAATCATAAAAAATAGTTAATGTCTTCAATAACAATATCATAATACTCACAGCTAAACTATATGTGATGACTCGGATTTTTAAAACACATTTTCATAAATATTTATAAAGGTAGGGCCCTGATTTTCGAAACTCTTTAAAATACAAATAGCAAAAACATATTTTCTTTGAAATAGATTTGTCAAAAACCTGAGTGTCACCTCAAATTCTTATCATACATAGATTTTCATATAAAATAAAATTTCTATTGAATAACAATAGAAATACTTTTATTAAAATCAATCCAGTGGTTTACATACACAACCCCAGTAATCATTACACACCTTGTCCAGACATTACAATCCAAGTTACAAAATAATCAATACAATCTTTCTCAAAGTAAATACCCTGAGTAGTAGTTCGGTGATGATTATCCTCAAGTCTTAAACTTTCAATCTTTCTTAACTGTATCTGAGATATTGTAAACATTCAAACATTTATAATATCTTAGCAAGCTATGCTTGGTAGGGGATTTTAGAAATATAATCAATATATCTCAAAATCAACAGTTTTTTATATCATGATATAAATCAATTTATACAATTGGATAACTATTTTATCTTTCACTCATCATATGAATTATATGTATATATATACATTACATATAAATAAAACCACTGAAAATCGTGAATATAGTCAATATCATCAATAATATCTCATTTCCAAACTGATTTCAATATTAACACTAGGTATTAATATATAATCATACCGTATTAGGTGTCAATATTAACACTTAATAACCTTTAAAAGTGGACTTCATAAAAGCCAAATAGACTTTTTTCTACTTAGGAATAATGAACGATCTATATGTAAGGATTGTAAGGTGATACCCGATGAGAGTTTAACCTCACAACATAGGTTAATGGTTACGGATATCCATATCAAAAGATGGAAGAAAGGCAATGAACTTAATAGGTATCCAAAAATTAAGTGGTGGAACTTAAAATGAGAGAAAATAATCTCATTCACAAATAAGTTGATGGTAGAAGGAATTTAGAACTATGAAATAGAAGTAAATACCATGTGGGTTAATATTGCCAAGTCCATTAAGAAAGTGGAAAAATATGTCTTGGGAGTATCCAAAGGTAAAAGGCAATTAGTAAAGGAAACATGGTGGTTGAGTAAAACAATGCCAAAAGTTATTAAAGAAAAAATGATGCGTTTTAAAGCATGATAGAAGACTAGAAATAATGAAAACTATGAACAATATAAGAATGCTAAAAAGGTTGCTAAGAGAATAGTAAGTAAGGCTAAACTTAAAGCATATGATGAGCTCTATAATATACTAGGAACAAGAGAAGGTGAGAAAGATGTATTTAAACTTGCAAAAGTAAGAGAACAGAAGGGTAAGGACTTAGATCATGTTAGGTGCATTAGAAACGATGATCAAAGGGTATTAGTCAAAGATGATAAGATCAAACAAAGGTGGGAAACATACTTTCAAAAATTGTTAAATGACAATGGCTCTAAGAATATAGGGATTGAAAATACTATAAATCTAAATAACACTAGATATTATAGATATGAACGTAGGATTAGAGTACTTGAAGTAAAATAGGTCTTGAAAAAGATGAAATCAAGAAAGGCCATGGGGCCCGATGGCATACCAATAGAGGTTTGGAAGCATATGGGAGATATTGTGGTAGTTTGGTTGACCAAGTTGTTTAACAAGATTATAAAATCAAAGAAAATGCCTGATGAGTGGAGGAAAAGCTCTATTGTACCAATTTATAAGAATAAAGGAGATGTACAGCGCTGCACTAATTATTGAGGGATTAAACTTATGAGCCACACTAAGAAACTTTTTGAAAGAGAGATTGAGAAGAGGCTACACCATGAAACAAGTGTATCGGAGAATCAGTTTGGTTTCATGCCTGGGAGGTCTACCATGGAAGCTATTTTCTTACTAAGACTATTAGTAGAGAAATATAGAGAGAGGTGGAAAGACCTCCACATGGTCTTTATCAACTTAGAGAAAGCTTATGGTAGAGTCCCTAGAGAGTTAATATGGAGGGTGTTGGGTGATAAAGGGGTTTCTCAAGGGTATATAGACATAATGCAAGATATGTATGAGGGAGCGGTAACAAATGTTAAGATCACTAATGGCGTGACTAGTGATTTTTCTGTCACTGTAGGATTGCACCAAGGATCGGCATTGAGCCCATACCTTTTCACATTGCTCATTGATGAGGTAACAAAACATCTGCACAAGGAGATTCCTTGGTGCATGCTGTTTGCAGATGATATAGTCTTACTTGATGAGACAAGGGAGGGTGTAAACACAAAGCTAGAGTTATGGAGAGAACCATTAGACTATGAAGGATTTAAAATTAGCTGAACTACGATAGAATATATGGAATGTAATTTTAGCAAGGAGAGTAGGAGTGGAACATCTGTCAAGATTGATAACCAAGAAGTCCCCGTAAAAGACCACTTTTGGTACCTAAGATCAATGATTCATGATAGTGAAGAGATTAAGAGGGAGGTTACCCAGAGAATCCAAGCAGGTTGGAACAAATGGAGATGTGCACCTGGAGTTTTGTGTGATTGGCGGGTGCCACTCAAACTAAAAGAAAAATTCTATAAGATGGCCATAAGGCCAGCCATGCTTTATAGATTAGAGTGTTGGGCAGTTAAGGAACATCATACTCATAGGATGAGTGTCGCAGAAATGAGGATGTTGAGATGGATGAGTGGTAAGACAAGAAAGGATAGAATTAGAAATGAAAATATTAGAGGAAATTTAGGGGTAACACCAATAGGTAACAAGATGAGGGAGATTAGACTTAGATGGTTTGGACATGTTCAAAGGAGACCAACAACGGCATTGGTTAGAAGGAGTGAGGCAATACAAGTAGAAGGTTCTAAAAGGGCAAGGGAAAGGTCTAAAAGAATGTGGATAGAAGTGGTGAGGAAAGATTGAAAAAATTTTGGGACTAAATGAAGCCGTGGTATTTAATATAGTAGAATGGAGGAATAAGATTCATGTGGTCGACCCCTAATTGGGATAAGGTCTTGATGATGATGATGATATTGTATTAGGAATCATCCTTCAATACAACATCGGTAATAGCTTTTACCGGGCATCTCATCATGCCATAAAATAAGGCATCTCATTATGCCATAATATAAGGCATCTCATCTTGTCATAATATAAGGCATCTCATCATGCCATAACATAAGACATCTCATTATGCCTATCTCAAATGCATCATAATGCAAAATAATCAAGGACTACCATGCTTGCAGTCTCAATCCGTACAGCGCGCCCAGATAACTGCTCAATACTCCATTGATACCATGGTGGAAAATACAGATCCATGTTTGTATGGGGGGAACCATGGCTGTCACAGTGGCGGCCTTTCCATAATTGCACCACCCTACATTTTGCCTATCTTTGGGCACGGTATCATCATTATAATCAGTTTAGGAGAGCGGGTGGCCAAACCCTCATAACTCTCCTAGCATTGGCATCCCCACACATAAGCCTGTCTTAAAACAAAATCACAAGCCTCCATGCTTGTATGGAAAATAATATTTCATACTTACAGACTGTGTGTCTGGTTATAATAGGACATGCCTATAACTTCTTTCCTTAAGATTAGGGGGTCCAGCTTATGTAGTTCAAATCTTCTCATTCTACCCATTAAGTAATTTCATAATTACTTAATCAATCACTTTGTATTTATGTCAATATTATTTGTTGCCTTAAGTAATTTAATTCCTTAATCAATCACTTTATATTCATTTCACCATCATTTGTTATTCATAAACAATTCTAAGGCAATTATAATCAATATATAGTTATCAGGATAAGATCATGTGTAAAATACATATATCTTATATATTGAATATATTCTTAAGGTCCACCTACCTTTACTTTCAACAATCCACCATTCCATTGATCTTGATTATCATATCCTTCATGTATCTATCAAATCATATATATATATATAGTCATTCCTCAACTCATTTATACTTTCTAGTTGTTCTTTTGATTATCCTTACATAGGATGATTTGGATCTTTTTTCTTGGATCATATTGATCAAGGTCTAATCTATTGATCTATATTTAAATCTAACATTTACACTAATTCAAAAACATGCATACTAACACAATATTATGATTCTTATTATTCTTGATCATTCAATATCTCCTTATGGATCTTGTTTGATCTTTGATTATCTTAATTATCATTTTTATTGGGATTAGATATTTTACTATCCTTTTATGATCTTATTATTATTCAACTAGTTAATGCTTTATTGATTGAAGATAATATATGCACTCTTAATTCTAGGCAGCTCCTCCTATTTTCAATTGACTAAGGTTTACCAGATAAAAGCTGTTCATAGAGTAGTTAATTCAATCATCATATAAGGAGGCATTTAGACCTCACAAACGTTGCCAGAAGGTGGGAGAAGACCGATGCTTTATTAGAGAACCCCTTAACCATCATGTTCAGCATTTACTGGGGTGACCTTAGCTCAACCTTCATAAGGTTCCTGTGAGCATTAAACCCTAAGTACTCTTGCTATGTGATTTTAATTAAATCCATGAATATTTAAAATGTCATTCATAGGGTTTATTATTCTCCTAATTTGGACAAAGGAAATGATATTCCTTATATTGTCCTACTAACTATAGCCCTTACTATCATTAAGTCCATGTCCATATTCATTGTAAATGTTCATGAATATCTATTTTTATTTAATTACATTTTTCATGTAATTTACATAACATGAAAAATTAAAGCATAAATAAATAAATCTAATAATTGACTCTACGAAGAAAATAAAAGAACATTTACAATAGAATATATGCCCATTTGAATGCATCATATTTATTCATTTTGATTAATTGATCATATTTTAATTTCTATTCAATTTAGATCTTGATCTTTCATTTTTATTCAGATCTATCATATTATCTTAATATTATATCAATACTAGATCATTGATTCATCTCATCAAATGATCTGATCTTTCTTGATCCAACCTATCAATAAGATCTTAAGCCATTTTATCAAAATTAAGGACATAGATATAAATCTATCCCAAATTAGCCGCATTAGGCTATTCATTTATTATGATCTTATCACTAGATCATCATCCATACTAATTCAAAGCTTCTGATCAATGGTCAAGATCTTAATATATGTCAAATTAGTTATATCCAATCTATTTATTCAAGTTATCACATCATTAGGTCACTAATGGATCAGAATCCTAAGGTCTGATCATGTCAAATTTGACTGATCTTGGGAATGAGTACCACTTTTTGTGATTTAAAAAAATTTATAGTGAATAAAACTTAATTTTTAAGTTTTTATTAAATTCTAATCTTCACCAAGAATCCAGAGCTTCTTTCCAATCTTGATTTGGAGTTAAAATGAGCCTGAAATTAGAATTTTAAGTTTTCAGTAAAAAACAAGCGCCCAAATTCAATCTGGGTTATACGGATCGATAGGTTGATCAGTGGCCCGCCCCTGTTACTGGTGATTGTCGATGTACGAGGAGGGGTGACTTGAGATAGGCGAGATGGTCCGATCTAAACCGTTGGATCACCCTTTCCCCGATCCTCCTAGATATGAACACGTTAAGGGCCTAGATTTCACCCCTTAAGGTTTTTGGGCCCCATTGTCTCATGCAACAATTCAAATCTCCAATTTGAGCTATCTACCCATGATTTCTAGCTAGGGTTCACCGGATTTGTTTCACTGGTGAACCAGTCGCCGGTGAATAGATTTCACAATGAATCCTTAGGGTTTTTTGTAACGACATGGGTTTTCAAATATAATTTTAAATACAAACTAATTTCTAATGCAGGATCGATCCAATTTGAAATAATTTTTGTAAAAATAATGCAATGTAGTGAAAAATATTTTCTTTTAAATTAACTTTGAAAAACCTCGAGTGTCATTTTTCTTTTCTAAAAAATAAGGATTCTCGATGGAATGAGTACTCATTTCTACCAAAACTCCAGCGGAGTTTCCTCTATTTTTCAGACATATGACATTTAATGCATATCATTGCGAAGTACATAATAAACATTTGTTGAAAATTTTAAAATATTAATAAAGACTCTGTCTCCTTTTCATACATCTAACAAAACAAAAATAATTTACATCAACACAACACACCTAGAACCTCCACAACAAAACCCAGTCACGTAAGTCTTCCAAATTCCCATAATTACATACAATGCAATCTCTTTCTTATTTCTAATACGATAACTTCAATTCAAAGACCAATTCTTACCTGTCCTCTTCCAAAGCATCCATTGGCGCACTCCTGTCAATATGCTACTCCTATTTTTTTGGAAGCCCCCTATTCTGAGACACTATCAACATGCCAAACCTGCTATTATTCTCTGTATCTGAGGCATTGCAAACCAAAGCAATGCCTCAGTAAGCAGTCTCTTGTGTAGGTGGAATAAGATGCAATTTTTTATATAAGCAGAAATCATGATAATTCTATTTAGATCAATTTAGCCATGTTGAATCATGCAAACAACAATTCAATTATCATTTAAATTGAAATAATTCAACTTAAAATCATTCAACATTTATCAAAATCATGAATCCATGCCAAAATGGAAGAAATACCAATGCATCAGTACAAAATACATTCTTTGAAATGCAAAGTATGCAGTAACACGTCAAACTTACAACTCATTTACATTTCCTGATACCAGTCTTCACTCTTATGAGCTATTTCACAGATCAAATACCAACGCATTGTTGTGTGTATCAAGTACACAACAAACAATATTATCCTCTTTGGCACAATGGGTTAAACCCAAAGACACACCACAAGGTTTCACCCCTGAGAGACTGGTAGCTTTTCCAGCCAGGAACCGGTAGCTTGTCCAGCTCGAAGCCTTGTTCACATCATAATGGCCCTTCAGAACGCATCAAACTCCCCAAACAATGGGGTTCAGGGACTGATAGCTTGTTCAGCCCAAAGGCCCGCCCACATCATAATGACTCCGTGACCCACCCACATCATAAAGACCCCTTTCGTTCATACAAGCCATATCACAATTTCCTGGTATCAGTCTTACATTTCTCTCACATGGTTCACAATAATGCATAGCTTATGCATAAATAGTTTAATCATGATTCAATTTTAGCACGCACATTCATCTTATCTTTCGTATAAATAGAAAGGATTCATTTCAATGCTTAAAATTCATATACACATGCATATATAGCGCAAATCATAACAATCTTAATTCCACCTACCTCAAATTGAGATCTTCAGGTTCTCTGAAGCAAATAATCTCTTTAGTTTGCATACGCGCTCATGATCAATCACACCTCTATAATAATACAAACATACATTTAGATATACAATTCTAATACTTCTCTTAGCTTTTCCAGTGTGAAAGCTCCCTCTACATTAGTCCTTGACACTAGTCGTCATAAGGTGACATGACAGTGCTTATTTCTATGCTAAGAGTGTTTCATTAGCTATTGGTTGACAGCTAGTTGAATGACAAGTAGTTACTGGATTTTTAATCCACGCCATTGGCCCTAGATTGGCTGTCCACTACTCTTCTTAAGTGATTGCAAGTCACTATCACTGTTCAGTGGTCTTAACCCTTGATTCCTATCCAGATCAACTCTTGCGTTGGAGATGGATGTTATTTTCCATACTCTAGTCCTCAATACAATTTATAATTGTATTTCTAAACTAGATTGATATAATGACCATCGTGAACAGTTCATATCACTCAGTTTTTTATGTAAGTCCATCAAAATTTCATACTTTATATCATATTTAAGCTAATTCAGGGTTCAAGAATCCATATGTGACCTCTAATCATTGATCTGACATCATAAGGTGTCTGTTTGAATACTGATAGATTGGATAGCTTATATCATCTGATCTATTTCATGTCCAATTCATATAATTCTAGTCATCCTATCTTTTTTAAGGATGAGGAACTCATCTGTGGTGTCTGATCGTCGATTAGACATCACAAAGTTACTGTGTGAACAGTACCCAATCGGACAGTTGAGATCATCCGATCAATTTTCAGCCTAGATATGAAGTTTTTTGTGTGTGATTGGAGCTACATCATGCCCTAAATTACCTATCCCTATGCTTGGATTAGGAAATGGACGGTTAGATGGTCCCTAAACCTAAATCTAGTGTGAAATCATACGGATTTAGGAAAAATACGTTAAATCACAAGCTGGGTTTTGTAGATCTTACCTTCTAGGAGTGTTACTGTGCTTTTTCCACCTTTGGATGAGCTGACTCAACTCCATTTCCTCGGTGAAACCCTCCAATCACATTGTACATCGTTCCCATCTTCAATCGACGGTTGAGATCAACTCATATATCAGTAATTCTATGCCAAGTCTATATCAAAGTGCATTAGTTATCAATAGGCACATATATGCCGAATCTATTATAGAGCACATGAGCTCACCTATTGTCAATCATATGATAGTCAAAACTAGAGCATATCAACTCACCAACAGGCAATCTATGCCAATGAAAACCAATCCACAACACAATCATACTGTAAGCCCTAGAAGCCTACCACTTAGAAGCCTGCCAGTGCCTCTCGCACCTGCCCTCATCGGCTACTCACAAGTATGCATTGTAAATCAAATTATGAATGCCTGTAAGAGGATAATTTCATATAAAATTATACTTCACTATCATATTCCTCATTTAGTGAAAACTCAAGCTTACTTATGTAATATAAAAGAAAACTGCATCTATATCACTGCTATCTAGGTGAACTCAATTACTCGTCGATAGCTATTCATAAAACTAAGGAACTATGAAACTCATTCGCCAGTTTGGCTAATCTTAGCCCATCAAAGTCTTAATAAACTGTGTCTTTGTCAATTAAGGTATTGTGATAAAAGAAATTCACTTCCTCTAACCATAACTCATGGTTAGATGTTTGCAGCAAATGATGGGTCCTTAAACGTTCTGAATTAATGCATAATGATTCTTTGTGCTCCTCTCTGTTCGTAAAGTATACAATAATACTATCTATTAACATAATCATGACTCATCCAAATACGTTTGAAGATTCAACCCATAATATCCATGCCTTCTGTTAGTGTATTGGTTCCACCAATTGGCACCATCTAGAACTCATAACAATCATAATGAGTTCAAGAAAAATCATCTTAAAGATGTCATACTCAAAATCCTTGGCTGGTCATAACCACACCTCAAATCAATCTCCTCAAACACCATGCACCATCCTTAGTTGATCAAATAGATCGTCAATATACGATTAAGAATATCAGCTCTCTACCGTGGTAGTATCAAACAAACGACAATCTGTGCATAGTAACAAAGATCTCTCTTCTCATGAAGAAAACTAATACACTTAACAAAGATCCTCTAGGCTTGTTAAAATCCTTATTAAAAGCTTATATAGCTAGAGCTTTGCCAGCTCCGTTGGGCCATCCAATGTAGTATTCTGGGTAAATAACACTATACTTGATGCCAAATCCACTTCAAAATCATTCTTTTGTGTTAATATCATGAAAACTCCTCAGGAAAAACTGCAAACTCTTACACATCATCTTTATGCTCAGCCTGTGGCAACTAACGATCCTCTATGGGTAAATATAAATTCAAAAAATTAAGCAAAATAGAAAATTTTCACCCAAGCTCAGATTTCAGCGTGCTTACAGTCATTCTTACTGGTTTTTCGAGTACGATTCCAAATATCTATATTTCAAGACTTGATTCTTTTTCTAAAACTTAATATTATATTAAATATAATATTCTACTTCAATTTTTATAAAAAATTCAAATAATTCCAAATAATTGTAAAAAAATTGGGGTTTTCACACTATATTGGGTTCAATATCCATATCCCTCACATACAGGGGCCATAATTATGTTTAATAACCAAACCCCTCACATACGAGGTCCATAATCATCCACACCCCTTAATATATGGGGTCCATAATCATCCGGCCTTTGTTAAAAAATATTCCTTCATGGGAAACATCAGTAATGAGCTCATACCGGGCATCTCATCATACCTGCACCATAGTGCAAAATACATAAATGACTGCTATGTTGTAGTCTCAGCTATACTAGTGCACCTGGATGACTGCCAATATACTCCACTAATACTACAATGAAAAAATACACAATGTCATGTCTATATGCAGAGATAGACTGTCACAGTGGCTGGCCTTACCATAATTGCCCCACCCAACATTTTGTCTCTCTTTGGGCATGACATCCATATATCATCAGTTTCAGAGAGTGGGTGGCAAGATCCTCACAACTTTTTTAGCATAGCATCCCCATTACCCGCATGGAAAATAATTACAATATTAGCATGCATTTTGCTTGTTCACATAAAAATTTGTAATAACATCATTATCCTCATTAATTTGGTATTCATATATTGGGGATATAATTTCACCATCTAAGTTCATGGATAAACATGTAATATAAATGGTACCCATGTACCAAGCATGTAATTTCTTAATTTAAGAAGGTAATGTAATTCCAAAATATGCTTTTTAAATAATAATTATATAATTTTAAGCATAAGATCATTATATCATACTAATTAAATCAATAGACATTTTAAATAATTAAGTACTATTCATTTATGATTATTCCACCTACCTCGAATGCAATAATCTCCAATACTTAGAATGATCAATATATTTGTAAATTCATTTGTACACATAGTGTTATTTTTATCTCTTGATCATCATATTTTTGGATGATCTCGCATTTGTCTTTCTTGATCATATCTATTCTCTTTCAGGATTTGTCTGATCATTTTATTTTGACCATTGATTAACATTTAATGGTTTAGATTTCTTCATATTCTTTAATCTTGACTAATCCATCTCTTATAGATAATTTTTCTTATATTCTACTAGTTGATTTATAAATTTGATGGTTGGATTTACTTTTGATTTGTCAAATTTAAGTTTTTTAACTATTTTTTAATCCTAATTCTTCATATACAACTTATTTGGTCTTTGATTATCTTTAAAGATGAAGATCTTAATCTTTATAGATTTCTAATCTTTTTGATAAACCTTCACTTCATGGCTATTGCTCAAAATCAATGGTTTAGATCTTCTAATTCTTAGTTTCCATTGATCTTAGTTTAATCTAAAATTCATTTCATTTTTTAAGGTTTGATATATTAATCTTAGATCTTCCTTTGATTATCCTTGATCATCATGATCTTACATTTGATCTTCTTGATCATAGTCATCTTACTTAAAGGCTTGTCTAATCATTGAATTCTAGCCTTTTATTATCAATTTATGATCTAGATCACTTGATACATCTTAATCTTGACACCTTTGTATTTATAATCTAAATAATATTTCTAAGTTAAATGATGGACAATCAGTCTTAGTACGTTGCTAATTGAGTAATGTTTGATTATCTTTCCTAAATCTAGACAGTTCCTCCTTATTTTTTGATTTGACTATTGCTTACCAATTAGGTTCTACACTAAAAGTGCTTAATGCAATCCTTAAGTTAGGAGGCATTTAAACCTCATCTAATGTCAATGAAAGGTGTAGAAAAATCACTTGAATTAAGACACCTACTAAAACCATAATGTTTAGAAGTCACTAGAGTGACAATAGATTGCATCCTTTTAAAAGGGTCCTATGAGGTTGATACCCTAAGTCTCTTTCTACTTGATTTTAAGTTAATCTCCAAGAATTGTGATCATGACATTTAAGATTGTAGATTTATTCTTAGGTAATCTAGGGATAAAATCCAGTCCTTATCTTATAAGGCTTGTTGTTGGGCCCTTACTAACATTAATTCCTTTCTACCATAAAGATGTAAATATAGAGAAATGTAAATCTACTTTAGATCGGTCAGATCTTGAATTTCTAACTATTTTCTGAGTCATTTTTCAATTATTTCATATTATGCTAAATATGATCGTTGATTAAGTTTAATTGTTCAATCTATAAGCAGATCAGATGTAATTACACTAAGATGTAACATTTTCAATGATATTAGTAGATATCTAAAGTTTGTGTTGATTTGATAGTCACATTTAATCTATATCTCTTATATCTATGGTTTTGATCTTAATCAATGGTTTAGATCATGATTTATCTCATGTATAAAAGATCTAACCAGTTGATTTGTTTCATCTCATCATTATATTACTTATCAACAATTTCAGATAACCTGATCATCTTTGATCTAACTAATCAAAGATATTTGCATAGTTTTTGGATTTTGATAGCCAAAACAGTCTTCAAATCTTAAATTTTATCATTTCATTAGATTCTACTTGTCAATATGATTCCAATGGATATTTTAGATCTAAATTTGGACTCATATTGACTTCTAAATTGAAATTTTAAGTTTCAGATCATTTTAAACTGTTCAGATTTGATTTGGATTGAAAAAGCATCAAAATGGTGTTATTAGGATGGTGTCACACATGCAACGCACATGTAGGTATGCCCGCAGAGAGTGCATCTATTTTATGCATGTGAGATTGTGTCTTAGGCCCAGATCTAATCGACAAAAATTAGAAGGTCTAATTTGCATGGTCAGATCATTTATGTCTCAGATCTATTCTAGGTTCCTTCCAAATTTTACTATTTTTACATTTTCTAGGGTTTTAGGTGTTAAGTGCTCAATTTTGGCTAAAAGACCCCTAGTTTAGCATTCAATTAGATCATCTAATCATCTAAATTTCAAATTTTAGCTTGATTAACCATCTAAACCTTAATCAACGGTTAGATGATCATTCGAGCTTATTAAAGGATTAATGTGCGGTTTGATTATTCTAATTTAGTCTTTATTTTTGCAGATCAACTAAAGGAGGGTCGGATGGCTCAGATCTATGATCAACGGTGCAGATCAAGATGAGAAGAGTCCAAATTGGAAAAGAATTACTAATGAGAAGAGTCCTAAATTGGGAGAGGATAAAGTTTCCTAAAAGGGAGTTATCTCTTCAATGAAGGAGTTGAGGAAGATAAGGAAGGAGTGGAGAAAAACAAGGAGATGCAAAAGCTATAAATAGGGGAAACCGTATGGGGGAGGGGGAGTTTTTTTTGGAGAGTGTGGAGTTTTCGGAGTTCTTTTAGTTGTTTTATTTGTCACTTTCTTTTCCTGGTTGTTTAGAGTTCTCTTGCCTACTCGTATCTATTTCACATTCACAACCATCTATTCCTCTTCAACATCCAGCTTTCCATTTGTTTAAGGCACCATCCCCATCTTTCCTACTAGCTTCTTCCCTTCTTAGCTACATTTTCCACACCTCTCCCATCTCTTTCACTCATCACACCCACCCCGTTTCCAAAGCCCTCTTCATCAACCTTTACATAGCCAAGCAAGAACCGGCTTTATTCCAGACGACGCCCAGACCAAAGGCGTCATTTTTCTCTCGTTCAACCCACCTTCCGTCGCACCTCAACACCAGCCGTCCATCTTCACAGGCTAGGCACAAGCCAGTCATCAATGCTCACAACCCCCCATCGGCACAGAACTCCCACAGGCCATCTTCTATTTGCCTTGAACCAAACGACACCTAGTAAGGGTGTCATTTTTTTTTCTCTCACCAGAAGAGCTTCCCCAGGCTAGGAGCAAGTCAGGCAAGTCTAGCCTGACTGTGCGACGCCCAGACTAGGTGCCCTTCTCATCGCACCGGATGCCCAGATCAGACACCCAGTCCAGATCCGAGCATTCCACAGTCTTCGGGCGTCTTAGAGAAGGAAACCCGAACTAGGTTTTCCTCCCGCGTCGCTGCCATCTTCTTCCTCCTCCCCCTTTCCTTCTTCTCTCTCAACTAATCTTCTTCTTCGTGGGTTTTGTCTGGTTTTTGTTAAAACTAGATTTTTAATTAAATTCTGATTTTGCCCTTCTTGTTTAAATGCAATGACATTTCTGTTCATTTCCATTAATTACATATGCATCTTACATCTGTATCCTCTGTTTATTTACATCTGTGTCCCTGTTCCATTTAAGCTTTATTTTATCCATCTTTTGACAGTGTTATCCAGGGACAATGCTATCCACGGACAGTGTGATTCATGGATGTTTGATTAATTTTATTTTATGTTTTCTGGAATTGAAAGTTATGTAAAGTGCATCATTTGAATAAATCTGAATAGTTAGGTTAGTTTTGTTATTTTCTTTAAGTTTTAAATAATTAAATTTTATTAAAAACTCCACTTAAAGCGAGTCCCTATGGGTTCGACCAGTATTTGCATAGCTATACTACAATAGCCCGTGCACTTGTGGAAAACATCAACAAGTTTTTTGCGCTGTTGCCGGAGACTTGCAAAGGAGTTTTTATAAATTTTAATTAAAAAATCCAAAAAAAATATATATATTAGGAATTGCATTTTAGGAATTTTTAGGTGCATATATATTTTTTTTTTAGTGCATAACCACCTAATTTCCTGAAATTGGTACGTATCTCTAAAATTTCTTTTTCAGGGAAACATGAAAGTGGAGAAAATTGGCAAGAAAATCTTCATCAACGTGTAAATTTCCCTACTTTCCTAGATTAGAATTTTTTTTTTCCTTTCGAGTGAAGCTTGTAGTGAGGATCTTTGTAAATTACAATTTCTATTTTCATTTTAAAGGGTTGTATAATACAGAGCAAGTGTGGGATAAGGTGGCCCACACTTGATCTTCATCAGAAACTCTATTGTAAGTTTTCTAACTCATTTAAATTCCTAGATTAGGGTTTGTATTTAGAATAAATTTGCATTGTTTGGTAGTATAAATCATATAGAAAGCATCCTCTTATAATTGTTGCATTTTTAGGTTTTGCATTAGTTTATCGCTTTTATTTACATTTTAGGACACTGTTAATGCTTTAAGGTGATATATATACTGATTGAACTGCCATGGAGAGTGGAATTAATTAGTAAGGGTAGCCTATCCCTATAAGATCAAGGGTGGATTTCATCACCACTCCTTGGGCCACCTAGAATAATCACCTTAAGCGCGCTACCCTAACTGTCAATCAAATTAAAATCAATTAGAAGAGACCTATATGGCTATCACATGCTCGTAGGACCCTCTTACTAAGACTCGATTTATTGTCATTCCAGTGGCTTTTGAGCGCTGTAGTTATTGAGGGTTGTCTAATAGAGCCTCGCTCTTCCCTCACCTCCTGTTGATGTTTGTAAGATCTAAATACCTCCTTACACGAGGGTTGTATTAACCACCTTGTGAATAATCTAATTAGTAAGCAATAATCAAGTCTATAGGAGAGGAGGAGCGTTAGACTAGGCTAATTAAAAGCATTGCCCCCACACAATTTCAAGAAAATCAATATGTTGCTTATTAGCCTCAATAATTATATTGTGTCCTTTGTTTGTTCATCTTTCTAGGAAGTTAGGTTGCATCATGTAGGTTAGTTTTTATCTTAAAAAAAAAAAAAGAAAGAAAAAAAGAAAAAAAGGGAGCCTATTAAGAAGGGGATAGATTTCATAGATTAGATGCCTAGATGGATCATTTAGATCTTGTGGAAAGTCAATTACTTAGGCTAATAACTTCTAGGCAAGTTACACCACAACCTCAATACCATAATGACTATACCTATTCTGAGCATCCTTATTCCACTCCTTCCTGGCCCCCATTAAGCTCCACATACAATGAATACTATCAGGAGCCAGTAGATGCACCTGATGCATTCACATACACTAGTAATTTTTATTCTGAGACAAATTCTCCAGACTCTAATGGACGGGCTAGGCATCATGAACAACCATGGTCTCAGGATTACCAATATCAGGAAGAACCACAATGGTCTCGCTCTGGTCAGTACTACCATGATTATACAGAATATTAGGGTCCACCATCATGTGTTCAGCCTACTCAGTCTTTTTTTTCAGTACCCCAATGCCACAACACTACCAACCTTATGAGTCATTTCCTCTCTGAGAAGAACCACTATTAGAAGAAAATATGCAGCATAGGTGTGAAATAATAGAATAAGACATGGCTGCTAGGAATAATAAATTAAAACAAATGATGGAAGAGTTCAATGAGGAAATAAAATGAGGGAGGGAGGAATTTAAGGAGTTACTGAAACAAATTAGAGAGGATAAAGAGCAATGCATTCTTGACACTAGGATGGAAATTTCTTATGATCCTTATAAGTCACAAAGTCTACAACCATCCTTAGAAATCTCCAACTTTGATATACTTGAGTCATGTCCTGATTCTGATTATGAAGAGACTTCCATTGATGAAGAGCATAACACTTTAGAAAAATCCAACCCTAATCCTCTAGATGCGTGTCCCACCTATTTTATGACTCTGATGAAGACACATCTATTGAGGAGATGCCTGAGTTGTTGGATACTATGCCTCTAATGGACAATTCTAGATGGCAAGCCAGAGTAGATCATCCTAAGCAAGAAATTCAAATTGCACCTTTTAATATAACAGATGTACCTGATTGGGACTTAACAGCCTTATTTGAACAAACATCAGATGATAATATAGGCCCAAAAGCTATAAAGAGGGGAAACCGTATGGGGGAGAGGGAGTTTTTTTTGGAGAGTGTGGAGTTTTTTGGAGTTCTTTTAGTTGTTTTACTTGTCACTTTCTTTTCCTGGTTGTTTAGAGTTCCCTTGCCTACTCGTATCTATTTCACATTCACAACCATCTATTCCTCTTCAACATCCAGCTTTCCATTTGTTTAAGGCACCATCCCCACCTTTCCTACTAGCTTCTTCCCTTCTTAGCTATGTTTTCCACACCTCTCCCATCTCTTTCACTCATCACACCTACTCCGTTTCCAAAGCCCTCTTCATCAACCTTCACATAGCCAAGCAAGAGCCAGCTTTGTTCCAGACGACGCCCTAGACCAAAGGCGTCATTTTTCTCTCGTTCAACCCACCTTCTGTCGCACCTCAACACCAGTCGTCCATCTTCACAGGCTAGGCACAAGCCAGTCATCAACACTCACAACCCCTCATCAGCACGGAACTCCCACAGGCCATCTCCTATTTGCCCTGAACCAGACGACGCCTAGTAAGGGCGTCATTTTTTTTTTCTCTCACCAAAAGAGCTTCCCCAGGCCAGGAGCAAGTTAGGCAAGTCTAGCCTGACTGTGCAATGCCCAGACCAGGCGCCCTTCTCACCACACCGGACGCCTAGATCAGACACCTAGTCCAGATCCGAGCATTCCACAGTCTTCGGACGTCTCGGAGAAGGAAACCCAAACTGGGTTTTCCTCCTACGTCAATGCCATCTTGTTGCTCCTCCCCCTTTCCTTCTTCTCTCTCATTCGGTCTTCTTCTTCGTGGGTTTTGTTTGGTTTTTGTTAAAACCATATTTTTAATTAAATTTCAGTTTTGCCCTTCCTGTTTAAATGCAATGACATTTCTGTTCATTTCCATTAATTACATATGCATCTTACACATGTATTCTCTGTTTATTTACATCTGTGTCCCTATTCCATTTGAGCTTTATTTATCCATCTTTTGATAGTGTTATCCAGGGACAATGCTATCCACGGACAGTGTGATTCAAGGATGTTCAATTAATTTTATTTTATGTTTTTTGGAATTGAAAGTTATGTAAAGTGCATCATTTGAATAAATCTGAATAGTTAGGTTAGTTTTGCTATTTTCTTTAATTTTTAAATAATTAAAATTTATCAAAAACTCCACTTAAAGCGAGTCCCTGTGGGTTCAACCAGTATTTGCATAGCTATACTACAATAGCCCGTGTATTTATGTCTCAGATATATTCTAGGTTCCTTCCAAATTTTACTATTTTTACATTTTCTAGGATTTTAGGGTTCCACAAATCTATCTGACGGCTTCGATCTTCCATTGGAGTTGTTTTTGGGGTGGTTTCCATCATGAGCTACTAGATTTGGTTCACCAATGAATTTGATCAAAGGAGATTTAGCTTGAAAAAGAGAGGGAAATGGAGGGAAAGAGGGCCTACCTGGAAATTGCTGGAGGATTGATCTACGGCTTGTCCGACCAGTCTAGCTGGCCATTGCGAATCTTGCTGGAGTTGCTGGAGGTGGAAGTTAGGGAGCAAAGAGGGAAAGGGGAAGGGGAAAAGGCATAGGGAAAGGGAAAGGGGGGAAAAGGAAAGGAGAAGGGGGATTGCCAGTTGAAGGGAAAAACAAGAAGAAAAAGGGAGCCAGACGGGGGAAAAGATCTGTTGGGCGCTGGTTTGGGGAAGGCACGTTTGTGAACATGCTATCTTTGATCTGGCATTTAGAGCATCAGGTCGTAGGCAGACGCGCTGCCAGAGAGGAGAGAGGAGAGAGGAGAGAGAAAAGGAAAAAGAAAAGAGGGAGAAAGAGAAGAGGAAAGGGAAAGGGAAAGGGAAAGGGAGAGGAAGAGTAGGGGAGAGGAAAGAGTTTTTGTGGAATTTCATGGTATTTTGGGGGGGGGGGGAAGGGGGGTATTTATAAGTTAATTTTTATTATTTTAATAAAAATTTATTTATTTATTTTATCATGTATTCCACTTTTCTTAACTAATTGAAAGTGGATTCTCCATTATTTTCACTTTCATCATCTCAGATTCTTTGTGCAAGCTAATTCACATCTCACCTAACTTTTGTGGGCCCGCATAAACGTGAAATTACTATATTACCCTTATAGGTAAAATTAAATTCTATAAATCAAGAAAAATATGGAATTTTCATTTGAACTCAAATTTCAGCGTGTTTATAGTCGTTGGACTAAAAAATTTTAGTACATTCCAAATATCTATGTTTCAACTCCTGATTCTATTTCTATAAAAAGTTGATTTTCTTATAATCTTAAATTCTAGCTCCTTTTTCAAAATTTCAAATTCTCACTTTCAATAATTCAAATATATTCTAAAAAATTGAGGTTTTTCATTCTTTCCTCGTAAAAATTTCATCCTCAAAATTTACCATAATGCTATCACATAAACAACTCGATATGAGTTTTCATCATTTCATTCATAGTTTTCCATGTGGTTTGTTCCACCGAGTGATATTGCCATTGAAGAAAATTTCTCTTTCCTTTTGATTCAATATTCATATTCACGTTTTCTCAAAGATACAATCATATTTCAATTCAACTGACATATTTTAAAGTTCATGTGTAGAGTCTGGCATATAGAATACTAAAACACCTAGTGTACTTTAGCGAATGTGGTAATAAGGCTAATTTGTAAGCCACTAGAACCGATAATTCTAAGACTAAGCTCTCTTTTTGTCCAAAATCTCGTAATTTCTTTGAATGTTGATTTCTTTACTAATATATGATTTCCAATTGTAAACTTTGAATTTCCATTCTTTCTATTCATATAACTCTTTTTGACAATCTTGAACATTGAACCTTCTTTCTTTAACATCATTCCAACAATTCAGTGATTGACAACATCTTGCATATAATATCTCATAGAGTGTTACACCAATACTTACAAGATAAACCTATCCTCTAATACATTCTAATTTCCAATTAGCGGAATACATTCCTCTAATTTCCTTTCTAATACATATTCTCTTTAACATATCCTCTAAAATCTTGATAGTTCTTTTTGATTAACTATCTGAAATGCCATACTGAGTCTAAATGTTGTACTCTTCCAACATTACTTGTCTTAGATAAACCTTCCATGAAATCCATAATGATATGGTTTCATTTCTATTTACAAAATTCCAGTGTTTGTAACATTCCTATAAATCTTTTGTATTCCACTTTCACTTGTTTGATAAGTCAAACATTTGACTACAAGATTACTTATATATCTTTTTATTCCTTCTCACTAAAAGTTCTTTTTCAGGTAATGGTACATCTTTATACCTCCATGGTGGATAAAATATTGGTTGATGGTTTTCTTATAATAATTCTCTCCTAAAAATTTCATTTGATGAAATCTACCCTGCAAACAAACACTTTTGTCTGGATCTTTGCAAAATACATTCTTTTGCACAATTTATGTGTTATGATATCATCTCCTTGGTCTTTATTTAATCTTTCAAAGATTTAATGGTGATTTTTGCCATCATAGCACTTTTCTGTTCAATGTATCAATAATTGCATTTACCTTCCTATGATGATATTGGATAGTGAAATAGTAATCTTTCATGTACTATATCCATCTTCGTTATCTCATATTCAAGTTGACTTGAATGTTGCTAGATTTTTAAAAACTACACATGTTCTAAGTTGTATAATGGGTCATTCATTTCATGCTTCTTTAATTGTTCTGAAACATATGCAATGACTTTGTACTAGTGCACTTCTTAAGCCTTTACTTGAAATACCACAGTAAATCTTATAACCTCTACTTCTTGATGGAATAGTCAAAGTTGGTATAATATTCATTCTCTTTTTCAATCCTTAGACTCTCAGTCAATAGTCTACATTAATTGCATATTCTTTTTGGTCAATGCAGTCAAAGGTAGGGCTATATTGGAAAAACCCTTTAATAGTATTTTGCAAGACCGAGAAAGTTATAAATCTTTATGACTATCTTAGGTTTTTCCCAATTCATTATTACCTTTACTTTTGTTGGGTCCACGTCAATACTATCCTTGAAATCATATGACTCAAATCCATGAATATCATAGGTGTAATCATTAATCCAAATGTTGGTACAAAACAAATTCTCAATGTTTAGAAGCTCTTTAACCTCACAGGATTGGATGTGTTGTTGTTGTAGCTTTTATAACTTTAAATGAAGGATTTTCTACAAAAGATGTACCAAGGTCTAGTCCACGACAAGTATAATAATACACTTAGAAGTCATAGAGGCAAAAGATTTTCTCAAATGGAATGAGCTTCAACAGGCAGACATATTTGCATGAAGTATTCAATGTAAAGAAAAGAAGCCTGGATCTTAAAAGATAGAAGGAAACCTTAGTCATTCTCCCCTCTAAAGAGCTAGCACACAAAATTATGGGCTAATGGTGGAAGAATTCAATTGGGCCTTTCCTTCACATTTACAATGATGGACTTGACATAACATCCCTTTTGGTTTGTTTAGAATTACCATTAAAGGAGTCCCACTACACAAATGGGGAAGTTTTCAGAAAATTGGCAACTATTAAAGAGATTATATATTAATGGATGGGGTGGTTATTTTAGAATTTCAAAAAGGAAAGTAAAAATTGTCTTTAAATCTTTCAAAAAACCACCATCGAATTTGAAGCTTAAGGTCATCGTAGTCAGCATTGTCGTTATCATTGCCGTCATCAAGACCTTATCCCAGTTAGGGGTGGGCCACATGAATCTTGTTCCTCCTTCCTCTTTATTAAGTATCACTCCTTGCCCTTGCCCTTTTAGAACCTTCAACTTGCATTACCTCACTCCTTCTAATAGGTACCATTTTCGGGTGTTGGAAATGTCTACACCATCTAAGTCTAATATCCCCAATCTTGTTACCTATTGGTGCTACTCCTAAGTTTCTTCCAATGTTCTCATTCATAATTCCATCATTTCTTATCTTGCCACTCATCCATCTTAACATCCTCATTCCTGCTATGCTCACTCTATAAATATGATGTTCCTTAATTGCCCAACACTCTGATCCATAGAACATTGTTGGCCTTATAGTCATCCTATATAATTTCCTTTTAGTTTGAGAAGCACCCGTAGATCACACAACACTCCAAAGGCACATTGTCATTTCTTTTTACTCTCTTGGATTCTCTGGGTAACCTCCCTCTCAATCTCTCTCTCACGAATCATTGATCATAAGTACCGAAAGTAGTCTTTTACTGGGACTTCTTAGTTATCAATCTTTACTGGTGTTCCACTCTTTGCTAAAATTGCCTTCCATATACTCTATCTTAGTTTGATTGATTTTAAATCTTTTAGGTTCTAATGCTCTCCATAACTCTAGCTTTGTGTTGGTGCCCTCTCTTATCTCATCAGTTAAACTATATCATCGACAAATAGCATTCATCATGGAATCTGTTCATCTAGATGTTTTATTAATTCATCCATAACCAACACGAAAAGGTATAATCTCAATCCCTATCTTTGGTGTAATCTTACAGTGATAGAAAAATCGCTAGTCTCTCTACTAGTGTTCTTAACATTTGTTACCCTCCCTCATACATATCTTAATTGTGTGTGTGTGTGTGTCTATATATATATATATATATATATCCTTCCGAAACTCCTTTCTTACCTAACACCACTATATTAACTCTCTAGGGACCCTATCATAAGTGTTTTCTGAGTCAATAAAGACCATGTGGAGGTCCTTCCTCCTCTATCTATATTTCTTTATCAATTGTCTTAGTAAGAAAATAGCTTCCATGTAGACCTCTTAGGCATGAAACCAAACTAGTTCTCTGATGCACTAGTCTCATGCCATATCTCTCATCCATTACTCTTTCAAAAAATTTCATAGTGTGGCTAATAAGTTTGATCCCTCGATAATTGATGTATCTCTATATGTCTCCTTTATGCTTATAAACTGGTATAATAGAGCTCTTCCTCTATTCATCCGGCATTTTCTTTGATTTTATAATTTTGTTAAACAACTTTGTCAGCCAAACTACTGTAGTATCTCCCATATGATTTCAAGCCTCTATTTGTATACTATCGGGCCCTAGGGCCTTTCTTGATTTCATCTTTTTCAAGGCCTCTTTGACTTTAGGTATTCTAGTCATATGGTCATATCTGTTATGTCTATATTCTCAAGGCAATTGTCATTTAGTAATTTTTTGAAGTTACATTTTCACCTTTGTTTGTTCTCGTCATCTTTGACTAGTACCCTTTTAATCATCACTTATGAGGTACTTATTCTAAGGTACTTAACATAGTCTAAGTCCTTACCCTTCTTTTCCCTTATTTTCACAAGTTTAAATACAACTTTCTCACTTTCTCTTGATCCTAGTCTATTATAGAGACTAACATATGCCCTGAGTTTAGCCTCACTTATTATTCTCTTAGCAATGTTTATAGCATTCTTATAATTCATAGTTTTCATTATTTCTAGTATTTTGCTATGCTTTGAAACACAATTGTTTTCTTTAATAACTTTTTTGTACTATTTTACTCCACCACCAAGTTTCCATTGCCTTTGACCTTTAAATACTCCTATGACATATTTTGTCACTTTCTTAATGATTCGGTCATATTAATCCACATTGTGTTTGCTTCTGTTTCATTGCTCCAATTTTCTTTTACCATTAACTTATTTGTAAGTAAGGTTATTTTCTCTTCTTTTAAGTTCCACCACTTAGTTTTTGGATACCTATTAAGTTCATTTCCTTTCTTCTATCTTTTAATGTAGATATCCATAACCATTAACCTAAGTTCTAAGGTTAAACTCTTACGAGGTATCACCTTACAATCCTTACACATTGATCTTTTAGTATTCTTAAGTAAAAAAACAAAAAGTCTATTTAGCTTGTATAGAGTCCACTTTTAAAGGTTATTAATTGTTCATCCCTTTTCTTAAAGAATATGTTTTCCATAGTCAAGTTATATGCCAAAGAAAAATCAAGGATAGCTTTTCCCATCTCATTTCTTTCTCATATACCATACCCTCAATGTATCAATTTCTTTCTCAGATACCATACCCTCCATGTATCATATCATATCTTTTCTTTTCTTTTCATACATGGCCACTTAAGTCTGGTCCTGCAAATATCCCCTTGCATGACTCCCTCCATATTTTTCAAAACCGTCTCTTGATTGTATCTTCTAACCCTACTTGTGGTTTATATACACTTGTAACATTTATGATCTTCTCTTCTAGAACAAGTTTTATTATTATAATTATATCTCTAGTTCTTTTAACGCCTACAATTTTATCCTTTAATTTTGTATCCACCACTATCCCCATGTTAAGAGGTTTGGGCAAACCCAAGAAAAAAGCCCAGTGAGGAAAATTATCCTTGAACAAAAACCATGGAGATTTTCCCTGCATGAACAGAGAAGGAGAATTGGACTAAGTATGACACTAGGACAACTAGGATTGCCAAGGAATATGATTGGATTCATCTAGACTTGGTTGGATCCTTTGTAGTCCTCTTAGACTACAATTTAGCAAAGATCAAAGCTATTGACACAGTAGTTGGTATTCATTGTGTATTAGTTAGATTTAGAAACATATCTATTGGTACAATTGGATCAGTTTCAATGGTTTATAAGCCATCCAATGATAGAGAAAAATAGATATTTTGATGAGATTTGGACATTATATCCAGAAAATGGGTAGGTGCACAGCATCATGATAGCAAATTTAACATCACCCAATATCTTTGGGAAAGAAACTTAGCAAGTTACCTTTTTCAACCTTATTTCTGTTCAATAAATTCATTGATGATCATAACTTGATCAATTTGCCACTGGAAGGTGGGAAGTTTACATGGAGCAATCTATAGCAACCCCCATCCTAAACAATTGGACAGGTTCTTCATTAACCTCAATTGGCTTTCTCTTTTTTTAGATTTATGTTATTCTATTATTCATAAAAACTATACATATCACAAGAGTTAATTCTAAAATCCTTTCTACAATCTTAGGGACCTAAACCATTTTGATTTGAGATTGAGTGGCTAGAGAACCAAGGGCATATAAAGTTAATGGAATTCTAGTGGAGTGAGTCTTCTGATGTTGGGTCAACCAAAAAAATTGTAGCTCTTGAGTTAAAAGCATGTCAAGGAGGAGCTCAAAGAATGCGAAAAAGATAAGGGGTAGTTAAAGAAGCAAATAGTTAGTAGCTCTTCAAAGTATGGTGGCATCTCGTAATAAAAAAGAGGAAAAGAATCCATTGTCTGATGAAGAATGCTTTAAATATTTGAGGTAGAATAAAAAATCAAAGAAGTGGAATACCTCAAAGAGATAAAATTGTGGCACAAGTTGCATGTAAAATGGCTTGAGGCAAGTAATCAAAATACCAAGGTTGTTTTCACTCAGTGAAAAATGCTAGAAGGAGAGCTAATCATATACCTTGTCTAAACATCAATAGGTTCATCATAGAAGAATCAGAATAAATTTGCACTGTAATTGTTCAGTTCTATATGAAATGTACACTTTAGAAGAGCAAGATTTCCCATTTCTAGAAAACTAGAGTTTACCATGCTTGACGAAAGTTGTAAAGCTGCAATGCATAGGCCGTTCTCAATAGAAGCGATTTAGAAAGCAATTTTCAAGTGTGACAAATGAGAGGCTCCTAGGTCAGATAGGTTATGCCTTAAGTTTTTTTCAGAAGTCTAGTCTTTCAGATGATGTGATTAATTCATAACAGGTTTCTTTGATGGAGATCAGGGGATTGGATTTGTAAGCATATGGGGGCCTCCTTTGTCACACTCATACCAAAGAAGGCAAAAGCTGAACATATTAGAGAATTTTGACTAATAAGTCTCATTAGCAACGATTATAAAGCTTAGCGAAGGTACTCACCAATCACTTAAAGATAACACTTCAATTGACTGTCTCTTCTCTTCAAGAAGCTTTTGTGTTAGGCTCTAACATCATCAACTATGCAGTTGTCACAAATGAATGTGTTGATATCATGAATAAATTTGGAAAAGGTGTCATTCTATACAAATTGGACATCGAAAGGGCATCCTATCATGTTGAATGGCTAGTGATTGATAAGGTGCTTGGAAAATTTATTTTTAGCTCAAAATGGAGGGATTAGATTAGAAGGTGTCTACATTATGCATGGTTTTTGTTATAGTCAGATCTCCCATGTTTTGGAGATCTGACAATTAGGATTGTGAAAGGAGAAAGTGCACTATCTGATTAGATTATATGTGAGGAAGAGAAGGATCAAAGCCTCCCTCAACCCTTCTCTACATCTCTACATCTCTACATCTCTTAACCTCACTTATAATTACAATGACCTAACATTTCATATTTATAGAGATTTTTTTCTCACATGGGTATGGAACAAATGTGGGCCCACCCAACGATCTCCCCTCCATACCCAAAGAATGAGAATGCACTAAATCCTTACAACTTGGTTTAGCTCTCCCATAATATAAGCATAGCTTAAATCCATTTCCCTCTCCAACAATTGACTGTACTTTTCAACAGCTCTATTGGCCTTTTGTGCATATCCACGGCTTCTCCTAGAAGGGTTTCTGCTCCCTCTATTCAATACCCTCTATTGAATCAAAGTACTACTATTCATCGAGCATACCATGAACACCCAGAAGCCTACTACTTAGAAGCTTGCCAGTGCCTCCTGCACTTACCCTTATTGGTTGTCCTCATCAACTGCCCTCATCGGTTGCTCACAATATCACTGAGTGTAACAACCCTCAATTTTGGGTCATTTTCAATATATTATATTATATTTTAATTAAATTAAAATTTTAATTATGTAAAAATGGAATTCTATGGAAGTGACCCCTGGGAAAACTTAAAATTTGGACTTGGAACTATCAAATTTGGAATGTACGCATCGATATGATTCCAATAATACTAATTTTGCATGAAATGGAGGTCAAGACTAAAAAATCCAAAATTTTACTAAATTAGAAGGGGGTTGAAATTGATAACAGCAACCTCTATTTTGTTTGTTGTGGGATGTAGCATGTGAAAATGGGATAAGACGAGAGGGGTAGGGACACAAGAAAAGGGAAAAACCCCTGTGACTCGCACCCCCCTTTGACCTCTCTCTGGCAATGTGCACAAGCCCAATCTCCCCGTTCTCCACAGGTAACTTTCCCCCTTAGATCACTGGTGGGCGAAGCCCCTTTTCCCATGCAGATTCCTCGTTCTTGACACCTCTCTCCTCTCTTTGACATGTCACTCCACCTGCAACACACCTGATAGTAAACCCCTATTAGGTTTTTCACCGGTGACGCACGAAGACGTCAATCACCTCCCCTCCGGCACTAACGTCCCACTTTCCATCTTTGGTCAGGTTTCTCTATAGCACACCTTGCTTAACATGCCTACGTAGCTCAATCTCCTTCCACAAGCACAACTCAATCATTTTCCTAAGCTAGTTGGTCATGCTAGATCTCTTTTCCTCACTGTTTTCCTCACTAGCACAGCTGGCTAATGAGATCTCCTGATCTAGCTGGCTGTGCCAGTTCTCCCTTCTATTTTCACATCACCAGCATAGTCAGGCCATTGGACGGGCTGGTGTGCAAAGACATATTTCCCCTCCACCTCTTCCTTCTAGTATAGATTGGGTGATGACTAGACCAGAGAAGATCATATCGTTGTCATGATCAGATCTTTGATCGGATGTTAGATCATTTGATCTGACCTTATTTTTCAATCTAAGTAGTCCATTGTGATCCTCATGACATGTTAGCTCAAGATCCATATGAGATACATTGGATTTGAAGTATTTTTGAGATGAGTTAGCTGATCTTGATCAACAGTTAAGATCAACGAATGATTTAGGTATGAAATTAGATCCAATTAGATGATCCATACTGTTCAAATGATTTACTGGGACTATTTTATTAGAATTATTGATTTATTCCTTGATATGGGATGATTAGGTGGAGAAATGTCATCAGATCGATACAGATATCTTTGATTGGGTACATTCAAGGTGATTAGTTGACGATCTAGTGACACAGACAGTTGGATATCCTTTAGATGGACTTACATGAGGTAAGATTATCATCCTAACCAGTTAATTTTATTGATTTAGTTGTGATCAGATAATATTGTGCATGAATTGAATGTAATAATGCCGATTTGTTGATTAAGCAATAAATTTCCTGAGATTGACATGATTTGAGCATGATAACTCTAAAATATATAATGATATAATTATGAAAGGAACTTGATGGTTATTGACGAACCCAAATTACCATAACTTGGATTATCAACTGATCAAGGCAGGCCCCACTTTGAGATCCCATGCCTGTGAACCAATTGTATTGAAACACGATATATTGAGATATGGAAATATAATGTTGTTTTATAATTAAGAATCCATCTTAGATAATTTGAATTCTAAGTGTAACCTGGATGTGATGTGTATCCAGGTGGTGGGACTAAGCTAGACTAGAGTTCGACTAATATGAAATATGCAAACAAGTAGTTTTTCATTTGAGGTAGGTGATCACAATTAATAATGAGCATGTTTCTATTTTTAAATTTCATAAATACATGGCATCGTATTACTATTATACCATTTTGTCATGTTAAGATATTGAGTTTATTGCTAGTGAGGCACATGCACATGATTTCATGGATTAGTATTTATCCACAGATGAAGATTTGATCATGATTAATTATATTTTATAAGCGATATTGATGTTACATGATTGTAATACTCTTTTATGACCTGTGAATTCATTATATAGTGATTATGTTTACTATGACATATTAAGGCATATTGATGCCTTATTTTTATCCCTTATTTATCTATGAACTTGGTGGTGGAGGCTTGGTAGTTGATCCTTAAGAGGTTGACCCCAGGATAAGGGGCAGTGCCTTGGGATGGCGAGCTACAAGTGCTCTTGGTTGTCATTATTTCAGTAGAGAATTTTGTATCCATGTTATCTACATGAGATATATGATTTCTGTGTTTTTGCGAATTTGTGATGGTTGTTTTTGCTCGGTAGACGTTATGTTAGGAGGGTTGTAAGGTCATCCACCTACCCTCTAACATGTGATGATTATGATTAGACACCTGCTATATAGAAGGTTGAACACCAAAGAGAGTGGTATCATGGGGAGTCCACGCAAGAGTTCCAATCCTCACCTATGTAGGACGAACGTTTAGTCACTCATTCTGGTGTCGATGTGGAGCAGCATTTGGTAGACTCGGGAATTAGTTACCATTGCAACATAGTGGTCCATACACTTCTTGATGATTGGTTTTATTATACTACATAAAGAGCGCACTAGGATGGATATTCCCTATGTATCCACAGCGTGGCAATGCATCCTGAGGGGTGATTGTGCCGTAGACAATCCCGAAAGGAGTAAGTGTCGGGGAGTGGTATGAGTACTTATGATAGGATTTACGAGTGTGTGATACACTCATGGGACCCTTATATTCAGGTGCCTCACATTGATGATGTTTATATTCATTGAAATATTCCTTACGCATTTGACACATTGTATTGATGTGATTTTGACACTCTTGGGACTCGCATGTGGGAGTGCCCTTGATAACGATACGCACATTTATTGATATATTCTCCAAGCTTTTGACGCTCTGTTTTATCATGGCTTTGGCGTATTTATGAGCCTTAGAAGCTCAGTTAATTTGGCATGTTTATGAAAACACGCATGCGTCATAGATGCATTGTCATGTTTTTGACAATCTTATCAGCTTTTATGCCTTTGCTATGGTACAATGATTTGATTGATTTTGCATATCTTTTACGCCCTATACCATTATTATTGCTTTCATTATTGAGATTATATCATAGCTGTTTGCATTAGGAAAGTTGATGTTGCATGCCCTAAGATTAATTTAATAAATTGTTCATTTTATTACAAATATCATGAGAATTTATTATTATTGTCGTCACCTATACAAGCATAGCTTGTTGAGGCATTGCGTCTTTTATGCAATGCCTTAGATATAAAGAGAGGTAGCAGGTTCAACATGTTAATAAAGCAGCGAGGGCATTGGCGGCCTTCAGCGATGCATAGAGGAGATTTCAGAAATAGACATTGTTTGTTCAAAACCTTATTTCAGTTATTATTTATGGACTATATATGTGTATGATTTACATTATGACTTGGAAATATCTACATTGGATGTGATGGTTGTGCATGGAGAGACCTTGGGGCAATATTGTTATATCTTTGGTTTTTAATTTATCGTTGAGATAGATAGTTTTATCAAGATTGTAATTGATCTGGATGGATGGGTATAGAAACTGAGCCTTTTAGGTGGAGTGTTCATGTTTATTGTATTTATCAGGTGTTGTATTGCATGTGTTATATGCGATGGTTTAAAATATAGAAGAGACTGTTAGATTTTTGGTAGAAATGGAAATGTTATTTTATCATTAAATTTGTGATGTTGTGGTCATATGACTCCTGGGGTTTTGAAATGAACATTTTTTATTCAAGTTTTCATTTTCAGTTGATTTTAAAATCAAAGTTTTTAAAATTGGGATTCCAACTTTTAAAAATTGGTATTATACATTGAGTCTGCTTGCCACTAGTCACCCGAGTTTGCTCGTCACGAGTCCTCAAGTCAACTTGCCAATGTTTACTGAGTCATCTTGTTGCTGCTCATCGAGTTCACTCTCAATTATCAACTCACCAATAATGGTTTTCCTAAATAGGGGTGACATTATCAATTTTTAGAGGTACTAATACTATTCTCATGGGGTGTCCTTATTAGAATTGTAATGTACTATTTTTTGTTAGCAAAAGCATCAGCATCATTTTCTATAATTAGGACTATTATTCATTGAGGGTACACATTAATTTGGGTGTGGTAATTTTATTCAACTATCTCCGGTGATAGCTCTCTTCCTTTTCTACCCCCGGTATGATTGTCCCTCCTTCCATTTCTACCCACAGCCTTTCTTTCCCCTTTCTTTCTCTTTTCTTTTCTCTCACCCTTTCTCTTCTTTTCTCTCCTTTCCTCTCTTTGTCATCCACCAGTGCTCAGTAGCTCCACGGTCGACTCGTGGGCGCAGTAGCCCAGGTGCCCAATCTTCTCCTTCATCAGCTCGGTTCTTTTTGTTTTTCACTGTTGAATAAAGGATCCTCTTCTTCTCTTACCAGCAATGGATGGCAGCCCTTTCCTGCTGATCTTCTAGGCTGTTGATGACTTCCTAGTTATTGATGAAGATTTACCAGACAAGAATCACGAGGAAAGAGCTAGAGTGCATCAAGATCTTGCTGTAGATCTAGACTCCATTTCATATCTACCAGACGAATGCCTCGCTTGCATCTAGCAATTCCTCAAATCACGCGTTCGTAATTGTTGTTCGCTTTAGCACCAAGTCTCTCTTGATGCAAAAAATCAATCTTCTTACTAGATTAGGTTGGTTTTTCGTTTGCTTGCTCCTAACCGTCAATGAGCATCGCAGCACACTGGTCTCTTTCCCCCCTTTTCTCTCCTTCTGATCGGCTGCTCCACCGTTCTCCATTGGTTTTCAAGACCAGCTTAGTTGGTGAGACTGGTTGGAGAGAGGTGCACAACTGATCAGTGATGGATTCGACTGAAGCAAGATAATCTAGCGATGTCCAATCTCAAGACTTGCAAGAGAACTTTTGATAGAGATTCGTTAATCCAACTCAAAACTAGTTGGTCAGTTCTCTTCCATTTCACATAGTCTGGGTTGGGTGCCGTATCATTCACTTCATTATCGTGTAAAAGCAACTTTGGAGCAAGAAAACTCATCACATTGACAAATTGAAATAGATCTTGCGAGTATAAGGCTGGTAAGATTTGTGCCTGATATATAAGGTAGTTCTTTCGATTTAATTAGATGGAAACTACACTTGTTGCTTAAGTTATTGAAGAGGTGGGATGCATCATTAACACTGAATAGTGGACGAGGTGGAAATGGCAAACTCGTTGTTTGCCACGAATTAAGATCGATGGCTCTAATACCACTTGTTATGGTTAGATTTCCCATGGTTTGGAGATCTTACAGTAAGGATCGTACTTCTGTAAGTGGGCAAGTGCACTCACACAAAAAGGAAGGTAATGATATACTTGGCTTGGCTATTATGCCTACATCCACGGGAGAGGGGGAAGCACACTATCTAATCAGATTACATGGTAAGGACGAGGAGGGTCAATAAGCCTCCCTCAACTCTCCTCTATATCTCAGCATCTCTTACCCTCACTCACAATTACAATGACCTAACATATCATGTTTATCAAGATTTCTTTCTCCCATTCACATGGACCATATGTGGGCCCTCTCCAACATTTTTCTATTCTCATCAATGGATCACTTGAAAGTTTTTTTTAAAGGTCCAGAGGTACATATCAAGGAGATCCTCCATCTTCATACTTATTTGTACGTATTGGGGAAGTCTTCAATAAAATTATGGAGAGAGCAGTACCAACAATTATATGGGCTTGAGAATTCCAAATCCATGCCTTACCGCGGAAGAATCTCAAACACATTGGATGGTAAGAAAACTGAAATCATATAAACAAGTTATTATGGACACTGATGAAGAAGATTATAAGCCAAAAGATTTTTCCATGTATTGTGGTTCCAAACAAGTATGTCCAAAGGACATGGATCTACTTGATAACACAATGGTGGGAAGATACCCTAAGCATGGGTGGAAGGGAGAAAATATACGACAGTGGATAGAAGATGCATGGGGTGTTAAGGGAGCAGTGGAGGCGTAGATGGCCAGAAATATGGAGGTATTGATCATACTTCCTATAACTGGGTTTTTTGACACAATTCTAAGCTTCTGGAACAAAGCTATAGAAAAACTGTCCAAAAGTATGCATTTCTGGTGGTCTAGCACCTGGGTTTTTTGACACAATTCTAAGCTTCTGGAACAAAGCTATAGAAAAACTGTCCAAAAGTATGCATTTCTGGTGGTCTAGCACCTTCTTCCCTTCGGGAGTTTATCGCTTGACCATTTAAGGTGTTCCTTCCCATGGATGGGGATGAAAACTTTCAAAGAACTCTCAGCCATGTTTGGCGATCTTATCTTAATTGATTCAACTGCTTTCATTGGCTCAAAAAGACGAGGCAAAAATTCTTGTTCAAGTCTTTGGTCCTTCACCATCCAGCTCAAGAATGAATATAAAAGTCATGAACCGAGTCCTTTGGATTGAAGTTGTTTCAAAGTATGGTAGCTATGACCAGGAGGTTTTCTCCGACCGACTAAAATCGGCAAATAGCTGGTTCAATTATGGAAGGCTTGGATTCTGGCGAGCAGAATTGGATGTGTATCATTTTCCCATATGTCACACTTCATTCTCCAATCAGGAATCAAACTCAAATGTAAACCATGGGCCCACAAAAATGGGCAATGCTTCCTACCCCAGCTCTTGTAACATTGTTCCATCAGGTTGGGGCCCAATCTCAAAGCCCAGTTCCGCCATCCTTTTGGAGTCTCCTTGTCCATTCAAAACTCTGTTCTAGTCAACTCCAAAAATACAGAAGCATTTTTCCCACAAAGAAAAGAAAATTGAAGCAAGCAAAGAGTTCATAGATGCAAAACGAAAGCAAATCATACATTCACAATCTCCCTGGGTCACAAGATGAAACCGAGTCTAATAACTCAAGAATGAGCGAAACCTATCAAGATGAGCTCCCACACCTTTTGAACTTATGCAAGGTTGCGGGTCTGAAATTCTCAGGAGGTGATCAGGAGGCCGTTAATTATTTAGCAAAGATGGCACTTTCTCAAAATCATCCAGAGAAAGTAGAAAGCCAGATGCAAGTAGGAGCTGAGGCTAGACCAGAACCAAACTTCAATACTGATGATCTTTCTGAGTCTGGAGGGGGAGGAATCAGATATCAATTTCCCACGATTATTCTATTGCGGAATGTACATGGAATGTCCAACCCGTTGGAAAAGGTTTGCGTAAGGAAGCATATTGATGAATATCACACTGCAGGAGACAAATGTATTTTCATGATCTAAAATTCAGGCACGAGGAGTAGGAATCATCAAATTCTATGATTGGTTTCATTTAGTTGCAACGGGGACGATCCGGTGGTATTCTCCTGGCATGGAACCGTGAGACTATCGATGGAGGACACACACATTGGTGCTCACTCAATATCGATTTGTTTCAGAATAAACTGAAGTAGCTGGATTTGCCTCTTTTTAAGCATCTATGCATTAAACGACAATCAAGAAAGGGAAAATTTGTGGCTAGAACTGGAGATGACTAAGTGTACAGGTCCATGGCAGTTTGGGGGAGACTTCAACATTGTCAAATCACTAGAGGAAAGCAATTCGGCTTCAGTTTTCACCCGGGCAATGGCTTCTTTCAACCAATTCATCGAGAGAAATGCATTGATTGACCTAAATCTGTGCAGAGGGCGATTTACATGGTCAAATAGGCAAGCACCACCAACTCTTAGCGAAATCAATATATTTCTTTGCAATTTGGATTGGTTCTTCCTCTTTTCAGATTTTTTTTTTCTATCATGCAAGTCATGAGCTCACATCATAAGCCTATCCTTTTACATCGTCAATGGAGTCTTGGGGATAAGAGCCATTTCATTTTAAATTGGCTTGGTTAGAAGTTCCTGATCCGTTAACATTGATGGCAGAATGGTGGATAACAGCCCCAAAGCTTACATTAACAATGCTGGCACAAAGTTTGCTCTCAAGCTCAAACACGTGTTTGAACTCAATGAGTCAGAGAGAAATCTTAATAAGGATTAGGATGAACAAATTAAACTCTTGAAAATAGAATTAGAGCTTCTAAACATTAGTGCAAAGCCCCAGCCTCTCCCTTCTGAAGAAATTACTCAAAGAGATAAAATGGAGGAATAAATGGCATCAATTGCTTCTTGAAGAAATGAAATGGAGGCAGCGCCCACGTGTTAAATGCTTGGAAGCCGGAGTTAAAAACTCAAAATTCTTCCATGCTACCGCACATGCTTATAGGAGATCAAATCGAATTGCATCTTTGGTCATCAACAGCAAAAAGACAGAGAACCTGGCTCTTATTTGTGCTGAAATCGTGAGGTACAATAAGAATTTATGCATATCAAATGATCAGCATTGTCCATTCCCTGAGAACCTGCATTTTAAAGCTATAGATGAAGAAACAAAATTTAAATTGGATGCCTAGAGGAGGAAATAAAAAGTGCCGTGTTTGATTAAAAATGATATCATATGGTTTTATAGGGTGGATCACATCAATAACCACACTGAATCATAGTTTACAGCTTTAATCCTTAAAAAAAGCAGAGCAAAGTCTCTAAAAAACTTCCACAAATTGGCCTTATTGGAGGATGCTACAAGATTCTAGCAAAAGTCTTAGCTAATCGTCCAAAAAGGGTGTTGGCTATGATTTTATCCCTTCATCAATCGGCTCTTTTAGTAGGAAGGAACATATTGGATTGTGCTTTCATTGCTAACGAAGGCTTTGACTTGATGCATAAATATCATATTAAGGGTCTCTTGTGCAAGTTAAATATGGAGAAAGCATTTGACAGAGTGGAATGGCGCATAATTGACATTGTTCTCCAAAGGATGAATTTTAGCACAAAATGGAGGGATTGGATCCAAAAGATACCTCGTTCCATGCACTGCTCAATTCTTATTAACGGGGGCACCTAAGGGCTTCTTTTGAAGACAATCGATTTGCAGAGGAGGCGTTTAATAAAATCGCGGGGTGCACTATGAGCTCAAATATCTACGATGGTCTCCAAGTTCTGAAGGTAAACTTGACTATTTCATACATCCAATATGCAGATGATACGATACTTATTGGCTCCTTTACGCAAGAACAAGGAAAATAGATCAAGGCAATCCTCTAAGTTTACAAATGTGATGGGTCAAAAAGTTAATCTTAATAGGACAAGGGTTTTTGGAATCAAGTTGGAAGGTGAAGAATTTAGATTTTTGGCTTGAGAGTTAGGATGTAAATCAATTGTCTTTCCCACCTATTATCTCAGACACCATCTTACTGTGAGGCTCCCTAAAGACCAAACGTTGGGAGCTGCTGCTCCATAGGTTCCAAAATAAGATTTGTAATTGTAAGAGAGCCATTCTTCAGGCAGGTTGTAGGCTTACTCGCATCAAATCATCTATGGACAAGTTGCCAAATTATTATCTCTCTTTCCAATGTCTAATGGAAATTATTCACAAAACGGAGCAAATGAAAAGAAATTTTCTTTGGAGATGAGGTGAGCAAATGAAGGTTAAAGGAAGTAAACCAATTGTTTCTTTGTAAGTGGCTGTGGCGCTATGAAAATAGCAATTTGCTTCTTTGGGTAAATCTCATTAAAGAAAGGCATTCCCCTACACACGAAAGAAGTGGAAGTTGAGGAATTCACTCATAGTTCAATGCCAAGGAAAGATATCTCTGAACTGCTATTTTTTATTTTTAAAGCAACTTAAGATTCTTCATGGGTGATGGTAGCAAAATTAGATGCACGTTAGAATTTTGGCTTGGGAAAGAATGCCTCAAAGATTCATATCAATGGATTTTTAGAGATACTAGTAGGATGGATTGTAATGTGGAAGAATGCTCCTCAATTGTCAATGACAGTATTTGCTGGTTAGTCCAAACTCGTTGCTCACGTAGAGGCTTAGAAGGGGAGCAATTCAAAGAACTTCATAGCTGGCTCAAATCTATGATAATTGACCCACAAAGGAAGACAAAAATGATATTGATCCCCTACCAAAATGGAAAATTCAGAGTGAAGTCAGTTTATAAAATACTATTAAGTGTTTAGTTTTGGTCAAAATTCCCCTAATTTAGCGTTCAATTAGATCATCTAACTGTTCAATTTTACAAAACTTAGCTTGATTTTGAATATAAATCCAATTGACCATCCAAACCTTAATTTGTCAAAATCAACGGTCAAATGATCATTAGAGCTCATTAGATGATTAATGTACGGTTCAGATGATTCTAATTTAGTCTTTTCTTTTGCAGATCAACCAAAAGACGCACGGATGGATATGAGTAAAAGATAACGGTGCAGATCATCTTAAAGGGCGATAGATGGACCAGATCACCCATGAAGATAGATGAAATAGAAATCATGGACAAAATGGAAAGAACATATAAAGGGCAACTATTTCCCTCACTTCTCTTTCCTTTTCTTCCTCTTTCCCTCCTTATTCTCTTTTTCTTTCCTTCATTCTCTCTTTCCTTTCCCACTCCTTTTCTTTCTTTTCTTTTTCCTTCCTTTTCTTTTCTTTCTTTTTCCTTCCTTTTCTTTTCTTTCTTTTTCTTTTTCTTTTTCCTTTTCCTTTTCTTTCTTTTTCTTTTTCCCTTCCTTTTCCTCTTTTCTTTCTTTCCTTTTCCTTTTCCTTTTCCTTCTTTCCTTTTTCTTTTTCCCTTCCTCATTCTCACGTACCCACCCAAGTATCTCTTCATATATTTTTTCTTCTTCTCATCTAGGACTTGGGCCCATCTGGACGCACAAAGCACAGCTCCTCTCTTTCTCTTGCCATCTTCCTCTCTCTTCATAACTTCACCCCCCACCCTCCTCATCACGTACCAGGCAAATCACCACCACTCGGCTCCCTACGCTCTTCCCTTCTCGGCTCATCGTTGCACACTGGTCCCTACTTCCATCGTTCACCATCCCTCATCATTCAATCCTTAGGGAATTCTGTCAACTCCATTCCGCGACCAGCAATTCCCCTTCACCTTTCTCCTCAACTGCAGAGCCATACTCCACACCGCACCATCCAAGAAATCGCTCACTCCCGCATCAACCACCAAACCGATCACCAGTCTTCCCAGGCCGCACCTTACTTGCTTTGCTTCTTCACCACAAACCAGTCCGCCCCAGTCTAATTTCGTTTCCATTCTCGATTTCCAATCGGAAACCAAGTTCCACCCTCAATCGTAGAACCCGATCTCCCCTGTTTCCAGTTCGTCTGTCCATGCTTCTCGTCTCCTCGTTGCTTCCACCTTCCAGATCAACAGCCTTCGCTCCATACAAACCAGTGGGACACACCATCCTTAGAAAAGGCAGAAATTTCCACCGCTCCAGTGGACCAGCACCGGAGCAAGGGGCATCTCCGTTACCCAGAACCCAGACTAGCCTTGCATAGTCGTTTGGCCATTCTCCTTCCAGGCCCTGTTCCTTGCTTGTTCACCGTCGATTGGCGTTCAACCCTCCATCAGATTCACCATTCCACCCGATTTCCATTGATTCCCTAGCCAAGCACGGCCCAGGCGTCGACTCTGACCGGCCCAGGGGAGAAAACCCAAAACGGGTCTCCCTTCTTTCCTCTCCTCCTTCCTCCTCTCTTCCCTTTCTTTCTCCCTCTTCTTTCTCCATCGGTTTTCTCCTCCTCCTCCTCCTTCCCCATCTCCCTTCTTCGTTGGGTTTCCTGGTTTTTGCTTAAAAACCAGATTTTCACAAAATTACAAATTTGCCCCTCCTCTTTAAACGAAATTACAAATATGTTCTTTCTGGTTTATTCCATATGTGTCCCCTTTTTAATTCCATCTGTGTCCCGTTTTATTTCAGTTCTGTTTTATCCGTCTTTTGACTATCCAGGAACTGCCTAATCTATATCAGATCAATTAAGGCCTAACTCATCAACGGGTTAGCCTTAATCAAAAACAAATCTTCAATTTCTCCTTATTTTCTCATCTGATTTCAAATTAATTTTACAGGTTCATTCTTAGGACATCCCTAGACACAACCAACGCTTCTGATCTTAGATCTGAAATCCAGAAATCAATCTGAGCCGTCCAAATCCTGAAATCACAATTTAGCCCAGATCTTGACCATTTTGAAGAATCTGTCAAATTCGACTGGTGGATCACTAATCAAGAATGGGTTGAAGATATCTGTAAAGGAGGATCAGCTTTTAGAAGACCAGAAGTGAAGATTTTGATGAAAATTGATCTAAGGAAGTAGTTTTTTCCCATTCTTTGATTTTGTTTGTTTTCTTTAAGAACTGGAAATTCTGTATTTATGAGAAGTTTATTAGATCTGAATATTGATTCTCATTTTAATAATTCCAGCAATTGTGAGTGATTTATTTTTTAATTTTAAATAATTAGATTTTATTGAAAACTCCATTTTAAATCAAGTCCTCGTGGGATCGACCCGTACTTGCATAAGCTACCCTACAATAGCCTGTGCACTTGCGGTAAAACAATCAACAAATACTTAGCCGTCAAGATGAAACATGGGGTGGCACTGTTTATTTGGAACAGAGTAATGCCTCTTAAAGGCTGATTTTTTGCATAGACCCTAGCCCAAAGGAAAGCACTTACCTTTGAAAATCTAATATTGTGTAGATGGAACGAGCCTTCAATTTGCTTCTTTTGCTCTAACAACTCAGAACATCGTGACCACACATTTCTACATTGTAGTGTTAGCAGAGAAATCTGGTGTGCTATTTTTCACAGGTTCAGCATCTTGTAGGTTTTTATAGCTTCTCTTGATGAACTAATGGAGCAATGGTACAACCCAAAACTTACTAGAAGGGGAAAATTTCTATGGAAGTTGTTCTTCACCACAATTTAGTGTATGTGGTTGGACAAAAATGCCAATGCATTGAATGTAAATTGCCTTGACATTCAAAACTTGACAAAATCACAAGATGGACAGCACAATAGACCTCAATTTTACAAGATTCATTGGTTTTTTCAAGTGAAGATACCGGTAGGAAATGGGAAGAGACTGCAGGATCAAATACACACAAGGAGAAGATAAGGCCAAGATGGTCTCCCTGCTTGAAGGACCATTCAATCTAAACCTTGATGGGACTTTCATCAACAACCTAGGTCAGCCTGGGGTTGGAGGATTGCTTAGAGACTCGTCGGGCAATCTAATATTTAACTTCATAAGTCTACTTGTGTAATGACCTTAATTTCTCAAGTGCGAGAATGTATTTATTTTCAATTATGTGTCCCAATCTATTAGCTAAATTAGTGAAAGATTGTCAAAAAGAGAAATTCCAGCAGTTAAAAAAAAAAAAAAAAAAAAAAAAAAAACATATAGGCCGCTTAGTCATTTCACCTATGGACTCAATGGAAGAATGATCATGAAAATTTCATCCCCTCGTACATCTCATATGCATTATGATATTCTATATCTAAGCATAAATATAAAAAAAAATAGAATGATGATCATTATATATATACCCCCATAAACAGCCTGATATTCCATATTCAAGTATAAAAGATAGAAAAAAAAAAGGAAAATTAAATTTTATCATTCATGGAGAATCATAAGGGTATTATATGGAGAAGAATAGGAGATTCGGAAAATCCTTATTCGTGCTTGTTCTCATGCTCCTTTCCCTCATCTCTCCTCTTCTCGGATCTTTGGCCAGCCTACCAAAACCGTGAAAAACCCATCAACTAGATACAAGCCTGATAGACCTATCTCCCTCTCTCATTTCACTGTTCACCATTTGTGATCGGGTAATGTCATCGTACCGTTGCTGATTTGCCAGACACACTCTCGTCTCTCACCTCTATTCTCCTCTTCCTCATTCCTCCCTAGTTAACTTTTGGTGACTGCACTACACCCTGCAGTTGGGAATGCCACTTGAACAACCCACCACCGCCTCTCTCTTCCCTTACATAAGCTTTCCTCTTGTTTTCCCTCTCTGGATTGCTGGTGGCCAATCTATCTATTCCTCTCCCTCTTCAATCGTTCTTGATGACTGCACCCTAACCCAAAAGCTTCCAGCACTACTTGATCGTCCAGCTGACTGGCCGATCACTTGCTTGTCTTCCTTTCCCCCATTATCTTCTTCTCTATCCTATCTTCAGATCGCTATCGGCAAAGCCACGACAGCTAACAGTAAGTTATCTACTCCTTTTCTCTCTTCATTTCTTGCTCTTTTTTTTTATTTTTCAATTCTGTTGTCGTTGAAACCTGCCAAGACTACCGGCCAAACAACACAGATGAAGGATTTTCTATGTATGTAAAACTTAATAGAGAAAAAACCCCAAAACCCTTTTGTTATTTTCACATTTTTTCCTTCTCCGGTTGTCGGCAAGATTTGCTCGACGACATTTTCCAACACACAGATTGGACAATACTGAAGAAAGACCCTTCGCACAACCCAAGTTATAAAACCCCAAAAGAATTTCCTATATTCTTTGATTCTTGCCAAATCTTAGACAAACCCTTTCATAGTTGGATGATCAACGATCGATTAAGGGTTTGCTTGACAAATAGAAGAGAAAATTCTATTACAGATATTCCATTTAACATAGTGACTGCTCACAGTGCATTAGTAGCACTGTTTAGCCTTGGGCGCATTTTGTGAAGAACATAAATGTGAATTTTAATGATTCGCTCATAGATCTGTGTTAGCTTAGAGAAATAAGGACTTTTTGATATGCATTCAAATCACCTTCCCACGTAATCTTTTCCCACCTAAAACCTTTTGCTTTCCTCTTATTTACCTACCTAGATTGTATAGCCACTGCTCAATAGTCCAAAATAGTCTAAGTTTTTAGAATTCCTTGTTGATTCCTGTGATTTACGGCTGCCCCCATAATTAACTCTGTGATAGCATACTGAAATGATTGACACCTCTTTGTTCAAAAACATGCGATCAATGGGTTAAATTTGGATATCTGAGTCACACCCGCTATCATCAGTTAATTTGAATTTTCTGATTGTCATAGTAAATGTACTTTCATCTGAAACTTCTATTTATAATATTAATTAGAATCATAATAAGTGTGCTCTCATTGAAATTTCTGTTTATGACATGAGTTTGAATTAGAGTAAGTGTTTTCCCCTTTAAAATTATGTTTATGACATGAATTTGAATTAGAATAAGTGTATTCTCATATGAAATTTTGTTCATAACATAAATAGAATTAGAGTAAGTATACTCTCATTGAAATCTCTATTTATGATATGAATTCGAATTATAATAAGAGTATTCTTCTCTTGCAAAATGTGGTCGTCGTGTGACCTTGAATTTGAATTATAATAAGAAGGGGAAACCTTGGCGCAATGGTAAAATTTGTCATTGTGTGACCTTAAGGTCACGGGTTCAAGGCGTGGAAATAGTCTCTTGTAAAATGCAAGGTAAAGCTGTGTACTTTAGGCCCATGTGGTCCGCTCCTTCCCCGGACCCCACATAGGTGGGAGCTTCATGCATCGGGGCTGCCACTTTTAGTATTCTTCTCTAAAATTTCATTCATGACATGAATTAGAATTAGAATTAGATTAAGTGTATTCTCATCTGAAATTATGTTTATGACATGAATTAGAATTAGAATTAGAGTAAGTGTATACTTATATGAAATTTTGTTTAAACTTGAATTCAAATTAAAGTAAATGTATTCTCATTTGAAATTATGTTTATAAAATAAAATAGAATTAGAATCAATGTATTCTCATCTGAAATTCTATTTATGATATAAATTTGAATTAGAGTAAGTGTATTCTCATCTAAAATTCTATTGATAACATGAATTAGAATTAAAGTGCACTCTTATTAAAATTCTATTTATGATATAAATCAGAATTGGTATTTTCAATTATGACTAAATGTTATTTGAGGATCCATATTGAAGTTAATAGATCAATTATGTATTAAATGTTATACTCTATATTGGGGATCATTAGATATCCTTTGTTATTCAATTTTGTATATTGAATAATCAGATTTGAGAGTTAATAATCTTGTGTGTTATATAGACAAAACTATGTTTTGAAATTGAGTTCCTAAAGTAGAAATAAGTGACGTTGTATAATGAAAATCAGTTAAGTAAATTGAAATCAGACTTGGTGTTTGAAAGACACCAATTTGAATTCGATTCCCAGTTATGAATAAAATTTCTTATTTCAATATCAATTGTAAAATTGATATTGGAATTTATATTTGAAGCATTTATATCCTTATCTGGGTTTGGTTATGAATCAGTTGATGATAATAAGATAAAAATCTAAGTTATTTTATTTTGATGATTAGATTTGCAACATTACAATTTGAATCTATATTTGATAATCAGCCTATACTTAGAGTATTCAAACTTACTTTTTGATATGAGGTTTAGTGATTTGCGATATAGCTATGATTTAGATTTTTGATTAATTTGGTAGAGATTCTTGAATTATTTATTTTGAAAGATCAGTTTTGAAATTTGAATTTGTATTCGAATTTTGAGATGTGTTCTATAGGTTATTTGGTTTACCATACTTCTAGTTTATTTGATTAGCGATTGATCAATGCTAGGATTTGGACTCTTCGGATGAGGAGTATTTATTTATACCTCTGTGGTGAGGTGATCAATGAGGTAGAGTACTTATTGGAATGTATGTCAACAATATCACTTCTGAACCAGATCTTCGGATCTTTTGGCCAATGATTGATCAACGTTGGATATCTGATATTTGGACTCTTTGGAAAAGAGTATTTTTGTAGCCACCGCAGTTTGGTATTTTGAACCTTATCTGATCAATAAGGTGTGTGAACTCGTTTGGATTGTAAGCCAACAGGGATTATTCTAACTATTTGTATTTGTATGTACCGATGGCAACATTTCAGTATCAGTATTTGAAAGTACTGATGGTACTATATTTGTATTTGAATGTGATTGAATAGTTAGTGTGATTTCACTTATTTGTTTAATGTTATCAATTTAGCATTTGTATTCGAGAAGCATTGGATGGGATATTTCTATATTTGAATTTGACTACAATCTTTGATTTGTATATATGTTCACTGCAGTAGTTGTATTTGAATGTTTTCATTTGGATGTAAGCCAAAGAATATTATTATGATGATATGAATTTAAAGGTTGTATTGTTTCAGTAAATTGAAATTTAGGAATATCAAGGACGTGCTTTGTTTTAAGGATGACATATTTGTTTTAGATTTATATATGTGGAATTAGAAGAATAAGATTCAGAAAATCTGTTCATGATTATAGTTGGAATGTTATGATATGAATTGACAATTTTTCATAAATGATTATTTGAAGGAATGAAAAAGTTATTTGTACTATATATATATGGAAGTTATGGAAAGATATTTGTGAAAGATCATGGTTATTAAACAGAAATAAGAATTGTTATAGTATTTGAATTTCTGATTTATTGTTAGAAATGTGAACTTTCATATATCTAAATTCATGAGATTCATAATCAATCTATTTGTATACTATAACGAATATGAAAAGTATGATAAATAGTGGTTTTAAATAATTGTGCACTTACACAAAGGCAAGTTTGCTAAGATATTGTATTTGTTTACAATATCTTAGATTAGGTAAAATGATTGAGAAAGGAGCTACAATGCAATTCAAGAGGAAATCCATACAAAAGACTGTAGGATGAAGAATTTTTATTATGGGTGATGATATTGAATAATGCATGAATGGTTAGACATTCATTAACTGAGTATTGTGTAATATGTTTGCACTATTGAAGGATCTGTATGTTATATTTGATGTTGTGAAGGTGAGAGTATAATTCTTGTTAAAGATTTGTTATATCATGATAACATATATGTTGAATAAGTATTTTTGCTGCCGAAAGTTTATTATAAATGTTGACGCTTGGATTTTAGAAATGTCTTAAATTAAAAAAAAAAATGTCCTAAAAATCCAGGTCGTCACAACTTGGCATATAAGCACAAACGAAGCTGGAATAAAGTCATTGCTAAACGGTATCCACATTTGGAGAAATTATGGTTTTGAGCCACTAATTGTTGAAGGCGATCATATCATGGCTATCAAGCTCAATATCACTCATGGTATGCTTCTAGCATATATTAGATAACATCAATCTACTCACCATAAATGCTCAAGTTCGATTCACCCATGTGCTTCACACCTTTACCGATCCCATTGATAGTCTATCTCTTGAAGCAGTCTCCATAAATGGGCCAAACAATAGTAAACTCTTCGCTATGAATGTAATTGTGTTTTATATTTCTTTACCACATACTGATGTATGTTTTATGTCACTCTTTAAGATATTTTAGGTTGGGGATTTTGTTAAAGCCAACAACATCCATGGCCTCTTCTTGGCTCTAATTTCCCCATTCCTGTAAGATCAATGAGTGGCAAGAGTTAGGTAGCAATCTTCTCCATCTTATATTATTAATAAAGACTCTTAAAAAATATTTATATGTCACCCATTTCACATGCAAGGACACCCTTTTGGGCTCTTGCATGTGGACCTAGGCATAGGGTCATCTATTTGTAGTTTAAAAACTATAAAAAAATTTGACTCAAAAGTGAGGTGAGTCAGTTAACTTGATGTTACTGGTGATTGACTTGAAAATACTTGAACAAACTTTTTTTAAATATTTTATTAATTTCTTCTTGTATATACAAATTTCATACAAGTTAACAACTATTAATGCATATAAAGAGAAAATACTAGATATAATCACCAACCCACAATTTTATTTAGAATCACAGTTGAGTATTTTTGAGTCACAGAAGAGTCGCATCAAGTTGATCCACTTGCCTTTTGAGTCGAGTTGAGTTATCAAGTTTTAAACTGTGTTCCTAGTCACTACAATGCATATCAAATGACTGGAGGAGTGTTGTCACCGTATGAACTCAAAAGAGGCAATATCTACTGGTAACTTCAGTGGGCCGAGTGAAAAGAAAAGACGCAGTTGATTTATTGTGAGTCTTGCAAAAGAGTTCCCAAACAACTGGATTTATAGTGGGACTTACAGTGTTATCTCACGCATGGTATTTCTCATTCCAGTGACTTGGTGATTCGATCATTAATCCTGTGAGCCTTATAATGGTTGAGAACCATCCAAACTTCTAGATTCCACGAGAGTATAGGCAGCTTCTTAGCTCTTGCCTTGTCAACTCTTTCAAGGGCTTTACTTGTGCATTCCCTATTTGAATGCTATAATGTAGATCACACCTCTCCCTCTCTCTCTGGTATGTTATATGCAAAGTCCTTTTTACACAAGTTCGACCATGCAGATACTTACAAATGAATTAAAGAATTAATGGAAAAACAATGAATTTAGAGTGTTTAATTTTCATGTACTAACAGGAACAAATTTGCGTTCTTGGATTACAACAATAAAGGGAATGGAACTAATACAACCGGAATCAAAGTTGATTGGCGCCGTCCCATCAGTTGTATTTGATATTTACACATTTGAAGAAAAAATGAAACAATAATTTGAAAACAAACCATAAGAAAAGAAAACATCGATCATGAGTTGTAGAAACATTTTGTGCGGTAATAATGGGAGCCATTCTGGGCACATGACTAGGTAATCATGTGGTAGCAATGACAGAAGTGGCGGATCAATTGAAGTAGGTTGAGGTGTAGGAGCAGGAGATGCAAATGTAGTTGCAACGGTAGTGAGGACAGAAGGAATGGAAGGAGGTTCAATGGTAGAATTTGATGTCGATAAGGCGCAGAGGATCATGAGAAGAAGCAAGTATATTTATGTGGCAGGAGCATTAGCCAGTGTAGGTGCAGATGGAGTGGGCGTCGGTATACTAGCAGGTTTAGGGTCCGAGACAGGAGGAAGAGAAGCTCTAGTGGGAGAAGGATTACGTGCAGAAGCAGTTGTAGGATCAGGTTTGGCGCAAGAGCAGAATCGTCAGGCAGACTAGAAGCATCTGGAGGGGTAAGGACAGGGTCGGATGTGGAAGTGGTAGTAGGTGTAGAAGCAGGAGAAGCAGGAGCTTGTTCAGGTGCAAGGTTGGGATCGGTTTCAAGAGCAGGTATAGGGGTAGGAGCAAGTGAAGAAGTGGATTTAGAATCAGACTCTCCAGTAAGAGCACGACTTTGAGCAGTAGCATCTAAAGTAGCAGGTGTAGTAGGAGCGAATGCAGATGCAGGAATAGGACCAATACCTTCGGCTGCAGGCATCGGCACAGTTGCATGTGCAGGGGCAGTTGGAAGGTTAGGATCGGGTACATGTGTGGCTGCTTGAGGAGTAGGTGTCGAAGCAGATGCAGAATCAGACTTCTCAATGGAAGCATTTACAGGTGGAGGAGCTGGACTTGTACCATATGTACCTGACTTCGGCGTAGCATCAATTGAAGGATGGGCAGATGCAGATGGATTATCCGAAACATGTTCAGGAGCAGTAGGGTTATGAATAGAAGGCGGAGAAGCAGGTGTAGTGTCAGATACAGGTTTAGTAGTAGGAGTAGAAATAGCATGTGGAGAATTGAATTTTGCAATAAGAGTAGGATAAGGAGCTCCTGTGGTGGCAACAGTGGGAGCAACTGTAGCATATGCAGAAGCAGATGGAGTATCCGATACAGGTTCAGGAGCAGGGATAGGGGTATGAATAGAAGGCGCAGAAACAGGTGTAGTATCAGATACAGATTCAGTAGTAGGGTTAGAAATGGCAGGTGCAGAAGCAGGTGGAGAATCGGGTTTTGCAATGAGAGTAGGATCAGGAGCACCTATGGTGGCAATAGTAGGAGCAACGGCAGGGTAAGTAGTTCTGTCTTCAGTACTGGGCTTTGGCGAAGTAGCTGTCATAGGAGGTGGTAGAAGGATGGGATCGGGTTCAGGGGTAGGATGATCAGGTGCGGAAGCAGATGGATAATCAGATTTTGCAAGAAGAGGTGCATCAGGTGCATCAGGTGCAGGAGCAACTGTCGGTTGACCAGGAGCAGTACTGCCAGGATCAGGCTTTGGCTCAGTCGCAAGCACAGGAACTGGTGTAAGCTTGGGATCAGTTACAGCATGAATGTAAGCGGGTGTAGTCGTAGTAGCATCAAGCTCATGAGCACGTCGTAAAGAAGTACCTCTTATGTTGCTTGTGCTCAATGGCAGACGTTTCATGTCCACCCACATTCCTTCATTATCTATTATTTGAGGTTTGTCTTTCATTTCTGGGCAGTCCCAAAATTCTAAATAGGCCAATTTTGGAAACCGTTGCTTAAGATCTGTCCATGAGGACTCCAATTGGTGTAGATGTTTGAGCCGTAACTCTTCAATCATCCAATCCGGATGACTTTCACCATGCTCCCCCTTGCTTTGGAGCTAAAATTCTTAAGCCTTCCACCTCTAATGTAAAGTTTCTTTAATCTTACCAACTTTTTGGCTTGGAACCAATCGGGCAAATCAGTTTTTGGGAAGCACCGAAGATCCAGTTTTTCGAGATCAGTAGGAAGCTCAAGTGCCGTAAACCTGTCTACCGCTGCTGCAGAGGAGAGAGCCCTTGGCCTCATACTCCATACTATTGCAAGGGATCGAAGACCTTTTAAGTTCTGCAAGTCATTCAGATCTCCCCGAGGGATTTCAGCATCGACCCCTATGCTCAAGCTTAACTTCCTTAGTTTCACCAATCTGACTATCTCCCCCAACCTTGCCCTGTTTTTGCATCTCGACCTACCTAACACAAACCCCTTGAGCACCTCAAGCTTGGACAGTGAACCTAGCCCCCTGGGCATGCTTTCTAGCATGTAGAATTCTGATACATCCAAGTGGGTCAGGCTTGAAAGGAATGTGATCCCAGCTGTCAATTCCTCTAAATTTTGGCAACCTCTAACATCCAGGACCTCTAGTTTGCGGAGCGCCTTAATTGATGTGGGAAGCTTGGTTATTCTAGAAATGCCTCGTAAGCTAAGATATCTCAAATTCGTAAGCTGACCGAGGTTCTCGATGATTTCAGGCTTTTCTACTTCAATGTGATGTTTAGCATCGGCTTGCCACCTTCCAAGTTGCAAAATAACTAGCATTTTCAGGTTGGAGAATGAGTTTGGATCGAACTTCAGATACTGAACATTTACGTTGAACAACTTATCTAGTTGTGAACGTTTCTGTCTGACTGAACTCGAACCCTGAGACCCTTCTTGATCTGGTTTTGCTTCCTGCTTGAAACAATTCCATTTGCTAAAACCTGAATGGTTGAATGCCTTTACTTTAAACGAATCGGTCTCCTTTAGATTTGGAGACTCAGATGGTCCTTGATTTGGTGGAGTTTCTTGTTTCTTTAATACTTCTTGGTTTGGCATTGGATTATAAGGTTCCAGCATTTGGCCTCCTATTGTCGATACTAGACATGCACGAGTAGTACCGGGGGAGGGATTCATAGAAGGATTACCTTTGACGTCGAATTCGAAGAAACTGACAGCTCTAGCCTTGGAGATGAGCATCCAACGTATCCAAGGATGCATCTTGCATTTATTGACGACGCTTCTTCGTTTGTTGCCAACCGGCTGTATGAAATCATTCTCCACCAATTGGTTGAAGTAACCTTCTCCGACCTCGTCAGCGGTTTTGCCCTCAATCGGTTCTACGAATTTTTCTCCGATCCACCAGTAGATCACACACCTCGTCTTAATTACAGCATCTTGAGGGAACATGGTGAAACATAGCAAGCAGTCTTTCAGTTTAGAAGGCAACTTATCATAATCACTCCCGATAGCTGTTGCCGCCGCTTCTTCAAGAATCCCCTCCATCTTGTCTTCTATTTCTTCCCATCCTTCTTCTATTTTCACATCTCGGAGCGATTCTTTTGTTTGAGCTATGGCTTGTTCTTTCTTCTCCGATGATGGAGATTTAGGATACAAAGGCTCCGAGAGCTCTTCGACTTGAGAGTTTAATTGCTTCTTTAGTCCTTCCATTTTCTCCTTAATTGGTTCTATTCCTTCCAGAGTTGTACCTGTACTCTGGCATTCATTCGTATCGAAGAAATTTTCCAAAATGTCATCAGTTTTCAAAGCTAGCTCTCCTAGCCTTTCTCTCACGGCTCTTTCAATAGCTGCAACAGCTTGCATTATACCTTGCCGGCCACCGGCCATTTGCTGGCGGGCCTCTTTCTCTTGTCTGTGCCCTCTCTTCGTTTCCTGCTTGTACATTGGCCATGGTCAGGAGAGTAAGTGAAGACAGAAGAGCTTATGAACCGTGACGGTATTCTTGACTCCTCAATGTAAGGCTTGGGACAAGGACGAAGATGAAGATGAAGAACTAAATGAGAGAGAGAGAGAGAGAGAGAGAGAGAGAGAGAGAGAGAGAGAGAGAGAGAGAGAATTTTTATTTATTTTTACATTCGGTGAACGGTTTGCTGCGGCGAGTGGAGAACCAAAAATGAAAAGCAGGCGTATTTTTCAAAATAATTTTTTTTTAATAATTCAAGCCGTTCATCTGATTTGCCCTTCCTCAAGATGGGAGGGCATCAAATTGTCATCTACTATAGATGCCCGTTGGATGACATTTTTAATATCCTCCCATTTTGAACAGAGCAAATTATATAAATTGCTTAAATCACGAAAAAACTTCAGAATAGAATGCTTTTCATTTTTGGGCTGGGTGCACCTAAAACCGTGCACCAGTGTACCACAAAAACAAAGAGAGATCCTTTGCTTTCCTTCTGAGAGCTGCTAAGAACATATCTGCCTAAGGGACCCTCCTAGGGAGATACTTGAGTAGAAGTCCTTGTAGTTGTTGTAGCTACATGTAGAGTCATATACAATTTTTTTTTAAAGGGTAATGTACAGTCATATACACTGATTGTACCAAATGTACAGTCATACGCTGGCAATTACATTTCTGCAACAGTCTTACTTACCAAGTGACAAATACATCTGCCATGACATCGTTAGAAGATTACCCATGAGATAAATCCTTCCTGACATCAAAATACCACGACAGCTACAGCCTTGGTATATCAATCAGTGTATTTTGGTAGAGTTTTCGTACTATAATTTGAGAATGATCTGATTACTCCCAAAACATTCTACAATTTAGGCGATTGATCTGATAATCTAGTAGTAGGCCATCATTGCATCGGGTCACAAAAATACTTACAGATTCTCTAGCTTTTGATCAAGGTTGTCAAATATAAATGACAGTTTTGGGCCGTTTTGTAGGATCAACAACGGCACGAATCATCATGCACTTGTCTGGTGGATAGCAAAAGGTAATGGCCAAGCAGGCAAGCAAACAGCCAACAAATGTCTAGGACAATTGGTTGCCAACAACTCAGCATTTTCCTTGATTTACTCTTGGTTACAGGTTCGAGTTGTCATTTTCTCCTTTGACATGAGAATAAATTTAGGAGTGTGTAAGTTAATTGCTTTGTAATTTTTTCATTAAAAAAAAACAAAACAAAAGGCAGGCAAGCAGACGGGGATTGCAACTTCAGCAAACTTATTTAAAAAACAAAGAACTTCCTTCCAGCTACTTTGTGTATGATTTACTATACACCCTTTAACTTTGTGCCTCTTTCAATTGGTTCTATTCCTTCTAACTGCGTGTTGCTTTCATTTGCCTTTGTTCCTTCCTTTACCAAAGAAGACATGAGATACCCTTGCAAGTGAAGAAACCAGAGCGCTCAGCTTCACAAGATACTTCAGCAGCGACGGTTAGGGAGGGAGAAATGATGCTGTTCTATGGAGTAATTGTCATACTAAGGATCCGATTGGCAAGACTAATGTAATCTGGTTTACGACATTCCTTGTAATTACTGATTAGTAAGGAATAATCCAGCATAATTGCAAATAGTAAGCCTTACAAAATCTACATAATCTGAAAAGCTGGATTATATATAAGCATGAAACGATACTCAACATTCTCCTATTTCATTATCACAATTCAACTTTAATTACTTCCCCACTTCCCTAATTAGCTGTTGGAAGCCATTGGAGAACTATATAAGCATTTGAAAGTATTTTGAAATATAAAACATAGACAGTGTAAGCCATGGGATTTTATGGCATAGCCCATGTAACAGAAAAAAGAGACAGAGGAGACGGCAATTAGCAGGGCCTGGTTCCGTCAGTCACTCCTACGGGCCTTAACAAACCTAGGCCTGCTACTTGCAGTCTTGGATGGCGTGTTTTCAAGGGTTTGCTTGGCATTTGGAGAAATGCTGTCCATATGGAATATTGTTGACTGACTTGGGATCCCTCTAGGTAGGCTTTAGCTTTAGATGATCTGACCAATTTATCGTGTTTCATGCCTATTAGATGATTTTAGCAACTAGATTTCCAAAAGTGAAATGCTATCCAAATTGAGCTTTGAGGGCTAATTCTATTGCCCCTCCATTGACACCCCACTATTGATCGATTAGACCCACTCAATTGTCTTCCGCCTCTCCTAGGTAAGTTACCTACACATGTTCATTGGTTGCTTTTACCTACTACTTTTCTCTAGCTTTCTCCGTTGAAATGTCTAATATCATGATTAAATAAATTTTCAATTGAGAAAACTAGTATCGAAAAGCATCTAATGAGTACAAACTTTTGCAGAAGGGCATAGAAGATGAATTAGCCAAATCCTCAAGAGGTAAAATATAGATAAAGGGGTTAGAAAGTAAGTCCTACAAGTTGAATCCAGATCATAGTTACAAAGTTCAAAGTTGAGAAAAAGTTGGCAGAGAAAAAGTTAAACAATTCAAGAAAAGGTCATAAAAAAAGTCAGGAAAAAGATGCAAATTTGTAAAATTTAAATAAAATAATAATAGCAACCTATTTAACAACTTCTTAAGCCTAAAGTAATATTACTATAAACAAAGTGAAACATCATTATCCTAGATAAAAATTATATTATAATAGAGAGCATAGAAGTTTAGGATTGAAATTTTGAAAAAAAAAACCAAAAAATAACAAATAAAATATTTTAAAAGTCAGCATTATTTAAAGACATGTTTTAAATAGAAAAAAGGAAAGAACTCCAAAAAAGATGTGTTTCTTGAAAATGCCGGATCCTTTTAAAGTTTAATATGGCAGACGAAAAAGACGCAATTTATGAAAAAATAAAATAAAATGAAGAAACAATGTTTTTTCAAACTATGGTCATAGCATTCTCTTTCCAGAAAAAGATGCTTGAAATTTAAAACACTAATAACCTACGACTGCCAAAGGTCTCTTTACATTACTGAATGCAGGTGCTGAAATCCCTGCATTCCAAGTAGGCAAACGGGAATTGGAGTTCATCAAAGCTGCACTCAATGATGGTTTTCCTTTTGGACTACATACTTCTTCTCCTGCATTCCTCCATTGATTTCATGGTTTTATTAACCATTGGCTAGACAAGAAAGTACATTGAATTGTATGTTCCCTCATTCTACAAGTGTACAAGTTCCTGTTGTTTGAATACTGGGGTAGTAAGTACTACTTTCATGACTCGCCAGCATGTGAGAGGATCTTATGGTGTTAGATGGTTGGTGATCCAGATTGTTCGTATCCTGGCCCAAACTTGGATAGACAAACAAGCTAAATGTACACGTGGGTCAGGATAGTTGATGATAAGTAGTTGTTGAGTATATCTAGACTAGGCCTGGCAAAATACAACATGACACTGTAACACAATTAGAACATGATATGAATTTAGCATGTTAGGGTCAAGTCCTATTGTGTTTGTGTCATTTATAGGGTCAACCTAGAAATAAAATGCTTAAAATCATGTCGTGTTCGCATCAACCATGAGGACCTATCATGTTGACCCGTCTAGCGTATGACCTGCTAACACTTTGTGTTGACCCGTTATACTCGTGACATGTTAAACCGTCGTGTTGACTCGTTTGACCCGCGAACTGCAAACCCATCGTGTTGAACTGTCTGACTTGCGTAATGTCAAACACTAGTCATGCTTTAAGAATTATCTATCTTAATAATAATAATAAAAAGAAGACGGTTACCAAAACCCGTCCTTTGTTCTTGTTGATTTACATTGATATGTGACAGTTCCTTAAAACCTATTGAGGGTAAGATACTAAGATTAAGATTGTAACATTGGTAAGGTAACCACACCAGGTCCATCGTCCACCACTAACTAGTAAGCAAAGTTAGTAAACTGTAAGTCTGATAACCTTAGTGAGAAGTTATCACTTGCATTGTGATGACACCCAAACCCATAACCTTAGTGAGAAGTTATCAATCACCTCATCACTTGCAAATACTTTCTGGGCTAGCGTGGCCTTTCCGGTGACGAATTGTCCGACGATACCGACCAAATTGAGACTTTCTTTCTCCTTGAAAAGGGCGTCCTCAATATTTTTCATATCTTCCTCCCACCCAAATAATATGGACTCATCAACATCACTTGTAGTCCACTGAATAGGTTTTCTTCTTTTCCAGATAGGCTTGCATTTTCTTCTAATTTTCCATGAGGATTCCGCTCCATCTCTTTCCTAATATCTTGAAGTTTTGTTTGATACTTGCTAACTCCTTAGTTTTCGGGATTTGCATGTTCCATTTGATGATCGCTCGCGTAGGTCAGTTCCGGGATTTGCATGTTTTAAAGAAGTGGGGCCAAGAGTGAAGTGATCCAAACCTTTCCTCTTCTCAATGCATCTTAATGTATGGGTCGTCAACCAAAAATCGTTTCTCCTGGATGACCCTGAGATTCCTAGCCATTAGTATTCTATAGTGTAAAAGGAGGATTTTAAAAGCTATGAAAAAGAAAAAAAGGAAAATTCTAATAGAAAAAGCAAGTTAACATGTTTTGTAGTTTCTTTAATTTTTGGATGCGTACGGAAAGAAAAAGCAACCGTATTCATGCATCAAAAAGGCCAGAGATTAAAAACTCGAAACTGCTCGGAAGACCCAAGTCCTATTCTACTTTGCTTTAGCGGGAACTGAATCGAGAACATGCATTCTGATTTAGTACGCTCATCAACAGAATCATGAAACAGCCAGTCATATGATAGTACTGAATTAAGATGGAGTACAGTTTGTTCAAAGGAAACAAGCTTTATCCTAGTTACAAAGATGAATGTTGTTCTAAGCTGAAGAAGATTGTTGTTTACTGATCATGAAGGTGGCAGAACTTGCCAAGCATTGGACAGACTGAGTAAACTAAGCATGTAAACACTAGGATCAAGGTTGAAGTGCTATAAGGTTGGTCTTTAGGATTAAAAGCTGTGATGATTGTATGTGGTGATATAAATTGAACAGTAAATGGAAACCTCAACGAGTAACCAAAAAAATACATCAATGTGAAGGTGAGGTCTATGATGGATGGGTAAAGCCATAGCAAAGATCCTTCTGCAGAAGGGCCTTGATCAACGATTAATTAGATTCTTCACCGGCATTCTCTTGTAAGCCAAAGGCTTCAAAGTTCAAGAATGTCTTGTGCTGGAGAAAAGCCTTTGAGAGTTCGGATATGGCAAATATGTCTAGAACATAAAGTTGTAGGTATGAAATTTCTAATTCAGAGAGACTTGATATAATCAGAGTTTGCAGAGAATAACTCACATGTGTTCCTGGTGATGGTGGGACATGCGAACCTCAAAGACATGCCATGGGTTGCAGATGCAGATGGAGATAGATCGAACAGGCTGGAGAAGTACCAACCCTAGACTTTGTTGATACTGGCTGAAAATCTTTTATATGAAATAATTTTGATTGAAAACTTTTCCTTTTCCACCATTTATGCCCATTTTGGCCATCTAATTGAGCAACATGGAAAGAAGAAACACTTCTGGAAAGGAAACTGCCTATCTATGTGATCTTTTCAGGGACACAAATTAAGGTCCTCCCACTAACAGATTTTCTCTAAGAAAATTTGCCTTCTCATGCATCCAAACGTCAAAAATTTAGTAGCAGTCCTGCTGATTAAACAAGCTCTTAAAGAACGGTTTTGTAACAAGGCTATTTCACAAATTCACTGGAGATTTTGGCTCTGCATGGGGAGTATAGATGACTTCAGTTTCTGCTTTAGAAGAATTTTAGTTATAAAACGACAAAGCAGTGCATACACCAAGTTTGCTTGGAATTTCCTTATTTTAATGCAAGCAACAAGGTGATGCAGCAGAATCCATTAGTTACAGAGAACAAAGACCTGCATACCACTTCTGTTTCTATTTATATTTCACGTTAATTAAGAATAACAAGCACTGCAATTTCCATTTGGCTAACAATACAATCAGTATGGTCTGTCTATGTACAATTGAGTGAACCTTCAAAGAAGTGAGCAGAACATGTGTGTCCAAATACTCACCACCCCTTGCCTATGAGCCACAACCAATCACCAGAAGACAATACGAGCAAGTTCCTAAGGCATTTTGCACAGGTCCCTGCAAAAGCAAAGCTCAAATGATCATCCATTAATAGATATATCTGAAACCTAATCATACAAAATAACTGTTGGTTCAAGAACTTAGCAGAGTTGGTTAAGTGCCCTATCTCACAACAAAGAGATGGTGATTTCTAATCTACTCACAGTTTGAGACAAGAAAAGAAAAAAAGAATACAACAGAAGCGTGAATTTGTCATTAACCAACCTCGTAACCCTTGGGTGCCATAGTAAGAACACAAGCAGTTAGGTAACCATTTGTTAATCCCAAGAATAATGTCAGCAGGATCATCCAGCCTTGGTCTCCATACTTGGCTGTAATGCAGAATGCCGGGATAAGAAGGAAGCGTGAAAGAGTTGCTAGCATGATGCCCCTTCATGACATGATCCTTGACCTTTCAATAAGAGGTATATAACTCCCAATGAGATGTACAATATTAAACATTGCTATCAAGACGAGTGCATAACTGCAGCATCCAGAAATCAAATGTGAGGCAAAGTATAAGCTACTGAGATAGTAAGGTCAATTATGAATGCTAAGGTGAAGCCAAATCTCACTAGTCTGGTCCATAGAATGCAGCTTATCATAGGATTTGTGATGGATGCTCAAAAGTATGTGTTGACTAATTGTTTTGGATAGTACAAGAAGCTAACATGTTTTAAGAGAAACTCTTGTTTAACCTTAAAATAAATGATCCAGTATTCTATGAATTTTTTTACTAAGTTTCACAGCCAAGGAATGTCTGGAAGGAGTTTGTGTTGTTTAACCCAGTTCAGTCACTGTCATCTGCAACCAAGTATGTTGCTCGATGCCACACCATAATGTTACATGGATGTAAATATAGATGTCTGCAATAGTAAAATTTCTTTTCCTTCCAAGTAGCAACCAAAAATCCTTATTGTTAATGTTGTTCTGTTGTTATCTGGTGGGTTCGTAAAGAAATTTCAGTAAAATGGAAAGCCAAAAAACTTCTTACAGAAGGAGACTAGGACAAGTTTATTTGGTTGTCTTAGATAATTGACGACTTATCTATGACAGCCTCTTGCCGAAGGGGAGCCTTGGTGCAACGGTAAAAGTTGTCGTCGTGTGACCTTGAGGTCACGGGTTCAAGGCCTGGAAACAGCCTCTTGCAAAATGCAAGGTAAGGCTGTGTACTTTAGGCCCTTGTGGTCTGCCCCTTCCCTGGACCCGGCATAGGCGGAAGCTCCGTGCACCGGGGCTGCCCTTTTTTTAATTGACGACTTACCATGAACCAAGGCTGCGAGATCCAGTATTTTCTGATAAAAAACCAGGGACAATAGACCATGGTAGCACATATATCAGAAACATGTCAACAGCATAATCAATGTTTTCCAAAAACAACTGCTTGTTGCTCCGACACTCTTGTTATTTAGGATCTTCAACCTACAAGAAAGCCATCATTTATCAGAATTTTGGGTATTCTATCTTCAAATGAAATATATTTAGATAAACTGGTATAAAGGGATACTAAATTTTTGCTAATTTCCATCTGTATGCCACCAGCAGCAAGATCAGCTGAAACTGTTTTAGATCCTTCAGACAGAGTTTGCAAAGAGTCAAAAGACCAACAAATATCAAAAATCTAGAATAGAGGTGAACATTTTTAACAACGAATAAGAGTTTGTTTACTGTCCAGGGTTCCAAAAATTACTCAAAATCAAAGTTTAGCTAGGGAGCTCTATGGGGAGGTATAATTCACTTGGTAGTTGCCCTCATTTTTGTATCTCTTCATTCTTTAGGAAAATCTAGCTTATGAAGTCCCCAAGTTGCTCCTTGTTGAGGTTCCAAATTACCAACTTCCGGTCTCCTATTTAACCCCCTTCCTATTGGAGGTTCTTTTCCTTCATTTCCTTACATAACGGTGCAACAGAAACAAAGTAAGATTTACAAGCATGAAGCTCTACTTCAAACCCAAGACAAAACCAAAACCATGCTTTAATAAAAGACAGAAAGAGAGGTAATTATGGTGCTCTTTCAAGGACAAAACAGCAATGCTAAAATATAACTATTTATATAAAGTTTTAAAAGCATAATAGTAAAATACAAGTCCAAACTCCAAAGACTCCTGTACTGAATATATTTCTTGTTTCATGACTAGAAACCTTCCTAAAGTATGATTGCTAATCCTAATTACTCTCAAAACTACACAACCTGACAAGCTCCCAAGTTTTAAGAGATACTCTAGTAATATACTTAACATTAGAATTTTAGGCTTAAAAGAGTCAGCCACTATGTTCGACAAGGATTTCTAGAACCTAGATTGATTCATTCAAGAATGAAAATATATTTATGAAATAGTCCATGTTGACATCATCATAATATCACAATCAGGGTCAAGTCCAATCCATCTTCTTCTTAGTTCTATTGGGTGACAGTTTTCCTTTTCTTAGTAGTAAGTTGGACAAGCATCACAAACAGACCCTATATCTGAAACGATCATATTTTTGAACCCAAAAGGCCAGCATACCTCCAAAAGGCCTGAGAAGTACCAAGCTATCTCAGAACAGTGCACCAAACTCTGTAACAACTTTGCAATAAGAGACAATGTGATTAACTGTCTCCTCCACCTCTTCAAACAAAAGTATAGAAACATATTTATTATTATCGTCTTCTTCCTCATCATTCGATCTAAAATAATGATGCTTTATAGCACCACCATCCAGCAACCACTTTGCACCCCAAACAGAATTGGAGATTTCCAAATTCCAGTTCAACTCCTTTCTGGATCATCTTCATTCAACAAAAGATGGAAAAGAGAGTTTTCTGAAAACATACCATTTGGATTGCCGGAGATAGCATCTATTACCAATTTGACGAAACAAACACCCTTAAACAAGAGGAGACAATAAAAAAAAGTGTAAGAAATCCTCCTCTTTCAGTTTCTATTACATGGACACCCATAACCATCACCAAATCCCAACCAGCCATCTCATAATAATCTGAAACCCGCACAGTCTGTACCTTGAAATCATATAGAGCTTTGAGAAAATTTGTTGGAAAGGTAAACTTCCCAACTAATTATCTGCCCAAAATTTGATTACATCACCCATCCCATTCTAATCCTAATTATGGAAGGAAATCCCTCTTCAAAATGACTAGTGGACCTCCAAGTTCCGAGGCTGGACCCCCACCAACCATTTGGCAATGCATCGTCATATTTTCAGCAATGACCATTTCCTAGGGAGATTTCTTTTCCTCACAAACCCCCGATGCAGTTGCTTTCCTCAAACCTAATAATTTCCTTCTTCAATCACACATCTGCTTCTATCTAAGCAAATGTTAACTTATTCCCTTCCTGCTGGTCTTGTCCAAAAGATCCCCTCTGGAGTTTCCAATCCTATTTGCTCCCTTGATATGAATAGCAAACACAAAGTGCCATATTAAGTTTGGCCACTTTAAAAGGATTTTCTCATATTCATTCTGATGATGAGAAATAAGCCACCAAGCAAAACCAGCTACACTATTTCACAGGATCTTGCAATACATAGCTGATATTCAGCTTTTGGTATTTTCTTCAAATCGTTATCTGAAAGTAAAAAGGGCAGCCCCAGTGCACGAAGCTCCTGCCTATGCAGGGTACGGGGAAGGGGCAGACCACAAGGGCCTATAGTAAGCAGCCTTACCTTGCATTTTGCAAGAGGCTGATTTCACACCTTAAACCCGTGACCTCAAGGTCACATGACGACAACTTTTACCGTTGCACCAAGGCTCCCCTTCTAAATCGTTATCTGAAAGTAGTAACAAAAATATTTTTGGGTGATTACAGTCTATTACCATTGAAGACTTATATAACCAGCTCCTCCAATGGTACACACTTTAAACAATAAACCTGTACAAAATTTTTGTAAGGGTGGTTACCAAAAGATACAATTAAGTACACACAGCTAGCACGCATAAAACGAAATAACTCTGTGTCCACAACGTTTAGTTGAGAAGATCCATTATTACAGCTCATGATCAATCTAAACTGCAATGCCTAACTATCCAAGACTGTAGAACTTAACACATCAAAAACAAGATGTACTGCAAGTTTTTCACACCTGTTTAATTGGGAAGAAAGCATGAAGCAGAAACTTCCAGCAAAGGAATTTCTGCAATATTGGAATGGATATCAGCTGTCATCATCCCGAACCGAAATCATAAACAATACCATGGACACAAAACTACCACGTGATATTACTAAAAGTTCTTGGAAACAAACATCATCATCATCAAGACCTTATCCCAATTAAGGGTCGACCACATGAATCTTATTCCTCCATTCCTCTCTATGAAGTACCATGGTTTCATTTAGTCCTAAAGTTTTTAAATCTTTTCTCACCACTTCTATCCACGTTCTTTTGTGCCTTCCCCCTGCCCTTTTAGAACCTTCAACTTGCATTGCCTCACTCCTAATAACCGGTGCCATTTTCATTCTCCTTTGGACATGTCCAAACCATCTAGGTCTAATCTCCCTCATCTTCTGTAATAACCCCAATTTTTAACCCTAAATTAGTAATAAAATAAGATTAATTAATTAAAAAATTTATGCATAGAATTTGGTTCTGAAATCACTAAAACTAGAAAGTACACGTCGATATGAATCGAACGGTATAAAGAACGTCGAAAACGGAGTTTGGATAAGTAAGATATGACCATTTTAAGTGTAAGGGTAAATTGGTAAATTGCTAGGGACGTTAATTAAAGGGATTCGTTTTGATAAAGGTACCCCGTTTCCACTTCCATTATAGTTCTAATGGAGGAAGGCACTGATCTACCTTCCATTCGGAAAAATCAGGACTCAGACTATAAAATACAAGTTCCCCTTTCATTCCCACACCACACAACCAGAGGAGAACGGTCGTTTTTCCCTATGCATCTGCGAAACCGAGTTGAAGGTTGCACGCACTAGAGGGCTTTGATCTCCCATCTCCGGCTCTAATAAGGTAAGTTATACATTTTAACTCGTCATTTATTATATTTTCCAACTTTCCCCTCATAGATCTAGACTAGATCGGATCAAAATGGCCGTTGCATGGCTTATGGATTCAAAACCGTGGAGCATGGTTAGATCCATGTTAAAGACACCTCAAATGAGAAATCTAAGCCATTCATTGTGATCTTTGGACCTAAAAACCCTAGGAACGGTGAAAACAGATAAAAAATCGGAGCTTATGGGGCTCTGATCAAGCCAAAACAAGGTGGACAGCTTGGGTTCATCGTCCCTGATGGACAGTGCACCCAAGAAGCCCACCGGGACGCACATACACGGACACGCGATACGGGTACTCCGTCGCACACATGCGCAGAGCACATGCAAGCGAGACGCTCACAGGTGTTGTCTCGGATGACTTGAACGCGCGAGCTTCCTGGACGGGCAGTGCGCTGGTGTAAGCCGGTGCAAACCACACCACCCGTGTAAGTCGGTGCACACGTAACTACCCTTATAAATTAATATATTAATTTATGAAGCCTTTTTACAAAAAACTTGATTTTGGAAGCTTCAGAGGTCCAAATCACAAGCGGAAACATCCTTTGCGACCGTATTGACAACGCGGACCTAGATTTAGCTTGAAAACCTACATTTGACTACTTTTAGATTAGTTAAATTATAAAATATTAATTAATAACTTAGAACCAACTAATCAAAGGGTGATCAAACCTTAAGACTTGAACAATGAGATAAAGTATGATAATAAATAAAGGTTCTAAGGGGCATATTAGCGTGACTACTATAGAAATTGATTTAGACCATTGGTCTGAACCAGATCCTAGGAAATTATTGATCTGAGGATGATCTGACCATTATATTAAGGTATAAACGCTAGATACACACAAAAACGAATATATGGACATGAGATGAGACTAAATTAAGAACCAAATCATAATTAGAGGTCTTAGAGGATGATCCAATGGTTGGATCATCATAGATTCTATTATAATATAATAAATAACATGAAATAGTACTGTAGTACTAACAGGTACATCTGAACGTATAAGCTAAGAAGATTATATGCTTGAGTTGGGCAATCTCACATTAAGGTAGGTGACGACATTTAATGTTTTGTTTTAATTTTAAAAACTTGTATTATCATGGTATCATGATTGATTGTGATTAAATTGCACTTATTATTAATCGATGATTTTGTGAGATTTAGAGTTTTATGTTATGATCGCTATTTGATTTCAATCATGTATTATGACTGATGGTTTCATGAGATTGAGATTATCTACTTATGCACAATTAGAAAATTATCTTTCCTTATTGCATCACTAAAATTGATGAGAGTTTTCATGAGAAAGGAAAGCGAAGACTTGGTGGCTAGTCCTTTTAGAAGCTAACCCCAGGATGAGGGGCGTGCCTTGGGGATTGCGAGCGACGAGTGCTCCTAGTTTTGGACATACGTGATTTTGTGTTTTGAGTTTTATGACGGGTGCTCTCACCTTGTGGATGTCATGCTAGGAGGGAGAGGGCCGGCCACCCACCCTCCAAGATTTGTGATGTGATGTGACATGATTGTGATATGATAGACACCTGCCCGCAGATGGCTTTCAGTAGGGGTTGGTAACATGGATAGTCCACACTACCAGTCCGGGCCTTTCCATGGGGACGGACGCTAAGTCTCCCGTTATGATGTCGATGGGGAGCGGCAGTGGTTGAGACACTCGAGGGTTGCCACTGCGGCATGATGATCTATACTCTTATTCTGTATGCTTGCATAATGAGCATGGAGATGTGATTGTATGCCTGGGTGTGATGACACTTAGAGGTTGGATATGAGAACTCATGATCAGTGATACGAGTGTATGGGACACTCTAGATACCCATGTACCTTAGGGTACCCTGTTATTATTGAATGCTCATTTACATGAGATTATATCATGTTTTAAATCAGTGAGATGCATGTTTTATCGTATATAATGTTTTGAGATTTTATTAGCATTGCTTAAAATAATTATATTCTTGTAGAAAATTACTTTACTCATTATATCAATACAATTATTTGATTTTATTCCATTGATATACATTAAATGTCTATGTACCTACCAAGCATTGCTTGCTGAGGCATTGTGTTATTGTTGCAATGCCTCAGATATTAAAGAAAGACAGGACATATGAGGAGTTAGAAGAATAGTGATCGAGAAGTCTCATTTAGAGGTATCTTCTGATTTCACATGGATTGTGCATGTATATATGTTATTGGACTTGATTATACTGTTATAGGAATGTAACTGATGACTGGATGATCTTGGAATAGTAAATCTATTTTAAACATGTTTTCTTGGAAAATAAATAATAATAAAAAAATCTTGTTTTGCGTCAATGGTTGACCTTCGGGATTTTTCTAAAAATGAAATTTGATTGAAATTGTTTTTCGTTGTTTTGGTTTTTATAAAATTGGGGCCCCACCTTTTGAAAAGTTTTATATAAAAAAAGAAATTAAGTATTGAAAACCCCGGGTCATCACATCTTGTTACCTATTGGTACTACCCCTAAGTTTCTTCTAATGTTTTCATTCTTAATTGTATCCTTTCTTGTCTTGCCACTCGTCTATCTCAACATCCTCATTTCTGCAATGCTCATCCTATAAACATGATGTTCCTTAACTGCCCAACAGTCTAATCTATAGAGCATGGCTGGCCTTATGGCCATCCTATAGAATTTTCCTTTTAGTTTGATTAGCACCCGCCGATCACACAAAACTCCAGATGCCCATCTCCATTTGTTCCAACCCGCTTAGATTCTCTATGTAACCTCTCTCTCAAACTCTCCACTCTCATGAATCATTGATCCTAAGTATCAAAAGTAGTCTTTTATGGGGACTTATTAGTTATCAATCTTAATTGGCATTTCACTCCTACTCCTCTCCTTACTAAAATTGCATTCCATAAATTATGTCTTAGTTCGGCATATTTTAAATCTTTTATATTCTAATGCTTCTTTACATAACTCTAGCTTTGTGTTTACGCCCCCCTTTATCTCATCATGTAAAACTATATCATTTGCAAATAGCATGCACCATAGAATCTCCTCATGCAAATGTTTTGTTACATCATCCATAACCAACGTAAAAAGGTATGGGCCCAATGCCAATCCTTGGTGCAATCCTACAGTGACAGGAAAATCACCGGTACTGCCACTAGTAGTCTTAACATTTGTTACCGCTCCCTCATACATATCTTTAATTATGTCTATATAGCCCCGCAAAACCCCTTTCTTGCCTAACACCTTCCATATTAACTCTTTAGGGACTCTATCATAAGTTTTCTCTAAATCGATAAAGACCATGTGGAGGTCTTTTCTCCTCTCCTTATATTTCTATATCAATTGTCTTAGTAAGAAAATAGCTTCCATGATAGACCTCCCAGGCATGAAATCAAATTGGTTCTCCAATACCCTTATCTTATGTTGTAACCTCTTGTCAATCACTCTTTCAAAAAGTTTCATAGTGTGGCTCATAAGTTCGATCCCTTGATAATTAGTACAACTCTATATGTCTCCTTTATTATTACAAATTGGTGCAAGAGCACTTTTCCTCCATTCATCTGGCATTTTCTTTGATTTTATAATCATGTTAAACATGGTCAACCAAACTATTCTAGTATCTCCCATATGCTTCCAAACCTCTATTGGTATACCATCAGGCCCATGGCCTTTCCTGATTTCATCTTTTTCAAGGCCTCTTTTACTTCAAATATTCTAATCCTACGTTCATATCTATCATGTCCAATGTTATTTAGGTTTACAATATTTTCAATCCCTATATTCTCAGAGTCATTCTCATTTAACAATTTTTGAAAGTAAGTTTGTCACCTTTGTTTGATCTTGTCATCTTTGCCTAGTACCCTTTAATTATAACTTATAATGCACCTAATATGATTTAAATCCTTACCTCTTATTTTTGTAGGTTTAAACATATATTTTTCACCTTCTTTTGTTCCTAGTCTATTATAAAGGTTATCATATGCCTTAAGTTTAGCCTCACTATTCTCTTAGCAACCTTTTTAGCATTCATATACCATTCAAAGTTTTCATTATTTTTTTAGTCTTTTGTCATGCTTTAAAACACACCCGTTTTTCTTTAATAACTTTTCTTGGAAACAAACATAATGAAGAATAAAATCCAGATAGATAACTTTTCAACTGTCAGCTGAGTCAATTTGAACACTAACCTCACGCCAGTCCAAGCAATCAGCAGCTTTCACTTCTATCACATCATTCCTGGGATTGGAGCTGTTCCTATTAAGAAAACTATGGAACATGACAAATGGATCCCAGCTCAAGTGCTTTAGTGCATTACGAACTATTACAGGTCTGACCTTTAACCCAGTGCTTCTGAAAGTGTTCAAGGTCTTCATCCTGGATCTCCTGTACAATTGGACAATATAAGTAGTTATCATTAGGATAGTCTCTGGCAGCTGCTTCTATCAAGTTCTCAATCAGTCCCCCTTCTGTAGCATTTATACCAATACATAAGGGACAAATGGAAGCAACATCCCGCATTTCGAGGAAGTCATAACTGCAAGCAATTTCTTCAGCACTTATTTCCAGCCTCTTAATCCAATTCAAGGGAAAACACATCGCAAGCCAAGAATGCTAACCACAACCTCCAAGCTCCTTGGGTGGGTAAGGAATGCTGCCATCACTAGTGTTGGCTATCCATTTGGGTAAAGCAGCTGAAGCTACCAATGAATCACCAGATTTCAATTGAGGGCAGTTGATCTTCTTCATCCCTGGAAGAGGCTCGCCCTGATGCATATAACCCTTGCCTTCACAAGGACATTCAAGCCTTACAGATCCAGCTGCTCCATGTAGAGTTCCTCCACAGATCTCTCTACAGCAACTTATGTGAAGATCGTAGGAACATTTCGAGCAGCTTCTATGAAAATCTACAACAGAAGCTTTGCAGTTATCACTGCTTCAAGAAATACAACAATTCATCAGAGTGCCAAAATTTAAATCAATAAAAGGGAGATAACATCTGCACCCCTTGTCCAATATTAGCTCCCTCTTTTTAATTCACAGTTTTCTCACATCTATATATCCCAGAAAGCTTCACAGCCAATACGGGAATTTAAAATGACAAGAGTGCAAATATATAAAACAAGGGATTGGATATCATCTTCAAAAATAAACCTCTTTTCTATTTAATACTACACATACCTGGAAAGTTTCTCATCATAGCCACACCGTGCCTGTCGAGCCTGACTCCCAATTAGTGCTCCCCCTTTTATCAAGGAAATGCATCCGCAAAAGACCATAAAATCAGAGGAAGGACTATAAGTAGAAAATGCACAAACCACTTCTTTTTGCCTCTAGGTCTAGCTCAATTCTCTGTTCCTGGTTTATTTGTTTCACAACTGAAAGAAGCAAACAAATCAAATAATGTGCATGTAGGATTTTGTTGAGTTTATCTGGAGCTGTGGCAGAGCCCTGAAATAGATTGATGATGTATTGGAAGTTAGCAACCAATACTGATCAACACTAATTCATATTGTACTTCTAAATTCAAAATGAACCGCCCAGAATCAGACCTTACATCCACAGCCTTTAGATTCACAATTGAAGCATGTCTTACAATTGCAACTGCCACGACAAAGGGGACAGACTGTCCTGACTTCTTCTACTGGCATTTTCGAGTACCTAGAATAGATAGGATGTTAGAGTATTTGCAAAACCTTTCTTCGCAATCTTGCATTGCCTAAATATTGGAACCCATTGTACAAGTTCATCAAGATGAATTGTATAAATTTAGAGAGAGGATTCTAACGCTACAGAATTCAGCATTCCTTTCAAATCATAAAAAAACATAAAAAACATGCATTCAAGACAGACTGAAAGGCATGGACAAAATCACCGGATCAACAATAACACTAACCATTCCTTTAGGTAATCTGTGCAATAGTATTCCTTTTTACAGTTCAAACACCGAATCAAACTTGGTCCACCTTTCTTTCCACATTGATGACAATTCCTCTTCAGAATCCTCCCTGATCCCACGGCATTGTAACCATAAGGGGCAACCTAAAGTGAAAATAAATAAATAAAGAGGCAAAAGACAAATACAAATTTCTGAGTAAACATTCACCTGAACTGAGCTCATCACAACCGGCTCAACATTCTTGGAACGAATTCTCAGTCCAACATAACAGTCACCCTCAAAATCCAGTTTCCTTTCACAAGGCATAACCGCATTGTCAGGTTCCATCACTGGATCAGGCAAAATCACCATAAGACCATTCGGCAAGTCCTTCAACTCCCCTTCTCCATTCTTCTTCTCGGAATTCCTTCTCTTTTTTCTCTCCATTTCCCACTGCAAAACCATTTCTATCAACATTAATCTTAAATCTCTCATCTTCAACTTCATTTTCTTCGATGCCTTGGCCAACGCCTTAGGAAACCCAATTTCTCGATGTCTTTTCAGGACCGACCATTCTTGATTCAGGCCACTGGAGACTTTTTTAATTGCAGCAGCAATAGGGAGCGTTCTTTGGCCGTTTTTGATTCATTTCAGTTTCATGTGATCTGGAACTTCAATTTTGTCCTGCCGATGCTGAGCTCGTAAAAAGTGAAGTTTGCAGTGAGTTTTATTATCCGTTGCTCGCCTGCTGCACCTCCAATGCCGGCCGTCGCTTCTCCGACAACGAAGATGGTCCGGTAGCGGTTCTTCCCCCTCCACTCATTCGCCCGAAAGTGGAATACTTCCACGGCGAGCCTTGAATTCGCAGAAGCTGCTACTTTTTATTGCTCTTTTGTTGCACCTCCAATGCCGGCCGTCGCTTTTCCGGCAACGAAGATGATCCGCCAATAACTTTTCTTCTTTCTTCACCAATTCGTCGGAAAACTGAACCTTTTCACGGCGACTTTTGAGATAGTGAAATTCGCAGAAGCTTTTATTTTCCATAGCTTCTCTCCTACATCTCCAACTCTTTCCGTCGCTTCTCCGGAAACGGAGATGATCCGGCACTGGTTTCCCTTCTTCCGCCACTGAATCGCCGGAAAACGCAACTTTTACCCTTCTTCTTCCCATCTCTTTTCTTGCTCTTCCAATGCAATGATTTTCCTTCTTTCATCATTGATTTGCCGGAGAAAGCAATTTTTACCCTTTTGCTTCCTTTGTCTACTTTCTTGCACTTCCAATGCAATGATTTTCCTTCTTCCGCCATCGATTCGCCGGAAAACGGAACCTTTTGGCCTTTGCTTCCCCTTGCTCGTTTCTTGCCCCTCCAATGTAACGGTTTTTCCTCGTCTCCCTCCATTAATTCTCCACAAAACTTAATCTTTCCAGGCCGAGGTTTCGGACAGGGAGATTTGCAGTAGCCATTGATTTCCGCTGCTCTTTTGCACCTCCATTGCCTACCGTCGTTTCTTTTACAACGGACATTGTCTGGTAGAGGCTCTTCTTCCTCCATGGAAGAGGAAATCGATCAGAGAATCTAGCCTTTCTTCAATGGATGTCGAAATATTGACATGCAACGAAGGTAGGGTTTTGTTCGAGATCAGAGAGAAAGGATTTTGCAGGCAGTGCCACTATCAAATTCGAGTCTCCTAAATCCTGCAGCAGCAGAGGCTTAGGGAGAGAGAGATGGGCGGGGGCCGGGGGGCGGGGGGGGTGGTCGAGTATTTCGTTCCGTCTCGACGACTCAGCGGGAAAGGTTTTGTTTTGGGATCAGGCCGCTGTTTTTAATTGGCAATTTTACTAAGGAGCACTTTTGGGCCCACATATAATCATTAGTCCCCACAAAATCCATTTGTCTAGTCCTATTGTGATTGATTTTAGCTTGATCAAGTGATTTTGAGCGTTGATCTTTGAAGAGTGGCTTGTAGGGATTCTCTTGCTCATGGCAGTGATGCTTCCAGTATGGACCCACAATTGTGTGCATAACTCTGGTGCTAATGGGACTGATTTTAGATTGATCGGGTGATTCTGCCCGTTGATCAATGAAGAGTCAGTCATTAGGGTTCTTTTTCCCATGGTCTTGATGTTTCCTAGGAGCCTTGTGGGCCCACATGGTCATGTGGACCCAAATGAATTTGTTCGTGTAATATTTGTGAGCATAATCTGGTTCTATTTTGACTGATTTTACCTTGATCAAGTGTCTCTTACCGTAGATCTTTGAAGCCTCACGTATTAGGGTTCTTTTCACATGGCTGTGATGTTTTCTGAGAGCTACTTCGTGGGTCCACGTGTGTATCCGGACCCTACTGAATTTGTTGGTGTAATATGTGGGAGCATAATCTGGTTCTATTGTGATTGAATTTACCTTGATAAAGTCTTTCGAATCTTTGATCGTTGAAACCATGCGTATCGGGGTTCTTTTCTAATGGCCCTGATATTTGCTAAGAGCTACTAACTAGGCTCACATTGATAATGTAGACCCCACTGAATTTGTTAGAGTAATATGTGAGCATAATCTGGTCTCATTGTGACTGAATTCACCTTGATCAAGTGTTTTTGACCGTTGATCTTTTAAGCCTTACTTATTAGGGTTTTTCTCTCATGGGGTGATGTTTCCTACGAGTTACTTTGGCCCATATAGATCATGTAGGCCCAGCTGAATTCGTTTATATGCAAGCATAATCTGGTCCATTGCATCTGATTTTAACTTGATCAAGTGTATTTTACCGTAGCTCTTTCAAACCCCACTTAAGGTTATTTTCTCATGGCCGTGACAAAGGTCAAGTGGATCATACAAAATCTGTTATTCTATTATGTGAGCATAATCTGGTGCTTACCTGACTGATTTTACTTGATTAAATGATTTTGACCGTTGATTTCCCAAGTCTAACTTAGTGTTATTTTCTCATACTTATTTCACGATAGAAAAAGCTGAATGGAGAACTTGCATGTTCATTGTTTGCTAACAGCCACTCTATGTGCCATATCTGGCATGCGGTACGGCATAATCCATTAGTCTAGTATCTGATCACCATTCTGGTCATGCTTCACATGCTTTTACCTGATCAAATGATTTTAACCATTGATCTTGGAAGCCTCACAACTTAGAAGGGCAGCTTTGGTGCAATAGTTGAGTTGTTTTATGTGACATAGAGGTCATGAGTTTGAGGCGTGGAAACAACCTCTTGCAAATGCAAAGTAAAGCTGCATACTCTACACCCTTTGTAGTCTACCTCTTCCCCGAACCCCGCATACGAGAGAGCTTTGTGCATTGAGCTGCCCTTTATCTCCGAAGGCTCAATTAGGGTTCTGCCATAAAGCAAAAGATATAAAATTCTATCTTGGCCCTTAACTCGAATTGTGTTGCTTGTCAGGTCAATCGGGGCCTTGTACAACCATTAAATGCATATTTGGTTGGAAGAAAATAGATAAAAATTTGATTTTTGGAAACTATTTTCTAGCTTGAAATTGAATTATGCCAAAGACTCAAAATTTTTGCACCCTAAACAATTTTTAGGTTTTTGACTTAATTCAATTTCAAACTATAAATTTTTGTCTCAAAAACATTAGGGTTTAAAGAAACAAAATGCTTAAACTTGTAACTAAGTGTATTCCAGAGAAGATGCCAAGTTGTCCATGACCAATTTGCATTGGATGTATTTCATGCGAATCTACACAAAATAATTCAGTACAATCGAATAAAAGTATAGGAGCATGAGGAATTTCTCACTCACCACCTTTCAGTAAATAAATAAACAAATAAACATGTTTATGTAAGGCAAATCAAGTCACTCGCCAAGTCAAATTGTTGATGACCCATTGCATAACGAAAATATTTTGTTTATGCTAGAATTTCATCTCAAGACCTTCAAAACAACAACTAAAGTCCTCACCAACTCCCCTAGCTGGCCTTATAAAGTGAAATTTTTATACACAACCCGAAAGATATATATTATCAAAAATCTCACTCAATTATTTTCAAGTCACCCATCTCACTTCCAAGTTGAGTAGAGTCAAGTCAAATTTTAAGTTTATAAACTATGCCTTTGCTTGATATATGCTTCACATTTCATGTTAAAAAGACACAAGTGAATTAAAGACAAGCAACAGCTCATAACCTTGTGCAGAAAGGACTCTCCCAAGCTCAAGTGTTCTATGGCTAGGACCTGAGGAATTAGAATCAAATGTGTTGGGGTGAACCCATATATGGTCCATATCCATGTAAAAGGGAATTCTATATATATATATGTAATATTAGCGTTGTACGAAAGAAATAGAGGGTTGGAGGAGTCTCTAAGCCTCCTCCTCATCCATTGAATCTGATTAGATAGTGAAACCTCTCGAGTTTGTTTGAACCTCATAAATCTCCTTGTCTACTATTTTGTGTATTACTAAATCTATCCTAACAAGTGGTATCATAGCCAGTTTGGAGGCATCATATGATAAGATGCAGTTAAAGCACATGCTTTCAGGGATTCAAGCATGCCCAAGTACATGTCAAGTAAGAAGACCATGGAGATCAACCCAAAGAACCGTATCATGGATGACATGAGGAAGAGGGCAGATGCCCACAAGAATGACAAGTTGGTCAAGGATCTCGTTATGCTTCTCTTTGAAACTGCCCTCCTCACATCCAGATTTAGCCTCATTGGCCCCAATATATTCGGCAACAGGATCCATAGAATCTTGAAGCTTGGTTTGAGCATCGATGAAGATGATGCTGCCATTGCAGACACTAAAATGCCTCTCTTTGGGGATGCAGATGACGCCGAAGGAGGGAGAAGATTGGCTGGGCTGTGGGCTGTGGGCTGTAGTGGGTCGACATCACTGGTGGTGGACTGGCAGACAGTGTGAGGTCGATGGTATCCTAAGGAGAATGAACCAAACAAGGGCTGAAAGAGAGAGTGGCAGGCTTTGGCATCCCTTGTAGCTCTACTATTGATCAGAGAAGTTGCAGGGCTGGTGTGCATCGGTGGAGTGAAGAAAGGAAAGAAGAGAGAGGAAAGAAAAAAAAGGAAAATGGGGGAAATATCAATGTGATAGTCGAAAGTGGTGGGAGATAGCCTTAAGAGATTGGCTGTTTAAGAGAATAAAAAAATTACTTGGCACCCTATCAAAATTGATAAGGACACCCCTATGCTGTCAATATTAACAACCCCAGTTTGGATAAGAACATCCCTTAGTGAATAAAATTAGGACCCCATGACATTAATAAGAACGCCCTTGTTCAAAAACATTCATGTTGGTGAGTATACTTGGTGACAACTGAGAGTGAACTCTATGACAACTGGGAGTGGACTCAGTGACGGCTAGTGAGTAAACTGGTAACAACTAGGAGATGACTTGGTGATAGCTAGTGAATTGGCCCAGTGAACAAGTGCAGAAAGTAGAGACAATGACTGCTGCGAGTAAACTCAGTGACCGCTAGTGGAGGCTAATTGGGGAACAGTAGCTAGATAACTTAGAAATAGTAATAGGATGACTCGGTGAATACTGGTGGGATAGCTCAGCTAATAGTGGTGAGATAACTTGGTAAAAGGGGCAAGTGTTTCTTAGTGGATTCAGTGACCATTCTGAACGGACCTAGTGATCATTTCGAGTGATACTTATGAGTAGCTAATGAGTGCAGTTGATGAGGGTGAGCGTGAGAGGCATTAGCAAGCTTTTAGATGGCAGGCTTCTAGGTGGCAAGCTTCTAAATGCTTATAGTACACTCGAAATATGAGTAACCCTTCGAGGAGAAGTAAACAATATGAGCAAGCTATTGATGGAGCTACTAGAAAGCATAGGCAATTATTAGAGGGGGAGTTGGCTGAAAGTCATACTTGTAATTTGCGAGAGATGAATCAAGTTGAAAGGATTTAGTGCATCCTCCTCCCATGGTATGGAGGGAAAAATTGTTGGGGGTGGAACCCATGTGGTTCATACCCTTGTCAGCTAGAATCCTATATATATATATATATATATATATATATATAGTGGGTGAGAATTTGTATGTCAAGAAACAGTGGACGGTTGGAGGAGGCTCTGAACCTCTTCTTCTTCCATTGTGTATGATCAAATAGTGAAACCTTCTCTCCTATGGAAGTAGGTAGAGTTTGGTTGAACTACATAAATTGCCTACATTCATTTATTTGAATGTCCATATTCAAAATTGTCTATACCAAAACTCATCAATCCAAACTATATGCTAAGGGAAAGACACCTCACCTTACTTTGAAGATTTTTTTGTTGTTCTTGGTCAAAGGATAAAGACAAGAATTTCATTAAGCATGACTTATAACTTGATGAGGTCCAACAGAAAACAAAAAAGAAAGGTCAAGGGGATATTCAAGAGAGAAATGATTACTCAAAGAGCAATCTAGAAGATCAACATCGTATTTCACCTGTTAGACATCCAAAGCTGCAACAAAAGTATTATGAATGAGTTGGATCATGAAAAATGAGTTACAAAAAGTTGTTCCTGTATACTCTCATATTGAGCATATATTTGGCATTCCTTATATATCTTTCACTAGTTCACTATGAAAGCACCTTTCATTTTAGTGAGACTACATATAAAAAGTAAGATTTCAAGTAAGATCATATGCGTAAGAGGAATGTAAGGACTACACACCCTATCTTTTATGTGCGTTAGACATTTTTTTATAGATATAAGCTATTCATCATTTTCAGAATACCAAGAATAAGTAACCATGAGAAATCAATGCATTTGAACTAAGCCTAATCACTTCCCTTGGGTCTTTGAATAAAGTAGTAGAAATGATTATTGTGATTTTTTATCTAAAGAAACATATTCTAAAAACATCTGATGGAGCATGAAATTTGTTTTCTAGCCCATCTAATCCATTCCTGACATGATGAATGATTTAGATTGACAAAAATATTTAATCATGCATGAAAAAAATAGAGCATGCACTCCTTTTGCTCCTCTTCAGCATGAGTTCCTACGAAACTAGAGGCAATTCTTTTAAAATGTTTTATGGCTTGAAAGTTTGAAATTGAATTTTTGAATATTTAGTGCATTTAATTTCAAAAGGGGAGCCTTGGCACAACGATTGAGTTATTGTCATGTCTACGTACTATAGACCCTTTGTGGGCTGCTCCTTTCGCAGACTTACATATGCAAGATCTTCATGCACTAGGCTGCCTTTCAATTCTTTTTCCCATGGAAATTAATTTCCTTCTATTTCCTGCCATCCAAGACAGCTATGTACTGAGAGTCTCAAATGAGAGAGACGGAGTAAGAAAGGAAGACGAGCTCCATGCTGATATCTACTCTTTGGAATTTGATTAATCTGGGTTGTATGCTTACCCAGATACATTCTGCAATGTCACAATCATCAAGGGCTAATAGATTATCATGTGGTGAACTTATCACCTGGTAATCACCCAAGGAATGTAATCCAATAGAATTTCACTGCAGGATTTCATGTGGAAAAGTAGAAACTTTATGATGGTCGCCACTATATGGCACTATAATTAGATTGGCTGCTTAAAGTACAGCTAGAGCCGAGATATTAAGTGATCCCAACCACTAATCTGTTAGTCCTTTTCTTGATATGCCACGCCCCAAATTCCCAGTCATTGGATGATCCTAACATTTTGATCAACTGAAAGGCCCCACGTATTCTTCCTTTCTGAAAGGGCCCCCTTTTTCAAAACAAAAAGTGTGCCAATATGGTGGTGCTTGATCATACTTATGATCCAAATGGCTATAAGCACAAGTGTCCAGCTACATTAGTTTTGCTAGCTTTTTTTCTGTGCTGATTTAGGCACAAAGATTTTCCTGTTGTTTGATGATCAAGCCTTGCCTCCTGGGTAGCCTGACAGAAATGCACACAGTGGATGTACATTTTCTTCTAAAAAAATTGAAGGAGCAAGTGGAACCCACTTATTGAATGATCAAAACAATAGATTTACTCGGCCCTCCTACAAATTGATCACGCACCAATATTCTGTCATTGGACAATTCTAAGCGTGGAGACTTTTTTATCTTAGTGTAGACTGTTACTTCTCCACGAGTAACGATTCCCTCGAAACCCATAAATTAGAAGCCTAAGGCGGCGTTTTGCAACTGTTTCTTTCATTTTTATTTCTATAGCTGAGAAGCAAAAATCATAGAATCACTTTCTAATGGAAGCACTTAAAAACTTAAGTTTATCAAATCCGTTTCGAGTCTCTTTAGGAACAGCAACAAAAGGTCTCCCACAGGCTTCTGTTCAGCCGACTAGGACTAAAATATGAACATCGATCCAAATTGTGAGAACTACATAATCTACATAGATAAATCAATTAGGGGCCAAGGCAATGCTTATATAATCTGGTTTATGCCATTATCTATGCTTTATTACTCCATATTAACACCATCAAATAATCTAGCATATATATAGAATCGCATAAACCTGCCTTGATAATCTGACCTTTTTATTGATGGCATGAGAAGATATTGTGAAAAATGAAAAACCAGGCAGTTCCCTTTATCAAGTAACAAACACGCTATTACAAGCATTACAAGAAATTAAGGACCACACCAATCACAAGAATCAAACAAGTACAAACTAAAACACGAAAGTCTCAGCAACAGCTAGCTAAACCTAGTACCATTATCATCAAAACAAACCTAAAACATCATATACCATCTTTCTCTTCTTCAGCAGGAGTCTCCTTGTTGGTTTGTTCCCACTCTCTCTCTTCTTCAGGAGTCTCCTTCTTTGTTTGTTCCCCCTTTTTCTCTTCTTCAAGAGTCTCCTTTGTTTGTTCCCACTCTTTCTCTTCTTCAGGAGTCTCATTCTTCATTCGTTCAGCCTTTTTCTCTTCTTCAGGAGTCTCCTCGTTTGTTTGTTCCTCATCTTTCTCTTCTTCAAGAGTCTCCTTGTTTATTTGTTCCCCCTTTTTCTCTTCTTCAGCAGTCTCCTTGTTTGTTTGTTCGTCATCTTTGTCTTCTTCAGGAGTCACCTTGTTTGTTTGTTCCTCATCTTTCTCTTCTTCAGGAGTCACCTTGTTTGTTTGTTCCTCATCTTTCTCTTCTTTAGGAGTCTCCTTGTTAGTTAGTTCCCCATGTTTTTCTTCTTCAGCAGAAGTATCCCCTTTTTGTTGTGTCCCATCATTTTCAGCAGAAGCAATCTCCTTTTTTTTCTGATCCCTAGCCATCTCTTCCCCAACCTTTCTCAACGCCAAAGGAAGCCCATTACACTTCTTAGTAATCTCATCCTTCATTTTTTCCAACTTAGATGGCAATTTCAATCCGCTTTCTTCATATGCACCTTTAAATACAGCCCACCCATCATTTCCAAAAAGAGGAGCTGGATGATGTATTAGTCCTTTGTTCCCCACGATTTTCCTAGCATCTTCTTCCCTAGTAGTTGTGATGATAATGGCACTACCATTTCCCTTTGGCAACCCATATGCTAATCTTTCGCTCCATTGTTTCGTCGGATCCTCTGGCGGATTGAGATCTAAATCGCAATACCACCTACCCAAATTTCGAACATCATCAAAAACTATCAAGAACCTCTTATTCATCAATTGTGCATGTAGGAGGAATAACAACACGCCCAGGTCATCCAGATTCTTCTCCTTACCAATGTTGAGAATATTTTCAACGAATTCGGGTTCTAAACCAAGGTTGTCTAGTGTTCTTCTTAAGAGCACAATTCGACGGCATTGTGGTGACACCCAAACCCATAACCTTAGTGAGAACTTATCAATCACCTCATCACTTGCAAATACTTTCTGGGCTAGCGTGGTCTTTCCGGTGCCGAATTGTCCGACGATCCCGACCAAATTGAGATTTTCTTTCTCCTTGAGAAGGGCGTCCTTAATATTTTTCACATCTTCCTCCCACCCAAATAATATGGACTCATCAACATCACTTGTAGTCCACTGAATAGGTTTTTCTTCTTTGCACGATAGGCTTGCATTTTCTTTTAGTTTTCCAGGAGGATTCCGCTCCATCTCTTTCCTAGTATCTTGAAGTTTTTGTTTGATACTTGCTAACTCCTCCTTAGTTTTACAAAAGAAGAAGATTTCGGAAGCTGAATAGCAATTAATGCGAATCGTCTTTCGCTGTCTAGGCCGCTTCGAAATGGTTAGGCTCTGGGCTAAGAGTTTGTTGAGGTGAACCATGGAGCCTTTTAGCAGGTCGGTTGTTTGCGGCGAAAACGGGGCAGGGGTAGGAGATTGTAAGCGTTCTACCTCTTCCCTGATCTTGAAAAACATGCTCTTAAACGGGAACTTTGCATCTTTCTCCACGTTCAACTGATAGAGGAACTTTTCTGTCTCTTGGAAGGCTATGTCTTGTGACATTCTTGTTTGTTCTAAGGGAAAGAAAATTAACGAGGGCAGAAAGAAAGGTTTTGTTACTTACCGAGTAGTCGTGGAAGTTGCAAAACTCTTGCAGTTTGAAAGAGCAATTTGATCTCAAGAAGTGGTGAGAAAATTTAAATTAGGAAGAGCTGAGGAAAAAAGATACAGTCAAATATATCTTTAAAGCAAAAGTTATGTACGTACAAATTTGCCTTGTGGTTGAGGAAAAGCTAATAAGGGAATTGGGTACCTAACGTGCAGTTTCGGGATTTGCATGTTTTAAAGAAGTGGGGCCAAGAGTGAAGTGATCCAAACCTTTCATCTTCTCAATGCATCTTAATGTATGGGTCGTCAACCAACAATCATCTCCCCTGGATGACCCTGAGATTCCTAACCATTAGTATTCTATAGTGTAAATGGAGGTTTTTAAAAGCTATGGAAAAGAAAAAAAGGAAAAAGGAAAATTCTAATAGAAAAAGCGAGTTAACATGTTTTGTTGTTTCTTTAATTTTTGGATGCGTACGGAAAGAAAAAGCAACCCTATTCATCCATCAAAAAAGCCAGAGTTTAAAAACTCGAAACTGCTCGGAAGACCCAAGTCCTATTCTACATTGGTTTAGCGGGAACTGACTCATCAACAGAATCCTGAAACAGCCAGTCATATGATAGTACTGAATTAAGATGGAGTTCAGTTTGTTCCAAGTAAACAAGCTTTATCCTAGTTACAAAGATGAATGTTGTTCTAAGGTGAAGAATATTGTTGTTTACTGATCATGAAGGTGGCAGAACTTGCCAAGCATTGGACAGACTGAGTAAACTGAGCATATAAACACTAGGATCAAAGTAGAAGTGCTATAAGGTTGGTCCTTAGGATTAAAAGCTGTGATGAGTGTATGTGGTGATATAAATTGAACAATAAATGGAAACCTCTATGATTGATGGGAAAAGCATAGCAAAGACCCTTCTGCAGAAGGGCCTTGATCAATGATTATTTAGACTCTCCACCGGTATTCTCTTGTAAGCCAAAGGCTCAACGTTCAAGAATATCGTGTGCTGGAGAAAAGGCTTTGAGAGTTCGCATATGGCAAATATGTCCAGAACAGAGGTTGTAGGTATCAAATTTCTAATTCAGAGAGACTTGATCTAATCAGAGTTGGCAGAGAATAACTCCTATGTGCTCCTGGTGATGTTGGGACATGCGAACCCCAAAGATATGCCATGGGTTGCAGACGCAGATGGAGAGAGATTAAGCGGGCTGGAGAAGTGCCAACCCTAGACTTTTGTTGATACTGGCTGAAAATCTTTTATATGAGAGTTTCGTTTGAAAACTTTTCCACCATTTATGCCCATTTTGGCCATCTAATTGAGCAACATGGAAGGAAGAAACAGTTCTGGAAAGGAAACAGCCTATCTATGTGGATATCTTTTCAGGGACACAAATGAAGGTCCTCCCACTGACAGATTTTCTCAAGAAAATTTGCCTTCTCACGCATCCAAACGTCAAAAATTTAGTAGCAGTCCTGCTGATTAAACAAGCTCTTAAAGAACGGTTTTGTAACAAGGCTATTTCACAAATTCACTGGAGATTTTGGCTGTGCATGGGGTATGACTTCTGTTTCTGCTTCAGAAGAATTTTAGTTATAAAACGAAAAAGCAGAGCATACTCCAAGTTTGCTTGGAATTTCCTTACTCTTAATGCAAGCAACAAGATGATGCAGCAGAATCCACTAGTTACTGACAACAAAGGCCTGCATACTACTTCTGTTTCTATTTATATTTCATGATTAATTAAGAAGAACAAAAACTGCAATTCCCATTTGGGTAACAATACAATCAGTATGGTCTGTATATGTACAATTGAGTGAACCTTCAAAGAAGTGAGCAGAACATCTGTGTCCAAATACTCACCACCCTTTGCCTCTGAGCCACAACCAATCAAGGGTGACCCCAACAAATATTCCTGCGTGAATACATAATACGAGCAAGTTCTCTAAGCCATTTTGCTCGGGTCCCTGCAAAAGCAAAGTTCAAATGATCATCCATTAACAGATATATCTGAAACCTAATCATACAAAATAACTATTGGTTCAAGCAATTAGCAGAGTTGGTTAAGTGCCCTATCTCACAACAAAGAGGTTTCGATTTCTAATCTATTCACAGTTTGAGACAAGAAAACAAAAAGAGAATACAACATAGGTGTGAATTTCTCATTAACCGACCTTGTAACCCTTGGGTGCCATAGTAAGAACACAAACAGTTAGGTAACCATTTGTTAATCCCAAGAATGATGTCAGCAGGATCATCCAGCCTTGGTCCCCATACTTGGCTGTAATGTAGAATTCCGGGATAAGAAGGAAGCGTGAAAGAGTTGCTAACATGATGCCCCTTCATCACGTGATCCTTGACCTTTCAATAAGAGGAATGTACCTCCCAATGACATACAATGTAGAAATACCTGATAGCAATTGTAAGATTCAATATAATATAAAGATTTATAGTTTTCCTTTCTTTTAGAACCATATACTAGTCACAGCCCCAAACACACTCATTAGTCAAAATTTACCAACTAAGAAGTATAATAATGTACCTTTAATAACAAGAAGTCAACTCGTTATTACAATCAGAAAGTAAACGGTGGCACACACCCTTTTCTAGTTTAAAGGTCTCTTCAATAACCTGTTATTCAGCAATCAATCTCCTTTTTCTCCTTGTTAGAATTTCCACCAGAAATTTTTGGTTGCAAGGGGGTGAGTACGAGGACTCATCCATATTGATATTCAATATATATGTTCATAAGTTATAACATAACATGTCAATTCCGTCAATATCCATGATAATCAATTCACATATAATAAAATTGTCAAACACATGATTCCATACATAGAATTTATCGTTGCTTCAAACATTCAATAATAAATCAAAGACAACAATTTCAATAAGAACAACTAAATATCATCTATCAAAGTAGAAGTTATCAAAATGATTCATTAATCCTTGAGAAATTTTTGACATGAACAACATGTCTCACATATAAAATATAAAGTTAAAAACATAATGCCTGTCAAAAACGTGTTCGGATACCTCGGCCACTACACTGCTTCCATAGGAAGGAACGGATCAGTACAAGATGGAGTCTATCCCATCTCATCCACCCTTAAATTATATACTAGTATCAATATTAAAAGGAACTAAGGGCCAAGCTGGTCTATATCATACATAGCTAGCGTGAGTATCTAACTGATTACGCACCCAGTGTAAAACAATTCTCGAGAGTCTAACTGACAACTCAAGTCAAATTTAGTATTTATATGGATGCTTAACTGGTCATCCAACTTAGTTAATTATGTCTTTGGACATAGGAATAAAATTTCAACTAGATAATAATTAGAATACTTCTGTATACAACACTTTCCTTAAGTAATTATTTATATCAGAAATTCTCTTTTACAAAAACAAATTATTTCCAACTTCAGATGCCAGTCGGCAAGGAAAAAGTTGAAGATGATTTTGTTATTTGTTTCCTACTTGCAAATGAATATGCATTTGTATATTAGTTTGTAAATAAGAAATGAAAATCATATCTAGCTTCTTAAAGTATGGTAACCTAACATAACATAAATCGAAAACTGACATTCCTTCAAGCTAAGGCATTCCCCATAAGCGACACGCTACATCGGATCCTGAGTGTAATGAAAAATGAGCAAGGGTTGCTAGGGCGTTTCATCAGAAGCAACATGCTACATCAAATCCCCGGTATAGTGGAGAATGGGCAAGGGCTGCTAGATCATCCCCTTAGAAGCAAAGCGCTGCATCAGAACTCAGGTGTAGCGAAAAGTGGGCATGGGTTCATACCAGTGAGGTCGAGAAGTGCGCAGGTAAATGGGATATCTCAAGAGCATAAAAATTTGTATTGCCACATGGAATATAGAGACATTGACAGGTAAGAGTTTGGAGTTAGTAAATATGATGAAGTGTAGGATATTCAACATCACTTGTATCAAAGAAAACAAGTAGAAAATATCTAAAACTAGAGAAATCGATGGATATAAACTCTAGTACCTATCTCCTCTTCCTTCTCTTTCTCCTCTCTTTTTCTCTTATCCCTCTCCTTTCTTTTCTCTCTCTCTTCTCTCTCTTTTTCTCTTTCTCTTCTCTCCCTCTCTTTCACGTTTCTCTCTCCCTCTTCTTATACTCCCCTTCTCCACTCCCAAGAATGTTTTTCCCCTCTTAGGAGGGTGGGGCTGGCTGACTTTCTCCCTCTCCTCTCTTTCCCTCACTCCCTCTTTTCTCCCTTCTTCTTTCCTCTCCTCACCTCTATCTCACGTTCCCTACTTTCTCCCCCACGCTCTCACCTCTCTCTCCATCTACCTCCTATTGCTCTCTATCCCTCCTTCTCAGCCCCAACACATCTCCCACCTTCCTCCTCTGTCAATCAGCCCTTCTCTCTTCTCTTCTCTCTCTCTCTCGTCTCTGATTTCCCAATTGATCTCCTTCCTTCGCGTAAGCCAAGCCCTCTCCATCTCATTTCCCTACTGGCCGGCTTAGGTGCGTGACACACCAAGCAGCCTGGCAGATCTCCAATTTCTCCATTCTCTCCATCTCTAAAATCTCCCCAGTTCATTGGCTGTCCAGTCCAGGGGACGCCACACCGTTCAGCCGAGACCGCACAGCCAAATCCCTCACTTTTCCCTCTTCTTCTCTCTCACGCACCGCCCCTCTTCTCTTCACTATGTTCCAGTTTCTACACCTCCCTCGTCTCCAACCACCCCTCACTGGTTATGCACTGCCCAGATCGCACTACAGCACTGCCCTTCTCCCACATCGTCATTGCTGTCGGACTGATCAGAGGAAGAAAACCCAGATTCTGGTTTTCCTCCTTTTCCTTCCATTTTCCTCCCGTAGCACTTGATCTGCCTTTGTTCCCAGCCATCCTCTGCTTTTCCTTTTCCACCCAAACCAGCACAGACCAGCCGGCTTTCTCCAGCAACGCCCAGACAGAGGCACCACTGCCCAGACCCATCCGGACGGTCCTGGGGAAGAAAACCCAGAACGGGTTTTTCCCTAGATCCTCCTTCTTCCTCCCTTCTTCTCAATCCCCCTTCTTCTCTAAACTGGACGGCCAAAGGAGAGAAAACTCGTTCTGGGTTTCTCTCCTTCTTCCCTCTTTCTCTTCCTCTCCTCCTTCCTCTTTTTCTTCTCCTTCCTCTTTTCCTCCCTCCTTCCTTCTTCCCCTCTTCCGGTTTCCATCGTTGTTTTCCTAGTTTTTTTCGTTAAAAACCAAAAACCCCAGAAATTACGAATCTGCCCCGGCAGATCTCAGTAATTCCACTTCTGTCCTTTATCAAAAATACCAATTGAGTCCCTGATTTAATTCCAACTGTGTCCCTGTGCTATTTTGGTTTTACCTTATCTTCATTCTGACTATTCAGGGACAGTGCAATCCAAGGACAAGCAATCCAGTACGCCTTTTAGTTTTATTTTCTGTTGTCTTTTGAATAAATAATTGTGCAAAGTGCAGAAATTGAATAAAGTTGGATTTTAGTTTATTCTTAGTTTATTTTTAGTATAGTCTTCGTTTTTATTCTTTTATTAATTGAATTTTATTGAAAACTCCATCATTTTAAATCAAGTCCTCGTGGGACGACCTGTACTTGCATAAGCTACACTACAATAGCCCGTGCACTTGCAGTTAAACAATCAACAGTGCATAAACACCACAAGTAGGGTTAGAAGATATAATCAAGATATAATCTTGGAAAGATACAGAGGGAGTCATGTAATCTTAACACTGAGGGAATATTTATAGGAGCAGACTTAAATGACCATGTAGGGAAAGAAAATGAAGGATATGAGAGGATACATGGTGGGTATGGTATAGGAGAACGAAATGAAATGGAGAAACTATCCTCGATTTTGCTTTGTCATATAACCTGACCACTGTAAATACATTCTTTAAGAAGAGGGATGAACACTTAGTAACCTTTAAAAGTGGACTTCATAAAAGCCAAATTGACTTTTTTTCTACTTAGAAATACTAAAATATCAATGTATAAGAATTATAAGGTGATACCCAGTGAGAGTAACCTCACAACATAGGTTAATGGTTATGAATATCTATATTAAAAGATGGAAGAAAGGAAATGAACTTAATGGGTATTTAAAAACTAAGTGATGGAACTTAAAAGGAGAGAAAATACCCTCATAAAGGAAACTAGAACTATGAAAAAGAAGTAAACACCATGTGGGTTAACATTGCTTAGTCCATTAAGAACATGACAAAAGATGTCTGAGGAATATCTAAAGGCAAAAGGCAATTAATAAAGAAAACATGGTGGTGGAGTGAAACAGTGCAAAAAGTTATTCAAGAAAAATGAGTATGTCCTAAAGTATAGCAGAAGAATAGAAATAATGAAAACTATGAACAGTATAAGAATGCTAAAAAGGTTGTTAAGAGAATAGTAAGTGAGGCTAAACATAAAGCATATGATGACCTCTATAATAGACTAGGAACAAGAGAAGGTGAGAAAAATGTGTTAAAACTTGCAAAATAAGAGAATAGAAGGGTAAGGACTTAGATCATGTTAGGTGAATTAGAAGTGATGATCAAATGGTATTGGTCAAAGATGATAAGATTAAACAAAGGTGGGAAGCTTACTTTTAAAATTTTTTAAATGACAATGGCTCTAAGAATATAGGGATTGAAAATACTGTAAACCTTAATAGTATTAGACATTATCTATATAAAAGTATGATTAGAATACTTGAAGTGAAAGAGGTTTTGAAAAAGATGAAATTAGATAAGGCTATGAGACATGATGGTATACCAATAGAGATTTAGAAGCATATGGGAGATACTAGAGTAGCTTAGTTGACCAAGTTATTTAAAAAGATTATAAAATCAAAGAAAATGTCGGATGAATGGAGGAAAAGCTCTATTATACCAATTTATAAGAATAAAGGAGACATACAGAGCTGCACTAATTATCGAAGGATCAAACTTATGAGCATCACTATGAAACTTTTTGAAAGAGTGATTGAGAAGAGGCTACGACATGAAATAAGTGTATTGGAGAACCAGTTTAGTTTCATGCCTAGGAGGCCTACCATGGAAGCTATTTTCTTACTAAGACAATTGATAAAGAAATATAGGGAGAGGAGAAGGACCTCCACATGGTCTTTATCGACTTAGAGAAAGCTCATGATAGAGTCCCTAAAGAGCTAATATAGAGGGTATTGGGTGAGAAAGAGGTTTCGTAGAGGTATATAGACATAATTAAAGATATGTATGAGGGAGCGATAACAAATGTTAAGACCACTAGTGGCAAGACTGATGATTTTCTTGTCATTGTAAGATTGCATCAAGGATCAACATTGAGCCTATACCTTTTCACGTTGATTATGGATGAGTTAACAAAACATTTGCAAGAGGAGATTCCATGGTATAGGCTATTTGCAAATGATATAGTTTTACTTGATGAGACAAGGAAGGGCGTAAATGCAAAGCTATAATTATGGAGAGAAGCATTAGAATCTAAAGGATTTATAATCAGTCAAACTAAGGCAGAATATATGGAATGCAATTTTAGCAAGGAGAGGAGTAGGAGTGGAGCATCAGTCATGATTGATAACCAAGAAGTCTCTATAAAATTCCACTTTCGGTACTTAGGATCAATGATTCATGAGAGTGGAGAGATTGAGGGGGAAGTTACCCAAAGAATCCAAGCTGATTGAAACAAATAAAGATGTGCATCTAAAGTTTTGTGTGACTGGCAGGTGCCACTCAAACTAAAATAAAAATTCTATAGGATGGCCATAAGGCCAGCCATGCCCTATGGATTAGAGTGTTGGGCAATTAAGGAACATCATGTTCATAGGATGAGCATCGCAGAAATGAGAATGTTGAGATGGATGAGTAGCAAGACAAGAAATGATAGAATTAAGAATGAAAACATTAGAAGAAACTTAGGAATAACACCAATAGGTAACAAGATCAGGGATATTAGGCTTAGATGGTTTGGACATGTCCAAAGGAGACCAAAAGCGGCATTGGTTAGAAGAAGCGAGGCAATGCAAGTAGAAGGTTGTAAAAGGGCAAGGGGAAAGCCCAAAAGAATATGGATAGAAGTGGTGAGAAAAGATTTAAAAACTTTGGGACTAAATGAAGCCATGATACTTAATAGAAAGAAATGGGGGAATAAGATTCATGTGGCTGACCCCTAATTGGTATAAGACTTTGATGATGATGACGACAAAAACAAATTAATAAGATCTAATCAATTTATTTTTATTTCTATACCATAATATACAATTTATAACATATACTTTTTAGATTATTCAACCTATTATATTTACAAAACTTTTCACTTTATTCTTGTGAGATGTTCAACCTACTTTTGTTATTTTTCAATCTTATAATTATCTTTCTATACTAATGATTTCACTTATTACACTTTACTCATCATAGTTTTCTTATTAAGGTCATCATCTTAATTTTACTACTACTTATATAAGAAAGTCTTCAAGTATTAATTTGATTGTCTTTAATGTATTTTAACTTAATCTTATTACTTTAAAACTATCAATTCATTGTATCCAAACTAAACATGTATTTAGTATTCCTACTCTGGATGCATATGTATAATATCATTTAAAGAAATAGAGTTTATTATAGTCGGAACTAAGACTTTAGAGAGGATTATAAGCTCTTAACATGAAGAACTTATTCTACGTTAAATAGTAATATCTATACCTTATTTCTAAAAGAATGATAGTTTGTAACTAACAAAGAAAATAGTATGTAGTTACGGTGTGTGTGTGTGTGTGTGTGTGTGTGTAGTTGTGTGTGTGTGACTATCTTAGTCAGTGTTTCAAGGTATTAGAATACTACTGTTGCTGAAATTTATTGATAAAGTTATTCACAATATAGTTTACAGATTTATAGCTACAGCCAAAGGGGTTGAGTTCTTTAGAAATTTCCTTCCTCTGTAAGATTAGATTATATGAATAAAACAAGACTAGGACCACTGTATAAACTGATATTCAATCCAAGATGGCTTGAGGGGGAGGCCCCAAGATAGTCTGAGGCAACAAACCAAGATGGCCTGAGGGGATGAAGGCGGGGATGGACAGAGAGTTAGTCCCACATTGCCCGGGGAGGGGATGCTGGGCTGTTGGTAAGAGTCCAGGAGACTCTAACTAGTAGGATGCGTTCTGCTATAGGAAACAAAACCCTGAGGGCCGCCAAGATGGCTTGAGGGGGAGGCCCCAAGATAGTCTAAGGGACTCAGAGGGGACAATATCTTCCGTTATGTACTCTGATACCTGGAGGATGCGTTTTAAAGCCGTGAGGCACTCTGTGCCAAAGCAGACAATATCCTACTGAGCCCCGGGTTGTTATAGTGGTATCAGAGCCAGTTCCCCTCATGATAGTGGATGGCTAACCGCACGAGCGAGCGCTTGTCCCCTAAGGGGGAGAGGTGACTCCTTTGCCGTCTTCCAAGATGACCTGAGGGGATGAAGGCGGGGATGGACTGAGAGTTTGTCCCACATTGCCTGGGGAGGGGATGTTAGGTTGTTGATAAGAGTTCAGGGGACTCTAACTAGTAGGATGCGTTCTGCTTTAGGAAACAAAATCCTGAGGGCCGCCAAGATGGCTTGAGGGGGAGGCCCCAAGATAGTCTGAGGGACCCAGAGGGAACAATATCTTCCGCTGTGTACTCTGATACCCGGAGGACGCATTTTAAAGCCGTGAGGCACTCTGTGCCAAAGCAGACAATATCCTACTAGGCTCCGGGCTGTTACATCACACTTAACACATATATATATATATATATATATATATATATATATATATACTAAACAAGGATAGTTACATTCTCCTAACTATATAATGTGGGACTAAAAATAAAACAAAACTAAGACTAAGTAAAGCTATACAATACTATGTTATATTCAACACTCTCCCTCAAGTTAGAGCATATAAGTCATATGCACCAAGCTTGTTATAAATGAATTTAATTCGAGGTCCTTGGTGAGATTTTGTGAAGATGTCTGCTAGTTGATCATTTGAATTGACGAAGCTAGTAGCAATACATCCCGACAAGATCTTTTCTCTAATAAAATGACAATCCACTTCTATGTGTTTAGTCCTTTCATGGAAAACTAGATTAGATGCAATATGTAAGGCTGCTTGATTATCACATATGAGCTCCATCCTCTCCGAATTTCTTCTCTTGGAGTGGTTGTTTCAGCCAAATAAGTTCACATATTGCCATAGCCATGGCTCGATACTCAGCTTCTGCAGTTGATCTGGCAACTACATTTTGTTTCTTACTTTTCCAAGATACTAAGTTACCTCCAACAAAAACACAATATTCGGAGGTAGAATGCTTGTCTGAAGGAGAACTAGCCCAGTCAGCATCTGTGTACCCAACAATTTGAGTGTGACTTTTATCTTCATATAACACACCTTGACCTAGTGCTCCTTTAATATATCGAAAAATGAGAACCACAGCATCCCAATAACTATCACACGGTGACTGTAGGAATTGACTGACTACACTGACAACAAAAGAGATATCTGGTCAAGTATTGGCTCTGATACCATGTTAAAATAGAGCCGAGAGAGAGAGAGAGAGAGAGAGAGAGAGAGAGAGAGAGAGAGAGAGAGAGAGAGAGAGAGAGAGAGAGAGAGAGAGAGAGAGAGAGAGAGAGAGAGACCCTTAGAATGGGTGAATGTGTGTTGGTGATTTTACACCTCACACTTAATACACACATAGATATATACACTAAACAAGGATAGTTACATGCTCCTAACTATACAATGTGGGACTAAAAATAAAACAAAACTAAGACTAAGGCTAACTAAAGCTATACAATACTATGCTATATTCAACAATGTTCTCCCAAAAGCGACACGCTACATTGAATCTCGGGTGTAGTAAAAAATGGGCAAAGGTTATTAGAGCGTTCCCTCTAAAGTGATGAGCTACATCAAAACCCAGGTGTAGTGAAAAGTAGACAGGAGTTCATGCCATGGAGATCAAGAAGGGCAGCCTCGATGCACGAAGCTCCCGCCTATGCAAGGTCCGAGAAAGGGGCGAACCATAAGGGCCTATAGTAGACAGCCTTACCTTACATTTTGCAAGAAACTGATTTCAAGTGCTATGGAGATCAAGAAGGGCGCTGGTAAATATGCTATCTCCAAAGCATAAGATTCGTATATCTAGGGACATTGACAGGCAAGAGTTTGGAGTTAGTACACACGATGAAACGGAGGAGAGTCAACATCGCTTGTATCAAAGTGGAAAGGAGCTAAAGCTAGAGAAATTGAAGGGTATAAATTATGGTATGTGGGAAAGGATAATAACAGAAATAGCATAGGAATAATAGTTGATAAAGAATTAAAGGATAAAGTTGTGGATGTTAAAAGAATCAATGATAGAATTATAATAATCAAACTTGTTCTAGGAGAGTAGATCATAAATGTTATAAGTGCATATACACCACAAGTAGGGTTATAAGATATAATCAAGAGACAGTTTTGGAAAGATACGAAGAGAGTCATGCAAGAAATTTCTAACACTAAGAGGATATGTATATGAGCGGACTTAAATAACCCTGTAGGAAAAGAAAAGGAAGGATATGGTATAGGTGAACAAAATGAGATGGGAGAAACTATCCTTGATTTTGCTTTGTCATATAACCTAACTATTGCAAATATACTCTTTAAGAAGAGGAATGAACACTTAATAACCTTTAAAAGTGGACTTTATAAAAGCCAAAAAAAAAATTTCTACTTAGGAATATTGAACAATCAATGTGTAAGGACTGTAAAGTGATACCCGGCAAGAGTTTAACCTCACAACATAGGTTAATGGTTATGGATATCCATATTAAAAGATGAAAGAAGAGAAATGAACTTAATATGTATCCAAAAACTAAGTGGTGGAACTTAAAAGGAGATAAAATAACCTCATTAAAAAATAAGTTGATGGTATAAGAAAACTGGAACTATGAAACAGAAGTAAACACCATCTGGATTAATATTGCTAAGTCTATTAAGAAAGTGACAAAAGATGTCTTAAGAATATCTAAAGGTAAAAGACAATTAGTAAAGAAAACATGGTGGTGGAGTGAAACAGTGTAAAAAGTTATTCAAGAACAACGAATGCATTTTAAAGCATGGAAGAAGACTAGAAATATGAACAATATAAAAATGCTAAAAAAGTTGCTGCGAGAATAGTAAGTGAGGCTCAACTTAAGGCATATGATGACCTCTATAATAGACTAAGAACACAAGAAGGTAAGAAAGATGTGTTTAAACTTGCAAGAGTAAGAGAACAGAAGGGTAAGGACTTAAATCATGTTAGGTGCATTAGAAATAATGATCAAATAGTATTAGTCAAAGATAATGAGATCAAACAAAGGTAAGAAACGTACTTTCAAAATTTGTTAAATGACAATGGCTCTGAGAATATAGGGATTGAAAATACTATAAACCTAAATAACATTGGATATTATAGATATAAACGTAGGATTAGAATACCTAAAGTGAAAGAGGCATTGAAAAAGATGAAATTAGTAAAGGCCATGGGGGCCGATAGTATACCAACAGAGGTTTGGAAGCATATGAGAGATATTGAGATAGTTTGGCTAACCAAATTGTTTAACAAGATTATAAAATTTAAAAAAAATGCCTCATAAGTGGAGGAAAAGCTCTACTGTACCAATTTATAAGAATAAAGGGGACATACAGAGCTGTACTAATTATCAAGAGAACAAACTTATGAGTCACACTATGAAACTTTTTGAAAGAGCGATGGAGAAGAGGCTGCGGAAGGAGACAAGTATATCGGAGAATTAGTTTAGTGTCATGCCTATGAGGTCTATCATGAAAGCTATTTTCTTACTAAGACAATTGCTAGAGAAATATATGAAGAGGAGGAAAGACCTCCACATGGTCTTTATCGATTTAAAGAAAGCTTATGATAGAGTCCCTACAGAATTAATATGGAGGGTGTTGGGATAGAAAGGAGTTTCGTGGGGGTATATAGATATAATTAAAGATATGTATAAGAGAGCGATAACAAATGTTAAGACAGCTAGTGGTGAGACTGGTGATTTTTTTTGCCACTATATTATTGCACCAAGGATCGGCATTGAGTCCATACATTTTCACATTGGTTATGGATGAGTTAACAAAACATCTGTATGAGGACATTTACTGGTGCATGCTATTTGCAGATGATATAGTCTTACTTGATAAGACAAGAGAGGGTTTAAACACAAAGCTAGAGTTATGGAGAGAAGCAATAGAATCTAAAGGATTTAAAATCAGCTGAACTAAAACAGAATATATGAAATGCAATTTTAGCGAGTGTAGGAGGGGAACACCAGTCAAGATTGATAACCAAGAAGTCCCAGTAAAAGACCACTTTCGTTACTTATGATCAATGATTCATGAGAGTGGAGAGATTGAGAGTGAGGGTACCCAGAGAATTCAAGCGGGTTGGAACAGATGGAGATATGCATCTAAAATTTTATGTGATCGGTGATTATTACTCAAACTAAAAGAAAAATTCTATAGGATGGTCATAAAGCCGGCCATGCTCTATGGATCGGAGTGTGGGGCAATCAAAGAACATCATGCTCGTAGGATGAGCATCGCAAAAATGAGGATATTGAGATGGATGGGTGATAAGACAAGAAAAAATAGAATTATGAATGAAAATATTAGAGAAAATTTAGGGGTAGCACCAATAGGTAACAAGATGAGGGAGATTAGACTTAGATAGTTTGAACATGTCCAAAGGAGACCGAAAACGACATCAGTTGGAAGGAGTGAGGTGATGCAAGTATAAGGTTTTAAAAGGGCAAGGGAAAGACTCAAAATAATGTGAATAAAAGTGGTGAGAAAAGATTTAAAAACTTTGGGACTAAATGAAGTCATGATACTTAATAGGGAGGAATGGAAGAATAAGATTCACGCGGTCCACCCCAAATTGGGATAAGGGCTTGACGATGATGATGATGAATAGTAAAATACAAGTCCAAACTCCAAAGACTCCATTGAATATATTTCTTGTTTCATGACTGCAGAAACCTTCATAAAGTATGATCGCTAATCCTAATTAGTCTCAAAACTACACAACCTGACAAGCTCCCAAGCTTTAAGAGATATTCTAGTAATATAACATTAGAATTTTAGGCCTAAAAGAGTCCGTTGCTATGTTCGACATGGATTTCTGGACCCAGATTGATTCATTCAAGAATGCAAATATATTTATGAAATAGTACGTGTTGACGTCATCATAATATCACAATCAGAGTCAAGTCCAATCCATATTCTTCGTTCTATTGGGTGAACAGTTTACCCTTTCTTAGTAGTAAGTTGGACAAGCATCACAAACAAACCCCATATCTGAAACGATCTTATTTTTGAACCTAAGAGGCCAGCATACCTCCAAAAGGCCTGAGAAGTACTAAGCTATCTCAGAACAGTGCACCAAACTCTGTAACAACTTTGCAATAAGAGACAATGTGATTAACTGTCTCCTCCACCTCTTTAAACAAAAGTATAGAAACATATTATTATTATCATCTTCATCCTCATAATACGATCTAAAATAATGATCTTTTATAGCACCACCATCCAGCAACCACTTTGCACCCCAAGCAGAATTGGAGATTTCCAAATTATAGGTCAACTCCTTTCTGGATCATCTTCATTCAACAAAAGATGGAAAACAGAGTTTTCTGGAAACATACCATTTGGATTGGCGGCGAAAACGTCTATTACCAACTTGATGAAACAATCACCCTCAAACAAGAAAAAAGGGCAGCCCCGGTACACGAAGCTCCCGCCTATGCGGGGTCTGAGAAAGGGGTGGGCCACAATGACCTAAAGTAGGCAACCTTACCTTGCATTTTTGTAAGAGGTTGATTCCACACCTTGAACCCGTGATCTCAAGGTCACATGAGGACAACTTTTACTGTTGCGCTAAGGCTCCCCTTCACCCTTAAACAAGAAGAGACAATAAAAAAAGTGTATGAACTCATCCTCTTTCAGGTTCTATTACACGGACACCCATAACCATCGCCAAATCCCAACTAGCCATCTCATAATTATCTGAAACCCGCAGAGTTTGTACCTTGAAATCATATAGAGCTTTGAGAGAAGTTGGTGGAAAGGTATACTTCCCAACAAATTATCTGCCCAAAATTTGATTACATCACCCATTCCATTCTAATCCTAATTATGGCAGGAAATCCCTCTTTAAAATGACTAGTGGACCTCCCAAGTTCCCAGGCTGGACCCCCACTTACCATTTGGCAAGCCATCGTTGCACCTCTCGTCATATTTTCAGCAATGACCATTCCCTAAGGAGATTTCTTTTCCTCACAAATCCCCAATGCAGTTCCTTTCTGCAAACCTAATAATTTCCTTCTTCAATCACACATCTCCTTCTACCTAGGCAAATGTTAACTTATTGCCTTCCTGCTGGTCTTGTCCAAAACATCCCCTCTGAAGTTTCCAATCCTATTTGCTACCTTGATATGAATAGCAAACACAAAGTGCCATATTAAGTTTGACCACTTTAAAAGGATTTTCTCATATTCATTCTGAAGATGAGAAATAAGCCACCAAGCAAAACCAGCTACACTCTTTCATAGGATATTGCAATACATAATATATATTCAGCTTTTGGTATTTTCTTCAAATGCCCAATGATATACCGATAGAGGTTTGGAAGCATATGAGAGATATTGGAGTAATTTGGTTGACTAAGTTGTTTAACAAGATTATAAAATCAAAGAAAATGCTTGATGAGTGGAGAAAAAGCGCTATTGTACCAATTTATAAGAATAAAAGGAGACATACAAACCTGCACTAATTATCGAGGGATCAAACTTATGAGCCACACTATGAAACTTTTTGAAAGAGTGATTGCGAAGAGGCTACGACATGAAACAAGTGTATCGGAGAATCAGTTTGGTTTTATGTCTGAGAGGTCTACCATGTAAGCTATTTTCTTACTAAGACAATTAGTAGAGAAATATAGGGAGAGGAGGAAAGATCTCCACATGGTCTTTATCGACTTAGAGAAAGCTTATGATAGAGTCCTTAGAGAGTTAATATAGAGGGTGTTGGATGATAAAGGAGTTTCTCAGGGGTATATAGACATAATTAAAGATATGTATGAGGGAGCGGTAACAAATGTTAAGACCACTACTGGCATGACTAGTGATTTTTCTATCACTGTAGGATTGCACCAAGGATCGGCATTGAGCCCATACCTTTTCACATTAGTTATGGATGAGTTAACAAAACATCTTCAAGAGGAGATTCCTTAATGCATGCTATTTGTAGATGATAAAGTCTTACTTGATGAGATAAGGGATGATGTAAACATAAAGCTAGAGTTATGGAGAAAAGCATTAGAATCTGAAGGATTTGAAATTAGCTGAACTAAGACAGAATATATGTAATGTAATTTTAGCAAGGAGAATAGGAGTGGAACACCAGTCAAGATTGATAACCACGAAGTCCCCGTAAAAGACCACTTTTGGTACTTAGTATCCATGATTCATGAGAGTAGAGATGGAGGTTACCCAGAGAATCCAAGCAAGTTGGAACAACTGGAGATGTGCATCTGGAGTTTTGTGTAATCAGCAGGTGCCACTCAAACTAAAAGGAAAATTCTATAGGATGGCCATAAGGCCAGCCATGCTCTGTGGATTAGAGTATTGGGCAGTTAAGGAATATCATACTCATAAGATGAGTATCGTAGAAATGAGGATGTTGAGATGGATGAGTGGTAAGACAAGAAAGGATAGAATTAGAAATGAAAATATTAGAGGAAATTTAAGGATAGTACCAATAGATAACAAGATGAGGGAGACTAGACTTAGATGGTTTAGACATATTCAAAAGAGACCAACAACGACACCGGTTAAAAAGACTGAGGCAATACAAGTAGAAGGTTCTAAAAGGGCAAAGGGAAGGCCCAAAAGAACGTGGATAGTAGTGAGGAAAGATTTAAAAACTTTGGAATTAAATAAAGCCATGGTATTTAATAGAGTGGAATGAAGGAATAAGATTCATGTGGCCGACCCCTAATTGGGATAAGGTCTTCATGATGATGATGATGATGGTTATGTGAAAGTACAAACAAAAATAATTTCAGGTGATTACAGTCTATTACCATTGAAGCCTTCCATATAACCAGCTCCTCTAATGGTACATAGTTTAAACAATGAACCTGTACAAAATTTTTGTAAGGGTGGTTACCAAAAGATTCAATAAGTAAACACAGCTAGCAGGCATAAACAGAAATTAACTCTATGTCCACAAGGTTTAATTGAGAAGATCTATTATTACGGCTCATGATCAATCTAAACTGCAACGCCAAACTATCCAAAAACAAGATGTACTACGAGTTTTTCACACCTGTTTTAATTGGGAAGAAAGCATGGAGGAGAAACTTCCAGCAAAGGAATTTCTGCAATATTGGAATGGATATCAGCTGTCATCATCCCGAACCGAAATCATAAACAATACCATGGACACAAAACAACCATGTGATATTACTAAAAGTTCTTGAAAACAAACATAGAAGGGCAGCCCCAGTGCACGAAAGCTTCTGCCTACGTGGGGTCTGCAGAAGGGGTGGACCACAGAGGCCTACCTATAGTAGGCAGTCTTTCCTTGCATTTTGCAAGAGGCTGATTCCATACCTTGAACCCATGACCTCAAGATTACATGAGGACAACTTTTGCCGTTGCGCCAAGGCTCTTCTTCTCTTGGAAATAAACATAATGAAGAATAAAATCCAGAGAGATAACTTTTCAACTGCCAGCTGAGTCAATTTGAGCACTGATCTCACGCCAGTCCAAGCAATCACTAGCTTTCACTTTTATCACATCATTCCCGGGGTTTGAGCTGTTCCTGTCAAGAAAACTATGGAACATGACAAATGGATCCCAGCTCAAGTCTAAAGTATTGAGTGCATTACGAACTATTACAGGTCTGACCTTTAACCCAGTGCTTCTGAAAGTGTTCAAGGTCTTCATCCTGGATCTCCTGTACACTTGGACAATATAAGTAGTTATCATTAGGATCGTCTCTGGCCGCTGCTTCTATCAAGTTCTCAATCAGTCCCCCTTCTGTAGCATTTATACCAATACATAAGGGACAAATGGAAGTAACATCCCGCACTTCGAGGAAGTCATAACTGCAAGCAATTTCTTCAGCACTTATTTCCAGCCTCTTAATCCAATTCAAAGGGAAAACACATCGCAAGCCAAGAATGCTACCACCACAACCTCCAAGCTCCTTGGGTGGGTAAGGAATGCTGCCATCACTAGTGTTGGCTATCCATTTGGGTAAAGCAGCTGAAGCTACCAATGAATCACCAGATTTCAATTGAGGGCAGTTGATCTTCTTCATCCCTGGAAGAGGCTCGCCCTGATGCATATAACCTTTGCCTTCACAAGGACATTCAAGCCTTACAGATCCAGCTGCTCCATGTAGAGTTCCTCCACGGATCTCTCTACAGCAACTTAGGTGAAGATCGTAGGAACATTTCGAGCAGCTTCTATGAAAATCTACAACAGAAGCTTTGCAGTTATCACTGCTTCAAGAAATACAACAATTCATCAGAGTGCCAAAATCTAAATCAATAAAAGGGAGATAACATCTGCACCCCTTGTCCAACATTAGCTCCCTCTTTGTAATTCACAGTTTTCTCACATCTATATATCCCAGAAAGCTTCACAGCCAATACGGGAATTTAAAATGAAAAGAGTGCAAATATATAAAACAAGGGATTGGATATCATCTTCAAAAATAAACCTCTTTTCTATTTAATACTACACATACCTGTAAAGTTTCTCATCATAGCCACACCGTGCCTGTTGAGCCTGACTCCCAATTAGTGCTCCCCCTTTTATCAAGGAAATGCATCCGCAAAAGACCATAAAATCAGAGGAAGGACTATAAGTAGAAAATGCACAAACCACTTGTTTTTGCCTCTAGGTCTAGCTCAATTCTCTGTTCCTGGTTTATTTGTTTCACAACTGAAAGAAGCAAACAAATCAAATAATGTGCATGTAGGGTTTTGTTGAGTTTATCTGGAGCTGTGGCAGAGCCCTGAAATAGATTGATGATGTATTGGAAGTTAGCAACCAATACTGATCAACACTAATTCATATTGTACTTCTAAATTCAAAATGAACCGCCCAGAATCAGACCTTACATCCACAGCCTTTAGATTCACAATTGAAGCATGTCTTGCAATTGCAACTGCCACGACAAAGGGGACAGGCTGTCCTGACTTCTTCTACTGGCATTTTCGAGTACCTAGAATAGATAGGATGTTAGAGTATTTGCAAAACCTTTCTTCGCAATCTTGCATTGCCTAAATATCGGAACCCATTGTACAAGTTCATCAAGATGAATTGTATAAATTTAGAGAGAGGATTCTAACGCTACAGAATTCAGCATTCCTTTCAAATCATAAAAAAACATAAAAAACATGCATTCAAGACAGACTGAAAGGCATGGACAAAATCACCGGATCAACAATAACACTAACCATTCCTTTAGGTAATCTGTGCAATAGTATTCCTTTTTACAGTTCAAACACCGAATCAAACTCGCTCCACCACTCTTTCCACATTGATGACAATTCTTCTTCAGAATCCTCCTTGACCCCACGGCATTGTAACCATAAGGGGCAGCCTAAAGTGAAAATAAATAAATAAAGAGGCAAAAGACATGCAAATTTCTGAGTAAACATTTACCTGAACAGAGCTCATCACAACCGGCTCAACATTCTTGGAACGAATTCTCCGTCCAACATAACATTCGCCCTCAAAATCCAGTTTCCTTTCACAAGGCATAACCGCATTGTCAGGTTCCAGCACCGGATCAGGCAAACTCGCCATAAGACCATTCGGCAAGTCCTTCAACTCCCCTTCTTCATTCTTCTTCTCGGAATTCCTTCTCTTTTTTCTCTCCATTTCCCACTGCAAAACCATTTCTACAAACTCTATTCTTAAATCTCTGATCTTCAACTTCATTTTCTTCAATGCCTTGGCCAACGCCTTGGGAAACCCAATTTCTCGATGTCTTTTCAAGACCGAACATTCTTGATTCTGGCCACTGGAGACTTCTTTAATTGCAGCAGCAATAACGAGAGTTTTTTGGCTGTTTTTGCCTCTTTTCAGTTTCATGTGATCTGGAACTTCAATTTTGTTCTGGCGATGCTGAGCTTGTAAAAAGTGAAGTTTGCAGTGAGTTTTATTATCCATTACTCGCCTGCTGCACCTCCAATGCCGGCCATCGCTCCTCCGACAACGAAGATGGTCCGGTAGCGGTTCTTCACCCTCCACTGATTCGCCCGAAAGTGGAACACTTTCACGGCGAGCCTTGAAATAATGACGTTCGCAGAAGCTGCTACTTTTTATTGCTCTTTGATTGCACCTCCAATGCCGGCCGTCGCTTTTCCGGCAACGAAGATGATCCACCAACAATTTTGCTTCTTTCTTCACCAATTCGTCGGAAAACTGAACCTTTTCACGGCGACTTTTGAGAGAGTGAAATTCGCAGAAGCTTTTATTTTCCATAGCTTGTCTCCTACATCTCCAACTCCTTCCGTTGCTTCTCCGGCAACGGATATGATCCGGTACTGATTTCCCTTCTTCCGCCACTGAATCGCCGGAAACGCAACTTTTACCCTTCTTCTTCCCATCTATGATTTTCCTTCTTCCGTCATTGATTCGCCGGAAAAAGCAAATTTTACCCTTTTACTTCCGCTGTCTACTTTCTTGCACTTCCAATGCAATAATTTTCCTTCCTGCGCCATCGATTCGCCGGAAAACGGAACCTTTTGGCCTTTGCTTCCCCTTGCTCGTTTCTTGCCCCTCCAATGTAACGGTTTTTCCTCGTCTCCCTCCATTAATTCTCCACAAAACTTAATCTTTCCAGGCCGAGGTTTCGGACAGGGAGATTTGCAGTAGCCATGGATTTCCGCTGCTCTTTTGCACCTCCATTGCCTACCGTCATTTCTTTTACAACGGACATTGTCTGGTAGAGGCTCTTCTTCCTCCATGGAAGAGGAAATCGATCAGAGAATCTAGCCTTTCTTCAATGGATGTCGAAATATTGACATGCAAGGAAGGTAGGGTTTTGTTCGAGATCAGAGAGAGAGGATTTTGCAGGCAGTGCCAATATCAAATCCGAGTCTCCTTAATCCTGCAGCAGCAGAGGCTTAGAGAGAGAGACACGGTGAGAGACAGCGGATCTCGTTCCGACCCGACGACTCACCAGGAAAGGTTTTGTTTTAGTTAATGTTTCCGGGGATATTTAGTGATCAGGCAGCTGTTTTTAATTGGCAATTTTACTAGGTAGCACTTTTGGGCCCACATATAATCATGTAGTCCCCACAAAATCCATTTTTTTAGTCCTATTGTGATTGATTTTACCTTGATCAAGTGTTTTTTACCGTAGATCTTTGAAACTCCACTTGCTAGGGTTCTTTTCTCATGGCTGTGATGATTTCTGAGAGCTACTTCGTGGGCCCACATGTGTCATTTGGACCCTACTGAATTTGTTGGTGTAATATGAGGGAGCATGATCTGGTTCTACTGTGATTGAATTTGCCTTGACAAAGTCTTTCAAATCTTTGATCGTTGAAACTATAAGTATTAGGGTTCTTTTCTCATGGCCACGATGTTTGCTAAGAGCTACTTAGTAGGCCACATAGCTAATGTGGACCCCACTGAATTAGTTGGAGTAATATGTGAGCATAATCTGGGCTCTTTGTGACTGAATTCATCTTGATCAACTGTTTTTGACCGTTCATCTTTGAAGCCTTATTTATTAGGGTTTTTTTCTCTCATGGAGTGATGTTTCCTACAAGTTACTTTTGGCCCACATAGATCGTGTGGCGTTTATATGCGAGCGTAATCTGGTCCATTGCGTCTGATTTTAACTTGATCAAGTGTATTTTACCGTAGCTCTTTGAAACCACACTTAAGGTTATTTTCTCATGGCCGCGACATAGGTCTTGTGGATCATACAAAATCAGTTATTCTAATATGTGAGCATAATATGTTCCTTACCTGACTGATTTTACCTGATTAAATTATTTTGACCGTTGATCTCTCAAGCCTAACTTAGTGTTCTTTTCTCATACTTATTTCACGATAGAAAAAGCTGAAAGGAGAACTTGCATGTTCATTTTTTCCTAACAGCCACCTTATGGGGCTCATGTGGCATGCAGGCCGGCATAATCCATTACTCTTATATCTGATCACCATACCTTGATCAAATGAGTTTAACCATTGATCACCATTCTGGTCATGCTATGTACTCCTTACACTCCTCTTCGGCATGAGTTCCTACCGAACTGGAGGAAATTCTTTTAAAATGTTTTACGGCTTAAAACTTTGAAATTGAAAATTTGAATCTTTAGTGTATTTAATTTCAAAAGTGGAACCTTGGTACAATGATTGAGTTATTTTCCTGTGTTCATAGTATAGACCTTTTGTGGTCGATTCCTTTCACGAACCTGCATATGCAGGACCTTAGTTCATCAAGCTGCCTTTCAATTCTTTTTCCCATGAAAATTAATTTCCTTCTATTTCCTGGCATCCAAAGCTGGTACACACTGAGAGTCTCAAATTAGAGAGACAAAGTAAGGAAGACGAGCTCAATGCTGATATCTACTCTTTGGGATTTGATTAATCTGGGATGTATGCTTACCCAGATACGTTCTGCAATGTTGCAATCATCATGCCCCCTAAATGATAGGGCTCATAGATTATCATGTTGTGAACTTATCACCTGGTAATCACCCGAAGGAATGTCTAGAGTGGAGAAGAATTCAAGAGAATTACACTGCAGGATTTCACGTGGAAAAGCGGAAACTTTATGATAGTTGTCACTATATGGCACTACATTTAGATAGGCTGCTTAAAGTGGAGCTGGAGCAGATATATTGGGTGATCCCAACCACTAATCTGTTAGTCCTTTCCTAGATATGTCATGCCCCAAAATCCCAGTCACTGGATGATCCTAACATTTTGATCAACCTAGAGCCCCCACGTATTCTTCCTTTCTGAAAGGGCCCCCTTTTTCAAAACAAAAAGTGTGTCAATATGGTGGCCGCTTGACCATATTTATGATCCAAATGGCTATAAGCACAAGGGTCCAGCTACATTAGTTTTGCTAGCTTTTTTCTGTGCTGATTTAGGCACAAAGATTTTCCTGTTGCTTGATGATCAGCCTTTGCCTCCTAGGTAGCCTGAAAGATATGTACACAGTGGATGCAAGTTTTCTTCAAAAAAAAATTGAAGGAGCAAGTGGAACCCACTTATTCAATGATCAAAACAATAGATTTAGTCGGCCCTCCTACAAATTGGTCACACACCAATTTTCTCTCATTGGACAATTCTAAGCGTGGAGACTTTTTGATCTCGGTGTATACCGTTACTTCTCCACTAGTAACTATTCATTTAAAACCCATAAATTAGAAGCATAAGGCTAAAAAGGGCAGCACCGGTGCAAGAAGCTCCCGCCTATGCGAGGATCAAGGAAGGGGCGGACCGCAAGGGCCTAAAGTACATAGCCTTACCTTGTATTTTACAAGAGGCTATTTCCACGCCTTGAACCTATGACCTAAAGATCACATGACAACAACTTTTACCATTGTGCCAAGGCTCCCCTTCATTAGAAACCTAAGGCTGTGTTTTGCAATTGTTTCTTTCATTTTTATTTCTATAGCTAAGAAGCAAAAGTCATAGAATCACTTTCTAATGGAAGCACTTAAATGCCTTACTTTAACAAACCCATTTCAAATGTCTCTTTAGGAACAACAACAATAGGTATCCCATAGGCTTTTGTTCAGCCAACTAGGTCTAAAATATGAACATTGATTCAAATTGTGAGAACTACATAATGTACATGCTAAACCTACCATGATAATCTAGCATATATATAGAATCACATAAACCTACCTTGATAATCTGGCCTTTACATTGATGGCTTGAGAAGATTGTGAAAAATGAAAAACCAGACAGTTTCCTTTATTCAGTAACAAACACGCTACTACTAACATTACAAGAAATTAAGGAGCACACCAATCACAAGAAGCAAACAAGTACAAACTAAAACAAGAAAGCCTCAGCAACAGCTAGCTAAACCTACTATATCATCAAAACCTTACCTAAAACATCATATGCCATCTTTCTCCTCTTCAGTAGGAGTCTCTTTGTTTGTTTGATCCTACTCTTTCTCTTCTTTCGGAGTCTCCTTCTTTGTTCATTCCCCTTTTTTCTCTTCTTCTAGAGTCTCCTTGTTTGTTTGTTCCTCATCATTCTCCTCTTCAAGAGTGTGACAACCCAGGTTTTTCAAACACTTTTCATGTTTATTTTCAAAAGATGGCATGCATAATTTGCAAAATTTTTAAAAATTCAAATGGCAAAAAATGTCTTCTTTGAAATTCATTTCTAAAAGCCCAAATGTCACTTTCACTCTCTTACTATATACATTTCATCAGTAGTATGGTTACTGTATTTTCCTGTTATACCCATCCACTCCTGTCTATTTGTATTTGAGATATTATAAACATTCAAATATTTACAATATCTTAACAAGTTATGCTTGGTAAGGAATTTAAGAAGCATATAAATTTTAAAATATAATCTATAATCCAGTAATTAATTGATAATTCCAATATCCATATTCATCATATTCTATATAAATTAAATAATTCAATTTTTCATGAACCATAATCTGTATAGCAAATCCATTATGTAATCTCTCATGTGAAATCTTCCATGAATATATTCTCTAATAATTCATAATCATATCATATATATGTAAATTATTAAAATCATAAAAAATAATTAATGTCTTCAATAACAATATCATAATATCCACAACCATACTATATGTAATGAATTGGGTTTTTAAAACACATTTTCATAAATATTTGCAAAGGTAGGGCCTTGATTTTCGAAACTCTTTAAAATACAAACAGCGAAAACATATTTTCTTTGAAATTAACTTGTCAAGAACCCGAGTGTAATCTCAAATTGCTTATCATATATAGATTTTCATATAAAATAAAAATTTTATTGAATAAAAATAGAAATACTTTTATTAAAATCAGGATAAATCTAGTGGTTCACATACACAGCCCTAGTAGTCATTACATACATTGTCCAAATATTACAATACAAATTACAAAACAATCAATACAATCTTCCTCAAAGTAAATACCCTAAGTAGTAGTTCGGTGATGATTATCCTTAAGTCTTGAGCTTTCAATCTTCCTTAACTATATCTGAGATATTGTAAATATTCAAACATTTACAATGTCTCAACAAGTTATGCTTGGTAGGGGATTTAAGAAATATAATCAATATATCGCAAAATCAACAATTCTTTATATCCATGATATAAATCAAATTATACAATTGGATAACCATTTTATCCTTCACTCATCATATGAATTATATGTATATTGCATATAAATAATATCTCATTTCCAAACTGATTTCAATATTAACACTAGGTGTTAATATATAATCATATTGTATTGGGAATTATCCTTAAGTGCAACATCGGTAATAACTTTTACCGGGTATCTCATCATGCCATAAAATAAGGCATCTCATCATGTCATAATATAAGGCATTGCATTATGCTTATCTCAATTGCATCATAATGCAAAATAATCAAGGACTACCATGCTTGTAGTCTCAATCCACCGCGCCCCCGGATAACTGCTAATACTTCGTTGATACTGCGGTGGAAAATATAGATTCATATTTGTATAGGGGGAACCATGGCTGTCCCAGTGGCAGCCTTCCCACTTTTTATTTTGCCTGTCTTTGGGCATTGTATCATCATCATAATTAGTTTTGAAAAGCAGATGGCCAAACCCTCATAACTCTCATAGCATTGGCATCCCTAAGTATAAGCTTGTCTTAAAACAAAATCATAAGCCTCCATACTTGTATGGAAAATATTATTTCATACTAATATACTGTGTGTCTGGTTATAATAGGACATGCCTATAACTTCTTTCCTTAAGATTTGGGGGTCCAACTTATGTAGTTGAAATCTTCTCATTCTACCTATTAAGTAATTTCATAATTACTTAATCAATTACTTTATATTCATTTCAATATCATTTGTTACCTTAAGTAATTTTATAATTACTTAATCAATTACTTTGTATTCATTTCACCATCATTTGTTGATTCATAAACAATTATAAGACAATTATAATCAATATATAATCATTAGGATAAGATCGTGTGTAAAATATATGTATCTTATATATTGAATATATTCTTAAGGTCCACTTTCAACAATCCATCATTCCATTGATCTCGATCATCATATCCTTCATGTATCTGTCAAATCATATATATACAGTCATTCATCAACTCATTTATACTTCCAAGTTGTTCTTTTAATTATCCTTACATAGGATGATTTGGATCTTTTTCCTTGGATCATATTGATCAAGGTTTAATCTATTGATCTATATTTACATCTAACATTTACATTAATTTAAAAATATACATAGTAACATAATATTATGATTCTTATTAGTCTTGATCATTCAAGATCTCCTTATTGATCTTTGATTATCTTAATTATCATTTTTATTAGGATTAGATATTTTACTATCCTTTTATGATCTTATTATTATTCAACCCGTTAATGTTTTACTGATTGAAGATAATTTATGAACTCCTAATTTTAGACAACTCCTCTTATTTTCAATTGGCTGAGGTTTAGCAGATAAAAGTTGTTCACATAGTGGTTAATTCAATCCTCATGTAAGGAGATGTTTAGACCTCACAAATATCACCAAAAGGTGGGAGTGAGGCTTTATTAGAGAACCCCCTTAATCACCATATTCATCATTTACTAAGGTGAGCTTAGCTCAACCTTCATAAGGTTCCTATGAGCATTAAACCCTAAATACTCTTGCTATTTGATTTTAATTAAATCCATGAACATTTAAAATGTCATTCATGAGATTTATTATTCTCCTAATTTGGGCAAAGGAAATAATATTCTTATATTATTCTACTAGCTATAGCATTTACTATCATTAAGTCCATGCTCATATTCACTGTAAATGTTCATCAATATCTATTTTTATTTAATTATATTTTTCATGTAATTTATATAACATGAACAATTAAATCATAAATAAATAAATCTAACAATTAAATCTACTAAGCAAATAAAAGAACATTTACAATAGAATATTATTCACATGCTCATTTGAATACATCATATGTATTCATTTTGATCAAATGATCATATTTTGATTTCTATTTATTTTAGATCTTGATCTTTCATTTTTATTTAGATATATCACATTATCTTAATGTGATATCATCACTAGATCATTGATTAATCTCATCAAATGATTTGATCTTTCTTGATCCAACTTATCAATAAGATCTTAAGCCATTTTATCAAATTTAAGGGCATAGATCTAAATCTATCCCAAATTAGCCACATCAGGCTATTCATTTCTCATGATCTTATCATTATATCATCATCCATATTGATTTAAAGTTTTTGATCATCCATGATCAATCTGATCAAGGAGATTATTATATATTTTTAAGGATTCGGTTACTTTTAATGGTCAAGATCTTAATATATGCCAAATTAGTTATATCCAGTCCATTTATAGTGAATAAAACATTTTTATGTTTTCATTATATTCTAATCTTCACCAATAATCCAAAGCTTCTTTCCAATCTTGATTTGGAGTTAAATGAGCCCAAAATTAGAATTTTAAGTTTTCAGTAACAAAACAAGGGCCCGGATTCAATATAGGTTATACGAATAGACAGGTTGATTAGCAGCTCGCCCCTGTTACCGATGATTGATGGTGTATGGGGAGGGTGACCTGGGATAGGCAAGACAATCCGTTCTTTACGTTAGATCACCTTTTACAGATCCTCCTAGATATGACCACATTAAGGGCCCATATTTCATCCCCTAAGATTTTTGGGCCCCAGCGTCTCATCCAATGACTCAAATCTCTAGTATGAGCTATCTACCCATGATTTTTAGCTAAGATTCACCATATCTATTTCACCGGTGAACCAATCTTCAGTGAATAGATTTCACAATAAATCCTTAGGGTTTTTGATCAAAAAACAAGGGGGTTTTGAAGGGGAGTTGAGGGAGACCTACCTGGATCCCATTTGTAGTAGTGGAGAAAGTCAGAGAGGTGTTTATTTGGTCGAATTTTGGTGGGTGCAGACCTTTATATATGCTCATCGATGAATCATTGCCACTGAGGTGTTTGTCGAAGCCGGAGAAGAAATTGGGAGAGGAAAAATGGAGAAGGGAGAGAGGGGAATCGGACTCTAGTTTCGGTCACTTTTTTTTATGCCAGAGAAGGTAGATCGGTGAAGATCTTGCTGAGTAGGAGAAAACCCTTGTTGACTGGATCTGGTGGAAGGCACGTCCCTCGAGTTTCCAGCCTGGAACTGTGGCGACCCAGGTTTTTATAACACATTTTATAATACATTTTGTAAAGATAGGGCCCTTAGAGTAAAAATTTTTCGCAAACCAAAGCAGCGGAAATTCTTTTCTTTAGAATTTGTTTTGTAAAACCTAAGTCACCACTTCATACATAACATAAGTAGAATTTTGTATAAGATAAAATTCCATTGAAGGAATATACTTTTATTAAACTTCAAGATCCATCCAGTGGTTCACAGTACACAGCCCATTGTATCCTTACAATACTTGTCCAAATATACAAACCAAATTACAAAGTTCAAAATTCAATACATGTTCTAATACAATGTTTCAAGGGATATACCCTGATTACTTATTCTTCAAATCTTGAGCTCCTAAGTCTCCTTCTCTGTATCTGAGATATTATAAACATTCGAACATTTACAATATCTCAACAAGCTATGCTTGGTAGGGGATAAGAATGTAAGTTATTGACAGTATAATCTCAATATTCAAGTATCCCATAATTCGTTCTATCATAAACACATTCATTAATAACTATTAGTTATAAGGACATCTCATTTCCTTGTCATTTGTGTTCACCTTTATACATACATATTGTATAAGGACAAATCCATTAAAAATGTAAAAATAATCAAGCATCATTTCTATACAAAGCTGATCAACTCTTTTCATTATAAGAGATTTGTATCTCAGCCAGTTACTATACAGGGAATTTCCCTTCTTGGGAAAAATATTGGTAATATACAATTACCTGACATTTCATCATGTCATCCCTTAAGGCATTTCACTATGCCAATTTCATATGCATCGTAGTGCAAAATAATCAAGGACTACTATGCTTGCAGTCTGATCCGTACAGCGCGCCTGGATAACTGTTCAATAATCCACTTATACCATTCTCAGTGGAAATTACAATATCCATGTCCATATGGGAGGACCATGGCTGTCACAGTGGTGGCCTTCCCATAAATGCCCCACCCGACTTTTAGCCTTTCTTAGGCTTGGTATTCAATATCATCAAGTTTCAGAGAGTGGGTGGCCAAACCCTCTTAACTCTCCTAGCATAGCATCCCCAGGCTTATGCCTGTTTAAAACAAAACCACAAGCCTCCAAGCTTGTATGTAAAATAATACTTATACATATCAGACTATCTGTCTGTTTAATTAGGACTGGAATATTTTCTACTTTCCTATTCACTTAGGGTTGTTCTCAATTCTCAACTTAACCATTTAATACTTATTTTCCTCATCATTTGGTTGGATCATATTTCAATTTGAGGTATTTACCTTAATATATTGGTATCATACATGTCAATACTTCAAAACATAAGATCATGTATTAGACATGTATCTTCATGTAAAGGCATTCTTAATAATCCACCTACCTCAATAAGGTATTCTTACTCCTTGAAATCTGTCATAGTCTCGATCAACATATATTTGTCAAATCATATATATAATGTCATTTTTCTAATCAAGGGTACATACTACATGGTCTTTTGATCATCTTTATGTAGGATGATCTGAATCTTTCTTCCTTGAATATCCTATATCCATGGGTTTAATATCATCTATACAAATACTATCTATATCATACATAACAATCTAATTTACATTGATGTTTCTTTTTCCTTATTGTTTTTGATCATACAAGATCTCATCTTGTTTGATCATCCTTATCTCACTTACTATTTTTATTAGGGTTAGATAATTTGCTATCTTTTTATGTTCTTATTATTATTCAACCAGTTAGTGTCTTACTTGGTTGAAGATAATTTATTTCTTCCTATCACTAGACAACTCCTCCTTATTTCAGGATGACCAGTACTTACCAGTTAAAGTCTGCTCAAAAAGTAGTTAATGCAACCCTCATGTAAGGAGGCGTTTAGACCTTTCTTACGTTAATGGGAGGTGAGGGAAAAGCACTTGGCTCTTGTATACCCCCTATAACCACAATGTTCAGAGTCCACTAGAGTGGTACTAGCTCAACCTTTGACAAGGTTCCTATGAGCTCTTTACCTTAAGTCCCTTCTCTAATTGATTTTAATTAATTTCCATGGATATGCACAATGTCATCCATGGATGTTCATTATTTTCCTATTTTGGGCCAAGGAAATGATAAATCATTCCTTATATTGTCCTACTAACTATAGCCCTTACTAAGTCAAAATCATTTATTCATCTTAGTTGTCCATGAATTTCTATATTTCATTAGTTTACATTTTTGGTGATTTATGCTCCTTATATCTTAACAATTACTTAACAATTGAATTAAATTTGACAATAAGTAAATCATCAACTTGAAAGCATAAATCAAATATAAATTTAACAACTATATACTAACATTCTTCCTATAAATATAACTTAAGCTAGTGAAATAAAACTAACATGATCCTAAGTTATGAAACACATCTTCTATCATAATGAAATCATGTTTAAATCCTAATTTACACTAACATGATCCTAAGATAATCAAATCTACTAACAAATTGCTCATTTAGGGCATATCATACTAAAATTTAAAGATTACACTATCATGCTTTCTAACTTAGAACATAAATCACATTTACACTTCTATATCCAATAAAAGACAATTAAAACTTAAAACATAAATCACATTTAAACTTATATATCCAATAAAAGACAATTAAACTAATTTTATTAAGATTATTATAAACCTTTAAATATGATCCAACCATTAGATCTTAGGTGTTTTCCTTTAGATTAAGGGTTTTAATTACCTTTAGGGCTTTTAATCCATTAAGATCTAAAAATCATATCCACTTGATTTTATCACATTTCATCCATGATCTAACTAGATTCCATCATAATATCATCCCTTTAATCCATCCCAAGGATCTGATCATACTTGATCTCATTGATCAAGTGGGTCCCTTTGTATTTTTTTATTTTTATTTTAGGGTTTTTCTACCATAAAGGGTAGATCCCCTATTTTATCCAAGATCTGTCCAAATTAACCATAGATATTACTTTATTATATTATTATATCATCACTAAAATAAATTTCCAAGATCTGATCACCTCAGATCTTGAAGATCTTAGAAATTGGACACTTATTTCCAAAATATAGAAAAATACAGAAATAAATTTTAGAAATTTTATGACTTCATTAAAAACTAGACATTACAAGCTTTCTATAGCTTCTTTCTGATCTCAATTTAGAGTTCATATGACTTCACAATCTTAAATTGAAGTTTTCAGCCATTCCTAGGGTCTAGATTTGATCTGGGCCCACCAGAATTAATCTCTCTCAATTGAGGGTCCAAACCTTGTTAGATTTTCTTGAAAATTGTACCATAGGGGTTTTTGACCCTTCTAGATTGATTGGAAAGCTCAGAATTTCCATCTGAGCTCTCTATCACCATAAATTGAAGGGGCTGGTATTTACTTTATTTTTACCATTTTTCATTCAAATTAAATTACAGAAAAATAAAAATTACACTAAAACATAATAAATATGAATGGGAAGTAATTCCACCTACCTAATTGGAGAAAAACAATATAATTGATGCCCAATTTGAGAGAATTACCGGTTGATGATAATATAGCCCGATTATCCACCTTTTTGAGATTTTCTGTTGTTGGAACCGTTGGATCTTGAAATTGATTTGGGGCTTTTGTATATACTATAGTATAGGATGTTATGGATGGTGGAATTGCTGAGATTCTTCCTGGAACAGAGTGCCTAATTGAATTTAGGTCTCTTGTTCCAATTAGAAAGAGGAGAGAGAAATAAGGAAAAGAGAGTTTGGGGAGGGATGAAGGGGAATTTGGGGCTGAAATTCTAGGGAAGGTTTTGAAATTTCATGGTTAAGGTTGTGAAAATTTTTGGAAATTTTTGGGACATATTTATAGCCAAATTTGAATTTTTTATCATTTCTTTTGATAAGATATTTTATTACTTTAGAATTTTTAATTACTAATGCATTCTCCATTCCCACTACAATCTCCACTACTAGAAATAATGCAATGAGCAATTATTGGTGCTTCTAGAACCTTGGCCCACTTTGTGGGCCCCACTTTTATGTGAAAAGACCTTTTTGCCCTTTTTAACTCTAAAATTGGAGAATAATAGGCAATATTTGTCCGAACTCAGAATCGAGCATACTTAGTGGCGTTGGAAACGTATTTCTAAGTACTTCATGAATATTGAGGTCTTATTTCTTGGATATGGGATATGGGTAAAATTACCATTTTACCCCCAAATGGAAAAATTAAGGAATTTTCATTTTAACTCAGAATTGAACGTACTTAATGTTGTTTCGATTAGTTTTCCAAGTACATCCATAATTTCTATTTTTTAATTTATAATATAATCTCTATAAAAAGAGAATTCTCAATAACCTAATATTCAAGCCTAGAATTTTTAAAAATTCAAACTTTATTAATTTTCCTTAATAATTTACAAAAATTCGGGGTCATTACAGGAACAGGCTGGTTCCTATGTCACGCACTTGTGGGGACCGCCGCCACGGCTGGAAAGAGAAAAAGAAAAGAAAAAGAAAAGGAAAAGAAAGAGAAGGAGAAAAGTAAAGAGAGAGGGAGAGGGAGAGAGGGGGAGAGAAAGTCTAGGGGTCTGTGGAATTTTGGGCAGACTATAGGAGGGCTATTTATAGGGTTAATTGTGTACTATTTTATTTAAATTTTTTATTATTTCTTAAAAAATAATTTTTATTCTTTTTTTATTAAAATTAAAAGAGATTTCTCGTCATGTTTATTCTTCATCATTGATATTACTTGATCTGGCTGTCCACCAGTTCACCTAACTTTTGTGGACCCCACACAATAATAAAATAACCATTTTACCCTATGGGTAAATATAAATTCATAAAATTAAGAAAAATAAGAAATTTTCACTAAAGCTCATATTTCAACGTGCTTACAGTCATTTTGGCTGGTTTTCAAAGTATGATTCCAAATATCTATATTTCAAGACTTAATTCTTTTTCTAAAAATTAATATTATATTAAATATAATATTTCACTTATATTTTGGTAAAAATTCCAAATAATTCTAGAAAAATTGGGTTTTCACACTATATTGGGTTCAATATCCATATCCCTCACATACGGGACCATAATTATGTTCAATAACCATGCCTCTCACATGTAAGTTCCATAATCATGTTCAATAACCATACCCTTCACATACGAAGTCCATAATCATCCACACCCCTTAATATATGAGGTCCATAATCATCCAGCCTTTGTTAAAAAATATTCCTTTATGGGAAACATCAGTAATGAGCTCATACCAGGCATCCAATCATGCCATGCACCATAGTGTAAAATACATAAATGACTACTATGATGTAGTATCAACTATACTAGTGCCTAGATGATTGCCAATATACTCCACTAATACCACGGTGAAAAAATACATAACATCATGTCTATATGTGGAGATAGACCATTATAGTGGATGGCCTTCCTATTATTGCCCCACCCAACATTTTGCCTCACTTTGGGCATGGTATCCATATCATCATCAATTTTGGAGAGTGGGTGGCAAGACCCTCACAACTTTCCTAGCATAACATCCCCAAGCCTATGCTTGTAAAAAAACAAAATTTACAAGCCTCCATTACTCGTATGAAAAATAATAATAATATTAGCATGCATTTTGCCTGTTCATATAAAAATTTATAATAATAACATCATCCTCATTAATTTGATATTTATATATTGGGGATATAATTTCACCATCTAAGTTCATAGATAAACATGTAATATAAATGGTACTTATGTACCAAGCATGTAATTTCTTAATTTAAAAAGATAATGTAATTCCAAAACATGCTTTTTAAATAATAAATATATAATTCTAAGCATAAGATCATCATATCATACTAATTAAATCACTAGACATTTTAAATAATTAATTCCTATTCATTTATGATTATTCTACTTGATGAATAATTTCAAATCTATAATTTCATAACAGTAAATAAGATAATGTTTAGAACATAGATCTTGCAATTTAACGAAATGCATTCTTAAAGTTTCACCTACCTCGAACGCAATAATCCCCAATACTTAGAATGATCAATGTATCTGTCAATTCATACATACACATAATGTTATTTTTTTATCTCTTGATCATCATATTTTTGGATGATCTTGCATTTGTCTTTCTTGATCATATCTGTCTTCTTTCAAGATTTGTCTGATTGTTTTATTCTGACCATTGATTAACATTTAATGGTCTAAATTTCTTCATATTCCTTAATCTTGACTAATCTATCTCTTATAGATAATTTTTCTTATATTCTAACCATTGATCTATAAATCTGATGGTTGGATTAACTTCTAATCTATCAAATTTAAGTTTTTGAGCTATTTTTTAATCATAATTCTTCATATACAACTTATTTGGTCCTTGATTATCTTTAAAGATAATGATCTTAATCTTTATAGATTTCTAATCTTTACTTCATGGCTATTGATCAAAATCAGCGGTTTAGATCTTCTAATTCTTAGTTTCCATTGATCTTAGTTTGATATAAATTTTATTTTATTTTTTAAGGTTTGATGTATTAATCTTATATCTTCCTTGATCATTATGATCTTACATTTGATCTTCCTTGATCATACTCATCTTACTTAAAGGCTTGTGTGATTACTAAATTCTAGGCTTTGATTATCAATCTATGATCTAGATCACTTAATACATCTTGATCTTAACTAATTTGTATTTATTATCTAAATAATATTTCTAAGTTAAATGATACACAATCAGTCTTGGAATGTTGCTGATTGAGTAATGTTTGATAATCTTTCCTAAATGTAAACAATTCCTTATTTTTAGATTTGACTACTACTTATCAATTAGATTCTGCTCTAAAAGTGGTTAATACAATCCTTATGTTCGGAGGTGTTTATACCTCATCTAATGTTAATGAAAGGTGTAGAAAAATTACTTAAATTTTAAGACACCCACTAAAACCACAATGTTTAGAAGTCACTAGAGTGACAAAAGATTGCATCCTTTTAAAGGGTCCTATGAGGTTGATACCCTAAGTCTCTTTCTATTTGATTTTAAGTTAATGTCCAAGAATTGTGATCATGACATTTAAGAATGTAGATTTATTTCTAAGGTAATCTGGGGAAGAAATCCAGTCCTTATCTTATAAGGATTCTTATTGGGCCCTTACTAACATTAATTCTTTTCTACCATAAAGCTGTAAATATAGAGAAATGTAAATATACTTCAAATCAGTTAGATCTTGAATTTATAACTATTTTTGAGTTATTTTCCAATTATTTTATATTATACTAAATATGACCATTGATTAGGTTTAATTGTTCAATCTATAAGCAGATCATATGTAATTACACTAAGATGTAACATTTTCAATAATATTTTGCATATCTAAAATTTGTGTTGATTTGATGGTCAGATTTAATTCATATCTCTCAGATCTATGGTTTTGATCTTAATCAATGGTTCAGATCATGATTTATCTCATGTATAAAAGATCTAACAAGTTGATTTGTTTTATCTCATCATTATATCACTGATCAACATTTTCAGATAACTTGATCATCTTTGATCTAACTAATCAAAGATATTTGTATAGCTTTTGGATTTTGATCACCAAAATAGTCTTCAAATATTAAATTTTATCATTCCATTAAATTCTACTTGTCAATACGATTCCAATGGATATTTCAGATCTTAATTTGGACTCATATTGACTTCTAAATTGAAAATTTAAGTTTTAGATCATTTTAAACAATTCAAATTTAATCTAGATAAAAAACGCACAAAAATGGTGCTATCAGGATGGACTAGAATGGAATGTGCATTCTAGAATGCTTTGGTGCATCCTGTACTCCAGAATGCACCGCAGGTGCATCTTCGTCCCCGGAACGTTGCGACGTCATAGTTAACTCGCGACTGTGTCACACATGTAGCATCATAGTTGAATCATCGACCATTGAATTTGATTAGAGGAGATTTAGCTTGAAAAAGAGAGGGAAATGGAGGAAAAGAGGGCCTACCTGGAAATTGCTGGAGGAGTGATCTACAGCTTGTCCGACCAGTCTATGCATTCCATTGTGTCGGGCTGGCCATTGTGAATCTTGCTAGAGTTGCTAGAGGTGGAAGCCAGGGATAAAAGAGGGAATGGGGAAGGGGAAAAAGGGAAAGGGGGGAAAGGAAAGGAGGAGGGACTGTTGGCTGAAGGGAAAAGTAGGAAGAAAAAGGGAGCCAAACGAGGGCAAAGATCTGCCAGGTGCTAATTTGGGGACGGGGCATTTGTGGACATGTTGTCTTTGATCTGACATCTAAAGCATCAAGTCGTAGGCAGACGCACTACCAGATAAGAGAGAGGAGAGAGAAAAGAAAAAAGAAAAGAGGGAGAAAGAGAAGAGGAAAGGGAGAGGGAGAGTAAGAGTAAGAGTGAGGAAAGAGTTTTTGTGGAATTTTGTGCCACTTTTCTTAATTAATTGAAAGTGAATTTTCCATTATTTTTACTTTCATCATCTTAGATTCTTTGTGCCAGCTGACTCACATCTCACCTAACTTTTATGGGCCCGTATAAAAGTAAAATTACTATATTACCCTTATAAGTAAAATTAAATTCTATAAATCAAGAAAAATATGGATTTTTCATTCAAACTCAAATTTTAGTGTGTTTATAGTCGTTGGACTCAATTTTTTTAGTACATTCTAAATATCCATGTTTCAACTCTGATTCTATTTCTATAAAAGTTGATTTTCTTATAATCTTAAATTCTAGCTCCTCTTTCAAAAATTCAAATTCTCACTTTTAATAATTCAAATATATTAAAAAAAAAATAGGGTTATTACATTCTTTCCTTGTAAAAATTTCATCCTCAAAATTTACCATAATGCTATCACATAAACAACTTAATATGAGTATTCATCATTTCATTCATAGTCTTCCATGTGGTTTGTTCCACTGAGTGATATTGCCATTGAAGAAAATTTCTCTTTCCTTTTGATTCATAATTCATATTCACTTTTTCTCAAAGATACAATCATATTTAAATTCAATTGACATATTTTAAAGTTCTTGTGTAGAGTGTGGCATGTATAATACTAAAACACCTAGTGTACTTCAGTAAATGTGGTAATAAGGCTAATTTGTAAGCCACTAGAACCAATAATTCTAAGACTAAGCTCTCTCTTTGTCCAAAATCTCATAATTTATTTGAATGTTGAGATCTTTACTAATATATAATTTCCAATTGTAAACTTTGAATTTCCATTCTTTCTATCCATATAACTCTTTTTGACAGTCTTGACCATTAAACCTTTTTCTATTCACTGTTCAACAAGTTTTGACATTATCAACCTTCTTTCTTTAACATCATTCCAACAATTCAGCGATTGACAACATCGGCATATAATATCTCATAGAGTGTTACACCAATACTTACAAGATAAACCTATCCTCTAATACATTCCAATTTACAATTAGCGGAATAGATTCCTCTAATTTCCTTTCTAATACATATTCTCTTTAACATATCCTCTAAATTAATAATTCTTTTTTTTTTATTAACTATCTGAAATGCCATACTGAATCTAAATGTTGTACTCTTCCAACATTACTTGTCTTAGATAAACCTTCCACAAAATCCATAATGATATGGTTTCATTTCTATTTAGAAAATTCCAATGTTTGTGACATTCCTATAAATCTTTTGTATTGCACTTTCACTTGTTTGATAAGTCAAACATTTGACTACAAGATTACTTATATATCTTTTTATTCCTTCTCACTAAAAGTTATTTTTTAGGTACTGGTACATCTTTATACCTCCATGGTGGATAAAATATTGATTGATGGTTTTCTTATAACAATTCTCTCCTAAAAATTTCATTTGATGAAATCTACCCTGCAAACAAACACTTTTGTCTAGATCTTTGCAAAAATACATTCTTTTGCACAATTTATGTGTTATGATATCATCTCCTTGGTCTTTATTTAATCTTTCAAAGATTTAATGGTGATTGTTACCATCATAGCACTTTTCTATTCAATGTATCAATAATTGCATTCACCTTCCTATGATGATATTGGATAGTGAAATTGTAATCTTTCATGTACTATATCCATCTTCGTCATCTCATATTCAATTTACTTGAATGTTGCTAGATTTTTAAACACTATAACCACATGTTCTAAGTTGTATACTAGGTCATTCATTTCATGCTTCTTTAATTGTTCTGAAACATATGCAATGACTTTGTACTAGCGCACTTCTTAAGACTTTATTTGAAATGCCACAGTAAATCTTATAGCCTCTACTTCTTGATGGAATAGTCAAAGTTGGTGTAATATTCATTCTCTTTTTCAATTCTTAGACTCTCATTCAACAGTCTACATTAATTGTATATTCTTTCTAGTCAATGCAGTCAAAGGTAGGGCTATATTGGAAAACACACTTTAATAGTATTTTGCAAGAGCGTGAAAGTTATAAATCTTTTTGACTATCTTAGGTTTTTTCCAATCCATTATTACCTTTACTTTTATTGGGTCCACCTCAATACTATCCTTAAAATCATATGACTCAAATCCATGAATATCATAGGTGTAATCATTAATCCAAATGTTGCAACTAAGAATTCATATTGTACATGACAAATTCTCAATGTTTAGAAGCTCTTTAACCTCACATGATTGGATGGGTGGTTATTGTAGCTTTCATAACTTTAAATGAAGGATTTTCTACAAAAGATGTACTAAGGTCTAGTCCACGACAAATATAATAATACCAATCACTTAGAAATCATGTAGGCAAAAGATTATCTCAAATGGAATGAGCTTCAATAGGCAGACAAATTTGCATGAAGTATTCAATATAAAGAAAAGAAGACTGGATGTTAGAAGATAGAAGGGAACCTTAGTCATTCTCCCCTCTAAAGACGTAGCATACAAAATTATGGGGTAATGGTGGAAGAATCCAATTGGGCATTTCCTTAACATTTACAATGACGGACTTGACAAAACATCCCTTTTGGTTTGTTTAGAATTATGATTAAAGGAGTCCCACTGCACAAATGGGGAAGTTTTCAGAAAATTGGCAACTATTAAAGAGATTATATATTAATGGATGGGCTGGTAATTTTGGAATTTCAAAAAGGAAAGTAAAAATTGTCATTAAATCTTTTGAAAGACCACATCGAATTTGAAGCTTAAGGTCAATGTCGCCGTCATCGTCGCTATCATCAAGACCTTATCCCAGTTAGGGGTTGGCCACATGAATCTTCTTCCTCCTTCCCCTTTATTAAGTATCACTCCTTGCCCTTGCCCTTTTAAAACCTTCGACTTACATTGCCTCGCTCCTAATATGTACCATTTTTGGGTGTTGGAAATATCCACACCATCTAAGTCTAATCTCTGTAATCTTGTTACTTATTGGTGCTACTCTTAAGTTTCTTCCAATGTTCTTATTCCTAATTCCATCCTTTTTTATCTTGCCACTCATCCATTTGAACATCCTCATTCTTGCTATGCTTACTCTATAAACATGATGTTCCTTAACTACCCAATACTTTGATCCATAGAACATTGCTGACCTTATAGTCATCCTATATAATTTCCTTTTAGTTTGAGTGGCACCCGTCAATCACACAACACTCTAGAGGCGCATCTCCATTTTTTCAACTCTCTTGGATTCTCTGGGTAACCTCCCTCTCAATCTCTCTCTCTCATAAATCATCGATCCTAAGTACCGAAAGTGGTCTTTTATTGGGATTTCTTGGTTGTCAATCTTTACTGGTACTCCACTCCATGCTAAAATTGCATTCCATATACTATATCTTAGTATGACTGATTTTAGATCCTTTAGGTTCTAATGCTCTCCATGACTCTAGCTTTGTGTTCGTGCCCTCTCTTGTCTCATCAATTAAAACTATATCATTGAAAAATAGCATTCATCATGGAATCTCCTCATCTAGATGTTTTATTAATTCATCCATAACCATCATGAAAGTACAAGCTCAATCCCTATCTTTGGTGTAATCTTACATTGATAGGAAAATCACTAGCCTCTTTGCTAGTGTTCTTAACATTTGTTATTGCTCCCTCATACATATCTTAATTTTGTATATATCTCCTTGAGAAACTCCTTTCTTGCCTAACACCTTTATATTAACTCTCTAGGGACCCTATCATAAGTGTTTTCTGAGTCAATAAAGACCATATGGAGGTCCTTCCTCCTTTATCTATATTTATTTATCAATTGTCTTAGTAAGAAAATAGCTTCCATATAGACCTCTCAAGCATGAAACCAAACTAGTTCTTTGATACACTTATCTCATGCCATAGTCTCTTCTCATTTACTCTTTCAAAAAATTTCACAGTGTGGCTCATAAATTTGATCCCCTGATAATTAGTGCAGCTCTACATGACTCCTTTATTCTTATAAATTAGTACATTAGAGCTCTCCCTCTATTCATCTGACATTTTCTTTGACTTTATAATCTTATTAAACAACTTTGTCAACCAAACTACTGTAGTATCACCCATATGATTTCAAGCCTCTATTTGTTTACTATTGGGCCCCAGGGCCTTTTCTAATTTCACCCTTTTTAAGGTCTCTTTTACTTTAGGTATTCTAGTCATATGGTCATATCCATTATGTCTAATATTATTTAGGTTTATAATACTTTCAATCCTTATATTCTCAAGGCAATTGTCATTTAGTAATTTTTTAAAATAACTTTTTCACCTTTGTTTGTTCTCGTCATCTTTGACTAGTACCGTTTTAGTCATCACTTATGAGGTACTTATTCTAAGGTACTTAACATAGTCTATGTCCTTACCCTTCTTTTTCCTTATTTTTTTAATACAACTTTTTCACTTTCTCTTGATCCTAGTTTATTATATAGATTAGCATATGCCCTGAGTTTAGCCTCACTTACTATTCTCTTAGCAATGTTTTTAGCATTCTTATAATGTTCACAGTTTTCATTATTTCTAGTATTTTGCTATGCTTTAAAACACAATCATTTTTCTTTAATAACTTTTTTGTACTATTTTACTCCACCACCAAGTTTCCATTGCCTTTGACATTTAAATACTCCTATGACATATTTTGCCACTTTCTTAAAGACTCGATCATATTAATCCATAATCCACATAGTGTTTGCTTCTGTTTCATTGTTCCAATTTTCTTTTACCATCAACTTATTTGTGAGTAAGGTTATTTTCTCCTCTTTTAAGTTCCACCACTTAGTTTTTGGATACTTATTAAGTTCATTTACTTTGTTCTATCTTTTAATGTAGATATCCATAACTGTTAACCTATGTTCTGAGGTTAAACTCTTACTAGGTATCACTTTACAATCCTTACACATTGATCTTTTAGTATTCTTAAGTAAAAAAAGAAAAAGTCTATTTAGCTTGTATAGAGTCTATTTTTAAAGGTTATTAATTATTCATCCCTCTTCTTAAAGAATGTATTTTCCATAGCCAGATTATATGCTAAAGCAAAATCAAGGATAGCTTTTCCCATCTCATTTCTTTCTTAGATACCATACCCTCAATGTATCAATTCCTTTCTCAGATACTATACCCTCCATGTATCACATCATATCCTTTCTTTTCTTTTTGTACATGACCATTTAAGTCTACTCCTACAAATATTCCTTATGTGTTAGGAATTTCTTATATGACTCCCTCCATATTTTCTCAAAACTGTCTCTTGATTCTATCTTCTAAGCTTACTTGTGGTGTGTATACACTTGTAACATTTTTTATCTTCTCTCCTAGAATAAGTTTTATTATTATAATTATATGTCTAGTTCTTTTAACACCTACAATTTTATCCTTTAATTTTGTATCCACCACTATCCCCACACTAATTTTGTTATTATCCTTTCCCATGTACTAGAGTTTATACCCATTGATTTATCTAGTTTTAGTCTCTTTCCACTTAGTTTCTTAGATACAAGGAATGTTGACTCTCCTACATTTCATCATATCCACTAACTCTAGGTTTTACCTGTTTATGTTCCTATATTCTATGTGGCAATACGAATCATATTTTCTTGAGCTAGCCTATTTACCCACACACTCCTTGACCCTTATGACATGAACCCATACTTACTTTCCACTACACCTTGGTTCTAATGCAGTGTGTTACTTCCAAGAAGAAGCTCTAATAGCCCTTGCCCATTTTTCCCTACACCCAGGATTCAATATATCACATTGCTTTTGTGGGAATGGCCTAGCAACCCTTATCCATTTTCCACTGCACCCAAGATCTGATATAATGCACCAGTTACGGGGCACGCCCTAGCTTGAGGGAATGTCAGTGATCAATTTATGTCATGTTAGGGTTGCCATATGTGAAGAAGTTGAAGATGATGTTCATTATTTTCTCTTATTACTTACATACTAATATACATATGTTTATTCATTTGCAAGTAAGAAGAGAAAATAATAAAATTACCTTCAATTTCTTCAAAAGGTTTTACTTACCAGCTCACACTTGATGCAAAACTCACCTCCTTTTTTATCCGGGCTTGGGACCAGCATCAATGGAGTTAGTTTGAAGCTTAAGGTATGAAGAAAAATAAAGACTTCTGAGTAATTACAATTACATAGTGGATTAGGGAGGACCTTGAAAAAATAGCACAAAATCTAGAGGATTCAATTAGAAATATTTTGTTGGAGGAAAGGAAAAACATGTCTACGGAGTCATCAAGAAAGTGGAAGGCTAAAGTAGATCAAATAAAAAATGTCGAGGAGAAGATAGAAGGACATGGGTTAGAGGGAGCATATCCCACACAAAATTCAAATAATTGCATTAATCACAAAAAATGCAATGCAGCCAACTCATCAATGGACCCACAGATACTACTGAGATGGGAGAATCATATCAATCCTTCTTAAAATCATGGATTAAGGCAATCAAATAAGGAGACTCCTACTAAGAACTCAATGAATATAGGAAACTTCAAAAGAATAGACAAAATTGAAAATGAAGATTTTTAATTGAAGATAAAAATGTTGATTTGGTTAGAGCATTGAAAGTGACCATCAATGTGAACCTAACATGGAAACAATCCTTGGAAAAAATAAAAAGTAACTACATTTCAAGCAACTAAGTGATATAACTAAGTTGCATTTTTGAGGGGGTGATGAAGATGTCCAAATAAGACTCTATTGATTGGGTAACAATAGCAACTAGGTGAGAAAACCTAAATAAGGTCCAAAACATTCACTTGCCTGCAAGGATTTCCTATGCACAATGGCATAAAAAATAATGACAATAGGGAGGAGGATGAAAACAACACTTGTACCCTAATTTTTTTAAGTAGGAACGTAAGAGGTTTGGGCAAACCCAAGAAAAAGCCCAGTGAGGAAAATTATCCTTGAACAAAAACCATGTAGAATTTCCTTGCATGAAGCAAAGAAGGAGAATTGGACTAAGTATGATGCTAAGACAACTAGGATTGCCAAGTAATATGATTGGATTCATCTAGACTTGGTTGGATCCTTTGTAGTCTTCTTAGACTACAATTTAGCAAAAATCAAAGCTATTGACATAGTAGTTGGTATTCATTGTGTATCAGCCATATTTAGAAACATATCTATTGGTACAATTGGATTAGTTTCAATGGTTTATAAGCCCTCCAATGATAGAAAAAAATAGATATTTTGATGAGATTTGGACGTTATATGCAGAAAATGGGTGGTTGCACAACGTCATGGTAGAAAATTTAACATCACTCAATATCTTTGGGAAAGAAACTCAGCAAGTTACCTTTTTCAACCTTATTTCTGTTCAATAAATTCATTGATGATCATAACTTGATAGATTTGCCATTAGAAGGTGGGAAGTTTACATGGAGCAATTTGTAGCAACCCCCATCCTCAACAAATTGGATGTGTTCTTTATTAACCTCAATTGGCTTTCTCTTTTTTTGGATTTATGTTATTCTGTTATTCATAAAAACTATGCATATCACAAGTGTTAATTCTAAAATCCTTTCTACCATCTTAGGTACCTAAACCATTGTGATTTGAGATTGAGTGGCTAGAGAACCAAGAGCATATAAAGCTAATGGAATTCTAGTGAAGTGAGTCTTCTGATGTACGATCAACCAAAAAAATTGTAGCTCTTGAGTTAAAAGCATGTCAAGGAGGAGCTCAAAGAATGGGAAAAAGATAAGGGGTAATCAAAGAGGCAAATAGTTAGTAGCTCTTCAAAGTATGGTGGCATCTCTGAATAAAAAAGAGGAAAAGAATCCATTGTTTGATGAAGAATGCTTTTAAATATCTAAGGTAGAATAAAAAATCAAAGAAGTGGAATACCTCAGAGAGATAAAATTGTGGCACAAGTTGTGTGTAAAATGGCTTGAGGCAAGTAATCAAAATACCAAAGTTGTTTTCACTCAGTGGCAAATGCTAGAAGGAGAGCTAATCATTACCTTGGCTAAACATCAATAGGTTCATCATAGAAGAATCAGAATAAATTTGCACTTCAATTGTTCAGTTCTATGAGAAATGTACACTTTAGAAGAGCAAGATTTCCCATTTCTAGAAAACTAGAGTTTACCATGCTTGATGAAAGTTGTAAAGTTGCAATGAATAGGCCGTTCTCAATAGAAGAGATTGAGAAAGAAATTTTCAAGTGTGACAAATGAGAAGCTCCTAGGTCAGATAGGTTTTGCCTCAAGTTTTTCCCAGAAGTGCTAGTCTTTCAGATGATGTGATTAAATCATAGTAGGCTTCTATGATGGGGATTAGGGGATTGGATTTGTAAGCATATGGAGGCCTCCTTTGTCACACCCATACTAAAGAAGGAAAAAGTTGAGCACATTAGAGAATTTTGACTAATAAGTCTCATTAGCAGTGGTTATAAATATTAGCAAAGGTACTCACCAACCGCTTAAAGATAGCACTTCAATTGACTATCTCTTCTCCTCAAGAAGCTTTCGTGTTAGGCTCCAACATCATCAACTATGCACTTGTAGCAAATGAATGTACTGATATCATGAATAAATTTGGAAAAGGTGTCATTCTATACAGATTGGACATCGAAAGGGCATCCTACCATGTTGAATGGCTAGTGATTGATAAGGTGCTTGGAAAATTTATTTTTAGCTAAAAATGGAGGGCAAGTGTACACAGACAAAAAGGAAGGTAATGATATACTTGGCTTGGCTATTATGCCTACATCCACAGGCGAGGAGGAAGTGCACACTATTTGATCATATTACATGGTGAGGACAAGGAAGGTCAATAAGCCTCCCTCAACTCTCCTCTACATCTCAGCATCTCTTACCCTCACTCACAATTACAATGACCTATCATATCATGTTTATCAAGATTTCTTTCTCACATGCATATTGACCATATGTTGGCCCACTCCAACGTTTTTCTATTCTCATCAAAGGAGCACTTGAAAGTTTTTTTAACGGTCCAGAGGTACATATCAAGGAGATCCTCCATCTTCATACTTATTTGTACTTATTGGGGAAGTCTTCAATAAAATTATGGAGAGAGCAGCAGCCAACAATTTATATATGGGCTTGAGAATTCCAAATCCATGCCTTACCATCTCGTATACAGAATACGGGGGTGACACTCTCCTCACAAGCGCGACTGATCTTGAGATCTCAACGGGGCAAAGAATAAATTTCAACAAATCCTAAATATATAAGATAAAAGCAAGTGAAGAAAGGATCCAAAGGAATGAAAACAATTTGGAATGTATTAGAAGCACACTACCTTGCACATATTTGGGATTACCTTTAATGGTTGCCAAGCCAAGAGCTCAATAATGGCAACTGATCGTGGAACGATTTCAAAGAAAGATGGTATCTTGGAAAAAAGAGCACGCCCATTGTATGGTGATCGGATTAATTTAATTAAAGCTTTTATGTCCAATTTGCCGTTATTATATGTCATTGTTCAATTGCCGTTCATGCAAACCAAAAGAATCAGGAGGTTATTGTATCCCAAATTAAATGGGATGAATGAAACACTCTTGACCAAGTGGCATTGGAGATTCTCTTCTGGAAGTCAAGGCCTTTGGCAAAAGCTTCTAAAAGAGAGATATAAGCCATCCCATGGACGGCGGTTTGAGCCTAGTGAATGTGCAAATGGCTCTTTGCGTTGGAATGATATCTCCAAGATGTTAGACTTCTTTAAATGGAATGCATGCTACATTTTATGTAAGAGATGGAGTCTCCATTCGATTTTGGACAGAAAAAAGGAACAAGGAAAGACTGCTGAAAGTCAAATTCCCAAGATTAGAGCGGCACTTCATAAAGAAGTATGCTTCAACAGGGTAATATTCTGTGGTCATTTCCATTTGGAAGGAAGCTTTCAAGGCTGTGAAGTTCTGTAGTATGATCAACTGCTACACATCTTGAATCGATCTTTTATTTAGCCGAGCATGAGAGACAGAATTATTTGGAAACCCCAGCCATCTGGAAATCACTCCAAGTCAAATCTGCATACAAGACTAGAGGCATGCGAAGGTAAATGGAGATAAGCAAAAGTTATTTGGAATGCCAAAGCTACAACAATCCCTTCCAAGGTGAGTTTGTTTGTTTGGAGAGCCACGAATTACAAAATATCAACTTACGAAAGATTGGCTATAATCGGTCAGAATGGCCACTCGATCTACTATCTGTGCAAAGTAGACTCCAAAACAACTGACCATCTGCTCTTGTACCCCAAGGAATTCTTTTAAAGACCTCATTAACAAATTTGGCATCTCATTGGTCATGCTTTATGGCCACTGTTTGGAAAATTTGGCTTGAGAGAGGGTAGATGTTTTAAGAATACCTACAGGCCCCTGAAGAAATCATAGAACAAGTTTTATTCGACGCGGCTAGCAGGGTCTCTATCTCGAATGATTTCAATAGAATCTCCATCAATGAAATGATTAGAAAATGGATGAAAATTTCATGCTAATTTGTGCCTAAAGAGAAATATAGGCTACAATGGGACCCCCACCTTCTGGCTCCTTCAAACTTAATTTTGACGGTGTTTGCTGTGGGAATCCAGGTCCATCCGGGTATGGCGATATTCTTCGAAGTGATAGAGGAGAAAATTAAATGGATTATGCAGGTCAAATCATCTGGAGTGATTCAAATGAGGCCCAGCTAATTTCAGTCTGCGGTGGCCTATACATTTGGAAGCAGATCAAGGTACATCCAATGATTGTTGAAGGAGACTCGGCTATTATAATTGGATGGATGAGATCAAATGACGACCCTCCATGGCATTTCTGGACAATTATTGACAGGATTCGGTCAGAAATAAGCGTTGAAGGCATCTCCTTCTAGCACACTTATCATTCAGCAAATACTATTGCTGCTGAGCTTGCAAGGGATGGAGTGCTTCTTGATGATCTTTTTGTGAGATCTTTTGTCTAGCAAACTAAGGCCTCCTTTTGGATGGTTGTATGTGGATCTTATAGATCTATTTCACAAAATCATCATCATGCCATCATAGAAAAGCTCACCTTTTCGTCTTGATTAATGTAGGTCTTAGCTGTTATATAATTATGATAGATGTCGTTACTTTTACGATTTATTGTGTTACCTTTTTTATTTACCTTAATCAGTAGGGTAAGTTATGTATGGTCCAAACAATAATAATATCCTACGTGGATGACTCCATAGCTACGAGTAGTGTGGCTTGTTAACTAATTAATATGTCACCTTTTGTCTGAAAATCATTTCTGGCGTAGCCTTAGATATGTGAAGTGGTTTCCATGTTTCGTTATTGCTTATGTGTGTCGTAAAATTTATATGGACGGATAAGATTATTGAACTTGCATCTTCGCTTCTCCTACTTTCCAAGGAAAATGATGTTCTAACTGCCTTTAGCACATGCTAGTATGCGACACCCACATTTGAGATATATGATATTTTTACCCAAGCACAGATGAGCCATGCTCCGAAAGATAGATGTATGGTTTGGAAGCTATTTTAATTTTGAAATGAATGGCAGTAAAGCCAATATTAGTCAAACCAGTTAAAAGAAAAATCAATAGCAAGACTAGGGCTGCCAATTGAAATGGATTATCCACTATCCGAACTGAACCGATCCAATGGAAGGATATGGTTTGAAATTTTTTATCTGTGGACAAATACAAAAATGATATTAAATATCTGTATTTTTATGGAATAGATACAGAATGCTGGCCACTATCTAGGGATTATCGGATTCAAAATGTATATATTTTTAGGACTAACATACCCCTAAAATATTTAATAAACTATGTTATTAGCTAGGGGTAAAATTGGTTCATTAAAATATGTTAATTATTCATATTATAAACATATATTAAGATCCAACTTTACTAATTAACATCTACTTTCTCTACCTTTTAAGTTCTAACACGCCTGATGTCTCTTCGTTCTCTATGGTTTTATTGGCAGGCAGAAGATAAAAGCTGTTCACCGCATCTGTTTCTTCCTTCATTGAATAAATTGTGTGGATTTGTTATTTTTCTTTAAAAGAGGCAAATAATATCTGAAAACAATGTCTAAAGGAAAATGACATGAAGGATACCTGACTCTTTGGTTGTATACCTTTGCATTTGACAGACAAATATGTAGAATATTCTTTTCTGATTCAAAGAGATAGCTATTCACTATCACCTAAATACTCTCACTGGCATGCAACTTTTCTGTTTATTGTTTTTTTACTTCTGAATATAAGAATTTTTTTTATTTTTTGTTTAAATAGTGAGGTGGATGGGTAGGAATCGATTGTCTCAATGGTGTACTGCACGATGGACAATCTTTGTTACATCCCAATTTATGGTTTCGCGACTTACTACATTGTAGTATATGGTATGAGGCCTTGATTAATTAAACTGTTAGATCCTTCTTTGTCTGCAAATTTTGTTTGTTCATCTACTTTCATTTGTCAAGTGGTACGTATCACTTCTTAGTAAATGGATATACAGCATCTCCTTGTAGGTTTTACACTGCATCTCACATGAATGAAGTGATGAAAATCATTGCGTTATATAATCCATCCTATAAGACTAAATATTTTGAGTCTTCCGTCCTTCAAAATAAATAGTAAAACCAAACAGAACAGACAGTCCACTATTCGAACCGAACCAAATGGAATAAATACAGTATAGCATATCAATACCTGAACTACCATCAAATCCCAATCCTATCCAATGAAGTTCTCATTGGAATGGATACAGAATGATGGTATCCGACTTGTATCTCAACCATTAGCAGCCCAAAGCAAGACTATTAGCAAGATCTTACAAAGGCATTTAGATCATACAAAGTGTTGGACCCACTAGCAGTTTTACCATTAAACCTAAATGCGGGTGGCAATGGTTCAAAGGGTCGTGGGAATATCTTCCCCTAGAAAAACACAAAGGTTGCAAAGATAAGAAAAGAGAAAGAATCCAGATCGAGCTTATGGAACCATAGATGGGCTTCTAGTGGGGTTTTGCAATGAAGATTCTAATTTCTACTTTAATTGACTGAGGTCTTTTAAAATTTGAGTTTTCAATCTCTCATGAAACAGGTTTAGGTTGAACCCTTGGGTATCTACAGGCAGATGTGTATTATGTGTCTCTTGGATTCAAATTCCTACTGAATGTTTGAGTTATCATCTTTAATTGTTTTTTCTTTTCTTTTCCTAATGGTCTTTAAGTATATGAAAACTCTAGAATTTTGCTTGTCCTTGAGACTGGCAATGTAGAAGTTCTGAAAATCATTTTTGGGAATATCAGGGTGTGGTGTTTGCTTTGCTCTTCAATCCTATTATGGGTAATCTTGAAGAAGAAGATGGATGAAAGAGATTTCATGGTTTGAAGGCCTTGGCAAAATAAAAGACCCGCAACCCCAACAAAAGTAACACTATAACGCAGATGATTTGAATAGACTCGAATGAGTTTAGTCGATTAGTCAGAAAAACATGGGATGAGCTCGAAAAGAACTGGAGCCGAACAAATTGTTTGACGAGTCGACTCAAATTTTCACAGAGGGCTGTCGTTTAGAATACCATTCAACCTAAGATCTTAAGCCGACAAGAAGTGACCCAATAATATGTGAGAACGAAAAATCTGGAAGAAAGAAATGGAAGCAGAAGTCATCGTCGGAGAAATCTTTTGGAGAAGAAATTCAAGGAAAAATTCCAGCGGGAAGAGGAAGTAAGTACGAAGGAGGAACAAAGAAAGAGTTTCAACTAGGCACGTTGAACGAAGGGATCAACCGGGATGGAAATGGGAGAAAGACCTGTCGAAGTATCAGAAGGGACTACACAAGACATAAGAAATAAGGAACTCGATGATGCCAGCATTTGGGATTTGCTACTCGTGCAGTTTCTGAACGTTGAATGGAGAATCAAATGCCTAATGTTCAAGCGGATATGGTTGAAGATGGATTACCAGGCATTCCCAACAGGAAAAAATCCCCTAGCATGATCTTTATTAAGAAACAGGAAAAGCAACCCTTAGAAGTCGACTTAGTAAAAAGATTGTTAAATCGTAATGCAAGTTCTTAATGCAAAACAAGAGGAATAATAGAAGGCAAAATAACCAAAATGAAGAGCAAAACTACATGAAGCACAATTCTATTAATTGATAAAGGTCTATAAGTAGACATTACAAGAGTAATAAAACAACAAACTAATCTTATCAACTAACTCCACAACTTCCAACAACCACTAACTCCCATAAAACAACCACTACCTTTACCACTAACCAACTTTCAAAGCCACTCAAACCGCTGTCTCTCAAATAACTAAATCTTAACACCCTCTCTTAAACTGATATATGCAGAAATCGGTTTAGGAAAAACAAAAAAAAAAAAATTCAACAATTCTGTTATGCCCTCCCTTGAACAACATCATTTGAAGAGCATACTCCCAGCATTCTTCAAAGCTTCACAAACACAGCTTTTTTAAGTAATTTAGTCATAATATCAGCTAGGGGTGGCAATTCGGGTTGGCGGGTCGTGTTTGTGACGACACGAACACGACACGAATAGTGTTACGGGTCGACACGAACACGACACGCTTAATAGTCGTGTCAAAAACCTATGACTCGTACACGACCCGGTTCTTAAAAAAATGACACGACACGACCTGTGTAACACGATTAATTAATTGAGTCGTGTTGGATACACGACACGAAATGACACGACACGACCCGACATATTAAAAAAACTGCCCTCTCAAGTCAAGTCCCAACTCCCAAGTGAATAGAAGTTATAGAACGGTGCCGCTAAGGCCCGAACGGGCCAAATCCCAAAACAACCACAATAAAATAAACTAACATATAGGACGGTTATTTCACAACCGTTCTATAAAACCCTAACATATAGGACGGTTGTAACATAACCGTCCTATATATCATTGGTTTTATACGACGACTGTGAAATAACTGTCCTATATATATTACAGATTTTATAGAACGGTTGTGAAATAACCGTCCTATATGTTAGGGTTTTATAGAATGGTTGTGAAATAACCGTCCTATATGTTAGGTTTTATAGAACGGTTGTGAAATAACCGTCCTATAGTTTACTTTTTATAATTTTATTCCACTCCACCGTTATGGTGATCTTCGATTCTGACCGAATCGTATCTTGAATCTTTGATCACCCGAAGCAATGACAATGAGGTTCTCGGGAGCGTAAAAATCAGAATTGAATAGCATGGGTCTTTCAGTTATGAAGAACTAGACTTTCAACTCAAGTTACCAAGTACCAACCCCCACATAAATTGTTAGGAGGGAATTCATTTCTCCAACTCCTTTCATGCTCATTGTCACTGGTCATTGCTATATCCATTGAATTACTGGTGACTGATCCACCACACCACACGACAAGTACATAGACAACCAAATTACCAATAATGTTCTGTAATATTTTGTTATTTTATTTAGAAGCAACACAGTTCTTTATAGTTTAGTATTACACCACTACGGTCACTCACCGACTCACTTCACAAGTTCACAATTCACATGATATGTGAAAAAAAGAGACTGAAATGAATCAAATAACCACAATAGTAGTAAATAAATATGGATTAAGTAGCACATGATGGAAATATACTTCCATCAATGTATTATGTATCAAACACAACAAATTAAAATAAGTCATGAAAATTATACAAATTAATCAAAATGAATTGATCCAGTAGTCTTCATTGGTTGAAGTGATCTGCAGTTGCTACTTATGCTTATAATGTCCTCGAAGCTCATCCACGGCAACTGTAATGGTAGAGTCTACAATCATATAGAATAAACAAGCATTAGTTATTACTAAGCTCATATAAAATATAATGTAAATATAGAATTATAAACTATTACCTTTCAATCCATATAGCCAATCTCTCACACAAATCAATGCTTGCACGGTTTCTGGTTTTAAAGTAGATCTATATTGGTCAAGAACCCGACCACCAACACTAAAAGCAGACTCGATGCAATCGTAGATATAGGAATGCTCAAGACATCACGAGCCATGGCAGCAAGTTCAGGATACCTAAAATCAACATTTGAATCAAATATAAATGTAAATAAGATTACAGAAAATAGTGTTTACATGAGATTATTAGTCAAACAACCTGTATTGATTGCCTTTCCAGAATGCAAGAATGTCTAGCTTTGACTCTTGCAATCTTGGTTCATCTAAATAAAGCTCCAATTGTGATTTTTGCATAGCCAAAGTACCTCCTTCACCTTCAAATGAATCAAATTCCTAATGCAAATGCAATTATATTATTCAACGTACGATAAGACAATTCATACTTCATAGCAAATTTTAATATGCTAAGTAGTAAGCGACATATAATGAAAGATACAATTATAAATAAAATCACCTTCATGACATCTAAAACCTCTTGACTATATGACATGTTCTGTCTATCATCAGCAGATTCAGCACCTGCACCTCTAGCCACTTGTGTAGATGAGGAGGAAGGAATAGGATAAATCTTAACCTTATATTCATTGAAGAGAGAGAATAACTTTTCCCTAACTTGAGCAAACTCCAAGCAGCCACTGCCAAACAATTTCTTGTACGAGAATTCCACAAAGGAGAGCTTATACCGAGGATCCAACACACATGCAATTGCCAAAATGGTGTTGAATTCAGACCAGTACTTTGAAAACTTGGCAAACATTTGGGTGGACATATGCTTCATATAGTCATCATCACTTCTCATGTATTGTGTTAAACTCAAATAAATTACAAATGCTGCACGAAAGTAGAGATTTGCAGTGGAATATTTGGATCCAGAGAACATGCAGGTGGCATCATAAAAAACTGCCAAAAACTTCGAAATTTTTGTAGCCTTTTCCCATTCAATGAAAGAAGGACAATGCTTATAATTTGAGTCACTTAGTTCTAAGTGACAAAATGCACGTTGGTAACAAAGAGCACTTTCAAGCATCAAATACGTTGAATTCCATCTTGTAGGACAATCTTGTCTTAAGCCCTTTTTTGTCTCAATTGACATGTGATTCACACACTCTAAAAATTTTTGTTTTCTACTTTGTGATGCTTTGACATACTTGATACTCTCTCTAATTTTTTGAATAGCATCATCAATTTCTTTCAAACCATCTTGCACAATCAAATTCAAAACATGACAACAACAACGTAGATGAAGGAACTCTCCACCACAAACAAGAGTGTTCCTGATGTTTAATTGATGCCTTAACACTCAATGTAAGAATCATTAGAAGAAGCATTGTCTAAAGTGATTGAAAAAATCTTTTTCTCAATCCCCCATTCTACCAATAATGAGTATAACTTTTACGCTAATGATATTCCATTATGTGGAGGTGGTAGGAAACAAAAATTTAATATCCTCTTTTGTAAGACCCACCGACTATCTAGAAAATGTCTTTGTGAGACTTATATAACCATCGTAATACAAGAAGTCCACAAATCCGATGTCAAACTTATCCCGCTAGGTGCCAATTCTAACATCTCTTTTATCTTTCCTTTTTCTCTTTTATACATTCTCGTAACATCCGCTTTACCGTATTTCTACTAATCAAGTGCAAATCTGCACGCAAATATTTCAAGAGAGTTCTAATTCCATCATACTCAACAAATTGGAAAGGCAAATCATGCATAACAACCGCAGAATGCTACTAACTCACGATAAACTTCAGGATCAAACTTATTATCCGAAGTCGTACTTAGTGACACCGACATACTCCCCGACTTTGAGATAAAAGCAATCGGCCTATATCACGAGAAGAGCTCCGTTGACAAGTCTTTATATGACGATTTAAGTTACCGGTACTAAATTTGCTATCGCAAATGTATATTGCGTAGCACTTCTTGCATTTACACCTTTGCCTTCCATCTTCGATAGAGGAAGGTGTTCAAAAAATTCCAAACCTGAGACATTAGTTTCCTATGCTTTTTACCTCTATTGGATTTTGAAACTAACTCCACGTTCTCCAAATTAGCAAACTCATCATCATCGTTGTTGTGGTGTAGCATATTCAAGTTATCAGAAACATCAGTGCTCCCAACTTCAACTTGTGCCTATATTGCAAAATGCAAATGACAAAAAAAAATTAGTTCACACTGACAGTAAACTAAACACTTCAGAGTTCACCAACAATTACTAATAAGTAATAAGTAATAAGGGAAGGGAGTGAGTGAGTGAGACACTGAGACTTGAGAGTTGAGACTCGAGAGTGAGGAAATTGAGAGGAATGAAAAGAGTCAGACTCATAATTTCATAGAGAAATAACAAAAACAAACACATGACATACCTGTGGTGCTATAGTAGGGGTGCTGCTGCTCATCGTGTTAGAACTTAGAAGGGTTGATGTTTGAACTTGAAGAAGATATCTGGATTCTGGTCCTCTGGAGTCTGGAAAGGGAAATCTGAAACAGATGTAAAATTGTAAATTATAAAAGCAAATGCAAACCTGCAAGCCTTCAACTTCAACCTTGGGTTGGTAACGTTGGTTATGTTACTTATGTATTACAGTATTAACGGTCCTATATATATATATTTATAAAATATAGTACGGTTATGTATTAACCGTCCTATATTTTAAAAATATAGAACGGTTACTTACTAACCGTCTTATTTTTTGTAAGCTTTAACATATAGGACGGTTACGGACTAACCGTCCTATTTTACATAATAATATAGGACGGTTACGGACTAACCGTCCTATTTTACATAATAATATAGGACGGTTACGGACTAACCGTCCTATTTTACACATGGTTTATTCCTTCATTACCAATCTGTGAGTGTGACTGTGAGTCTGTGAGACTGTGACTGTGAAGTCTGTGATGTGGCACATTTTCGCTTTTCAAGTGACCACCGCTCGACAAAGACTGATAGCCTTCTTTCCTCCAATTCCAAACTGGCAAGTGGCAAGTGGAGTTAATGAAAGTTGAAACTTACACTTCAATCATTTGTCAAATATTTTGATGCCCCTAGTTATTGTCCTTAATGTTACTTAACTAAGTTAACTTACTTGTTAGATAACTTAGATAGTTAGATGTCATGAATCATGATAGATGATCCTAGGTGGGGGCGGGGGGGCCCCCTTGTAGACTTGTAGTGGCGGGAAAACAAAATGAAAGTTGAAAACTGAAAAGAACATAAAGGTTTAACTTTAACTAATTAATAATTATCTAGGTATACTAACTACTAAGTCAATCTAGAGTCTAATCTAACCTGCCTAAGGCAATTGTTTTGTCTTTTGTATAATTGTATTGTATCATGTAAGTTAAGTAAGCCCAAATCCAATTATCCAACTATAAGCCTATAACTATAAGTTATAAATAACTGTATAACCAATTTCTTATCAACCATTTTCAGTTTAGCTACACATTGTCACATGTCAATTGTTACAACTTACAAGTTACACTTAGTAGATAAGTTAACCAAGTTTTGTAAGTTGTACAAGTAAAAGTGAAGTGAGAGAGAGACTAACTAACTGTCATATATTGTTGTATAAAATTATAAATGCTAATGAATAATGATTTTCTTATGTTAATTTCACATGTCTCACCAACCAATTGATCTAATATATCTCTTTTCAATCAAATTCATGAATATCATGTATCCAACTCATATAACTCAATATTTGTTTCTCATTTCTAACTCCCAATTGATGATAATAGATTAGGAATAACTCATTCATGATTCATCCATGATCCTTTGATCCATCATTCATGTAGATATTGTAGAGTAAAATTTAGTAACTCCTTTAGTAATATCATTCAACATTTGTGTTAATTCAACACACAACTCCTATTCTCTGTTCACATTCTCACCTCACCTAATGAGTTAATTACAATGTTACATAACTAAATAACTAATAACTATTCCCTTGGGACCCTTCCTAGTTCCTATACTATACTCATTATCCTCTAATGAGATAATTACACAACTCTTTCTATACTCATTCTCAAGCTCTTGAGTTAATTACATAACTGCTTTCTATTCTAGTTCGGTTCGGTCATTCTTACCTAATGAGTTAATTACATGATTCTTTCTCTTTCTTTACTTATTATCATTTATCAATGTTATCATCAACATTCAACAACTTTTGAATTGAGTATGAGTTACTTACATAACTTTGCTTTTTTAAGATGATCCTCAAGTGAGATCATCAGACATCAGATGAGTTAAATACATTATATACATAATTAACACCAACTTTAGTCATCCTCCCCTGACCTCAACCTCAACAACTATGTTGAATTGAATATGATAGTATGAGTTACTTACATAAGTAACATAACTTTGCTTTTAAGCTGATAGATACTCAAGTAACTCAACTCAACTGAGAAGTCTGAGCTTGAGATAGTGAGATGAACATAATACATATATGATATATGCCTATATGCTATTGCTCTGTCTTTTTAAGCTCATCCAGTCATCCTTAACTTAAGGAAATTAAGATGAGTTAATTACATAACTCTTTCTCCACTCTATACTTAATGACTAGTTTTATTTAAGGACATCATCAACTAAGATTAATTAAATACATAACTCTTATAGCTTATACAACTCCTATATTTCAATATATAGATGGTTATAAACAAACCATCCTATATTTAAATATATTATAGGACAGTTATTTTAAAATCGTCCTATATTTAAATATATTATAGAACGGTTATTTTGAAACCGTCCTATATTTAATATATTATAGAACGGTTATTTGAAAACCGTCCTATATTTGATTATGTTATAGAACGGTTATTTGAAAACCGTCCTATATTTAAGTATATTATAGAACGGTTATTTGAAAACCGTCCTATATTTAATTATAATTATAGAACGGTTATTTGAAAACCATCCTATATTTAAGTATATTATAGAACGGTTATTTGAAAACCGTCCTATATTTAAGTATATTATAGAACGGTTATTTGAAAACCGTCCTATATTTAATTATAATTATAGAACGTTATTTAAAAACCGTCTTATATTTAAGTATATTATAGAACGGTTATTGAATAACCATCCTATATTAGTATATTATATAGAACGGTTATTTTAAAACCGTCCTATATGGTTCTATACATATAATATATCGTTTTCACTTTTCACTTTTCACCTTGGTCATTCTCAGCCCTAATTTCAATCTTCCAAGTTCCAACCCAACGATCCAATCCAACCTATACTGAGAAGTGAGAAGGTGAAAACGACCATTCCTCTTCGATCTTTCACAGATCTAAGCAAAGAAAGGTATGTATTTACGATTTTTTGCATCTTTAATGTAATTTCGTATACAGTTCTGTTACTTCTGTAACCGTAAAAAGTAATAAAAGAACACAATCTGATAAAAAAAAAAAACCTCTATCTGGTTTCTCTGATCCTTGCCTTGAACTTGTTCTGTCATTTCGTTGTCAAACACCTATTTCTCAGATTTTGATTTATGTTGTCTTTCATTTGAGTCTGGAAACGGGGTTTGTTGGGAAAAAGATGGATGAGCAAAAAAAAACGGACCTGGAAGCCTGGAAGTGGAATGGGATTATGGGAGATATCAGATATGTATGTTCCTCTGACGGAAAAACCAAACATATAAATTATAAAGGTTCTGAGTCTTCTGACTTTGCCCATAGTTCATTAGTGCTGAAACAGTGAATCCTGATAGATAGGTTCTCAGAGAACTACATCTATCGAAATAGTCTCCACTCTCCAAATTGAAATGTAGAGCAGATCGAGCAAGAGAAGAAGCAGTGACGTATGTCGAAGATTGAGGGAGAGAGACATTAAACTAGTTCTTTCTTTTACAAAATGGAAAAAAACATTACCTTTATCTAATTTATCACAAACTAGCTACAGCTTATATCCCAATTTCTTCTTGCCTTAAGGGAGCCCTAGAAAAAAGAACCAAATCAAGAAAAATCTCTCAAAAACTAAATTAACATATCTCATATCTGCATCAAACAATGTCAGATTTTCAACATTTTTGATGTGTTGGAACTGTTGAAACAAGAGGAATGATTAAGTGATAGTTGACCAAAATAAAAAATAAAGGATGAAGGAACATAACAGATTTTTTAAATTATTATTAGACTGGAATGAATGTTTTGAGATAGGAAACTTAATGAAATGGCCAAATCAAGCTACAAATAATGAATGTTATACAAAAACAAAATATCACATTTTTTTTTTCCACTCTGCATACTGGAATGGCATACTTCTAGGGCTATGACACTATGCCAACATCACAAAAAATGGGAACATGCATAATTGCTTGTTTGAAGAGATAGAGGGAGCAACAATCGACCTTGTAGGAGGCTTCCAAAGATAGTCTCCACTGTCAAATGAAAAATTTGTGATGGTTTTCAAGGGTGCTACCGCTTATTATCCCCGTATAATTGTATTCCTCTTTTCTTGTCTAGCGTAGTCATTTTTATTTTGAAGCAAACATGGAGCAAGTAGAAGAGGTAGGAGAGGTACAAGTAGAACAATTACAACACACGAAGCGAGAACAATCAAGGCTATCAAGCACATGTCCATCGGTAACACCACCGGTGGTCGGTGTCAAGAGAAAGGTCGGGGGAGGGGCCCAACGCAAATGGAACATATAAATAAGAGAACCTCGGTTGGAATAAAAGAAACAAGACAATTCAACACTAAAGGCCAACCGATTGGTGGTGTTGCACATGCCTATGCTAGCTTCATATGTTGCCCGTTAGAAGACTTGTGCCAAGATCGTTGATCGATTGGAGACATGTATCTCCACAAGTCAAAGATTCAAGATGGGAAATGGTCAAGGTATGTAAATTCTTCCTACATATAACATAATATGTCCTTTATATTTATATGTTTTGTTTTTGTTTGCATATGAATCACGATAAGATACACAAAGTTGCTGCAATACTCACTAGTTAGTCACTTTAACATGCTTCTTCTTTTGTTTTGTAGTCTGCCTTTGACGTATCTGATGAGTGCAAGAAGCAAGCCTTGCTAGGAGCTGGTGAAGCTTGGAGGAAATGGAAGAGTGAGCTTGCAAGGAAGTACATACTTCCAAATTCTCATGATCCTTCTACGCTTCACATGGTCCCTCAGTTGTATTCTGCTTCATTAACCAGAAGCATGGAATCAATTTGTACAAGATAGGCTATCTCCCGATTTTGAGGTAATCACAACTTGAACTAGCCAAGCTAAATTTTGAGTCTTGTAATTATTATAATTTATTGTATTTTGAATCTTTGATCACATTACTTTGATGTCCAGGCAAAGCGTATAAAAGGACAAAAGGCTCGTGCACAAAACCACACGCCGCACCACCTTTCAAAGGTTGGCTATGCACGATTAGAGGCAGATGTAGTAAGTATATCATGTCACATTCCATTTTTCTAATCATATTAGATTATTATTTTTATTAACTATGACTTAGTGTCTCTTATAATCTTATTACAAAGAAAAGAAGGCTGGGACAACGGATCCCATCGACCGTGCTATTCTATGGAAAATGGCACATTCGAAAGGGCGTAACTCCCAGACCTTTGCCAACGAGACAACTGCAACAATTGCTTCAAGAATTGTAAGTGGTTTAAGACTTTAAGTTTTATACTTTTACTTTATTTGCATACTGCCGAGTTAAATACTTTTATACTTTTATACCCTTGCATAGTATATTATTTAAATATTACATATATAATAGTGATTTTTTCATGTTATGATCTTTATGTGTGCAGGAAGAGTTGACCCAAGAACAAGAAGAAAGTGCAACTACAGGGACTCTTAGCAGCACTGCTGCAAAGGGGGACATCCTGTATAGGGCAATGGGCAACAAGAATGAGCACCCTGGCCGGGTAAGGGGCCAAGGTCGGGGTGTTGTTCCTTCCAAAATTTTCCCCAAACAAAAGGCTCCTACGCTACAAGAATTGGAAGAATGGAAGAAGCAAACAGTTGTGGAGATATATAGCATGGTCAAAGATCAACTATTGAAGGAACTCCAAGGTGGCCGAAGAACCTCATGTGAGGATGTTGGCGGCCCTCAAGCTGAAGCTCAACCTCAAGTTCAACCAGCAAGAAATAATAATAGCTGCACTCCTACTCCTACTCCTCTATCAGATAAAGAGGTGGCAGAACAAGTACTCCCAATCAGTGAGGTATGTATATTCACTTGTTTAGTTTTACAATGTTACTTATTTACTTTTGTTTTTAGTTTACACTTTACATTACATCACTAATTATTATATATATGTCATTTCTCAAATGCAGGTGGGTCAGTGCATGTTGCAGCTACATACATTTGAGAACCATGTGGCAGTGGCAACACTGTACGAGGTTCGGCCCATGACTTCCGCCACCTTGCATGGTAAGTTGATGCCTCCACACACTAAGCGTGTGTGCATCACTACTGCCATTCAACCAGATGCTCCCCTTCCATTTCCAGTCGAAGGGGATGATGTTGAAACTGTTGGGGATGCAATTGGATATCATGTGTGTTGGCTGAGAAACACATAAAACCAATGATATCCAATTCCAAGGTACATATATACTAACCGTAGTCATGGCTTCATTTTCTCCTACCTTTTTTAAGTCCTCCTAAACTGTTCATTGATTAATATTGTACGCAACATGTCGGACGGTCGGATCACGAAAAGCAAAGACAAGGGGCAATTGAAGCAAACCTTGCCACTGGCAAATTCTGGCATAGTGGCAAGTGTAGCCACATCCCAGCCTTCTCAGGTAGTACTAGTTCTATGTTTTTCCATAGTCACTACTCACAAGTCATAAGTCAGTAGTACTAGTTCTTTAGTTCAAAACACTTGTAAGGTGCTCACTAGTCACTACTCACAAGTCACAAGTCAATAGTCACAATGTTATTATTGTTATATTATAAAATATTCTAATTTTACCTCACTGGGTTTCTTCTTTTATATCTGCTAGTATATCAGTATATGCTGTATATATTCATTACTAATTTCTAAAATATTACATGATTACATTTACAGTGTAGGTATCAGGTGGAGGTTCCACCTAACACACCTCCATTCCTAAGGGTACTGTACAGACTGGCCAATGAAGGCAACACAAATACAATGAACCCTGTAAGGATAGAGGCAGGTGTGCTTTCAAACGATGTAGTTGAGGTTCCACTCTTCAAGGAAGACCTCATAGCCATATGTAATATGGATCAATTGGAGTACATGCACATCATAGTCTATATAGGGTACGTCGTGTAACTGCTCTATTAGAGTTAAGACTTACCAATCAATGTAACATTACTTAATACTTGCCTTTTTAATAAAACTTAATAATTATTTGACATTAACCCAAATTTCAAATGCAGGTATTTGCATGATAGCTTGCATAGACTAGAGGTCAAGGACATTTACAAGTTCCTTGACCCTTCTCTTGTCTTTCAATTGGCCCATTTGCCTAAGGACAAACAAAGTGAAGATATCATTCTGGTCTCATGACTTGTGCGAAGGGGCAAGCATTACTGATTCCCTACAATAGCGGGTACGTTGTAACATAGGTTGCTTAATTATGCCATTTTAATTTCACAATTCATAGTTTCATACACATGAATACTACATCGCTTAAGATTAGAGAAAATTCAATTGAACTATTATTTTTATAGGTCCCATTGGATGTTGCTAGCTTTGGATGTGCATGGTGGCCATGCAATTTTTTTTGATTCATGTGGAGCACACATTCGGGAACACCTTATGGAAATTATAAACAAGTAAGTCTTTATTATTCTTTTTATTATAATATAACTACTCTACTGGCAACTATAATAATATTCATAATCTAATGCTTTTCAATTATATGTGTGTAGAGCATGGTATAAATGGGCTGAGAGGGAAGGCATTCACCACCCACCAAAACTCAACTGGAAGAAGGCCAAGGTACACTTTACTAATTACTGCTCTTTAGACTCTTTCATATAATTTTAAACCTGAACTTGTTGGAAATTATATTTTGAAACTTTTATGTTGTCTTTGGTGGCATTGTTTTGCAGTGCCCTCAACAAAAATCAGATTGGGAGTGTGGATATTATGTTCTTAGATACATGAGAACCCTCATTCGCAATGGAGTTTCAGTCTCACAATTGAGAAAGGTAACACTTAGACTTATTGACCAAAGTTGCACTTTTGATTTGTATATTTCCTGACTTAATTCAAGATTACATGTCTGATCTACGAACTAAGTTATTATATGTTTCTTGTAGGTGGATTTTGGAACCAAGAGTTACTCCCAGTTGGATCTAGATGATATTAGAATGGAATGGACAGATCATATTATGATTTTTAATTTGTAGTTCAGTGATGTAAAATTGTAAATGAATGTATATTATCATTCATGTATATACATTTTACTCAAATATAATACAAAGATCAGTTCATTTCAATGAATGTGTTCTATTTTTATTTTTATTGAAGTACACTGTATCAATGTATGTGCTTTCTTTGTTTCAAACTTTCAAATTTCAATGATGTGATTGTGAAGTTGGTGTTTTGATCACAGATGGGTTAATCATCAATTTTCAATGATGGCTTAGATCAGCAGATGGGTTGTATTGTATCATGTATGTACATACAATCTACAAATACAATATGGGTGGTTGATATCATATCATGTATTGTATCATGTATTGGAGAAGGAGTCATATATGGAATGGAGGTTGATGATTGAAATTCTTGATATATACCGAAGTTGTAGATATGATTCATATGAATATGATACCAAAAACTTTCAAATTTCAATGATGTGATTGTGAAGTTGGTGTTTTGAATGGAGACCTGATGGACATCCCTGCCTATACATGCAATTTCATTCATTTGCTGAGGAATGAGGATAAAATTAAAAATGCCAAAGTTCAGAATGATTGTCTGCATTGGTGCACCGCTCTGGGCCTATTGACAATTGGAATGATATAGTCATGGAGATGGTGCTAAGTGATTGATATGTTGGGCAATTGTGATGATTGGAGCCCATGATTCTAAGCTACCAAGTTTCTGACAATCGGAACACAATTATTTGTGTGAATAGAAAGAGGGATGAGGAAGTTCACTAGTTGTAATTATATCATGTTTGCAAGCTTTCACTTATCTGTTGCCAATCAAATGTGTTTTATCAGAAGCTTGCAAACTGGAAGGTCAAGTTGCTTCGGCTTACATTTCAGGAAATCCTGCTTCATTCAGATCTTGAATCACAGATTTCTGGATTATATTTTGTGAATTCCTGTTTATAGTTTGTCACTCTCATGTCTTTGCTTTCTTTTCATATTCTCTAAGATGCACCCGAACGAGAACCTGGAAGAAGCTGTTCCTCTGAGAATATCTTTATAGTATATGTGTGAGAATAACTCATTAACTCTTAACAGTGGCTCTAGAAGAACCCTCCATTCTCCAATATAACTTAGTAATATAGGACGGTTAGTGAATAGCCGTCCTATATAAATAGTAATATAGGACGGTTTGTGAATAGCCGTCCTATATAACTAGTAATATAGGACGGTTTGTTAATAGCCATCCTATATATATATATATAACTAGTAATATAGGACGGTTTGTGAATAGCCGTCCTATATATAAGTTATATTATATTTATAACTACTAATATAGGACGGTTTGTAAGTAACCGTCCTATATAATATAAATACTAATATAGGACGGTTACTCATGAACCGTCCTATATTTTCAAGTGTTAAGGTAATAAGGTCATGAGTGGGTCGCGTGTCAAACAGGTAGACACGACGGGTCAAATTCATTGACTCGAACACGACACGATTTTTGGCGTGTCATTTTCGGGTCACCCGAAAATGACACGAACACGATAAGACTCGACCCGAACCCGCTAAATTCGTGTCGGGTTCGAGTCGTGTTATCGTGTCGTGTCATATTTTGCCGCCCCTAATATCAGCCACTTGATTTTTACTTTTACAGAATACCAAATCAATTATACCATCATTGCAAAGATCACGCAAAAAATGATATCTAATATCTATATGCTTGCTCCTTCCATATAAAACTAGATTTTTTGAAATCTTGATTGCTGAAATATTATCACAATGGATTGTTGTTGGACCTTGCTAGTGATTTTGAAGTGTTTCAAGCAATCTCCTCAACCAGATATCTTGACATGAATAAGATACTGCTGCAACAAATTCGTCTTCTATAGTTGACAAAGTAACAATTTGTTGCTTCTTTGATGACCATGATACAACTCCAGAACTAATCATAAAAACAAAATCAGATGTACTTTTTCTATCATTAAGATCTCCAGCATAGTCACTATTAGAAAAACCAAACAGATTTTCTTTTGATCTTGTTTTATAGAAAATTCCAAAGTCAACTGTACCTTTCAAATAACGAAAGATCCTTTTTGTAGCTAAGAGATGATTCTCAGTTGGATTCTCTATATATCGACTTATTAAACTAACACCATGCATGATGCCAGGCCTTATTGAAGTTAGATACATCAAGCTTCCAACTATCTGCTTGTAAAGAGTATCATTTATCTTCTTCCCTCCATTTTAAGCCACATTCAGTTGGGGTACAAACTGAATTGCTATCTTCATTTTGAACCTATCCAAGATCTCAAGAACATATTTTTTTTTGTGAAATAAAAATACCAGCTGATGATTGCACAACTTCAATACCAAGGAAAAAATGCATCAATCACAAATTTGACATATCAAATTTAGTCATCATATTCTTCTTAAAAGCATTAATCATGACACTATCATTATCGGTATATATTAGATCATCTACATATAGACATACAATAAGCATTTTTCCATTATCTTCATGCTTTGTAAAAAGTGTATGCTCATGAGGCCATTTATCAAAACCCTCTCTAGAAAAATAAGCATCTATAAGACAATACTAAGCTCTTGGTGCTTGTTTTAGTCCATATAAAAGCATCAATCATGACACTATCATTATCGGTACATCTCATATAATATACATATAGTCATACAACAAGCATTTTTCCATTATTTCCATGTTTTGTAAAAAGTGTATGCTCATGAGGACATTTATCAAAACCCTCTCTAGAAAAAGAAGCATCTATACTACTATATTAAGCTCTTGGTGCTTATTTTAATCCATATAATGCCTTTTTTAGTTTGTATATCTTATTCTCACTACCTTGTTTCACATATCCAAGAGGTTGATTAACATACACCTCTTCCTGCAGCTCATCATGCAAAAATGTCTACTTTACATCCAATTGATAAATGAACCATGAGTTTTGGGCTGCCATAGGAAATACCAATCAAATAGTGTTAAGCCTTGCAACTGGAGCAAACACCTCTTTGTAATCAATGCCAAATTCTTGCTTGTATCCTTTTACAATGAGATGAGCTTTATACCTGTCAATTCTACTATCCTTGTTGAGCTTAGTTTTATAAACCCATTTCACACCAATGGAATTTTGCCTACTTAGAAGATATGATAGCTCCCAAGTGTTATTTTTTTTTCTATTGATTGAATCTCCTCTATCATGGCTTGTTGCCATTTTTCATCTTTGACAGCTTCTTGGAATGTTAAAGGATCGTAATATGCAAACAAAGCAAAATGAGCAATTGAATCATCATCAGATAAGTCATCTCCAGTTACATAATCCATTATTCGGTTTGGCCTTTTTCTTGAGATTGGCTGAACATGATCAATATGCTCAACTGCTATTGAATTTTCACCAAAAGATTGAGGTTACGGGTCTGCAATAGGGGATTGTGCTTGTTGTTCAAATTTGTCTTCACCTTCATCAAAAGTGACTAAAACAGGCTGTTGCCTTGAAGCTTTTTTGTTCCAGTTCCAATGTATTCTCCTCATAAAAAACAACATCTTTGCTGATTATAATCTTCTATGTGATTGGATTAAATAATTTATATGTCTTGGAAGCTTCACTTGTGCCAAGAAAGACACACTTTTCACCCTTATCATCAAGCTTCTTCCTTTTCTCATCTGGAACATGCGCATAAGCAATGCAACCAAAAATTCTGAAGTGATCTACTGTTGGTTTGTGCCCACTCCAAGCCTCCTCAGGTGTCATGTTTTGAAAGAAAAAGTAGGACTTCTATTTAACACATGAATGCTCCAATTCACTGCTTATGGCCAAAAGTTCTTTAGAATGTTCCCTCTTGCCAGCATGCTTCTCACCATGTTGAGGATGGTTCTATTTTTTCTCTCAAATACACCATTATGTTGAGGTGTATAGGCAGTTGTGAGTTCCCTTCGAATACCTCTTTCATCACAAAATACTTTAAATTCTTTTGAATAGTATTCTCCACCACGATCAGTACAAATAGTTTTAATGCTTTTTCCTGTTTCATTTTCCACACGTGCCTTGAAGCTTTTAAATGCACTAAAAGCTTATGATTTCTCCTGTAAAAATTTAACCCAAGTTTTTCGAGTATAATCATCAATGAAGGTAATTAAATATCTTTTACCTCCATTAGAAGATGGATTTATTTGCCCACAAATGTCGGAATGAACCAGTTCTAAGACATTCTTTGCTCTCCACAAACTTGAAAAGAAATGATAATTTGAGGAAGTCCTGACACCATATTTTCCTGTTGGAGTATTTTTAATCCACCAAAATTCAAGTGACCATAGAAAAAATGCCAAAGCTATGAAGGATCTTTCACTTCAACCATTAAGCAAGATTGGGCATTTTTTTATCTTCAATGAAAATAACCTGTTTGAATTCATTTGGACAACAACAATAGCTCCTCTTAAAGGATCATGTATCTCACAAGCACCCTTCTAAATAGTTATTACATAACCTTTTTCTTGCAATTGACCAACACTTAACAAATTACTTTTCAAGTCAGGAACATAAAAAACATTGGAAATTGTTTCTACAAAACCATTCTTGGTTCTTATGTTGATATCACCTTTTCCCATTACATTCATAGTAGAGCAATCACCAAAACTCACATTAGAATGAAAGCCTTCATTTAAATAAAAAAAAGAAGACTTACTGCCACACATATGATTTTTGCAGCCTATATCCACGTACCAAACATTTGATTCAGGTTCCTCGTTGGCATGGTAAGCCATAAATAAAGTATCTACTTCTTTGTTTTCTACAAAATTCAATTTCTCTCCTTTTTCTTTGTCATTAGGCAATTTAGTATTATATTCAAAACGATAATGACCAAATTTATGACATTTGAAGCACTCTACCTTGGATTTGTCAAATTGTTGATCTCGTCCTTTGCCTCTGTCTTGAAATTGGTCATTATTAGCTTTGAAAATTTGACATTGTCTACTTCCATCTCTGTTGCCTCGACCTCCCCTTCCTTTACCTCTACCTCTACCCCTTCCTTTAGAATTTGAGAATTGAGTAATGGTAGAAGCATTTAGAGCTTGCGCATCTATAGTTGAACTTCGGTTCATCTTTTTGTTCATGGACCAATAAGAAGCTCTGGAGTTCATCAAGTGAGAGTTCATTTATATCTTTAGATTCTTTAATTGAGCAAACAACATAATCATACTTTGATGCTAAGGCACGTAGTATCTTTTCAACAATAGCAATGTCTTCTATTTTCTCACTATGGAATTGTATTTTGTTTGCTATCCCCATGGTCCTTGCACAATAATTGGTAATATACTCACCATCTTTTATCTGTAGAGTCTCAAAATCCCTCCTCAAAGCTTGAAGCTGTGCACTCTTCACCCTTGACGAGCCTTGATATTTTTTCTTCATTGAATCCCAAATTTGCTTGTAAGTTTGAGAATTGTTTCCAAGATAGGCCAGTCAATTGCTTGAAAAAGATAATTTGTTGCCTTCAAATCCTTTAGCTTCAAAGCTTCTAACTCTGCTTTTTGTGCATCTGTCAAAACTGTATCAGCCATTGGCTCTACTGCTGTAATGCCCCAGATTTTTATAATATTTTTTTATAATAATAGTAGTAGTCATAGTCAGGATCCCAAAATAAAAAGATTCTATTAATTATTTATTAAAACATTTATGGAAAGCCTTCGGGAGTTATTTTCTTTTTCCAAAACATCACGACCATGATTGAAATTTTAATTATAAATACACAGTAAACAAAACACATTTCAATTTCAAACTCAAAATCATCGGTGCCTTTATTTTCAAAACAATAATTGTCCAAAACATAATAATAATGTGGCCCAAGGTCTATCCATCATAACATCCCACCTCAATTCCATCATATATATAATTATCATAATCAATCCCATTAATAAAAGTATACAGTCCATAAAGAAAGTCAAATGATAGTTTGTTTATTAACTCATGTCATTGTCTATTAGTCAAAGTAAAGGAATCTCCCAATACTATCACGTCTCTCAACAGTCTTGCCTTTCCTACTATCATGCTCAAGATCTAAGGAATTGCAAAACAAAGCAATGTCTCAGCAAGCTATTGCTTGTGTAAGTACATAAACATTTAATGTAATAGCAATGAACAAAATCAAATAATCATACTGATGCAATGAGTAAAGCAATTTCCTGCGAAGCTATAATTATTTTAAGCAATGCAATTAAAATCTCAAAATGTCGAGTATGATAAAACATGCATCTCATGGATTAAAACATGATATGATCTAATGTAAATGAGCATACAATAATAATAATGCACCCTATGGTACGTGGGTCCCACGAGTGTCCCATACACTCATATAAATAGATCATGAGTACTCATATCACTCCTCTGAGTGTCGTCACACCTAGGTATACAACAATATCTCCATGCTCATCATGCAAGCATACAGAATAAGAGTATGTATCATCATGCCGTAGTGGTAACCCTCCAGGGTCTCAACCACCACCACTCCCCGTCAACTCCATAACGGGAGACTTAACATCCGTTCCCATGGAAAGGCCCGGACTAGTAGTGTGGACCATCCATATTACCAAATCCCTACTAAAAGCCATCTGTGGGCAGGTGTCTATCATATCACAATCACATCACAAATCTCGAAGGGTGGCTAGCCGCCTTACTCCCTCCTAGCATGACATCCACCGGGTGAGAGCACTCGTCATAAAACATAAAACATAGAAATCACGTATCTCAAAAATTAAGAGCACTCGTGGCTCGCAATCCCCAAGGCACACCCCTCATCTCAGGGTTAGCCTCTAAAAAGACCAGCCACCAAGCCTCCACTATCCTTTCTCATGAAAACCCATTAGTTTCATTAATGCAATAAAGAAAGATAATTTCTAATTATGCATAAATACATAGTATTAATCTCATGAAACCATCGATTATAAATCCATGTAACATATTATTGAAATCAGATATCGATCATGACATAACTTTGAGTCTCACAAAATCGTAGACTAAATAACCAACGCACTTTAAATCATTATCAATCATGATGTTATGATAATGCTAGGTTTAAATTTAAAACATAATATTAAATGTCTTTACCTACTTCGATATGAGATCACTCAACTCGAGTATTAATCTCCTTATCTTAAACGTTCAGATGTACTTGTCAATACCACAATACTATTTTATAAATTTTCCAAATTAAAAGTGGTCAATTATAAGTTTTTGAGTCAAACAAAACGATTGCAACGGATGTTTCCAATCATGATTTGAACTTCTGTAGCTCTCAAAATCAAGTTTTTTTTATGAAAATACTTCATAAATTAATAATTATATGAGGGTCAGGTGGGCCGTTTGCACCGATTTACACTAGCGGCCCAGTTTTACATCGTTTTACACCAGCGGCCAGGGCACCGACGTGGGAACCGATGCTAGGGAAGACGACCAGAGTCTAGTCATTACCGGTGGCCCCATAGGTGCCCAAATTTAGTGATTTTTGCACCCTTTTTTCTCAAAATTTCATGTAGTTTCCATTTTCAATATTCCTTTGACTTGATTTTGCCAAAAACTAAGGTCTTTACTCGATTTTCTTCATGTTCTTAAAATTTTCCGATGTATAGTTTTTCTTGATATTTGGCATCACCAACCGTTGGATCTCCCTCAAACTTAAAGGGTTTGTTCCTAGGTTTGTCAAGTAACATATGAACAGACAAATTGTGGTTTTGACACCGTATCATTTATTAAATCCTACGACTATACTAGGGCGTATTTTTTTTTTATTTCAATGCATGCAACACCACTTACATGCTATACATGGAAAGGAAACAGAGAGTGGAGACTTATCTCAATCAGTTGGGCAGTCGTTGATGCTATTGGAGCTCTAATTGTCAGAAAACAAAATTTGCAGAGATTAGGGTTTGAGGGCAAAGACACGACGGAGAGATGATGAGAGGAGAAATTTGAGAGAGAAAGAGATCGTGCTAGGGAGGAGGAAGGGAAACTTTTTCCTTAAACTCAACCCCCAACGATTTTTCCAGCGAAGTTACTAGATCTGATAGAGTCATGTAGAATGGTGGAGGGGGTGCCATGATTAAAATAGCCCCCTGTATTTTGAGCTCCTCCAAATTACCAAACTGTCATTCTAACTTTAACGGTTCATAACTTATTTATTTGAGCTCCATTTTTTGTGTTCTTTATGTCGTTGAAATTCTATCGACGTGTACTTTCTAGTTTTTGAGTTTTCAAAATCAAATTCTATGCCTAAATTTTTTAATTTAATTAATTTATTTATCACTAATTTAAGATTAAAAATTGAGGATATTACAGCTACACTGCTATCAACAACCTGCCAATATTCTTTGGACTTTAAGAAGTTCTCCATTAGCATGCTCCAATGGTTATAGTGACCATCAAAGCGAGGAATAGCTGGTTGCACAAAGTTTTCTGAAGCCATGAATGAATCGTTGCTACTACAATGGAAGAAAGTTATTGTTGTACTTTCCCACCTTTTTCTTCGCTCACAGATCTCACTTTTGTTTTGACACTCACAATTTTTTTCTTTGCACTCAAGTACTTTGTTCCCTCACAATGACTTTGATACCATTGATGCAAAACAAGAGGAATAATAGAAGGCAAAATAACCAAAATGAAGAGCAAAACTACATGAAACACAATTCTATTAATTGATAAAGGTCTATAAATAAACATTACAAGAGTAATAAAACAACAAACTAATCTTACACACTAACTCTACTAACTTCCAACAACCACTAATTTTTACCACTAACTCCCATAAAATAACCACCACTTTTACCACTAACTCCCATAAAACAACCACCATTTTTACCGCTAACTTATAAAACTACCACTAACCAACTTTCAAAGCCACTCAAACCACTATCTCTCAAATAACTAAATATTAACAGTTCTGAGGAGAAATGATCTTATGATTGGAAGATGAGGGATGTTTGATAGCACTTATGAAAATCTACTATAGATCTATGAGATCTCATCAATGCTAAAAGGAAGCATTGAAGCAAAAACAACAATCTCCAACCGCGGAAGAATCTCAAACACATTAGATGGTAAGAAAACTGAAATCATATAAACAAGTTATTATGGACACTGATGAAGAAGATTATAAACCAAAAGATTTTCCCATGTATTGTGGTTCCAAACTAGTATGTCGAAAGGACATGGATCTACTTGATATAACAACGGTGGGAAGGTACCCTAAGCATGGGTGGAAGGGAGAAAATATACGACACTGGATAGAAGATGCATGGGGTGTTAAGGGAGTAGTGGAGGTGTAGATGGCCAGAAATATGGAGGTATTGATCATACTTCCTATAACTGGGGTTTTTGACACAATTCTAAGCTTCTGGAATAAAGCTATAGAAAAACTGTTCAAAAGTATGCATTTCTGGTGGTCTAGCACCTTCTTCCCTTTGGGAGTTTATCACTTAACCATTTGAGGTGTTCCTTCCCATGGATGGGGATGAAAACCTTCAAAGAACTCTCAGCCATTTTTGGCGATCTTATCTTAATTGATTCGACAAGTTTCATTGGCTCAAAAAGACGTGGCAAAAAATCTCGTTCAAGTCTTTGGTCCTTCACCATCCAGCGCAAGAATGCAAATAAAAGTCATGAACAGAGTCCTTTGGATTGAAGTTGTTTCAAAGTATGGTAGCTATGACTCGGAGGTTTTCTTCGACCGACTAAAATTGGCAAATAGCTGGTTCAATTTTGGAAAGCTTGGATTCTGGCGAGCAAAATTGGATGTGTATCATTCTCCCATATGTAACACTTCATTCTCCAATAAGCAATCAAACTCAAATGTAAACTAAGGGCCCACAAAAAAAGGGCAATGCTTCCCACCCCAGCTCTTGTAACATTGTTCCACCTGGTTAGGGCCCAATCTCAAAGCCTAGTTCCGCCATCCTTTTGGAGTCACCTTGTCCATTCAAAACTCTGTTCTAGTCAACTCCTAAAATATAGAAGCATTTTTCCCACAAAGAAAAGAAAAATGAAGCAAGCAAAGAGTTCATCGATACAAAACAAAAGCAAATCATACATTCATAATCTCCCTCGGTCACAAGATGAAACTGAGTCTAACAACTCAAGAATGAGGGAAACCTATCAAGACGAACTCCCACACTTTTTGAACTTATGCAAGGTAGTGGGTCTACAATTCTCAGGAGGTGATCAGGAGGCCATTAATTATTTAGCAAAGATGGGACTTTCTCTAAATCATCCAGAGAAAGTAGAAAGCCAGATACAAGTAGGAGCTGAGGCTAGACCAAAACCAAGCTTCAATATTGATGATCCTTCGAGTCTGGAGGGGGAGGAATCATATATCAATTTCCCACGATTATTCTATTGTGGGAATGTACATGGAATGTCCAACCTATAGGAAAAGGTTTGGTAAGGAAGCATATTGATGAATATCACACTGCAGGAGACTAATGTATTTTCATCATCTAAGATTCAGGCACGAGCAGTAGGAATCATCAAATTCTATGATTGGTTTCATTTAGTTGCAACGGGGACGATCCGGTGGTATTCTCCTGGCATGGAACCATGAGACTATCGATGGAGGACACACACATTGGTGCTCACTCAATATCGATTCGTTTCAAAATAAAACTGAAGTTGCTGGATTGCCTCTTTTTAAGCATCTATGCATTAAATGACAATCAAGAAAGGGAAAATTTGTGGCTAGAACTGGAGATGACTAAGTGTACAGGCCCATGGCTGTTTGGGGGAGACTTCAACATTGTCAAATCACTAGAGGAAAGAAATTCAGCTTTAGTTTTCACCCTGGCAATGGCTTCTTCCAACCAATTCATAGAGAGAAATGCATTGATCGACCTAAATCTGTGCAGAGGGCGATTTACATGGTCAAATAGGCAAGCACCACCAACTCTTAGCGAAATCAATAGATTTCTTTGCAATTTGGATTGGTCCTTCCTCTTTTCAAATTCTTTCTGTTCTATCATGCAAGTCATGAGCTCACGTTATAAGCCTATACTTTTACATCATCAATGGAGTCTTGGGGACGAGAGCCATTTCGTTTTAAATTGGCGTGGTTAGAAGTTCCTGATCCGTTAAAATTGATGGCAGAATGGTGGATAACAGCTCCAAAGCTTGACATTAAAAATGCTGGCACAAATCTTGCTCTCAAGCTCAAACACGTGTTTGAACTCAATGAGTCAAAGAAAAATCTTAGTAAGATCAGGATGAATGAATTAAACTCTTGAAAATAGAATTAGAGCTTCTAAACATTAGTGCAAAATCCCAGCCTCTCCCTCCTGAAGAAATTACTCAAAGAGATAAAATGGAGGAATAAATGGCATCAATTGCTTCTTGAAGAAATGAAATGGAGGCAGTGCCCGTGTGTTAAATGCTTGGAAGCTGTAGTTAAAAACTCAAAATTCTTCCATGCTACGGCAAGTGCTTATAGGAGATCAAATCAAATTGCATCTTTGGTCATTAGCAGCAAAAAGACAGAGGACCTTGTTGGTCCAGCCCCATTTTCAGGCACCCACCGACTTCAACTTCAACCATGGCAGCGCCGCAGTCAGCTGCCACTGCTTCAACAGTGGCGGGCGCCGCCGACGGCCACCATCCACTGACTTTTGTGTAATTTGTTGAAAATTACAACCTAAAAATCCCTATAAATAGGGATACCAAGAGGGCATAGAAGACAGCCCATTCCTCTGTAAATCCCCGTGTATTCCTATGTGTAAAACCCCTGTTTTTATAATGAAATCATTCCTCTCCCGTGGACGTAGGCTTATTGGCCGAACCACGTTAATATCAGTGCATTTTTTGTGTGTATCCCTACAGTAAAAGCATCATCATTACTGTCGGTTACAGTGATCGCTACAGCACTACTACAGTACTGAGTTGGCATAGTACCCCTGAGGCGGGTTCCAACAGTGAGTTTCAATAGGTTCGAGTTACAACAGTACAGAGTTGTAACAGTACGAATGCAAATAATAGAGAATTTGCACAGTGCTGAGTTGAAATAGGAGCGCGTTGCAACAGTACTGCATTGCAACAATCAAGTGCAATAGTAGCTGAGTTGCAATAGTGATTCGATTGGAGCAGACCTATTTTTGGCAGGTTTTCGAGGGGAATAGACCAGTTCTTGGCAAATGCAGTGGTGCTCTAAAATTTGTAAGATTTTCTCCTGAAATTGCTGTGAGTACTCTTTCTTTACTTATGGAGGCAAACATGAGCAAAATGATTTGCTTAAATGATACTAACTATCACGAGTGGAAGGAAAAAATGAAAGATCTTTTTGTGAAGAAATTACATCTACCTGTCTTTGCTACTAAAAAACCAGAGGATAAGTCTGAAGATTAGTGGGCTTTTGAACACGAACAGGTATGTGGTTTATTTGACAATGGGTAGAAGATAACGTTTTGAATCATATTCAAAATGAAATACATGATAGAACTCTATGGATCAAATTAAAAACCTTGTACGCGTCGAGAACTGGGAATAATAAGTTATTCCTACTTAATCAAGCGATGCACCTGAGATACAAGGAAGGGAGTTCTATTTCTGACCACTTGAACGAGTTGACCGGATGCTTTCAACAACTATCCGACGCTGGCATCAAGTTTGACGATGATATCATGAGTTTATGGCTTTTAAATACTTTGCCTGACTCATGGAAAAATTTTCGTGTTTCTCTAGCTAATTCTGCTCCAGGTGGTGCTATGACATGGGAATCTGCGAGAAGTGTAGTTCTAAATGAAGAAATGAGGCAACGAGCTCAAGTTGTCACCACATCACAGTCTGAGATTTTGATCTCAGAAAATCGAGGGAGAAGCAAGATCAAAGGACAGGAGAAGAATAACAGAAGCAGGAGCAAATCTAAGTCTATATACAAGAATTTGGAATGCAATTATTGTGGCAAGAAGGGTCACATTAAAAGGCAGTGTTACAAATGGAAAGCTGAGAACAAAACAGAGAATGCCAAGCAAGAGAGAAGAAATGATGAGGGGAATGATCGTGTAGTTGCCACTACTTTAGGCCTTATTGTGGTCTGTGATGAAAATGAAATCAACCTAGCCTCCAATGAGATTAGATGGGTTGTTGACAGTGGTGCTTCTTTTCACGTTACCTCGAGGAGGGAGTTTTTCGCCTCATACACTCCTGGTGACTTTGGAGTGTTGAAGATGGGTAACGATGGGCTGTCAAAGGTTGTTGGTATTGGATCCTTTTGTTTGGACACCAACAACAGAATGAGGTTGATTCTCAAGGATGTTCAACATGTACCAGATATTCGTTTAAACTTAATATCAGCCAGAAAGCTTGATGATGATGGGTACTGTAGTACCTTTTGCGATGGATAGTGGAAGCTCTCTAAGGGAGCGCTTGTGGCTGCCAAAGGGAAGAAATCATCTAGCTTGTATGTGATGCAAGCTTCAATTCCTATTAACTCTATGAACGCAGTTGATGTTACTAGTTCTTCAGAGTTGTGGCACAGGCGGCTCAGTCACACGAGTGAGAAAGGACTAGGCTGCCTAGTCAAGAAGAATTTGCTTTCAGGGCTCAAAGCTACAAAGTTGAGCAAATGTGCTCATTGTCTTGCCGGGAAGTAGCAACGAGTTTCCTTCAAAAGCCATCCTTCTTCCAAAAAGCCAGGCGGGCTTGAATTGGTACATTTAGATGTATGTGGTTCTATGAAGGTACGCACATTTGGTGCTGCACTATATTTTGTCACATTTATTGATGATTATTCCAGGAAACTTTGGGCTATGTTTTGAGATATAAAGATTAGGTGCTTGACAAGTTTAAAGAATTTCAAGCTTCTGTTGAGCGGCAAACAAGGAAGAAGCTGAAATGTATTCGCACAGACAACGGTGGTGAGTATTGTGGACCTTTAAATACTTATTATAAGAAGCAAGGGATTAGACATCAAAGAACTCCTCTGAAGACTCCTCAGCTAAATGGTTTAGCAGAGAGGATGAACAGGACATTGATGGAGAGGGTCAAATGCTTGCTTTCTGAAGCAAAGCTGCTCGGTTCCTTCTGGGGTGAGGCGCTATACACAGCAGCCTATGTTATTAACCTATCTCCAATTGTTGCCTTAAATGCAGATGTTCTTGATAGGCTATGGTATGGAAAAGATGTCTCCTACGATCACTTGCGGGTATTTGGGTGCAAGGCATTTGTACATATACCCAAGGATGAGAGGTCCAAGTTAGAAGTCAAGACCAAACAATGCATTTTCATCGGATATGGGCAGGATGAGTTTGATTACAGGTTATATGATCCTGTTGCAAAGAAGCTGGTTAGAAGCCGTGATGTGGTCTGGAAGACCAAACCATTGAACACATCGACAAAGCCAAAGTATCAGAAACTTAGAGTTCTGATACTCTAACAGATTTAGATCTAGTTCCTGTTTCACATACGCCAAGTGTAGATGGCACCAATGACCAATGGTAGTGCTCCAGTTGATGTTCAAGATAATCAGGCTGAGGGAGAACATGAAGCTGTTGAAGACATGGATGTTTCATCAGAGGTTGGTGATATTCAGCAGGAGGTTCCTATTAAGGAACCAACAGTTTCATTGAGACGGAGTTCGAGAGATCGTCAACCCTCCACTCGATATTCATCAGATGAGTACGTGCTCCTCACTGACGAGGGAGAACCTGAGAGCTACACAGAGGCAGCTGAAAGTGAAGAGAATGCAAAGTGGATTGCAACTATGAAGGATGAGATGAAATCCTTATAAGACAACCACACTTTTGAGCTGGTAAGATTACTTAAGGGCAGACAAGCTTTGAAGAATTGGTGGATATACAAGGTGAAGTACGAAGGTGACACTTCATGACCATGATACAAAGCTAGAATTGTCGTGAAAGGCTTTGGTCAAAGAAAAGGTGTCGATTTTGAGGAGATATTTTCTCCTGTTGTTAAAATGTCTTCAATCCGAGTTGTATTGGGTTTGGCCGCAAACCTTGATCTGGAGGTTGAGCAGATGGATGTGAAGATAGCATTCCTCCATGGTGACTTAGAGGAGGAGATATATATGGAGCAGCCAGAAGGGTTTGTTGTTAAAGGCAAAGAGAAGTATGTCTGCAAGCTGAAGAAGAGTCTGTATCGCTTGAAATAGGCTCCCAGATAGTGGTACAAGAAGTTTGAGCAATTCATGACCCAACATGGTTATAGAAAGACTACTTCAGATCACTGTGTGTTTGTGCAAAGATTCTCAGAAGATGATTTTGTTATCTTGCTACTCTATGTCGACGATATGCTTATTGTTGGAAGAAGCTCTTCAAGGATCAATCAGTTAAAGGAGTTGAACAAAGTCTTGGCTATGAAAGACTTAGGATCCGCGAGACAGATTCTCGAGATTTCTATCATTTGTGACAGGAGGAATAGGCGGTTATGGTTGTCTCAGGAGAAGTACATAGAAAACGTACTTCAACGATTTCACATGGATAAAGCTAAAGTGGTTAGTACACCTTTTACTACTCACTTTAAGCTTAGTAAGAATCAAGTTCCAACGAGTGATGCTGAGAAGGAATACATACAAGATGTTCCTTATGCTTCAGCTGTTAGCAATCTTATGTATGCCATGGTATGCACCATACCAGACATTGCATATGCAGTTGGTACAGTGAGCCATTTTCTATCAAATTTAGGAAAAGAACATTGGAATGCAGTGAAGTGGATATTGAGATATCTACGTGGTACTTCCAAGTTGTGTTTGGGATTTGGCACTAGCAAGCCCGTACTTGAGGGCTACATTGATTCATATATGGCTAGTGATATTGACACGAGGAAGTCTACTTTAGGCTACTTGATTACTTTTGCAGGGGGGGCTGTGTCATGACAATCAAAGATACAGAAGTGTGTCGCCTTATCTACGACAAAGGCTGAGTTTATTGCTGTGACAGAAGCATGGAAAGAGTTATTGTGGATGAAGAAGTTCGTAAACGAACTTGGCTTTATGCAAAAGAGGTATGCGTTATTTTGCGACAGTCAAAGTGCTATACACCTTAGCAAGAATTTTACTTTTCATGGAAGTTCAAAGCACATTGATGTTCAGTATCATTGGATACGTGATATTTTGGACTCGAAGTCGTTAGAGCTTGAGAAGATTCATACTGACGATAATAGTTCTGATATGATGACAAAAGCATTACTCTGGACAAGTTCAAGATTTGTAGAGAATTGGTCGGGATGGGCTTCTGCTAAAAGTCCATACGTGAAGACACTTCCTTTAGTTAATGGACCTGGAGGGGGAGATTTGTTGGTCCAGCCCTATTTTCAAGCGGCCACCAACTTCAACTTCAACCATGGCGGCATCGCAGTCAGCTGTCGCCGACTTCAATAGTGGCGGGCGCCGTCGTCGGCCACCGTCCACTGACTTTTGTGTAATTTGTTGAAAATTACAGCCCAAAAATCCCTATAAATAGGGATACCAAGAGGCCATAGAAGACAGCCCATTCCTCTGTAAATCCTCACGTATTCATCTGTGTAAAACCCTTGTTTTTATAGTAAAATCATTCCTCTCCTGTCGACGTAAGCTTATTGGCCAAACCACGTTAATATCGGTGCATTTTTTGTGTGTATGATCTTGGGCGGGGACTAAAATCCCCAACAGATTTGGCTCTTATTTGTGCTGAAATTGTGAGGCTATAAGAATTTATGCACATTAGATGATCGGCATTGTCCATTCCCTGAGAACCTGCATTTTAAAGCTATAGATGAAGAAACAAAATTTAAATTGGAAACCTAGAGGAGGAAATAAAAAGTGTCATGTTTGATTAAAAGTGATATCATATGGTTTTATAGGGTGGATACCATCAATAACCACACTGAATCATAGTTTACAGCTTTAATCCTTAAAAAAAGTAAAGCAATGTCTCTAAAAAACTTCCACAAATTAGCCTTCTTGGAGGTTGCTACAAGATTCTAGCAAAAGTCTTAGTTAATCATCCGAAAAGGGTGTTGGCTATGATTTTATCTCTTCATCAATCGGCTCTTTTAGTAGGAAGGAATATATTGGATTGTGCTTTCATTGCTAACGAAGGCCTTAACTTGATGCATAAATATCATATTAAGGGTCTCTTGTGCAAGTTAAATATGAAGAAAGTATTTGACAGAGTGGAATGGCGCATAATTGACATTGTTCTCCAAAGGATGAATTTTAGCGCAAAATGGAGGGATTGGATCCAAAAGATACCTCGTTCCATACATTGCTCAATTCTTATTAACGGGGCACCTAAAGGCTTCTTTTGAAGTACAAGAGGAGTGCAACAAGGAGATCCCATGTCTTCTTTCCTTTTCATTTTCACAGAGGAGGTGTTTAACAAAATCGCAGGGTGCACTTTGAGCTCAAATATCTACAATGGTCTCCAAGTTTCGAAGGCAAACTTGACTATTTCATACATCCAATATGCAAATGATATGATACTTGCTGGCTCCTTTATGCAAGAACAAGGAAAATAGATCAAGGCAATCCTCTAAGTTTACAAATGTGATGGGTCAAAAAGTTAATCATAACAATCAAGTTGGAAGGTGAAGAATTTAGATTTTTGGCTTGAGAGTTAGGATGTAAATCAGTTGTCTTTCCCACCTATTATCTGAGACACCATCTTACTGTGAGGCTCCCTAAAGACCAAACTTTGGGAGTCGCTGCTCCATAAGTTCCAAAATAAGCTTTGTAATTGTAAGAGAGCCATTCTTCAAGTAGGTTGTAGGCTTACTCTCCTCAAATCATCTATGGACAAGTTGCCAAATTATTATCTCTCTTTCTAATGTCTAATGGAAATTATTCACAAAACGGAGCAAATGAAAAGAAATTTTCTTTGGAGACAAGGAGAGCAAATGAAGGTTAAAGGAAGTAAACCAATTGTTTCTTTGTAAGTGGTTGTAGTGCTATGCAAATACTAATTTGCTTCTTTGGGTAAATCTCATTAAAGAAAGGTATTCCCCTAGACACGAAAGGAGTGGAAGTTGAGGAATTCACTCATAGTTCAATGCCATGGAAAGATATCTCTGAACTGCTATTTTTTTTGTTTTATGTTTTTAAAGCAACTTAAGATCCTACATGGGTGATGGCAGCAAAATTAGATGCTCCTCAGAATTTTGGCTTGGGAAAGAATGACTCAAAGATTCATATCAAGGGAGCAATGGCACAACCCAAAACTTACTAGAAGGGGAAATTTTCTATGGAAGCTGTTCTTCTTCACCACAGTTTAGCTATGTGGTTGGATAGAAATGCCAATGCATTGAATGTAAATTGCCTCGACATTCAAAACTTGACAAAATCACAAGATGGACAGCACAATACGCCTCAATTTTACAAGATTCAGTGGTTTTTTCAATCGGAGATATCAGTAAGAAATGGGAAGAGATTGCAGGATTAGACACACAAGGAGAAGATAAGGCCAAGATGGTCTCCCTGCTTCAAGGACCATTCAATCTAAACCTTGATGGGGCTTCCCTCGACAACCCAGGTCAGCTTGGGGTTGGAGGATTGCTTAGAGACTCATTAGGCAATCTAATATTAAACTTCATAGGTCGACTTGTGTAATGACCTTAATTTCTCAAGTGTGAGAATGTATTTATTTTCAATTATGTGTCCCAATCTATCAGCTAAATTAGTGAAAGATTGTCAAAAAGAAAAATTCCAGTATTTAAAAAAAATAAATAAATATATAGATTGTTTAGTCATTTCACCTACAAACTGGATGGAGGAATGATCATGAAAAGTTCATCACCTCATACACCTCATAAGCATCATGATATTCTATATCTAAGCATTAAAATAAAAAAAATAAAAAAAAAAGAATGATGATCATTACATACTCCATATTCAAGTATAAAAGTTAGATGCATGATTACAGAGATAAAAAAGAAAAGAAAAGAAGATAATATTTTATCATTCATAGAGAATCATAAAAGGTATTATATAGAGAAGAACAGGAGATTGGCAAATCCTTATCCCTGCTTCTTCTCGGATCTTTGGCCAGCCTACCAAAACTATGAAAAACTCATCAACTAGATGCAAGCCTGATAGACTTATCCCCCTCTCTCATTCCACTTTGCGATTGTGTAATGTCATCTTACCATTGCTGATTTGCCAGACACACTCTCGCTCTCACCTTTATTCTCCTCTTACTTGCTCCTCCCTGGTTAGCTTTTGGTGACTGCACTACACCCTGCAGTTGGGAGCGCCACCCGATCAACCCACCACCACCTCCCTCTTCCCTTACAGAAGCTTTCCTCTTGTTTTCCCTCTCTGGATTGTTGGTGGCCTTTGTATGACATTGTCTAATCAGCCAAATTTACCAGCCAATTTATCTGTTCCTCTCCCTCTTCAATCGTTGTTGACGACTGCATGACATCCAGAAGCTTCCACCACTGCATGATCACGCCACCTGATTGGCTAGATCACTTGCTTCTCTTCCTTGACGCCATTATCTTCTTCTCTATCCTATCTTGAAATCGCTGTCGGCAAAGCCATTGCAGCTAACAGTAAGTTATCTACTCTTTTTCCCTCTTCATTTCTTGCATTTTTTATTTTTATTTTTCCAATTCTGTTGTCGTTGAAACTTGCCAACACTACTGGCCAAATAGCACAGATGAAGTATTTTTTGTGTATGTAAAACTTAATTGAGAAAAAACCCCAAAACCCTTTTGTTCTTTTCACATTTTTCCCTTCTCCGATTGTCTACAAGATCTGCTTGACGGCATTGTCCAACACATAGATTGGACAATACTGAAGCAAGACCCTGCGCACAACCCAGGTTATAGAACACCAAAAAATTTTCCTATATTCTTCTATTCTAGCCAAATCTCAAACAAACCCTTTCACATTTGGATGATCAACGATCAATTCAAAGGTTTGCTTGACAAATCAAAGAGAAAACACTATTACAGATATCCCATTAGACACAGTGACTACTCACAGTGCATCAGTAGCACTGTTCAGCCTTGGGCGAACTCTGTGAAGAACACAAACATGAATTTTAATGATTCACTCTCAGATTAGCATTAGCTTAGAAAACTAAGGACTGTCTGATATGCATTCAAATCATCTTCCCACATAATCTTTTCCCACCTAAAACTTTTTGCTTTCCTCTTGTTTACCTACCTAGATTGTACGATCACTTATCAACAGTCTAAACTAATCCAAGTTTTTAGAATTCCTTGTTGATTCCTATGATTTACGGTTGTCTCCATATTCAACTCTGTGACAGTATACTGATATGATTGACACCTCTTTATTCAAAAACATATGATCAATGCATTAAATTTGGATATCTGAGTCACACCTATCATTGGTTAATTTGAATTTTTTTATTGTTACAATAAGAGTGCTTTCATCTAAAACTTCTATTTATGATATTAATTAGAATCATAGTAAGTGTGCTCTCATTGAAACCTCTGTTTATGATATGAGTTTGAATTAGAATAAGTGTTTTACCCTTTGAAATTCTGTTTATGACATGGATTTGAATTAGAATAAGTGTATTCTCATTTGAAATATTATTTATAACATGAATTAGAATTAGAGTAAGTGTAATCTCATTGAAATCTCTATTTATGATATGAATTTGAATTATAATAAGAGTATGCTTCTCTTGCAAAATGTTGTTGTCATGTGACCTTGAATTTGAATTATAATAAGAAGGGGAGCCTTGGCGCAATGGTAAAATTTGTCGTCATGTGACCTTGAGGTAAGGCGTTCAAGGCATAAGGCTGTGTACTTTAGGCCCATGTTGTCTGCCCCTTCCCCAGACTATTCACAGGCGGGAGCTTCGTGCACCAAGGATGCCCCTTTTAGTATTATTCTCTAAAATTCCATTCATGACATAAATTAGAATTAGAGTAAGTGTATTCTCATATGAAATTCTATTTATGACATGAATTAGAATTAGAGTAAGTGTACTCTTATCTGAAATTTTGTTTAAACTTGAATTCGAATTAGAGTAAGTGTATTCTCATTTGAAATTCGGTTTATAAAATGAATTAGAATTAGAATCAATGTATTCTCATATGAAATTCTATTTATGATATAAATTTGAATTGGAGTAAGTGTGTTCTCATCTAAAATTCTATTTATAACATGAACTAGAATTAAAGTGTACTCTTATTAAAATTCTATTTATGATATAAATCAATTATGACCAAATGTTATTTGAGGATCCATATTGAAGTTAATAGATCAGTTATGTATTAAATGTTATACTCTATATTGGGGATCATTAGATATGTTTTGTTATTTAATTTTGCATATTGAATAATAAGATTTGAGAGTTAATAATCTTGTATATTATATAGACAAAGCTATGTTTTGAGATTGAGTTCCTAAAGTGGAAATAAGTGCGTTGTATATTGAAAATCAATTAAGTAAATAGAAATCAAACTTGGTGTTTGAAATATGCAAATTTGAATTCTATTTCCAATTATGAATAAGATTTCTTATTTCAATATCAATTGTGAAATTGAGATTGGAATTTATATTTGAAGCATTTGTATCCTTATTTGGGTTTGGTTATAAACCAGTTGATGATAATGAGATAAAATTCTAAGTTATTCTATTTTGATGATCAGATTTGTAACATTACAATTTGAATCTACATTTGATAATCAAACTATACTTGGAATATTCAAACTTACTTTCTGATATGAGGTTTAGTGATTTGCGATATAGCTATGATTTAGATTTTTTATTAATTCGAGAGAGATTCTTGAATTATTTATTTTGAAAGATTAGTTTTGAAATTTGAAATTTATTTGAATTTGAGATGTGTTCTATATGTTATTTGGTTTTCTATCCTTCTAGTTTATTTGATTAGTGATTGATCAATGCTAAGATTTGAACTCTTTTGATGAGGAGTAATTATTTATACCTCTGCGGTTAGGTGATATGAACCTCATGTGATCAATGAGGTAGTGTACTTGTTGGAATGTATGTTATCAGTGTCACTTCTGAACCAGATCTTCAGTTCTTCTGGCCAACGATTGATCGATGTTGGATATTTGATACTTGGGCTCTTTCGAAAAGAGTATTTTTGTAGCCATCGCAGTTTGGTATTTTGAACCTTATCTGATCAATAAGGTGGGTGAACTCGTTTGGATCGTAAGCCAACGGTGATCATTTCAACTATTTGTATTTGTATGTACTAATGGCAACATTTCAATATCAGTATTTGAAAGTATTGATGGTATTATATTTGTATTTGAAAACACCAATGGTGTTATTTTGGTATTTGAATATGATTGAATAGTTAGTGTGATTTCACTTATTTGTTTAATGTTATCAGTTTAGTATTAGTATTCGAGAAATACTGGATGTGTTATTTCTATATTTGAATTTGACTACAATCTTTGATTTGTATATATGTTCACTGTAGCAGTTGTATTTGAATGTTTTCATTTGGATCTAAGCCAAAGAATATTATTATGATGACATGAATTTAAAGGTTATATTGTTTCAGTTAATTGAAATCTAGGAATACCAAAGATGTGCTTTGCTTTAAGGATGATATATTTGTTGTAGATTTATATGTGTGGAATTAGAAGAATAAGATTGAGAAAATCTGTTCATGATTACAGTTGGAATGTTATGATATGAATTGACATTTTTCATAAATGATTATTTGAAGGAATGAAAAAGTTATTTGTACTGAATATATATGTGTGTGTGTGTGTGTGTGTGTGTGTGTGTGTGTGTGTGTGTGTGTGTGTGTGTGTGTGTGTGTGTGTGAAAGTTATGGAAAGATATTTGTGAAACATTATGGTTATTAAACCGAAATAAGAATTGTTATAGTATTTGAATTTCTGATTTATTGTTAGAAATGTGACTTTCATATATCTAAATTCATGAGATTCATAATTAGTCTATTTGTATAATATAGTGAATATGAAAAGTATGATAAATAGTAGTTTTAAATGATTGTGCACTTACACAAAGGCAAGTTTGCTAAGATATTGTATTTGTTTACAATATCTTGGATTAGGTGAAATGATTGAGAAAGGAGCTACAATGCGATTCAAGAGAAAATCCATATAGAAGACTATGGGATGAAGAATTTTTATTATGGGAGATGTTATTGAATAATGTATGAATGGTTAAACATTCATTAAATGAGTATTGTATAATATATTTGCACTATTGAAAGATCTATATGTTATATTTGATGTTGTCAATGTGAGAGTATAATTCTTGTTAAAGATTTGTTATATCATGATAACATATATATTGAATAAGTATTTCCACTACTGAAAGTTTATTAGAAATGTTGACGCTTGGATTTTAGAAATGTCTTAAATTAAAAAAAAATGTCCTAAAAATCTGGGTCGTCACAACTTAGCATATAAGCACAAACGAAGCTGGAATAAAGTCGTCGCTAAACGGTATCCACTTTTGGAGAAATCATGGTTTTGAGTAACTAATTGTCAAAGGCGATCATATCATGGCTATCAAGCTCAATATCACCCATGGTATGCTTCTAGCATATGTAGATAACATCAATCTACTCACCATAAATGCTAAAGTTCGATTTACCCATGTGCTTCACATCTTTACCTATCCCATTGATAGTCTATCTCTTGAAGCAGTCTCCATAGATGGGCGAAACAACAGTAAACTCTTTACTGTGAATGTAATTGTGTTTTATATTATTTTTTTTACCACATACTGATGTATGCTTTATGTCACTCTTTAAGATATTTTAGGTTGGGGATTTTGTTAAAGCCAACAACATCCATGGCCTCTTCTTGGCTCGGATTTCCCCCTTCTTGTAAGATCAATGAGTGGGAAGAGTCATGTAGCAATCTTCTCCATCTTATATTATTAATAAAGACTACTATTTGGCCTTGAAAAATATTTATATGCCACTCATTTCACATGGAAGGACATCCTTTTGGGCTCTTGCATGTAGTCATCTGTTTGTAGTTTTAAAAACTCCAAAATTTGACTTAAAAGTGAGGTGAGTTAGTTAACTTGATGTTATTGGTGATTGACTTGAAAATATTGGAATAATTTTTTTTTAATATTTTAATATTTTCTTCTTGTATATACAAATTTCATACAAGTTAACAACTATTAGTGCATGTAAAGAGAAAATACTAGATATAATCACCAACCCACAATTTTATTTAGAATCACAATTGAGTATTTTTGAGTCACAAAAGAGTTGCATCGAGTTGATCAGCCTACCTTTCGAGTCGAGTTGAGTTATCAAGTTTTAAACTGTGTTCCTAGTCACTACAATCCAAATCATTTAGGATTCAAGTCTGACAGTTTTAGATGCTTGCTTATGTCCATCGTGTATGAAGATTAGAATACAAAAACAATGATCAAGTTTTGACCAAACGGATCAAATCAATGGCAAGGGCAAGCATTCTGACAAGATAGTTTGATCAATTCTTGTGTTGGTTTAGAATGAAAACAAATTTAATATAAAAGCAAAGAAGTAGCTTTGTTCTCTTAACCAAAGAGAAATGGAGTTCATCAATTCTTGTGTTGGTTTAGAATGAACTACAAATTTAATGTAAAACATAAAGAGGTAGATTTGTTCTTTTTAACAAAGAGAGGAGTTCCTAGGGCTTTATAAGAGGCTTCATACATGTATACAGCTTCGGAAAAGATAATAAAACGATGAAAGCTTGGACGCTGAGGTTGAAGGAATGCTGCGATGAAGAGCGACCACATGCAAGTTGCCGTTTGGCGTTTGGCGCTCCACATTTGCATGAAGGCCCTACTTCTGTTAATCCAAATCTTTCATCTGATTTCTCCGAGTTTATGATGCCCAGTAGTAAAAAAAAACAGTAAAACATTATGGCTTGGATGAATCAAGAATCTGAAGGAATTTTTTCATCACAGGAAACTCCGATCTATCCATTCACCTCTCTCTGACTTTATGATGTCTAATAGTCCAAAAATTATCGGTTGGATGACTAGCATTCGAAGAAATTGTACATTTTGATCATAGAAAACACAAATTTGAAGAGTTATATAACAAGGGATGCTAGTTTGGTCTAATTGTTGTGATTTTTGGTCTACAAGATATACGAAGTTGGAGAAATCAGATCAACAGACCAGATCATGCAAAAGTGGGGTGAACCCGGCAACCTACCATGTGGTCGGCTCCATGATAGTACTGCTCATGAAGACTGGAGCAGTGTTGTCACCGTATGAACTCAAAAGAGGCAATTACTACTGGTAACTTCAGTGGGCCGAGTGAAAAGAAAAGACGCAGTATATTTATTGTGAGTCTTGCAAGAGAGTTCCCAAACAACTGGATTTATAGTGGGACTTACAATGTTATCTCACGCATGGTATTTCTCATTCCAGTGACTTGGTGATTCGATCATTAATCCTGTGAGCCTTATAATGGTTGAGAACCATCCAAACTTCTAGATTCCACGAGAGTATAGGCAGCTTCTTAGCTCTTGCCTTGTCAACTCTTACAAGGGCTTTACTTGTACATTCCCTATTTCACACCTCTCCCTCTCTCTCTGGTATGTTATATGCAAAGTCCTTTTTACACAAGTTCGACCATGCAGATACTTACAAATGAATTAAAGAATTGATGGAACAACAATGAATTTAGAGTGTTTAATTTTCATGTACTAACAGGAACAAATTTGCGTTCTTGGATTACAACAATAAAGGGAATGGAACGAATACAACGGGAATCAAAGTTGATTGGCGCCGGCCCATCAGTTGTATTTGATATTTACACATTTGAAATAAAAATGAAACAATAATTTGAAAACAAACCATAAGAAAAGAAAACATCCATCATGAGTTGTAGAAACATTTTGTGCGGTAATAATGGGAGCCATTCTGGGCACATGACTAGGTAATCATGTAGTAGCAATGACAGAAGTGGCGGATCAATTGAAGTAGGTTGAGGTGTAGGAGCAGGAGATGCAAATGTAGTTGCAACGGTAGTGAGGACAGAAGGAATGGAAGGAGGTTCAATGGTAGAATTTGATGTCGATAAGGCGCAGAGGATCATGAGAAGAAGCAAGTATATTTATGTGGCAGGAGTATTAGCAAGTGTAGGTGCAGGTGGAGTGGGCGTCGGTATACTAGCAGGTTTAGGGTCCGAGACAGGAGGAAGAGAAGCTCTAGTGGGAGAAGGATTACGTGCAGAAGCAGTTGTAGGATCAGGATTTGTCGCAAGACCAGAATCGTGAGGCAGACTAGAAGCATCTGGAGGGGTAAGGACAGGATCGGATGTGGAAGTAGTAGTAGGTGTAGAAGCAGATGTAGAATTAGATTTTGCAACAGTAGTAGGATCTTGAGTTGGATTGGGAGCATCTACAGAGGCAGGAGAAGCAGGAGCTTGTTCAGGTGCAAGGTTGGGATCGGTTTCAAGAGCAGGTATAGGGGTAGGAGCAAGTGAAGAAGTGGATTTAGAATCAGACTCTCCAGTAAGAGCATGACTTTGAGCAGTAGCATCTAAAGTAGCAGGTGTAGTAGGAGCGAATGCAGATGCAGGAATAGGACCAATACCTTCAGCTGCAGGCATCGGCACAGTTGCATGTGCAGGGGCAGTTGGAAGGTTAGGATCGGGTACATGTGTGGCTGCTTGACGAGTAGGTGTCGAAGCAGATGGAGAATCAGACTTCTCAATGTAAGCATTTACAGGTGGAGGAGCTGGACTTGTACCATATGTACCTGACTTAGGCGTAGCATCAATTGAAGGATGGGCAGATGCAGATGGATTATCCGAAACATGTTCAGGAGCAGTAGGGTTATGAATAGAAGGCGGAGAAGCAGGTGTAGTGTCAGATACAGGTTTAGTAGTAGGAGTAGAAATAGCATGTGGAGAATCGGATTTTGCAATAAGAGTAGGATAAGGAGCACCTGTGGTGGCAACAGTGGGAGCAACTGTAGCATATGCAGAAGCAGATGGAGCATCCGATACAGGTTCAGGAGCAGGGATAGGGGTATGAATAGAAGGCGCAGAAGCAGGTATGGTATCAGATACAGATTCAGTAGTAGGGATAGAAATGGCAGGTGCAGAAGCAGGTGGAGAATCGGGTTTTGCAATGAGAGTAGGATCAGGAGCCCCTATGGTGGCAATAGTAGGAGCAACGGCAGGGTAAGTAGTTCTGTCTTCAGTACTGGGCTTTGGCGAAGTAGCTGTCGTAGGAGCTGGTAGAAGGATGGGATCGGGTTCAGGGGTAGGATGATCAGGTGCGGAAGCAGATGGATAATCAGATTTTGCAAGAAGAGTAGGATCACGAGCATCAGGAGCAGGAGCAACTGTCCGTTGACCAGGAGCAGTACTTCCAGCATCAGGCTTTGGCTCAGTAGCAAGCACAGGACCTGGTGTAAGCGTGGGATCAGTTACAGCAGGAGTGTAAGCGGGTGTAGTCGTAGTAGCATCAAGCTCATGAGCACGTCGTAAAGAACTACCTCTTATGTTGCTTGTGCTCAATGGCAGACGTTTCATGTCCACCCACACTCCTTCATTATCTATTATTTGAGGTTTGTCTTTCATTTCTGGGCAGTCCCAAAATTCTAAATAGGCCAATTTTGGAAACCGTTGCTTAAGATCTGTCCATGTGGACTCCAATTGGTGTAGATGTTTGAGCCGTAACTCTTCAATCATCCAATCCGGATGACTTTCACCATGCTCCCCCTTGCTTTGGAGACTAAAACTCTTAAGCCTTCCACCTCTAATGTAAAGTTTCTTTAATCTTACCAACTTTTTGGCTTGGAACCAATCGGGTAAATCAGTTTTTGGGAAGCACCGAAGATCCAGTTTTTCGAGAACAGTAGGAAGCTCAAGTGCCGTAAACCTGTCTACCGCTGCTGCAGAGGAGAGAGTCCTTGGCCTCATACTCCATACTATTGCAAGGGATCGAAGACCTTTAAAGTTCTGCAGGTCATTCAGATCTCCCCGAGGGATTTCAGCATCGACCCCTATGCTCAAGCTTAACTTCCTTAGTTTCACCAATCTGACTATCTCCCCCAATCTTGCTCTGTTTTTGCTTCTCGAGCTACCAAACACAAACCCCTTGAGCACCTCAAGCTTGGACAGTGAACCTAGCCCCCTGGGCATGCTTTCTAGCATGTAGCATTCTGATACATCCAAGTGGGTCAGGCTTGAAAGGAATGTGATCCCATCCGTCAATTCCTCTAAATTTTGGCAACCTCTAAGATCCAGGACCTCTAGTTTGCGGAGCGCCTTAATTGATGTGGGAAGCTTGGTTATTCTAGAAATGCCTCGTAAGCTAAGAAATCTCAAATTCGTAAGCAGACCGAGGTTTTCGATGATTTCAGCATTTTCTACTTCAATGTGGTGTTTAGCATTGGCCTGCCACCTTCCAAGTTGCAAAATAACTAGCATTTTCATGTTGGAGAATGAGCTTGGATCGAACTTCAGATACTGAACATTTACGTTGAACAACTTATCTAGTTGTGAACGTTTCTGTCTGACTGAGCTCGAACCCTGAGACCCTTCTTGATCTGGTTTTGCTTCCTGCTTGAAACAATTCCATTTGCTAAAACCTGAAAGGTTGAATGCCTTTACTTTAAACGAATCGGTCTCCTTTAGATTTGGAGACTCAGATGGTCCTTGATTTGGTGGAGTTTCTTGTTTCTTTAATACTTCTTGGTTTGACAGTGGATTATAAGGTTCCAGCATTTGGCCTCCTATTGTCGATACTAGACCTGCACGAGTAGTACCGGGGGTGGGATTCATAGAAGGATTACCTTTGACGTCGAATTCGAAGAAACTGACAGCTCTAGCCTTGGAGATGAGCATCCAACGTATCCAAGGATGCATCTTGCATTTATTGACGACGCTTCTTCGTTTGTTGCCAACCAGCTGTATGAAATCATTCTCCACCAATTGGTTGAAGTAACCTTCTCCGACCTCCTCAGCGGTTTTGCCCTCAATCGGTTCTACGAATTTTTCTCCGATCCACCAGTAGATCACACACCTCTTCTTAATTACAGCATCTTGAGGGAACATGGTGAAACATAGCAAGCAGTCTTTCAGTTTAGAAGCCAACTTATCATAATCACTCCCGATAGCCGTTGCCGCCGCTTCTTCAAGAATCCCCTCCATCTGCTCTTCTATTTCTCCCCATCCTTCTTCTATTTTCACATCTCGGAGCGATTCTTTTGTTTGAGCTATGGCTTGTTCTTTCTTCTCTGATGATGGAGATTTAGGATACAAAGGCTTCGAGAGCTCTTCGACTTGAGAGTTTAATTGCTTCTTTAGTCCTTCCATTTTCTCCTTAATCGGCTCCATTCCTTCCGGCGTTGTAGCTGTACTCTGGCTTTCATTCGTATCCAAGAAATTTTCCAAATTGTCATCAGTTTTCAAAGCTAGCTCTCCTAGCCTTTCTCTCACGGCTCTTTCAATCGCTGCAACAGCTTGCCTTATATCTTGCCGGTCAACGGCCATTTGCTGGCGGGTCTTTATCGCCTCTCTCTCTTTTGTCTGTTCGACCTCTCCGTTTCCTGCTTGTACATTGGCCATGGTCAGGAGAGTAACTGAAGACAGACGAGCTTATGAACCGTGACGGTCTTCTTGACTCCTCAATGTAAGGCTTGGGACAAGGACGAAGATGAAGAACTAAATGAGAGAGAGAGAGAGAGAGAGAGAGAGAGAGAGAGAGAGAGAATTTTGATTTATTTTTACATTCGGCGAACGGTTTGGTGCGGCGAGTGGAGAACCAAAGATGAAAAGAACAAATTATATAAATTGCTTAGAGTACCACAAAAACAAAGAGAGAGATCCTTTGCTTTCCTTCTGAGAGCTGCTAAGAACATATCTGCCCAAGGGACCCTCCTAGGGAGATACTTGAGTAGAAGTCCTAGTTGTTGTAGCTGCATGTAGAGTCATATACGATTTTTTTTTGAAGGGTAATGTACAGTCTCATATACACTGATGCTACCAAATATACAGTCATACGCTGGCAATTACATTACTGTAACAGTCTTACTTACCAAGTGACAAATACATCTGCCATGACATCGTTAGAAGATTACCCATGAGATAAATCCTTCCTGACATCAAAATACCACGACAGCTACAGCCTTGGTATGTCAATCAGTGTATTTTGATAGAGTTTTCGTACTATAATTTGAGAATGATCTGATTACTCCCAAAACATTCTACAATTTAGGCGATTGATCTGATAATCTAGTTGTAGGCCATCATTGCATCGGGTCACAAAAATACTGACAGATCCTCTAGCTTTTGATCAAGGTTGTCAAATATAAATGACAGTTTTGGGCCGTTTTGTGGGATCAACAACGGCACGAATCATCCTGCACTTGTCTGGTGGATGGCAAAAGCTAATGGCCAAGCAGGCAAGCAGACAGCCAACAAATGTCTAGGACAACTGGTTGCCAACAACTCAGCATTTTCCTTGATTTACTCTTGGTTACAGGTTCAAGTTGTCATTTTCTCCTTTGAGATGAGAATAAATTTAGGAGTGTGTAAGTCAATTGCTTTGTAATTTTTTCATTAAAAAAGAAAACAAAACAAAACAAAAAGCAGGCAAGCAGACGGGGAGTGCAACTTCAGCAAACTTATTTCAAAAACAAAGAACTTCCTTCCAGCTAGTTTGTGTATGATTTACTATACACCCTTTTTACTTTGTGCCTCTTTCAAATGGTTCTATTCCTTCTAACTGCGTGTTGCTTTCATTTGCCTTCCTTTGCCAAAGAAGAAATGAGATACCCTTGCAAGTGAAGAAACCAGAGCGGTCAGCTTCACAAGATACTTCAGCAGCGACGGTTAGGGAGGTAGAAATGATGCTGTTCTATGGAGTAATTGTCATACTAAGGATCCGATTGGCAAGACTAATGTAATCTGGTTTACGACATTCCTTGTAATTACTGATTACTAAGGAATAATCCAGCATAATTGCAAATAGGATTACAACCAACAAGGTTCAATCGGTAAGCCTTACAAAATCTACATAATCTGAAAAACTGGATTATTTATAAGCATGAAACGATACTCAACATTCTCCTATTTCATTATCACAATTCAACTTTAATTACTTCACCACTTCCCTAATTAGCTGTTGGTAGCCATTGGAGAACTATATAAGCATTTGAAAGTATCTTGAAATAAAAAACATAGAGAGTATAAGCCATTAGGGTCATTGCTCGATGAATGGGATTTTATGGCATAGCCATGTAAGAGAAAAAAGAGAGAGTGGAGACAGCAATTAGCAGGCCCTGGTTCCGTCAGTCACCCCTACAGGCCTTAACAAACCTAGGCCTGCTACTTGCAGTCTTGGATGGCGTATTTTCAAGGGTTTGCTTGGCATTTGGATAAATGGTGTCCATATGGAATATTGTTGACTGACTTGGGATCCCTCTAGGCTTTAGCTTTAGATGATCTGACCAATTCATCGTGTTTCATGCCTATTAGATGATTTTAGCAACTAGATTTCCAAAAGTAAAATGCTATCCAAACTGTGCTTTGTGGACTAATTCGATTGCCCCTCCATTGACACCCCACCATTGATTGATTAGACCCACTCAATTGTCTTCCACCTCTCTTAGATAAGTTACCTACACATGTTCTTGTTTTTACCTATTACTTTTCTCTAGCTTTCTCCATTGAAAAGTCTAATGATCATGATTAAATAAATTTTCAATTGAGAAAACTAGTATTGAAAAGCATAACTTTTATAGAAGGGCATAGAAGATGAATTAGCCAAATCCTCAAGAGGTAAAATATGCATAAAGGGGTTAGAAAGTGAGTCCTACAAGTTGAATCCAGATCATAGTTACAAAGTTCAAAGTTGAGAAAAAGTTTGGCAGAGAAAAAGTTAAACAATTCAGGAAAAGGTCATAAAAAAGTCAGGAAAAAGATGCAAATTTGTAAATTTTAAATAAAAACATAATAGCAATCTATTTAACAACTTCTTAAGCCTAAAGTAATATTATTGTAGACAAAGTGAAACATCATTATCCTAGATAAAAATTATATTATAATAGAGAGAATAGAAGTTTAGGATTGAAATTTTGAAAGAAAAAAAATACCAAATAATAAATAAAATATTTTAAAAGTCAGTATTCTTTAAAGACAGCTTTTAAAATGAAAAAAGGAAAGAACTCCAAAAAAGATGTGTTTTCTTGAAAATGCCGGATCCTTTTAGAGTTTAATATGGCAGACGAAAAAGACGTAATTTGTGAAAAAATAAAATAAAATGAAGAAACAGTGTTTTTCCAAACTATGGTCATAGCATTCTCTTTCCAGAAAAAGATGCCTGAAATTTAAAACACTAATAAACTAGGACTGCCAAAGGCCTCTTTACATTACTGAATGCAGCCGTTGAAATCCCTACATTCCAAGTAGGCAAACGGAAATTGGAGTTCATCAAAGCTGTACTCAATGATGGTTTTCCTTTTGGACTACATACTTCTTCTCCTGCATTCCTGCATTCCTCCATTGATTTCATGGTTTTATTAACCATAGGCTAACAAGAAAGTACATTGAATTGTATGTTCCCTCGTTCTACAAGTGTACAAGTTCCTGTTGATTGAATATTGGGGTAGTAAGTACTCCTTTCATGACTTGCCAACGGTAGACTGAATTGCAACATGTGAGAGGATCTTATGGTGTTAGATTGTGTGGGACCCAGATGGTTGGTGATCGAGGTTGTTTGTATCCTGGCCCCAACTTGGATAGACAAATAAGCTAAATGTACACGTGGGTCCGGGTAGTTGATGATAAATAGTTGTTGAGCATATCTAGACTAGGCGTGGCAAAATACAACACGACACTGTAACACAACTAGAACATGATATGGATTTGGTAGGTTAGGGTCGAGTCCTATCGTGTTTGTGTCATTTATAGGGTCAACCTAGAAATGAAATGCTCAAAATCATGTTGTGTTTGTGTCAACCATGAGGACCTATCGTGTTGACCCGTCTTGCGTATGACCTGCTAACACTTTGTGTTGACCTGTTATGCTCATGACATGTTAAACCGTCCTAATGACTAGTTTGACCAGTGAACTACTAACCCGTTGTGTTGAGCTGTCTGACTCGCATAATGTCAAACACTAGTCATGCTCTAAGAATTATCCATCTTAATAAAAAAGACAGTTACCAAAACCTGTTCTTTGTTCTTATTGATTTACATTGATATAGGACAGTTCCTTAAAACTCGTCCTATATTGAGGGTAAGATACTACAATTAAGATTGTAACATTGGTAAGGTAACCACGCCAGGTCCATCGTCCACCACTAACTACTAAGTAAGCAAAGTTAGTAAATTGTAAGGATGATAAAACAATTCATATTTCATAATAATAAAGGACGGACGGTTACTCTGTAACCATCCTATACTTTTAAAAATATAGGACGGTTACTGAATAATTGCCCTATATTCTTTTACGTTACATAGGACAATTTCTCAGTAATTGTCAACTAATATAGGACAGTTAATAAATACCCATCCTATATTTTATACGTTATATAGGATGGTTAATTGGTAATCGTCCTAAATTACTTAGTAACAGAACTGTTACTGAGAATAGTCGTATAATCTTATAAAAATATGTGATGATTTTTTACTAACCATCCTTTATGATCTTCAAAGTGGATTCGACCACGGAAGCGCTCCAATGTGATCAATTTTTCATAAGGATATTGAATTGCAATCTTATTGGACTATTTTCCAATAACTATCCTTTATTGTACAACTTTCTAATCTTTACACTAACCAATTTTTCTATTTTTTTGTTGGTTTTTGTTTATTACTTGTACATTCTTCCTATAGTTATATTTATCAAAGTACGTCAATTCAATAGTATGCAAGTGTGATAAAATAACACATTCACTCACTTCATTCTTTATGCTATATTTACATTCATTGTAGCTATACACATTCACTTCCAATATTACAAATTTCCACATTCTTAACTTCCCATGCATAGAATTGACATTGAATTGAATATTTGAACTAAAGAAAAATGGAATACATCAATCATTACACATTTGCTTCCAAGTTTAAACATTGCACATTTAACTTCGTAATACAGTACACTGACTTCACATTAAAATTGAACATTTGAGTAGGTGAACTAAACTAAAGAAAGCACACCCACATATAATACATTCACAACTCCACTGTCCAGTGTCCATACACACTTCTTCTGCACAGACAACCTCACTCACAACCATGTCTACTTGAAGCCTTGAACACACCAACCTTCCATCATTGAAATTTTGAAATAAAGAAAGCACACACAATGACACATACTTGAAGTCTTGAATCAAAAGAAAAATGGAACACATCCATAGAAATGGACTTATGTTTGTATTTCATTTAAGTAAAATGTACATTAATTCATCAGTCACTCAATCAGTATGTGACAAAACAACACATTCACTTTTCTTCTATAACCTGCTACATTTACAATCATTGTATACATTCACTTCCCACATTCCATAAGTTATCCATATAGTTCACATTGAATTGAACAAAAGAAAGTACACCCAATCACCCACACATTCACTCTTCTCCATGGGCAACCATATGTCTGGTAATAGACACCAATTTCCAATTATTGAAAGTTTAAAACAAAGAAAGCGCATACATTGACCCATAGTATACTTTCAATCAAAAGAAAAATAGAACATATCCATAGAAGAGAACTTATCTTTGTATTATATTTGAGTAAAAAGTATATACATGATTAATGCATTCATTTACATCATTGAACTACAAATTAAAATTCATAATATGTTCTGTCCATTCCATTCTAATATTATCTACATCTAACTGTGAGTAACTCTTGCTTCTCAAATCCACCTACAATAAACATATAATAACTTATTTCAGACATGTAATCTTGGATTTAGTTGGGAAATATACAAAACTATAACATTGATCAATATTTGTCATACTTTTCTCAATTGTGAGATTGTAAATCCATTGTGAATGAGAGTTCTCATGTATCTAAGAACATAAGACCCACACTCCCAATCGGATTTTTGTTTAGGGCATTGCACACCAGTGTCACCAAAGACAACAGAAAATGTTCAAATATCATGTCAAATAAGTTCAGGTTTTAAATTATAGTAAAGAGTTTAAAGAGCAGTAATTAGTAAACCTTAACTTGACCTTCTTCCAGTTGAGTTTTACTGGGTGGTCAATACCTTCCTGGCATTCCCACTCAGGCTATTTATGCCATGCACTATGCACATATAATTAAAAAGCATTAGATTATGAATAATATGATAGTTATCAGTTATTAGGTGAGTAGATATATTATAATGAAAGAAATAATAAAGACTTACTTATTTATAATTTTCATCAAGGTTTCCGAATGCGTACTTCACAAGAAACGAAAAATAGTGCATGACTACCATGCACATCCAAAGCGAGCACCATCCAATAAGACCTATAAAAACAATAATTCAATTGTAAGTTCTAAAGTCTTAACTGATATTGATATTCATGTATATGAATTATGAAATTGAAATGACATAATTTAGCAACATATGTTATAACTTACCCGCTATTGTAGGGAATCAGTAAGGCCTGCCCCTTTGCACAATGCATGAGCCTAGGTATGATATCTTCAATTGTGGGCAAATGCTCCAACCAAAGAAAAGAGCAGAGTCAAGAAACTTGTGAATGTCCATGACCTCTAATCTTTACAACTTATTGTGCAAAAACTTGCATTAGTAATTTGAGTTAATGTCAAATAATTATCAAGTGTTATTAAAAAAAGCGAGTAATGTTACTTTGATTTGTAATAGTCTAATAGAGCAATTACATGACGACATGCCCAATATAACAACGATATGCATGTATTCCAGTTGAACTATATTACATATGGTTAAGAGGTCCTGCTTGAAGAGTGGAACCTCAACTATGTCGTCCGCAAGCACACCACCTCTATCCTTACAGGGCTGATTTCCTTATCTTCATTAACTAGTCTGTACAGTCCCCTCAGGAATGGAGGCATATTAGGTGGAACCTCAACCTGATCCCTATATTGTAGATGTAACATTTCAAAAATTAGTCATAAATATATACATATGCAGTTATACAAGTATATATAAAAGAAGAGAGATAGAATTTTGTCATACATGTAATATAATACAACTATATAAGTATATATAAATACCTAAGAAGGCTGGGATGGGGCTACACTAGCCACTATGCTAGAATTTGCTGCTAAGGAGGCTCACTTCAATGGCGCCTTGTGTTGCTTTTGGTGACCTGACATATTGCAAACAATATTAATCAATTAACAATTTATGAGAGGACTTAAAAAAGGTAGCTAAAAATCATGCCATGACACCACACACACACACACACACACCTTGGATATCATTGGTTTGATAAATTCCTCTGGCCAACTCACATGAGATATCCAATTGCATCCTCAATAGTTTGAATATCATCCTCTTGTATAGAAAATGGAAGGGGGGCATCTGGTTGAATGGAGGTAGTAAGGCACACGCTTAGTGTATGAATGCATCAACTTGCAGTGTAAGGTGGCAGAAGTCATGGACTAAACCTCATAAAGTGTTGCCATAGCCACATAGCTCTTAAATGTATGTTACTGCAACATTCACTGACCCACTTGCATTTGAGAAATAATATATATAATGATTAGTGATGAAAATTGAAAAATAAACATGTCAATATACATACCTCATTGCCGGGGAGGTTCGATGCAATGGTGCCTTATGCTGCTTCTGGTGATCTGACATATTGCAAGCAATATTAATCAATTAACAATTTATGAGAGGACTTAAAAAAGGTTGCTGAAAATCATGCCATGACACCATACACACACATACACACACACACCTTGGATATCATTGGTTTGATAAATTCCTCTAGCCAACTCACATGATATCCAATTAGATCCCTAATAATTTCAATATCATCCTTTTATATCGAAATGGAAGGAGGGCATCTGGTTGAATGGAGGTAGTAATGCACACACGCTTAGTAAGTGGATGCATCAACTTGCCATGTAAGGTGGCGGAAGTCATGGACTGAACCTTGTAAAGTGTTGCCACAGCCACATAGCTCTCAGATGTATGTTACTGCAACATTCACTTACCCACTTGCATTTGAGAAATAAATAAATATATATATATAATGATTAGTAATGAAAACTGAAAAACAAACATGTCAATATATATACCTCACTACTAGGGAGGTTCACTTCAATGGTGCCTTATACTACTTCTGGTGATCTAACATATTGCAAGCAATATTAATCAATTAACAATTTAGGAGAGGACTTAAAAAAGCTAGCTGAAAATGATGCCATGACACCAAATATTATATATATACCTTGGATATCATTGGTTTGATAAATTCCTCTAGCCAACTCACATGATATCCGATTGCATCCCCAATAGTTTGAATATCGTCCTCTTGTATCGAAAATGGAAGGGGGGCATTTGGTTAAATGGAGGCAGTAATGCACACATGCTTAGTAAGTGGATGCATCAACTTGTCATGTAAGGTGGCGAAAGTCATGGACTGAACCTCATAAAGTGTTGCCACAACCACATAGCTCTCAGATGTATGTTACTACAACATTCATTGACCCACTTGCATTTGAGAAATAACACACACACACACACACACACACACACATATAATGATTAGTGATGAAAACTGAAAAATAAACATGTCAATATACATACCTCACTAATTAGCACATCACTTTCAAATACTTGCTCTGCCACCTCTTCTTTTGATAGAGGAATGCAGCTATTGTCATATTGGGGTGATTGAACTTGAGGTTGAGGGCCAATATCCTGACATGAACTTCTTGTGCCACTACAAAAGTCCTTCAATAAATGATTCTTCACATTCCTATATATCTCTACAAAAGTTTGCTCCTTCCATGCTTCCAATTCTTCTATTATAGGAGTCTTTTGTTTAGGGAAGAATTTGGAAGGAACAACACCGCGACCTTGGCCCCTTACTCGGCTAATGTGCTCATCCTTATTGCCCATTGCCTTGTACAGACATCCCCATTTGTATCAATGCTACTTAGAGTCCCTGTAGGTGTAGTTATAGTTGCACTTTCTTGGGTCAACTCTTTATACACATGTAAATATCATAACATAATCAAATCCCTGTTATACATGTAATATAATACAAGAGTTTAGAGATACAAAGGTAGGAAGTAGTGGCAGTACTAGCCTACTAGGTAGTAGGCACATAAAATAAAAGTATAAAACCACTTACAATTCTTAATGCAATTGTTGTAATTATTTCGTTAGTGAAGGTCTGGGAGTTACTCCATTTCGAATGTGCCATTTTTCAAAGAAGAGCATGGTCAATTAACTCTGTTGTCTCTGCCTTCTTTTGTTGTTAAGAGACATACTAAGTCAGAGTTAATGAAATAAACATTTACTACAATTACACAGAAATGAATTGTCACATGATATACTTTCTTCTTTTACCTCTAACCTTGCATAGCCAACCGCGTATGATTAGTTGCATGCACCAATTTTCCTTTTGTATGCTTTGCCTAGACATCAAAGCAATGTAATCAAAATACAATCAACTTCAATAATTAGAGGAATTAAAATATGGCTAGTTCAAGTTGGGATTACCTCAAAATTAGGTGAGAGCCTAAATTGTTCAAATTGATTCCAGGCTTCCTAGTCAATGAAGTAGGAATATGACTCAGGGATGATGTTAAGCCTTGAAGGATCATAGGCATTTGGAAGTATGTACTTCCTTGTAAGCTCACTCTTTCATTTCCTCCATTGTTCACCGGCCCCTTGCAATGCCTGCTTCTTGCACTCATCAGATACGACAAAGGCAACCTATAAAATAAAAGAAGAAGCAGGTTAATGACTTAGTGTATGCTAAGCAAAACATTATAATTGACATACTATATTATATGTAGAAAGAATTTACATACCTTGACCATTTCCCATATTGCATCTTTGACTATTGGTGACACATGTCTCCAATCAGTCACTGGGACTAACACCATACTTCTAGTAGTGCAGCATATGAAACTAGTATAAGAATGTGCACTAGCACTTATCGCCTGGCCTCTACTATTGAATTGTATAATCTCTTTTATTCCCTTTGATGCTTTCTTATTTATATGTTTCATTTTTGTTGGCCCTTTGCCCTTTCTCTTAACAGCTAGTGTAACTGGTGTTCATGTGCTCGATTGTTCTACTTCTTCATGTTGTTGTTCTTCATATTCTTTATGTTCCATGTTTGCTTCACAAGTGAAAAGTGAAAACACTACAGTTATATCAGTTAGAAATAATTGGCATTCAATCAAACAACAAACAACATGCCAGCAATAAATTTCAAATAGGTACTATTCTATTTTCATAGACATGCCAACATTCCCAAGCAATCAATCGTGCAATCATGAATCATTCATGCAAGAGACAACATGTAGATGCATATCGCAGTTGCAGCTTATAGCTTATAGCCATGCAGATGAAGAATATTGTTAACCTTAACCCTATCTTATGAGATGCACTGTAATAAGAGTGTTACGCAACAAAAATAGGGCAAAAAATGGCAACATAGAAATTGTAAGAGCAGTTAGGAACTAGGTTACCTCCTTTCATTTCCTCTTATCTTTTTTTCTTATGTTTGTCTTCTTCTTTAGTTCTTCTCTCTCCTGTCTTTCTCCTTCTTCTTCTTGCTTGAGGTGTAGCAGCGGCATAGCCAAACAATTAGATAGCAGTTAGTTTCTTAGTTTCTCCCTTGCTCTCACTCTCTAGTCTCTCTCTTCCTCTTCTTCTTCTCTCTTCTTGTGTCAGTTAGCACAGTTTCTTTCTCCCTCTCTCTCCTTCTTCTTCCTATTCTTTTGGTCAAGGTTTTTGCCCTGGTTCTGGTTGAGGGAGGTTTTAGAGTTTGGGCTTCGAAGAAATTTCAGTTGAAAGGTAGGAGAGAGGTCCTATATTACCTAAAAATTTAGGATGGTTCTATGGTTACTAAAAAAATATAGAATGGTTATAAATAAACAGTCCTATATTAGCAATCATCATAGGACGGTTTAGAAATAACCTTCCTATATCTAATAAATGTTAGATTCATAATATATGAAGGTTATTTGGTTACCGTCTTATACTTATAAAAAATATAGGACAGTTAGTACATACCCATCTTATATGTACAAAGTATAAAGGACAGTTAATAAAACTGTCTTATAGTTTCTAAATATAAGACGGTTATTCAGTAACCATCCTATATTTATCTTAAGCATCAATGCAAATTAGCAATGTTGGTGTTATATAGATCACATTTATGAAATATGAATGGCATGGAATTCAATTCCATTTGTAATTGGCTATATATGTACAGTACAATTATACATACAGACAGTATATTCATATATTGCTAAAAGTAGACATATCAATACATAGTGAAGCCTTAAAGTCTCAATCTCTCAGATTCTAAGCTGAGTCTCAATGTAGTTAATATTTAGAGATATGATTAGATAAATAATTTGAATTTGGCTTTCCTCTTAAAGTTTCTTCTTATTAGAACTATTTGACCTTAAGTTATAAACTATAAAATGTAACATTATCTATATCTTAAGGTCAGCATGTCAAACTTATTGCTAATGTCCAAATTTGATAATTGTTACATTCATCATAAACTTTTTGTTGAGACATTATCTATATATGACCTAAAATTGATAATTGTTAGCAACTAAAGGCTACGTATCATAGTGCAAACTCTGTAGACTGCGCAGTAGTGCATAGTGAAATTAATAATAGCTCATTATTGCTTAAGCCTTAAAGCCTAAAGAATCAAAGCATATGATATGGAATAGAATTTCCAATTTTCCATGCTAACAAATAAGTAAACATTTAGACTTGAGTTTGAAGTTGAACAAAGTAAGTTAATAATAATTTAAGTTTGCAAGACTTGACAACCTAAGCCAAGTGTAGCTAAGCAGTCCCCATTACAACTTGTCAATGTTGAGGTCTAGACTTCAAAGCACCTCCCTGGCAAAATTTTCTATCGCCTGCTTTTATCTTTTTGACCCTCTTTGGAAATTGAAAAATGTTCTCAGACTCGCTGACCTACCACACGTCATTATGTCACAACTAAGACATTTGACTAATTGGAGGCAGTTTAGTGGGTAGAGACGGCTTGGCAGGATGAGCCCATCATTGTTAGGAACTCAGGCGTTAGCCCGGGGATGGATGGAGAAGAAGGAATGAACAATGTTCTCACTTCTCAAGCAGTCATTGCCCCGGTGCCCCCCTATATGTGTTTCCAAATTATAGGACGGTTATAACCGTCCTATATTTATTATTAAAATAGGATAGTTATTTATTAATCATCCTATACTTTTCAATAATATAGGATGGTTCACTGTAACCATCCTATATTTAGTGATATTATAGGACTGTTATTATTGAACCGTCCTGTATTATTGTTTTTATTTACCTTTTATTTACAACCTTGAGGTGAGAAGAATAGATTTAGACTTTAGAGCTTTTGCAGGGAAGCCCTAGCAATAGTAGTTTTTTCTTCTCTTTCAAGGTTTTATTCACAGATATCTTCAACAATTCTTATACAATGAACACACCTATAGCACCACAGGTATGTGTTTCTTATTTGTTCTTTCTTTATCATTCTGTTTCTCTCTTTATTCCTCACTCCCTTGCTTGTGTGATTCTTTATATAATTTGATTTTTGTTTATTTAATTCTATGTTTTTGTGTTTGTTCAATGTTCTTATTAGTATGACCTTTAATGGAGTATTTAATATTTACTATAAACTAAAATTTTCTTGTCAATTACAATATAGGCATAAGTTGGGAGCAATGATGTATCTAATAATTTGAATGTGTTGCATGACAACAATGACAATGACGAGCTTACTGATTTTGAGAATGTGGAGTTAGTTTCAAAATCCAACAAAGGTAAAAACCATTGGAAGATGATGTCTCCAGTTTGGAATTTTTTTTAACACCTTTCGGTATTAAAAGATGGAAGGCAAAGGTGTAAATGCAAGAAATGCTCTGCGATATAAATTTGCGACAGCAAATTTGGTACAGGTAATTTAAAATGTCATTTAAAGACTTGTCACTAGAGCTCCTCTCATGACATAGGATAGTTGCTTTTATCTCAAAGTTAGGAGAGTATGTCACTAAGTTTAGAAAAGTTTGATCCTGAATTTTTTTCTGAGTTAGTAGCACCTGCAATTGTTATGCATGATTTGCCTTTCCAACTTGTTAAATATGATGGAATTAGAGTTGTACTAAAATATTTGCTAGGAAATTTGCATTTGATTAGTAGAAATATAGTAAAAGTAGATGTTCTAAGAATGTATAAAAGGGAAAAAGAAAAGATAAAAGAGATGTTGGAGTTGGCGCCTTGTAGGATAATTTTGAAATATGATTTGTAGACTTCTTGTATTACTGATGGTTTTGCAAGTCTCACAACACATTTTTTAAATAGTGAGTGGGTCTTATATAAGAGGATATTAAAATTTTGTTTTCTACCACCTCCACATAATGGAAAATCATTAGCAAAAAAAGTGTGCTAAATATTGGTAGAATGGGGGATTGAGAAAAAGACTTTTTCAATCACTTTAGACAATGCTTCCGTTAATGATTCTTTTGTTGAGTTGTTAAGGCATTAATTGAACATAAAAAAAACTCTTGTTTATGGTGGAGAGTTCTTTCATCTTCGTTGTTGTTGTCATATTTTGAATTTGATTGTGTAAGATGGTTTAAAAGAAATAGATAATGTTATTCAAAAAACTCAAGAGAGTATCAAGTATGTCAAAGCATAGCAAGGTAGAAAACAAAAAAATTTAGAGTGTGCAAATTACATGTCAATTGAGACCAAAAAGGGCTTAAGGTAAGATTGTCCTACAAGATGGAATTCAACCTATGTGATGTTGAAAAGTGCTCTTTGTTACCAACGTGCAATTTGTCACTTAGAACTAAGTGACTCAAATTATAAGCACTGTCCTTTTATCAATGAATGCGCAAAGGCTACAAAAAGTTTTGAAGTTTTTGGCTGTTTTTTATGATGCTACCTGCATGTTTTTTGGATACAAGTATCCTGCAGCAAATCTCTACTTTTGTGCAGCATTTGCAATTTATTTGAGTTTAACACAATGCATGAGAAGTGATGATGAGTATATGAAGCGTAGGTATACTCAAATGTTTGCCAAGTTTTCAAAGTACTGCTCTGAATTCAACACCATTTTGGCAATTGCATATGTGTTGGATCCTTGATATAAGCTCTCCTTTGTAATATTCTCATACAAGAAATTGTTTGGTAATGATTGCTTTGAGTTTGTTCGAGTTAGGAAAAAGTTATTCTCTCTTCAATGAATATATGGTTAGGAGTTTCCCCTAATCCTTCCTCGTTTTCCTCTATGACTAGAGGTAGTGCTCTTGATGTTGATGATAGACAGAACTTATCATATAGTCAAGAGGTTTTAGATGTGATGAAGGTAATTATATTTATAATTATCTTTCATTATATGTCACTTACAATATTAAAATTTACTATGAATTGCCTTATATTAAGTTGAATAATATAATTACATTTGCATTAGGAATTTGATTCATTTAAAAGTGAAGAATGTTCTTGAGCAATGCAAAAATCACAATTGGAGCTTTAATTGGATGAAACAAGGTTGCAAAAGTCAAAGTTAGACATTCTTGCATTCTGAAAGGGCAATCAATACATGTTGGTTGATTAATAATCTCTTATTTTATAAAAATAATATTTTTGCGTAATCTTATTTACATTTATATTTGATTAAAATGTTGATTTTAAGTTTCCTAAACTTGCTGCCATGATGTCTTGAACATTCCTATATCTATAGTTGCATCAAAGTTTGCTTTTAGTATTGGTGGTTGCGTTCTTGACTAATATAGAGCTACTTTAAAGCCAGATACAATACAAGCATTGATTTGTGTAAAAAATTAGCTATATAGATTAAAAGGTAATAATTTATGATTCTATATTTAAACTATATTTTATTTAATATATACATATATTATATTTTTAAGAGCTTAGTAATGACTAATGCATGTTTATTCTATATGATTATTGACTCTACCATTACAGTTGATATGGATGAGCTTATTGAAGACATTGTAAGCATAAGTAACAGTGCAGGACTACCTCAACCAACTGAAGACTTTGGAACAATTCATTTTGCTTAATTTGTACTTATACACTTTTCATAACTTATATTAATTTGTAGTGTCAGATATTGATGGAAGTAAAATTTCTCTCATGTGTTGGTTAGTCCCCAATCAGTTACTATTACAGTCATTTGAATACTATTATCCTCTTTTAAGACCTTATTAGTAGTGTAAACTGCGTTCCTTCTAAATAAAATATTATAGGAATTTTATTGGTATGGATCAGGTTCACTAATACTAAATCGTGTAGTGTCAAATGGGTCATTTAGTATCGTGACATGTTACAAATTATCATGTTACCGAGTCGTGTCCGTTGACTTGTTTAATAAACAGGTCATGTTAACGAATCGTGTAGTTTTATGTCACCCAAACATGATCCAATAACGTAATCATGTTACACGAGTCATGTCATGTCAACTCCTTTAAGAACTGGGTCGTGTTCGAGTCACAAGTTTTTGACACGATTATTAATTGTGTCATGTTCTTGTCGACCCATATACTCTAATGGGTCAATCGTGACATGACACGAACACAACCCAACAACATGATTTGTCATCCCTAATCTAGACAGCCAATCGGTCAAAAATATGTGTAGGAGCCATATGGTTGGTGATCTAAATTGTTCGAGTTTTGGGTCATAATCTCTACTAGGTATAAGTTAAATCCTTCTGTTGGATAATCCTAACCCTCCAGTAGGTTTGAACTTTTTAGGCCATTGATCCAATGTAGGGCTTTTACTGTATGTCCAATCGACGTGCCTATTTTGTTGGCAGGAAATTGATTTTCATGGAAAATAAAATAAAATAATTCTTGATGGAAAGTATTTTACACCTGAAATTGAATTACAGCCATGAAAGATTTTAGGGCTTTGATGTAATTCAATTTCAAGATGTAAAGCACATTTGATGGAGAATTCTTTTTTCCATGAAAATCAATTACATGGTCCTAAGATTTAGACCCAATCAGCGGTTTAAATAGTAGATATCTTGGACCCACATGCATTTTTTTACTGAATTAAATGCTATTTAATGTGTGAAACTTAAAATGGCTACTCATTAAATGGTTAAGATCACCCAACTTTTACAAAATATGGACCATGCTTAGCGTATGGGCAAACCACCAATTAACATGGCTAAGCGGGTTACTGATCCATACCTCCTTAAAAGCTGCGGCACTACATTGTGTTTGCTACTCCATTTTCCAAAATTTGTACTACAATCACGGACTGCCCTTATCCTTACTGTCTTAAGAGATTGCAGACCGAATGTTGTTTGGTCATGTGCGGAATGATGAAGTCAACTTGTCCCTCCCCAGATCGTCTGTTGCAATCTGGTCCATCCATCACTTGGGCCGTATTATGGATGGCCGCAATTAGAAAGTTTCACCAAGTAGATAATGTATATATCGCTGCATGAGGTACACACCAGTAGTGGGACTTGCAATATGGACTTTCTAAGCATTGGCTTTAATTAAACCCTTAAGGAGCAGCTTGTACAGATCATCCGATGGGGAAGCTTTATGGGGAATAGACTATCTAAGAAGGGCCCCATTAGTTGAACAATTTAGATAAAAAATAGGAACCACAGATTTACATTTTATTAACTGCCCCTACTATAATCTCTCTCTCTTCGGTAGTTTAGGGGCTCTTGTCCACGAGAATAATTGTCCATGTATGAGATTTCCATGAATAGCTTCCAATCTGTTGCCATTGAATGGAATATAAGATAGACTAAGTTTTGAGACTAACTCCGGAACCATCTAGTGAACCCTATGTTTGGTTTGGCTTTTTTTTTTTTTTTTCTTTTCTTTCTTTTAAATTGGCTGGATACCAAAATTCATGACCATTGGATGATTTTAGTTGTGTATGATGTTTTGAGTTTCAAGTCATCACCATTGGATTGTTCAAGTGAAGTAATTAGAGGCATCCAATTTCAAGCATGATTTTTTATAGCTGAAGCTGAATGTGATGATTGGGTCAAATCATCTAAACGTGAAGTTGGCTAGGTGGGCTCCAGAGTTAGTACCAAAACTTAGTCATATGGCATTTCTTTGTAAAGATTGTGTTGTCTATGTAAAAAGGTTATCCCAATATAAGCCAATACACTAAAAATCATATCCATGGATTAGCTATCCTCCTGCCAAACAGCCGTTGGTATGCGAGATATGTTAGATATTGGACGTATATATGTATGTATACATAAATTGTATATTATATGCTATCATATGGGTTTAGCCTAAATTAAAGTGATCTAATAAGTTTTAAGGTTAAATGGGCCAAAGTCATCTCAAAATGTATGAGTTTTTTTTTATGTAGATACCTAATCTCTAATTTCTATTTTATGATAGGCTAAAAAAAGAAATAAGGACAGGGGATACAGTTATAAATGGTTATGGTCCCCAAATTATACCTATGATTCTTTTCTGACATCCCATCATCAGAAAAGAGAGAACACCATTCTCCAGGAAGTTCATACGCATCAATTTAAAAGATCAGGAACCACAAGACTCAAGAATCACATCCAATCTTATGGATTCAGGTACGCTTCCGCATTTAGTCTCTTATTCTTGATAATTTTCGTGAAGGATCTTGGTGTGATAAAAATTTTCATCAATAAAGTAATAAAACAACTAGTATTAGAGCCTCTTCACGTTAAATCATTAATAAACAAGTTTCTTAATCTTTTTTTTTTTTTTTTTTTTTCTTATGTGATTTCTTAAAATGGTTCCTGAAGACAACAAAGCGTTTTCCTCTCTCGGATGGATGTTAGATCGGAGATTTTCAAGAGATTAGAGTTTCAATCTAGGAAAACCGTGGTATAGTAGAAAACCCATCATTAAGATACCTCAAATGAATGATCTGAATCGATAGATGGATTCAAAGACCCTCAAAACCCTATAAATAGCGAAAACAAAACAAAAATTGGGTCATCAAGGACCTCGATCTAATCAAAACAAAATGAATAGCTCGAGCTCACCGTCTTCATTGGACGATGTGCCCAAGATGTCATGCACGGAATGTGTTGGCAAGATGACGAGCAGAGGTGCTCCGTCGCGTGCGGAAAAGCAATGATGCACTATCATGGATTGTGCGGGACCCTAGGCATTCTAGAATCCAGGATGCATGCAGCATGTCCACGTCAAGCATTCTAGATGCATGCGTCTTGGTGACACTGGTTGAAAATTAGCATTCCGGCCCAGATTTTGATCCAGGCTGTTGAACAGTGAATTGAAATAGAAAAACCCAATTTCTAGGAGTTATATAAACCCAATTTTAGATCCACAAAGTCTGTTGGAAATATCTTGATGACGCAGACATGATTTTAGTACTAAAACCTTGATATGATCGTACCTAGTTAGATTAAATTAATAAAATAGTTTCAAATTGCTTGGATCAGACCGATCAAAGGGCAATCAAGCCCTAGAACTAGAATATTTGATAATCAAAAAGGGTAAAATTAAATCCAAATCTTGGTACAAGTTTCTTTTGGATGTATAATGTTTCAACATAAGTTGATTGAAACAACATGCTACCAAAGTAGCCTCTCTTGTGTGAATCAATTTATTTTTGAACATCAAAATGGTTGTGGGTATGTAATTCATGTCCAAAGGTAGGTCAATATTTGGCCAAATTACATGCACACCTATGGTAATAAATATGTGACAATTATTAAGTACTCCATGTGAAGAATAAGTTAGTCCAAAGAAAGGCTTATTGTTTGATAGGATTTATTGTCAATATTTGATTACCACACCAAGAATACCACTTACAAGTTAATATTTCTGTCCAAAGACTAAATATTAATGTTATGATAGGTATCTTATAATGGGCCATACCATTATTTGAATTGAATTGAATTTAAGTATGATATAGAGCTTATGTGAACATGTTGTTTTGTTCTATTTTCAGTTAGTGCATATGCTTCTATCATATTTACCAACATCAGTTCTATTCCCATGTTGAATGAGACCAACTTTAAGGAATGGAAAGAGAATGTTATGATCATTCTTGGCTACATGGATCTGAACCTTGCGCTAAGGATTGAACAACCCACTGCTCTTACAGACAAAAGTTTTATTAAGGAAAAAGCAACTTTGAGAAGTGGGATAGTTTGAATCGCATGAGTCTTATGATCATGAAGTGTGGAATTCAGAAACTTTTAGGGGTGCTGTGTCCGAAAAGATAACTACTGCCAAGGAGTTCTTTAAGGAAATTGAAAAGTGTTTTGCTAGAAACAGTAAGGCTCAAACAAGTACAATTCTATCGGACTTGATTTCAATGAAGTATAAAGGAAAAGAAAATATTAGAGAGTACATTATGGAGATGTCTCATCTTGCTTCAAAACTAAAGGTACTAAAGCTAGAGCTGTCTAAGGATTTGCACAATTCAGTCAATTTAAGGTCAATTATAACTGCCAAAAGGATAAATAGTCTCTTAATGAGCTCATTATGATTATGGATATTTTTCACAGAAATAAAGTATTTAGTTCTATTTTTCACTCTAATTTGGTTTTAATATGATCTCATAAGGAATAAAGATGGACCAGTTGGAAATAGACATGCTTAGATCACATTGCATGTACTTTCCATGCTACACATCCATACTTGATCTATGTGGTTTGGTTATGTTAATATACGTGATTATGGATGGATTTAGTTACAATATATGTAATGAAGATTGCTTTGAGCCTATATTAGCATAATTAATGGACGAGATTGTTCGGAGATTTTTTTTTTTTTATGATAGCAAAATTTTTGAGCTCATAAGGTTATATTGTAATATACAATTATAAAGTAATATATATACATATAGTCCAAGTGGGAGATTGTTAGATATTAGACATTTATGTGTGTCTATATATATATATATATATATATATATATATATGCTATCATATGTGTTTGACATAAATTAAAGTTATCTAATAAGTTTTAAGGTTAAATGGGCCAAAGTCATCTCAAAAGACATGAGTTTTATTATATGTAGATGCCTAATCTCTAATTTCTATTTTATGATAGGATAAAATAAAAAATAAGGAAAGGAGATACAGTTATAAATAGTTATGGTTCTCAAATTATACGCATGATTCTTTTCTGGTATCCCATCATTAGAAAAGAGAGAACACCATTCTCCAGGAAGTTTATACCCATCAATTTGGAAGATCAGGAGCCGCAAGACTCAAGAATCACATTTGGTCTCATGGATTCAGGTACACTTCCGCATCTAGTCTCTTATTCTTGATGATTTTCGTGGAGGATCTTGGTGTGATGAAAGTATTCATCAATAAAGTAATAATACAACAACAAAATGCAACAAAAGATCTCATCAATGGAGGAGCAATCCAGCTTTTGCTTTTTGGATGGGTAGAGGAGCAATCCACCTTTACCGGTTAAATAAAGAAAAGATTTTAATGCATATTTGAGCCTGGATTGTTTAAACTAGAAACAAAAACTAATTCCTTAGATCAATGCAACGAAAGTCATACATAACAATCAATTCGTTTTAGAGCACGTAACAATGAGAATCTTAGAGCAAGCTCATCGTCTGCGAAGAATTATTTTTCCCTCTGCATCTTCTCGAACAAATCGTTCGATTTCAAGAGGAACTCGCCGCTAAATGCGTAGTTTATCCAATTCAAGCCCCATATTAGCAAGTCTATCAGCAGCCCTGTTTCCTTCCCTATAGATATGTGTTACTCTGCACTCACTCAGTTCAGGTATCATCAGGTCTATGTCTCTAACAATTCTAAGAATTTCCTCCGATTCCACTCGTTTTCGACATGCAAGAATTTTGACTAGTGTCAATGCATCTCCTTCGAGCCATACATTCCACCAGCCATTCTCCAGTACTAACTCGAGCCCGCGCTTTAGTGCGACGAACTCCGCCACCAATCCCGTTGTTTTGCCTATAGGTTCTGCATAGCCAAATAAGAATTCTCCTTTATGGTCTCTAACAAGTCCTCCAATGCTTGCGTTGCCCATTTTACCTTTAAAAGTTCCGTCGAAGTTTAGTTTGATGCAACCCGGTTCGGGTTTCTCCCACCTCATCGGAATATATTTGTTGTGCCACCTTCTTAGTTTCCGTTGTATAGGGGATTGACTGGGTCCCTTACTCCTCAACGTCGACCAAAGATTTGAAAACATGTTTAATAGCTCTAAGGAAATTTGTTCGAATGCGCCGTTATCGGTGTCGATGGTGAGTTACAGTTTCTGTGGTCTCCAAGATGGTTATAATTCATTCAGAACCTTAGGTTTGGAGGAGAATTCAAGGTAACTGGTTTCCCATCACCAGTCATTGCACTCAAAAACCATTGCACAGTGAGAAAGAACAAATTACCGGAAATAAGTAGAAAAGGAGAAAACTACATCAACTTGAGATATGAGGAAGTAGTGAATTCTGAGTTTTGAGTTTGAGAAAGAAGGCCGAAATCCTAAGAACGATCAAGAGACGGATAGAATGATTAGGACATGCCAGTTAACTTTGCTTCTATCTTCAATAAGTTCTGTTCCTCTTAGCCTCGGATTAGCTTCATTTGGATTTTGTTCCTTCTTTGGCTAGGAGGCATGAGACACCTTTGTAAGTAAAACATAAGTTCTCAGCTTCTCAAGATACTTAGAGTATGACAGGAGAGGGAGAGACGATGTGGTGGAGTTAATGCTCTTTTTTCATGTTTTCTATATAGGATATGATTTCCTCACACTATTTCATAATGGCACTTCTTCTTCACGGGGGCTGTTAATGGCCTAATGAGAATTATGACAGCACAACAATACGGTGCCGGCAATGTGAATCAGTACACAGATTAATATACTTACATTTACACTGAAAGTAAATATGCTGTTGTGTGGAGTCTGATTGGCTTGATCTTATTGTGCCTGTATCGAATTATGTTGCAATAACGAATTAGGGCTACAGGTGAGTCACCTAGAAAGGTAAACAATTTTCTATTTTGTACTACAAGAGAACAATTGTGTCTTTTGTCAGGACATATGTATTTGTACGAATCTAGGGTTCAAAAGAGTGGAGAAATCTTCTATATCTTATGACAGCCATTTTTTTGCCTTGGAGATAGTAAAACTGGTGTGAGCCCATGGATGTACCTTAATTCAAAGGAAACCGTGTAAATCCATGTGTTTCTTTTTCATTTTCCTTTTTCACTTTTTGCATCTTCATGGCACATGAGGCCAAGTATTTTGTTGATCCAAAAAAGCTTATCGTCTGAGCAAATATTACAATGTGTCACTCAAATAAACAAGCAATAAGCCAAGTCTAACAGTAGTTAATATATAGCAATAAAGATCTCATCTCTTCCGAAGAATTATCTTCCCCTTAGCATCTTCGCAGACAATTCGTGCAATTTCACAAGGAATGTGTTGCCAAATGTGTAGTTTATCCAGTTGATGCCCCATATTAGCAAGTTTATCTGCAGCTCTATTGCCTTCTCTATGGATATGAGTTACTCTGCAGTCATGCAATCTAGGTATCATTACGTTTATGTCTCCCACAAGTCTCACAACTTCCTTCGACTTTGCTTGCCTCCCATGTGCAAGAATTTCGACCAGTGCCAATGCGTCTCCTTCAAGCCATACATTCCACCAGCCATTGTCTAATACTAACTCAAGCGCACGTTTAAGTGCGGTGAACTCCGCAATGAATCCGGTAGCTTTTCCAATTGGTTCTGCGTAGCCACATAAGAAGTCTCCTTTGTGATCCCTTGCAATTCCTCCAATGCTTGCATTACCCGATTTACCTTTCGAAGTTCCATCGTAGTTTACTTTAATGCACCCGGCTTCCGGTTTTTCCCACCTCACTCCAATTGCTTTCTTGTGCCAACTCCTTAGGATAAGCTGTACTGCAGCCTGAATGAGTCTTCGACGACTCAATGTCGTCGCAAGGTTTAGAAACATGTCAAGTCACTCTCATAAAGGAAAGCAGTTTCCGCCGAAATAAGAGTTTATTGCTTTTTCTTGTCTCTGAAGTAGTTCAAAAGTTTGATTTTCGGGACAACTCGAAAAAATAACTAAGCGGGTTTGCGGAAGGAATTGTAAAACGAAAACTTGAAAACATTCTTAACGATAAACTTAACAATTTTCATTTCACCAACCTCTGCACTGAGAAGATAATTGGCATGAGAAAACAAGCTTCCCTTCAACAGATAAGAAACAACAATGGAAACAGTGGTTCTTGCCAACTTGAAGGGGAAAATTAGCAATAAATAGATACTATTTCCTGTTGGGATCTGGGGAAGTAGTGCTTCTCAGTGAGGATTTGAAGAGAAAAGGCAGAATTTCTATAGATGATTGAAAGGGTTGAATCAGAGGAGACTTAGACCTTCTTGACCAAGCAATTATAACTGAAACTAACCTTTTTCTTTTCAAGGAAAAGGATAAAAATGGAACACCCGCCTCAAATGCAAAGCTAACCCACGAAAGCCGAAAGTAACTAACTGGGTCAAAGGGCCAATAGCCTCGAAATTGACCATACAAACCAGTGATGGACTCAGTATCTCCCGGGTCTGTCTCACTTTCTGATTTTCTTTCTTTCTTGAAATGGTCAAAAGATTTCTGTTTGTATTAAGAGTCCCAGTCCACTACATGCACAGCACTTGTACCTGATCCAGACCGTTCACACTGCAATGAATTAGATGGACAATAGCTCATGATCACAATGATTAAGCAACATGTCCACTTCAATGACATCGATCGCTCTCCGTTGTTGCACCCATCAGCGATGTGCAGTATTTTTAGTACATTGTTACACATCTCGTACTGAAAATGTATGGAATGTATAGGTTCGAGAAAATAGATCCTAAAGCGGATTAGTTTTGAACTCGTGATCAACTACTTAATCTTATGACAGTGAAGCTCTCTTCATGTCTGTTTGCATGTGCATGTAAGGCTTGTCACTGAACCACGTAAACCCTGTCTCTCTTCATGTGTAAATTTTGATCGTCAATTTTCACTTTCGTAGAGCACTAGATTAATATGTCGCCAATGGAAGTCCCAAGTCCTATTCTACTTTGCTTTAGCGGGAAGCGAATCTCGCCATGACTGTCTCGACAACATGCATTCTGATTTATTATGCTCATGAACAGAATCATGAAAAAGCCAGTTATATGATAGTACTGAATTAAGAGGGAGTACAGTTTGTTCAAAGTAAACTAGATTTATCCTGGTTACAAAGATGAATGTTGTTCTAAGTTGAAGAAAATTGTTGTTTACCGATCATGAATGTGGCAGGACTTGCCAAGCATTAGACAGACCGAGTAAACTGAGCATATAAGCACTCGGATCGAAGTAGAAGTGCTATGAGGTTGGCCTTTAGGATCAAAAGATGTAATCATTGTATGTGGTGATATAAATTGAAAAATAAATGGAAACCTCTATAACTAAAAAAATACATCAATGTGAAGGTGAGGTCTACAATGGATGTGAAAAGCCATAGCAAAGATCTTTTCTGCAGAAGGGCCTTGATCAATGATTTATTAGATTCTCCACAGGTTGTAAGCCAAAGGCTTCAAAGTTCAAGAATGTCATGTGCTGGAGAAAAGCCTTTGAGAGTTCGGATATGGCAAATATGCCAGAAAATAGAGGTTGCAGATATGACAATTCTAATTCAGAGAGACTTGATATAATCAGGGTTCACAGAGAATAACTCCTGTGTTCCTGGTAATGTTGGGACATGCGAACCTCAAAGAAATGCTATGGGTTGCAGATACAGATGGAGAGAGATTAAGCAGGCAAGAGAAGTACCAACCCTAGACTTTTGTTGATGCGGGCTGAAAATCTTTTTACATGAGATAGTTTTGTTTGAAAACTTTTCCTTTTCCACCATTTCTGCCCATTTTGGCTATCTGATTCAGAAACATGGAATGAAGAAACAGTTCTGGAAAGGAAACAGCTTATCCATGTGGAGATCATTCCAGGAACACAAATTAAGGTCCTCCCACTGACAGATTTTCTCTAAGAAAATTTACCTTCTCCTGCATTCAAACGTCAAAAATTATTCACAATGCACTGGAGATTTTGGCTCTGCATGAGTATAGATGACTTCTATTTCTGCTTAGTAAGAATTTTAGTTATAAAACGAAAAAGAAGTGCATACTTCAAGTTTGCTTGGAATTTCCTTACCCTTAATGCAAGCAACAAGGTGATGCAGCAGAATCCATTAGATACTGAGAACAATGACCTGCATACCACTTCTGTTTCTATTTATATTTCATGATTAATTAAGAATAACAAGCACTGCAATTCCCATTTGGGTAACAATACAATCAGTATGGTCTGTCTATGTACAATTGAGTTAACCTTCAAGGAGTTTTGAGCAGAACATCTGTGTCCAAATACTCACCACCCTTTGCCTATGAGCCACAACCAATCAAGGGTGACCCCAGCAAATATTCCTGCCAGAAGACATAATACGAGCAAGTTCCCTAAGGCATTTTGCTCAGGTCCCTGCAAAAGCAAAGCTCAAATGATCATATCCATTATTAGATATATCTGAAACCTAATCATACAAAACAATTGTTGGTTAAGTGCCCCACCTCACAACAAAGAGGTTGTGATCTAATCTACTCAAAGTTCAAGAGAAGAAAAGAAAATGGAAATAACAAAATAAGTGTAAATTTGTCATTAACTAACCTTGTAACCCTTGGGTGCCACAGTAAGAACACAAACAGTAAGGTAACCATTTGTTAATCCCAAGAATGATGTCAGCAGGATCATCCAGCCTTGGTCTCCATACGTGGCTGTAAAGTAGAATGCCGGGATAAGAAGGAAGCGTGAAAGAGTTGCTATCATGATGCCCTGTCGTGATGTGATCCTTGACCTTTCAATAAGAGGAATGTACCTCCCGATCAGATCCACAACATTAAACATGGCTATCAAGATGAGTGCATACCTGCAGTAACCAGAAACCAAATGTGAGGCAAAGTATAAGCTACTGAGATAGCAAGATCAATTACGAATGTTAAGGTGAAGCCAAATCTCTCACTATTCTGGTCCATAGAGTGTTGCTTATCAAAGGATTTGTGATGGATGCTCAAAAGTATGTGTTGACTTATAGTTTTGCATAGTACAAGAAGTTAAACTGTGTTAAGAGAAACTCATGTTCAACCTTTTTAAGTTTCACAGCCAAGGAATGTCTGGAAGGAGTTTGTGTTGTTTAACCCAGTTCAGTCACTGTTATCTGCACCAAGTATGTTGCTCGATGCCACACCATAATGTTACATGAATTTAAACATAGATGTCTGCACTAATAAAATTTCTTTTCCTTCCAAGCAGTAACCAAAAATCCTTATTGTTAGTGTTGTTTCTGTTGTTATTTGGTGGGTTAGTAAAGAAATTTCAGTAAAAAGGAAGACCAAAAAGCTTCTTACAGAATGAGACTTGGACAAAGTTATTTGCTGTCTTAGATAATTGAGGACTTACCATGAACCAAGGCTGTGAGATCCAGTATCTTCTGATAAAAAACCAGGGACAATAGACAATGTTAGCACACATATCAGAAACATGTCAACAGCAAAATCAATGTTTTCCATAAACAACTGCTTGTTGCTCAGACGCTTTTGTTGTTTAGGATCTTCAACCTACAAGAAAGCCATCTTTTATCAGAATGTTGGGTATTCTATCTTCCAATGAAATATAATTAGATAAACTGGTATAAAGGGATAATACATTTTTGCTAATTTCCATCTGGTAAGGCTGTGTACTTTAGGCCCTTGTGGTCCGCCCGTTCCCCGGACCCCGCATAGGTGGGAGCTTCGTGCACCGGGGCTGCCCTTTTTTTTTCCGTCTGGATGCCACCAGCAGCAAGATCAGCTGAAACTGTTTTAGATCCTTCAGACACTGCTTTCCTTCAATAGTATTTCACAATTGGGAGGTTAGGGAAGATAAATGTATGAAGGAAAACACATAGTAGCCCAAAAGCTGTCGAGATTGCTAAGAACGGAACTGCAGCAGACACTTAATGGAGCAGTTGTTAGGCACATCTTCGAAAGTTCCAAGGTTCAAACTTCAGCACAAACCACAAATATCCAGTGATTTTGTGCCCAAAACCTCACACAGGTTGGGTTGTAAGAACTTGCAACCATAATATTAATATGTTAGGCAGAGTAAGCTCATCCCAATCTACAAACCATGCTCAACACTGACAATTTTTCTTGCTCAATGGGCTGATGATTTGGCGTTACTCACAGGAATTTGCAATATAAATTAACACTAACATCCATAACACTACAACATTGAGCTTGTATTTTACATGGTTTAGTAGCAAATTATTATGTACCTTGAATGAAAAAGAAGATGAGAATTGACCTCTAAATAATGCTCAAACATGCTATGTACCATAATGCTTGAACTTTTCGATATACTTGTGAGGATAGTATATTTCTTAGTTGAAGCTTCAGTATGTAAGTGATGTTTTCCCTTGCATAAGAGAATAAGTGTTGTTTCTCTTCCTTACTCTTCTCTTCTTTACTTGCCCCATATTACTTAGTTGAATTAATTGCCATTGAATTAGGTAGGGCATCTACTTCCTTTGATCTTAGATCTATTCTTAGTTATCGCACTTAGTGATATGATATGAATCAGCAAACCATACACTAAGAATAATTTATTAGAGGATTTCACAAAGTTCAAAAGAAATTTGCATGGGTAAATTTATAAAGATACTTCACATACTTGCTCCTCTGCGAAGGCCATTGCTGGAATTTTCAAAGGCTGCGTTCGTGATCAACCTCAAACCAGAAGTTAGAGCCCCAGAAGCAGCCAAACCAGCCAAGAATGACTGCAGCACCCAAGAAACAACTGAAGTCAGGAGGGTGCAAATTCACTTGTACAAATTTATACAGTAAAAAGCTCTAAATTGAAAATGAAGAATACAGAAAGAAATTAGCCCTCCTCTCACTTGGATGAGTTCAGAGCTCATAAAAGATAGATCACCAATCATTCCTCCCTGAACATGAGCATCTGAAACTCCAAAATCTCCACTGAGGGCACAAAGAACAATGTAGGTTCCTATCCCACCTTTCCCTGACGTTGCCAAGTCCAACTATAATAATATAAAGAAAGTTGAATAAAAATATACCAGAATCAATGATGCATTGAATTGAGATACTTCTTAACCAGCAGTTATCAGCATGACAGAGGAAACACGGAGCTTCAGAACTGGAGTACTTACAATGAGAACCAAAAATGTACTTATGAAGAACAGGATATATCCAAATAAGTTTCACTTTCTCGTATCAATTGTTGCCTCCTTGTATGCTAGAATAGAAAGTGTTCCCAATGCAAATGGTTGATATACCAGAGTAAGTACTCTTGAAGGATGATAATCCTGCATGTGAGAGAGAAGACCATACAATGAATTCATTATCTGAGTCCTCCTTTGAGGCCCATCAAAGCATCAATGAAGAAATGGTATCATACAGCAAACAGTAATAGGAGTGATTCTCTCAGAACTTAGAGACGTGAAAGATGGAGGGACTAACAGTTTCCATCTGAAACTAAAACATCAAACAATCTTGTAACTGGCAGCCAGTATAACAACAGATAGGTTCTGTTCTGAAAAAGCTATTTGTAAAAGAAATTCCGGTATCTAACCTTTTCTGATTCAACATTTTGTTGGAAAAGGTGGAATATCCAGACAGAGTTTAAGACCTATTAGATCAGTGTAACTGAGGCTGGTTTGCACGGAGCAAGGTTTCCTTAGAAGAGTCATCGGACAGAGCAAATCACTGCTCTGTAAGAATCATAATTTATCAACCCAACACTCATATGGAGACCTTGCACTAGGGGAAATCCAATCAGGTATCTTAGCTTCAGTTTGTAGAATAATGAAGCCCTGTAATTTAGTTCTAAAGGCCTCTCAAGATTCAAGCTTCATAGGGATACAAGTTTCTCACAGTTGGTCACCGTTATTGCACCTTGGAATGGTTGCTATAGTCACTTAACTGTTGTACTATTCATTCTACTTAAGATTTAGTGCATCTTCATGGACAAGCATAATCATGCTGTTGAGACGCTTGTAACAACTGTTTGGACCAGTTTCTATAGGTCCAGTATATAAATTCCACATACCATTAAAAAAAAAAAAAAATCTACGGACCAGATTGATCCAAACCAGTACATTAGCACCTCACAATCATACTGATGATTAAAATTCCAACTGATGCCAACTAAGTATACTCACTTCACTATCTTACAGGAATTAAAAAAAAAGAGTTGAAGGAACCAAGTCTTTTCTAGATAAAAGTAGTACCTGCTAAAGACCCAAGAACTTAAGTACAAACAAATAGAAATCACAAAATCCTGATCATCAGGAGGGGGCAGAAGAGGGGGGAATGACATTACTGGAAACAACTGCATGTAGTAATCCCCAATTGTCAGCATGCTGTTCCATGAAACGAGACACCCATTTCCTAGAACCCAACATACAGCCATAGCTGCATACTTTCCCTGGTAACAGCAGCAAATGGATGTTAACAACTTGTACAAAGCATATGCACAGAGTATCTACAAAACAGAAACAAACAACCAAATCACAGATCTCAAGTCTGATTGAAACCCCATTTTCATCAAGGAACTCATGCCTTTTCCGGACTTGTAACTCCAAACAGTTCTATCAATCAGCATAAGACTGCTACAGAACGAGAGACATAGATTGACTTTATAAACAAGTGTCTCCAGAGTGGATATTACAAATGCCTCTTGACTTGGAAACTATTACTTGAGCAACAAATCTACATCATCAGCTGCTACAGCATAGTTTTAGAATCATGGTACCAACACAATGCAGACATCAATATGTAGTAACAGCACAGAAATGAACATCTAGTGGACACGATAATCAGAATATAACCTGTATTATTTTATGTAGCTTACTCTAATCATTTGATTTTCATAAAATCTATAGATTTGGTTGTGGAATGGATAGTGTCAACTCCATTGTAATTACATACATTCATAAAACAATACAATACCTGAATATAATTCCTGACTGTCAAAATGTATATTAATGCTAGTCAAATACAGGAAACTCTGATTCAGTCAAAAGAATCATAATCTAAAGAAAATGGAATCCCAACCATGTAACCACTCTGAAACAAAATACCAGTCTTTTCACAGGAACAAATTATAAACAGATATCATTGCTAAACTGTCATACTGTGAACTCCACTCAAGAACCCCCACAATTGATTTCCAGAATGACTGAAAAATCTAGTTAGAGCAAAAGGAAAAACAAACAACATTCTCAGACTTAGATCCATGTAATCCCTCACTAGTAGCTATTACTTCCATTTCCAAAATTCAACAACAGAACAACCCTATTTTTTATTTAAAACAACTGAACAGCGAATCTGCAGAACAATTCTATCTAATTCATCATTAGTACCTATTACTCCCATTTCCAAAATCAAACAATAGAACAATCCAAATTTCATTTTGAACCAACAAATTCCAAAACCAACCAAAAACAATGAATTTGCCAAACAACTTATATCTATTTGATCCATCAATAGTACCATAACTCCCATTTCCAAAATTCAAACAACAGAACAACCCAGTTTTCATTTTACACCAACAAATACAAAAACCAACCAAACAACGAATTTAGAGAACGACTTAAATGTATTCAATCCACCAACAGTACCCATACAATTATCACCAGTTCCAAGATCCGGTCAACAGAGCAACCCAATTTCTATTTTGAACCAACAAATACAAAAACCAACCAAAGACGAAAATGGGCCCATGTTCATTAGAAGCTTTCTGACCCCATCTAAAACTCCCGCAAGACAGAAAAACAGAAACATTTCTGATAAACATGTTCATATCTTCATGTATATCCGTATCAAATTAAAGAAGAAAGACAGAAGCAACAGATGAAGTAGAACAACAGAAAGAATATTATGTAAAACAAACACCTACTTACAGTAACAGGCAAATTCTTCCAATCAATAGCACTCATTACTCCCATTTCCAAAATTCAAACAAAAGAACTACCCAATTTTCATTTTGAACCAACAAATACAAAACCAACCGAAGACGAAAACGACCATATCAATTAGAAGCTCTCATCCAATCTAAATCCACCACAAGACAGAAAAACAGATATTTCTGATAAACCTGTTCATATCTTAATGGGTTTCTGTATCAAATAAAAAGCAGGCAAACAGAAACAGCAAAAGAACTAGAACAACAGAGAAAGCAACATAATTCAAGAGAACCACGTGACACAAGGAAGAACCAATGGAGTTTGAAAGTTGCAAAAGAATGGAAAAAAGCTTACTCTTAGAAGGTGGGGTGGGGGTCTTGTTTCTAGTAGGATTCATGGAATCGATTTGATCTTGACACTGGAAAGCGACCAATAAAGATAAGTAGAATACAAAACTGGTAAGATTGGAACATGTCGCTGGTTAATAATAAGGTGGGCAAGCCCCAACTTGATGTCACATTGGTCCTGGTTTTCCTTCTCCATGAAACCTGATTTTATTCCCACCACTATTTTTTTTTTTTTAATGTCACTTTCGTATCAATAGTTGAAAGCGGCGGTTATATGATGCCTGCCTATATTTTTCACTTGGAAAATATGAGAAGACAAAACTAGAATTGGGGCCCACTATTACAATGATCCAAACCATTTATCCAGTAGGATGTGCCACGGAAGAGCCATATAATTTTTTTTTTACATTGCTGGATGAACCTAAGTTTTTGATTTATGGTTGGTTTAGAGATGCTTGTAAAATGCGGTCTAGCCTTCCATTAGAATCCGAAATTAGACCTTTTAGTTATTAAGATGGGGCTCGACTTTGGTCGATGAACCATGCACGTCAAGATCTTTACGATAGACGGTTTAGATCATTGAGAGTGTGGGCCAGTTACAATTTTGTATGCTTGTATTTGCCAAAGTGAAAATATGCGCACGCATCATGCAACCGGCTGTGTATGGACATGCTTAATTTGCCCACCTAGTTGAAATCAGCATACCTTTAGCCCGAATTTGAAAGCAATCACTAATTAAAGCATTAATTAGTTTTTTGGGTTTTTTGCAAAATTGTACTTTATGGCATTTTTGCAAGAAAGCCCAAGATTTTTTTTAATTTTACAAATTTGTCATTAAATTTTCAAGAACTTCGCAAATTTATCATTTTGTTAGTTTTCTATCCATTTTTTCTGTTATTTTTGTTATTAAATTTCAATTTTACCCTCATTCTCTTCCGTCAGTCCCTCTTCCTAGCACATTTTCCAGCTTATCAACATCCGGCACCGTAACCCCTACCCCCGGCATTGCTACCCAATTCACCCTCCCCTCCAGGCCGGCGCTACTAGCCCTCCCCCACGCACCCCCCCCAACCCAACCAGCACAACCAGCCCTTCCCCCGCCTTGCACGGTACTTGACTGGCATGACCAGCCCTTCCACCTGCACGCTCCCCTTCCCCTTCTCCCCCCCCCCTCCCCCCGGCCCCGTTTCAGTTTGTTTCATCTAGAATCTCTTTTTTTTTTTTCAGTTGTTCCAATATCTTTTATCTTTGCTTTGAATCATTGGGTTTATACATTACTTCGGTAATTCTTAATCTTTCAATGTGGTGAATAAAATCATATATCTGCACAACCCAATCAATAGTTCAAGTCACACACTCCCATAATTCATCTTCTCTTCGGAGAATCCACTTCAACTATTCGTATCAAATAACGAAGACAGCGCTTCGACGTTAGTTGAAGGAAACATACAAATAACATGTCTTATTCTTTTCAATAATCCATATTTGTAGCAATGAAATACTATTGTTCCTCCCCTATCAATTACTAATACATAGAATCTATCTTCTCTATAAATGACCTAAAATACCTTACTTAGATATCATTGGAAAGCCAATTTTGCCTCATCCCCCTTACGAGACCGAGATCTGATTGTGATTCCATCCCCCTCTTTCATTTATGTTAGAACTATTTAATTCTTAGATATTGATTCCTTTACTAAAATCGAAAAAGCATCTGCTCCTATTTTATTACTTAACCCTCTTCTTTTATCTCTATCGGAGGACCACTATTTTGTCCAATCAGAAATAATTCTATTGAACACCTCTTGATTCTAACAATGGATTTTAGAGTTGATCATTCAGACCTTTCAATTCATAGATATGGATCTCGGACCTATGAGTGGCGATATTCCCGATACTCACCAAGAAAAAAGGAAGTAACTTGGACAAAAAGAAATGAAGTGACTTAGACAAATCTTGTTTGTCGTATGTCGCATGGTTAAAACCAAGAAATATTTGTTGTTTTCCTGATGTTTCCGGACATTTTCAATAAAACCTTATCGTAGAAGTATTTTAATAATATTTTCGAATTATATTAGTATATGGTATTCAAACTGTTCTCTTTTTCTCCATGTCAGTATTTCTTATAGAAGTTATTATCTCAGTAACAGTGTCCCTACCCCGCACACTACCTCACTCGCACGACCCCCACACGCTCTCCCACCACCGAGCACAGTACCCAATCCCCCCTATCCTTGCATTGGATACCAGTTCGGCTCCCCCCTCCCAAAACCCTCGGTCAGCCCCATCCCCTTGCAACGGTACCCAATTCACTCCCCTCTCCAATCGGGGCTCTTCGATGTCTGCAGTAGTACAGAGGAGCTGAAAAATGTGTCAAAAAAAGGGCTATCGGAGATAATAAGAATAACATTGAAATTTAGTAAAAAAATAATAGAAAAAAAGAATGAAAATGATGAAAATATTAGGTTTTCTTGCAAAAAATGTTACAAAGTAATGGCAATTTTGCAACAACAAAAAAACCCTAATTATTTTGCTAGCTACCATCAAGCAAATGGTTAGGATCACCGATCGAAGTGATTTGGTTGTACAACAGTCAATTTATCATTATCTTCAATCTATAGCGTGTCGATTAAGTGATATATGATGGTGGGCCCAAATAACATTTTTGAAACGCTCGCTACGTAAAATATCACGTAATATCATTTTTGGTGATGATAAATCAGCAATTCGTCTATTGCGCTATTGGGCATTTCTTTTAAAATTTCTGGATCCAAATAATGTGGTTTCGATGTTGTGATTAGTCCACGGGAACTACCAATCCCCTTCAGCAAACATAATTGGACCCACCTGAGGTAGAAGTCCGTAATCATATTAAAGTTTTGGACATTAACAATCAAAACATTACATCGGTTGGACAATACTATGATATTGTGATCTTAGAATTTGTTTTATTTGTGTCCAATTAGCAAATACAGTGCTCGCGCCACATTATGTTACAGTAAGTTGAAGATTCATCTCAAATATAAACCTTAAAATCCTCCTTGCCCACACTAATTTTGGCTAAATTCTGAAAGAAACACGGATTATCGGAGAGACGATACTGTTAATTACTGTTTGGATTCATATACTGCCATTCTTTGTTTTTAACCCTTTTTAATCTAGTGAAGTAATCTAATAGGATATACCACTTTTACGGCCGAGAATGGATTAGCACTAGCCTTTTCGTAATATCGCAACCCTGTTTATCAAGCAATTAAGTTACGAGAATTCTCCTCTGATAAGAAAATTCGGTTCACATTCATGTTGAAGTAACGGTGGAGTTGTCGTCACGTGACCTTGAGGTCACAAGGAGTGAAACAGCCTCTTGCAAAAATGCAAAGTGAGACTAGGGATTATAGACCTTTGTAGTCCACCCTTTTTCCGGCTCCTGCATATGAGAGAGTTGAGTACCAGGCTGTCCTTTATCCGTGTCCAAGGGAGTAGAAGCTACGTACGAGATAGAGAAGTCGATGAACGTAAAACCTAAGCACAAGTGCACCGGCCCAAGAATTGGAAATTACCATTGAAAAAAGCTTAATTGCAGACTTTGATTTCTGTTTTCATGATTGAGTTACATACCCAAACCGTGTAGTTCAATTGGCAACTGACTTTACCAGCTTTGGGGCTTGCCGATGAGCCACAGCCAATCAAGTGTGACCCCTGAAAATATACCTGCTAGGAGAAACAACACAAGAATGTTGCCTAAAGCATTTTGCTCTGGTCCCTGAAACCAAATTATAAGACCATTAGATAATTGTCGTTTCGATCAGATGTTACATTATCGTAATAAATGTCAGAGTCAGGATGTAGTTAACCAACCTTGTAACCTTTGGGTGCCACCATAAGGACACAAACAGTAAGATAACCATTTGACAATCCTAGCAAAGATGTCAGCAATATCATCCAGCCTTGGTCTCCATATTTGGCCGTAAAGTAGAAGGCAGGGATGAACAAGAAGCGAGACAGAATTGACAGCGTGAGGCCACTTCGTGACTCGATCCTCAGAAAGTCTATGAGGGGAATGTACCTCGCTATGAGATCAAGCACATTGTACATTGCTATCAGAACAAGCGAATACCTGCAAGTCGAACAGAAATCAGATTTTAGCTCTGGGAACAATGGAGAACACATTGCTACCTCAAATGAAAAGATACGAATCTATTAACTCCCAGACAATGTAGCTAATGGTCAGTGGAAGATAAGAAAAATTGTCACATAATGGAAGTTAATCTAGTATAGGAAGTGGCGCATTATGTTAAGAATCCCAAGTTGGGGGAAGAAATTGCAGATTGTGCGTCGAATACAGCATATCGGGTTGATTTCCTCATTGATAGCAAATCGATTAATTGCTTTATATGTCTTTAAAATTTATACAAGCAAAAGAGAAAGTTCTTACTAGCTTTTGGTCAAGTGATTCGAGGCACAATAATGCTATCTAACAGACAGTTTGGGGTGGGCTGTACAAGTCATCAAGAATAGAATTTTGGAGTAAATGAGCATTACCATGAGCCCAAGCTGTGCGATCCAGTATCTTCGACCAAAAACCCGGGGAAAATTGACAAAGTCAGCACATAAATCAGAAACAAATCAGCACAGTAATCTTTGTTCTGCAACATCAACTGCTTGTTGCTTAGACGCTCGAGCCGTTTAGGATCTTCCTCAGCCTACAAAGGATTGATATCTGTTAGATGCAGGTGTCTAGACTTCAAACCACAACCAACTACGGAAAGAAAACATATTTACTCTTTGGCTGGATTGCATTTTGACTCCACCAGCAGCAAGATCAGCTGAAACTGTTGCAGAGCCTTCAGAAGCTGCTTTTAGACGGTAGTATTTGACAACAGGAAGTTTGGGGAAGACATATGCGTAAAGAAAAACGCATGCCAGCTCAAAAGCTACTGAAACTGAGAAGAACATTACTGCAAGAAAAAATCCAATAGAACTGTCAGAGGCAAAACTACAGAAGCGTTTTATTCTTTTGGATAGCCAACTTTATGAGGTACCATTTGAAGCTAAATCAGAAGGTGATAGAAACATGTCATAGTCTACATCCGTAACTCGATCAATGGGATGCCAATGGCTTTTATGTAATTTTTTCAAGTTGTGCCGGACATGAAAGGCATAGGTAAGTCCATACACTAATCAAAAGTTGCAGAAGCAGCTGCTGGTAACTCTTAGCCACACATGAACTGGCAGTCCAGATTTACATGGTTTATATGTGCATATTGAACAATCAGTTATTCTACTTTGAGTACTAGAAGTTCATTTCTCTACAGCTAAACAATAAACAAAATGCTTCCAAGTGCTACTCAACCAAACCTTCTTTGGGTTTATAATCTCAAAAAAGATGCTACGAAGGTAAGCGCAAGAATGAGCTTCCTGAAGGAACACTCAATAAAACAAACTGATTTTATCTTGAATAAGAATAATGATTGAACCCGTACTACAAAGAGTATTTACAGAAGTTTTGTTTATAACCCAAAAGTATCAAGTAATGTTCGAATCAACTTTTCTTGGACCAACAGAATTTGCAAACAACAAATTAAAGAACAAACATTACATCATGAATTGACTCATTGGATATTGAACTTTCATTGGAGGACCACCTAATTTGAGCATCTAGAATTGGGAAATCTTTCAAAGCACAAATGAGGGTAATAAGGGACCTTTCCTCTCTAATAACTTGTGGGTTCTTATCTTACCTTCTTTCCAACCGGGAAGAAACACAAAATAGAATGCAGACTTCTGGAGATGAATAAATTCATCAGAAAATTAGGTCAATAAGGTACCATGCGTCTGAGAAACACTAAGATCATTGAGAAAAGGTTGGGACGGCCAAGCCAGTAGTTTACATGATTTTTGAGACAAGATACACTGTCACCTATTCATAAGATACTCGTGTTACTATAGAAACATCTCCTGGAAATTTTGCAAAGATTATTAGTGCTGAATTTCTGAAGATGATTATTGCTAGTGTCTCAAGTCAAACATGGTCATCCAGAACCAGATTGTTTTTCGTTTGTATGGTTCAGGATATCAACTTGCAGCTGGAGTTATACAACAAAATGGTTTCTTAACATAATACATTTTCCATTTGAGTTAGGTATACACTGAAATAAGTTCGAAGTGCATTTTGTTACACCTATTCCCTCAGTATATGTCCGGCATCTCTTACTCCAACTTTAGTCTTTCATGCTACTAAAAGACAATAATGGGGTAGTTAAGGAGATATGAGATAACACCTTTCATCAAATAGCTGACAACTTTCATAAGAGAACACGCAAATGCATAAGGAGAAAACAGACATACTAGCTCCTTTTCTCATGCCATTTTTGGAATTTTCAAAGGCAGCCTTTGTTATGAGTCTCAGAGCAGAGATTAGAGCCCCAGAAGCAGCCAAACCAGCAAAAAATGACTGCAGTTCAACAGGAACAAAAAGATTCACAAATTTGGGGTGGTGATCGAGTTAGGTTGGAGTAAATAAAGTGTGATAATAAGATATATATATATATATATATATATCAGAGAATCTTACTTGCATTAGTTCAGGGGCCATGAAAGACAGATCACCAACCATTCCCCCTTGAACATAGGCATCTGCGACTCCAAAAGCTGCACTAAGTGCACAGATACCTATAAAGGTTCCAAGCCCTCCATTGCCTGATGTTGCCAAATCCAACTGCAACTTACAGTTGAATCAGTATGGACTTGAAGCAATGATCTATCTAACTAAAACGTCCATACCATCACAAGAGGATGAAATGAACAATTTGTGGAAAGAAGTAAAGAATGAGTACTCACAACAAGAACTAACAGTGTACTAATGAAGAAAAGACTATATCCAAATATGTTTCGTCGTCTTGTATTGATCTTTGCCTCATTGTATGCCAATATTGCCAGTGCTGCAATTGCAAATGGTTGATACACAAGAGGCAGTACTCTTGTTGGGTGATAATGCTGCATAGAGAAAACAAAATTTCAAACAACAAATTCATTATACGAAATCTTCCTATAATTGCATTAAAAGAAAAATAAAAGTATTATATAATGGAAAGGATCTAATTTGCAAAATGAGGCAGTTCTCCTTAGTGTTCTACCATGACTTCCTTTAAAATCCAGCCCCAGGTTTTTATTTAATTGCTCAAATCCATCTTCATCAGACTCCTAATTTCTTTTTAAGAGAACTTCATTTCATATTCACTGCTATTACAGCACATAAACAAGCAGCTAACCAGAAAAGAGAATTGATATAAGGAAATGACCACAGACCGGGAACAGTTCTCCGTAGTAATCTCCAATTGTCAACATACTGTTCCACGCCACAAGGCTCCCATTCCCTAGAAGCCAACACATAAAGATTGCTGCATATTTTCCCTGGTATGAAGCAACAATTTTTGAATATTAGGATTTGGTGAAGGTAGAGTAACTATCATCTTAACATACTTAGCTACATCAATACCAGCAACTAAGTACTCAAACAACAAACCTTATGTCCGGAAGCATCCTCATTTTGATACGGGGTAGTCATGGCCATTTCCACTCCTAGGAACATTGATAAAGTAGTGTTAGACTGCACAGTACTAGGTGCATTTGATGCCACAAAATATTTCTTAAATCAGGGTAACAAGAAGGTCCACTAACTATAAGCATGCATATTTGGGGTAAATCTTTAATAGACAGAAATTATCGGCACGATGCAACACTTCAAATTCGGAAGGTTGACCTATCAGCATGATAAACATTCCCTTTAATATGAGTAAGAGATTCTGCCATTAAATAAGCAGTTTCAACACGATTAAATCCACAAAACCTGCAAAACATTCCTGAATATGACACCGAGTATTTCGTGATTCATCATCCTATTAAACGTTTCAATATTTTGCTGAGTAAAGGAAATACTGTCTCCGTTTAAAGGATTACGTTCTCAACAGCTTCAAGAACTAGTAAAGTACATGGCCAATGTAAATATTAAAAGGAAAATAAACAGCCTATCTGAAATCAAGAAGAAGAATAATTAAAAGATCAACTTCGATGCATTTTAACTGAAGACTTTGAATCTCATAACTGTACAACTCTGTTTTCAGACCTGAAGCAACAGAATATTCATGGGGAGAGACACTTAGAGTTTATAGCTTCTCAATGATCTAAAGATTTATATCCACTTCATCACCTAAGTTATGGCCAGCTAAGGAATCCATGTAAAATTCCATACTTCCAACCAAACAGTACTAGAATCATGTGACACCACAGTATATATATAAACACATATTATACATGTGTTCACATGTAATACTACATTACCACTGACTATTTCTTCCATTTACACGTCATGGTCAACAAAAGAATCCACACCAAAGTTTCACAATTTTGAGTCAATCAATACTAAATCATACGAACACAACATTATACTTCTATAGTATATAAGTATCAAGTCAACGAAAGAAACTTATTTATCCTTCCACACCTAAAAAAAAAGGTAAGAAAACAAAGCAAATCACCAGAACCATTAGAGTTTAGAAGCAACCAGTCCATACCTCAAACTCCCAACGCAAGGAAAACCTGAAATATGTAAAACAAGTTTCTTTCGACACTCTGTAGACCTTATTTGAATCACAGAAAAACCCAAGAAACCATTTCAAAAAGGAAACTCAAGAAACAGAGGAACCAATACAAGAGGAACCCAACCCAATATAAGATAAACTAGCGGTTCATATAAACAGAGGCTCATCGATCTGAATAAAACATACAGAAACCAATATCTCAGAGCTCTCCAGACCAACAAATTGCAACGCACAGAAGAAGAACTCGATTACTGAACCCACAAACCTGAATTTCAAGTGGCAAAAGCGGTGAAGAAATTGAGACAATGGAATCACAGAGGCAGAAGACAAGGCTCTCTGCTTCCAAAGGTTGATGGAGGAAAAGGGATTTTATGAGATTCTGGAATCTCTTTGCTCATGAGTAGTACCCAGTTAAAGCAATATGAAATTCAAAGTCTTCAGTTTCATTCAGACGCCACTCTTATTGGCTGGAAAAATGTAGGGCGCACTGTGTTCACACTGGGTCCACATGCTGGATCAGTGGGAAAGAGGATCTCTTGATCCGAGGTGAGATTTTCAAAGCCAATTGCAGAGGTAATGCCAAAGAGGAAAAGAAGCACAAAAGGAAGTGATATAAAGGGCATTCAAAGCTGCAAAGATAGAATATACAGCCATGGACTTTCAGTTTTCCCAGAAAGATTCTTCGTATGGGCTCTTCTTATGAATACCTAGCATGTCTCTATCTTACACCTGGTGCGTACTACACACGCAAACTGATGTGTGGGGTCAGATGGTTGGTGATCCAAACTATTCACCTTCTACGTATGTGATAACAAAAGATCTTTTCCATTAGATGATGTTAATCCAAGATGTGGTTGAGAAGATGAACGGTTGGATCACTAAACAATTTTGTGCTTATAGAGAATCATTTGGCCGTGATTTGAGTCCTAATTGGCTTCTATTTGTGCTAAGTTTCCGTTTTGGACACGTTCTAATAGGCGGGTTGGCACAAAGTCACATTGTTAATTGAAGCAGCTGTTGGCTGTTACATGGCTGGCTTGACAAAAGGTACAGATTTTTCTATAAACAATGCAGGCGATAAGCTCTCTATATTTGTTTGTTTTTCCTAATTGTCAATCTTAGTGGTAGAACCTGTGTAACTTTTTAAGGGCTCTTTACTCACAAAAAAAAAAAAAAAAAATGCCAACCAGAAAACTACGAAAACTCTTTTCTTCATTGTTGCACTTAAATGCATGTGCACAAACACAAATGTGAGTTGGAGAGAGGAGGTCTAAGGTAGAGAATAACAAGATATTTTTTATGAACGGGAGAGCTTTAGCGGTGGACTTATCCGTTATAACTTCTTTTTTTAATATATATAAGTCTGTTTTGTTGGAGCCTAGAATCAAGTTTTTGTGGTGTTATGTTATGTTTTCTCAGCTGCTAGTAGGTTGATGATTCACACGCCTGCCACACACGTTTTCACCTTGTGTGTCCATAACTAAAAATAGGTGACCCAACGGCCATTGCCTGACCATACATAGTCACCAAATTCATATGGCAATGATCTTCTAAGATCAATCTATCTTGAAATGGCACAAACGAGAGGGTAGGAGTGTCCCGCATTTCAGCAAAAGTACCTTTTTTCTTTTCAACTATTTAATAAGGCAAATGATAGTTTTTTTCCCTTTTTTTTTTTTTTCTTTTTACTATGCTAAAAAGTATGTAGATTTTCTTATTCGACCTATAAGTGGCATGTGATCTCTTTAGCCAGCATTAAAGGACAAAAACGCAAATTGGTTAAGCCAATTCTTTAGAGAATGTCTCTATGTGGAACCATAGGCTATATAGATATTATGTGTATATGTATGTATGTGTATATAGATTTTATTAAGCTAATCAGTAATTTTCTTTTAGCAAATAAAACCTATTTTCTCTTATGCCATATTATCATTTTTTAATTATTATTGTACCCTATCTCATTAGTTGGATAAATGGAACTCTAAGAGATTTATCTCTCTCTCTTTTTAGCCATGTATCAATATCTTTATGAATTCTATCTCTATCTATTTTTTAATCATCTTTGCTAAAATTTCTCAAGAAATAAATAGTTATCAAATAGGTGATGAAGAGATACCGTTACTTTTTCCAAAGTTTCTCTCTCTATGTGGTTCTTCACTGGCAAACATTCTCATCTTAATTATCTCCATCCATCTCTTCTTAATTGGTAATTCTATCTCATCTTAATAATCTAAGCTTCCATCACCTATGGTCGAATAAGGGTTTAGAGTTTCTCTCTTTAACAATTACTAAAATCTATATCACTAATCTTTCTTATTTATATTCTTTTGATTTTAATTATCCTCGTATGATAATCTTATGCTATATATTATGCATTTTAAAAATTTTAATTATTTTTTATCTCATGTCATTAGTTCGATAAATAGTCTCAAAAAATTTGTTTTATATACCCTCTCTTTTTTCAGCCACATGGCATTTATATATCAATTTCTTTAGTTTCTATTTCTACTTGAATATATCTACTAATGACAATCCCTTACATCTCTCCCTCTAATCTTTACATATTTATCATCTTACAATTCTAGTTATCCTCATATTATAATCTAATACTATTAGTTTTTTTACATTTTCTTTAAACATTTCAAATTTATATTTGTTATGGAATAAGACTTATGAAGAAAACTCTATCCATCTATCTATCTATTTTTTTTATTTTTTCTTTTCCATTCATTTTTTTACATATACTGGGAAGTCCTAAATTCAGCCATCTTTCCTTATTTATTTTTAAAAAAGTAAGCTGGCCCCACCACGTGGATTGCGCGGACAAATATACTATTGTGTACGTATTAGAGCTGCGTGGAAGGCATCTTAAAAAATGCATGAGGACGCTACCTTTTCCTTTCTTTTGTCGGTGACCCAAATGATTTAAATACCGCAATCTCATCTATTAGATGACTGCTTTTTTTGGATTTTCTGAAATCGTTTAATAGATGGTGTAATAAATAAATAAATAAATAACTCAAAAGCATAGACTATGATATATTATCCAGCCATAAAAATAAAAAATAAAAAACAAAAAGATTTAGTGTTACACAATAAATGAGAGTTCTGATACTTATGCTCTCTGAGATCATCCGAATCAGATCAACGGCATCATTCACTCTTAATTGAAAAAAAGAAAAAGAAAAAAAAAGACTAACATATATTTTTCATGACACCTTCCCTACATCTTGCATAGGACCATCTCTCTCTTTCTACACTCATCTGTCTACTATATAATTATGAGTAGAACAAAATCCTGGGTCCTGGGACATGAAACAGACAGGAAAAAGGAAGATTAACTCTCCAACTACCAAAGATCACGTTTCTCATTTGTACAACAATTAAATTATCCTTTCTCTATCATTCAATCGCAAGGTCTTTATCAACTAATCAATAGCTAGGATTGTTTAATCAATTTGTGAGAATGAAAAACAAAAGCTGTGGTGGCCCACGCTCTATCTTTTCCAGCTGCGAAGAAAATAATGGCAAGACTATTATAAACAAGAGCTTGGAAAAGTGTAAAGACCACTTATTATCACTCAATTGTTGGGGTCCACCATTGGACTATTAAGAGGATTGAAATTTTTGTAAGGCTTACTTTAGAAGGCAAGGAGGCAAGTGTAATGAAAAGATCTCCCATAAATTAAGGGTTAAGATTATCTGATCAAGATAATTTTGCTGTGGGGAATCCATTATGTGATGCAACACATTAATTGTTTTGATGACCAAACTGTTCTTATGATGGACCACTGAAGGTCTTCTCCACCTGGTCACACCCAGCCATTACCACTGGAGGAGTGCAAAAGGAACAGCTCAGAAAGGTTCCAAACGACAATAGTAAAAGTTTAACCAATCCAGGAGTTAAGATTGTCTATCATTTGAGATCTTCAGAGAACGTCGCCGATCTAAGATTAAGGCCCGGCTTGGATCAGCAAATTGTGGGCCCATCATTGGCAAAAGCAACAAATTATAGAAATTCTACTAACAATAAAAGATCCAAACACACCAAAGGGAGCAATGAAAACTCCCTTCTTCTTTGTACACCCTGCTCATGATAACTGAAGTTAACAAGTCGCCCTTGGCCTATGAGCCACAACTAATCAAGCGCATGACAAAAAAAAAAAAGCAGCAGTTAAGCAGCAGTTCTGGTGCACGAAATTCCCATGTATGCGGGGTCTGAAAAAGGGGCAGACCACAAGGGTCAATAGTATGCAACCTTATCTGGATTTTGTCAGAAACTATTTTTATACCTTGAACCCATAACCTCAAGGGCACCCAGCGACAATTCTACCGTTATAATAAGTATACCTGACAGGATATATAATATATGCGAGTTAGAGAAGACATTTTGGGTTCAGGTACCAGCAAAACCAATGCCCAGTATTAGCCTTACACAAAAGTTTCCATGATCTTACAATTGATATTAATTACCTAGCCGCTCACCCTCCCTTTGAACATCCTGTTCCTGAAAGCTGAAATTACAATAGGCATCAGCAACATGTGTTGGAATAGTAGGGAGTTCACTGACGTGGTCCCGACTGTTGTTTGGGACAATCAAATAGTATTTATCAATTAGATGCTATTTAGATAAGAAAGGGAGACTTGGCACAAGGGTAGAGTTGTTGTCATTTGACCTTTGAGATCACGGGTTCAACGCATGAAAACAGCCTCTAGCAAAATGCAAGGTAAGGCGGCATACTATTGAGCCTTGTGGTCCCCTCTTCCCCGAAACCCCCATATGAGGGAGCTTCGTGCACTAGTACTGCCCTTTTTTTGCTATTTAGATACTTGCATCTAAAGGTAGCATGCACAGTAAAATTATTATGAAGTAATGAATTTGCAAAAGCTACAACAAAGGCAAAAGCAGCAGGAGTTTCTGAAGAGGTTAACCATGCATATACTACCATACCCAGAAGAAATTTGACAAGTGGAAGTAGTTTAGCCATTTTTACTTGTTTTGCATTTCTGCTAACCATCAGGTTCTATGCAAAGCTTCTTTTCACATCCTATGCATGGAGTGCTATCAAAAGCTACATAGTTAGCAGTCGTCACGCTCAGAATAACTAACAATGGATGAGGAAACTGGAGGATGAGTATCTTGAATGATTTTCGTGGAAGCTTAGTCTCCATCTATTGTCTCCTGACACTGCCACTGCATACTGGCAAATGCTTTCTGCTCTAGCTCTTGATCAAAATTTGTACCTTGAATGTCCTTGATGGAAATAAAGATGTTCCCAAACAAAATTTTGCTACATATTCATGAAGTTCGTAGGAAATGTGAGTTCTACATGCAGAGGTACAGATAAACGGAATACAGATAAACAGAATACTGAACTGAGACAGCTTGGAATGGTAATAGATGCAACATGAACAATAGCAAATACAGCCAGCATAGCAGATTGAACGGATTTATCTGATGTATGCATCTGAAGGTAATGGACACTACAAACAGAGAATATCTGTCGAAGAAGAGGTAGACCAAGAGTCAAATAAAACATGAAACTGCACAGACGAAAGAACCCATCACTTGCATGATATCATGGAATCAAACATGAAAACTGCAGGTCTCCATTTAAAGGAATGATATATCATGGAAGGCAAGAACTTGATAATGCCCCACATTTGCATGAGTGACCCATATTTGGTTGATCGGACCCGTCATCTGACTTTGAATGTTAATGTTGCAGATTGAAAAGTCCAGAATATAAGAAAAGTCAAGATCAAACAAAACATATGGCTAGAAAACAACGGCCTTTTTGGGTGCTGGAATAATCCAATCGTTCCTCTCTTTTTTTTCTTTTTCCTTTTTTGGTTATAACAGCTATCTTAAGTTTAGAAAATTGGATAAACGAAATTGGATCAACCAATAGTGGACCACTCATGCCAAAGAGAAGCCGTAGATAAAAGGCTTACCGTGGGTCACAGCGCATGACAGTATTGATCCCTACTTGTTCCTCATCTTAGCCGTAGGCCTAGCTTGCTGTGATCTATGATCTATGGGGTTTTCTTGATATATTTTGCAAAGAAAAGGCTTTGCTCTATCTATTCTACAAACGACTAACAAGAATAATATCCCATTTCATTAAAGCCACGTAAGCGTTCATCTGCCATGTCACCTGGTCAAAAGCCCCAAAGACCATCCAAGGCGAAATTGTATTAACGGCGTCGACGGACGTTGGTGCGGTTAGACGGTATGCTTAAATTGAGGGTCTCATTGCATAAATATTATCATCCAGGGACCATTCATCCAATATTCATCTCTGGGTTCACGACTGAAACACAGCTGTTGAAGTTGGAGTTATCACTGGACAATGGCGATCTATCATTTTTCTTTGAAGGCTCAAGCTTCCTATCCTGTTTGATTTTCTTACCCCTCGATTGAGCAAAAGTAGAGTAGAGAGCTTCATTAAGCGACCACTGTTAGTCCACAAAATACTTGACATGATCAGCTCACGATTCGAATCAACTTCGATGGGATTCTTCATTTCCGACTGGTCGAAAACCCTTGGTTTGACCGTCCATATCAGACAGATTATAAATGGTGGTGATGACGTTTCCTTCTAATGGCATAACTCGGTTTTGTGCCCTGATATCCTCAGAACAGAATATGGAAACAAGGGAAAATTGATGCTGGTAAGTCTGTGCAATGCCCCTTGTCAAACCCAGATAACAAGGATCTAGAGAAGTTAATGCCTTCATCCAAGCTGGAAATAGCTTCCACAATGCAGGCCTGTCCAAAGGCGTAGACTTCAGACGGTGAGGTAAGAATAGCAGATGAGAACTATCACTATTAACCCCCTAAATGAGGCTACTCCAGTAGAGCTCGGCACCATATATTCAGCGATTGCAATGACAGGTATTGAGGAAGCAGAGATATCTTGAGTTTTCTGGCCCCTTTAAGGATAGTATATCGGAGTTTAAACTGCATTCCTTTATCCGCATCTTAAACTGGTTTTTCTCCAACTTTGACTGAAAATTTCTATTCAATCGGGTCATATGGCGGCTTTTCATATCTAACTTGCAGTTTCCCATCTTTCCAGATTTAGAATTAGCTTGAGAATTCAAAGTCAGAGCACCATCCCAACTCTAACACTAATCTACAGGAGAATCCCAACACTACAATCAAACAAAAGATGTAATCAACTGGACACAAAAGAGAATTTTCATCACTCATTAGACTTATCAGCCTGTGGTGTAATAGTTCAACAATCTACTTTTCGGGCCTTTATTGAGCATAACTACCACTAAGTTTCCTACTGTTGTTACTTACTCACAAACACATTCCAAAAATGACGATATCAATCCTTCCTGATGCATATGGAAGAAGCCATATAGAAATACAGGGAAACACTGCCTTCTGATCATCTGAGAATTGCATCACAGTGTACCTTCTGATGTGGAGTATTCAACAACTGGGCCGTAACGGAGGGTGCATTTGAGATATCATTCCTTCATCTCTTTCAAGTGACCGCCCTTTCACTCTTATCCCTGAGATATCATTCTTCCACCAATTAGATTTTCTGTTGAAGGAAACAACCTCCTTAGAGATAACCTCGAACCATCCAATATAATATCATCTACCATAGATCATATGTGCAAATAGGCCCTGTTTTAGAATGGGCAATTTTCATGGAAAATTAATGTGATACTTTCAGCATCTTAAATTAATTTATACTTGAGCATCACTCCACTTGATCTCCTATGGCATCCTTCAATGATTTCTTACTGCAATTCACCTCATTTTCATGGGGTAGAGATGTTTCCTTTTTATCAATCAATTTCAACTACACAAGTTCACAGCACATTCTCCCCTAAAAAGGTGTAGTGTGTCTTAAATCATCCTTTTATTCATTCACATTTTTTAGCTTCAAACCAAGTGTACGTGCTATCTATCTGGAGACTCTAGACACCGTTTTTTCCCATGAAAGGTGCCTACAAAAAGAATAACAGATTATTGATACCTGGACCAAGATGATCCAGGCAGCAAATGAAGGACTATAGATCATCCATTTCAAAGAAATGGAGTCTAGTTATGCAGTCCTCTCTGGCCACGAGCCATCTATAGGAAAATTAGTTAACCTCCAAACCGAGCAGTTGACCAAGACAGTTTAGGTGCCCTGACTCACAACTAAATTCAAATCTACTAACCAAATAAAAATAGACTTGGCATAAGGCTATCTCTTGCAATAATGACTGAAAAGGTTTACTACCTTAATTGGTTTCAGCCGCTTCATAAGTATTATTTTAACTTTAAAGGAATGTTGTTCTTGGAACGACTCCATTTGATGAAATAAGTGGCATCAACTGTAGAAACTTCCATGAGTAGTTTGTACCAGTATTTCTGCAGTTAAAATACAATGCTGCAATTTGGTCGAATGTCAGCCCCGCCTATGATGATATAAAATTTAATTCATGAATCAGTAGCTCCACATATGTAACAGTCCCAATCTCCCCTTAGTCCAGTCTCCTGAAGTCATCTAATTATAGGCTAGATCATTGTCTTCAATCCAATTTACCATACACAAATTTCCTCATCTTCTTTTACTGAGATTATTTCATCCTTTTCACTAGGTTTAGTCTATAAGATTATGATGGCATCAAGTTGACCAAGTAATGCTACTCAAACCCAAGAAAGTTTTGAGAATAATCAGACAACAAATGATGTCTCTTCTGGGAATGCATTTTTGCAGCAATAGTATTCCAAACAGTCCATTGCAAAAGGAAATCCACAAGACTCTAAATCACCAAAAGTAGAACCTTCCTAATGGTTGGACCATGTGCTCCATTAAAATTAAAGTTCACCAACTGCCTTCTCCCACAAAGATCTAAAAGACATACCTTGTCTGGTAACACCAGATTCTCCTTCACATCAGAGGATTCAATGACAGTAAAGTGTGAACAATAAACTATGGTAAATTCCATATTTGAACTCCTCGCCAAAAGTCTTCACTCTACTTCGGTGTTGATTATTCCAGAAGTCTCCCATAGATCAACAACAACATCAGTCATCTAATATTATCCCCAACGAACATGAACTCAAAGAACAGAGAGTAGAACCCATACTTGTCTCTTTGAAAATAACCCATCAATGGTCCTCTCATTTGATGCAGCTACATTAGCAAAGTATCTTCATAATTATTTCAATAACATTCCAAACACAACCCCAAGACACACATGAAGATGCATATTCTTTATTTCTTACCGGGGACCAGACCACTAACCTCTTTTCTCTACCATCATATTCTAGTTTAGCTAGAGAAAGCAAAGGTTCCATATTAAGATATCACCTTTCCAAAAGGAAAAAAAAAGAAGCAGTAAGCTCTTCTAAGAACGGTGAGCTACAAAAGAGTCAGTTCAATGCATTGAGGTGAAACAGTGAGTTGCCAATCGCCTAACTCTGACCACCTTCAGTATTTGAAGTATTTCCCATTAAACAAACTTGGCTTACACTAGTCATATGCACCAAACTTACCTAGGATCATATCAATGGCATCTTCCATCCAAATCAGCTTCATAAGACATGATAATGCAATCCTGCAGTGCAGACCAACACCTAGGATGGTACAACATTGTCATACTCAATTATACTGCATAATATCACATGGCCAGAAAAGGTTTACTCCCTTAGAATAGTATTACTTGTCAATTGAGAACCTGGGAGGAGTCTTTACGTCCCGTTTGCAGCACATTATATCAAGCAACTACTTAGAATCTGCCATGAAGAACTATTGTCACATTCAGCATGTGCCGCCTTCTACCATGCTGAACCATAGTATAAAGAGAGTGAAGATGGTAATACTTGCTTGTAGCAACCTTATGTAGCAGATCCCCACTATCCATTGACCTAGATTCTATAGTTAAATTAGTGTAAACTAGGACAATGATACAATTAATGAGACAGGCTTAGAAAGAAAGCTGCCTATTACTCAGTCCTATCCCTTGTTCCTAATTTAAGGAGTCAGAACAACTAATATTGCTTTAGAGAGAACAACTGAATAAAGTATAAGCTAATATTGCTTTAGAGAGAACAACTGAATAAAGTATAGGCATGCAGTGACAAAAAGCATACAAATGAGTCTAGTTTGTCAAAATTCTCACAGGAAAGCACCTCCTACAAAAGATAGAGGCTCAATATATATATATCAAGCAATCTGCTAATCATTTCACTACAGCGATAAATGATTTAGAGAAAATAAATCAATATAAGCCTACAGTGCCTAACAACAAGCATTCAAATTACTGTTATTCAATACACGGCAACTTAACAATGAAAACACCAGTGATGTTTCGGTTGAACATAGTAAAACAACCCAATGAATAAAAGAGAGAGTCCATATAGGCAAATCATGAATTACTTTACAGTAGCAGACTATTAATGCAGTCAAAGGCAACAAGCACCAACACATGTAACGAGCAAAAAGGACCAAAACAGATAAAGCATAAAAGATTTTCCAATAGATTATTAAATCACCAGAGGATAAGATGGTATTTTAATAAATAGTCATTAGAAGTATCCTTAACATAAACCAGTCCCGAACCAATAGTAATTTGCAAAACTCATCGGCTATAACGAGTCCCTTATTGTCCCATGCAATGATGACCTCGTGTTATGGTATAACTGAATATCAAGCAGCCAAAATGATACTCTATGTGCTTGATCCAAAAAATAAGAACAAGGAACTTTGCCCCAAGTTTTTTTCCATTATTGCACTGATCAAGCTGCTACCTGCTGGGCTTGTGGGATGCCAGCTACGGGGTCCATACCAAAACCTGTATTCTGATCTAGCAGTCTGCTAATCTCATCGCTATGTCCGACTTTCGCAAAAGCATCTAAAACACCCTGCCGGAGGATATCACTAACAGCCATACCATTCCTTACCATATCTTCCAATAAATTCCTACTTTGATCTAATCTACCTTCCTTGCAGTGTCCCATCACAAGAATCTCGTAACTCCTCGAATCTGGCTTCACTCCTCTCTCCGCCATTTGCCTGAAAGCTTGCGCAGCCTCCTCGAAATTACCATTTCCAACCAACACACCAAGCATCTTGTTAGAACACTGCAATGCATCATCAACTCTCCCTTCTCTTAAATATGCATCGACCAAAAACCCGTAAGTTGCTTTGTCAGGATTCACAGACTTCGCGGGCATTTCATCGAACAGCTTCTCTGCTTCCGAAACCCACCCATCAACAGAACAGAGCTGCCCAATGATATTGTTATAACAACCAACATCCATGGCACAAGGCTTAGTGCCGGTCTTCTTAAACACCGTGATCGCATCGGCGAACTTACTCGATCGGCAGTATTCATTCACCATCAGATTATATGAATCCGTATTCATTGCTAGGAAACTCGGGGGAGTATGCTTAACAAGCATATCATCAAATAACGCACAGGCCTCATTCATCTTGCCCCACCTCAACAAGACTTCCAAGAGGGTGTTATGAGTGACTGCATTCATCTTGAATTGCCTATCAAGGAGGTCTTTATAAGAAGCCATGGCCTCCTTTTCCATATCTTTCTTGAAGTAGGCCTCCATAAGAGTGGCATGAACAACACCATCATACACTAAGCATCGTTCTCTAAGTTCGTCGAACAGTTCAAGGGCCCTCTCCATGTTCCCTAACTCGATGAATCCTGCCATAAGAGTGTTGTAAACGAGCGAATCAGCGCCATGCCCCCTGATGAGCATTTCTCGAAGTAGATCAACAGCTTCTGAGATTCGGTTTGCATCAACCAGCCCTTTGGTTAAATGGCGATAGGTAACATGTGAAGGCGAAAATGGGGCATTGGCTAATATGTGTTGATAGACTTCGAGGGCGGTATCGACGCGGCCTGCGTCGCAGTGTGTGTTAATCAGGTTATTGTAGGATACTACATTGGGGATGATGTTGTGTTGCCTGAAGAAGTAGTGGAAGAGAGCGACTGCATCGTCCAGGCGTCCAGCACGGTACATGGCAGCAATGATGGCGTTGCAGGTAAATACGGTGGGGCGGATTCGGGTGAAGATGGCATTGCGAGCAGTAGCAGATGCGGAATCGAGGTCGCCAGCGCGGATTAGGGACTGGACGCGGTTGTGGAGATTGAGGCGGGGGCCGACGAGAGCGGAGGTGGAGTCAGGGAGGCGAGGGGCGTTTGGGTCGGGGGGAGGTCTGGGTGCACTCGGATCGCGACGGAGGGCATGCAGAGGGGGTTGAATTCGTAGTTGACGCTTGCGCCTGCGGCGTTCAGCTGCGGCTTCTTCGGCTGAGGAGAATGCGAAGGGGCGGGTTGGGGTTGTGGAGGGTGATTGGGTTGGGGGAAAGGAGAAGGAAGGGCTCGGAGATGGACCATCAGCAGCAGATGGAGAAGAAGATAGAGGAGATCGGGGAGCCGTTGGATTGTTAAAAGAGGCGGAGGAAGAAAATGGAGGAGGAGGAGAATGAGAAGGTGGGTATTCTCGAGGAGGAGGAGAAGCAGGATATTGCTGTCCCGTTGGATTGTTATAGTTGGAAGAGAATCGACTAGGAGAAGGAGAATAAGAAGGGGGGTATTCTGAAGGAGGAGGATGATGCGCAGCAGCTGGAGGATATTGCGAAGCGGTTTGATTATTATAGTAGGAGGAGAATCGAGAAGGAGGAGAATGAGAAGGAGAGTGTTCTGGGGGAGGAGAAGTAGCAGCAGAGGGATTAGAAGAAGTGGACGGAGGATATTGGCGATAATGGGGAGCGCTATGATTGTTATTGTAAGAGGCGAATCGAGGAGGAGAAGGATATTCTGGAGGGCAGGAAGGAGAAGGTTGAGAAGGAGGGATGTACTCTGGAGAGTAGGAAGGGGCAGGGTGAGGAGAAGGAGGAGGAGGACCAGCAGACGGAGGAGATTGGGGATTGTTAGAGTAGGAGGAAGGAGAGGCAGGAGGGTAGTCTGTGGGGGTTGGATTGTTAGAGGAGTAGGAGGAGAAGCATCGGAAGGTCAGGAGGGAAGAAGATGAGGCGGAGAGGATTGATTGCTGCTGGGGATGGTGAAGAAGGGAAGATCGGAGGAAGAGGAGGCGGTGGAAAGGCATGGTTTTTCCGGGCACGATCGATCAGAAAAGCCCCACGAAATGAACCCTAGTAAAGAGAAGCCGACGTTGAAAAAGAGGAGGACAAGAAGAAGGGAAAGGAAGGGTCTAAAACCCTTGATTTTGCCATAAAGATGGAAGGGGTTTAGCAAAGAGTCTAGAACCATCTGTTCTCCCTTCAGAGAGGAGGTCTAACTGATCCGGGGCCCCTAACTTGTCAAATGATCCAAACCATTAGTTAGATCGTCCCAGGGACAAACCATCAACCAGGCCTGCTTGGGCTTATGTTTTCTATATCAGACGAATCATATCCTAGACGGGAAGCCCTCTCTATTAAACCATCTTAGTCACCTATTACTATTACTTTTGAAGTGTAAAATGAACAGCTTGGATAGGTTAAAACCAAGAACAATGAACAGATGTGATGTTTAAGATTGTATTTCTAAGAGATTACTTTTGAAATTTTTGAATATCTTATAAAGCTTCTCTTCTGAAAGGTGGGAAATAATTTCTTTAGGAAGATCAATCATGAGAGTTAATTGGCCTTTATTTTGCATATTTATTATAAGTACTTCACATATACTCATGGTAGACTTGGAATTGAAAAACCAATAGGAACTAGATTGAAAATTTAGGGTTTGGTTCAGTTGTTACCAAATAAATGTTATTAGTTTATATTTTAAATGAATCAAATCTTATTGTTACGATATTATTTGCATGGCAAGGTACATAGACTAGAACATAGAACTGAACAGATATAGATTATTATAACTAGAATGTCCTTATAGTATTATTTTAAATTTATATGTTAATCAAGGTAAAATACTGAATTGAAGTTAATTAAATTTTATTAATATTTAAATTGTTTATATAATATATTTTTAAAATTATTTCATTGTAAACTTAACACCTAGTTCTCAAATTGTTCGTGGAAAATGTGTTTTCAAATAATTTAATTTTTATTAAAATAACAATAGAATGGGAAAAGAATATATAGGAATGGAGGGAAATGAAACATATATACATATATATTCTCTCTCCCTCTCTTTAAAAGCCCTAATCCAACTCCAAATCCTTCTCATTAATGGTAAGATCAATAAATTTTGAGCAAAGATCTCTTTTGGACCAATGTCCCTAACTTTTTGTTCCTTTCTTCCCTCTTTCCATAGTGTTTGACTCAAATATCTCATAATCTTCTCCTTTTCTCTTTCATATTGTGTTTTGCTTATGTATTTTGAATTCATGCTATTGTAACTTCTTTAGTTTATAGTTATCAACATGATGTGTATTTTTGCTTGTGTTTTTTCTTCCTCTTATGTTATGCTTTTGTTAACCTGCATACTAATTAACTAAGAAGTTCATGGTCAACTAGTATATAAATAATAAAATAATGCATAACCTATTTTTGACCTTTTAAATTATCCTTCTTTTGCATATCATATAAATTCTCAAAAATCAGACCAAAAAAATTAGTGACTAGGTTTTGAACTAGGAACCAAATTCCAGAATGGTATGGCACCAAGAACGCTAAAATCTTAATTGTCCAGTTATAGCTTTCTATGAAACCGAACTAGAACCAAATTGTTTAGATATGAGCACATTTTAATGCAGTCTAAAATTGCATTGCAGCCTATCAAAAAAAGAATTGTGCATATTTTGTATATATACTAAGATGCTTCTATCTGTGTTAATACCGTGTACATTAATTAATGAACAATATAACACTTGATTGTTAAAACTTGCAGAGGTTGAGAAGTTCTCTCTATTTGTTACTAGAATTTAAAAAACTAGTTTATAAACAAACTTGAATCATGTGATTTAGCAATTTCAATATGAATCAATAGGAAAAAACATACCTTAAAGGAACGGAACTACAATCCCTCTAGTTTGTCCATGCTAATTAAGATTCAACACACCTGGGCTTCTTCTTCTTCTTTTTCTCTTAGAAGTGGCTCAAGTCCCAATTTTTAGACCTAAACAAATGAAGAGAGAGAGATCTAGGATCATTTTGATAAGAGGAAAGCCAATGGAGCGTTTCTTCATTAGCTATCTCTCTCTTTATTAAATGGTTTATATAGAGAGAGAAAGAGTCTTCTCCACGTAATACTCATAATGCAAACATGTATCCTAGCTTCACTCTAACTATATTATATGGTGTGATCTCCTAGGTACTTTCTAAAATGGTACCTCCTCTAGCTTTCTAATTAGAAAACACTTTCCTAATTTAATTTAAACTCTCTCAATTCTCATAGGGGTATTTTTTTTCAATTTAAAATAGATGATGTAAGATCAAACAAATCCACCCTACCAAAACCACATGTGACATATATTAGAAGATTAATTACATAAGTACCCTTATGAATAAATTTTTATTTTATTATTTATGAATAATTACCATTATACCCTCCCACTATTCTATATTCACTTGTGTCACATATATGGGATATGTGAACATCTCACCCTTTAGGAATGTCACATTTGCACTATTAACTACAATATTTTGAAATATCATTCAAAACTCAATTTGAAAATTTAATTTTATTGTATATGTGCTCACACACACACAAAATCAATTTGAGAAACCTTTTATCAAATGCCACTAAGGCTTGGGGTTTTTCCAAATTCATTTACTAGATGACCTTTTAATGAATATCATACTCTATAAGAAATGTGAATCCCATGTTGGACATCCTGTATTCCTCATGATTTAGTAAATGTTATAGTTTACTTTGAATTAATTTCAAATAGATCTTCATCCATTGTAGGCAGAATGTATGAATATCATACTGTACAAGATAAACCAATTGGTACAATACCATTTAATCCTAAGCATAATATAGCCAAAACATTGAAATCAAAATGTATAGCTCTTTAACTTGACCTCAAAGTGAGGCTCACTTTGTAAAAACCTTCAATTTTAAGTTATTTTAGTATTTTTTTATTAATTTTGGCTAGAATGGGATTAGGAATTTAATAGTGTCAAAATTGAGTTATATAGAAGTGATCTCTTTAAAAACTCAAATTTGAAATTTGAAAATGTTAAAAATAGAATGTACACATTGATACAATTCCAAAGACATTAATTTTGACCAAAACAGATTTTAGGATAGAAAAACACAAAAAATTTACTAATTTGAGTGGGGTTCAAAATTGAAAATGATATCCCCATCTTCATTGTTTTGCTGACTGCAAACACTCTGCCATTGGAGGATCAGGCACAATATGCAGGTGGCCAGTGGCCACCATTGGCCCGACTCCCCCTAGGATGGACAATAGCCAAAAATGGCAGAAACATAATAAAATGAGGGGAGGGACACATGAAAGAGAAAAATCCCAGCAGTCTACCCCTCCATTAGATCTCCCTATCATTGGAATCCTCACTATTCAACTAAATCGGTGTGCAACCAACCTCTGACCCCTTGCCTCCCTTCCTCTCCAGTGCAGGCGCACAAATCGTGCTCTTCTAGCGACATGCGAAGATTTACCTCTCCATTTAAGGTTTTGGTTCCAGGCGGTGACTGCGTCAGGGATGGCTGGCCATCACCGGAACCCTTCCTCTTGTCTCTTCTCTCCCCCAACTATTTCTCTCTTTCCAGTGTAACCGGCTGACATGCATATACGTACAGGTCAGCCACATAGGCCACCCCCCTTTCCTTGCCTACTTCCACTCTCTTGTGCTGACATCTCCATCTTCCCCTCCCTGTGATCTTCTTCCACCAGCGTGGCACCTCCCCAGCAATGCCCAGCAAACTGCACTTGAGACCTATTTTTTCCCTGCCGTCCTCCTCTACTAGCATAGTGCAACTCGGTAGACTAGACAGGCTAGCCGTACCAAAATTTCTTCCCCCACAAATCTTCCTCCTCCAGCATAGCCTAAACCACCCAACCGGTCGGTCCTCTTGGTTCCCCCTTGCCCTTTTTGTTTTCCCATGGCTGGGCTTCTGCGATGACTGTACCAGAGCCACTACCCCCCACTTACCCTCTCTCATGCTGAATTTCGGCACTAGCTGGCCCCATTCCAACACCTACTTGTGCCATTGATTTGTCCTACATCAAATCGATGTAGATCTAACATATGATTCAGGTCTAATCATCAAATCTAACACCAGGGACTTGATCTATGACTGATGTGACCCTTGATCCAACACACAAACACAAATCAATGAGCAATTGTGTTTCTAATCAAATCCAATAGCAGTTCTTGTACTAGATCATTCGATCCATGACCAATTCGATTTTATTTTAAGATCTCAACTATTCATTGTGATCCTTGTGATATGATTTGGTTAATTTTGATCAATAGTTGAGATCAATATAGATATATAGGTATGATATTGAATCCAAATTAGCAATCTGCATCATTCAATTGATTTCTTAAGATAAATCTAACCAGAATTGCTAATGCATTTTTTGAACTTGGACGATTACCTAGAGTATTGTGCCCAGATCATTATGAATATTCTAAATCGAGGATCATTGAGACGATTGGTTGACGATCCAACAATATAGACAACCATATATCCTTTAGGTAGACTCATGCGAGGTAGGATTATCATCCTAACCATTTGATTTTATTGATTTGGCTATAATTAGCTAAAATTATACATAATTTGCATATAAAAGTGACTAATTTGTTCATTACATGATATGTTACTTGAAGTTGATCTAATATGAGTACGATAACTCAAGAAAAAGTTATATATGATTAAGAAATGAAGCTAATAGTTATTGTGTTCATAGTTCAGTGTGATCTATATTATCAGCCAACCTAGAGAGCCCCCATCTTGAGATTCAAAGACTGTGAACCATTGGATCATGTTAAAATGCAGTAAAATTGAGAACTAGAAATATAATCTTTACTTCACAATAAAGAATTTAATTTAGATGAATAACTTAGATTCTAAGTTAGATTTGGACGTAATGTATATCCAAGTAATGGGATTGAGGTAGACTGATCAAGAGTGGATTCGATTATGATTGAAAGGTACAGATGAACGGTGCTTCGTTTGAGGTAGGTGGCAATATTGAATATCAATATATTATTATAAAACCATGGATAATCAATGTGATGATTTCATCGATGATTTTAATACATGTCTATCTTTACATTATGACAATTGTTAGAATTATTATTTGGCATGTACATATTTTATTTATGCATGATCACTCTGAAATACATGTTTCCATGAGTACATGGTTTATCCGCTATTGAGATGCTTTGATGATTCATTTTATTGCAAATATTTATTCGCCAATTGTTAAGGAAGCTTAGTGGCTAGTCCTTAGGAGACTAACCCTGTGGTAAGGGTAGCACTCTAAAATGGCAAGCCATAGGCATTCTTGTATTTCATGCATTAAATATTACTTCTTATAGCTTATTTTGATATATTGAGAGATTTTCATATTTTGCGAATTTATGATGGGTGTTTTTGCTTGATGGACGATTTGCTAGGAGGGATTTAGGGCTAGCCACTCGTCCTATGACTTTGTGAGATGATTAGACACTCACCCTATTGATAGGCAAATATTGTAGATAGTAGTATCATGGGTAGTCCACACTACAGTTCCTATCCTCACCCATGTAGGATAAACGCTTAAAGACTCCCATACTAGTGTTGATGAGGAGCAATAGTTGATAGAACAGGGAGGTAGTTATTACTGCAGCATAGTGGTTTATGTGATTTTTTTTGGATGATTGATTTTATCATATTGCATAGTGGGTATGCTAGGATGGATATTCTCTGTATACCTACAGTGTGATGATGCCTGGAGGATTTGTGTGAGTGCTCATGACCAGACATTCGTATAGGATACTCGCGAAACATGGGTGCGTGTGTGCCCTTGATGATGATGTTCATATTCATCAAGATATTCCTTGAGCTTTTGATGATCTGTACTGATGTGGTTTTTGACACTTAAGGGTACCCTCGTTTATGACATGCATATTCATTAAGATATTCCTCGAGGTTTAGACACTCTGTTTTGATGTAGTTTTTGACATCTTAGGCCCTTGTGTGAGCGTGCCCCTATTGATGACGTGCATATTCATTGAATAGGGCCCTTAGTATGAAAGATTTTGAAAACTAAACAGTGAAAAAACTTTATCTTTGAAATTGATTTGTAAAAACCCAAGTCTCACTTCAACATACATATCATACATAGAATTTTGTACCAAAATAAAATTTCCATTAAAGGAATATAACTTTATTAAACATCAAAATCTATCCAGTGGTTCATAATACATAGCCCCTATATTATTACAATACATTGTCTAAAATTTCATAATCCAAATTACAAAGTTCTTAATACATAATCCTCAAAGGAAATACCCTGATCTATGATACTGTAGGTGCGTAGCTTCAAGTCTCAAGCTTTCGATCTTCTTTATCTGTATCTAAGATATTGTAAATAATCAAACATTTACAATATCTCAGCAAGCTATACTTGGTAGGGATTGAAGCATGACAATTTAACAGTATATCTCCAAAATTCAATAATCTCATTAATCATCTCTATCATATAACATATTCATGAATCAATTCCATTTCTATGTATAAAATTAATTTATTGAATATTATACATATATAATGTATACGAATAAATTCATTAAAATCGTGAAAGTAGTCAATAAACATTACCAAACTAAGCTAATTTTTATTATCAACTCCATACATTGTAGTGGGGTCAATATTCATAATCAACACTTTTCACTATAGGAGGTCAATATTCAACGAGTTTATATATTGGAAAAATTTTCTTCATGGGAAATAATGGTAATACACAATTACCTAGCATTTCATCATGTCATAATATAAGGTATTTCACTATGCCTATCTCGTATGTATCATAATACAAAATACATCAAGGACTACCATGTTGTAGTCTGATCCGTACTAGCGTGCTCGGATAACTGCTCTATACTTCATTGATACGAACGGTGAAAAATTACAATATCCATGGCCGTATGGGATGATCATAGCTGTCACAGTGGCAACCTCCCATAATTTTCCCACCTGACTTTCAACCTTTCTTTGGGCATGGTATTTATCACATCATCAATTTTTGGAGAATGGGTGGCCAAACCCTAACAACTACCCTAGCATAGCATCCCCAGACTTACGCCCATCTAAAACAAAATCACAAGTCTTCTTGCTTGCATGTAAAATAATGATTCTTACTTATTACACGATTTGTCTGTTTATTTAAGGCTGGAATATTATCTACTTCCTTATTAATTTAGGGTTTACTTATTTTCAATCCATTCTCAACTTAACAATTGCATAACTATTCCATCATCATTTGGTTGGATCATGAATATTTCTAAGTCATTTATAACATTCTAATTATATCATGACTTTCTATAATTCTAAAAATAAGATCATGTGTAAAAACATGTATCTTTTAAATAAATACATACTTAAAATCCACCTACCTCAATGTGGTATTCCCACTCTTTAAGATCTGCCACAATCTTAAGCAACCTATATTTGTCAAATCATAAGTATAGTGTTATTCCTCATTTCGACATGTACTTCATTTATGATCTTTTGATCATCCCTAAGGAGGATGATCTGGATCTTTACCCTTGAATCATATTGATCAAGGATTTAGATCATCTAACCTATTAATCTAAAATCTATATCAAGAAATTAAATGTAAATTTATAATTATTTGTTTTATTGTTCTTGATCATTCAAGATCTCATAATTGATCTTGTTTAATCATCCTTATCTTATGTAAAGTTTGTTTTGATTTGATAATTTCCTAACCTTTTATGTTCTTATTATAAATGAGACACCATAGATTTTTCAAAACAACTTTTCGCCTTTATTTTCAAAAGATGGCGCTCTAAATTTTTAAAATTCAAAACAATGGAAGATTTTACTTTTACATTCATTTTTTCAAAAACCCGGATGTCACTTTCATGCTCACACTATACACACACACATACATATATATATATATATAATTTCTTTTAGAAGATAGGTATGCATTTCTTAAAAACAGGACCCATTAAGTGGTTCACTTACACAACCAGTATAAACATTATATTAAATGTACCAAATATCACAATCCAAGTAATTAACTACACAATACAAAAGCTTTATTAATGTGTATACCTGATCACAAAAGTATGGTTGCTGGACTCCTCTTGTCATGTAAGTGTTCTTGATGTTCTTTGATACTGGTAGAGTAAATCAATATATCGTCAATAAAGACAATTACAAACTTGTCTAAGAAGTCCTTGAAGATTCTATTAATCAAATCCATGAACACTGCAGGTGCATTTGTTAGACCAAATGACATGATTAGAAATTCATAGTGCCCATACCAAATTCTAAATGCTGATTGGATATATCCTCATCCTTAATCCACAATTGATGATATTTTGATCTAAGGTCGATTTTTAAAAAGACCTTAGTAGATTGGAGTTGATCAAAGAGATCATCAATGGGAGGTAAAGGATATATATTCTTTACTATCACATTGTTCAACATTCTATAGTCAATATATAATCTCATGGACTCATCCTTCTTCTTCACAAATATTACTGGTGCTCTCCATGGTAAATTACTCAGTCAAATAAACCCTATGTCTAACAATTCTTGTAGTTGACTTTTCAACTCTTTCACTTCAACTAGGGCCATCCTATAGGGTGCTTTAGAAATTGGAGTTGTGCCAGGATTTACTTTAATGTTAAACTTAATTTTCCTGTGAGGTGGTAATCCTAGAAGTTCTTCTAGAAAGACATCTTGGAAATTCTTGACTATGTTAATTTCCTCTATCTTTGGCTGTTCAAATCCCAAGCAACCATTATTGCTAGAAATGCTTGACATTCCTTGGATATGTGTTTGGTAGCCTTTATAGCTGATATTATGGATGCATCTAAGTCATTTTGTTTCTCATCCAAAACTAACACTTCCTCACCAAGTATGCTAAATGTGACTTTCTTCTTATGACAATCCATAACTACCAATTATTTTGCTACTTAATCCATTCCCAGTATAATGTCAAATTCTATCAAGTTCAATAAAGTAAGATCTATATCCATTCTTTTCCCCAGTACTTCAATAGGTACATCATGAAGATATTCTCGTAGTCTAATTGTTTTACCAACTAAAGTTATCACATTTAGATTGAATCCCAAGTTTTTCACCATCAATTGTATACTAGATGCAAATACATAGAATATAAAAGAATGTGTAGATCCTGAATCAAATAATATTTTGGCATGGTTGTCAGATACGAGTAATGTACCTTAAATCACTGCATTAGATGTTTGAGCCTGGTCATTGGTGATAGCGAATATCCTCCCTTGATGACAAGGGACATTCTCTAGTTTTGCCTCCTTAGTTGCTAATAGTTTGTTGCAATTAGTGGAAATGTGTCCAAGCTCTTCACAATTGTAACATTTGATAGGAGGCCATTGTTGTACATGATTGGGACATATGTTCCCAGGGTGGAATCTTCTACATTTAGGACAAGGTCTTCTTTTTGTATGATTCCCTTAATTTCTTAGAGGTCTAAAGTTGTTCAAAGGCCTCTTGCCCTTTTGAAAAGGTCTCTGATTGAAGTTTCCTCCCCCACCAAACTTAGTGGTTTGGTTTTTCTTATACTTCTCTTCAAACTTTGAGGCCATTTTTACACACTCAGCTAGAGTTGTGGGTTTAGTACTCATCACCTTTACCTTTAGTCCTGGGTGCAGTCCTTCCATGAATCGATTAACAGTGTGTCTTTCGATGTCACACATGTGTGCTGCAAATCTCTTTAACTGGGTGAATTTATTATCATAGTCTACCACCGAGAGATTTCCTTGTCGAAGTTCCAAAAATTCTTTCTCCTTTCTTGATTGCACATGAATGGGAAAATACTTGTTGTTAAATACTTCTTTAAATTCTTCCCATGTGGTTTTTTCATAATTGGAAAAGAAAGTTTTGTTGGCTGATCTCCACCAAAAAGCAGCCTATTGTTTTAAAAGGTATGTAGCAAATTTGACCTTTAATTCTAGAGGAGTACGTAATACACCAAAAGTTCTCTCTATTTCATAAATCCATTCTTACGCCTTCTCAACATTGCCCTTGCCATTATATCTTATAACCATCTTCTGGAATCTCTCCATCATCTTGTCTATTATATCTGGTGCCAATTGAGAATTCCCAACTACTCCACTTGGTACAGGTGAAGAATGACCCTGTACTGGTATTGGAGTATATAGTGTTGGTGCGAATGTCCTGGGCCCTACTTCGGGTTCAACCTGAACTTGAGTACTTGGTACTTCAACAGGAGGTGATGAGATTAGAGGCTGTTGGATATGAGGAAGAAGACTCCTCAATACTCTTGTCATCATTTCATCATTTCCTCCATCTTGTTTATTGATGAACCTCCATATTGTTCTCTAGAGAACTTTGAGTTGTCTGCCTGGTTACTCTCTTAGATGGCATCTACTCATAAACCAAAATTTCCATAAGTAATTTATATAAATATAACTATTTCTATTTTAACCTAAATTTGTATTGTTATTTCTTTATTTAACATATTGGGGCTGCAAGTGACTAGATGAATTGCTCTAATACCAACTATGATGACTCGAATTTTCAAAACACATTTTTTACAAGTATTTTGCAAAGACAAGGCTCTTAGTAGTGAAATATTTTGAAAACTAAATAGCAAAAAAACTTTTTCTTTGAAATTGATTTGTAAAAATCCAAGTCTCACTTCAACATACATATCATATGTAGAATTTTGTACCAAAATAAAATTTTCATTAAAGGAACATAATTTTATTAAACATTAGGATCCATCCAATGGTTCACAATACACAACCCCTATATCGTGAAAGTAGTTAATAAACATTACCAAACTAAGCTGATTTTTATTATCAACTCCAGTGGAGTCAATATTCATAATCAATACATGCCACTATAGGAGGTCAATATTTTCACTAGTTGCTATATTGGAAAAATTTTCTTCATGGGAAATAATGGTAATACACAATTACCTAGCATTTCATCATGCCATAATATAAGGCATTTCACTATGCCTATCTCATATGCATCATAATGCAAAATATATCAAGGACTACCATGCTTTGTTCTAATTCAGACTAGCACTCTCGGACAACTGCTCTATACTCCACTAATACCAATGGTGAAAAAATACAATATCCATGTCCGTATGGGAGGACTATGGCTATCACAATGGCAGCCTTCCCATAATTGCCCCACTTGACTTTCTACCTTTCTTAGGACACGATATCTATCACATCATCAATTTTCAGAGAGCGGGTGGCCAAACCCTAATAACTCTCATAGCATAGCATCCCTAAGCTTATGCCTGTCTAAAACAAAACTACAACCCTCCTTGCTTGTATGTAAAATAATGATTCTTACTTATTGAACGATTTGTCTGTTTATCTAAGACTAGAATATCATCTACTTCCTTATTGATTTATGGTATACTTATTTTCAATCCATTCTCAACTTAACAATTGCATAACTATTCCAGCATTATTTGGTTAGATCATGAATATTTCTGTGGCATTTATAACATTCTAATTATATCATGACTTTCAATAATTCTAAAAATAAGATCATGTGTAAACACATGTATCTTTTAAATAAATACATCCTTAAAATCCTCCGACCTCAATGTGATATTTCTACTCCTTAAGATCTACCACGATCTTGATCAACATATATCTATCAAATCATACGTATATTATTATCCCTCATTTCCACATGTACTTCCTATATGATCTTTTAATCATCCTTAAGGAGGATGATCTAGATCTTTTCCCTCGAATCATTTTGATTAAGGATTCAGATCATCTAACCTATTGATCTAAAATATATATTAAGAAATTAAATCTAAATTTATAATTATTTCTTTTATTGTTTTTGATCATTCAAGACCTCATAATTGATCTTGTTTGATCATTCTTATCTTACTTAAAATTTAATTTGATTTGATAATTTTCTAACCTTTTATGTTCTTATTATTAATGGGACACCTCAGATTTTTCAAAACAATTTTTCGTCTTTATTTTCAAAAGATAGTGCCTCTAAATTTTTAAAATTTTAAACAATGGAAGATTTTACTTTTAAATTCATTTTTTCAAAAACTCAGATGCCACTTTCATGCTCACACTATACATATATATATATATATAATTTTTTTTAGAAGATAGGTATGCATTTCTTAAAAACAAGACCAATTCAGTGGTTCACTTACACATACCCTATAAACATTATATTAAGTGTCCAAATATCACAATCCAAGTAACTAACTACACAATACAAAAGCTTTATTAATGTGTATACCTGATCACAAAAGTATGGTTGATGGATTCCTCTTGTCATGTACATCTTCTCCTGTCTATTTATATCTAAGATATTATAAACCCCATTTTAGCCCTGAACTTTAAACCTAGATTCTAATCAATCTAGGAAGAGTTTTGATGGTCCGATCTAGACCATCCATTTTGTTATTAACAAATCAAGGGTTCAGATGACATAAAAAAATTTACTGTGATTATAGATCTAGGGGTTTTGGGGCCTCCTGAATCGATTGTATGGCTTAGATTTTTCATCAGAGTTGTCCATGATAGAGATTTGGATCTAGGTCATCGGTACTGCATTCACCCAAAAAACCTAGCTGAAAAATCTAGTCCAGTGATCATCTATGTATAAAATCTATTGGAATAAATAAAGGGGAAGAAGATCCACCTACCTGGAATGTTTAGAGGAGAAAATAATGTCAAAAAATAAGAAATCCATGCTAGGAAAATATGGTTGCTAGAGGTATTATTTTTCAATGAAAAGGACGATGAATACTTCTCCGATCTTCACAAAATCATAGGGCTTTTGTAGATTAAGATGTCCTAGATCTTTTAAATGGATTAGATCTGGAGTTTGATGGTTAGAATTAGATGTCTAATTTAAAAACTGTGGAGGGATAAAAACCCTTGTTCCATCGCAAACAACTCATCTTTGGACGCACTTGACATTTCTTGATACGTTGGGATGTTAGGTGCGTGTGGGGATGCACTGACAGTGAAAGAAAGAGGAGAGAGAAAATAGGAAGAAAATGGGGAGAAAAATAGGAAAAGAGAGGGAATTTGGAGCTGGAATTAGAGGGGGAGTTAGGGCACTTCATGGGAAATTTTATGCAAATGTTTTGGAAAATTTTTTGAACTACTTATAGGCAAGTTTTGTATTTTTTTTAATAATTTCTTATTTTATTATAAATTGCAGTTGGGAATATTTAAATGGGGAGTGGAAGCTCCACTACCTCCACTACCAATTGAGTGTTTGCTAATGCTTGAATTGCATCATTATCTTAGCTTTTACAACTTTGTGGGCCCCATATAAAGTGAAATAACCATTTTGCCTTTTTAACTTTAAAAATGGAGAAAAATAGAGATTTTTCATTCGAACTCAGAATTTAGCATACTTATAGTCATTTGACTCAAATTTTCAAAGTACATTCCAACTATCTATGTTTCAATTCATGATTCTTTTTTCTATAAAAAGTGAATTTCTAACAACCTAATATTCTAGCCCATTTTTTTGAAAATTTTAACTTTTATTAATTGTTCAATTACAACTATAAAATTAGGGTTGTTACATTTACGATGTACAATGATATGGTTTTGGCACATTTGTGAGCTTTAGAGCTTAGTTGATTTAGCACGTTTTTAGACACGCTGATAGTATGAGTTACATTGATTTGAGATTGACATTTTAACAAGCATAAGAGGTCCTGTATACATTAACATGTTTATAGAGACACCCAGATGGTGTAGACACATTGCCCTATTTTCAATAGTTCTATGAGCTTTGATGCTTTGGTTATTGCACATCGATTTGGTTGGTTTTGCATGCTATTGGTGCTTTACTTTATCAATATTACTCATTATCAAGATCATATTAGAGCTATTTTTCATAAGAAAGTTGTCTTTGCATGCCCTAAATTTTTATACTTAAATTGTCATTATAGATTAAATGTTCATGAATTTACTATTATTGTCATTTTCTACACAAGGATAGCTTGTTGAGGCATTGCAATGTTTTGTAATGCCTTAGATATTGAGAGAGGCAGCATGAAAGATAGATATCTCAAGAGTAAGTGAGGGCATTAGTAGCTTTTAGTAGTGTACAGAGGAGATTCTGTGACATATGTGGTTTTTTAAATCTTTGCATTAAGATATTGTTTATGGACTGTATATGTAATAGTTTACACTCTCATGACATGGATATATGGATATCATTATGTTGGTTGAGTTGGAAGTGTATGGATAGAACTTAGCTAGGTCATTGTTTGAGATTTGTCTTTGATTGATAATGTATATGTTTTGGTCAAAATCTGTGAATGATTATGGCAGATGATTAGGAGATTGAGTCTCCCAGTTATGTATCTACTGTCCTTGTGTTTATTAGGTACTTATTGTATTGCATGCATTAAACGTGTTGGTTTAAAATACAAAGGAGACTTTGTCGGATTTTTGGTAGAATAGGGAAGATCATTTCACCTCTAAATCCATGGTTTGTGGGTCATATGACTCTCGGAGTTTTGAAACGAGTGTTTTTCATTTAAAATGTTTCTTTTTAGTCAATTTTGAAAATAAAAATTTTAATTAGGGATCCCCACTTTTGAAAAATATTACGTTTATATTATGTGTAAAACCCAAGGTATAATAGTTTGGTATTAAAACCCAGTCTACTCTATCATAGCTACTCCAACAAAACCAAAAGTCACATATAGTCCATTGAGTGAGATGATTGCCTAAATATAAGTTATAGAGATAACTCATATAGGAAGTGTTGATTATTGTGAAATAGATTTCGCCTATGAAGGTTGGCAACTTTGAAGAAAATATGATACCTTGATCCTTATATGAGTACAAGGAAGTGTACCTTCATGGGAGTCTATGATTCTTAGAGTAAAGAATCAAAATAAATAGTAAAAATTGGAATCTTATTATATGATATAAGATCTATTCACATGGACTACATCCTACGGGTCCAAGTATTAACTTGGATGGTGTGTATAAACCTTTGAAAAAGCATGGCAATTATTGTACATCAGTAGTGTGATAATAAAGAAAATGGATAAGAAAATAGTCACAATCAAAGAGAACCAGGGAAAATTAAGAGAAGTACAACATTAGTCAATACATATAGTGGATATATTCAATGAATAAAAATTATGGTATGATGAAAATCATTGAAAATTTGATAAAATAAGACTCAAATACTTCTATTGATGAATTATTTGATTTACGAGGTGAAATAAAAGAGGCCTTATATACATATAAATAGTGATAATCTGTCATCAATGAGAAGTGAATGCTTACTAATTATTCTTGGTGTTCTAATTATGATTTAGAGGTGCACAACGCCTAAAGGATATTACAATTATTTTTTAAGAATAATTATTGATTAGCGAAATGATCAACATATGAGCAGTAATTAAAGAAAAAAATACAAGAATTTAGAGAATGAATTCAAATGAACTCTTAGTTTATTAGAAAGGATTGTAAAAGGTTAATTCAAATATTACATTGTATGGGAGTATATGATATTATGGTTTAATTGACTTTAGATCAGAATTGCATGGCATATGTTGTGAATCAAGTAGAGAGAGAGAGAGAGAGAGAGAGAGAGAGAGAGAGAGAGAGAGAGAGAGAGAGAGAGAGAGAGAGAGAGAGAGAGAGAGAGAGAGAGAGAGAGAGAGAGAGAGAGAGAGAGAGAGTGAGTGATCGAAGTAGATAAGATGGCATGTAGGCAGTTTTGTTGATGGATTGATAGCTGGATTGAGGAATTGGGTGATGATAACTCATTTCATGTAGGTAGGAGAGGTAGCAGAAGTGGCTTGTATGTTAGAGAGGGATTTCCTCATGACCATGACAGATCGCAAGGAGTGGGACATGGGTAGCTCAAGTTAACCCATAAGGGCGAGGCTCTTTTCATCGATGCATCACAAAGTCATTAAGCTAGCAACATCCAAGTAGGCAGAGTAGGGATGCCAATAGAAGAAGTTGCATTATGTGCTAAGGTAGGCACCCAAGATGGCCTTACTTAGATCTAACAGACGTAAAGCAGAGACAACCACCATCACAATGATAGCCCTTTAGATGCATTGGCTATTGAGAATTAGGGCATTTCCTTAGAGATTGCCTCAGAGAATGGCGAGCCAAACAGACTGACGTTGAGAGCAAGGAAGAGATGGCCCCACATAGGCATTGATGAGTTTATGCCATTACATTAAGGCAAGTACATGCCTCGAACCATGTCGTGGAAAGTATTTTTGTAATTGTTGATAAGCATACTAAGATCCTTTTGACCCATGATCTATTTATTCTTTCATTTCGTGTGTTTTTGCACCCTGTCTGGATATATTTGTATGTGTGTTAACCATTGGCCTCAATATTATGATGCTAGTTGGTGAGTCATTTGAGGTTAGTGAGTACCCTCATGAGGTACCTGTAGACATATCGAGCGAGAGGATTTTGACACCCCGAGTTTTCAAAACCTTTTTCCAATATGTCATAATCATAATCATAATAATTTTTGCTTTATAAAATAGGTAGGATTGCTGAAAATAAAAACTCACAAGTTACATAAACAACACAACATTCAGAAGAGATGCAAAAAAAAAAAAAACCCAAGGGTCATCCAACACCCAAAACTATGACCTGTGACCAAAATCAAATCTCCAATACTCTAAGCATGATCAATTCAAAATCATGATAAATCAACACAAGCTGTGGATAGTCAATAATAATAAGTCCAAAAGCCCAGGGTTTCATCCACGATCACCACGTCATGCCCCATATGCAACTAAATGTGCAATGCACAATGGTGTGGGTCCAATCTATCCAAAACATAAACATCCAAGTACAGCCCAGAAAATCTACCACAAGTCCAAGAGACATACACTAATCAATCTTTGAATACAAAAATGCAAATGGTCCTTGCCCTAATCAATGTGCTCCACCTGTTTTCCCTTAGCGTTGTCGCACTCCAAATCTAAGGCATTGCAAAACAAAGAAATGCTACAATAAGCTATGCTTATGTAGGTGATTCACATTCAATAATAAATATGATGAAATCATATGTCGCAAAGTATCAAGATCATGGTGGCTCTCATAAGATGAATACATACAAAGCACGTAAAACATTAGTCATACATGATGAATAAGACAAGAAAATCATGATCTGAACAAATCAATATTGAACCTGACCATCATGGCATGCAAGGCATCAAAATACATGGATATACATCCATCAAAACAACAAAAGTCCATGTCCACAAAATAATATAATGCATGTCAAAATCACAGAATGCCATGCACAATCAAGCTCTATGAGGGTCTCACTACACTCACGGCAATTGTAATGATTACTCATTTAAATCCCTAGGTCCCTCACGTGCAGCCCACATCAACCCTTAAGCTGAGCTTACCCCATGGCGACTATCCAACTGCTAGATTACTCTATCTCACTTATAATTAACATCTACTCATAAATTCCAATCCTTCTCGTCATTATCCTTCTAATTTCAGTGTTTATTAGTTATTTACACACATCTCTATGATTACACATTGATTTGACAATCACATGTGATCTACTCTACTAATCCCCTAGATCATCTTATATTTGATGCATACAATCAAGTTCTAAGGCCTGATCATCCATTAATGGCTAGATCTAAGTCATCTAATGGTATTTTGTAATTTAACTATTTTTAAAGTGTTTAAATTAAGGTTTTTGAGTCAAATCCACGTCATCAAGACAATCGCAAAGATCTTTCTAATTGTGATTTGGACCTTTGTAGCTCCCAAAATCATGTTTTTAATGAATGGGTGGCTCAATTTAATAAATTTTTTTTTTAAATTACGAGTTGTCACAGGAACGGGCTTGCATGACACACGTAGGGAAGCACATGCTCATTCCACCAGGTGGGGGCAATGCTGCACGAGCAGCCTGCACGTGCGCATGCGTGCACTGAGGGCACGTGTCATTGGGGTGCTTCTCCACTGCATCTTGGGTGCGATCCATTTGAGTCGCCATCGCTGGGGACGATGACTAGACTGGTCAACCATCACTGGAGACGATGACTACTCTGATCCCTGCTGGCACTTACCAAGTGCCTAAAAATTGCAATTTTTACACCATTTGATTGATTTTTCAATTTTTACACCATTTGATTGATTTTTCATGTACATTCCTCTTTTGGCTTTCCCATCAACTAATTTTGCATATTTCTATTATTTTTACCACACTTATAAAAAAATCTCCACTTTATTATTTTTCACATTTTCAGTATCCCTAGTCTTTAGATCACTATGAAAATTCATGAGTTTGTTCCTTGTTTCATCATATACAAGATAAATAGTTTAGATCATCCATTTGATGCCGTTTCGTTGGTTTATTTCTCCAAGAACACTATCGCATATAACATCACCAAAAAATGGTGAAAATCAATGAAAAACATCAAAAATGGAGAGGAGAAAAGGGGATAGGACCTACCTCGATCAATGTGGCTGGAGGAGAGAGATTCTGTCGTGCACGAAGGAGGGGGAATGGAACACCATCGCATCATTAGTGGTGTCGTCGCTAGTGCACAGGGAATGGAGGCGGAGTAAATGCGATGGGGAGAAAATGAGGGAGTCACCATAAATGTGGGAGGCGCATTTAAAGCCCCCCCTCACCCATAATTATAATTTTTAATTATTTTATTTAAATTAAATTTTTTATATTTCCTAAAAGGATTATTAGCATTTATGGCCAGTAATCATCACCTTACCTAATAAATGCCAATCAACTCTCAATTTCAATGTTTGATTTTTCGTGGGCCCAATGTGTGAATTTACAAATTTACCCCTTTTCTTAATTTAATTGAATACAAAAATTAAAATAATTAGTTATTTTTTCTCCAGTCTTCATTTTTAGCGTTCTTAATTGCGTTGAATTTTATTTCTTGTGTACATTCCAAACATTGAGGTTTTAGCTCATGATTTTATTTCTAAAATCTTCAATTTTCCAATATTCTAATTTTCACGTAATTAGGCATTTCTAGAATTTAAAAATAGCGGGTGTTACAAGGATGGACAATGATGTCATCCTACTCGATATGGTGGATAACAATTTCATTTTAAGGATGAATTGGCTAGCTACCTATTGAGCAACAATATATTATCATTAGAAGAGGGTTATTTTCATCATCCTTAAGGAACCACTGACCTCATTTGTGATGACCCAGGCTTTTCAAATACTTTTTTCATGTTTATTTTCAAAAGATAGAGCTCCTAATTTGGAAATTTTTTTAAAATTTAAAACATCAGAAACATTTTCTTTGAAATTCATTTTTAAAAACTCAAATGTCACCTTCACACTCTTACATGTATACATATTTTGTGTATAACATATATTTTTACTGAATTAATCAATAGAAATTCATTTATCGAAAAAAGCATCTATCCAGTGGTTCACATACACATGCCTTTTCATTTGTTATATCAAATGTCCAAAGTACACAAATCCAGATAACTAACTAAACTATACAAAGATCTTCATAAGAGTATATACCCTTGGTACATAGTATGGTTGTTGTATTCCCTTATCGTATCCATCCAATTCCTATCTATCTATATATGAGATATTGTTTACAATATTTTAGCAAGCTATGCTTTGTAGGGAATTTAAGAAGCATATGGAAATTACAACATAATATATAATTCAATAAATCTTTCATAAATCCAATATTCATATTTATCACATTCCATATAAATCAAATAATTCAATTTCCATGAACCATACTATATATATGCTCTATCATGTAATTTCTCATGTAAGATCTTCTTTGAATATTCTCCAAGAACTAATACTCATATAATATATATGTAAATGGTTTAACACAGTGAAAAATAGTTAAACTCTTCAATAACTATATCACAATATTCATACTCAGACTATACTGAGTTGAATAATGATCCAGCCTTTGCTATGAAATATCCCTTCATAGGAAATATCGATAATAAACAATTACTGGGCATTTCATCACACCAACATATAAGGCATCTCATTATGCCAATATCACATGCATCATAGTGCAAAATGTATAAAAGACTACTATGCTATAGTCTGTTTCATACCAGCTCGCTTGGATACTCAATACTCCACTGATACCACAATGGAAAACATAATATCCATGTTTGTATGGGGGGAACCATGGCTGTCACAATGGCTAGCTTTCCCATAATTGCCTCACTTGACATTTTTCCTCTCTTTGGCCATAATATCCATATAATTGTCAGTTTTGGAGAGTAGGAGACCAACCCTACAACTCTCATAGTATAGTATTCCCAGGCCTATGCCTGTCGAAAACAAAATCTACAGACCTCCAAGCCTATATGGAAAATAATGATAATACTAGCAGACTTTTTGTTTGTCCATAAAGAAAATCATAATCCTCGTTAATTTGGTATTTCATATACTGAGGATATAATTTTACCATCTAAGTTCATGGATAAATATTTTATATAAATGTTATAATCATTTAATGTAAATGATACCCATTTCCATTAATTTTGTATTTATGTACCAAGAATGTTATTTCTTAACCTAAGTAAATACTATCATTTTAACATGTATATTTCAATTAATAATTACATAATTCTAAGCAATAAAATCAATTATATCAATCTAATTATATTACTAAACATTCTAAATATTTAAATTCTACCAATTTATAAACATTCTATAATTTCATATTGTCACACACATGCCCTAAATAGTGGAGAAAAATGTAAAAATTAGGAACATTAGAAATCAATGATGCAAAGTCACTCATCAGACTATGCTCCGAGAGAGCTTTCCAATGACACTAAAAATGCGCAAAATAGAGATCGGAAGCAAAATACCCAAGGATTTTACTATTGAGGTTGAGGGGGTCCAAATTGATAATGGCACCCCCCTCTAATGCGTGTGAGCCAAAGGACCACGTGGGAGGAGCTCTACACGTGGGAGTGGAACTCACCGTGTGTAGCTCTACTCCCATGCATTTACAACATAGGAGAGAGGGAGCCAAAGCCGGCAACCCTCTCCCCTCTCCCTTCATTCCTGGCAACCCTCTCACCCCCATTTCCATAGTTCTCCCTCTCTTCCGGTCAACCCTGCGCAGCTCTCATGCCCCTCCCCATCCCTCGTTTCCTCCACTTCCATCCTTGCCTGCCAGACACAACCCAAGTTTCACCGGCGATGAGGAGTTGGGTTACCATCTTTGGGTCGCGCTAGTAACAAGCTGGACCCAGGTAAGCCTCCAACCCTTTCTATTCTTCCCCATTTCCTCTTCTTCTTCAACAAAAATACAGCATTTTTTGAAGGATTGGACGGTGAAAAAAAAAAACACCGTCGAATTCAAGGTATACAAGGAACAGAATGGGATTAGATTGAAAATCTAACCATTCATACTGTTCCTTAGATGTTTTTGAGTAAAACCCCTTTGGTTTCATGAAAATCCGGCAAGAAACGGCACTGAAACTGCAAAAACTAGCACCTAGGGTTAGTTTCAAAATTTGTTGAAAAAATCGACAAAAATTGATAGTTTGAGTGCAAATCAAAAGGGGAAAACACTAGAAAACAAAAATTTAGGAAATTCCAAGCATTCTGATTATATTTTGTTGAAAAATGATGTTACTTGTGTCGCTGGCGACGACCAGAATCTGGTCATCTTCTCCGGCAACATTTTTCGGCGACTCCTAAAAAAATGTGAAAAATGAAATTTTTTTAGATATGAACAAATCACGTGTGATCTTTTCATCTGCGAAGACGGATCATCGATCGGGACTCGATTGGTCCACGAAATTGTGATCACAAGCTTGGTTGTGCATAAGGAAAATTTGAGACCTTAACATCTGACCGTTAAAAAGGTGATCGAAAGGTAAATTTAAGTTAAATTTAACTCCAAGTAACCATTGGTGATGAATTATCACAGAAATGACTAACCAACTATGAATAAATTGATGGGAGATCCTATCTGCCTGTCCAATATTCGATCAACGAATATCGAAGGTTAAGAAAGGATATCAAACCATGAATTATGGCTAAAAGCATTGAATTGTGAAATAACTTGCCTAAAAAGTTAGAAATTGAAACTTCTAAAGGTACGCGCTTGATCTAGACCATCGATGTAAGACCAATGGTGCTGATCCAATTGGATATCGACCAATTGGTGTGCAAATCCTTGATCTAGATATATGAGGTTATATTAAGAATATGGTGAATGTAGAACTAGAAGTGATTATAGAAAATGGCATGAAATTTTGAAATTTGCTTAGAACTTATATTTGTTGCAGAGGTTTGAGAGCAGTGTGAACGGTCCTAGCCGTAGAACTTTGAGTTGTACTTTGAGAGCAGGTAAGGACCGTGAACCCTTGCATTCCTTAAATTCTTGTTGATTTGTTTTCTTGAAATTGACCTTGTGCATGTGTAGAATGAATATTTTGTCACCTTGGTTGAATGGATGATATAAATTGTAATTTCTTATTGAAATGGTCATGTTATAGTCTAATTTACTATGCTTAATTGCTATAATGATGCAAACTGTTATAAAATGGTCAAGCCCAAGATAGTAAGCCCTAAGGGCCGCCTGGTAAGCTATGGTGACGCCTTCTAAGATGGTAAACCCTGAGGGAAAAGGCCACCTGGTCACTTGCGACTAAGGTGAAGTTACCCAAGATGGTAAATCCTGAAGAATGGACTGTCAGGTGTTGAGCCTCCCAAGATGGTAAACCCTGAGGGAAAGGGCTGCCTGGTTCTTTGAAGTCATGGTGGAGCCGCCCAAGATGGTAAACCCTAAGGGATGAGCTGTCGGGTATTAAGCCTCCTAAGATGGTAATTCCTGAGGGAAAGGGCTGCTTGGTCTTTTGGGATCACGGTGGAGCTGCTCAAGATGGTAAACCCTAAGGGATGAGCTGTCATACTGAGTTACCCCAGATGGTAAACCCTGAGGGAAAGAGCTGCCTGGTTGATTTCGACTAAGGTGGAACCACCCAAGATGGTAAATCCTGAGGGAACCTGACTTTGGCACTACCCAAGATGGTAAATCCTGAGGGTCTGGCTGCCTTGATGATGATATACATAGTGCGCCGCCCAAGATGGTAATCCTTGAGGGAGATGACTATTGAATCCTGGTGTAATGCTAGCATGTTTAATATTACTGAGAAAATCATTAATGAGTATGCAACTTTGTTGGATGTAACGCTTATGGTTTGCATTTAACTTTAGAATGAGGTCCACGACTTAGTCACTCATCTATTGAATGTGCTGTGGTTGGACATGAAAGGGAAAATTCTTATGGGGTGTGCTTGTTTGCATGCTATGGCTGCCTTACTTGATAGTGCATGCTAACTACTTTGTAGATGACCAGTTAAAAATGGAAATGAATGCTTGTGTTGTATTGAATATGCTTTTGAGCGTAGCAATGAGAACAATTGGATATGCATGGGTTTAGTTATTTTTCCTTACTGGGCTTCGCAGCTCACTGTGTTATTTTGTAGGTACCAGTCAAGCCGAGAAGAGAAACGGGGTTGAGTGAAATGAAGAAAGCTTGATTGAAGATGTAACATTTTGAATTGTATATATGTGTATATATGTGTTGACATTGAATATGAGTTATATCTTAATTTTTGACAATGATCCTTATGCATCTTATGTGTTTTATCTTGAAAGGGTATGTATGAGACCCACTTGAACTCCTAGTTAATAAGCAGGTGTTAGTGGCGTATTATGATAGATAGTGTGGAGACTGAGTCTCCCTTCAGGAATTTCTAACTGCTATATTGTCTATCAGGTGAACCACATAGCATGCGTTAAATGCATAAGTCCGAAAAACAGAGGAGACTCTGCCGAAATTTTGGTAGAACTTGGTAGTTAATGAGAGTAGAAGATTTTATCAATCAAGCACCTAAGTGCGTAGGATGAGAGCACTTAGCTCTCTTAGTACTTTCGCTGCGATAGAAATAAAATATAAAAAAAAATGAAGGCCATGTAGGCCTAATCGGCCAATCACTAGGCTTGATTAAGCCTAATCGTGGCCTCGAGGATTGGGGTCTCGACACATATCCTCATATAAGATCATGTTTAGAACATAGATCTTTCAATTTAAAGAAATGCATTCTTAAGGTCCACCTACCTCAAACACAATAATCCCAATAATCCATGATCTTGATCGATGTAGAAATCAGTAAAGTCATACATATTGTCATTATATATCATAATTTTAGATGATCTTATATTTGGTTATTATCCTCTTTCAGGATTTGTTTGATCATTTCATTCTAGTCCCTTGATTAATATTTAAGGATCTAGAGTTTTTGATATTCTTTAATCTTAACTAATTTATCTCTTTTAGATAATTTTTCTAAGAATAACTATTGTTTTATAAATCTAATAATTATATTAACTTCTGATTTGTCTGATTTAAGTTCTTGAATTATATTCCATTCCTAATTCTTCATATATATTCTATTGATCTTGATCTTTATAGATTTCTTTGATCAACAATTTATATTTGTTGATGAAGATCAAGGTTTTAGGTCTTATCTTCTAATTTCTATTAATCTCATTTTGATCTAGGATTGATCTTTTGATCATCCCTTAAGATAATGATCTAGATCTCTTTTCCTTGAATCATATTGATCAGGGGTTTAGATTATTTGCCAATTGATCTATATTTGATCCAAAGCCTATATTCTACTTAAAAAACATAATATAAATTTAAGATTCTTTCTTTTATTGTTCTTGATCATTCAAGGTCTCATTATTGATCATAATAATCTTATTTACAATTTAATTTGATTTGGTAATTTTCTAACCTTTTTATGCTCTTATTATTATTGCTCAATCAATTACTATTTTACTAGTTAAAGTAATTTATTTCTTTCTAATTCTAGATTGCTCATCCTTATGTCAGAATTGACTAATGCTTACCAGTTAAAGTTTGCTCAAATAGTGGTTAATATAATCCTCATATAAGGAGGCATTTAGACCTCAATAAACTTCAATGGAAGGGGAGTGAAAATTACTTGGATCTTGTATACCCTCTATAACCACAATGTTCAGTGTCCACTCAAGTGCAACAGATCAAACTTCTATAAAGTTCCTATGAGCATTTTACCCTAAGTCTCTTTTCTACTTGATTTTAACTTGAGCCCATGAACATTAATCATGTCATTCCTGGATGTTTATTATTCTCCTAAATTGGGCCAAGGAGATAGAAAGAAATTTCATTCCTTATATGGTCCTACTAAGTAAAGTCCTTATGATAATTTACATCATGTCATTCAAATATTATAAGTGTTCATGAAAGTAAATCTAATTTCAAATAATTATATTATCCATGATATTTAATGTAATTTATCATACTTACTTAACATGAACTTTAAATTACAAAAATAAATCTAATCAAGTAATCTACCATCAAATCAAAGTAAATCAAACTACAAATTGATAATTCATACGATAATCCAGCATATTTCAAGTTCTCACCATGATTTAATGATCAGATCTAAGTTTCCTTTCTTAGATCTATAGTTTTGGATAACATTAATGGTTTATTTTGAAATTTCTCTTAGATTTATAAGATCTAACCCTTAATTTCATGTTATTACATTATTCAATCATTAATACAACTCATCCCTTGAGTCTGATCATCCTAGATCTTATAGGTCAAGGAGATTAGTAGTACATTTTGTAATTAATAGAAGCTTACAGTGATTAAATCCTGATTTTTATGGTTTCATTAGATTCTACTTATCAAGAGGAATTAAGTGCTTCTTTCCTATCTCAATTTGGACTTAAAATGAGTTCTGAATTGAATTTTGAAGTTTCTAATCAATTTCAATGGTCCAGATTTATTTGATATGTTATGTTATAATCTTTGATCTAGACATCCATTTTTTTTAATAGTTTTTATAGATCTAGGGGTTTGGGACCCTCTAAATCAATCTAACGGTTCAGATCATCAAAATGGGACATTTTAACAGTGTTCCATGCTACCTTCACTGGATCTGGTTCATCGGTGATTTAGTTGTCGATAAACCAAATCAGAAGGTGATTTGGCCAAAAAAATAAGGGAAAAACATGGGAAAATGGAAGGGGAAACCAAGGCCTACCTATTTGCATGAAAATCTAGTGTGGAAGGAGGTGATTTGGGGCTGAAATCCAATGGGCAATGTCTATCTGTGCTCACCGATTTTCAGTTGTTAGTGAGCCCTCATTGGAGCTAGAGAAGGGAAGGAAATAAGGGGGAAAAGAAAAAAGATGGGTCTAGGTTGGTGCCATTGTTGGAGGGGAAATCAAGGAATTCTTGCCAGGTTGGGGAAAACCCTAGCTGACCGAGTCAAGCAAAGTGTCGGGTGGAAGGTGCGTCACTGGACATGCTAGCCTGACATAGAGAGCCATCTGTGTCATGTGCGTTTGGGGACCCCCGCTTTGGGTGGAAAGAGAGGAGAGAGAGAAAGAAAGGAAAAAGAAAAGAAAAGAAAGAAAAAGAGAAAAAGAAAAAGAAAAAGAAAAAGAAAGAGGAGGAAAGAGAGAAGGAAAGGGAGAGGGAGAGGGAGAGAGAGTGAAGGGAGAGAATTTGTAGTCTAATTTCATGGGATTTCTTGGGGTTCGTAGGAGGGGTATTTATAGGTTTATTTTTGGATTATTTTAATTATAAAATTATTTAATGATTTTTCTACTTTTCTTATTAAAATGAAAGTAGATTTCTCATAATTTTATTCTTTCATGATTATATATTCCTTGTGCTGGCTGTCCACTAGCACACCAAACCTTTGTAGACCTTGCACAAAAGTAAATTTACTATTTTATGCCTATAGTGAAAATAAAATTCCAAAAACTAGAAAAATATGAATTTTTCATCCAAACTTGGATTTTAGCATACTTATAGTCATTCAACTCGATTTTCTGAGTACATTCTAAATATCTATGTTTTAAGACTTGATTCAATTTTTATAAAAAAATTATATGAATATAATATTCCACCTCAGTTTTCACAAAAAATTTCATTAATTCAAATAATTCTAAAAGAAATTGGGGTTTTTACATCATTCCACTGTGTGAAGAGTATCACTAAGGCTTGTGTTATCTTTGCAGTTAAGGCATCACCATACTTATCCATAGGGTGCTGAGTCTTCCCTACTTATATGATTGTCGAAGATAGTGAGTGACCTTAGATTGGGGATATCGACATCGTGAGAGTTAGTAGGTGTCTTTCCTATGGAGCTTTCGGGATTATCATCATAGAAATAGATCGATTTTGCTATTGACCAAGTACAACGCCCATCTTTAAGACACCATACAAGATGGCCTAGTTGAGCTAGCAGAGCTCCAAGTATAAGAGCTTTTTAATAGGGGTTATATCAGACCTAGTGGGTCTTCATGGGGAGCACCAGTCCTCTTTGTGAAGAAGGACAGATCTTTATGACTATGTATAGATTATCGATTGTTGAATAGCATTATGCTGAAGAACCAATATCCCCTATCTCGTATTAACAATCTATTTGATTAGCTTCAAATGGTGTAGGTGATGACAAATATTGTATTTTTATATGAGACTATCTTCTTAATTGTAATCAAAATCTGATTCACGATTCATACTTGTGAGTAGCTAATGAGGGCTGCCAATGAGGGTAGGTGTGAGAGGAATTGGCAGGTTTCTAGGTACTCACAATGATCATGTTGTGGAATGAAATGATTGGCATGAGTTGCATATGTTATGAGCTGATATGCTTTAAAGTGACTTGACATGAATTTGTTTACCTTGTAAGCTGAAGTTCTTTAAATTGATTTAGCATATATATGTCTAAATTGATATGCCCTAAGCGGATGAGTTGTGGATATGCTCAATTTTAAGAGCTAATATGCTCTAAGTCAACCTTGGCATAGATTTGCCTATTGGTGACTTGAGATGCTCAGATTTTGATTGATATTAAATTGCTTTATTGCGAGAGGTGATTTAATATTTAATCACTTAATTGCTAATTTATGCATACTAATATATGACTCTTCTTTTACATGGATATATGGTGGTTTTACTAGTACTAATGTTGTGTACGGATGGATTTAAACCTTGAAATGATTCTAATATACAAGTTGTGTCACACATACTTATGATGCATTTTGATTTGATTTGGGATGATTGAGATGACTAGCCTAACTTATGAGATAAGGATGCTCTTATAATTGTCTAAAAGATAACGTGAAAAGAATTTTGAGGATAAAATTCTTATAAGGAGGGAAGAATGTAACAATCCTCAATTCTAAGTCCTTTCTGTACATTTTTATTATATTTTGATTGGAATGGGACCATAAATTTAATTTCGTCAAAATTGAGTTTCGTAGAAATGACCCCTTTAAAAACTCAAAATATGAACTTGAAATTATAAAAAAATAGAATGTAAATATTCATAAAATTCCGATGACACTAAATTTTCATGAAACAAAGATTTAGGTAGAAAAACCCAAAATTTTTACTAATTAGAGAGGGGAGCCAAAATTGATAACAGCACCTGGTCTTCACTGTTTTGTGTAGTGCAAGTACTACACCATGTGAGGATCGGGTACAATACACGGATGGCTAGCTACCATGCATCGGCCCAGCTCCCCTAGCCAAGGATGATGGTCGAAAATGTCAAAAACGTAACAAAATGAGGGGAGGGTCATTGAAAAGAGAAAAAATCCCAATGATCTATCCCCTCTGTTCGATCTCCCCACTATTGAAATCATCGCTATTCATTGGGATTGACACATAGCCCACCTTTGAGCCCTTATCTCCCTTCCTCTCTGTGTAGGTGCACAAAATGTGCCCTTTCAGGCAATGCATGGAGATTTCCCTCTTTGTTCAAGGTTTTGGTTCTAAGTAACAACTGCATCAAGGATGGCGAGCGACCATTGGAACCCTCCTTTATGTTCTCCCTTTTCACTAGTAATGTGGCCCAGCAGAAACCCTTTTCTCCTTTCTTCCATCAATGTAGCACGATTGCTTGCCTATGCAAGTCGGCTGTGCCAAAACCCTTCCTCTTCTCTCTTCTCTCTTCTCTCCCCTGACTGTTTCTATCTCTCCAGTGCAGCCAGCCGACAGGCTAGCCACATAGGCCACCCCCCTTTCCTTGCCTGCTTCCCCTCTTTGGCTTCGGCATCTCTATCTTTCCCTCCCTATGATCTTCTTCCACCAGCGCAGTGCCTCACTGGCAAATGCCAAGCAGATCATGTGTAATGGCCCACATTTTTTAGAAATAAAAATATTATATTTACAAATTTTGAAAATTTTAAGTTAATTGTTCACTATTATAATGTAAACGTGAGTTGAAATAAAGTCTAGACAAATTTTATAACTATAACTCATTAAATAAAATATGCTTAATTAGGATATAAGTGCTAATAAAATTTTAATTTGGTAAGACTTAATGATATAAACTAAGTATAGCTAAGTAGTCTCAAGTACAACTTATTAAGGTGAGATCTCGACTTCAAGTCACCTTCCTGATGATTTTTAACAAGAAAATTATATAATTTTAATTTAATTTATTAATTAATTTGAATTTTACATGCAAACAAGCCATATAATGAAACTCATGGTGAAGAATGGTTTTCATATGGACAAAATGTGTAAATATATTATTGCCAAAGCATGAGTCTCAGTAAACCGTTGGATTGTGATCCAAGGGTTACGAAATAAAAAAGACCAAGAAAGAAGAGTTACATATTTCAATCATTGAATGACAATCCAATGGTTAAAACTAAACAAAGAAGTAACACTAGAAGAGTTACAAATTTGTAACCAATTGAAAAATGAACACATGGCAAAAATCATATTGATCAATATATAAAGTGAAAAGCATTAGAAGGAAAGAATTTATAAAAGAAAAAAGAAGAAAAGAAAGAAGGTTAGAGGTGTAGAATAGCTAGAGAGAGAGAGAGAGAGAGAGAGAGAGAGAGAGAGAGAGAGAGAGAGAGAGAGAGAGAGAGAGAGAGAGAGAAATTTCAGAACCGAGCAAAAGAGCGAATTTGTCAAATTATTGGAAATGTAGGAAAAGTGAATCAACGAAGCAATTGTAGCATTTTGATGTGGGGGATCTTGAAGCTAATTGCTAGTCTAGTAAGATTGATTTGCTTTGCCATGCCTTTATATATAAAAGATTGCATTGATAGTGGTTCTCAGATCAAAGGTTAGCCAGTTTTTTCCAAAAAGCCCTCAAAGCACTGCTGATACAGTCTATTGATAGGTATATGGGTATTCACCTAGATAGCACTACTAATACTAGACCTCAATTTTCTCTTTAAAATAGAAAAAAAAAATACCCCAAAGTTTTACTATTGATTTTTGTTGAAATCGTGTTTATGGTTCTATACAAATTGGATACCCAACTATTGTATTTCATAGGTTTTGATTTGTTAGCAAAATTGAGCCAATTATTTACATGCTAGGAACTTGTTTTACAACTTGGAATTTGACACATAACTCATGGAATTAATTGGAGAGAAATTAGCTACGTTAGTCATATGGTCTGCTGATTCTACTTGCATTCATCTGCTTTCTTAACAACTATGATTTCTGTTATTAATGTTTTAGCAGATTGCGTGATTATAAGCTCAAACATCTCTATTTTTTCTTAATTTTAGTCTTATAATCAACCTTTTTTTTTTTGCAAGATCATTTCTTGTAGCATGCTATTCATACTTATGTATGAATTGGTTGCATTTAGATATTAAATGGATGGTCCAAATATTCTTATGTTAAATGAATTATTTTTAACATTTGATTTAATTCAAAGTCATTTTTAAATTAGTAGAAAATTCCAGCATCATTGACCAAATAATAAATAAAGAAATAAAATAGTTGGTTAGACAAAAGTTTTATTATACTGCTCTTACACATGGAGTTTTTCTATATATGAAAAGTATATCTCTATGGCTATTGATAGTATTCATGATCGAACTTGATTATGTAGAGATGTGTGCAATATGTAATTGCATGAATTTCTGCAGTGCTTGTGATTTGCATGATATTGTGTAAATGTTATGATGAAATACTACAAGAAGAATAGTTATTTCTTTTGATGTGGTTGAATGGAATATCTTTTTTGGTTGACTTATAAAATTCTAGGCAGTTGTTTAATCATACTATTGCATGTCTTTAAGATTTACAATCCATCTATGAGTGCCAACATTTGTAAGATGACCCTCTGTAGAGGAACTATAATGATCATCTATGACACCTTTTATTGTATTGCTACATGATATGGTAAGGCCTACTAAATAAGTGGTCCATTGGATCACCAAAGTACTTTGGATGTAGTGTTAGTCCTTCTTTCTAAATTATGCATACACTTGACTATGTTGGACTTCACGCTAAGAAGTTCTAATCGAGCTTGACGCATGGTGCATTGAAGAAATTCTAGCCCACCATACATCATGTAAGGTTCAGATCATAGTGTGTTGGGCTAGACTTAGGCACATTGTGCAATGAGCATTGTATAGAAGACAAATGTATGGATATGAGCATAGATTAGCGACTAGGCCCACAGATAACAAGCATTGACCAGTAAATATGTATAGATATTTAGCACTGATAGATACATAGGGACTAAATTGATGGAAAACATAATGTAACACCCAAGTGCACGAGTAGTGGGCACTAACCAGCTTATGGATACCTAGTTGTATTAAGCGCATGACATGTTGGACATGAAATTCCATGGAGCACCAAACAAAGTCAGTCACATATCACATTGATATGATAGTCACACCATACACCAATCAGAGGTCAGTTGTGTTTATGCTGGACCATATTTAGGTGCACAAAGTGTCGAGTTAGGCCTAGGATTGCAAACATCAATCATTGACTGGTGATTAGATGCATGAGCACTAAGTATTGACTAGTAAACAAGCACATGGGTCCTAAATATTGACTAGCAATTAAGTGAAGGGAGATCAAGTGCTGTTGATACTTAACACACCAAGTCATGTTTTGTGTACTCTGCACGATGTGCATATTACTAGATGTATTGCACATGAAAATTGGTATTTGATAATACTTGGAAATGCTAAAGTGGTATCTTAGCATATGGAATTGATAGTTGATGATGGTTGGATTAGATTCTAGTTTTAAAGTATATAACATCTAATATTATATTCTTGAAAGATCATAGAATTATTTTATTTGAACTTATGTATAATTTGAAAGTGTGTCGTGTTTAGAGTACACAAATAAAATAGTTCTCTTGAACTTGATTCTCATTCTTAGTTTAGTCAACAATTGCAATGTTATATATGGCATTAAGTTGATCTCCAAGAAAATTTTCATGTACTTATATTTTAAATTGATTTGGAAATAGATATGAACAAATTGCCTAGTTTATTGAATTTTTCATAAATTGATCTTCAAGAATATGTATATGTTTGAAATCAACTGAAGTAGTAAATTCACTATTTGTTGATGTATGTACTATTTAAGATTTTCATACTCTTGTGCAATTGAATTTAAATAAGAAATCAAGAGACTCTTAAGAGTTGATCTTGGCTCAGGTATTTTATGTAAAATCCCATGGTTGCTATGCTAAGAAGTCAGTTGCCCGCTAACTTTTGAACAGGTACTAGCCTATAATAGGTATGTTTGACGAGGATATGTTACATAGGAGAATTACCCTTGTATAGAATCGATCATGTTATCCCATGCAGTTGGTGTAGTTAGTGTGCTATCCACTGAGGAGGGCAGGTCAAAACTTCGGTTTTGTTACATGCATAGTCGACCTTCTAGTTTGTTTGTACATGGGCTGACATGTTGGTCATTCTCAAGAATATTGACCAGTTCTTGTGGCAAGATGGTAAGTGTCATTCAGCTATAGAATGATTATCGAATGGATTGACTTACAAATTAATCATTCAATGAATATGAATTGAATTTTACTCATATATTTATATACCTTGATATTACTTGTATTATCCAATATTATATTATTTTGATTGTTATATAACTATTTGATATGAATTGAGATGCCGTTATTTGATGATAACATGTTTAATAGTACATGTATATACTTTTAAATTTAGAAACTTGCATAACATGCTTTTTGTAGTTTTTGGCTAGTTTTAGAATTCTCTACTGGGTAATTCTTATTTCTCACCAAACCACCCCATAGGTGAAGGGCAAAAGGAAATGTTTAGGATTGACATGCAGGAGATTGAGTAAACTTGGAGTTTTAAAGTATGAAGAACTAGGAATAGTTTCATTTTACTTGAAGACTTTAATAAACTATAACATTTGAACTTTATATTGTAATTCAACTTAATAGCATTTGGGTTGTGATTAGTAGGTCTTGACTCGCTAAAAAATATGAGCTAGTACTATATTGTGGAGATTTTTTTGACGTACTCGGGCTAGTAGTTAAAATCTTTATTATATGTAGAATTATTTTTTTTCAATGATCGATCTTGACAATTTTCAAATTTTTTTATAGAAAATCTATCTATAAAACCTAGGATGTCACACCATGCCTAAGACTAATTTTTTCCCTTGTTGTCCTCCTACACTAGTGAAGTGCAATTTAGCTGCCTAAGTAGGACGGCCACACCACTTTTCTTCCCCACCTATCTTCCTCCTTTGGAATGGCCTGCATTGCCCAACTGGCCATTGCTCTTGGCTACCCACTTCCCCTTTTTGTTTTCCTTGTAGTTGGGCTTCGGGAGGTGACCATACCAAGGCCACCACTGCCCCCACTTACCCTCTCTCTCTCTCTCTCTCTCTCTCTCTCTCTCTCTCTCTTGCTGATTTTCTATATTGGTGGGCCCATTCCAACACCCACCCTATGCCATTGATTTGTCCTATGTCAGATCTTCATAGATTTGGCATCTGATTCAGGTTTGATCATCATATCAAACACTAGGGACTTGACTTGTGATTGATGTGACCCTTTATCTAACACACATCCATAGATCAAAGGTCAATTGAGTTTCCAATCAGATATGATAGTAGATCTTGTACTAGATCATCCAATCTATGACCAATTTTGACTTTGTTTTATGATCTGATCCATTCATCATGATCCTCATGATGCTTAGATTGAGATCCATATTAGAAGTCTTTGATCCAAAGTGTTGTTTCGACGGTCTGCCTAATCTTCATCAATGATTGAGATCAATCAAGATCTACATGTATGAAATTGGATCCAAATTGATGACCCACACTATTCAATTGATTTTTTAAAGATAATCTGACCACAATGACTAATGTATTCTTTGATCTGGGATGATCAAGTGGAGTCTTGTGCCCATATCATTACGAATGGTCTAGATTGGGCACTTTTAAAATTATCGGTTGGCGTTTTGATAATATAGATAGCTAGATATACTTCAAATAGACTTACATGAGGAAAGATTAGCATCCTAATCATTTAATTTTGTAGATTTGGCTATTGCCCAATTTATCTATTAAATGTTAAATTACCTAAAATTCACTTGATACGAGTATGATAACTCTGGAATGTGCTATGATATGGTTACGAAATAAAGCTAACAATTATTAGTGGCCCGATTTGGCATGATCTAGATTATTAGCCAACCTAGAGGGCCCCATCTTGAGATTTAATGGCTATGAAGTGTTAGATCATGTTGAAATACAGTAAAATTGAGAAGTAGAAATATAATCTTTACTTTATAACCAAGAATTAAACTTAGACGAATAGCTTGGATTTTAATTTAGACTTGGATGTGATGTATATCCAGGTAGTGGGACTGAGCGCGGGCTGATTTAGAGTGGAGTCTGATTGTGGTTTGAGAGGTATAGATGAGTGATTCTTTGTCTAAGATAGGTGAAGATATTTAATATTGATATATTCTTATAAAACCATGAATGATCATTATGATGATTTCATTAGTGATTTTGATACATGTTTATCTTTACATTATGACCTCATTGGGATTATTATCTAATATGTACATCTTTTATTTATGCATGATCACTCTGATTTACATGTGTTTCATGGACACATGATTTATCCTGTTATTGAGATGCTTTGATGATTCATTTTATTACGAATGTTTGTCCAGGGAATGTCAAGGAAGTTTGATGGCTAGTCCTTAGGAGATTGACCCCATGGTAAGGGTAGTGCTTTGAGATGGTGAGCCACAGATGCTCCTATATTACATGCATATGATATTACTTCTTATTGCTTACTTTGATATATTGAGCACTGTTCATGTTTTGCAAATTTATGATAAGTGTTTCTACCTAGTGGACACTATGCTAAGAGGGATTTTAGACTAGCCACATGCCATTTGACTTTGTGAGATGATTAGACACTCACTTCATAGATGGGCAAATATCTTAGATAGTGGTATAATGGGTAGTCCACACTACGGTGCTATTTCTCACTCATGCAGGATAGATGTTTAGACTCCCATTTTGGTGTCAATGGATCGTGTTAATTGATAAACTAGGGAGTTGGTTATCACTACAGCATAGTAGTCAATGTGGTCTTTTTACATGATTAATTTTATCACATTGCACTAATGAGCATGCCAAGATGAATATTCCCTATGTACTCACTATATGATAATGTGTGGAGGATTGGTGTGAGTACTCATGACAAGACATTCGAGTATGTGGGACACTCGAGGGACCCGAGTGTGTGGGTGCCCTAGATGGTGACATGCATATTCGTTGAGATATTCCTTGTGCTTTTGACACTCTATATTGATGTGATTTTTGACACTATTAGGACCTATGTGTGAAGGTGCCCTTGTTGATGATGTACATATTCATTGTGATATTCCTTAAGCTTTTGACACTCTATACTAATGTGATTTTTGACACTCTTAGGACTTGTGTGTGAGGCTGCCCTTGTTGATTGTTGAGTACTTAATTTTGGATAAAATACACCTAATTTAGATTTTAATTAGATCATCAAATTAATCAATTTTGCAAATTTTGGCTTAAATTAGCATTTTAGTTCTCTTTAATAATCCAACCATTGATTTGTAAAATTTAATGGTTAGATGATCATTAGGAACTAAGTAAGAGATTAAAGTATGATCAAGATGAATCTAATTAAGTTTTGTATGGTGCAGATCAACCAGATTGGGCACTGAGTTGCTTGGATTGAATCAATGTACTAGATCACAATCAAGGAACAAAGGGATATGTGGGCCCCACTTTAAAAGATGGATATGTACATGGAATTTTGTAGATCTTGAGGGTGAGGAAAGTGTAAATGATGGGATTTTGTTTTCTAAAATGGTGGGCTGCATGCACACGGAAGACTAAGCACCAAATGAAGAAAAAAATGCAGAAAAAAGCTTATAAAAGGAAGCCAATGAGGAAAGACCAAGGAGGAGGGAGGGAAGGAGACTCTCTACCGAGGAGAACCAAGAGAGAGGCAGTCATAGGGAAGAAAGATTGGCCACATTACCCATTCTCTCCTCTCTGTTCTGCATTCCTTCCTCATACAGAGGAGAGGTGGAAGGACGATTCCTCCCCACCTCTCCTGTTCTCGCTCTCGCTCTCGGCCTCTCTTCTCTGTATTTGTTCTTATCTCTATCCCTCTCACTCTCTGATCTTCATCACATCAGGCAGCACAACACCCTCCTACCTTTCTTGCACCATTCCCAGGCTCACCTATAGCCACCATCTCCGACATTGCCTGCTGGAGATTTTTCCTTCGTTCTAGCTTTTCTATCTCTCCTGCAACACTCAAATCTCCCTTCTTCCTCATCGTGTCTAGTTTGCTCCGCCCCATCAGTCTCCTCAGCTCCATCTTTCTACCCCTCTATCTAGCTCCTTTCTCTGATTTCATCGACCTTTCTCACCACCACCCAGCATCACTCCGATCGGCTTCCCCTCTCCATCTCACTCTCCCATTCACCCTCAGCTAGATATAGATAGGCAAAACTCCCTCACCTATTCACCCGAACTAGCACGGGTTTCTTCGTCCATTCCCTCTTCCTCAAGGCATGCTCTGTTTCCTCCAATTTCTCCATTTGCTCCAGCTCTTCACTTGTCTCCCCTGTCTCTATCTCTGTCATTTTCTTTCCGTTTCTAGCTCTAGCACCGTCTTCTTCTTTGTAAGAGAAAACCCAATATGGGTTTCTCTCTGTTTTTTCTTATTTTCCCTTTTTTCCCCCTGAAATTTAGTCATTTTCTTCTTCCTGATCTCTTTGTTCTTCGACTTCTTCGTCGGTATTGTTCATGAATAGTACATTAGTTTTCTTTATTCCTGTTTTACCCTATTCTTGATTAACTCTTGGACTATGTAGTTGAGTTACTTTCATTGCGTAACACAACAATCAAGACATGAATGTTGCATTTGGATTATTATTGTATTTAATTTCATTTAAATTTAGAACATTGTACTCATTGGTTGGTTAATGAATTTGAATGTTTTTTTTTATAATTAGTAATTTAAATTTTATGTAAACTCCACATTTTCAAGTCTAGTCCCCGTGGAAATATACCCGTACTTACACTAGTTGGACTACAATAGCCTTGCACTTGTAGAAAACCCTACATTGATGATGTACATATTCATTAATATATTCTTAGAGCTTTTTACGCTATGCACCAATGTTGTTTTGACATATCTCTGAGCCTTAGAAGTTTAGTTAATTTGTCACGTTTTCAGATATGGTGATAGTGTAAGTTGCATAGATTTGAGGTTGGCATTTTGAAGAGCTTGAGAGGCTTTGTATGCTCAGCATGTTTTTGGAGACACGCAGGTGGCGTGGATGCTTTGCTCTATTTTCAACAGTTTTATAAACTTAAATTCTTTCGTTATTGCACACCTATTTGGTTGGTTTTGCATGCTATTGATGCTATACTTTATCACTATTACTCTCATCATTGAGATCATGTTAGAGCTATTTTTCATGAGAAAGTTGTCTTTACATGCCTTGAATCTTGATACTTAAACTGTCATTATATATTAAATGATCATGAGTTTACTACTGTTGCTGTCATCTACAAAGGTATAGGTTGCTGAGGCATTATGATGTTTTATAATACCTTAGATATTGAGAGAGGTAGCATGAAAGATAGATAGCCAGAGAGTAAGTGAGGGCATTTGCAGCTTTCAGTAGTGTACAGAGGAGATTCAACGACATACGTGGTTTGTTAAAACTTTGCCTTGGGATTTTGTTTATGGACTGTATATATATAATGGTTTACCCTCTTATGATATGGATGTATAGATATCATTATGTTGTATGAGTTGACTGTGTATGGACAGACCTAGGGTTAGCTCATTGTTTTGAGATTTGTCCTCCATTGATGATGTATATGTTCTGGTCGGAACCTGTGAATGATCAGTGTTATGGAGACCGAGTCTCCCAGTTATGTATCTATGAATTATTATGTTTATCAGGTACTTGTCATATCGCATGCATTAAATGCATTGGTCTAAGATACATATGAGACTTAATCACATTTTTGGAAGAAATGGGAAGATCATTTAACCATTAAATCGATGGTTTCTGGGTTGTATGACTCCTGGGGTTTTGAAACAAGTATTTTTCATTTGAAATGTTTGATTTCAGTCAGTATTAAAAATAAATTTTTTAATAAGGGATCCCGACTTTTGGAAAATATTGTGTTTATATAATGTGTAAAACCTGGAATGTCACGCCCTCCTAGCATGCTACATGTTCCATTTAACCTCAGACTCTTATTAACTACCCTCTGACTATTGTCTTGAGAGGCGGCTTCACTTTGAGGCTTGGTTAAAAAGTCTTAATATATCACTTTCCATTTATAAAAACTGATAGCATATATACACATTTGGCAAAAATATACAGTGACAATAGCTAACCTTGCCTAATGTCATTCTTTGGTGAAAAACCATTCAATTGATTTCTTGTTCACCGTTAGTGATATTTTTACTATGGAAATGCATGCCATTACTAAGTTTATCTATTTTTTGGACAATTGAATTGCTCTAGCTTTTCTAAAATGTTTTAAACATCTAATGCACATGTTCTCTTTTTACCTTTTTTCTTTTCTTTCTAATGAGTATTAGGATTTAATATATTATGTCTCTTCCTTTAACAAAAAGCTACTTGGTTTTGACTAATAATTTAGGAAGTATTGTCTTGAGCTTAATCGCATCACCTTTGCCAGATTTCTATGACCATACACAAAAATAATAGGCCCAAATCTTCCAACTGTGTGAGCATCATCTTCTCTTGGTACTGGAACTATTTGTGTCTTGTTTAGTTATTTAAGAATGTATCTAACCTTAAAAGCTTCTTGAACCATATTGAAATAGCTAGCTCCTACTTACAAGCCAGCTGCTTTGGTAAAAGGACACACTAAACCTATTAGGACTAGGGAGATTTATTTGGGTTCAGTGGAAAAATTGCCAAACATACTTCTTTATTATTTATTTCTTTTGTGAGGCTAAAATTGTCCTCTTTAAGTTTTAGTTTTCATTGTTGCGATTTGACAGCTTTCACAAGCTTAAGAAGGCCAGGGCTTTGCTCTTTATGGCTTTTTATCGATTGATAATGGTAGGGTTAGGATAGCCTATGCCTTGGGAACACACATCTTGTACATGTTGCTAGCTCAACAATCCAAAGATCTGTTCATGATCCCATCAAAAGGGACCTGTGGGGTTTGCAATAGAGAGGTTAGCATCAACTTACAGGAAGGGTAAAAAAAAAGAAAGAAAGAAAAATGAAAAAAAAAAACTTTCGTTAGAATTTAGCAATTTTCTCATGTTTTCAAAATTTTGAAAAGGATTTAAAAAAATAAATAAATTTACTCAACAATTTTCTAAGCTTTCTTAAAATTTTAGCCATTTTTAGGATCTTGTGCAATGTTATAAAGTTAGAAATTTTGAAGCAAATATCTCCTAATATTTTCAAAATGTGTAACATTCACTATTTTTAAAATTCAAGAAAATTCTTAATTGCGTAGAATTTTGGATTTTGTGAAAATTAGGAAAATAGAAAATTTGAAAATTTTAGAGAGGAGATCATAAGCTAAAACCTCAATATTTGAAATATACACGAGAAATGGAATCCAACGCTACTAAGATTGCTAAAATTAGAGGTTAGATAAAAAATGTCTAATTATTTTAATTTTTGAATTTAATTAAATAAACAAGAGGGGTAAAACTATAATTTCATAGGTGGGGCACACGAGATTACCTTTGAAATCCATGACGAGATAGGCATTAAATATATATAGTGATGATTACTAGCATTTATGGCTAGTAATCATTTCATCATAAATAAAATCTGATTATATATATAACAAAAAATTTTAAAAATGCATTTATGGGGGAGCTTTAAATACGCCTCCCCCACTATTAATCCCTAACCTGATTTTCAAACTGCATTTGCTCCCCTCTCTATTCTGCGTGTCACCAGCAATAGCACCTTCGCTTGCAACGATGGGTTTTTTCCCCTCCTTTGTGTGTGTGCAAGACGGAATGCTCCCCCCTTTAGCTAGCCTGACCTGAGGTAGGCCCTATGCTTTTCTATTTCCGCCTTTCCAGTTAATTTTGTAGAGATTCACCGTTTTTAGAGTCGAAAAACGGAGTGGATTGTCATTAGCTAGCGAGAGTATAAGCATTACTGTTGTTGTGAAAATAAACTAATGAAACAGTATCGGATGGATGATTTGAACCATTCATCTTGTGCATGATAAAACAAGGAACAAACCCATAAAATCTCATGGTGATCTAACGGTTAAGGATGCCGAAAACTTAAAAAAAAAAACAAAAAACAAAAAACAAAAACAAAAACAAAACAAAAACAAAAAACAAACAAATAGTAAAAAGGATTTTTTTATATTTTATAAATGTGGTAAAAATTGAGTAAAAACCTTAGAAACATGACAAATTAGTTGATGGGATGGTCAAAATGGTTTAAAAATCACAAATTTTGAGCACTGGGGCATTGCCAATGCGTGATCGGTGGCTGGTCATCATCTCTAGTAACGACAAACCAAGCGGGACACATTAGGAGACGCACAATGCATAACGTGCGCTAGGCACACACGTTGTCACGGCACGGTGGAACGCGTGCATCCCAGAGACCATGACTCATGCAGAGGTGTGTTTTGGCGCGTGTCACAGGCTTGTGTCCCCATGACCCCGCTGATTTTAAATTGATTTTTTTTGAGTAATTTGGACTGTTAATTCACTATAAACTTGATTTTGGGAGGTACAAAGATCCAAATCATAATTCGAAAGATCTGTTATGATTGTCTTGACAAAGCAAGCCTAAATTTGAGATAAAAATGAGAACACCAAGTGATTGGATGACATGTGATGTGGCAAGTATGTTAGAGCGCATGACTTTAAAGTGTTACGTGCCTAATTGGAGTATCGCATCTATCGATGTAGGTGATTATAGTTGGGATTCTCCATGATTTTGTAAAATCATGATGTGTTACTTGAGGAGTTTAATGCATGAGTCTTATGTCCTACCAAGGTTGCATGAGATTACTTTTCAGCATGTATTGCCGATATGTTGTTACTCCTTTTGCGCATGACTTATGCATTGCTTTGTAACACATTTTATATTGCATCGATTTGATTCTTTGAGAGTGATATACAGTAATTTTCAATGCATGGTGTCAGTATATTGAATTACTCTCTCTCTCTCTCTCTCTCTCTCTCTCTCTCTCTCTCTCTCTCTCTCTCTATTTGGTTTTATCAAGAATGATCATGCATGGATTTCGATTCTTGATTGTGCTATGAGTGTAGTTAAGACACTCATTGGGCTTGATTGTGCTGTGAGTATAGTTGAGACCCTCATTGGGCTTGGTTGTTCCATGAGTGTAGTTGAGATGCTCATTGGGCGTGGTTGTGCAGTGAGTGTAGTTGAGACACTCATTGGGCTTAATTGTGCCATAAGCATAGTTGAGACACTCATTGGGGTTGATTGTGCCTTGAGTGTAGTTGAGACGCTCATTGGGCTTGGTTGTGCCGTGAGTGTAGTTGAGATGCTCATTGGGTTTGATGGTGCTGCGAGTGTAGTTAAGACACTTATTGGGCTTGATTGTGCTGTGAGTGTAGTTGAGACACTCATTGGGCTTGATTGTGCATATGTCATTGTTTATCATAACATGCATTCATATTATGATATGAACACAAATTCTTATTGCTTTTGATGGATCCATATCCATGTGTTACTCATGCCTTGCATGCCATGTTGATTTGATTTGATATCAATTTGTTTAGACTTATGATTTTCATTGTTATTCATTATGGACGTTTGATAATTTGACATGCCTTGTACATGTTTTATCCTATGAGATTCTCTATGACATTATTATTTTGTGCCACATGATTTGACAATGCCTCAGATTTGGAGCGTGATAGTGCCAAGGAAAAGTAGGTGGAGCAGCGTTGATTAGAGTGAGAACCTCGAGGACCATCTACATTTTGTATTTTAAAGATTGATATAGTGTATGCCTTTTAGACTTGTGATTAGACTCTTTTGGGCTGTACATGGACATTGTCATTTTGAATTGTTGGACCTACACTTTTATATAGTGTACATTTACTTGCACATGTGTATGGAGTAGTGATGATGGATGAAACGCTGGGCTTTTGGACTTGTTATTATCACTTTCTTTTCATGGCTTGTAATGATTTGTCATGGTTCTAGATTGAGCATGCTCAGAGTATTGGAGATTTGAATTTTTTTATTGTCATAGTTTTGGATTTTGGATGATCCTTGGGGTTTTCTTTTGAACACTGCGTAAATGATGTTAATTGCGAGTTTTCTATTTCAGAGATCCCGCCTATTTTATAAAGCAAAATTATTATTGTTATTGTTATTTATATTTTGAAAAAAGGTTTAGAAAACCCGGGGTGTCACAAAATGTAATTCTTTTTAGCATTAAGCATGATAGAACGGAGTTTAAGTGCAACAGTTGAGTTGTCGTCATGTGACTTGCAGGCTAGGGGTTGGAAGCGTGAAAATAGTTTCTTGTAAAATGCATAAGAACTTTGTGCATAGAGCTGCCTTTTTTAATTTTCTTACCATGGAGCATGATCATATTTACATTTAAGCATTTTTCTAATTATTTTCAGCATATGTCATTCGTATCTGATTGGGCTTTCAAAGTAATTCCCACTATTTCAATTATCAAGACCGTCCATCTGGTTGAGTGTGCCGTGGATGAAATATACGTGGAAGATGTATACCATTTGATGTTATACCCTTTGATAACGAAAAACAGCTGCTTTTGGCCTGTTTTAACAGTCATTTTAAAGGCCAAAAATAAGAGACTGAGATTAGCAGATTGATTGTAATTTTAATAGGTGACTCGTTGACAGCGTGGTCGACAACATAACGAGATTTCATAACTTTTGCTTTCCTTAACCAGCTGACCCTCTTAAACATAGCCTCCTTTTGTTTATAGTTCGACTTTCTGGGCAACAACATAACTCTAGCTATAGAAACCCTCTTTTTTGCACATTCGGACTCACATGTCACTGATCCATGCCATTCATTTGAAGTCCCTTCGAACCGACATCTGATAGCCCAAAAATCGTTCCAAGAACAGTTGGAAGTTCTACAAAAGCAACGGTCCAACTAAAAGAACCAAAATTTCTTCCTTGAATGCTAAGGGTTTTCGTTTGGAACGATTTTTGGGCCATTAGATATCAACGCAAAGGGAGTTCAGATGAAGGGTGTCGCTCAGTGACATCGAGGGCCAATTTACGCTCCAATTTGCCCACAGAAATCCTTTTATATGGGAATTAGCTTTCTTCAAATGGTCATTTTTTCTTACTGGATATATGAAAGCCTTATCAGCTACTACGACTGTTTATATTGTCACATCTTTGACCACCATCTGTTATTGCTTTGCAACCAAGGAAATGATATGACAAAGTGTGGATAACATACATCACCTCCGGTGTGTTTTTGCACTCAGAATTGGCTCTTAGGATTCCCAAAAAGCTACCAAAAATGAGGCAAAAGCGTATCAATGAAATCGGGAGTGTGTTGGTGTAGGTTTTGGTATTGGACCATGACCAATAATGATGTAGACAGATTACACAAGGACCTCGGGTTTCTTCTGGAATTTATACAGGTTGCAAATTATCCTACAAACATACAATTTGGCAATAGCATAAGAACATATTTTAGTGCGAGAATAAGCAAAGTAAAAAGGAAAGTAGCTATGGACACGTCTCAGTTGACACATACATGCTGCTATCATTTTCTTGCATAAGAAAATAAACGCACCTTCTTCCACGTCTGGGAGTTAGGCAACCGATAAAAATCTACTTTCTTAACTATCCAATGGTTTCTCATCATATTCAACTACTGCTCCAGAGACTCTGCAGGCCCCATTATAGCATCAACTGTCATCTCCATCCGCGTTGCCTCCAGCAGCGTCAGCCTTGTCCCATCCGCATCATACTATGCAATGCATACGCAAGACTAGCAAGACAACAGCAGCAGAAACGAAAATAAGAAAAAACTGGGATGTCCAACAGTCAAGCATCTTAACTAAAAACAAAACTAAATGTCAAATTACTTGTCGCATCTTAATGGAGAAGCAACACTAAACTATTGGTAATAAGTAAACTAAAATCCCTATTTTGCGCAGATTGTCATTTCCGTAAAAAATCCTTGAGCTAGTTTTATCCTTAGTAGGTGACAACATCGTAGTTAAACACTTTAGTCTCTATGCATTGTAAAGTAAAACCTCTCTCTCTTCTTTGTTAGTCCAGTCCTATTTGACGGTCGCTGCCTTTCAACTCATGCAGCCGTCAACGTCAAGTGTGGTGGGCGCCGCCACCAATGTCAAGAAAGGCAGCTATTGAATTCCACTGTTGCGGCTACTGCACCGCCGCCGTCGATCTTGCTGTCAACTATTACGGTACCGCCTGAAGACTTTGAATGGGTTTTTGTTAAAAATAAAGTTATGAAAACCCTATAAATAGGGAGGAGCTGAAGATCGATGTATCACGCCATTCCCTGTATTTTTTGTTTTGTAAATACCCTGTAATACTCCCTCTTTTATTGAATGTGTTCTCCTCCCGTGGGCGTAGGCATATTAGCCGAACTACGTAAAATTTGTGTATTTTGTGTATGCTTGATCTTGGGTGGGGATTGTAAATTCCCAACAAGTGGTATCAGAGTGAGGTTCTGTGGCAAAACAAAGGCAAAAAATGAGAGTTACAGATAAGTCATGATTGACATGAGGAACAAGACTGTTGCAACTATAGTGTTGCTACAGTGTAAAAACATCATCATTCTGCTATAGTAAAGCATCATCACTACTGTCGGCAACAGTAATTGCTACAGTACCTACTCCAGTACTGAGTTGTAACAGTGCCCCCAGAGGCGGGTTACAAACAGTTTGAGTTTCAACAGTGCAGAGTTGAAACAGTGCGTGTTGTAGTAGTAGTAGAGTTGCAATAGTGACGAGTTGCAACAGTGATAAGACTAAAGCAGGCCTATCTTTGACCAGTTTTCGAGGGAGATAGACTGGTTCTTGGCTAAATCAAGCATTTTGAATGTAGTGCTGTTCTTAGATTTGCGAGATGCTTTCTTGAAATTGCTGTAAGTACCCTATCTTTAGCTATAGAGGCTAATATAAGTAAAATGATTTGCTTAAATGGTACTAACTATCACAAGTACAAGGAAAAGATGAAAGATCTTCTTTTTGTGAAGAAATTGCATCTACCTATCTTTGCGACTCAAAAATCAAAGGATAAGTTCAAAGATGAGTGGGCTTTTGAAAATAAACAAGTATGTGGTTTCATTCGATAGTAGGTAGAAGATAATGTTTTGAATCATATCCAAAATGAAACACATGCTAGAATTCTATGGATCAAATTAGAAACCTTGTACGTATTGACAATTGAGAATAATAAGTTATTCCTACTTAATCAAGAGATACACCTGAGATACAAGGAAGGGAGTTCTATTTCCGATCACTTGAACGAGTTGACCTGATGCTTTCAGCAACTATCTGACGTTGGTGTCAAGTTTGACGATGATATCATGGGTTTATGGCTTTTAAATAATTTGCCTGACTTATGGAAAAATTTTCGTGTTTCTCTAGCCAATTCTGCTCTAGGTGGCGTTGTGACGTGGGAATTTGCAAAAATTGCAATTATAAATGAAGAAATGAGGGGACAAGCTTAAGTTGCTACCACACCACAGTATGAGATTTTGATCTCAGAAAATAAGGGGAGAAGCAAGATCAAAGGCCAGGAGAAGAATAAGAAGGGCAGGAGTAAATCTAAGTCCAAATATAAGAATATGTAGTGCAATTATTGTGGCCAGAAGGGTCACATCAAAAAGCAGTGTTATAAGTGAAAAGCTGAAAATAAGACAGAGAATGGCAAGCAGGAGAGAAGAAATGATGATGGGAAAGATCGTGTGGCCACCACCACTTTAGGCCTTGTTGTGGTATGTGATGAAAATAAGATCAACCTAACCTCTAGTGAGATTAGATGGGTTGTTGACAGCGGTACTTCTTTTCACATTACCTCTAGAAGGGTGTTTTTCACCTCATTTACTCTTGGTGACTTTGGAGTGTTGAAGATGGGTAATGACAGGCTGTCAAAGGTTGTTAGTATTGGATCCGTCTATTTGGACACCAACAACGGGACGAGGTTGATTCTCAAGGAAGTTCAACATGTACTAAATATCTGGTTGAACTTAATATCAACCAAAAAGCTTGATGATAATGGGTAATGTAATACCTTTTACGATGGCTAGTGGAAGCTCTCTAAGGGAGCGCTTGTGGTTGCTAGAGGGAAGAAATCATCTAGCTTATATGTGATGCAAGCTTCGATTCCTATTAACTCTGTGAACGCGGTTGATATTGCTGGTTCTTCAGAGTTATGGCACTGCGGCTCAGTCACATGAGTGAGAAAGGACTAAGTTGTCTAGTAAAGAAGAATTTACTTTTAGGGTTCAAAGTTGCAAAGTTGAGTGAGTGTGCTCATTGCCTTGCTAGGAAGCAGCAACGGGTTTCCTTCAAAAGCTATCCTTCTTCTAAGAAGCCAAGCATGCTTGAATTGGTACATTCAAATGTATGCGGTCCTATGAAGGTACGAACACTTGGTGGTGCATTATATTTTGTCACCTTTATTGATGATTATTCCATAAAACTCTGGGTCTATGTTTTGAAATTTAAGGATCAGGTGCTTGACAAGTTTAAAGAGTTTTAAGCTTCTGTTGAGTGTCAAATAGAGAAGAAGTTGAAATGTATTTGCATAGACAATGGTAGCTAGTACTATGGACCATTTGATACTTATTGTAAGCTGTAGGGGATCAAACATCAAAGGACTCCTCCAAAGACTCCTCAGCTAAATGGTTTAGTTGAGAGGCTGAATAGGACATTGATGGAGAGGGTCAGATGCTTGCTTTTTGAAGCTAATGCTTGCTTTTTGAAGCTAAGCTGCTCGGTTCCTTCTAAGGTGAGGCGTTATATACAGCAGCCTATGTTATTAACATGTCTCCAATTGTTGCCTTGAATACAAGTGTTCCTAATAGGCCATGGTATAGAAAAGATGTCTCTTATAATCACTTGCAGGTATTTGGGTACGAGGCATTTGTACATATACCCAAAGATGAGAGGTCCAAACTATACGTCAAGATCAAACAATGCATTTTCATTGGCTACGGGTAGGATGAGTTTGGCTACAGTCTATATGATCCTATTGCAAAGAAGTTGGTTAGAAGCTGTGACGTGGTCTTATGAAAGACCAAACCATTGAACACATTGACAAAGCTAAAGGATCAGAAACTCAGAATTCTAATACTCTAACCAATTTGGATCTAGTTCCTATTTCACATATGCTAGGTGTAGATGGCGCCAATGACTATGGCGGTGCGCTAGTTGATGTTCAAGATGATCAAGCCAAGGGTGAGCATGAATCTGCTGAAGACATGGATGTTTCGTTGATATGAAGTTCAAAGATCGTCAACCCTCCAATCGGTATTCACTAGATGAGTACGTACTCCTCACTGACGGGGGAGAGCCTGAGAGGTGAACAAAGGCAGTTGAAAATGAAGAGAATGAAGAGTGGATTATAACTATAAAGGATGAGATGAAATCCTTGCAAGACAACCACACTTTTGAGCTGGTAAGATTACCTAAGGGCAGACAAACTTTGAAGAATCAGTGGATTTACAAGGTGAAGTATGAGGGTGACATTTTGTGACGTCCTGGGTTTTTATATGCATTTTTAAATGCAAAACTAATTTCTAAGGGGGGATCGATCCTTATTTGAAAACACTTTTATAAAAATAATGCAATGCAGCAGAAAAATCTTTTATTTTTAAACTCATTTTGAAAACCCTGAGTGTCATTTACTTTCAAGATGGACAAGCAAATTTTTAAAATGAAGAAAATCATAAATATGTCCCAGGTCCAACCAGTCACAATGCACAGTCCAACTGTAATAATTATAGATACATGTCCGAAAGGTAAAGATTTTACTTACATTCATAATTGTCTCTTCTTCATTTACTTGATCATGACACCAACATGTCTTGGAGTTCCTTCTAATCCTTTTTGGACTAATCTGTAAAAATAATATATTTGGGGTGAGTATTCCTCATACTCAGTAGGTTATTTGATACTATTATTTTGAAAACATGGTATGCAATATGCATAATTCAAGGCTCTTTGTCATGTCAAACATCAATGATTCCTTTTTGTGTAAACATGCATATTTGTGCATAAAAAGTAAGCTCATTTATGCAAATTCAACCATGGAATCCTTTACCGAAATCTAGTATTCAATAAATTTGACTAAAAATCATAAAGTAAAAGTCAATAGATTCATGTAAGAAGATCTCGGCAAACACATCAACCCACGAGTCAAATATAATAATCATGAAACTCTTAAAATAGTCATATTTCAAAGCAGATGCTGGCATCACTATAAGTATCATGCACATGGTCTCTTGGCGAACACATCAAGCTGACTAGTCACGAGTACTCGTTTACAACCTTTTCAATGCTATATGCATATCGATAAAATTGAAATCATAGGGTCAATTATGCTCACGATCAACACACTGCTAGAATCGTGTGGCTCCGGTATTTAGAGACCCACCTACCATAGTCCTCCATGGCAACTATGGATATGTCCTCGAAAGGGTGTCATGAACACCTCTAGTGGTCGTCCCTATTTACCACAATAGTTAGGGAAGGGATAATGCCTTTTTGGCAGTGATACCATCCACCTTTTTGGTGGTAGAGGCCGGGAGGCCAACCCTGTACAACCTCTCAGCATAGTGCCCACCAGGCTCAACAGCCCAAAAAATATTTAAAAAATGTCCTCTTTGGGTCCCTCACAACTGCCTAACCAGCATCTTTTGGGCACTCTAGCGTCTTTTGGTAACCCTCAAGGAAATGCACCTTATGATGGCATTATGAAATGCTTTATTTGATATGGCAATTCTCAATCTCAATCATCATAAATCAGGTAATTTATGCAATTATTTTCAAAACATGTGAGCCATGCAAAATCTATTCATGCCAGTGATCGCATTCAAGACCATAATTCATAAAGACAATTCTGCATGTTTGTATAGGAACATCATATTTCAAAAGCATGCTAAGTACGGTAATGAAGTCAAGTAAATCATTTAGATTCTAGAATGTATTTGAAAACTTAGTAGTATCAGACTACTTAATATTTAATAGTTAGATTGCCTGTCTTGATGCTTAGAACAGGTTTGAAGGGTCGGATCTATAATTCAAGAATGGATATACATAATTTAGGGTTGATCCTGAGCTCTTAATCTCCTAACATCTTTAATGGATAAATTCATAAGATCTGATCATCTTTGACATGGTAGATCTATGAGATTTTTATAGTTTTTGGGCTATAGCAATATAAAATAGTCCTCTGATCCTAACTTTTATAGTCTCATTAGGTCTGCATCGCCAATAAAAACACAACGGTTCTTTCGGATAGTCGATCAGAGTTATATAGCTTCCTTAATCGTAGTTTTAGTGTCGCTAATCCATGGATGAACTAGATTCATCCCTACTGGGTCTGCGCACCTTGGTTCCCAGGACGCGTGCACATCCCAGTCGAATCGAGACTGCATGCGCACACCCAAATGACGTGCCAAGGCACGCATCCTGGATAGCGTCATGCGGACATGTCTTCGGCACGTCGCACGTGCGGGGCGCTCGTGCGTCCTGGTCAGACCGGGACTGCACCCGCATAGTCGCACGCACCCCTTCTGCCGTGCCAGGAGTGCTTTCTCAGGTATGCGTGGCTTCCTTAGGCCCTAGTTCAAGGGTTCTAGAACGAACCTCTCTTCCCCGGCATGTTCCGACTAAAAAATGCTAGATCTGGCATGGATCTGGGCCGGAAAAGAGGGAAAATGAAGGGGAAGAAAAGGGAAAGGAGAATGGAAGAGAAGGAGGGTACCTGGGTTATGGATGAGGCAGAGCTTCCACGTTATCTCCTGGTCGCCCAAGCCCTATGCGCCGGAAAACACGAAGAAGGAAAAATCTAGTTTTTCGATGAAACCAAAGGAAAAATGGGAGAAAAGAGAAAGGGAAATGTTCGACCCAAAGGAATGGCCCAGGCCAGTGCTGGAATTTGCAAAGGAGATGGGAGGAGGTTTTTTTGCTGAAATTTTTTTGCCGGGAGGAGGAGAAGGGATGATCACAGAAAGAGGGAGACAAGCTTTTTAAAGAGGCTGAAGGCGGTGCTACCCAATGGCAGTGCCGCCATTTCTTCTGGCTTCACCTTGCGGAGGCGGTGTTGGAAGTTGGTGGCTGGAGGTAGGGGACGACCAGGGGTGTCATTACCAAAACAAACCCCTGCGTTTTCCGTCCTTAGGTGTTTTGCATTCAATTTACCAAACTACCCTCCATCTTCAAAAGCCCATATCTTTGTCATACGAAGCCTGTTTTCAGTGTTCTTTGAGGCGTTGTATTCCATTTTGAATGTAGAATCTAATGTTTTCTCACAAATTCCTTGGTTTCATATTTTAATTAAAATAAATTTTTTTAATATAGTTAATTCTATATATAATTGTACAATTTAATCAATTTCTATCAATTTAGTAAAAGTGATGCAAAAATAGCGTAAAATGTTTGACTCATTACACATTTCACCATACAAACTAGACTTGTGATGAAAGGCTTTGGTTAAAGAAAATGTGTTGATTTCAAGGAGATATTTTCTCCTATAGTCAAAATGTCTTCAATTCGAGTTGTATTGGATTTGGCTGCAAACCTTGATCTAGAGGTTGAACAGATGGATGTGAAGACAGCGTTCCTCCATGGCAACTTAGAGGAGGAGATATATATAGAGCAGCCATAAGGTTTTGTTGTTAAAGGCAAGGAGAAGTACGTCTGCAAGCTGAAGAAGAGTCTGTATGGCTTGAAACAGGCTCCTAGACAGTGGTATAAGAAGTTCGAGCAGTTCATGGCCCAACAGGGTTATAGAAAGATTACTTCCGATCACTGTGTGTTTGTGCAGATATTCTTAGAGGATGACTTTGTCATCTTACTACTTTATGTCGATGATATGCTTATTATTGGAAGCAGCTCTTTAAGGATCAATCAGATAAAGAAGGAGCTGAACAAAGTCTTTGCTATGAAAGATCAAGGACCGACGAGACAAATTATCAGGATTTCTATTATTCGAGATAGGAGAAATAAGTGGTTATGGCTGTCTCAAGAGAAGTACATAGAAAATGTACTTCAACAATTTCACATGGATAAAGCTAAAGTGGTTAGTACACCTTTTGCTACTCACTTTAAGCTTAGTAAGAATCAAGTTTCAATGAGTGATGCTGAGAAGGAATACATGCAAGATGTTCCTTATGCATAAGCTATTAGTAGTCTTATGTATGCCAATGTATGCACCAGACCAAACATTGCATATGCAGTTGGTACAGTAAGCCGTTTTCTATCAAATCTAGGAAAAGTGCATTAAAATGCAGTGAAGTGGATATTGAGATATCTATATGGCACTTCCAAGTTGCGTTTGGGATTTGGCACTGACAAGCTCGTGCTTGAGGGCTACACTGATTTAGATATGGCTGGTGATATTAACATGAGGAATTTTACTTCAGGCTACATGATTACTTTTGTAGGGGGGCTGCGTCATGACAGTCGAAGTTACAGAAGTGTGTTGCCTTGTCTACGACGGAGGTTGAGTTTATTGCTATGATAGAGGCTTGTAAAGAGCTACTGTGGATGAAGAAATTCGTGAACGAACTTGGCTTTATGTAGAAGATGTATGCGTTATTTTGTGATAGTCAAAGTGCTATACACCTTAGCAAGAATTCTACTTTTTATGAGAGGTCAAAGCACATTAATGTTCGGTATCATTGGATACATGATATTTTGGACTCAAAGTTGTTAGAGCTTGAGAATATTCACACTGATAATAATAGTTCGGATATGATGACAAAAGTATTACCTCGGAGCAAGTTCGAGATTTGTAGGAAATTGGCCAGGATGCGCTTTTGTTAGAAGTCCATACGTGAAGAAACATCCTTCAGTTAATCGGCCTATAGGGGAGATTTGTTAGTCCAGTTCCATTTGGTGGCCGTTGCCTTTCAACTTTGGCAGCCGTCAACATCAACTGTGGTGGGTGCCACCATTGATGTTAAGAAAGGCAGCCGTTGAATTCCATTTTGGCAGCCACTGCCACCACCGTCGTCAGCCGCGCTGTCAACTATTATAGCACCACCCAAGACTTTGAATGAGTTTTTGTTGAAAATAAAGCTCTGAAAACCCTATAAATAGAGAGGAGCTGGAAATCGATATATCACACAATTCCTTGCATTTTTCGTTTTGTAAATACCCTGTAATACTCCCTTTTTTAGTGAATTTGTTCTCATCTCGTGGACGTAAACATATTGGCCGAACTACGTAAAATTTGTGTATGCTTGATCTTGGGGTGGGGGGGGACTGTAAATCCCCAACATTCTTGTCATCAATGGGCCATGTTTAAAATTTTCTGTCCACTGGACCTAGCAGCTCTTACTTTTTTTTCTTTTCTTTTTTTAATTATCTTTCAGATATTTACATGTGGAACAAGAAGATAAATGAGTCTAATCATGCAAAGGCAGCCTCCAGAAAATTGCGGTCACTGGATACATCTTCCTTGCTGTAAGTTTAGCATTCCTCAATATACTTCGTAGATACAACTGAAAGATCTCTTCTTAAGTCTTGACATCGTCTCCTTGATCAAGAATTTTGCGGGAGTCCAAATACGAGTGCTAGTGGGTGATCTTAATTTCTTGTCATCCTATATGTGCAGACAAGTCTCTGGATTCCAAGCTCACTGTGTAAATATATACTTCTCTAATGTGTGCTTTCTGATCTTTCATGTTTGATTTGCGAACAGTTTATCCTGGAGAGACTCATTTTCTCATAGGATAGGCATGATCTTTGGAAAATTTAATACATTCACCTTCACCTTATTCAGCCTCCCTTGACTCATCTTCTCTGCATGCGTCTTGGACTATTAGACATCCAAAAGTCAGAGTAACCAAGCAAACAGTTCCGATCATCAACGACGGGCTCCACAACATTTCTCTATATACATAACGGGATTATGATAATTAATTATGAATAACTTTGGCTAGTATTTGTTATCCGCATCGAACAGCCCCATTGGATTTAAGAGATGCTTGAAAAAATTAATGGCTGTATTTGGCAGTTCTTTGCCATAAACAAGTTAGAGCAATATGCAGAACAAACGAAGGAAGATATTTGAACGGGAGTTCTAGTATTTTTACAAGGCGCCCTATACATGCTTAGCATAAGATAAGGAACCTAATAGGAATTTAGAAGTCCATTTTGAAACTATGTCCTTATCCAAGCCTTCGACTACCATACTTAACTCTTCCCTTTGATTCCAATGTTAGATACACCTGTAAACAAAAGTTATTGAGGATTCGGATGCTCCAAGGCGTCCTAAGAAGTCCATGCCCCAAACGAGATGAATGACTTGGATCTTTCAAAAAGTTTCACCGTGTATGAAAATATGGGGCGTCGACTTCTTCATATGCTCACAAGTGTCTAATTCTTACTGCAAATTTTAAGTTATTAGTTTACAACTTCATATTAATTTATTTTTTTTGTTGGTAAAAGGAAAGAGTTACAAAGCAAATCACTCACACACACTCCTAGATTAATCTTAGCCAAAGAAAAAAGCAGCAATTCAAACAGAGCAACTAAGAAACTCCAGAAGAGATACCATATCAGACTGCGCTACACATTATTCAGCTTGGTAAACTGTTATATGAGTCATTAAGGACTCCTTTTCTGAACCTACTCTCTAGCCATTTTCTTTTTATTTTCACGTAAGCGGACACGGATGGTGAGTTGACAAACTTAGTGGCTCATTTTGGGCATTTCTCACAATAATAACAGCGAAAGCAACAGCCAAAAGTCACACTAGCGACAGGTGGGGTTCAATCTACATCCCCATGAGCCACATTTAGTTTTCTGTGTTGTCAAACAGTTGAACAATTAAAATAGACAGTGAGTGTGATCAACTTGATCAGGTCATTGCAGGAACAAAGTTCAACTACCTTTGTTTGGTTAGAATGGCTTAGCTGGATACATCACTGCACTTCCACTCAACACCTATTATTATAGTAAATGGTCTATACTTCGACACTAATTGTATTTTGGACAGGAATGCTAACGGATGACGGTTTTTAAGAACTGACTCAAATTGGTCCATATGGGATAGTGTAAGGGGTGGAAAATTATTGACCCCAATAATATTAGGGTAAAAAGTTTGTGACTAGAAGTCCATGAGGGCCTGGTTAGGGACAAAATAAAAGCACTAGGTAAGGGGCATAATGAACCAAAATTTGAGCCTCACTGTTGCCATCTCTAGATTGAATTATCTAATTTCAGAACGCAGGTTCCACGGCTTGATAGTTAAGATCTTCTCCTAAAATGCCACGAGCAGTGTTGACTATTTTTTAGATGACTTGCATGTAAATTTTTTTTATTGAATCTTATAATATAGTAACATGTATTGTCTATGATGAGATACTAATCTTTTATTTATCACTGTTGTGTATTGTAGTTGTCATTGTGTGACCTTGAAATCATGGATTCAAGGCGTGAAAACAATCTCTAGCAAAAATGCAAGATGAGGCTCTCTACTACAGACCCTTGTGGTTTGCCCTTTCTCCAAACCCTGCATACACTGGAGCATTGTACACAGGGGCTGCCCCATTTTTTATTGTTTATTATAGTTCTTGTTAAGCGAATGAAATTAGCTTTTGTTGGGCATTCATATTAGTATGGGAGATAAAATTTTGTTCTGACTTCCTGTTGGATGTGCAGGCGGGCCACTAAGGGAAACTGTCCCGTATAAGTCCATAATAAGGGTAAGAAATTTGTGATCTCAACCACATTGGAGTAAAAAATCTCTGGCCTAAAGTCAGTTACCAGTGAGTTAATGCAGGATGTATAAAAGAATTTGGGCCTGGGGCAAGACCAGCAGAAGTAACTGCCTAATCCGCCTGCTGTCATTTCTAATCTTAAATTCGCAGAACATCTATCAGAAGTTCTGGAGAAGCCTGCACAGGAGGAAGTTCTTCTTAGAGCAGGCGCTTGCAGCTGTCACCCTTTATGCACTTGGCTAGCCAGCGTGTAATTACCACAAAGTGCATCCTTTTAGGTCCTTTCTTTTCAGAACAAAAGGTCACACCCAGAACAAGTGGACGGCATTATCAAATTCAAATAACAAGTATGGGAAAGCATGAACGTGTCTTGTATTTAACTTTATAAGATACCTCACCCATGGCCCAACGTGGCCATGTCCTTCCCTCTCACAATATATGGGCATGACCTCCTTTAAAAGGCAGTTCTGGTGCACGAAGCTTCCAAGTACACAGAATTTAGGGAAGAGGTGGACTTCAAGAGTCAATAGTATGCAGCCTTATTTTGCATTTTGCAAGAGGCTGTTTCGACGCCTTGTACTTTCTTAGATAGAGATGTCAATTACCCATGATGAGCTGCCTTTTAAGTGTAGAAAACATAAAATATTCTTGTTAAATCAAAACAATATATTATCTGCTGTGATATAATTGGATTAGTTTTGGCCCAAAAGGAACGCCAGTAGAGTCTACCATTCAGAAGTCAAAAGTTGGACATGATCAATCTACCGATTGATGTTTATTAGGAACAACACCCATGTTGTTACTTTCATAATGCATGGTATCAAAACATGTGGACTCAGAACGAACTCGGCCGTGGCAATTCTTAACTTGCGCATTTGGCTATAAAATTGGTCAAGTTTTACCGAGTCGAGTTATGTCAGGTTATACAGCAGCAATTAGATAAAATGCGATTGGAAAGTTATTTAAAAGGGCAGCTTCGGTGCACAAAGCTTCCGCCTATGCGGGTTTTAAGGAAGGGGCAGACCACAAGGGCCTATAATATACAGCTCTACTTTGTATTTTTACAAGATGTTGTTTCCACGCTTGAACCCGTGACTTGAAGATCACACGATGATTACTTTTACTGTTGTGCCAAGGCTCCCCTTTGGTTGGTAAGTTACTTGAATCTGCAAAATGTGGAAGCCAATGGGAATATAGTTTATTCATAATAAATCATCTCATGTGAACTGCTTGGGTTGCAACTGAGTTAAGCGTTGTTCAATACCATTTTCAAGCCACTGAGTTAACTCAGCAGAGTTTCAAGTAGATTCGAGGTTTGCTAACATTTGTTGCGACCAAAGGAAATGGCCGTAAGGGTCACTGCAGATAACTCCGCCAATGTGAATGTTCTAATCATGGCACAGTGGTAAAGAACGCATTTCTGAGGCGGTTCGATGCCATTTTTAAGCAACTTTGTTTGACTCAGTAAAATTCAGCAGTCTTTTGAAGCAAAGAATGCCAATTTCAAACCGCTTCCATTCAAGGGTCAAGGTTTGTGAACGTTTATGACTGTAAGATATAGCTATAAGTGACCTAACATTGACTTTTAATTTTAATTCATGGGAGGCAAGCGAATTTTTGTAGATAACCCTAAACCAACGAGCCGAGCCACTAGAATTTGTGACCTTGGCCCAAAAAAACACCTAAAAATAGAATTCAGACCACTTCCTCTCCGAGTTTCAAATAGGGTTAATTCTGCTAACATGTTTATGACTGATGGAAATATCCATAAAAGGGCAAACTCGGTCAACTCAGCTTGTGTGTACATTCACGTTTCTCCACCATTATCAAGCCACTGAGTTTGACTCGGTAAAACTCAACTGAGTCCTATGAAGCAAAGAAGGATAGGTTCAAATCTCTTAACCTTGTCCGAGTTCCAACCAGAGGCGAGTTTTGTTCACATGTTGAGTTATGACTAAAGGAAATAGCCATAAAAATGCATTTAGCAGCAGTTATCAAATGTATGCTAGTAAGTGGTGGGGCCATCTTCCCTGCTTTGTCACGGGATTTGACAGCAATATTGTGCCAAACAAAGGCAGAAGGCCTCATTTATCAGTTGATTTCATCCATGATCTCATCACCAAAAGGAAAACTATTATAATGACAGACCTGATTGCAATGGGGCCACAGTTAACACCTTAACATCAACGGCACTCCTTTGCGCGCAATCACATCAAAAGAATTGGACGGCTTTGACATGATTGGGACATTTGGCGGCAATTTTCTAGTAGTATTATATGAATTTATAATACAGGATTAGCGAGAATCTTTTTAGCATTAGAAATATTTTAAAAAAAGTATTTTTAAAGTTTGATGTGGGTTTTTACTTATATGGAACGAGGGTAACAAACGAAGGACAAATTTGTCATAGGTACTATTCGAAGAATTATTTTGTGCAGGAATTGTTGTGGACAACCCAGGGATCTAGTCATGGCTTTGTAGTTTGCTGAAGGCTCGTAGATGAAGGGACAGATTTACACCAAAAACTACACGTGGGTCCCACATGCAGGTGATCGAAAACCGTTCATCTTTAGGCCACATGATCTTAGACCCGGTATCGCCACAAAACTGACCACCCCTCTATCATGTCGACACTCTCATACTTGGTACTTGTTTTCCCATTGGAACTAGAGCTGGCATTCGGTAGATAACAACTGTAGTTAGGATCATCGTGCGTGGGCTATCTGATATACCTGCATGATGAACGGCTGTGTCTCCAAATACTGGGTCCCACTTAGATGTACGAACTCTTCGTATGATTGTGCCTACGAATATCCCATAAAGAGGGGCCCGCTTTCCAGCGTCCACCAGCCGGCCATCTATAACTTCGCTTTTCTTGTCCAAATCCCTCTCCGGTTTTCTTCCTCCAGTTTTCGATCGATCGAGAACCAGAAAGACTGAAAGCGGCCCCGTTTCTCTCTTTTCAGGCGATTTTCAAAGCAGGGATCGTTGAAGCCCCACAAAAGTAAGTGAAATCCGTTCATATTATCACTTTCATCCCTCTAAGAAGTAAGAACAACCCAATTTCCTCTTTTTTCCACCTGCTGCTTTCACAGAAATTGTTGATTTGTGTTGGATTTCTCTATTTGGATCTTTGAATTTGCCATGAACAGGGCTAACCATCTGACTAAATGCCGATTTTCGGCATTTTCTCTCTACTGAAATTGCTGTGATTCTTGGGTTCACTTTGTGCTTTTGGATGCATATTTTGGGGCCTTCTCTTTTAAGTAGTTCTTCTTGAGCCAGGATGAACTTTCTGGCGTGAACCCGACCCCCGATGATTCTCCAGCCGAAAATTGAAGTGACGGCAATTTGTTCAATTAGATTCGAAATCTGCATAAAATTTTGTAGGCAAATTTTTCATTTTCATTTTCTGGATTTTTCTCGGTCGTGAAAAGAACGCGTTTTATCTGCAAACTTTAGAACACCACGAGGCTTTGGCCTTCTCGTAAACGTATGTGTGTATCGCGCTCAATCTAGAAGAGAATCTCTTTTGTAAATAGTACCCTAGGAATTGATACTGGCACCCACTTGCTTCGGCGCATGCCCACAGGCCGCCTGTTTCGGTCGGTACGTTGTAGGAACCGACGAGGATGTTCATTCATTAATCAACGGCATGTCATTTTCAATGGAGAAGATGATGCCACGTTAGCATCTGAAATAGTTGACAAAATTATTATTTCCAAAAAAATGGTCCGAGTAAATATCATCAGAATAAAATATGGGTCCTGCCGAAATCATTCCTTTTCTATACATTTCGATTTTTCCTTTCTCTATTACCAACTTGGGCACTGCAAAGAAGGAAAGCTTTGGTAGGAAGCGACCAATATTTGGGTAATATTATCCACGTTTAATTCTATGCTAACATTATCCCTGTCTAAGACTGCATATAGGAGAAGAAAATATCACAATCCGTCAATAACATAATCCATAGATTGCAAAAACATCCCAATTTTTTCGGAAATCTAAGACCCATTGACAGCCCAATCGTGATGAGAATAATTTAATCAGTGTAGTACATGGAGGTAAAAGTTATGTCCCAATCGGTTGGTGAACTGAAAAGTTCGTCCTCGGGACCACATCTACGGTCAGATTTAACTACCATTCTTTCTGAACTTTTTCAGCAGTCCAAGTTGGTAGATGGCCTTGTTAATATAAGACTCAAACTTCTGGGCCCTACACGTACTTTTAGCTGCCCGCAAAATGCATGGACAATTTTATATAAAGAGACACCATATAATTACTCGTATTGGATGACTATTGCAAAGTCTGGCCTACTATTATGAATGATCTCAACCGTTCAAGTAAAGAAGAGGTGGAATATAGTTTCTCGGTTATATCCAACGGTTGAAAATCAACCGATGAGGCATCGGAACCAATCACATGATTATTTACGATCATTTGTCTTTCCTTCTAATTTTCATCGTACCGGAATCTGACCTGTCTTCTCTCCGGGGAAAAACAAAGCAGGTAAGTCGCCGGAGACATGCAATCCAACTATCCCGTCGACCCGGACTCCGGCACGATAGACTCAGCAAACTCAACTCCCCGATCAGGTAAATGGCATGAATCCAACCAGCAACGTATCCGGTTGATGTGCAGCTTCGGAGGCCGAATCCTTCCCCGGCCCCATGACAATCAACTCCGGTACGTAGGAGGTGATACTCGAATCGTAGCCGTTGATCGCAACACCAAATTCTCCGGCCTTCTCTCAAAGCTCTCCGAACTCTCCGACATCAACGATGTCACCGTCAAATACCAACTCCCAAATGAAGATCTCGACGCCTTAATTTCAGTCACAACTGAGGAAGACGTCCAAAACATGATGGAAGAATACGATCGTTTAACTACTCAAGGGGGTGCCGATATCAAAACAACCCGCCTTCGTCTTTTCTTATTTCCTCCCGGCGGTGGTGGCGTGTCGCGTGCCAGCAGCATCAGCTCGCTCCTTGGCGGCTCCTCCAAGCGAGAACACTGGTTTCTCGACGCACTCAATGGCGGCTCGGCTGCGCTCGAGCGAGGCCGATCAGAAGTATCTTCCATTGTTTCGGAGGTACCGGATTATCTGTTTGGACTGGACAACTCCGACGATCTAAAGCCGAAATCGCGGCTCGCGGAGAATGTTTCGGTAGCTTCTGATCCAGGTTCGCCATTTCCGCTTGCATCATCATCGCCGTACTGTTCGACGTCGTCTGCTACCGGCGTTGATGCAATTCCGGACCTGCCGCCGGTGAAGACTAAGCCGGGAAGTCAGGTTCCGGTGGACGAAATGATGGAGAACTGGGTTGAATCTGAACGGGTACCGGTTACACAGCAGATGGATTATGCTGGTAACCCAGTGTGGCATTACGTAGCAGAATCTCACATGGGCCCGGTTCAGCAGATGGGTTATGCCAGGAACCCGGTTTACTACGTTCCGGCGGGACCGTCTAGTGAAGTTCAGGTCCAACCGGTTCCGGTTCCAGTTCAGGTTCCCATGCAGTACATGCAGCAGATGCCGCAGGAACCAGCAACGACTCAGAATTACCGGAATCCAGTACCGTCAGTTGGACAGGTGTACGCACCGATGGTACATCCGCGGGAGATGAAACAAGTGCAGCCAATGGAAGCTTATGATTATGGTGGGGTCATGATGAGGGATGGAGTGAATCAGCCAGTGTTCTATGCTCCGAGGAATCCTGGGGTAATTCGAGGGTATCCAACGGCTGGGTTTGCTGTAGGGAGTGGGTCGCAGAGCAACGGTCCGGATGGGAAGATGGGTAAGCCTCTTTGATTGGGCAGGATTGGCGTGTGCTAGATGTGCGGTTTCGATGCCCTTATTTAGATTTTATGTGGGTGATTGACAACCATGATGTTATCATTGTGTCGATTCACATAAGTATTTGTGATCTACGGTGATAATTGTTTGTAACTTGTAATTATTATTCTAAACATTTTTGTTTAATGCCTTTTGGATGGGTTTGCATTGAAGTGAGAACTGATGCTCTCTCTTCCGAGATTTCAGAGACTCTATAAAGAACTCAGCAGATCAGACAATCTGAACCATTGAATTGTGGAAGACGCATCGGGTTCTTTGCTTTTGAAGGATTGGAGTGTCAAACTGGTGCAATATTTAGGTTGTGAAATCTACATTTGAGCACATTATACGGGTGTTTTAGGCAGTCCCAAAGTGGTGTATGACGAAACATACGTAAAATCAAAACGTGTTCTTCTAAGAATACAACCATATCATCTGCTAATACTCCATGTTTAATGGCAGTCGATAAGACCCGTTAAAACTCCACTGGTAGTATACGAGAGGAGAAATCACTGTAACTCGAAAAAAAAAAAAAAACGGAAGAAAAAGGGCTAATCACATTTTGTTCTTTTGTAAATCCTAACTGTAGGAGGAATGCGGAGCCAGTTTTTTGTGATCAAAGCTCCAGGTTTTCAGATGCTAGTACCATCCAAGCGCATGGCGTTTGAACTGCTAAACGTTCAAAGTCAGGAGACCCAAAGGTGTCTTCTAAGATTAGGAATTGTGGTTGGCATGGTGCTTCAATGTTGTGTGGTACACACTAATGGCGTATCAGTTTATATAGTGGTTAAGGAAATTAAGACCGCTATCGTTGTGCATCCGCCCATTCATTCTGGTGCTCTGTACCGTGGAATGCCATTCGACATAAAAGTTTAAACCAATAAGAGGTGGGCTAACAAGTTATATGTTTATTATGTCATCTCACGTAAAAAGCTTTTTTGCTCTTGCACATAGATTTGATAGGTAGAGTCATCTTGAGATTTGGACTCAAGACTTCTCCAGTTTGTTTGCCTCTCATGCCATGTTGGATTCCATTCAACTTAAAATTTTAAACTGATAGTAAGTGAGGCCAACAATATTCATAAGTCCAACAGGTTTCAATTTTATTGCAATTAATCGGTGATTCTTTTGATCCCTTATTAGTCACTAACCTTTTCTGTTTCTTTCGAACATTAGACATACACATGCAAAATCTTGGACCGTAGTCGCCCAAGTGAGAGACTCCTGCTCCTTGAAGGTTTTGATTGGTCCTTGAAGGCCTTAGTTTGCCTGGACCAAGGTGATCAGGTGAATTGTTTTCTATGAGAAACATGGTCCATGGTGCTCTCTACGTACGGATTGGCCTAGGCGCAGTTAACAATAATTACGAGAACCAGTACGCTGACACTAGCTGGTTTACGGCCTATCACTTAATTTTCTATCTTTAATCATAAATTATTATCAATTTTCAAGGAAACATCTATAGGAAATAACCAACTTTACTGCCCAAAGAAAATTATATGTATAAACTCTCCCCAACCAAACCAAATTATCCAGAGTTAATTGTGCTCCTAAATTTTTGGCCAATTTTTTAAGTCGTTTGTCGTCGAGCTTGTCTGCGGTGACAATTGAACAGCACATCTTTAATCAGGGTTGGTTGTTCATTGAAGGCCTGATTGGCCATATTAGATTATGCAGTGTTATCTTACATAGATTTATATGAGAAAGCAGGGCTTCTATGGGCCTCAACATTTACAATAAGGGCATCCAAGACTATGCACTGAATTATCTAAAAATGTATAATCAATATATAAGCAAATAGTTTTCCAACATTTTTCCTAGAATACTCTTAGTCGCAAGTTTGAGTCACTGCTTTCTCCTTTGACTAGGAATAGATTTGGAAGAGTGTAGGAGAGATTCGCTTTATAATTTTTGCATGTAATAATAATTTTCTTATAAAGTACGGCCTCCAATATAGTGCCCCACTTTTGCATGAGAGGAAACCATCTTTGGATGATCCGACCTGTCCATGCTCAAGCTTTGATCCACAGTGGCATAAAGAGATAAATGTGTTTTGATGAATCTACCACTTAGAAACCAAGTTTTTCCGCAGTCACTTTCATACAAAGACCAGGTCACGAAGTATCATAATTCATGCTACCTTGAGTTATACAATGGATGGTGAAAATGTTTACACTGCTATTTTTTTAGGCATCTCAAATTGTCGAAAATCTGCACTTGCAGTGTTTGCATATTAGCTAGTAGAAGATTTGTTACTCATATAGTTTCTTGTAACATTTTGAAAAAAAAAAAATAAAAAAAAATGATATAAGATAAGGAGAAGAGAGAGAGTGCTCAAAACGCACTCTCCTCTCTCTCAAGTCTCTCTGTTTCACGTGGACCATCACGCACTGGGGAGGCGGATTTCGCCACCATTGAACAGTCGGGAACGAGGTAGGATCACTCTACCCTTCCCTTTTGTGTTAATTTCAACGTTTAAATACCTGTAAATGCCGAAAAACGGCATGAAAACGTAAGTTTTTGCAAAAATCCGTGCGTACTAATTTTCCTAAAAAATTTGGATGAGATGGTGTCGGATTTAGATCTGGGCCGTTCATATTGTGTATGATGAAGAGAGGAAAGAACCCACACAATTTTGTGACGATCGGACGGCTAGGAACGCCAAAAAACAGTAATACGAGAGTTTTGGAAAAGGAAACAAAAAGAGTGAAAAAACGCTAGATTTAGGAAGGATTTGTGAAAATAGATGGTGGAAATGGAATGTACGTAAAAAACCGGACACATGGGTGTAAAAATCACAAAAAACGGAGCTCCTGGGGTCACGCCGTGACGTGACAGCTAGTCCGACGGAAGCGCCTCACCACAGGGCGGGTTCGATGCGTGGCGCTTCCCGAGACAGCGCCCGGCACGCGCTGCGCGTGCGGCGGGCCCCATTTGCAGGATTTTTGTCCTTTTTGACCCTTTTTGCCTTTAAACCTTGATTTTAGGAGCTACAGAGGTCCAAATCACGATCCGAAAGAGGCGTTGTGATCGTCTTGACAAGGCGGACCTAGATTTAGGATAAAAATCTAGTTTGGAGTAACTTTTTAGTAGCGAAACTACGAAATGCTATTAGATGATTTAGATCGGGCGTCGATCAATGGGATGATCGAGGCTTTAGATTTTGGTTATATTTGTTAACCATGACATGATTTATGTCCTGACAGGTACATCAGGGCATACACCTTGATATTGGATAAGTGTTTGTTTAGGGATATTGCGATACTGAGGTAGGTGATTTCATTCACACTTTTTCTATGATTCTCAAATAGTGATTTGATGATTTGAGTCTTTGAGGCATATGATTTATGCTTTATCCTACGTGTGAGATTGACTTCAGCATGTAACTTCGCATGTGCGTGCTATCTTTATGGTAGTTATTGCATGCACTGTTTTGATATTTTTCGTGATATCCACTTGGATTTTTGGTCTTCTTGACATGTGGGAGTCACTCTGACTCGATATTTGAGACTATTGATCTGTGGTAGGATTACGCATTTTCACCCTGTGAGTGCACGAGTGCAGAGTGAGGGTGAAAGGGGTGAAAAGCGGGTGTCTGTGCAACGCGACTTTCGTGAGTGCCTACACATGGTGACATGATGACGTGAGGGTGAAAGGGTGAGCGAAAGTGGTACGCTGTAGTTCAGTGAGTGCTGAGGGTGCACGAGTACCTGTGAGGGTGCAAGGGGTGAAAGGGGTGAAACGGATGGTACAGAGAGTCGACCCCACATTGCCGTGAGTGTATGTGAGACACTCGTAGGGCTTATTTGTGTATGGTTTGATTCTTTTGACATGCATTCATAGTTGATGATATCTTATTTATTGCGTATGGGCCTTGGTATGTTCTTCATCGTGGTGATTTAAGACGTTATATATTATTGATCATCTTTCGATCTTTATGCCTTGCGCTATATGCTTTGTTTTCTTGAGTTATTTTGAATGTATATGTCACACACTGTAAGACTTAGCTTCCGAGGGCATTGCTTTGTTTTGCCAGATGCCTCGGGGAGCTACGGAAGTGCGACGGTCGAGAGAAAGGAAAGAAGGTGGACTAGTGTGGAGTTGGACGGGGCTTGAGGGCCACGTAGATCGCCGTATACTGCTTAATGCAGTGGTGTACTTTTGGTTGGACTAGTATTGGCTTTTGGCATTCTCCTTAGTCATTGTATATATGGATGTATTAGACCCATATCACTTTGTATAGTGGTTATATGTTTATTCACGGATGATGTGGTGATGCGGACGGAGCCTTGGAGCTTTGGAACTTCACTATTACGTGTCTTTGCAGTTACAAAATTTCATCGTTGTTTTAATTTGTGAGCATGCTCAAAATGGTTACTTTTTGTTCTATTTTTCAGTATGGTTTTGAGGAGAAGTGACCCTCGGGGTTTTCTTAAATGGTATTTGCTTGATGCTGCCACAAATTTTAAATGATGAGTTTTAAGTTCTGGAATCCCATATATTTTTTATAAATAAATTATTATTATTTGCGTATAACTATGGGAAACAGATTGATAAAACCCGGGGTGTCACATTTCTACTCTGTATTTTTTCCTTGAATTGATAACTTACACACCTTATAGGTTTTTATATATACACTCTTTCTTGATATATTTATATTTTCTTTGGTGTTACTGACTTTATAATTAGGGTAAGCATTAACAAACAATGGGCTAACTAATGTTGAGGCTAAAGGCACTTGTGCAAATGCTAGATTTAGTATATTCTAAAGCAAGAGGATTACACACTAAAAATTTCCAATGCATGGCACTTTTATTGTCCCATCTCAGTTTTGTTAAAGGGAAGGTGAGTTTTGTATGGTGACCCGGGTTTTAGAAAAGGATTTTTGAAATAAAATTTGAAATTTTAAAACTTTCCTGCAGGATTTTTTTATTATAAATATATATGACGTACTTATTTTTCTCAATTCCACATACAACCCGGTGTCACATTAAAACCTTCACGTATAATAGCAGAAATAAAACATACGATTACAGGATCCCCTGGTCACAGCCCAAACAAGAAGTAATTTAGGTTCAAATTAAGGTTCAGATTAAAAATATCAATGTTGTCTGTCTTATTACATTCATCCTCAAGTGTTCATTATTTTAAAATGAAAGATGACAAATAAAATGTCTACTAACTACTTATCCATACTTCTCTTCTTATTCCCCTTAGTTACTTTGGTCAAGCCGACTGCTTAATCCTCTCACGCTTTACCTGAAATGTTTTGTAGGGGTGAGTACGATGACTCAGTAGGAAAATACCTAAATCAGTCATTTGAAAACTATGACAACATTATTGGCATAAATTAAGTAGTGCAAACAATTAAATATTATATCATAAGTATGATATGAATGTTATACAACATTTATGCCTTCATAAAAATCAATGTTTCCAATAAATTCTAATATATCCTTCAAATATCATACATACACGTTCATTAAGACTTATCAAATAATGACGTATCATAATCTGTTATATCACTATGTGGTAGCATCCTACCACAAACCCATCTAGGTAATGGTCAAATATCCTCGAGGATGACTGACATTTTTGTCCATGTATGATAACTATATAGTATACTATGCATGTAGAGGACTCACATCCAACTACGTTCAGCCGTGGATACTACACGGGCTACACTAGTCCTCATGGGGGCACTAGATCACAAGAGAGCAGTTCCCCATGATACAATACTCTCTACAATAGGCCCCTTTAGGGCAGCTATCAACTTTCAAAAGTCAGCGGCCAACTGATCTTCCTAGCATGACAACCAGAGGGGTCTTACAATTCGCCCCAGGCAAGGCTCAACTCTCACGAGTCTCCTAATTTTAGGATAGGCACAACTCTCTTGAGTTGCCTAATTTCAGGCTAAGCACAACTCTCTAGAGTCACCTAATTTTCATTCATTAAAACATTTTTTTTTCCCTTGCGGGTGGAATTCATATTGAGTCACAATTTTTCATTCCATAATACATCATATAAAATCAATTTACAAACTTTCATTTTGCAAGCCATATTTTAATTTACATAAATCATTGACTAGTTAATTCTAGTCTTTGGCATAGGTACACATATAACCATGGCTCAACATTTCTAAAATCATATCTTGTACCATACTATGTATCATTCAATAGAAAATTAATAACTTAGTTTTAATTATCAAAGTTATTAAATTAGCAATTATATTGATTACAAATTATACTTACCGTAGCTCAATTACATTGCACACTTATAGAACTTACATCCGTGAATCAAAAATTTCAAATCACATAACATCAAGCTATCAAACCATGTTTACCAAATAATCATTATGTGCACCTATCTATGTTCAATACCGAGTGTTATGTGCCATGCCTAGGTGTTGTGCGCCATGCACACTGATCACATGCCAGGTTAGTATCGATGGCGCGTACATTTCGGTGTAGTGCGCTAGGCTCAACTTGTTCGCAGTGCTTTGGAGGGATGTGCCATACTTGAATGAGGTGTCATGTGGTGAAGCAGTATTTTGTGTCTGATTAGAACATAGTGTACTAGAGTAATAGATGTATGCTAGGTACTAAGCTTATTACTAAGCACTAAACGCAAAGTTGGTTAGTCATGTGTAGGGTGTAATGTGGCCTACTCATGTGCTGGCCACCAAGCACACCACCCATGTGCTTAGTAATAAGCTTAGTACCTAGCATACATCTATTACTCCAGTAAACTATGTTCTGATTAGACACAAAATACTGCTTCACCACACTACACCTCATTCAAGTATAGCACATCCCTCCAAAGCACTACTAAATGTTTAATTTTGGCTAAAAGACCCCTAGTTTAGTATTCAATTAGATTATCTAATAGTCCAAATTGCAAAATTTAGCTTGATTGACCATCCAAACCTTAATTTTCTCAAAATCAACGGTTAGATGATTATTAGAGCTTATTAGAGGATTAATGTACGGTTTTGATAATTCTAATTTAGTCTTTTATTTTGCAGATCAACTAAAATATGCTTGGATGGATCAAATCGAATTTCAACAATGTAGATCATCTTCAAGATCAATAAGGCAAGAGGGGATGGTTTCCTAAAATAAGAAGAGTTCTAATAAGGAGAGGAGATTGGGGATAACTCTTGGAAGAAGAGGAAGTTTCCTAGTAGAAAAATAATTCTTAGAAGATAAGGAAAGAGATGGAGAAAAAGAAGGAAGAGCAAAGTCTATAAATAGGGGAGCTGTATGAGGGGGAGGAGAGTTGTTTTTGGAGAGTTGGGTTTTTCTTTGTCTTCTTTGTTCAGCTTCCTTGCTTGCCTCTTTATTTCTTTGTTTCTTGTTCTTCAGTTCATTGTTTTTGTTTCCCTCTTAAGCACCATTAGTCTCTATTATATTGACTAATTCAAGCATAAGCCAACTTTCCTGAAGTTATCTTTTTAGATAGTGGGTGCTGTTAGCATGTTTCCATGGTCAAGTTAGTTTCAGCAGTTAAGTCTCTTTTCAGATAGTGGGTGCTATTTATTTTGTAAAGGTTGTTAAGATAGAGTCTGTTTTCTTTTTATTCAGTACGTGTCACCTATTTGTAAGACCTAGAAATCTATTTAAGGCCAAGCTTGGATACCAGAATTGTGTGAAAAAAATTATTCAACTCAATTAAATTGAGTCTGTGAAATTTGATCCTACATATTCTCCGTACCTCTCTTTCCCTTGTCTGCCACGCTCTCTCTTCCAGGACCCAATTGCTCAAAACAAGTCACATAAATCAGGATTAATCTCCAACCCAGTTTTCTTTTCCATTCTCGCATTCCTGTTGGAAACCGATTTCCACCCTTGATCGCACCCATCACCGCACCTCCCATCCATCTCTTAGCATTATATTCTCACTTACCCAGTACTGCCCACAACTGTGTTTAGCCCTACTTCCACACCTCTCCAAACTCTCAAAGTTCCCTGGCCACACCTTTCCACCGGCCAGCACCCAGCACTGGTCGTTCTCCTCTACTCCAGCACGGAAAGCCCAACTCATCCCTGGGCAGGCGGAGGCAGCCCTGAACCAGACGACGCCCAGAAAGGCGTTGTTTTTCTTCATCACTGCAAGGCTAGGCTGCCCAGCCCATCACCGGACGCCCATCTCCACCGTGCCACGACCAGGCAACGTCCAACCGTGGGACGCCAGAACGCTCCACCCAAGCCAGGCACCTTCTCTGACAACAACCGCTCCAGCCTGGCGTCTCCATCTCCTTCTCCGGGAAAACTCTGGACTTTTTGGGAAGTTTCAGATAAAATTCCGAATTTTCCCTTCTGGATTATTTTGAATTACATTCCATGTCCTATACTGTTTTTATCCGCATTTTATATTACTCTGTGTGAGCAATCCACATTCTGTCTTATTTCATTACTGTTTAATGCAATTAACGGTTCTGGATTAAGGATGGAAAATCTTTGAATTATTGGTTACTTTAATTCTGAATTTCAATTAAAATCTAGGGCATGTTCTTAGGATAGATTCTAGTGTGATTACTGTTCTTGATCTTCATTTTGGGTTAGGAAAACAGATCTAAGCCGTTAATCATGAAATTATTTACTTTGATTAGATCTCAAAGAATTTAAAAATCTGACGAATTAGTCTGTCAGATAACTAATCCAGGCCATGTTGAACATATTGAGATAGGTTGATCAAATTTTTGGAAGCCCGAAGTGAAGAAATTGGACAGTATTAATCTAGGGAATTAGATTTTCTTAATTTTTCTAGTTTTAGTTTTAATTGGGAAATTATTGTTTCTTTTTCTGTTCTTCCTGGAAGTTGACTTTTGAAAATTCATTGGTAAACTAAATATGGAATATGGAAATTTCCTGTTAATTTTTGTGAATTGATTGAAGTTTAAATAATTAAATTTTATTAAAAACTCCAAAATTCTAAAGTGAGTCCCACTCAGGTGGATTCGACACGTATTTGCGTAGGCTATATCATTTATGATTAGCCTCGATAGCACTTGCGGAAAACATCGAGCAACAAGTTTTTGGCGTCGTTCTATGAGAAAGCAGCCAAGTTACTACCACCCATGTGCTGGCTATTATGCACGCAGTCTAGGTGCTAGGCTTTATGTTCCATGTACAAGCTTTGGTTTCCAAACCTACTGTCATGTGGAAGGTGTCATGTGAAATGTGCTGATTATACTACCCAAGTATTGGGTGCAATGCATGATGTCCAAGCTAGGCGTTGTGCAAACATGCCTATACTAATGGCCAATGTCTTCCATACAATAGCCGCCCCACATTTTCCTTGCACTAGGTAACAAACTCGCTATAGTGAATACATGTTCCCACACACAATTGGTGCTAACGTTTTGCAGAATTTACATCCATTCCATTTGGTAAACCATGCCCCACTTAGGTTTATAGTTAAATTTTACATGTTTGACTCCCTGGATGGTAAAACGTGAATGTTATATGGCTTAGCATGGCTTAAAGCCATTTATGACTACCTTTTCTTTTCTTTTTTTCATTTGTTTAAGAATAATGATTGAAAGTTTGAAAGTCATCAAAGTCATTATAAATCATATCCTTCTTAAGTTATCAACATCATCTACTCTTCCACCATGTGCAATGCGTCATGCATAATAAGACTTATACCCTATAATCTATATTATCGTCTACCACTCATTTATAGATGATAAAAAGTGTAAAATGTTTCAAAACCAAGCATGCGCTCATACTTATCAACTATAAGATTAAGATCAAAATCCTCATCAAAGATACTTAGCAAACTATAATACGGAGAACTCCTACTTATAATATATATTAAGATTGCATGGAACAGCATTATCATAATATGGATTAATCACATGTCAAAGTGTTCCAATTCAACCAATGTCTTGATCACATCTTATATGAGTATCTCAACTATTGCTTACATGATCGGTGCATCTCAACTATTGCTTACATGATCGGTGCACAAGTCAATTAACTAAGAACTAAACAATAGAGGACATATATATATATATATACATATAGATCATGCGCTTATATCGATAACAATGATCTTTAAAAAATTTCATAAAAAAAAATCATGGGATCGTTCTTCTACAGTCTTCTTTTCCAAAGACGTGTGGTATGGCTGATCCTTGGTGCAGCCTCTCTCTCTCTCTCTCTCTCTCTCTCTCTCTCTCTCTCTCTCTCTCTCTCTCTATTTGTGTTTCACGCATTCCTCTTCTTCTCCCCTTCTTATCCCAATTTTATTTGACTTTCTTCTTTTCTATCATATTTCCTACCTATCCTATCTAATTTTTTAGGTGTCCTCATCTTTTCCTAATTCTCTATATTCATTCTTATCTCCTTCTCATTTTTACCCCATATCTGATTCTAATTAAGTACCTATCATCATCCTTTCCCAACTAACTAGGATTCTCTAGGTTCATTGCACTTGGACACTTCCTGGCTTTAGGTAGGGAATTTCTCCAAAAATGTTATCTTTGAAGACTTAAACTCTAGTTCTAGAGTTTTGCCTATTCATTCTATAGTTATTAGGGCATCTAGCTTTTTGTTGTCAATTCTATGCAAGAAATATATATATATATATATATTATAAAAATACAAGTTATTACATTTTGTTTGTGTTTTACCCACCTTTACTCGTTGCAAGTTAAGCTAAACAAGAGGCAATAATTCTTGCATGGTCTCCCTAGTTAGATTAATGAAAGAGGATTGATATTAAAGCCTCTCTTAGTCTTTTGGTCATTTGCACTTGTTTTGTACGTTGAGTTTTCCATCGCAAAACTATAAAAACACTTCTAATGTCAAAAAAATCAAGAGGGGAAAACACTAAGGTAAAAGCAAGCAGGAAAAATATATATTTTTCCTTAACAAAATATAGTAAAGTGCTTTATTCCCAGCTAATGATTAACACTTCCCTTCTAGTTTTCGTGATTAGCTACTAATAATCAATGTATGGCGTGTCGTCCCCTACATATTGCTTTATAGATGGTGGGAGTCAAGAAGTAACAAAATTAAATGCAAGGCCTATGCCTACACACTCTCTAACCTTAGGTCATGATAAATCGTTCAGTTTCATGATTACCCCATTTTTCATCTTTACGAGGTGGCACCTTGCTCACTTATTTCTAAACTCTTGAGCTCTCCTTTTTACCAAATAGAATTTAGAGATTCTAATTAAGAGGTCATTGAAGGGGTCTTGGCACAACAGTAAAAATTGTCATCATATGACTTTGAGGTCACGGGTTTGAGTCATGAAATCAATTTCTCGCAAAATGTAAGGTAAGGTTGCCTACTATAGGCTCTTGTGGCTGGTCTCTTTTCTGAACCTGCATAAACAAGTGCTTCGTGCATTGTGACTGCCTCCTTTTTAATTAAGAGGGTAACTACTTTGAGCTCTAAAATCAGTCCTTACTAAATTAAATATATTCTTTTCCTGTCTTTATGAGGCAGCTCTTGCTCAATAATTTCTGAACTCATGGAGCTCTCCTTTTTACCAAATAGAATTTAGAGAATTCTAATTAGACCAACTACTTTTGAGTTTTAAAATACTCTTTATCCTAATTAAAGGCCTCCCTTCCCCCTCTTTCTCCTCTGCTTTTTACCACGAAAAGCTTTACATAATTTTCCAATAGAAAAGAAATTGCCTACTGATTTTATTTTTAATGATTCAAGAAGTTAATTCAGCCTCTAAAAATAATTAGGTCAGATCATCTAACGGTAGGTTGCGCTCAGCTAGATTGGTTTTTGGAGTTAATCCCGAACTCTCAGTCCACGTAGCATTTCTCAAACAAAAAACCAAAACTTAATTATCAGAACCTGTGTCGTATAGTGCTTAATTGCAAGGTGCCAGAGACAAATAAAAGCCATTTCCAGAGTATGTTTGTGTGACTCATTCTGTGTCCTACGAACGCTAAATATGGCTAATTACAGTTCTAGGACTGCGGTACAGTTATCTTAACATCCACTAATTATGGAACTTACCTTCCGAAAAGCAATTCTGAGACGGAAATATCTCCATCAGTGCAATGTTTTGTCAATGTGCTGGTTTTCTGACACACACTAGCAAGTAATTCACTAGTCAGTGTCGTTCAGGGTGGTTCCGTTCAGGGTGGTTCAAAACCAAACCCAACTACATATTCATTGTGTAACCGTACAAGAATTCATTCCAACATTAAGTTCTGTTACCGACTTCAACCTTGCCCTTTGGTCCCAAAACCACCCAATGGCTGCTTGGAGTATTCACCCATTGTCGCAAGTCTTCTTATTATGTCACCTGTGGCGATTTTCGAAAATAACATAGGCAAAAGTATAAGTGGGGCTCTTTTTTCAGTGATCCAAACCATCCAGACACCGAAATTTGAACTCATCTGAACATCGCATGCGTCAGATTTGTGCACTTCGGACCTGCTGTTAAAAATCGAAATCTGATCATGTGTGTATGACAATAAGCGGATGACGAATCAAGCGGCGTTCCAATCCTCTAAAGTTAGGAAAATTTTCGTTTAACTCGTCCTTGTCAAGCTTGACCAAATAAACGGTTTGGATCTTTGAAAAAGTGAGCCCTATAATAACTTTAATTTTCAATGCTTACATCTCAAATGGCAGAGAAGTTCCCTATTTTAATATAGTGGCGATACTATGAGGGATGTTTTGAATGTCATGGCACAAATGCGTTTTCAATTACATGAATATTCAATAAAAAAAGGTAGCCCCAGTGCATGAAGCTCCTGCCTATACAGGGTTCAGAGAAGCTGCGAGCTATAATGGTCTAAAGTAAGCAGCCTTACCTTGTATTTTTGCAAGAGACTGATTCTACACCTTGAACCCATGACCTCAAGGTCACATGACAATAGCTTTTACCTCTGCCTAAATCACATGAACATTCAATATGGCGTTTAAAATGGTAGCTCATTGTCTGGATTGGAAGGCAATATGTTCCCAACGGTATCAGATATTTGAAACATAGCATGTAGATGTGGTTGAATAAACGGTTGGATCATCAAACAACTGGGGGGCACATGCACGTCTTGTTCAGCATGGAAAGCCATTTGCCTGCAAAGAGGCCATTGAATTAATTGAAAGCATGGATTCTGCAGATGTGAGTGTCAGGCTATTACAAAATCTAACTCTTCTAGGCTGCAAGGACGGATATATTCATGATCTGGACGGAATCCACATGGATTATGGGCCCACGTCAATCGTTGTCTCATTTGCAGAGTAAAGTCTGAAAAGATCAATGGCTACCATTAATGGAACTTAGGATATAAATCATGATCAAGTGGTTATTAGCAAGTTGTAGCTGTTTACTGGGTCTCGTGACAGATGCACCGATACCCCCAATATGCTTTTATCGATGATGTTCATCCAGTGATCAGACCTATTTTTGTCGGCCAAGATTTGTGTATTTTCCATTTCGGGACAGTAGTAATTAGGACCATTCAACGTAGATGATTTTGTGCGTCCGGAAAATGTGTGGTTTGGATAGAAAACATGTGGCCCAAATGCACTTGAAAAGTTTTGTAGTACGTACTGAATTTATGTGCAAAGCCAGACGTGCATGTGAGGCTACCAGCTGGGGATCCAAAGTGATCAGTGGCAGAGGCACCACCTTCCGTAATCCTGCAATTCTTCTTCATTAAGAGGTCATAATCGGACCTAACGGGGCGTCCGAGAAACGTCTATCGGGAGGTTGGCCGAAAGTTGGTCTAGTCCTTCATTTGCCTAACTGGGTATGGTACCCCACGCTCAACCAATAAATGAATCTCTGACTCAACAAGGCCAGTCCATGAATCGATCAAGGTCGAGGGTTACATGCATGAACGTCTATATCCATGATCACGTGGTTGTAACTCCTGTTGGCAGGACATAAAATGTTGGCCTCGGTGCACAAGCTTTCACCCATGCATAGTTAGAAAAGGGCGGCACGCAACTTTATCTTCCACGGCACGACGACAACTTTACCATTGGTTTCCCTTCTTTTTGTTGGCAAGACATACAGCGAAATAATTTAGTAATGCACATGCAGTTACTGGAGCCAGAGACTAGGATTCATAAATCAATCGGTCTAGAGTAGTCGCATTAAGGTAAAATCAGTTGTAAGCTGGCCGAAGTTATAATGTGTCCCCATCGCATCATCTGGACCCAAAAGATACAAGCAAAGGAGCCAGCAGCCCGTTAAATATCGCCGTAATATTTTCCATATTTCTAGTCCCCAAAAGAACTGCCACCATTAAGAGCAGATACGACCCTCGTAGTTGTCATCCAACTCCCAGACCCTATTAATATGGCCAACTCCCTCTCCTTCTCTTCACTTATACCACCACTTTTCTCTCTTCCCTAACATACTCCAATGGGCAGCCTCGGCAACACAACGTTCCCCCATTTCCCCATTGACGGTTTGAAGCACTTGGATCCCGAAGAGTTCCGGAAACAAGCGCATCAAGTCGTCGATTTCATTGCTGACTACTACAAAAACATCGAGAGTTACCCGGTTCTAAGCGAAGTAGAACCGGGTTACCTCCGAAACCAGCTTCCCGAGACTGCTCCCTACAAACCCGAGTCCCTCGAAACGATCCTCGAAGACATCCGAAAGAATATCATTCCTGGTTTGTCACACTGGCTCAGCCCGAACTTTTTCGCTTACTTTTCGGCCACGGGAAGCACAGCTGGTTTCCTAGGCGAAATGCTGTGCACATCATTTAACTCAGCTGGTTTCAACTGGCTCGCTTCACCAGCTGCTACCGAGCTCGAAAGCATAGTAATGGACTGGCTAGCGAAACTATTAAAACTTCCAGTATCTTTCATGTTTTCGGGTAACGGTGGTGGTGTAATACAAGGGTCCACAAGTGAGGCCATACTTTGCACAATCGTAGCGGCTCGGGATCGTGCGCTTGAACGAGTTGGGAGACAAAATATTGAGAAACTAGTAGTGTATGGTTCCGACCAAACGCATTCATCTTATGCTAAATCTTGCAAGATTGCTGGTATTCTCCCTTGGAATATCCGTAGCATAAAAACATCGGCAGACGCTGGTTTTGCCCTAGATGCACGTCTACTTCGTGCAGCAATGGAAGCCGACGTATCAGCCGGTTTCATACCGGTTTATCTATGTGCCACGGTGGGAACAACATCTACGACGGCTGTGGATCCATTGGAGGACCTAACTGATGTAGCAAGAGAATACAATGTTTGGGTGCATGTAGATGCAGCATATGCAGGGAGCGCCTGTATCTGCCCCGAGTTTCGTCCATGCTTGGATGGGGTGGAACGGGTCGACTCGATCAGTATGAATCCACATAAGTGGCTGCTCACCTATTTGGACTGCTCTTGCTTGTGGGTTAAAAGACCAGATTTGTTAGTGAAGGGCTTAGCAGCTTGTCCCGAATTCTTACGAAACAAACCTAGTGACTTGAACTTGGTAGTAGATTATAAGGACTGGCAAATCGGATTAAGCCGACGGTTCCGGGCACTTAAGCTCTGGCTCGTGATTCGACGCCACGGGGTGGCAAACCTGCAGGCCCACATCCGATCGGATGTCCAAATGGCGAAGACCTTTGAAGGGCTTGTGAATGGTGACAAACGATTCGAACTTGTGGCATCTAGACGATTCTCATTGGTTTGTTTTCGCTTAAATCCTTATCATGGCCCCATGACTGAGTCGATTCAGGTCGATGAGTTGAATCGGAAGCTACTCGAATCGGTGAACTCGACGGGAAGGGCGTTCATTACTCATACGGTTGTAGGTGGATTATACATTTTAAGGCTTGCTGTCGGATCCACGTTGACAGAGGAGCACCACGTGATTAACACATGGAAGTTGATAAAGGAGAAAACTGATCTTATTTTGCTTAGTAATACTGCCTAAGCTTTTTAATTACAGGGATTTCTTCGTCAGAGCCTTTTATATTAATTTTACATTTTTATTTTCTTGTTCAACTTGATGAACAATATAAGCGTTGTAAGGAGGTAAAGAGTATATTGCACCATTTGGGTTCCTGTTTGCATTGAGCCCTCAATGTTTGATATCGGTTCGCATTAGAAGGTTCGCATTATTATTTTTTCCCCTCTTATATATATATATATATATATATATATATATATATATATATATATATATATATATATATATGATGTTAATGATGTTGTTTGCCCCTTTTTGTTATCTCAAACTAGACATTATGAACTGCCTGATTAGATACTGAACAATCTAATCGTTTAAATAGATATGCAACACTGAACTAGCCGTTAGAGCCGGATAAGTAAGGATTAAATAATCCAATAAATCTTGTTATTTATTATTAATTTTACCAAGGCAGAGTCTGCTAAAATCCAATAAGCTGGATTATATAACACTAGCCCATCTTTTCCTCAGTAACAGCACCAAATATATGATCAGTCTTCATCCAATACATGAAATCAATGAAAGAGACTCTAAATATACACAATTCTTAGAATTAATGGTCATTCCTCGGCAAACAAACGATGAAACGAAGGACATGAGCAGCAAAAACCTCAGTAGCTCCTTGGTGGTGCCGCCACACTAATAGGCGCCATACCCATTGTACACTCTGTTGCAGGTTCGAGGTAGCTTATCTTCATCCCACTGTATTAGTGAGCTCATGGGAGTGTATGAGTCTTAAGTTCGTAAAATTCTTTGCTTGGTACCAGGAAAAGAAAATGTACAAGAAGAGTCAGGTGGCTAAAGTCCATAAGTTGCTAGAATTTTAGGTGCAGAATAGAAGCAGCCATAGTTTAAAATTTCAAAAATTTGACTCGATTTGAATAAAAGTAGGCACAGTTTAAAAACTCAAAAACTTGATTCGAGTCAAAGTTTAGATAAGTTGAGTTAACTCAGAGCTACTGGTGAAGAACTCAAAATACTCCGAGAGAGATTCAAAATGTTTTTTTTACTAATATGTAGTTATATGCATAATTTCATTTTGAAAGCAAAATTAAGCTATAGGTGCGTTGGTTAGGATCTAATATTGTTGACTAAAACGTCATGTGTCCAAATCTTAGCCTAGTCATTTTGCTTTATTTTGCACAAGTCAACTCGTATTTTCTGCAGTGTCTGAGTACTCCACTACAATAACTCTGAGCCAACTCGTTTTGGCAAAGTCGGCATTCTATCCGCATCTTGAGTTTTGACACTTAAAATTTACACAGTCTTAGAGTACTGGTTGCTTTATATTTTTTATGTCGCCAATCTCTGGAAAGAGCAAATTCTATGAATTGAGTGAATGGCTCAAAAATAGAATATTAGGGGGTGGTGCAATGAACGAGTGATACATAGAAGGTATCCACTCTTGGGCATGATGTAGCTATGTTGATGACCGGAACCATTGCTTTCTTTTCTACCCCTGATCGTCCATTTGGATGCCGTGAATCACCTGATGAAGAGTGGGGGTGTATGATAGTAGAAATTACCTTACCAAAGAAAAACAATCAGGAGATTACATTAATCAGATGGGTTCTAATTTTGTTGCATGGGTCGTTGGCTGGCCCATAACATATACATTTTTGTAGGCTTAGTTTTCAGTAATCATGTCCGTTACACGTAAGTACGACAGAAACAAAGTACTTAATAGATCCGTGAAAGAGGGCTCCCAAAGTATCATTTAGAAGAGACAGCTGCACCAAAGGTGGGGTGAGAAGGACCCGCGCTCTTGTCGTACTTGCAAAAGAGTACGCCCTAGTTGCCAAGTAATCCGCCACAGTGCAGCTGTGCTGGAAGGTGATGCTTTGAAACCAATTCAGCAGCCTATTGCAGTCCATTTTACCCTGAATTGCTGTTAATGAAACGAGGTCGCTGGTCACCTTCAAAATTCTGGAACTCATAACTTCGATCACCAATTTGTAGTCCCCACAAACCTCTAAAGAACGCATATTATTAGCTATAGCAAGTTTTAAAATTTAATAATAATAATAATAATAATAATAATAATAATAATAATCATCATCATCAAGACCTTATCCCAATTAGGGGTCGGCCACATGAATCTTATTCCTCCATTCCACTCTATTAAATACCATGGTTTCATTTAGTCCCAAAGTTTTTAAATTTTTCCTCACCACTTCTATCCACGTTCTTTTGGGCCTTCCCCTTGCCCTTTTAGAACCTTCAACTTGTATTGCCTCACTCCTTCTAACTGGTGCCGTTGGTGGCCTCCTTTGAACATGTCCAAACCATCTAAGTCTAATCTCCCTCATCTTGTTACCTATTAGTGCTATCCCTAAATTTCCTCTAATATTTTCATTTCTAATTCTATCCTTTCTTGTCTTACCACTCATCCATCTCAACATCCTCATTTCTCGCGACACTCGCCCTATGAGTATGATGTTCTCTTAACCGCCCAACACTCGATCCATAGAGCATGGGCCTACTAATAGCCATCCTATAGAATTTTTCCTTTAGTTTGAGTGGCACCCGCCGATCACATAAAACACGATGCACATCTCCATTTGTTCCAACCCCGCTTGGATTCTGCAGGTGACCTCCCTCTTAATCTCTCCACTCTCATGGATCAATGATCCTAAGTATCGGAAGTGGTCTCTCATCGGGGCCTCTTGGTTATCAATCTTGACTCAGGTGCTCCACTCTACTCTCCTTACTAAAATTACATTCAATATATTTTGTCTTAGTTCTACTAATTTTAAATCCTTCCGATTCTAATGCTTTTCTCCATAACTCAGTTTTATGTTTCCACCCTCCCTTGTCTCATTAAGTAGGACTATATCGTCTCGCAAATAGCATGCACCAGGGAATCTCCTCATGCGGATGTTTTGTTAACTCATCCATAACTAATGTGAAAAGGTATGGACTCAATCTTTGATCCTTGGTGCAATCCAGAACGGTGACGGAAAATCACAAATGGTCACGCCACTAATGGTCTTAACATTTATTCTTTGCTCCCTCATACATATCTTTAATTATGTCTATATACTCACGAGAAACCCCTTTAACACCCAACACCCTCCATATTAACTCTCTAGGGACCTACTATCATAAGCTTTCTCTAAGTCAATAAAGACCATGTGTAGGTCTTTTCTCCTCTCCCTATATTTCTCTACTAATTGTCTTAATAAGAAAATAGCTTCATGGTAGACCTCCTGTGCATGAAACCAAACTGATTCTCCGATACACTTGTTTCATGTCGTAGCCTCTTCTCAATCACTCTTTCAAAAAGTTTCATAGTGTGGCTCATAAGTTTGATCCCTCGATAATTAGTGCAACTATGAATGTCTCCTTTATTCTTATAGATTGGTACAATAGAGCTTTTCCTCCACTCATCAGGCATTTTCTTTGATTTTATAATCTTGTTAAACAACTTGGTCAACCAAACTACCCCACTATCTCTCATATGCTTCCAAACCTCTATTGGTATCCCATCAAGCCCTATGGCCTTTCCTGATTTCATCTTTCTCAAGGCCTCTTTTACTTCAAGCATTCTAATCCTATGTTCATATCTATAATATCCAGTGTTATTTAGATTTATAGATTTTCAATCCCTATATTCTCGTGGCCATTGTCATTTAACAATTTTTGAAAGTATATTTCCCACCTTTGTTTGATCTCATCATCTTTGACTAATACCCGTGGATCATCGCTTCTAATGCACCTAACATGCTCTAAGTCCTTACCCTTCTGTTCTCTTACTTTTGCAAGTTTAAACACATCTTTCTCACCTTCTCTTGTTCCTAGTCTATTATAGAGCTCATCATATGCTTTAAGTTTTGCCTCACTTACTATTCTCTTAGCAACGTTTTTAGCATTCTTATATTGTTCATAGTTTTCATTATTTTTAATCTTCTGTCATGCTTTAAAATGCATTCGTTTTTCTTTAATAGCTTTTTGCACTGTTTCATTCCACCACCATGTTTCCTTTGTTAATAGCCTTTTACCTTTAGATACTCCTAAGACATCTTTTGCCACTTTCTTAATAGACTCAAAACGTATTAGTCCACATGGTATTTACTGCTTCATAGTTCCACTTTCCTTCTACCATCAACTTATTTTTGAATGAGGTTATTTTCTCTCATTTTAAGTTCCACCACTTAGTTTTTGGATGTGTATTAAGTTCAGTTCTTTTACTCCATCTTTTAATATGAATATCCATAACCATTAACCTATGTTGTGAGGTTAAACTCTCACCGGGTATCACCTTACAATCCTTACATATAAATCGTTCATTATTCCTAAGTAGAAAAAGTCTATTTGACTTTTATGAAGTCCACTTTTAAAGGTTATTAAGTGTTCATCCCTCTTCTTAAAGAGTGTATTTGCAATGGATAGGTTATATGACAAAGCAAAATCGAGGATATTCTCCCCCATCTCGTTTCGTTCACCTATACCATACCCTCCGTGTATTCTATCATATCCTTCCTTATCTTTTCCTACATGGCCATTTAAGTCTGCTAGTATAAATATCCCCTCAGTGTTGGGAATTTCTTGTATGACTCCCTCCATATCTTCCCAAAACTGTCTCTTAATTATATCTTGTAACCCTACTTGTGGTGCATATGCACTTATAATATTTATAATCTGCTCTCCTAGAATCATTTTTATTATTATAATTCTATCACTGATTCTTTTAATGTCCACAACTTTATCCTTTAATTCCTTATCCACTATTATTCCTACACCATTTCTATTATTTTCCTTTCCTACGTACCATAATTTATACCCATCTATTTCTCTAGCTTTAGCTCCTTTCCACTTTGTTTCTTGGATACAAGCGATGTTGACTCTCCTACGTTTCATCGTGTCTACTATATTCCATGTAGCGATGCGAATCTTATGTTTTGGAGATACCATAATTTATTATTATTATTATTATTATTTACTTTAGATAGGCAAGATGGTAAGACAAAGCGGCGATCAGTGCTAGGTTCCTCATTATGATGAAGGAGCTTGTTTCTGGCATTCCATTTAGTTCATAGAAGCATTGCATGAGCTGCAGGAAATAAAACAGATTATTAATTTGGGCTCACGTTTGCAAAACTAGACATTGCAGGCCTCATGGACGCTACCCATTTGATTAAGCGGGCAGATCGAAAGATCTACAAAGAGTAGTCCATAGGGTTTCGACGAAAGGACAACATAAGAATGGATGATCCACGCTTCAACATCCTATTTACAGAAAAGGCATTTATCATCTTCTAACCACAACCAACGCAGATTACTGCGAGGGGGAAGATGCTTGTGGATTATTTACCATATAAGCATTTTCAAGCTCGGAAGGATTGGCCTGTGTGTACTGAAACCTGTTTTAATTTTCGATGTGAAAATATGCGGATCTACCATATAACTGCTTAGGAATTGGATGTTACATAAATAGCCATTGTGATGTTAGCTGGCGCATTCGATGTGCATAATTTTCAAAGTACGAGAAAAAGGGGTTAAGATCATGGGATCAATGAGAAGTCGGTCAAATGGAGGTCATTGTACAAGCAATTGTTTCAGAAGAAGGCCTGTTGGTCCCAGACAAACCATTAAAGTTTTTGCGCTTTACAGGTGAGTTCGCTGGGCCGACACTAAGGTGGATAAAGCCTAGATGATAATTACATATTCCCTCCTATTAAAGAACCTTTTTTGGGCTGGTACAGGTGGACCTAAGTGCAGTGTCATGGATGTGCATTGCAAGGCCCGTGACCAGGGCTTATAGCCTCTAAGAAAGGCTTACTTAAATCGTGGACATGGCTTGAAGGACTTAGGCCTACTGTTGAAGACCCATAGAACAAGGCCTGATTTCTAGGGAATTCTTTGTAAATATCTTAAATCTTCTATAATAATCTAGAAAACTCTAGGAGACTGGTAGAGTAGTCTAGAAAGAGTAGGAGGGTTCCAAAGGATCATCTGAACCATTAATGTATTGACACATGTAATGATCCCAACCATCCATTAAGGAGGTGGATGGGGGAGAGCAAGTATATATAGGGGTTAGCTCCTCATTTGTAATTAGATTACTCAAGTGAAGAATATAGGTTCTATTTGAGTAAGTCTCATCTCAGTTTTGGTTAAACTCAATATAGTGGGAGAGTTTCCTTTTTGAGTTCCTCTCATTACATTAGTGGGTAAGTGAGTGTAGCCCTAGCAAGTGAGAGTGAGGGATTGAAGTCTAACTTGTGCCTAGCAAAGAGAGTTGCGTACAAGTGCTATACGGGTTTAGCAAAGGTGAAACTGCAACCTCGTGACAGTTGGTATGAGAGGAGGTCGACGTGAGCATTGCTTAGCAAGTATTAGGGAAATGCTTATGGCAACATCATAGCAAGTAAGTTAGGAGAGACCACTATGCCAGTGAAGGTTCAGAAGAAGTCAAGGAGAGAGAAGTCCAGAGATCCATCAAAGGAATTAGCTTTGGATGCTCGCCTCGTAACGTTGGAAGAAAGATTTGATAAGTTCGAGCAAACTCTTTCTAATTGTTTGAACAAGTCTAGTGCCTATGTGAATGCTTTACATAGTCTTCAAGATAACATGCGGAGCACCTTCGAAGTAGTCAAGGTTATGGATTCTAATACCATAGAAAAGGTGGATAGCATGCCAGATCTCCTTGAGATCATGGAGGGAGAAGTAGTCGGCTTACATGATGAAGTGGCCAAGTTAGATGATATCAAGATTTGATTGGCCTTAGTGGAGAAGGCCGTGACTAGTGGTGGAGGGCTTGGACCAAAGGAGTTTACTCCTAAGGTCAGGATCCCTGTAATGACCCCAATTTTTGAGATATTAAAATCCCATGAAAAGTTCAGTTTTAAAGATAAGGGCATTTTGGTCATTTCACTAGTTGCCTCAACTGAACCCAGGAATTTGGTGCTAAAAGTAGTTCCATTAGATGCATCTCGGAAAAAGGAATCCAACGAGACCAAAATCACCCAAAACGGAGTTAAAATGAGCAAGATATGGCCTTTTGAAGTTCAGGGGCAAAATTGTAAATTTCACAAATCGACTTAAACAGAAAAAAACACAGGTGCCCGTTTTGATACGGGCACCCCGTCGTCTTCAACCTCCTAGAGGTTTCTGGAACGGTGGTGTTTCAAGAAGAAACCACCGCCATTCTAGAGGATTCCCCACCGCCATTCAAAGGCGGTTAGAAACCCTCCAGAACCCTCTTTAAAAGCTCTATAAATAGAGCTCTTGGGTGCCTCTAATGGCAGCCCAAAAGCCTTGGAGAAAACCAGTCGTGAAGCAGTGAGCAAGGGGGAAAACATGGAGAGAAAACCACCCACGAAGCAGGTACGCACAAAAAAAACCCCAAACCCATCTCCACCATAGTTCCAGGAACGATTTCCCTAGGTTTTTTCATGAAAAACCATGGAGAATAGGCCTCCAGGAGAGCCACAAAGACCCCTGGGACATCCCCAGGCCGCACTGGTTCGACAGGGTCAAACCAGGGGTGACCTGAGGATGACCCAGGTCACTAATAGGCGGGACGATCCAATAGGACCGTCCCACGTCGACGCAGATCGACGCCGTTTGAAAAACCAAACGGGCGCGTCCGTGGACGCGCCAGCTAAAGAGAAGGACGTGCGGAGTTGTAGACCGCGTTTGCAGACGTGCCTGCTGAGGTGCGCAGCGCACTAGCGAGGCGTCGTTTTTTTGGTTATTTGAGAATGCTGGGCGCATGTCGCAGACGCGCAGCGCCCTAGCATTCCTCCTTTTTTTGTCTTTAAGACTCTATGTACATACAAAATTAAAATGCTTATAACTTGAGATCTAGAGCTCCGATTGAGGCGCCGCAAAAGGAGTTGTGTCTGTATCAACGACGCGGACACATGCAAACCATAAAATCTCTGATCAAGGCCCAATAAAATGTGGGCATGACCCTTAGAATAGGATGGTGGTGCGTGACCACTAGAACTTTGGAAAACTGAGAATACCAAGGCCAAATTAGGACCTTGGAACACCCATAGGCATAGGGATGGACCCCTAATGCCTAAGTAATGAGACCCAACTGCTCTAAACCCATCAAAGATAGGTTAAACTAACGTTGAGTCCCAAACCATGTTCAGGAGCGTACGAGGACAAGAGGATTAACGCGACCTAGTCAGGTAGGTGCTCTATCACTATTAGATTCTTTTAAAAGAACTATTGTTATTTGAAAACATATGTTTTAGATATATGACTTGATTTGCATGTGATTTGTATGAATAAATTCAGCATGCATGTTAAATGCTTTGTACATAGCCATGTTTTGGAATGACTGCATATACATTATGCACATACATGTGTTGCAAACAAGTGCATGCATTGCATGATTTACGTACTTGCAAAGATTGCATGTCCTTGAGGGTTGCCAAAAGACGCTGGAGTGCCGAGGGCCAGGCAGTTGTGAGGGACCCAAAAGAGGACAAGTTTTAACAAAAGGTTTTGACTTATCTTATGTGATTTGGGCAAGTGAGCCCGTGGGTGCTATGCCGAGGGGTCTGGGTTGGCCACCCGGCCTCTACCACTAATAGGTGGATGGGTACCACGCCCAAAAAGAGGCAAGTCCCTACGTCGACTGCATGTGGTACAGGGGGCTACCACTGGTGTCACAACACTGGGTCGGCGTGTCATAGGCCCCGTGGAGGCTATGACCAAGTGTCCTCAGGTACCCGGGGACCACACGGCGAGGAGGTCGTGGGCATAATGGACCCTATGGTTTGATGTGCATTGCATATAGCATGATTTGAGGTTGGTCGACCATACCATACTGGAGATCCATGAGTTGGACTCCATGAGGCATCTATTGCATATCATGATGTCATCATATATATGATACTTTCACTTTTGGAATTATGTGATCTTTTAAGTCACGAGTATTTCAGTTGATTATGGATTCTTATACTAATATTGAACTCGAGTATTCAAACATATGCATAATTTGAATTTTAGTTGATTATGGATTCTTATACTGATATTGAACTCGAGTATTCAAACATACGCATATTTTGAATTTCAGTTGATTATGAATTCTTATACTGATATTGAACTCGAGTATTCAAACATACGCATGTTTTGAATGAGCATATGATTTTGAAACATCTCATGCATTTATAAAACTAGTAATGATAGGCCCCTACTAAGTATATTATATACTCACCCAATCCTCAACATTTTTCAGATATCAGTAAGCACTCAAGGACAGGATACGTCCGTATATATATCATGGTTCAGGACAACTCCACTCCCAAAGAGGACATCTATGTTAGTGCTATGAGCAAGTGAATCCAAAAAGGAAACAAATATACATGTAAGTAAACTCTCAACCCTTTGGACATGTGTTTGTACTTAGTTACAGTTGGGCTGTGCATTGTGACTAGAAAGACCTAGGGAAAAACATTTATGATGTCTGAAGTTTTTCAAAAACTACCTTAGTTGTTGTGAAAGCAGATGACACTCGGGGTTTTCAAAAATGAGTTTAAAACTAAAGGTTTTCCACTGCATTGCATGGTTTTTATAAAATGGTTTTCAAGTAGGGATGCATCCCGCCTTAGGAAATTAGACATTGCATTTAAAAATGCATGAGAAACCCCGGGTCGTGACAATCCCTAAACCTACAAGAGAACTCGCAATGCTAAGGACTTGCATAATTTTCTATGGCAAATGGAGCAATACTTTAAAGCCGCCAAGATTTTAGAGAAAGCCATGAAGGTGGACATGGCAACGATGTACCTTTGCGATGATGCAATGTTATGGTAGAGACGAAGGTATGGCGACGTAGTTGATGGCCATTGCACCATAGTCATGTGGGAAGACTTTAAAGGAGAGATCAAAGCCCAATTCTTCCTAGAGAATGTGGAATACTTGACTTGAAAGAGTCTGAAGCGGCTAAGGCAGACGGGATCTTTCCATGAATATGTCAACAAATTCACGACGTTGCTCTTGAACATCTCGGATATGAATGAGAAGGACAAGTTCTTCTTCTTTATGGATGGGTTGCAACCTTGGGCAAAGCAAGAGTTACAAAGGAGGGGAGTGCAAGACTTGGCCACTACACTCTCAACTACAAAGAAGTTAGTGAAGTTTGACAAAAGGGCTGAAGACACTAGAGATGAGAAAAAGGATAAGGCTAATGGAGGCAACAATGAGGAGGACAAACCTAAAGGTCGTAAGGAAGAAGGCAAAGAAGGCCAACATGACCCAAAGATTAGAGGTAAGTTCATTCCTTGGACGCATTAGTTGCTTCATATGTGATTTGCCTTACAGCTAGTAGAGGGATCTACAATGAGTGTGGAGTTGGCACAACTACACTTACAACGTCTATGTGCCATTGGGGTGCTAAGGTCTGAAGGGTTTAAGGGAAAGATCAGTGATTGACAAGGGTGTGCCACAACAAGGAAACTCTTAGAGAGACAAGACCAAGCAAAGACATGCAAGGACCATGAGAGTTAGTAGCTACTACACCAATGTGCAGGAGGCACATCATCGGAGAGCAGCAAAACAAGAGCACCAGAGATGGGACATCTTACAACTATGCAAAGGTGCACAAGTGTGCAAGAATGCACATAATATGAAGAACTAAAGAAAGTCCCAGAAGTGCACAAGAGTGGCTAAATGCTAAGGTACAAAGGGAGAGACACAACAGGGCAATATGAGACTTGCCCAATGAAAAAGGGTACAACACCAGTTAAGATGTGTTGACGAGGGCATCAACGTTATCATGTGGGGTAGAATGTCACACACTTGCATTGCAAGGCTTGTGACCAGAGCCTATAGCCTCTAAGGAAGGCTTACTTAAATCGTGGACATGGCCTAAAAGACTTAGGCTCGTTGTTGAAGACTCATGGAACAAGGCCTGATTTTTAGGGAATTTCTTTTAAATATCTTAAATCTTCTATAATAATCTAAAAAACTCTAGGAGACTAGTAGAGCAGTCTAGAAATAGTAGGAGGGTTCTAGAAGATTATTTGGACCATTAATGTATTGACACATGTAATGATCCCAACCATCCATTGAGGAGGTGGATGGAGGAGAGCAAGTATATATAGGGGTTAGCTCCTCATTTGTAATCAGATTACTCAAGTGAAGAATATATGTTCTATTTGAGCAAGTCTCATCTCAGTTTTAGTTAAACTCAATATAGTGAGAGAGTTTTCTTTTTGAGTTCCTCTCATTGCATTGGTAGGTGAGTGTAGCCCTAGTAAGTGAGAGTGAGGGATTGAAGGCTGACTTGTGCATAGTAAATGGAGTTGCGCACAAGTGCCGTACAAGTTTAACAAAGGTAAAATTGTGACCTCGTGACAGCAAGCTCATTTACCTTGTTTTGCAGGTCTCATGGTTATCTTTCCTTTCAATTAATAAAGGTCTGAAATTATGTTAGAGTTACCGTTTCATCTAAAACTTTTAACTAATAGGAAGTGGACCAACAATATTTATGTAAGACTTGCTAAAATACATTAATACAAATATTTGGATATGGCATTTATTAAGAAATGGCATGTCAACAAAACTATCCTACTTATCAAAGTTGTAGTCGTCCGTCCTTTTCCATAGCAAAAATTCCCCACCCTTTAACATAGTAAACCAATTCATATTCCAACTGTGTTTTCATGTCAATTTCCCATTTATATGTCTAGCGGACGGTCCCTAGACCCCGCATGCGTGGGAACTTCTACCACCTGGGCTGGCCTTTTATGTCTAACGGAACCCCCGCTAACAAGCCTCAAAATCTACTATAAAGCCACCATAACTGGCATAGAAATGTTTAATTAAACAAATATATTGACTTTCCTCGCGGTTTGAAGTCATGTAGCGTTCTTAAAACAAAAAACAAAAAACAAAAAAAGGTTGTCATGTAGCGTTCTTGGGCAGGCAGTACGCGGTGCCCTGGACATATGACTTGAAATCCTTCAAACATGGATGCATGATCATGTCCGTTTGACAAAGCTAGGAAGAACTTCCAATATTTCGGGGGGCAATTTAACCGCCGTATATGATGATTAAGCGGGGCGTTCAAGCGGCCTGCAATTCTCGAACGGAGGGCCCGGTGTAGTGCAAATTGCTACGAGCAAAAGTTTCGAGAAACAACCTTATTGGCTAAATCTAACAGCAGTTCAGGCTTCTGTTAGGCGAGCACTTGAACAATTAGCGACGCCTACATAATCCGGTTTATGCAATTATGCTGGATTATTCCATGTGATCTAAGCCAGACATTACAACTTCAATAGATTCTTAGAGCCAAGAATGGAGCTCAAAGCCTTTGGGGCCAGAAATCCCCTGTTGGGGATATCTTTGCCCTCTATCATGTCCTTTTCATACTTTCTTTGTAAATACAAGTTTAGAGTAATGGTCTATGTCTCTGGACTAAATATTATGGAAGGAATGGATATTCACCATGAGAATGGGAACACATGCATCTAATTCTTCTTCAATTCGAAATAAGTATGTGTTTTGCGTGATCAACGACTACAAAATTTTCCCTTCTTCTGTTTTTAATTTTTTTTAAAAATTCTTTTGTATATAAGAGAAGAATTTCAAAGAAAATTACTCACACACAAACTCCTAAATCTAACCTGAGGCTAAGAAAAAAACCAGCAACTCAAACCTGCAACAAGTGTGTTCTAGAAAAAATTTGTTGTTTGCAAAAGACTATGACCAACGATTAGACATTCTTAGCCAACGACTACAAGCTTGATGTATTGCTAGTCCATCATCTGAGAATTCTCTTGGCTAGTTGTAAACTATAACCCTAAAACCAACGAACCAAACACTACCAACAGATTCATGAGCAGAGTAGGGTCTAGTTGGACCCACCTAATTCCCATCCGAGTTCTACGGCCCTAATGGGTCGGGCATGGGTTGGGCAAAAACCACTCCTCTGCTCTATTGCCATCCTTAACGAAACCCTAAAATAGAGCTTAGGATTGCCTCCATTCAGCGTTTGGGACATTGCCTATCCAATGTACTCACGTATGAACAATTGGGATCAACAGAAAAGTAATCCTAACTTTTGATTCACCTTACTCAATTATTCCTTAGTGCCATACAACATTCAAATTACTATTTTCCTCTATACTTTGTTCTTCTTTTTTAACGACGGTAGATGATGTACTCGTGCACACCTTGAACCCTAATCGCCTGGGCACACACTCCTCCCATTCCGCTGGAAGGCTTTGGTTCAAAAGCAATTGGTTTATCTTTCAAAACTCAAAAGAAAAGAAAAGAAGAAGGAGAACCATTTGGTTAGCCTAAAGTGGGTAATATTTAGTGTCAAAAAATTAAATTAGTTATATTCAAGAAATCTTTTCTTCTTCGAGAGGCTGACTAGCCTAAAATGGGTTATATCCATGAAATTTTGTTTTGAAAATCATTATATTCAACAAATATTATATGGTATTGGAACAATCATTTAACACACACATACTCTCCCCCCTCCCCCTCTCTCATAGATCTAGAACATTCATCTAATTCAAACTCACTTAGATGGGCTAAGTACCAAATTTTACATCTTTTAATTACATTTAGAACCTTTATCTTTGGGCATTTTTAGGTTTATATAATAGGCAAATGTATAACAGAAAAGTGCTCATCACCAAAATTGTTGCCATTGCATTTTGGGATTTTTGCCAAAAAGTCCAACCTTTTTTGGGGTTTGCAAATTTGCCATTAACTTTTAGTAAGCTTTTCAAATTGTCATTCTGTAGGTATTCCATCCTACTTCCCTATAAGTATTTTTTTAAATTCTGATATTACCCTTCTCTAATAGACACAGACATGAAACTTATAGACATAGATGTGATTAAGTTACTAATTTTGCCATAAGTTTAATGACTTTGTAATGAAAAGTTTCAGTGAAACTTGGTATATAATGCAATTTGATAACAAGAAATCTAATTGTATGGTTAAATTTGAACAAAAACCAACCAATATCGAGATGTTCAATTGCAAACATACCATATTCATCAACCTACACAACAATACATATTAAGCTTCTTCAATGAAATTCAGCAATTTAAACTTTGATTTATCACTAAAAGCTCATATAAAACTATTCCTGACACAATTTATAAGATACTAAATGCTTTAAATCAATAAAAAAACACAATAAATTAAAAAAAATCACATTTAAAACATAAGCAAAGTATTGTTATTATTCACATGAACAATGATGAGTAGCAGAATTTAAGCTCTATATTCAATGCCTTTTTTTAATGAAAATTGGAGATTTAGGACTTAAGCTTTCTTCTTTTCAATGTATTTTATTTAGCACAATCAATTTCAAAGATTTTTGTTGATTAATGAAGCAAAAAATTAAGCGCAAAGTCTTCTGTAGAGGGAAGGGTAATATCAAATTTTGAAAAAAAACTAATAGGGAAGGAGGATGGAAAACTAACATAATGATAATTTTGCAAATGCAAAAAAAAACTCTTTTATAATTGAAAGATGCTTGAAAATGAAGGCCCTAGATGCATTTAAAAGATGTGAGATTTAGTACCTAGGATATCTGAATGAGCTGTTGGAGGGATAATTTTGTCAAATAGCTCTCAGCTCTGTGTTAGAAAAAGTTTGGGATTCTCTTGAAGAGTCCCTTGTATTCATGATTCAAGAGATAGCGCTCTCCATAAAAACTCTTGGGAGTCTTCTAAAGTTTGAAGAATTGTTTTGGGTGGCTCATAGATGGATCCACTTTGACTAGAAAATTGAAACTCACTAATAATAAAAGAAAAATACCCCTTTAGAACTCTTACTATATTTGAAAAAGTTTAGGACATCCCAAGGAGAGTCCCTCATATTTGAAATTCTTGAAGGTATTTTCCTGACTAGATGACCTATGGAGAGAATTATAGGCCTTTTACAAAGTCTAAACTCTTTTTTAATTGGTTAAAAAGTTTATCTATGGACCTACCTTAGGAAATTAAATGGAAAGTGGGATTCACTTCCATTAGGATTTCCAACCCTTTTCTTCAAATGCTTTTTCCATCCTCAAATCAAATGGAACACACAAAATTGGGTGCCCCATTTTTCTTTATTTACTCTCTAAATCTCATTTGTTTGGGAGAGAAAGATAAGAAAGATGGGTCCATTTGAATGTCATACTTTTCAAACTTCTTTATCTTTTGAAAGACTTGGAGTCTCCTACAAGAATCCTATTGTAATTTCAAGTTAGATTTTAAACTCTTTTAGAAAAATAAAAAAACAGATAAGAGGGTGCACCTAGAGTCCAAACTCTTTAGGAGTCCTAATCATCTAGGGGTCACCCTTTCTAAAACCAATAACTATTTAAGCATAAAGGCTTAGTCCTAAGATGGCTTATGGGGGCAATATATAGCATAATCTAAGGCTCAGTGTTTAGCCAATGGCCAATAAGCTCAAATGGTCTAAGCCTGGCTAATCAATGCCTTAGGCAAAAACAACATGGCAAAGACCATATTGGTCTAGGATTGTGATGTTAACCATAGGCATCACCATAAGTAGACAAGGACCTAAATGGCCCAAGCTAGGATCTTTGAAAGCATAGACAAAAATGGGTCATGGCTTTATCTTGAAGGAACCAAAACCAATTCACAACTTTAGGGAGCAAAGACCAAAATGGGTCATGAGTGAGAGTATAAACTAGCTAGATTTAGGTTCTTATCTCTCCTAAATACTTTCAACCAATAAGAAAAACATATTGGGAAAGAGTAAGCTAAACTTATTTAGAATGTTTCTTGAACTTAAATGTGAAAACCCCAATTTTTGTAGAATTATTTAGAATTTATTTGAAATTTTTATGAAAATCAAGGTGGAATATTTTATTTAATATAATATTAGTTTTTGAAAAAAGAATCAAGTCTTGAAACATAGATATTTGAAATGATTTATAAGAAACTAGTTAGAATGATTGTAAGCACACTGAAATTTGAGTTTAGGTGAAAAAGCCCTATTTTTCATAATTTTTGTGAATTTTATATTTACCCATAAGGGTAAAATAGTTATTTTACTTTTGTGTGGGGTTCACAAAAGTTGGGTGAGTTGGTGGATAGCTAGCTCAGGGAATATCAATGATGAAGAATACACATGATGAGGAATATGCTTTTAATTTTATAAGAAAACTGAAAATCCTTTAAAATTAAAATAATTCAAAAACAGCCCTATAATTACCCTCCTAAACTACCAACGAAATTCCACAAATTTCCAGGAGTCTCCTCTTCTTTCCTTCTCTTTCTCTCCCCTCTTTCCTTTTTCTTTCTTTTCTCTCTCTTCCCTTTACAACCACAATGCGTGTTTGTGGATGCACTTGAGGGGAATATTCCCCCAGATCTATCAGGCGCATCCACAGATGCGTTATCCCTGATGGAACCATGCTTTCACCATATGTATTATTTTTCAATTAGACATCCATTTTCAACTGTTGAAACATTATCTTGACCATTTATCTGGTTTGGAATTTTACAAGCTTCAAAACCCTATACTTTCACAATGATTAGAGAAGTATTCACCAATGAAATCACCGAAAAACAGTAAGTCTAGTGACCTATATTTTTTCGATGTGGATCTCTCTTTTTTGGCTATATTTTTTCATTCTGGACACTACAGGTAGGTACCCCTCTTCCCCCTCTAGCTATTATGGTAGGTTTCCATGTATGAAGATCACCGAACTAAATTTTTTGGCAAGATTTTTTTGGTGAATCTAGTACCAGTGATCAAGCTGGAAAACACTAATGAGATGCGATTTTTTTGGAATTTTGAACTATTTGATGGATTCAGGGAGACCCAAAACCCTAGGTATGATTTCACAAAATATTTTTGGGGTCATCTGGCCGTAGATCTATGTTGAAATAAAATAGACTATCTAGATCAAACAATCCGAACAAACTGTGTCAATCTACGTCAAAGACGTAGACCAACAATGCACCCAGGAATGCTCCCTACAGGAGCACCCTCGCACGTGCACCATGTGTACGATACGGGCAGTCTCCACCTAAGGTGCTACCTGCATCCTAGCAACGAAAAACAATGTTTGGCCATTTTTTTGCGTTCTAACTGTCCAGATCAAATCAAGATTGTCAAAACAAATCTGAATCTTAAAACTTCAATTCAAAGCTCATTTTAACTACAAATCAAGATTGGAAAGAATGTAGGATTCCTGGTGAAGAGTAGAATCTAATTAAAATATAAAATATATAAAATTATATATTTTATTCATTGTAAAAATTTATAAATTACACAAAGAGGTACAAATTTCCAAGATCAGTTGGATTTCTATTTCATCAGTGATCCAGTGATAAGGGAATATGGAATCAAGAATTAGATGTGACTGATCTAAGATGAATTGAGAAATTTAACCTTAATGGAAGAGAAATCTTAAAAATAATCATGGATTTACTTAATCTGATTAATCTAGCATGATCAGACCATTAAAATCAGTTTGAATGATGATCAAAAGATGAGATTATATGGATTGATGAGCCTGATGTGGCTAATTTGGTATAGATTGAAATCTATGACCTTGATTTGGATAAATTGACTTAAGATCTTCTTGATTAGTTGGATCAAGAAAGATCATATCATATGATGAGATGCATCAATGATCTAGTGATGATATCACATTAAGAGATTGTGATATATCTGAATAAAAATGAAAGGTCAAGATCAAAACCCTTAAGGGGATGAAAAATGAATAATATGATCAATAGATCAAAATGAATAAATATGATGCATTTAAATGAGCGTGTGAATTATTATTGTAGATGTTCTTTTATTTGCTTAGTAGATGTAATTGTTAAATTTAGTCATTTACGCTTTAATTGTTCATGTCATGTAAATTACATGAAAAATGTAATTAAATAAAGATAGATATTGATGAACATTTACAATGAATATGAACATGAATATGGACTTAATGATAGTAAGGGCTATAGTTAGTAGGACAATGTAAGGAATATCATTTCCTTGGCCCAAATTAAGAGAATAATAAACCCCATGAATGACATTTAAATGTTCATGGATTTAATTAAAATCAAATAGCAAGAGCACTTAGGGTTTAATGCTCATAGAAACCTTATGAAGGTTGAGTTAAGATCACCCCAATAAATGCTAAACATAGTAGTAAGGGGGTTCTCTAATAGAGCCTCGCTATTCCCCCACCTTTTGGCAACGTTTGTGAGGTCTAAATGCCTCCTTACATGAGGATTGAATTAATCATTCTGTGAGCAACTTTTAACTGGTAAGCCTTAGTCAATTCTAAAATAAGGAGGAGCCATCTAGTATTAGGAAAGAAATAAACTATCTTCAACCTGTAAGACATTAAATAGTTGAATAATAATAATAATAATAAGATCATAAAAGGATAGTAAACCATCTCATTCTAATAAAAATAAAAATAATCAAAGATCAAACAAGATCCATAGGGAGATCTTGAATGATAAAAAATAATAAGAATCATAATATTGCATGTATGTTTTGAAGTATTATAAATATTAGATTCAAATATAGATCAAGAGATTAGATCCTTGATCAATATGATCTAAGGAACAAGATCCACATCATCCTATCTATGGATGATCAAAAGAACAATTACAAAGCATAAATGAGTTGAGGAATGACCGTATACATATGATTTAACAGATACATGAAGGATATGATGATCAAGATTAATGAGAAGATGGATGGTTGAAAGTAAAGGTAGGTGGACCCTAAGGATATATGAGATATATGTATTTTATACATGATCTTGTCTTAATAAATGAGTTTTGATTATAATTGCATTGAGATAGTTATGAATCAACAAAGATGTGGAAATGAATACAAAGGCATTAATTAAGTAATTATGAAATTACTTAAGACAAGAAATGATGTTGAAATGAATATAAGGGATTGATTAACTAATTATGATATTATTCAATGGGTAGAACGGGAAGATTTGAGCTATATAAGTTGGACCCTTAAATCTTAAAGAGTTATAGGAATGTCCTATTATAACCAGACACACAGTTTGTATGTATGAAATATTATTTTTCATACAAGCATGGAGGTTTGTGGTTTTGTTTTAAGACAGGCTTAGGCTTGGGGATGCCAATGCTAGGAGAGTTATGAGGGTTTGGCCACCAGATCTTTGAAACTAATTATGATAATGATACCATGCCCAAAGAGAGGCAAAACTTTGGGTGAGGCAATCATGGGAAGGCCACCAATGTGACAACCATAGTTCCTCCCATGCAAACATGAATTTTGTATTTTCCACCGTGGTATCAGTGGAGTATTATGCAGTTCTCGGGGCATGTTGTACAGATTAAGACTTTGAACGCGGTACTCCTTTGATATTTTGCATTCTGATGCAATTGATTATGGCATAGTGAGATGTCTTATCTTATGGCATAGTGAGATATGCCTTATATTATGGCATGATGAGATGCCTTATGTTATGGCATGATGAGATGCCTGGTAAAAGTTATTACTGATGTTGTATTGGAGGATGATTTTTAATATGATATTATTGATGATATTGACTATATTCATGATTTTCAGTGGTTTTATTTATATGTAATATATACATATAATTCATATGATGAGTGAAGCATAAAATGATTATACAATTGTATAAATTGCTTTATATCATGGATATAATAAACTATTAATTTTGAGATATATTTAATATATTTCTTAAATCCCCTACCAAGCATAGCTTGCTGAGATATTGTAAATGTTTGAATGTTTACAATATCTCAGATATAGTTAAGGAAGATTGAGAGCTCAAGACTTGTGGATAATCATCACCAAACTATGGCTCAGGGTATTTACTCGGAGGAAGATTGTATTGAATTTTGTTTATAATTTGGATTGTAATATTTGGATAAGGTATGTAATGACTACCGAGGCTATGTAAGTGAACCACTTGATCAATCCTAATTTTAATAAAAGTATTTCTATTAATATTCAATAGAAATTTTATTTTATACAAAAATCTATGTATGATAAGTAATTTGATGTGGCACTTGGGTTTTTGACAAATCAATTTCAAAGAAAATATGTTTCCACTACTTTTATTTTAAAAGAGTTTCCAAATCAAAGCCCTACCTTTGCAAATATTTATGAAAATGTGTTTTAAAAACCCGAGTCATCACAGTTGGTATTAGAGCTAGGTTCATCCAATCACTCATAGCCCCTACATGTCCTATATTAAGATGACAATCCAAATTTAGGTTATTAGGTTAGGATAGAATTAGTTACATAGAGTGTTTATATATACATTTTTATTTATGAACAGATGCCACCTAAGAAAACTAGGAGGATGGCTCAGAGGACTAGTGATTCCAATATAAAGAATACATCTCAAGAAAATAATGTTGAGGAAATTATAACAAGTGATGCGAGGTCCTCTTCCCCATCTTCAACAACCTCAGGCGCCTATAGAGCTAGTAGGAGTACAAAGTGCACCAACTCTAACTCAACATGACACGAGACCCACACACCTGCTCGAACACCAATACAGGCTCATTCTTCACTTGTACTTATGGGAGTAATTAGAAATTCTCAATTATCACTAGAAAAGTTGGACAAAATGGTGAAAATTTTCAAAAAATGGTGACAGGTTATAATGGAAAGGGTGATGCTGAAAAAGCCGGGGAATGGATATATGAGGTGGAGAAAACTTTTGAAGTTTTACAAACTCCGAAAGAAGCAAAAGTCAAAATGGCTACCTATATTCTAAAATAAGAAGCTGCCTTCTGGTGGAGATCAGCAACGAGTAATTTTTTTGCAAACCTAGAAAATATCTCTTGGGAAGAATTTAAAGAGGTTTTTAACAACAAATATTTTCCTCTTCATGTTCAAGCAAGAAAGGAAAATTATTTCCTAGATCTACAACAAGGGAATATGTCTGTCGTAGAATATGTAAACAAATTCATACAGTTGAAGAGGTTTGCACCACATATCTGTGGTACAGATAAGCAGACAAGTGGTAGATTCCTAGAAGGACACAGGATTAAAAACTAAGGTGTTGGGTACCAAACCCAGGACCTTAGGGGAATGCATAGAAATGGCCTCCAGAATTGAGAAGGATTTTAAGGAAAATCAAAACGAGAAAAGAATAAACATGGGAAACTTTAATCTGAGTCCCTTTAAGAAAGACAAGGGGCCCATGAATAATATTAGGCCACTAAGAATTCAAGAAAATCCCACCTTTGGACAAAATCAGAGGCATTGTCCCAAGTGTAGAAGGTTCTACCCTGGGAATATATGCCTCTGAACAACTTGGAGCCGGGCCTTCTTTTCGCACTATTACGGATACGAAAATAATGGAAAATTGGATTCAATTGTCAACTGCTCTTATCGGAAATAGGATTGACTACGAATTTGAGCCATAGCACATGGTTTCATAAAATCCGTACAATTGATTTTCTCGATCTAAATCGAGCAGGTTTTCCAGGAAGAAGATTTTGTTCAGCATGCTCTATTCGATACTGGTAGGAGAAGAACCCGACTAGGTATTGTTAAAAAAAGAGAGGAAACAGAACCAAGTCAAGATGATACGGATCAACCCCTTCTTCTTGTGCCAAAGATCTTACCATTTATGAAGGAACTGGAGCTACATCTCTTTTCAATTTCCATTCAAGAGTTCTTATGTGTTTCCACGCCCTTTTGAGACCTTGAAAAATGGACAAATTCCTTTTCTTAGGAACACATACAAGATTCGTCACTACAAAATTGTTAAGAATATAGGCCCTATTGTTAAGAATAGTGAATTACTATTCTCATTAACGGCATTTAACCAACCAGGTAACCATATGCTTCGACCAGCATTGAATGCTGGGCCATTTGTCGAAGATAAGAGTACATCAAAGCCATATGAAGTCTTACCATGAGCGGATTGTATCCATTGGGCAAATATGGGTTCGATCAAGATTTATTAAACCAATCACAGGAATACCAGTTACAGTACCTATCAGCCAAAGAGGAATCCTTCCAGTAGTATCAGCCATTTACCCCACTTCCCTCCACATTTCATCAAGTGGTCATGCTAGAGACATAAACAGTCATGGATAATTATGAGGATGATATCCTTTCGAATGGGATAAGAGAATTTTGACTATTTTCTTTCTTTCTATCAATTGAAGAAATAATTGGAAAATAAAACAGCAAGTACAAAAATGAGTAATCCAATACAACAATAACCTCCAATCCAGTATTATAAATGTGGGGAACCGGGATACATGGCAAATAATTGCAATAAACAACTGGCAATCAAAGATGCAAAATTAGAGAATGTCCCTAAATAGCAAGGAAGGGTATTTGCTATTACTGACGGTCAAACCCAAACCTCAAATGCGATGATTGAAGGTACCTTGCTTATATATGATAACTATGCAATAGTACTATTTGATTATGGATCTATACACTCTTTTATATCCTATGAAATTGCATCAATTATAAATTTACCATTGAAAGATTTGAGGTATAACTTAGATGTGATAAATCCAGTCAATGAGTTAGCAATAGTAAGAAAAATTCCAACCTTTATAGGAAAGGTAAAACCCAAATTTCGGAAGAATAGATATTACTTGAGAAGAATTCAAGGACATAGTCAGTATTTCTCTCCAAATCAGTAAAGGAGAAGAAATTTTGATAAATAGATGATTAATTTTTGGAGTAAGAAAGAATGATTGTTTTACACTTGAGGAAAAAAAAGTAGAGATAAATTAGACAAAGAAGAATAGTGAAAGTGAGAAATTACAATCCCAATTTATTTTTTTTTAAAGCAAGTTAATCATAATAGTATATGGTTCATAATGATATCATAGTACATACATCTTGTACATCAAATATGAATTTACTAAGATAACTTAGTAGATGAGTCAGCACAAAAGATCATCTAATTTAGATGGATATTGATCTTGTACTACTAATATGATTGATTTTGGTATATTAAGAAGAAAAATACATTTTTCACATTGGTGAGGAAACAGTCATGGTATATGAGAAATATGATCATATAAACAAATACAGGAAGTTAAACACCTTATTTTGAAAGTCAAGCATTTTGGGATAAATGTGATGATTATAGTTAGAAAATTTCAAGATATATAGAGAAGTTTTCAAGATTTTTCAATATAATATCAGATTCAGTTATTATTGAATTATTACGTATTACAACTCAATTCTATATTGATATTTTAGAAGATGGCGTAAGATGATTTGAATAGGTTGAAAAGTTAAGGACTATTATACAGAGGATTTATTTGACCAAATAAGTTATTTTGGAGAACACAAGAAATATTAGAAAAAGGATGGATTGTTGTGATTATGCATTGATTAAAATATTGAATAATGTTATTGAGGAGGTTAAGTAACCTCAACTATCATAAAATATGAGTTAGAAAGGAAAGACATCATTCAAAACTCAATATAAATTTGAGTTATACTTTTGGGATAAATGAATTTGAAGAAGGAAAATTTTCATGGATAAATGAGAAATAGAATGTAGTGAACATATATGGATTTACTTTGAAGCATCATGAATTAGAATGTTTACCAAATTTGGTACGTGTAAAGAATAGCTAGAGAAAGTAATTTTCTATGACTTATGAATTCTAAGGATAATATTGATATTGATCCTTAGTTAGAAATGATATAGAAAAGTCATTGTGGATGCTTTATAATGAAATTTAGGTATACAGTTTAGAATTTGTAACATTAATGCTATCCATATAGTGAAAAAGGTAAATCATTGATTATGAGAACTTCAAGAATATTGATATGACTGAGTGATATTAAAATAGAATTTGAGAAAGTTGTGACAAGATGATAGTGAAAATTTGAGGAAGGAATATCATCAAAAGAAAATGATATAGAAGTCTGAATAATTTGAATTGAGATGAAATATTTTCTTCCAAAGGTTGGAAGGTTATATTGAGAACATAAATTACTTCAATTGAGACTCAACATTTTACCCTTGGTTGATAGTCAAAGAACTATCCATGCCTTGGTGGTTTTGTAAGGAGTGTTTTCTATTGAATGAAATGAGGAGTAATAATATTATAAAAATATATTATGAGAATTATCAGCTAGCAAAAGTAAAGATTGATGACACCAATCAAAGTAAATATGAACAAGAGGATTACTCAAAGGAATTAGTCATTTGGAAATGTTAGAAAATGTCAGGTTAGAAGTTTTGATTTAGCCTGGATGGCTAAATTATCCAATAAGTTTTATTACTTTGATAAATCCTACCTTTAAGGAAAAGGTAATATCATTAATGAATAAAAAGGGGAAGAAAAGATTTCCTAAAGTGCCCATGTTTCACGGAACAAGTTATATGAGAAAAATTATAAATGAGATGATGATAACTCATAAGTGAGTTGTTATATTAAATTTTGAGGATGAAATTTCAATAAGATCGGAAGAATGTGAAAGCCCCAATTTTTTTAGATTTTTTTTGGAATTTTCATGAAAATCAAGGTGGAATATTATATTTAATATAATATTAATTTTTAAAAAAAGAATCAGGTCTTGAAACATAGATATTTGGAATCATTCATGGGAAACCAGTCAGAATGACTGTAAGCACGCTGAAATTTGAGCTCAGGTGAAAAAGCCCTATTTTTTGTAATTTTTGTGAATTTACATTTACCCGTAAGAGTAAAATGCTCATTTTACTTTTGTGTGGGGTCCACAAAAGTTGGGTGAGCTCATGGACAACTATCTCAGGGAATATCAATGTTGAAAAATACACATTATGAGGAATATGCATTTAATTTTATAAGAAAAGTAAAAATTATTTAAAATTAAAATAATTAAAATTTTAATTAAAATAATTCAAAAACAGCCCTATAAATACCCCTAACCTTCCCAAGAAATTTCACAAATTCCCAAGAGTCTCCCCCTCTTTCTCTCAATCTTTCTCTTTCTTCTTTCCTTTTTCTTTCTTTTCTCTCTTCCCTTTACAACTGCTGAGCGCGTCTGTGGATGCACCTGAGGGAAATATTCCCCCAGATCTATCCAGCGCATCCACACACGCATCGCCCCCGATGGAACCAGGCTTTCACCCTGGGTACTTTTTTCATTTAGATGTCCATTTTCAGTCATTGACATATGATCTTGACCATTCATCTTGTTCGAAATTTCACAAGCATCAAAAGCCCTATACTTTCACAATGATAAGAGAAGTATTCATTGATGAAATCATCAAAAAATAGTAAGTCCGGTGACCTATATTTTTTTGGCATGGATCTCTCTTTTTTAACCATATTTTTCCATTCTGGACACTACATGTAGGTACCTGTCATCCCCCTCTAGCTATTCTAGTAGGTTTCCATATATGAAGATCATCGGACTAAATTTTTTGGCAAGATTTTTTTGGTGAATCTAGTATCGGTGATCAAGCTTGAAAACACCTATGAGATCAAATTTTTTGAAAATCCTAAACCATTGGATGGATTCAAAGGGTCCCAAAACCCCCATATATGATTTCACAGAAAAATTTGGGGGTCATTTGGGCGTAGATCTAGGTTGAAATTGATCTGGACGGACCACGTCGATCTGTGTCGAAGGCGCAAACCGGCAACGCACACAGGAATGCTCCTTGCAAGAGCGCCCCGCGCGTTCACCAAGTGTGGGACGCGGGCGGTCTCTGCTTGAGACGTTGCCTATGTCCCAGTGATGGAGAACGCTGTCTGGCCCATTTTGTTGCGTTCTAATTGTCTAGATCAAATTGGGACTGTCAAAACAGATCTGAATCTTAAAACTTCAATTTAGAGCTCATTTTAACTCCAAATCAAGATTGGAAAGAAGCTAAGGATTCCTGGTGAAGAGTAGAATCTAATATTTTATTCACTAAAAAAATTTATAAATTACAAAAAGAGATACCAATTCCCAAGATCAGTCAAATATGACGTGATCAGACCTTAGATTTCTATTTTATTAGCGATCTAGTGATGAGGGAACATGGAATCAAGAGTTAGATGTGACTTATCTGAGATGACTTGAGAAATTTAACCTTAATGGAAGAGAAATCTTAAAAATAATCATGGATTTACTTAATCTGATTAATCCAGCATGACCAAACCATTAAAATTAGTTTGAATAATGATCTAAAGATGAGATCATATGGATTGATGAACCTGATGTGCTAATTTGGTATAGATTGGAATTTATGATCTTGATTTGGATAAATTAACTTAAGATCTTCTTGATCAGTTGGATCAAGAAAGATCAGATCATATGATGAGATGCATCAATGATCTAGTGATGATATCACATTAAGAGAATGTGATAGATCTAAATAAAAATGAAAGATCAAGATAAAAACCCTTAAAGGGATGAAAAATGAATAATATGATCAATGGATCAAAATGAATAAATATGATATATTCAAATGAGCATGTGAATTATTATTATTGTAGATGTTATTTGCTTAGTAGATGTAATTATTAAATTTAGTCATTTATGCTTTAATTGTTCATGTTATGTAAATTACATGAAAATTATAATTAAATAAAAATAGCTATTGATGAACATTTACAATGAATATGAATATGGACTTAATGACAGTAAGGGCTATAATTAATAGGACAATCTAAGGAATAACATTTCCTTGGCCCAAATTAGGAGAATAATAAACATCATGAATGACATTTTAATGTTCATGTATTTAATTAAAATCAAATAACAAGAGCACTTAGGGTTTAATGCTTATAGGAACCTTATGAAGGTTAAGGTCACCCCAGTAAATGCTAAACATAGTGGTTAAGGGGGTTCTCTAATATAGCCTCACCCTTCCCCCACCTTCTGGCAATGTTTGTGAGGTATGTAGGCCTCCTTACATGAGGATTGAATTAACCACTCTGTGAGCAGCTTTTAACTGGTAGGCCTTAATCAATTCTAAAATAAGGAGGAGCTGTCTAGTGTTAGGAAAGAAATAAACTATCTTCAACCAGTAAGACATTAATTGGTTGAATAATAATAATAAGATCATAAAAGGATAGTAAACCATCTCATCCTAATAAAAATGATAATTAAAATAATCAAAAATCAACAAGATCCATAAGGAGATCTTGAATGATAAAAAAATAATAAGAATCATAATATTGTATGTATGTTTTGAAGTAGTATAAATATTAGATTCAAATGTAAATCAAGAGATTAGATCATTGATCAATATGATCCAAGGAATAAGATCCAAACCATCCTATGTAATGATGATAAAAAAAACAATTAGGAAGCATAAATGATATGAGGAATGACTGTATACATATGATTTGACAGATACATGAAGGATATGATGATTAAGATCAATTAGAAGATGGATGATTGAAAGTAAAGGTAGGTGGAGCTTAAGGATATATTTAATATATGAGATCCATGTATTTTACACATGATCTTATCCTGATAAATGAGTTTTGATTATAATTGCATTGAGATTGTTATGAATCAACAAAGATGTGGAAATGAATACAAAGGGATTTGTAACGCCCTGGTCTAGGCTCCCTCAGTAACAATATTGTCCGCTCTGGGCCTAAGGCCCGCATGGTTTTGTTCTTCCCCCATAAAGGAAAACACGTTGTTATTGGTAAAGTCCACCTAGACCCTTATCAGCTGCCCAGGAACTTTTCTCCTAGCGATGTGGGACTAACTCTCAGTGCCTCACCTTGCCTAGAAGCCTGCCAGCCTCAATGACCACGCCTTTTAGCTCGCCCTCATAGGCCAAGGCTAGCCCTCTCCCCCTTAGGGGACACGTGTCCGCACATGGATTCCCATGCTTCCGCTCACGTGCAGTTAGCCACCCACACCGGGTCAGGGGTTGGCTCTGATACCACTGTAATGCCCTGGGTTTGGGCTCCCTCAGTAACAATATTGTCTGCTCTGGGCCTAAGGCCTGCACGATTTTGTTCTTCCCCCACAGGAGAAAATGCGTTGTTAATGGTAAAGCCCACCCAAACCCTTCTCAGCCGCCCAGGAACTTTTCTCTTGGCGATGTGGGACTAAATCTCAGTGCCTCACATTGCCTAGAAGCCTACCAGCCTAGAAGCTTGTCAGCCTCAGCGACTGCGTCTTTTGGCTTGCCCTCATCAGCTAGCCCTCATCTGCCGTCCAGACCCGGGGCATTACATTAGTATCATAGCCAACCCCCGACTCGGTGTGGGTGGCTAACCGCACGTGAGCAGAAGCGTGGGAGTCCACGCGCAGACCTGTGTGCCTTAAGGGGGAGCGGGCTAGCCTTGGCCGATGAGGGCAGGCCAAAAGGCACGGTCGCTGAGGCTGGCAGGCTTCTAGGCAAGGTGAGGCATTAAGAGTTAGTCCCACATCACCAAGAGGAAAGTTCCTGGGTGGCTGATAAGGGTTTGGGTGGGCTTTACCAGTAACAATGTGTTTTCCCCTGTGAGGGAAGAACAAAATCGTGCGGGCCTCAGGCCTAAAGCGGACAATATTGTTACTAAGGGAGCCCAGACTCAGGGCGTTACAGGATTAATTAAGTAATTATGAAATCACTTAAGACAAGAAATGATGTTGAAATGAATACAAGGGATTGATAAGTAATTATGATATTACTTAATGGGTAGAATGGAAAGATTTGAACTATATAAGTTGGACCCTTAAATCTTAAGGAGTTATAAGCATGTCCTATTATAACCAGATACATAGTCTGTATGTATGAAATATTATTTTTCATACAAGCATGGAGGCTTGTGGTTTTGTTTTAAGACATGCTTAGGCCTGGGATGCCAATGCTAGGAGAGTTATGAGGGTTTGGCCACCAGCTCTCTGAAATTGATTATAATGATGATATCGTGCCCAAAGAGAGGCAAAACATCAAGTGGGGCAATCATGGGAAGGTCGTCAATGTGACAACCATGGTTCCTCCCATGTGAACATGGATTTTGTATTTTCCACCATGGTATCAGTGGAGTATTATGCAGTTATCAGGGCATGTTGTACAGATTGAGACTTTGAGCATGGTAGTCCTTTGATATTTTGCATTATGATGCAATTGATTATGGAATAGTGAGATGCCTTATGTTATGGCATGATGAGACGCCCGGTAAAAGTTATTACCGATGTTGTATTAGAGGATGATTCCCAATGCGGTATTATTGATGATATTGATTATATTCATGATTTTCAGTGGTTTTATTTGTATGTAATATATACATATAATTCATATGATGAGTTAAGGATAAAATGATTATCCAATTGTATAAAATGCTTTATATCATGGATATAATGAACTGTTGATTTTGAAATATATTGAATATATTTCTTAAATCCCCTACAAAGCATAGCTTGCTGAGATATTGCAAATGTTTAAATGTTTACAATATCTTAGATACAGTTAAGGAAGATTGAAAGCTCAAGACTTGTGGATAATCATCACTGAACTATGGCTCAAGGCATTTACTCTGAGGAAGATTGTCTTGAATTTTGTTTATAATTTGGATTGTAATATTTGGATAAGGTATGTAATGACTACTGGAGCTGTGTAAGTGAATCACTAGATTGATCTTGAATTTAATAAAAGTATTTCTATTTATATTTAATAGAAATTTTATTTTATACAAAAATCTATGTCTGATAAGTAATTTGAGGTGACACTTGGGTTTTTGACAAATCAATTTCAAAGAAAATATGTTTTTACTGCTTTTATTTTAAAAGAGTTTCCAAATTAGGGCCCTACCTTTGCCAATATTTATGAAAATCTATTTTAAAAACCCGAGTCATCACAGTTGGTGTCAAAACTAGGTTCATCCAATCACTCATAGCCCCTACATGTCCAATATTAAGATGACAATCTAAATTTAGGTTATTAGGTTGGGATAGAATTAGTTATTAGGTTATTGGTTGATAGTCAAGGAACTATCCATGCCTTGGTGGTTTTGTTAGGAGTGTTTCTATTGAATGAAATGAGAAGTAACAATATTATAAAAATATATTATGAGAATTATTAATTAGCAAAAGTAAAGATTGATGACACTAGTCAATGGAAATATGAACAAGAGTATTACTCAAAGGAATAAGTCATTTGGAAATGTTAGAAAATGTCAAGTTAGTAGTTTTGATTTAGCCTGGATGGCTTAATCCAACAAGTTTTATTACTTTGATAAATCCTACCTTTAAGGAAAAGGTAATATCATTAATGAATAAAAAAGGGGAATAAAAACTTTCCTTAAGTGCCCATATTTCACCGAATAAGTTATATGAGGAAAATTATAAATGAGATGATGATAACTCATAAGTGAGTTGTTATATTAAATTTCAAAGATGAAATTCAATAAGGGGGGAAAATGTGAAAACCCCAAAAATTTTGGAATTTTTTTGGCATTTTTATGAAAATCAAGGTGGAATATTATATTTAATATAATATTAATTTTTAGAAAAAGAATCAGATCTTGAAATATAGATACTTGGAATCATTCATGGGAAACCAGTCAAAATGACTGTAAGCATGCTAAAATTTGAGCTCAGGTGAAAAAGCCCTATTTTTTGTAACTTTTGTGAATTTACATTTACCCATAAGAGTAAAATGGTCATTTCACTTTTTTTGTAGGGTCCATAAAAGTGAGGTGAGCTTGTGGACGGCCAGCTCAGGGAATATCAATGATAAAAAATACACATGATGAGGAATATGCTTTTAATTTTATAAGAAAAGTAAAAATGATTTAAAATTAAAATAAATAAAATTTTAATTAAAATAATTCAAAAACAACCCTATAAATATCCCGTAACCTTCCCACAAATTTCCAAGAGTCTGCCCTTCTTTCTCTCCCTCTTTCCTTCTCTTTCTCTCTCCTCTCTCCTCTTTCCTTTTTCTTTCTTTTCTTCTTTTTTTTTCTCTCTTTCCTTTACAATCGTAAAGCACGTCTGCGGATGCACCTAAGGAAAATATTGCCCCAGATCTGTTGGGCACGTCCATAGACGCGTCGTCCCTGACGAAACCAGGCTTTCACCCTGAGTACTGTTTTTCATTTAGACGTCCATTTTCAGCCGTTGACGCATGATCTTGACCATTCATCTTGTTCAAAATTTCACAAGCATCAAAAGCCCTATACTTTCATGATGGTTAGAGAAGTATTAATGCATGAAATTATTGGAAAATAGTAAGTCTGGCGACTTATATTTTTGCAGCATGGATGTCTCTTTTTTAGCCATATTTTTCCATTCTGGCTGCTACAAGTAGGTACCTCTCATCCCCCTCTAGCTATTTCGGTAGCTTTCCATGTATGGAGATCATCGGACTAAATTTTTTGGCAAGATTTTTTTGGTGTATCTAGTACCGGTGATCAAGCTTGAAAACACCTATGATTTCATAGAAAAATTTTAAGGTCATTTGGCTGTAGATCTAGGTTAAAATAAAACAAATCATCCAGATCAAATGATCTAGATAGGCCACGTTGATCTACGTCAAAGACACAGGTTGGCAATGCACGCAGGAACACTCCCTGCGGGAGTGCCCTGGTGCATGCCACTTGGGCAGTCTCCGCTTGCGTCCCAGCGATAGAGAATGTCGTTCAGTCTATTTTGTCGTGTTCTAATATTACTTTAATGTTTTGCATTATGATGCAATTGATTATAGAATAGTGAGATGCCTTATGTTATGGCATGATGAGATACCTTATTTTAGGCATGATGAGATGCCCAGTAAAAGTTATTACCAATGTTGTATTGGAGGATAATTCCTAATACGGTATTATTGATGATATTGACTATATTCATGATTTTTAGTGATTTTATTTATATTAATATGTACATATAATTCATATGATGAGTGAAGGATAAAATGATTATCCAACTGTATAAATTGCTTTATATCATGGATATAATGAGCTATTGATTTTGAGATATATTTTCTTAAATCCCTTACCAAGCATAGCTGTCTTATATATTTTAAATGTTTGAATGTTTACAATATCTCAGATACAGTTAAAGAAGATTGAAAGCTCAAGATTGTGTATGATCATCATCGAACTATGGCTTAGGATATTTACTTTGAGGAAGATTGTATCGAATTTTGTTTGTAATTTGGATTGTAATATTTGGACAAGGTATGTAATGACTACCGGGGCTGTGTAAATGAACCACTGAATCGATCCTGATTTTAATAAAAGTATTTCTATTAATACTCAATAGAAATTTTATTTTATACAAAAATCTATGTATGATAAGTAATTTGAGGTGGCATTTGGGTTTTTTGACAAATCAATTTCAAAGAAAATATGTTTTCGCCACTTTTATCTTAAAAGAGTTTCCAAATCATGGCCCTACCTTTGCAAATATTTAAAAATATATATTTAAAAAACCCGGGTCGTCACAATAAATGTAGGGAAGAACCACTATTTAGATTATTGGCACCTTAGTAGTTATTTTGGGCATCCAAGGAGTCTAGGACACCAAAATGGTAACTATGATAACTATGGCACTGATTAGAAATACCCTTATAACTGTTCGATGCTAATTAGAGGATTGCATGGCATTGATGGGGATTATTTTAGTAAATGTAATGGGTGCCATTATGTAACTGTTACCAAGGTGAGATACTAGACACTCTCATTTTTGGTTTTCAAATTAGGGTTGAAATGAGACCATCCAAGACTACAAGAAGAGGGTACGAGAGAGTTCATATCCACTTTGTTCCAAATTCTATCTTCGAGCAATTTGGGAGAGTTTGGTGTCAGTTTATGACGTATAACATTTTAAGGCAATCATGGAGCATCCAATGGTAGTTGTGCTAAATGCCATCTTGAGGCCATTTAGGAACGTCTAGTGCCAGTGGTGCTAATGAATATCATCTTTATTTTAACTTATATCATTATGCTTTATTTTCTTGTTTAAATTAAGAGTTAGAGTAGTTTGGAAAGTTAGAAGTTATAATTAATTCATTTTAAAATGAGATATTTGAGGTTTTGCTTTAAAGTGATTAGTTTATGTGTTTTTATTATAGGATTTATTTAATAATAATATTCTTTAGATTAAGATTTAGCCATTGAGATCAAGAGGTTCATTGAATGATTAGGTGGATGGAAAAGATATGGCCATCAAAAGCTCTCCAAAGCAAAAACACCTCTGCGTTCTAGTTTTCAAAAGTTTTTTAAAGTTTCACTCTTTCACCAAAGCTTTTCTAATTAGAAAGTGTCCTACATGAGCAAGTTTTCTATTGTTTTTCTTAGCTAATCACTCATTTTCTTGAAGAAAAAGTTTTCTAATCAAAATAAAAGCGTTTGCCCAATGTTTGACCAAGTAAGATTATCATATTTTTAAACTAATTTTGCATGATTTTAGAAGGCTTGCTATTTGGGACATCTCTAGAGAAAAAAAAAAGTTTCTAGAAGGAAAAAAGAAAGGAAGAAAAGTAAAAAAGAGTTAAGAATGCTTTTTGGACAAGTATTCTCAAAAGAGGAAACTTTCTTGCTTATTCTCAAGTTTTTCCCACAAACAAAGAAGATAGCCCTTCTATAAACTAAAAATGTCCCACTTTTACGAAGTTTGTTCCTACTACTCTTTGAATAAGCAAAGACTGAGAAACATTTCAGAGGAGAAGAAGACCAACCATGGAGAGGTATTTGTAATAACCCCAGATTTTTGTAAATTATTGAGGAAAATCAATAAAGTTTGAATTTCAAAAATTTTGGGATGGAATATTAGGTTATTAAAAATTATCATTGTATAGAGATTAAACCATGATTTAAAACCTAGAAATTATGGACCTACTCAAAAACCAATCGAAATGACATTAAGTATGTCCAATTCCGAGTTAAAATGAAAATTCCCTAATTTTATAAACAAAAGGATAAAATGATAATTTTACTCATAACCGAGAATTAAAACAGGAATATTTGGAATGTACTCAGAAAATTGATTGAAATGACTCTAAGTACACTAAATTCCAAGTTCAGACAATTAGTGTATTTTCTCCATTTTTGGGAATAAAAGGGAAAAAATGGTCATTTCACATTTAAAGTGGGGCCCACAATGTGGTCCAACGTTCTGGAAGCCTCCATCAGTAGTCAAACCACTACCAACTAGTGGTGGAGATAGAGGTGGAGTGGCAGCTCCACTCCCTATTAAATTTAATCAAAAGTAAAAACACCATAATGATAGAAAATTCATAAAAAAAAATTCAAAACATGCATATAAATACCTCAGAAAAATCTCCAAAATTTTGTCAAAATCCATTACAAAGTGCCCTAGAATCCCTAATAATCTTAGCTTCAAATTCCTTCCCTATCTCCTCCAAATTTTCTTTCTTTCCTCTCTTATTTTTTTTTCCTTGTTAAAGCATCCACATACGCACTCGGCCTTAAGACCTAGTGGAGACGTTGTGTAATATCCTCAATTTTTGGTATAAATTAATAACTTATTAAATAAAATAAATTAAAATTTTATAGATAGAATTTGGTCCTGAAAACTTCAAAATTAGAAAGTACACGTCGATAAGATTCCAATGCCATAAAGAAAGCGGAAAACGAAGCTCAAACGAAGAAGTTATGAGCCGTTGAAGTTATAGGGGTATTTTGGTAAATTGTCAAAGCACGAAATAGGGGGCAGTTTTGATAATGGCAGCGCTATCCACCTTGCATTATCAGATTTGGCAATTTCGCTGATGAAATTGTTGGAGGAAAGGCTTAAAAAGGGAAGAGTTTCATTCCCCTTTTCCAAACGCAAACTCCTTCCTTAGTATGATCCTCAATCAACCCTCATTCCTCTTCATCGCGCCGTTTCTTTACCAAAACCCTAGCTCTGCAAAAGTCTGATTTTTTTTTCAGTGAGTAGGGCTCCGGCAACACCAATAAACACCAAGTAAATCGAGGTAAGCCTTAATCTCTTGATTTATATATTATATATGTATATTTGTTGATAAAACCATGTTCGATTGCAAATCGAACCGTTCATCTAGTGTATAAGAGACCCAAGATCAAACCCTTTAAATTTGCGAGAGATCCAACGGCTGATTTTTCTGAAAAACGTGAAAAATAGTACCCAAGGAACATGGGAAAAAAAATCACATAAAAACCATGATTTTTGGAAAAATCAATGCAAAAGGATGGTAGAAATGGAAACTAGACGAAATTTTGAACAAAATGGCTCAAAAACCAAGTGATTTGGACACCTATAGGGTCACCGGAGATGATCGGAAGCTAGTTGTCTTCTCTGGCTCCAGTTTTCACGTTGCCAGTGTAACCTAGTGTATACCGAGGCCGCCCATGTAACTCAGTGTAAACTAGGTACCGGTATAAATTGGTGTAAACTGCGCTGCCGGTGCAAAAGAGCTTGTGGTGGTCGGTCATCCCTAAAAGAGGCATAGTTCCACTTTAAACTTGATTTTTGAGAGCTATAGGAATCCAAATCACAATCTAAAAGAGGCATTGTGACTGTATTAACAACATTGACTTAGATTTAACCTAAAAACTTATAAATAACCACTTTTACTTTAGAATTTTTTTTAAAATAGTGATGTGACATTGACAAGTGCATCCAAACATATAAGTTAAAGGGATTTTACGAGCGAACTGAGTGATCTGACGTCGAGGTAGGTGACGACAATTAATGTTTTATTTTAATTTTAAAATCATGTATAATCCTAGCATCATGAGTGATTGTGATTTAAATTGCATTTATTCTTAACCATTGATTTTATGAGATTTAGAGTTACGCTATGATTATTATAAATTGCAATCACGTATTGAATAAACCTATGACAAATGATTTTATAAGCATGATATTATCTAATTATGCATAGATATGAATTTCGTTTCTTTATTACATTATTGAAATAGATGGATTTGGATGAGAAGGAAAAATAGAGGCTTGGTGGCTAGTCCTTTTAAAGGCTAACCCCGGGATGAGGGGCGTGCCTTGGGGATTGCGAGCTACGAGTACTCTTAAGTTTTAGCATATATATGATTTCAGTGTTTTTGTGTTTTATGACGGGTGCTGCCCGTAGATGACATTCAGTAGGGGTTTGGTAACATGGATAGTCCATACTACCAGTCTGGGCCTTTCCATGGGGACGGAGGCTAAGTCTCCCGTTATGGTGTTGACGGGGAGTGGCGATGGTTGAGACCCATGAGGGTTGCCACTGCGACATGAGAGCCCATACTCTTATTATGTGTGCTTGCATGATGAGCATGGTAATGAGATGATATGCCTGGGTGTGACGACACTCAAAGGTTAGATATGAGTACTCATGATTAGTGATAATTGTTTATATGACGCTTGTGGGACCTCTTACCTTAAGGTGCCATTATTATTATTGTATGCTCATTTACATTGATTCATATCATGTTTTAAATTTGTAGAATGCATGTGTTAGCATACTTGAGAAATTGATACTATGTTGGCATGAGTTATAATGATTTTATTTATTTTATTTTGTCGTTACTGCTATTTCATTTATTTCATTAATTGTCTATGTACCTGCACAAGCAATAGCTTGCTGAGGCATTGCTTTGTTTTGCAATGCCTTAGATCTCGAGCACGACATCAGGAAAGGCAAGATCGTTGAGAAACCGTGATAGCAGTGGGAGATTTCCTTACATTGGGTTATAGATATTGATGTGAGTTAATAAATAGGACTACAATTTGACTTTATATATGGACTGTATACTTTTATTTTATGGATTTGATTAAGATAGTTATACATGTGGTGGACATTTAATGGGATGTTATGACGGATAGACCCTATGTCATGTTATTATCGTGTTTTGGATAATTATTGGTTTGAAAATAAAGGCACCGATGCATTTTGATGTTGGTTGACATGTCTATTATTTCAATTATATTATCACGAAATTATACTTATGTTATAAATTAAAATTGCGATGTTTTGGAAAGAGAAAATAACACCAAGAAGATTTCAAGAAATGTTTAGTAAAATAATTAATAGAATTTTTAACATGGGATCCCAAATGCTATTATTATTATTATTATTATTAAATGTCATAAAATCCCGGGGTGTTACACGTTGGGTGCGTCAATTGATGCCTCATCCCTGGTAACTAGGGTTTTTGACAGCAAAATGCTAAATCAATTAATCATCCAATTACAAAGAGGATTTCCAAATTTTAAACTATTAGATCTGTTCGAGCTAGCCTAGTATACAAAAGCTCTAAGGTAGTTTTGTGATCCACCGGTAAGATTGTTGGAAAATTTTAGATCGAAATTAGGACTAGTACTAGGTACCATCTCTGACAATAAATCCTAGATATTTCAGCCAATCTTGTCGTTGGAAGTTCTTCCTAAACAGTTAAAAGGCTTCATCACTAAGGGATCTTCAAAACCCCTAAAGTTTCTCTTTTCCTGTGGCAATGGTATCGGAGTTATCAACCCTTGTATATTTTTCAACGCACCAGTATATATCTGGAAGTTCTTTCTCTTCTCTAGTGACTCCTTCACTCTGGCAACTGAGGTAGGTGGCTTCCTCTGTTTCCCTTTTCATTCCATAAAGTCCAGATGTGATCTTCTACCTCTCAGGGATCTCCTTGGCCATTGATTTGGCAAAAACGATAGTTCCGGAATGAATGGTTGAGATCTCATCTTACATAGCTCAAATGAAAACTCTGAGTTGATGGATGAGAAACTGGGACCCAAAACCCTAGATAGGTGAATCCCAGCGATAGATGATGGCAAATCAAGGATGATCCGGAGATAGGTGATTCAACGGCCTGATTAAGACGTCTTGCATATCACCGGTCACCACCTCAGGTTGACCTCAAATCATAGGTAGCAGACAAGTAGCTGCTCAACCCGACCGGACCCGTTTGCTCGACCAATCTAATCTGGTCATTCCTTTGGAACCAGATCAAATCTAGATCCTTAGAATGAATGTGAACTTAACATCTTAATTCTAGAGTCATTTGAACTCCAAATCAAGATTGGAAAGAGGCTATAAAAATCTTATGAATTATATTTTCTTATGAAATCATAAAATCTACGAAATATGTAAAGAAACTTTCTGTTAAGGGAAATTAAGTTTCCTATTCCCATGATCTTTAAGATATGGGATGATCAAACCTTAGGGATCTGATCTAATAATGATATAATGTTAAGAAAATATGAAATTAATTATTTAATATGATAGATTTGTAAGGATTTGAAAGATCTACTTTTAATGGTAGAAATACCCTAAAAATACAAAGAGACCCATTTGATCAGTAAGATTAAGCATGATCATACCCTATGGATGGGTTCGATAAATAGTATTATGATGGAATCCAGTGAGAAAATGGATTAGATGTGACAAAAACTTGTGGATATGACATTTGAACCTTAATAAAGTAAAAACCCTTAATGTAATAAAAATCCTTGATCTAAAGGATGAACATAAAATTGGATGATTAGATCATGATTAAAAGTTTCTAAGAATCCTAAATAAATTAGTTTAGCTATCTTTTATTTGATAATAGAATTGTAAATATGATTTATGTTATAAATTAGGAAGCATGATAGTGTAATTATTCAATTATAGCATACTATGCTCTAATGTCCTTAAATTATTATAATAGGTTGGTAAATTTAATTATCTTAGGTCACGAGATTTTAGCATGATTCCATTAGATTACTAGTAAAAGTTCATGTACTTCATAACCTAGGATCCATGTTAGTATATTAGAGTATAAATGTCCTTAGAATGATATAGATGTACAATTCTATTTAAAGTGTATGGTTATTTGATTGTCAAAGTATAGTGTAAGTATCTTAATTGTTTTTAAGTTGGTAGATATAATTGTTAAATTAGTGGTTATGCATCAATATTCATAAATCACCAAAAATATAATCTAATGAAATATAGAGATTCATGTACAATTACGATGAATGAATGACTTTGACTTAATATTAGTAACAACTATAGTTAGTAGGACAATATAAGGAATGGTTTACCATTTCCTTTGGCCCAAAGTAAGGGAATGATTAACATCCATGGATGACATTGTACATATTCATGAAAATTAATTAAAATCAATTAGAGAAGGAACTTAAGGTAAAGAGCTCATAGGAACCTTGTTAAAGGTTGAGCTAGTGCCACTCCAGTGAACTTTAAACATTGTGGTTATAGGGGTATACAAGAGTCAAGTGCTTTTCCCTCGCCTCCCGTTGACGTAAGTGTGATCTAAATGCCTCCTTATATGAGAGCTGTATTAACCACTCTTTAGGTAGACTTTAACTGGCAAGCACTAATCATCTTGAAATAAAGAGCTATCAAGTAATAGGAAGAAATAAATTATCTTCAACCAATAAGACATTAACTAGTTGAATAATAATAATAATAATAATAATAAGAACATAAAAAGATAGTAAATTATCTAACTCTAATAAAAATAGTAAGTAAAATAAGGATGATCAAACAAGATGTAATCTTGAATGATAAAAAAAAAAAATAAAGAAAAAGAAATACTAATATAAATTAGATTGTTTATGTATGATATAGATAGTACTTATATAGAAGATCTAAACCCCTTGGTCATATGGAAGAAAGATTCAGATCATCCTACATAAGTATAATAAAAAAACGATGTAGTATGCACCCTTGACTAGAAAGATAACATTATATATATATATAATTTGACATATATACATTGATCAAGACTATGACAGACTTCAAGGAATAAGAACAACTTATTGAAGTAGGTGGATTTTAAGAATGCCTTTACATAAAGATATATCTTTAATATATTATCTTATGTTTAGAAGAATTGACATGTACAATACCAATATATTGTGGTAAATACCTCAAAAATAAATATGATCCAATTAAATGATGATGAAAATAAGTATGAAATGGTTAAGTCTAGAATTGAGAACAACCCTATGTGAATAGGGGAGTAAAAAATATTCCAATCCTAAATAACCAGACAAATAGTTTGATACGTATAAGTATTGTTTTACATATAAGCATGGAGGCTTGTGGTTTTGATTTAAACATGCATAGGCTTGGGGATGCTATGCTAGGAGAGTTATGAGGGTTTGGCCACCCGCTCTCCAAAATTTGATAATATTGAATACCAAGCCTAAGAAAGGGTGAAAGTCAGGTGGGGTAATTGTAGAAAGGTTGCCATTGTGATAGCCATGGTCCCCCCATACGAACATGGATATTATAATTTCTACTGATGATGGTATAAGTGGATTATAGAGTAGTTATCCCGGCACGTTGTACAGATTAAACTGTAAGCATGGTAATCCTTGATTATTTTGCATTATGATGCATATGAAATTAGCATAGTAAAATTCTGGCATAGTGTAATGCTTTAAGTGATGGCATGATGAAATGTAGGGTAATTGTACATTACAAGTATTTTTCCCAAGAAGGAAAATTTCCAGTATAGTAACTGGCTGAGATACTAATCTCCTATAGTGAAAGGAGTTGATCAACTTAGCATAGGAATGATTATTGACTATTTTCACAATTTTAACAGATTTGTCTATATATAGTATGTATGTATAAAGATGAACACAAATGTTAAAGTAATGAGATGTCCATATAAATGATATTGGTCCATGAATGTGTTTATGATAGAATGAATCATGGGATAATTGAATATTAAGATTATACTATCAATATATTACATTTTTATCCCCTACCAAGTATAGCTTATTGAGATATTATAAATGTTTAAATGTTTACAATATCTCAGATACAGAAAAGGAGACTTATGAGCTTAAGACTTGAAGAATTATTGAAGAATAAGAAATCAGGGTATATCCCTTGAAATATTGTATTGAGATCTTGTATTATATTTAGAGCTTTGTAATTTGGATTGTGTATTTTGACAAGTATTATAAGGATACAATGAGCTGTGTACTATGAACCACTGAATGGATCATAAAGTTCAATAAAAGTACATTCTTTCAATGGAATTTTATCTTATATAAAACTTTACTTATGTTATGTATAAAGCGGGGACTTGGGTTTCAAAAAACAAGTTCTAAAGTAAAGAATTTATGTTGCTTTCTTTTGCAAAAATTTTTACTAAGGGCCCTGTCATTACAAAATGTATAATAAAATGCGTTATAAAAACCCAGGTCATCACAATTGGTATCATGGCCATTCATCCAGTCACAGTACAATCCCAAGAAAAATGATAATCCAAATTTAGATTAAGATATAAATAGTATAAGAAATACTTATTAAAATTTTGATTTATGAGCAAATGCCACCCAAGAGAGTCACAAGGCAGACAACTCAAAGTGCTACAGAAAACAATATGGAGGGATTATCAATGAGTAATATGGAGGAGATGGTAACAAGAGTATTAAGGAACCTTCTTCCTAACATTCAACTGCCCCAAAGTTCATCGCCTCCAATTGAGATACCTAGTATTCAGGCTCAAGCTTAGCCTAAAGTTAGACCCAAAACATCAATACCAAATTCTCCCATTCCAGTACAGGGTCAATCTTCCCTTGTACCAAGTGGGGAAGTTGGAAATTCTCCATTAGAGCCAGAAAAGATTGACAAAATGATGGAGAGATTTCAAAAAATGGTAATAGGATATAATTGCAAGGATGAAGCCAAAAAGGCAGAGGAATAGATATATGAAATAGAAAGAACACATGGTGCACTACGTACCCCTCCAGAATTGAAGGTCAAATTCACCACATATCTACTACAACAAGAGGCTGCTTTCTAGTGGAGATAATCCAACAACACCTTCTTCTCAAATACTAAAGGGACTACTTAGGAGGAATTCAAAAAGGTTTTCAATAATAAGTATTTTCATATCCATGTAAAATTAAGGAAGGAGAAAGAATTCTTGGAACTTAAACAAGGGAACCTATCGGTGGTGGATTATGACAACAAGTTCACCCAATTAAAGAGGTTTGCTGCACATATGTGTGACACAGAAAGGCGTGTTGTGGAAAGATTTATGGAGGGATTATAGCTAACGATGAAGGTGAAAGATATGGGTACTAAACCCACCACTCTAGTAGACTGTGTAGAGATGGCTTCCAAGTTTTAAGAAAAGTTCAAGAAAACTCAACCCATTAAATTTGAAGGAGGTAGAAACTACAACAAAAGGCCTTTTCAGAAGGGCAAAAGACCCTTCAACAATTTCAAGCCTCCCAGAAATTAAGGGAATCATACAAAAAGAAGGTCTTGTTCTAAATGTAGAAGATTCCATCCTAAAAATATGTGTCCCACTTCGATACAACAACGACCCCTGATCAAATGTTATAATTGTGGAGAATTCGGGCATATATCTTCAAACTGCAACAAACTGTTAGCTATTAAGGAGGTGAAACGAGACAATGTTCCTTGTCACCAAGGAAGGGTATTCGCTATCACTGATGGCTAGGCTAGACCGTCTAATGCAGTGATTGAAGGTACATTAATTGTATCTGACAACTATGCCAAAGTACTGTTTGATTCTGGATCTACACATTCCTTTATGTCTTGCATATTTGCATCAAGTATACAACTGCCAGTGAAAAACTTGGGATTCAATCTAGATGTAACAACTCCGATGTGTAAAATAGTTAGACTACAAGAATACCTTCATAATGTACCTGTAGAAGTATTGGGGAAAAAGAATGGATATAGACCTCATTTTAGTAAACATGGTGGACTTTGACATCATACTAGGTATGGATTGGTTAGCAAAATACTAGGTAGTTATGGACTGTTACAAGAAGAAAATCACATTTAACATAACTGGTGAGGAAGTATTAGTACTGTATGAAAATTACAATGAGTTAGACAAATCTATTATCTCAGCTTTAAAGGCTTTCAAACACATGTCCAAGAGGTATCAGCCATTTTTAGTAACGGCGGTTAATGTGGATGTTGAACAACCCAAGTTAGAAGAAATTGATGTAGTTAGGGAATTCTAAGATGTTTTTCCAAAATAACTTCCAGGATTACCCCCACATAGAGAAATTGAGTTCACCATTGAACTAATTCCTAGTACAACTCCAATTTCTAAAGCACCTTATAGGATGGCCCCAATAGAATTGAAAGAGTTGAAAGGTCAGCTACAGTAATTGTTAGACAAAGGGTTTGTTAGACCAAGTAGTTCACCATGGGGAGCATCGGTAATATTTGTGAAGAAGAAGGATGGGTCTATGAGATTGTACATTGATTATAAAATGTTGAATAATATCACAGTGAAAAATATGTATCCCTTACCTCGCATTGATTATCTCTTTGATCAACTACAATCTGCTAAGGTCTTTTCAAAAATTGACCTTTGATCAGGATATCATCAATTGCGTATTAAGGATGAAGATATACCCAAGTCATCATTCAAAACTCGGTACATGCATTATGAGTTTCTAGTCATGTCTTTTGTGGCTAACCAATGCACCAGAATCTTGAGGTAGGTGGATTTTAAAAATGCCTTTACATGAAGATACATGTTTAATACATGATCTTATGTTTAGAAGAATTAACATGTAGGTAAATACCTCAGAAATAAATATCATCCAACCAAATGATGAGGAAAATAAATATGAAATGGTTAAGTCTATTATTGAGAACAACCATAAGTGAATACGGGAGTAGAAAATATTCCAATCCTAGATAAACAGATAGATAGTCTGATATGTACAAGTATTGTTTAACATACAAGCATGGAGGCTTATGGTTTTGTTCTAAATAGGTGTAGGCCTGATGATAGGAGAGTTATGAGAGTTTGGCCACCTGCTCTCCAAAACTTGAGATGATATTGAATACCAAGCTTAAGAAAGGTTGAAAGTCAAGTGGGGTATTTATGAGAAGGCCACCATTGTGACAACCATGGTCCCCCCATACAGACATGGATATTGTAATTTTTACTGATATTGATATAAGTGGATTATAGAGCAATTATCCGGGCACACTGTGCAAATTAGACTACAAGCATAGTAGTCCTTGATTATTTTGCATTATGATGCATATGAAATTGGTATAGTGAAATTGTGACATAATGTAATGCCTTAAGTAATGGCATAATGAAATGCCGAGTAATTGTACATTACCAGTATTTTTCCTAAGAAGGAAAATTTCCAGTATAGTAACTGGCTGAGATACTAATCCCCTATAGTAAAAGGAGTTGATCAACTTAGTATGGGAATGATTATTAACTATTTTTATAATTTTAATGGATTTGTTCGTATAAAATATGTATATATAAAGATGAACACAAATGTCAAAGTAATGAGACGTCCATATAAATGATATTAGACCATGAATGTGTTTATGATAGAATGACTCATGGGATAATTGAATATTGAGATTATACTATCAATATATTACATTTTTATCCCCTACAAAGCATAGCTTGCTGAGATACTATAAATGTTTAAATGTTTACAATATCTCAGATACAGAGAAGGAGACTTAGGAGCTTAAGACTTGAAGAACTATTGAAGAATAAGAAATCAGGGTATATCCCTTGAAATATTGTATTGAGAGCTTGTATTATATTTAGAGCTTTGTAATTTGGATTGTGTATTTCGACAAGTATTATAAGGATACAATGAACCGTATGATGTGAACCATTGGATGGATCTTGAAGTTTAATAAAAGTATATTGCTTCAATGAAATTTTATCTTATACAAAACTCTACTTATGTTATATATGAAGTGGGGACTTGGGTTTTACAAAACAAGTTCTAAAGAAAAAAAATTTTGCTACTTTGTTTTGCGAAAAAAATTTAGTACTTAGGGCCCTGTCTTTACAAAATGTGTTATAAAAACCTGGGTCATCAACGTAATGAACTGTTGCTTATGGATCATCCATCATGCAAGGCTAATTCTAAAGTTTAGGAATTGGAGGAAGTTAAAATATGAATAACAATGTTGTCTCATTCAACTTTGTATCTTTTTAGTTTAGAAATTTAATATATTAATGATTTCTTGATTAGAGGTTCTTTGAAGAATGATTTTAAGGTTTTATTTCACTTCGATTATAATACTTGTGATTTTCCTAACACTACAGGATTGCACCAAGGATTAGCATTGAGCCCGTACCTTTTTACGTTGGTTATGAATGAGTTAACAAAACGTTTTCATAAGGAGACTCCATGTTGCATATTATTTTCAGTTGATATAGTTTTGACTTATAAGACAAAGAAGGGTGAAAACATAAAGCTAGAGTAATGGAGAGATGCTCATCATCATCATCATCATCAAGACCTTATCCCAATTAGGGGTCAGCCACAGGAGAGATGCTATAGAATCTAAAAGATTTACAATTGGTTATCATTCAAGATTTTTTTATAGAAATTATTTATAATATATATATAACCAAAGTAGACTTTATTTATTATATATACATCGAGAAATAATTTGGATTTCCTTCTCATTTAATATACATCCAATCAGTAAAATATTGTATATTATTACAAGTTGCCCATTTGTCTAAGCCAGCGGTCACTTAACGATGTTTGTGGCTAACCAAGCGGGAGTAGGGGTGGCAAAATATGACACGACACGATAACACGACTCGAACCTGACACGAATTTAGCGGGTTTGGGTCGAGTCTTATCGTGTTCGTGTCATTTTCAGGTCAACCCGAAATTGACAAGCCAAAAATCGTGTTGTGTTCAGGTCAATCAATGTGACCTGTCGTGTCGACCAGTTTGACATGCGACCTATTTATTCATCACCTTGATGCTTGATCCATCTAACCTACGGTTGAAAATAGGACAGTTCCGGTTCATCTGTAACCGTCATATACCAGATGCAATATAGGAAGGTTCTTCTGGAACCGTCCTATATTCTTCAACAGGTAATATAGGACTCAAATGTCTTCGAGTGGTAGGTCTCCGCTGATGGAATTGGGCTCAAATGTGCATTTGACTCATTATTCATGTGGAGATAAGCTATCAAACACTGAGTACAATAACGTATCGTACTGTGGACTAAAGATTAACGATGAGAAAAAATGCTTATGCGAATATAGGAGAAAAAATTACTGATGTTGCTGCTGAAGGTGGATATTCCCTTCTTGGTGTTGTTACTCTTGCAAAAACATCTGAAGAATCTATGAGCGTTGATGCTTTTTCTTCCCCTGGTGTTCTTGAAGAAGATTTTGATGAGAACATTTTCAAAGAAATTGATGCTTTATGCGAACAGTCTACAGGGGAGAAGGAAAGACAATGCTTGCAAAGTGACCTTTCTATGGAAAGTCAGGGTAAGGCTTGCAATGACAACAATGCTGGTGATTGTAGTAATTTGCAATCAAATACAGATAACAAATTGCTGGCCAATGGAAGCACGATAGATGTTCAGGATAAGACTTGCAATGACAATAATAGTGGTGATTGTAGTAATTTGCAATCAGATATTGATAATAAAAAAATTGCTAGTAAATGGAAGCACGATAGATGTTCTGGTGGTTGAGCAAGAAGAAGGCAGGGCAAGTTCTTCTAAAGCTACTTAGTGTGATGCCATGCCTGCAGCATATTCAGAATATCTGCAATCACTGAATGCCAAGCAGGAGGAGTTTTATAGGACGGTTGTGAAATAACCGTCCTATATGTTATGTTTTATAGGACGGTTATGTCATAACCGTCCTATGTTTTGTGGTTGGTTTGGCAGCGACTCCATTCACTCGGGAGCAGTTTTTTTACTAAGTCGTAATAGGAAAATCGAGTCGTTTCATGTCATGTCGTGTCATTTTTTTAAGAACCGGGTCGTGTATGAGTCATTGGTTTTTGACACGACTATTAATCGTGTCGTGTTCGTGTCGACCCTTAATTCTAATCATGTCGTGTTTGTGTCGCTACATACACAACCCGCCAACCCGAATTGCCACCCCTAAGCGGGAGTGCCTTTCTCATGAATATTGGGAGATGAACTACCCGAAGCGAAGGCTTGTCGAGCTGTTTCATTAATCTTCAAATAATGCTCTATCATGGAACGTGACCACACGGTAAGCCTGTTTGAAAAATCAGAAAACTCAACTCGGACTGGATAATCAAAAGTACTTAGAATGGGTTTTAAATAAAATCTTATTAATCTTTACTTATAGTGAATATTTTCAATTTATATGAACAAATAACTATTAGGATTCTTTTTTTCTTTATCGTAAATACAGTCCCTGGTAAGCTAAATGGAAAGGGAGCATTCTAACATGCGACCAAGTGTATTTTAAAAAAGATGTTGAGTAATCTGCAACAATTGTGCTAAACTTTTGTTGGCAAATAACTAAAACAACAGAAACTGGGCCTCTGAAGTGGCAATTGTGGGCCTCATTGCAGCCCTCTACGGACCAGACCCATGCATATCCCGTGCATATATTAATCTCGTTGGTTCATGCAACGACAAACCACCATGTTCCTCCCTCCCTCATCTTCTTGCACCATTCTTATCACTCTTTGGCTTCCGAAGGTTATTTTCATACTCTCAAATGGGTAGCCTCGGCAAAGTTCCCATCCACGGTTTTAAGCCGTTAGATCCCGAAGATATCCGAAAACAATCTCATCTGACCGTAGATTTCATTGCTGGTTACGACAAGAATATTGAGAATTACCCGGTTCTACGCCCAGTCGAACCCGGTTATCTCCGAAAGTGTCTCTCTCTCTTGGCACCCTACCAGCCCGAAAAGCTAGAAACCATGCTTAAAGACATCCGAAACGATATAATTCCAGGTATGTCACATTTTCTCAGTCCCAATTTCTTCGCATACTTTCCGGCCACTTCTAGCACTGCCTGTTTCGTCGGCGAAATGCTTTGCACATCGTTTAACTCTGTTGCTTTCAATTGGATTGGTATGTCACATTTTCTCAGTCCCAATTTCTTCGCATACTTTCCGGCCACTTCTAGCACTGCCTGTTTCGTCAGCTAAATGCTTTGCAAATCGTTTAACTCTGTTGCTTTCAATTGGATTGCTTCGCCTGCAGATACGGGATTTGAAAGCATAGACAGCTGTCTAAACTTTCGATATTGGTGGTGGTGCCATACCGAGCACAACAAGTGAAGCGATGCTTTGCACGCTCGTAGCTGCTCGGGACAGTGAACTTGAAAGTATCCAAACGAAAATATTGGCAAACTCGTTGTATACGGTTACAATTAGACACACTAAACATACACTAAGTATCACGCCATATCTACCACGGTTCAACAGATCTGATAATCAGGATAGATAGATTTTGTAAGGACAAAATCACATGCACGAAGAAAGATAAGAAGTTACCTAGTTCAGCTATTATGCCTACATCCATGAGAGAGGAGGAATCTACTATCTGATCAGATTACCCACAAGAGGAGGAGAGGAAGCTCAAAGCCTCTTCCAACCCTCGTTTGCTTTTCTAAGTTCAATCTCTTGCTCACACTAGCAAGTATTCTTCTCATGTAGGTATCAATCTCATTCAAATCTACCCCGACACTAAGGCTTTGAAAATCCCTACATTCTTGAACATTGTAACATGCAGCCAGAGATCATAGTGTGTGGTTCCATGTGGATGCAGCCTATGGAGGCAGCGATTGTTTCTGGTCCGAGTTTCGGTCTTACTTGGATGGGGTGGAACGGGTTGACTCTGTCAGCATGAGCCCACATAAGTTGCTGTTGAATTACTTTGACTGTTGTTGGTTGTCGGTGAAAAGGCCGGATTGGTGGTGAAAGGAGTAGCAACTAATCCCGACTACTTGCGAAACAAACCTAGTGAATCCAACTCGGTCATATCCTACAAGGACTAGCAAATTGGTTACGGCCGTCGGTTTCGGGCGCTTGAACTGTGGCTCGTGATGCGGAGTTACGGAGTGGCCAACCTGCAGACACACATTCGATCGGATGTGGCGAAGACCCTTGTAAGGTCTAGTGAACCGCGATAAACGGTTCCAAATTGTAGCCCCCGGGGGATTTAGATTGGTCTGTTTTTACTCCATCGGTGAACTCGATGGAGGTGTACATTACGCATAAGCAGTGAGAGCCACATTGACAGTAGAGCCCACGCAGTTGTCGAGTGGAAGTTGCTTGAGGGAGAAAGTTGATCTAATTTTGCTTGGAACTTCTTGAAGGCGATTCATGTGGATTTGTGTTTGGATAATATGGTTCTTGGGTTTTAGTTTATGATTCATGTACTATTGACTGTTGTGGTCCATCCTCTCCTGGACTCTGCATATGCGGGAGCTTTTGGCACTGGGGTTACCCTTTTTATTCCTGTACTGATCAATAAATGGGTTGGGAGATTATTGAGTATGTGGCACCATTAATTACTGGATGTCCTCTGGAGTGCCCCATTGTGGACCTCCAAGTGCATCAGTTGGATCTAATTCATTGTTATCTATGTATAGGGTTATTGGGAGACTTTAATGAGTTCTACTAACTAACAACTGTATTCGAATTAAAGATAGTTATTCCCCTGTAAACTGGGCAACTCTACTTCTCCCACATTTGGAAAACTAATTGGGGCTGGAGAGCAAAGGCCTCTTTGACGCAGTAGAGGTCTTATCCTATCAATGTTAATTCGCAAGGACTCGTTAATAAGTCGATGAAGTGGGTGTATGCTCCGTAGCATTTATTCTTTTTTCACTAATAGCAAACGCGTGCACGTACAGGCTAAAAGAGAGAAGACAAAGAAAGCCTAAATAGTCTTTCTAAAATTTATTAATAGCTACTGCAAAGTGAGAAAGAAAAATGAATAAATATTGTCATTGAAACCATTGTATATATAGTCGAGGAATGCTGGCATGAAGCACAACATCCTAACAATGGTACAACTCCTTACTTTTATACGATGGGCTCTACATACCATTGATGCAAGCCATTTATTTGATATTCCCAACTTTTGGATATCTCATGGCTCAAAAATCTTTCTAAAAGAAGGTCAGTAGGATCCAAGAAATGGTAGCTTTCATCTTGCTGTTTGTTGACAGTCAAGAGCACTCTAGAAGCAATGGTTTGCATTCAATGAATTACAATACAATTTATTGAATACTACTTACTTTTTATTAGATTGATTCTTGGGCCATGAGATATCCAAACTTAATTGATGTTAGATGAATGGGTTGGATTAATACAATGTGAGGCAACCGTGACAAGGTGAAGGAGTTGCACGATTGTTGGGAAGTTGTTGTAAAAACCCCAATTTTTATAAATATATTTGAATAAAAAAAAAAATTTAAGTTCAAAATCTAAAAACAGAAATGCAAAATGGGGTTCTGGGAGAATCCATTTTTATAAAATCAAGGCGTAAAACTTGGATATTTGTAATGTACTCGAAAAACCGATCAAAATGACTGTAAATACGTCAAATTATGAGATTGGATGAAAATTTTCTATTTTTATATAATAAAAAAAGAATAAAATGGTTATTTTTACTTATAACCAAGAATTAAAATATGAATATTTGAAATGTACTCGAAAAACCAATCGAAATGACTCTAAGTACACTAAATTCTGAGTTCAGACAAATAGTGTCTATTTTTCTCCATTTTTGGGAATAAAAGGACAAAACAATCATTTTACATTTAAATTGGGGCCCAAAATGTGGTCCAACATTCTGGAAGCAGCCATTAGTGTTCAAACCACTGTCAAATGGTAGTGGAGACAAAGGTGGAGTGGTAGCTCCACTCCCTATTAAATTTAATCAAAAAGTAGAAACACTATAATTATAAAAAATTCATTAAAAAATTCCAAAACTTGTCTATAAATACCTCCAAAAATTTTCAAATTATCTCCCATGAAGTACCCTAGACTCCCTTAAAAAGTCAACTCTGAATTCCTCTCCCATCTCCCCCAATTCTCTCTTCTTTTCCTCTTTCTCTCTCTTTCCATGGGAGAGTGTCCCTAGATGCACCAGACAGACAACTCATGTCTATTATCGGGATGTGTCCAAGGATGCATCATCCCCGATGAACCAGGGTTTCTGCTTGGGAAACCCTAATCCAATTAGCCATGGCTTTAACCCCATTTAAATCAAATCTCTACCATTGGATAGATTCGAAATTGCACGATCTACAAAAGACATAAATTATTGTAAGCTCCACTATTTGGATCGCAGGAAAATCAAAACAAAAAATAAGCATTGATGAATCACCATCTTCATCATATTCTTCAGTTTATTCCAAAAAATCTAGCTGGAAAAATCACATCTTGAACCAATGGATCTCTTTAGAGAGATGGGATCTATAGAAGCCCTATGTTATTTCTCCATTTTTGGCAATGGAACTGGATTAATCAAACACATGTATATTTTTCGATAAAGCTAGGGTTTCTTGAAGATATTATTCTTTTCTCTGGTGAAATTTCTTCACCAGACTGACCTAGGTAAGCCTAAACCCTTCTCCCTCGATCATTCCGGCAATTTACTTATGATCTTTGGCCTCCAGGTGATCTCCCCAGCCGTTGATTCGTAAAAAAAACATGGATCCGGCAACAAGTTTGGTTCTCATCCATGGATAGCTCAAATGTCACTTCTGAGCCATTGGATGGATTCCTAGGGCCCAAAAACCCCAGGATATGAAATATGAGCCTTTGATGATAAGAGATGGAGGAGATCCGACAATGGGTGATCCGACGATCCATATCTGGGCCATCTCACCTATCACCGATCACCACTCCTTGTTCACAGGTAAAGACTGGTAATAGGTGTGGGCCATCCTCCCATTTTGTTGTGTTCTGTTGAAGTGATCTGAGCCATTCATTGTTTTGAACTGAAATCTTATTTCTTCAATTAAGAGCTCATTTTAGCTTTGATTTCATATCTATAAGTTTCTATAGAATCCTTAGAATGTAATGAACTAAAAAAATCTATGTTTTGATGTATGTAAAATTCTGTTAATAAGAAAATTTCTTATTTGATCCATTTATAATATTATGATGAATTAATATGAAATCAATAGTTTGAAGTGACTGATCTGAGATGAATTAAAAGAATTGACCTTAATAGAAGAAAATTCATAAAAATAAGCATGGATCTTCTTGATCTGAGTAATCAAGCATGATCAGACATTTCAAAATAGTTTTTATGATAATCTAATGCTATAATTGAATGTATGGAATGGTTATATAACTGATTTGGCAGATCTTAAGATCTTGACCATTAAAAGTAACAAAATCTATAAAAATACATAATAATCTCCTTGATCAGATTGATCAAGGATGATTAGAAACTTTGAATAAGTGTGGATGATGATCTAATGATAAGATTATGAGAAATGAATGGCCTGATGAGGCTAATTTGGGATAGATTGAGATCTATGTCCTTAATTATGATAAAATGACTTAAGATCTTCTTGATCGGTTAGATCAAGAAAGATCGTATCATGTGATGAGATGATATTAATGATCTAGTGATGAGATCACTTTATTTTAAAAGAAAATGAGCAGATCTTATAAAAATAAAAGATCAAGATCTAAACCCTAAATGGGATGTAAAATTATTAGAAATGAAAGATGATCGTTTGATCATGATGATATGTTAAATGTGTTTACTTGAATTATTAATGTTATTGTAAGTGTCTTTTATTGTTTAGTAGATATAATTGTTAAATTTACTTATTTATGCTTTAATAATTATGTTGTACATGGAAAATGTAATTAATGAAATATAGATATTGATGGACATTTACAATAAACAAAGGACATAGACTTAAGCATAGTTAAGGGCTATAATTAGTAGGATAATATAAGGATTATCAAATCCTTTGCCCAAATTAGGAGAATAATAAATTCCATGAATAACATTTTAAATGTTCATGGATTTAATTAAAATCAATTAGAAAGAGGTTATAAGGTTTAATGCTCATAAGAACTTATGGAAGTTTGAGCTAAGGTCACTCTTGTAGATGCTAAACATTGTGGTTAAGGGGGTTCTCTTATAAAGCATTGGTCTTCCCCCACCTTCTAGCGACATTTGTGAGGTCTAAATGCCTCCTGACATGATAATTGAATTAACCACTCTTTGAGCAGCCTGTAGTTGGTAAGCCTTAGTCAATTAGAAATAAGAAGAGCAGTCTAGACTTAAAATAAAATAAGCTATCTTCAACCAGTAAAACATTAACTGGTAGAATAATAATAAGATCATAAAAGGTTAGTAAAATATCTAGTCTTAGTAAAAATGGTAAGTAAGATAATCAAGATCAAACAAGATCCATAAGGAAATCTTAAATAATCAAGAACAATGAGAATCATAACATCATATTGTACTTAGTATGTATGTTTATTAGTATATATGTTGAAGATCAAATCTAGATCATTAGGTTAGATAATCTAGACCCTTGATCAAATATGATTCAAGAAAGAAAACCATGATCATCCTCCTTAGGGATGATCAACCAACTGAACTTAGATCAAAGAAGAACTAGATAATAGAAGATCTAGGCCCTTAATCTTTATCAACAAGTATAAATTGTTAATCAAAGGATCTATGAAAGATCAAGATCAAAGAGATGGATACACAAAGACTTAGAGATAGCAAATACTTAAATATGAAAGATTAGAAGATCATTCTAACCACCAAATCTATTAATCAATAGGATAAACACTAACTGAGGAAGATAGATTGTATGTATAATAAGAACACAAGGAAGATGTAGATCATTTATATCAAAGGACAAGATTAGACAAAGAATATAAATATGAGATTATTGAAAAATGTATAGATAATGACAATACGTATCTAACCGCCAGATCTATTGATCAATAGGATAAACACTAACTGATGAAGATAGATTGTATGTATGATAGGAACACAAGGAAGATGTAGATCCTTTATATCAAAGGACAAGATTAGACAAAGAATATAAATATGAGATTATCCGAAAATGTATAGATAATGACAATACGTATATAATTACAGATTTCATATGCCAATCATGGAAGATCTGAAGGGATGGATCACTATATGAAGGTAGGTAGAACTTTAAGAAGGAATCAATTTGCAAGATCTATGGTCTATGGAATTGTTGTTATGTATAAGATTATATAAATGAATTATTACATGTTTAATGAGTTCATATGAATGATCGAATATCTAGTTGCATTGGAATTATAATGGATGTATCTGAGATAGAAATAAACTGTTGAAATTAGATGGAATACATGATAAATACTTGAGTATCATTTATAATTTCCCCAAAACTTAGATAAGAATATAATAATAATGGATATCATTTGTATCAAATAGGTATCCTTACACATAATAACATTTTTGGTATATGAATACCAAATTAAAGGAAATGAGGATCATTTACAATAAATTATTAATCCTTAAACTTATAGGAACATGGGTGAGGATCCCTAAATTGAGAAATGAAATTATATCCTTAATATAAGGATACTGAATATGAGAATGATGATATAAACAGACAAGTCATCTGATAAGTAAAATATTATTTGATATACAAGAAAGGAAGCTTGTGGTTTTGTTTTAAACAGGCGTATGCTTGGAAATGCTATGCTAGGTGAGTAATGAGAGTCTAGCCACCTGCTCTTTGAAATTGATTATATAATAGATACCTAGACCAAAGAGAGGTTGAAAGTCAGGTGGGGCAATTATGGGAAGGCCTCCACTATGAAAGTCCTGTCTCCTCATATAGGTAGCGACATAAATTTTTCACTGTGGTATTAGATATGCATGTGGCAGTTATCTGGGTGCACCATGCGAATTAGAGCAAGCATGATAGTCCTTTGAGTATTTTGCATTATGATGCATGGCATAGTGAGATGCCGATATTGCCCTAATCAGGGAGTATTTTCCCAGCAAGAGTTTGGATGATTTTATCAACTCAATGTGTCTAAGTGTGATTATTGATGTTTGATATATTAACTAATTTTCAGGATTTTTTTATTGATATATATATATATATATATGTGTGTGTACACACACACACACGATGTAGTGATGAGTGGTTTGAAATTATCTTACATGATGAATTATATGATAAGATAACCATATATGGTGTGGTTTATGAAAAATGAATTATGTGATTCATATGGAATATGATGATTATGAATACTGTATTATATGATTAAATTTGCTTCTTAAATCTCCTAATAAGCATAATTTGTTGAGATATTGCAAATGTTTGCATGTTTATAATATTTCAGATACAGAAAGGAAGGAATAGAGGGATACGACAAGGGAATACGAAGACTATACTGTTGATCAAGATTATATACAATTGTGAAAGGATTGGATTGTATTTTATTTTATTTTTTTATATTTTGGACATAAGATATAATAAGGGGATGTGTATATGAACTACTAGATTGATCCTGCAATTTTAATAAAATGAGTTTTTTTGGAAACATATATTGTATACGAAATTATGTATATGTATGTCAGTGAAATGTGGCATTCGGGTTTTCTAAAAAGAATTTCAAAGAAAATATTTCCACTGCTTAAGTTTTCAAAATTTTTGCAAAATTGATCGACCAGCATTTGAAAATAAATAACAAAAATGTATTTAAAAAATCTGGGTAGCCACAGGTGTCGTGCTCTATGCCAGCATTTCCTATATAGTTATAGCTTGAATGGTACTATAATAAATTTTTAAATGGGTAAACCATAGTGTACATTATTCCCTATGTTGATCAATGATCGACCTAGAGAGTGCAATTTCTTGGGTGTTGGATGTGCCAATTGCATCAGCAGATATCTAAGGTTAAGGACTCTGCTGAACAATATACATAAGTGGTACCCACTATACAAAAAGTGGAGTTGCACTCTGTTGGAGTGTCAAGCATTCCTATTTTTTCATAATGATCATAACATTTTATTTTATTTTTTATTGTTTTACGGCCTCTTGTTACGACCTGAAAATTTCCAAAATACTAAGGTCTATGACCACCATCTAGTGCATGAAAACTAAAGTTCAAAATATAAGGTTTACGACCACCATCTAGTGGATGAAAACGGTGGGACTTAGGCCATTAGATTATTCCGATCATCCAAACGTGGGGCTCCTTCATGCAACAAGTAAAATGGTGCCTTGCAGGGCATTCAGCCCCCCTCTCTCTCTCTGGAAAGTGTTTTATGCCTTCAGATTAAATTATGCAAGAGATTCAAAAATCTTAGAAAATACTATCCCGTTTAGGCTTTTAGGGTTGAGTCCATGACTCATCTAAAGAAATCTCACCTTTAGATAATCTACTACTAAGTTAATACAAGTGCAGGCACCATATGGTTTCTCTATTTGTACCTCTAGAGGGCTAGTGTCATCCAGCGAAAGGAGCAAAGACAATGACCTAGATTTGTACTCGTTGGCTAAATCAATGGACTTGATCATTCTCGGTTTCAATGATAGGGCACAAAGAAGATTATCTAAAATAAATCATAACATGTAATTGTCATTTTGGTGGATTTCAGTCCGCGGTACATCCCAAATTCACCAAGGTTTATTCTATTTGCTCGTTCAAGTCGGCCAACGGGAAATCCCATTTATGTGACAATCCATCCTTTGTAAGATTCTCGTACGGAGTGAGATCGTCTTGTGGGGCTGAATTTCTTCATGTTAATCATGAAATCGATGGTTTTGATGATGGATCCATCAAAATCGTTTCCAGTGGGCTCTTTCCTCTGAAGATACTATTTTGCTGGACTCTCATGTAGTCTTTATATATTATGGGCCTGTACTTGGGTCCACCATTACCATCAACAAGCTGTTTGGCAGGTGCCATCATAGCCATTAGCTCAGGCCCATATCCCACACCAATGGAAATCCTTGTCCTTTGATCATTAACCACCGCTCTGTGCTCCACACTCTTGTATTTCCCGTTGCTTAATACCTGAGACAGATGCAAATGAATCAAAAAAGTAATTCTTACAAGAAGGTATTAGGGAACCCAATTTTTGGGTCACATAGGAGCTGTTTGGCATAGCGATAATGGAACCAGGATAACAGTATTCATGGATAATACTTTACTGCCTTCTCAAGGTCAGCCTTACTGAATATGGAGTAAGTTTATTCGTGGTTTATTCTTCTTTAGGTTTGTCCATGTTTAGGGCAAATAGAGATGAAATAATCTCAGCAACTTGGGCCGTTCGTTTTTGCATAATTTTATCTATGTTTCCCAGCTGCAAATAGCAAGAAAAAATTTCATTATTTCAGAATAGCTTAATCCATAATCCCTATTTTTGTTTGTTTGGAATGGAAATAATGATCCCCTGATAAACTTATCTGCAGGTAGAAATTTTATGCCGCACTACATGGGATAAAATCATCTAAACATAGATAAAATATCGTTAAAACCTTGGGAAGTTTGTTTTCGAGTCAATGTATATTGGAAATACCAAGGAGAGAAATTTTTTATCCCACTATCCATGCATAACTTAATCCACGTATTATTATCCCCATGCTCAACAAATAATAAGATTCACTATCTCCAATTATTAGCAGAGCAAAAAACTGTTACCTCTATGTAATCTCCGATATTGACTACAAATGTGCCCGGAACGTGCCGAACCTGTACCCACTCGTCGTCGTGCCTTACTTGCAATCCCTCGGCGTCGTTCTCCATCAAGATCGCGAGCCCTCCATGATCGGAGTGTGGAGAAAGTCCTAGCGTTAGATGCGGCTCAGGACAATGCGGGTAGTAATTAGCGGCCAGGATTTGACAACCTTCGCCTAGACAGTTTTCTATGTAACAGCTCTCTAATCCAAGGCCTTCTGAAATTGCTCCTACTAAATTTAGCGCCATTTTCTGGACCTCCTCTAAGTATTCCTTGGCCACTCGCCTTGCCAAATTGGAGTATTAGAAGTAAACAATTGATCAGTGTTAGTTGCAATGCATCCAAACATGATTTAGAATTATAATGCAAATCAGCCCATCTTTGCAATTATAATCCTTATTTAAGAGTAAATTAATTAGTTGCTACTGCTAGTTTAAAAACTCAACTTGACTCGAAAGTGAAGGCATGGTTACAAAGTTCAGATTCAAGAATAGCTTGCAAGACAAAAAATCGTAAATTTAGAAAATATTTGGGGAAAAAATGTGGAAGAAGTTGGGATAAAAGAATTACAAATTTAGTATTTTAATTTTTACTTTTGCTACATTTATAGATAACATTTAAGAATTTCACAAAGTATTCTTCAAATTTGAGTTTAATACATAAATTCATATTTAATTTGATAAATCTGCCAAAAAATAGAAATATGTAAGAAATTGTGATTTATACGGGAAAAATTGGATGATCAAAAGGTCAAGACTTTTTAATATTTTTTTTTTTATTCGGAATTTCTTGTAAGTATGCCATTGGTGCTTAATAGAAACTCGAGGGAGACTTTGTAATAAAATTCCTGTTATTTCTACATATACTTTACAGGTGTTAGTGGTGCTTGAGATAGAGTAACCCAATCTTTAGATGAGATGGGCAAGATAACTAGTAATGGTGCATCTCAACTGTTAGTGGTGCTTGAAGTGAGTTGAGATGAAAATCATATCATCTCATCTCAAGTCACTGTTAAGTTGAATTTTCAATCATCTCACTTCATCTCATGCCATATTCTGATTATCGCAACCTAACTCAAAGTCAACTCTAGTTAGATCTCATTTCATGTCAAGCTAGCTCACTTCATCTCAAATAACACTAACACCAAAGTTAAATTTTCACTCCCATGCAAATAAGAAATCCTAGTGTGTTGGTTAGGGACTGTGTTCAAATCTCAGCTCAACTTGAACAATTTTGTCATGAAGCGAGTCAATTCAGTGAGTGACTGGATTTGGTATCAATCAAGTAGTTTGGATGAGTTTTCCAAGTGGACTCAGACATTTAAATACATCAACAATTCATGATATCAGAAGCAATATATCAGCAGCGGTAATTTCAACTATTTCATGTAGGTGATATTTAAAAATAGAAAATAGAAAAAGTTAAAGGAAATGACAGTTAAAAACTTTTCTCCAACCAATTAAACGTCACATGCTCGTTATGCCAGCAACTTCTTGCTGAAAATTATGCCTCTCCAACCAATTAAACGTCACATGCTCGTTGTGCCAACAACTTCTTGCTGAAAATTATACCTCTCTCTCTCTCTCTCTCTCTCTCTCTCTCTCTCTCTCTCTCTCTCTCTCTGCCTGCCTGCCTATATATCTATCTATCTATATAATGAGAAAATAGAGGTAAAAGATTAATTAAGTTTAATACCTGTAATTTGGAGGATAATCTGGCCAAAGGTGAAGGCTTGTATGAAAGGGATGACCAAAGTGGCGTAAGTAGTCTCTCCAGTAACGATGGGTGTGGGGGACTGGCGAGTTCAAACTCGTCCCGTAACGCACCGGGTTGAGCACATCATCAGACGCATACTTGGCTTTCTCTTCCCAGGGAAGAGAAAAGAAATCTTCTATGCAGTTCATCATTTCCTCCATTAGAGACTCCTTCATCCCATGGTTAACTATCTGTTACTAGCAACTGAGAGCAATTAGTCAAGATGGAATTGAATTCTGTAGAGGTGAGATGGAGTAATTCATTAACTCGAAACCATTCGTTAGTAACTCGAAAAAATTTCAGCAGAATTTTAATAAATCTATTCATTTTAATTATGGATACTAAATTTTCATAGTTCTTTTTTTTTTTTTTTTTTTTTAAGTGAAGAAATACTGCAAATCACTCTTTCTTACCCACTTAAATCTAATTCATCTATTTCATGATAAGAGAGAAAGTGGCAACTCAAACATACAAGCAAGAGACATGTAACAAAGCATAGTTCTGAGATGCCAAGTTCTCTGTAACTAACTGCGCTAAACATTTGTTGGCGGCTTTTGATTTAGCTACGGCTAAACTACTATGCTAAACATACAGTTGTTGGCGACTTTTGCTTACCAAAATGGGAATTGATGAAAAGAATCCGATGAAACCCAAAGACTCCACTTACGTGAACCAAAATCAACGGTTCTGATAAAAAAAGAAAAGAAAAAAAAAATGCATAGCTTGATGGTTATAGACCCATAATAGAAGGAGGTGATGAGATGCTTGCCCGAAAGAAACCCCATTGAGAGCAAGCAGAGCTGACAGCTTGAACCGTCAGTGCCCTACGATCAGCCGTTCCTTTCAGACCGTAAAGATCAACGACCGGGATCGAAGCATCCGAAATCTTTAACGGGCGGATCCTTTCAGGCAATATGTATTCGGAAGGGATGGACCGTAGATTGGTTGCAGTATCCACAAGGTGTTTGACGCCCTTGCCGGATTCATAGCTCACTATCCGGGAATTTCGCCGATTTCCGGATATACACGCCAAGATAGAGTGAGAGGCCATGAGAGGTTCTCTGAATCGAGGTCCAACCGCGCTCCGCACAAAAGCGGTAAATATGGTGTGTTACTTCTTCGTATTTTGGCAGACGTTTTGCCACTTGTCACGCACGAAAGGAACTAAAGATTTACACGTTATGGACATGCACAGAACTCGAGGTCTCTTCGTAAGCCAAGTTCTATTCATGCAAAACGGGCTTTGCCACATAAAAGCCATAACGGGGATAAGATGGCCCACTTAGACATATAAGTTTCTAAGCCAAGCCTCACCTTTCACTGATCCGAAAAACAGGCAGCAGATGCATGAAGCTCCCGCCTATGGGGTCTTAGAGAAGAGGCGGACTATAAGGGTCTAAAAGTACATAATTTTACTTTGTATTATACAAGAAGTTATTTTCATGCCTTGAACCTGTAACCTCAACAACAACTTTTACTTTTGTGCTAAGGTTTTCCTTTCTTTCACTGATCCGAAATATTCATTTAATTCCTAGTGGACTTTGATTACAATTGATAGACGGACTTCACTCTCCACATTCACGTTTAACTTTCTTACTTTAGAAAAACAAAAGCATTCTTAGAAACATTCGCAGAGTGCCACCAAGAGAAATCAGGGTTTCTTTTTATTGAATTATTCATATAGATTGTTAGTAATTTAATTCCATTTGTTTACTCTAAAAGAAAGGCTTGGTCCGGTCTTTCCTTGCAACAATAACTGCTTTCTTACGCTGATTCTTATTATTTACTATATTACTCTAGTGTCTATACGGATTTCTAATATTAACTGGCTTGCTTGCACTTAAAGTAGCTCAAAAATTACAACTACTGAATAATTTAAGCATCGCAAAGAAAACTAATTTTGATCACTGAAAATGGATGGTTAGAAACTTAATTTAAGCTATGGCGAACAATCAATGGCCAATGTGAAGAAAATCAAATGAATAACAAAAGATTATACCATGTTCTAGCATTATTTCACCTCTGAGTAGGCCCCACTTATACATTATTTCCAGTGAAAAATACTCATCGGCCATACGAGAACTCTCTTTAAATCCGGAAAATCTTCAACGTCGGATGATATTAACCGTACGATCTGCTGAGTAGAGTCATTGGGATGGTACATACATTTGTCCTATAGCCCTAAACAACCAATCCGAGTTGGGAATCATCCAAGAAAATTAAAGCTATCTGCAAGTGTATAATAAGCAGAGAATGTTTCTTGTCTATGACTAATTTGACGAGATTGTCGGTGCTGGTCTTTTGTAGCTCTCTCTCATTCTCAATAGCCACGGAATGTAAGGAGGAGAATAGCAAGTCCATCAAGAGAAGACGACTTGGAGTCGAGTAGAAATCTCAAATTATCAACAAACCAGCAATCAAGACCATTAATGTGTGTAACTTTTTCTAGAATTGGATTTATCAAATAAAAACATATGATATCCGCCACCGTAGAATCCATGAAATCTACTACTAACTGATCATTTCTATTCTTTAGACACACAGATCGGCTTAAGTATTAGGTTGAATAGTAAACCCAACTTCATATCAGTGCCAATAAATGTATAGAGCCGTTAGTCAAATGACAACTTGGCATCTTTTTTAAATAGGCTTGACGGTAGATTTGAGTTGCTACTTTCCGCCATTGGTCACCAACAACTCGACATCTCTCTTTAAGTATGCTTGGTCACGAGTTCAAGCCACTTGCATATTGCTAGAGGCTGTTTTCATTCTTTGAACCCGTGATCTCAAAGTCACACAACAACAACTGATGGATTCCACTTAAATTTCCTCAGTGGTAGAATGCAATATAGTGGATTTCACCTAGAGTTGAATTCAAGAGTGCATGCTGAAAAACCGTGCAATCTGCCTTAGACTCCAATTCCCTCTTGACTAATCACCGTAAGAAGTGTTCTAATGGAAGATAACTTCCACTGCTACCGAAGTTTGTGTGTTTGTCTTCCATTATAACTCTTTATTGTAACTTGGAGCTAATATCCCTAAAGACTCTCCAAAGACGGACTCACGAGTCATTACTAATAAAATAAGACGCTGCATTAGCATTTGAATATACTATCCAAAAAAAGGGAAAAAGAATCAAACAGAGACACAGAAAGAGAGCTACGAAGTACTAACTACTTCAAAAGAAGTTAAATAGCCTATGACTCGTTTCGCCTGCACATTCATGTTCTCCTCACCTCAAGCAGCAGATCTAATCCAAGGCATTACTAAGATTTTGGACCATTGCTGCCAGTTCTTCCTGGTACTCTTCCTTTTCACCTTCCCCTTGTACTTGGAAGACAGAGAACCACAAATATCCGCTTGAAATAAGATGCCAGGTTACTGCAAAATTGCTAACCATTTGTCTGCTCTTCAATGCAGTAGTTTGTTTCATATTTTCAGCTATATATGGCATTGGGTGTTGCAGACAACTACCAATCCATTGTTTGCTTCCAGTGGGTAAAATGTTCGCGTGAATCCAATCAGAAAAGAGCTGAGCTTGATCCGACCAGCTCCAAACTCTAGAAAAAAGTGGGAGACAATATAATTGGATGGCCGAAACTGACTCCCTAATATACCTCTTACTAAGTATCAGCCATACGCATGGAATTACAACTGAACTTGAAAAGAATGGTAAGTCATCGGATTTTTAAATATCCAATTTGGTTCTTCATTACGGCTTACGTTTCAAGGTTTGGATGATTTACAGTGTAAACAAGGATATTTGACCAAAACATTGAGTTGGTTCTTTCAACAACACTTGATGTAAATCAAATGAGTCGCCCAACCCGAGTATGCAGACTAGGATTTACGCCCACCAAGGAGCATCACCTGTTCTGAAATCTGTTTCAATCCATGGAACAAATACCACTTTGCCATCATCAATGTCTGCATGCGCCAACGCCAAGGACTGCACCATGTAAAATCCAGGTCAGCGACTATTGAATTGGATGTATCAAGGAGAATATAAGTAGAAAGGACCAACACATGGTAGTCACCTAAAGTTTCAAGAAGGTGAAGCTTATTAAAAGTGCCACACATTTTTCAAGCAACCAAATAGCTAGCTCTAGAAGCAAACACTGCTGGGCGTTTGCTTGGCAACTAAATTTTAGCACACGGAATGAGAGAATATGCATCATAGTTGAGAAAAGGAGTGCAACTTCAATGTTTAATGCAATTTCTCCAATTATATGAAGTCTGGATCATGTAAGTACACAGTGCTGGAGAATGAACGAAAAGGTTTTTCTGTAAAAAGTCGGAGTGGCTGCAGTACCCTCTATGAAGTTTTGCGTATTCTCAGAAATTTTACGGACTTCCATATTCATGTCGGTTGGAAACTAAAAGAGTTTTGGTAGGCAAGCAGACTCTTATCTAATACCACAAACCTTTCTTTATTTATCATAATAATAAGAATGGCTGGATGGATAGTTCAGCTTGCAAGCACACAAGGGTTGTTGAAGTTAGTAAAGGTAAATAATATATCTGAAAACTGAGGACCTGATTAGCAAGCCTATATAATCCAGTTTATGCAATGATGACAGTAATTCCATATTAAATTATCGCAATCTCATAACCAGGAACATATCAGTCCGAGTCCTAAACATTCAGAAAAAACACTAAAATTTTGGAAGTTCCCCAAGGAGTAAGAAAAATGAATAACTGAAGAGATAACTGACTAAACAACGAGATGCAAATGGTCTCCCTTACCAGAGGCGCTGGTCCTCTCACGACTGTTCCTTGGTTGTTGTACTGAGATCCATGGCAAGGACAGATAAACTTGTTTTCTGCTGAATTCCATGGCACCACACAACCAAGGTGAGTGCATACTGCATTGATACCATAGGTAGCAAGAGTCCGGTCCATCTCCACGACAAGATAGGTTGGGTCTCCCTGTGAAATTTTAGAACATTCAACAGTTATCTTGGATTCATCAGACCAAATTTCTCATCAACAATAAAATTCCAACATTCGCCATCAATGTGGGTGTAGCTCACTTTGGTTCATACTGCCAAGCTTAAGTGCAAATGGCATCCAGAATGAAATTAGATTGCACATTCAAGCTAGCCCCAGGGCCAACAGTTACACATCTAGAGAGCTTCTAAGGTGGTTCCAGAACACGTATTAAAGCTGATTTCTAATTCTTTGGAAGGCATTACTGTGATAGTAAAGGGGCACGTAAACAGAAAATCCATGAGCATAGTACATTGTCGAGCATAACCACAAGAATTTAGAAAACATTTTTGAAGAAAACATCAAACTGTCATCAAGCCAGCTACAAAAGAGCTCAGTCACAGGTACTCAAATATTATTTCTGTCCAAAGCCAGAAACATGACTGTGGAACCACGCTAATTTTTCTATGAGATATAGTGGCTTGTGACAATGAACTAATAAGTTTTATTGCTGCAATACTGAGAAAGCACGTAGGACACAGACATAAGGGAAAAATAAAAGCTTACTTAGTAGGCCAAAAAAAGTAGCCGATCTAAATATCAATGCTTTGTGCTGAATATAACAATATATAGACCGACAGAAATATGCATATATATTTTCAGCATCATACATATGTTTTAAATTCTAGTTTTCCTACAGATAGAATTCCATGATAAAGCAAAAACTTTTTCCTGTCATCTTAAGAAAGGAACCACACAACCTACAGATTAAGATGGAGGAAAAGCAATCATAGAACACTGGTAACAGGCCCTGTAGCGAATATTAAACCAAAAGGGTCAGTGCTAACAGAGAAAGTTTTGTATAAACATATTGAAAGAAGAATGCATGTGTACATGCTTTTGTCCGGTGAATCTAACCGCATATTGGCTATAACAAATTAGAGTCTTTATTAATGAGAAGACCAGGATCTTATGAAGTGAAGTTCTCATGTGAAGAAAATTTGGCATTTAAGCTCATTTCCCTAGGTAGCCTAGAATCAGATTGTTTCCATTTTTGGTTTTCATTCCAAACATAGAAGAGGGTATGCTGTAACAACCTCTTCTAGACAGAGAAGTTTAGTTTCAACTGGTATCATTTCTTCAGAAATTGTACGGTTTAAGGGCCAATTTGAAACACTTGATATAGGTCTCACTATCAGCAAACTCTAAGACCCATTTTGACGACTCAGTATTAAGTTCAATTTTCTTTTCTGGGTAAACACTGCAAAACCTGCTATAAGAGTACAGGAAAAGAAAAGCCAGGTTTTTCTAAGCTAGAACAATAAAATGCATTCTGTATCATAGCAAGAAATTAGACCAAGCAGATCATATTCATATAGATTGCATATATTGGATCCTTTAGAAGCGACAATTTTTCCTACCTTTAACCCTTGTGTCAGGGTTCTATCACCAGGTCCGTGAGTTTTGAGCCATTCCCTCGCAATGATATCATTTCCTATGGCATCCTTTGCTGGAATTCCATCACTACCACTATTTGAGCTGTTTCATTTTTCCCAGCATGTAATTAGTAACACAGTGTCCGCTAAAGTCAATTAGTACACATGGATGGGAGAAAGAATTAAGGGTAAGAAAAAGCATCTAAGGAATGAAACATGGGACATGAATATTAAAACAGAAAGAAACAGCAAGAAGTTTACAACTACATTAGGATATCAGATACAATGGAGTTTGTAACATGTGCTAAGAAGATACTTAGATGAAATAAAGCTAAGAGAACTTATCAACAGCCATGTCTTTGCCAAATGTCCTGCATATTTATAACAATGAGCAGAGAAATCCTACTCACACTTTACAACATCACATCACAAGTTCATCACTTCTCTCAATGATAATTTCTCCATCTTGTAGGTTAAAACTAACATTCCGAACCATTTCCTTACTGGACATAAAGGAATAATATGATTATGCAAATCAATTAGAAAATGTTTAGTCATCATCCCCACAAAACCAGAAGAACTTGACACTATTCATGCTTGCATAAATATGCATCAATCTTTGGATTCTGATCACTAGATATGTCTACAAAGCAGAGTCACCCACACACACACGAACAATTTCAAAGCATATCACTCAAACAGATTTTTTTGCCTAAATAATGTGTTTTCCACCTATAGTTTTATGAATAATATTTACTTGTTGCATGTCCTTGCTCTGTGCAAGAGCCAGACATGTCAGGGTATTCGGATTTTAAGAAAAGGATGTATGTGTATCGCATCTAGTACTCGCATAGTTTCTTGCTTATATATTAGACATTATTTCTTTAATACATACACAAACACTGGATCCTTCTAATATGTATTTTGTGTTGCAACGGTCAGAGGATTCGAACCCACCTCGTGTTTGTGAGAAGGCAATTAACCAACTCGCTAACGGCTCGAACCCTCCCAATATCTATTAACCACTCAAGTGTATACAAATGTTATCATGCTTACACGTTTATATACAGACAATTCAAGATCTCAATTCAGGTTAGCAGTGGTAGAAAGAAATTTTAAGAACTGTCTCTTGATGTCAGACAGAATGTTGAAACATCCTGAATTATACAGTAAAAACTCCACGGAGGTGATTTCACTAACCTATTCACATAGAAACAAAAGCAGTAACACACACAACCATTAAAGAAAAAATATTACCATCACAACTATCTTAAACTAATAGCTGTATCACAGACTACCCAAATCCATCTCCTGCCAATTCTTGCAGGAAAAAGAAAAATAGAAAGACCCATGTCATAAAATTGCCAAAATACAAGGGGAAAAGGAGGAAAAACTTACCCAGGAGGAGCAAAGAAGGTAGCATATGGAACCAACATTCCAGCAGTAGGAAGGGAAATAGTACCCAAGAGAAGCAAATTCATAAGCTTCCGTTTACCCATGTCAGGAACGCGATCTGCTGGAATACTGGTGGCCTGGCAAGCAATTCTAACGTTTCTCTCCTTTCCCATGAGTTGGGTCCTTGTGGGCTTGAAAACCAGAGCTTGACAAGGAGAGAAAAGCCCATTTTTGCTAGAACACAACTGCTCCAAAACGATATCAAATATGATAAGATTTTGTTAGTTTCAAAATGAAGGACAACTTCGCTGAAAGGTTTGTCTGAATTTACCTGTGAGGGAACTGAAGTAGATAAAGTGGTAGCAGCCATGGAGGAGGATGGAAAGACGGATGTGTTTAGGATGGAATACGGAGGAAGACTGGATAGTGAGAGAAGGTGGCGGGTTTTTCAGTGGCTGCAGCCATAATAGATAGGGTAGTGCTTGATGGGAAATGCAGGGCCGCACGTAGCCACATGTTGGATATCATTCTGTTGAACCTAGCGTCGGAAGTTTGCCAAGTGGTACTATTCTACTTGTTTTATTGTAGTGGCCAGGACAAGTCAGGCGTCCCAAATAGACCGCTGAAAATGTGAAATAATCCTATCTAGATAAACGGTGGCAGGTAAATGGATTGTTATTAACGGATAAATAGCCAATGCTACTAGTTACCTAGAACGGACGATCTTGATCAATTCTTAGTCTTCCAACTGACTTGTAGGATGGAAGTTACAGGAATGATCTTATGACTTGAGTCACCTACTAGCTGAGGAATGTCATAAGAATTGTCCTTATAAGACTATGATCCAACCCGTTTATTTGATTGCTATGACACTCCGAAACTATGCCGATTGAATATTTTTAGAATCTTAGTTGAGGTACTTTATCACACGAAACAAGCAGTGCGGGTATTTTAGCATCTTGGTTAAAGTACCTCTTCACAGGAAACAAATAGTTCAAAAGTCGGAATCCATGGTTAAAATTTGTTATTTTTAAAATCAATTAAATATAAAAACTTTGTATAAAAAGTACTCATTTCAAAATTAAGAGTCAAGCAACTTATAAAACCAATACATTTAATGCATGCGATGCGACAAATGGCTAATAAATACAATAAAGCATAAATATGCAATTTGGGAGACCCAATCTTTGTACCCATTCATCTTAATCATTTACAGATTTTGACTAAAACATATATGTTGAAGATGAAATACATATCAAAAGAAAACAATGACAGGGCCCAGGGTTTGTCCGTACACAGCAATTATGTCCAACATAGAGTTGTCCATACATCCACATCATTAAAGTATAGACCATATATGCCCATATAATCTATATACAATATCTAAAGGCAAAGTTTTAACAAACCACACACATCACTAAATTCTCCTCTATATGTTATTGGAAGCTGCCTATGCCTCACTTGCTTTTGATCTATTTGCCTTTTCTGATGTTTTTCTCTCTCTGTATCCAAGGTATTACAAAACATCACAATGCCTCAGTAAGCTATGCTTATATATATAACAACAATAATAAAAAATTCACAAATACTTAATATATAATGAACAGTTTAAGTATCAAGTCTTTGAGAATGTAATAACAACTTTCTCATGAAAAACATATCTAATATGATCTCGATAATGTAAGTAAATAGTGATAAAATAAAGTATAAATAGCATGTGAAACCAATCAAATCAACGTAAAATAACCAAGGAATTAAAGCTCATAAAATGCCAAAAATAAGACAATGCAACCACACTATCTATATCTTTTAAAAAAACATGTTAAGTATACACCAGGCCATAAACTTAAAGGGCAAGTGGCCAACCCAATAATCTCTGTTAGCATACGTTCATCAAGCCAAAACACCCTTCAAAACATCCATTGATCACTTGTAGCACAAGGGGCCCTACCAAGCCTACAAGTTTCCTCCACAAAATCATGAAAATCGCTCGACATCTCAAAGTCGAAGAAATAAAATGAAATCCTCTAGTGAAATAATAAAATCTAAGAGCACTTATGGCTCGCCATCCTAAGGCATTATCCCTCACTCCCAAATTAGCCTCTCAATGACCAAACCCCAAGCCTCCTCAATCAAGTCCAAGGAGAAATAAGCTATAAAACAGGGTATCTATGTGCTAAATATGATATGGTAAATACAATTATCATTCAATGACTTCAACAAGTTATGGAAATATACCAAAATCATGTGCTTTCACTATTGCTTATAAATATTATTGATCATAGTCAAATCATGCGTTACTTGAAAAAAAAATAAAAAAATCAATGCAATCGTGCAAAGTGCATCACTCACAGCTAAGATAGGTAACTCAATAAGAATTACATTATAATAATATATGCACGATATTCATTCATCAATACTGAATTGAGACAATGAAAATCTGAAATTTCAAAAGAGAAATATGCCCATTATTAATTGATATCACTTACCTCAAACGAAGAACCACTCGTCTATAACTCGCAAGTCACATTCTAACTCAACTCTAATACCTAGATATACATCAAATCCAAGTCTAATTTAGAATCCAAGTTATTCATCTAAGTTAGATTCTTGGTTGTAAAGTAAAGGCTATATTTTTAGTTCTCTATTTTTTTTATATTTTAACATGATCCAATGGTTTACACCAAGCTGGGGCCCTTAGATTGGCTAATAATCCAGATCACACCAAGCCAATCCCACTAATAACTATCAGATTCATTTTTTTTGCTCCAATTTATAGTGAATTCCAAAATTATCATACTCATGTTAAGTTAATTTTAGGTAATCCATCGTTTTATCAACTAATCATGCATGTTTATATGCAATCACACACAATTTTAACTATTTACAACCAAATCAACAAAATTAAATAGTTAAGATGATAATCCTACCTTACGTAGGTCAATCTGAATGATATCTGGCTGTCTGAGCAGCTAGATCGCCAACCAATCATTCAAAGATGCCCAATTTAGATTATACATAATGATCTAACCACAATCATCCACCTGATCACTTCAAATTAGAGAATATGTTAGTAAATATGATTAAATAATTTTAAAGAATTATTTGAATGATATAGATCATTGAATTAGATCCAATTTCATACATATATCCTCAATTGATTTCAATTGTTGATTAAGATCGATCAGATCACCTCAACTATGCTATAGATCAAAGATCACTGATATGACTCTTAATCTATGCACTAATAGGATTATAATGAACAGTTTAGATCGTAATTGATAGTCAAATCGATCATAGGTCAGATCACGATCAACTGTTGAATCTTATCTGATCAACGAACAGAAAGAAAGATGCTTCTTATTTCTCGCATTGCAAGGATCCGAGCAGTAGAAAAGGTCAAAGTCTAAGGCATAGTAAAGCTCACCCGTGCCAACTCATCAGGGGAGAGCGAGTGAGTGGGAAAAGGGAAGATGGTGGTGGCTTTAGCATGGTCACCACCCGAACCCAAATGAGAGAGGGAGAGGAGAAGGTGCAGGGGGGAAAGGGGTTTCTGGCACGTCGGCCTGCAAAGCGTATCAGGCCGTGCCAGAAAGGGTTTTGGTGGTGGCGTTGGTCGGTCGCCATCTGTAACCCTCCCGTGACAGAATAGAGAAAACAGCAGGGTGTGTGCGTGCTGGTTGCCAGTCAGCAAGGGGAAATAGAGAAAGGGGGAGAATGCAGGTTGAATAAGGTCAACTGGAAGGAAAAACAAAGGGGTTCCACCGTGGGGAGATTGTCGGAGAGGATTGAACGGAGGAGGATGATCAAAGGGTGTCTTGCGGTGCGGGTCTTACCCAACTGCTGGAGAAGCTAGTTCCGACATGGGATCTAACGAAGGGGGAGGCTGCATGTCATTGCTAGTTAACGAATAAGAGGTAGTGGGCGAATGTTGGGTTCCCCCGCCCCCCTCTCTCCGACGTCCCCCATTTTGACTCGTTTTGTGGTTGTCCCCCGACGCAGAATAGCTGGGCCAATGCAAGAAGGCTGGCCGTCCGTGTGTCGCACCCACTCCTAACGTGGTACATTACCTGCATCCTATAAAATAACAAAAATGGTGGAGGGGTTAGTGTTATCAATTTCTATCCCCTCTCAATTTAATAAAAAATTTACAAATTTTTATTTTATTTTATGTAAAATTAGTGTCATTGAAATCGTCTCAAGTATACTTTATTTTTTATAGTTTCAAGTCCATTGTTAAGTTTTCAAGGAGTCACATCCTTAGAATTCAATTTTCATGATTTTTTTTTTATTTTTTTAATTAAAATATAATATAAATATATGAAAAAGGACTCAAAAGTGAGAGTTGTTACTCTCTCTCTCTCCATAAGAATGCTCACACTTTATATTTAAAAATACTAGAAATTAAAGGACCTGCTATATGGCCTTATAAAATTGCTAATCATAATCCACTAGCTTATTTAGCCAAGGCGGCACCTCCAACACGTTCATCATATAACAATCATAGGTCACCCTTCGTGCCTAAATTTTCTAGTCTTTGGATTCACCTAAAAGCCTTGGCGCAACGGTAAAAGTTATCACCATATGACCTTGAGGTCACAGGTTTAAGGTGTGGAATCAGCCTCTCATAAAAATACAAGGTAAGATTGCCTACTTTAGGCCATTATAACCCACCCCTTCCTTGGACCCTGCATAGGCAGGAGCTTCATGTACCTAGGCTGCCCCCCCTACCTTTGAATTCACTAGCTATGTATTGTGAGCAAAGGTCCAACAAAAGAAACCAAATTTAATTTCAATCAAATGAGAGTTACTCCATGTAATGAGAAACCTCCTGAATTCATAGTACTTCTGCCATAACCTGGCCATTTTGTTCCTCATTAATTCAGGCCCATATTCATTCCCACGTCTTTAAATAAATTCTGAGTCAATTCGTTGCCTTGTTGCGTGGGCAATATGCAGCTAAAAATTGCCTTGCCTAGCCTCTTCCAACATCGAATCAAGATACCAATCTATCTCAAATTTAGTCCACTTAGGACGAGGAACCTGTGGAAATAATTTGCCTTATAGTGCAAATTTGGTCAAATAATGATCTACATTTATTTAGTTAAAGCAGACATCAATAAGTGGGAGCAAACTGTTCGGAACATGAACATGCTATCTCTGGTATGGGCTTACGCCAGATGATCCTAGCTTAGACGTAAGTAGGAGCAAATTGTTGATGATCCTAGCCCTTTATCTACTAGAAGTATCAACAGTACTATCGTAAAAAGAAGCTTCTTAAGGGGGACATCTATAAACCAAAATCCTATAACCCTGAAAATAGAAGGGACAGAACTGGCTCTAAAAGCAACGCAAAACAAGATACTTAGAAGAAACACCAACGAACCAGGAAATCACATCTCCCATGGGTGTTATTGCTGTTCTTTAAGTATATTTCACCGCCGCCGGTTGGCTCCTCTATGTTTCATAAAACAACATAAACAAAGATGTAGTTAGAAGATGTAAAAAGGATAGCCCAAGTGCACAAAGCTCCCACCTATACAGGGGCTGGGAAAGAGGCATACCACAAAGATCAAAAGTATACGGATTTATCTTGCATTTGCAAGAACTGTTTCCATGCCTTGAACTTGTGACCTCAAGGTCACATGACAACAACTTTTACTGTTGCACTGAGGCTCTCCTTCTATGTAGTTAGAAGATGTCTTTCATGAAATATACTTAGGTGAGACTTTTTAGTGTCCTCCTACCTCAAGAGAGTAAATTCGATGAATTAAATGGATCGTTCAAAAAAAGGAAGGATGGGGGCCGGCTTGCCGATCTTATGATATGTGGGAATATTAGACGCATGCACCGTGTAGAAACCCTTACTAAATGTGTGTTCTTAAGCATTCCTTTCTTAGTAACGATGGGTATATTGGGACATCTTTTGGGAGACACAGTAAACTACTAAACAGTGCTCTTTTTCTTTGGAAATTCAAGTTGAAATGGGTCATTCTTAGAAAAGATAAAAGAAGAGCTGAATTGTGCGTGTTGCAAGAGTGTGTTGCTAGCTTTGGCTTGAGCGCTTGTCCTTTTGGGTGCCTTGGTTCACAGTCAAGAGGTTGTGGGTCCAAGTCCACTTATCACTCCGAAGAAAGTATATGAATGAAGTCCAAGAACTTAAGACTTCTATGGCGCTCGTACAAAGCTAAAGCTCTACTCAGGCAACAATCTGAAATTCGGATTAGATACGTGGATGGATGTCTGAATTCAGAAGGATTCATAGAACCTCATCTCTGTTGCAAATAGTGCAGTCGAGTGGCGGATTCAACTTGGAAGACCTTTAAAGGTGCCTTGAGCAGGAACAGTTAAATGCTCTAATGGAAATGCTGAAAAGAGAATTCCTCAAAATGGGAAGGGCACAATCATTTGGATAGTAGACACTCATTGTGGATTCTCAGTTAAATCTGCTTACAAATTTTTTTTCCCGATGGAGAGGTTTGGGATTCACTTAAGATGATTTGGAACTCACCTGGGTGTCAATGGGCCAGATATAAATTGAATTCACCCATCTCATGGTCATGATTCACTTACACTTAAACTCTGAGTCCTATTCAAATAATTCTTCGGGTTGAAAATTTGATGTCTTGATCTATATTTTTTGAATTCGGACAGTCCCAATTGTCCTGATCCAATCATAAACTAAAATGATGCATTATTATTATCATCTATGGAGAGGAACTTTCTAGTTTGAATCTCTGATGTGTGATTCTAAGTAGCCAAAGACATAAGAAACACTGAAGTACATGAATTATTAGACATGAATGAACTAGGTTTCTTCTAAACAATCTTACAAAGTTTGGATATATCTAATAGACTGAAGAGAAAGTCAAATATTTTTTTCGAGGATTTCGTATTTGGGTAGAACTGTTTAGAGTTTAGTAATAAAAAAAAAAACTTAGTTTTCTTTTTACATTTTAGTCTTTGGAACTATTCACTTATAATATTTTAGTCCATAAAGTTTCAAAAAAATAGTCAAGTTCCTATAACTATTGGTTTGGGTTATACTTTAGTTCTTCTGTCATGAGAACTAACAGTGGGGCCCCACAACCATTAGTTTGTTTTTAATTTTTTTTTATTATATCTCTCACCCAAAAGAGAAACATGTTAGGATGTATTTTTTCCTAAATTGTTTCTTTCTTAGGTAAAAAATATAATAAAAGAGAAAAATTAATAAGCTAATGATTGTGGGCCCAAACGTTAGTTCTCATGATGGAAGGTTAACAAAACGACTAAATGCAACTCAAACCAATAGTTTTAAGGACTAAACTATTTTTTTAGAACTTTAGAGACTGAAGTATTATAAGTGAATAGTTCTGGGACTAAAGTATACTTATCTCTTAACAAAAACAATCTCTAATGTTGGCGAAAATTGATGTTCTTTTTAAATTATAAAATGTCAAATTTTAAATGAAAAAAAAGAAAAGGAAACGGTTCCAAAACGATGAGTTTTATTGAAAAAGACAGGTCTTTTGAAGTTTGATACAGCTCAAGAAAAGCCAAGTTTTCTTCCCAGACTAGCTGGGATTGAATCCACAACCTCAATATGAGACTTTTGCACCTCAACCATTAAGCTTCAAGCCCAATCCCTGGGTGACTCATGTTAGTGACTCTTTCTTGCTTCTTGATCATCCTAGCATTCTCCTTCCCTAGAAAATATGGACATCAAGAGTACATAATCATGCTGACACCATTCTTAAGATCAACAAATGATTATCTTACTGTGTGTCCTTATAGCAGCCCAAATGGTTACTAGATTAGTGAGACAAGGCACTTAACCAACTTCTTGGTGGATTCAAGTAGCCCAATTTGGCTGTATATAGGATCGCATGATCACACCCAAGATCATATACACTTCTGAAGGAAATATCTACTACACAAAAAATGAATGGATGACTTACCTGTCCTCTTCATGTGTACTAACTTTCATGGAAACCACACAACCACTGTCAGTCCCAACCCAGCTACAAGCAGCATCTTTTGAAACTCCCCTCTCTTTCATCAAGTCCCTCACTTCATTTACACCCTCCCACTTTCCCACAGCGGCAAAAGTGTTAGACAAAGCAACATAAGCCCCCGGCCTCTCATATCTACTCAACTTAAAAAGTTCATTTGCTGCCAAGTTCGCCATTTCAACATTGTCATGGAGCCTACTTGCACCAAGCAAAGCTCCCCATACATCAGAACCCGGTTTCTCAGGCATTTGCTTAATAAATTCCAAAGCATGATTCAAACTCCCAGCACGTCCAAGAAGATCAACCATACAAGCATAGTGCTCCATCCTCGGTTTGATTGAGTAATCTCTCTCCATGCTGTTGAAGATTTCCCACCCATGAGAAACTAATCCAGCATGCCCACAAGCCGATAGAGCGCTAAGTAGTGTAACATAATTGGGCTTGACATGGTGCTCATAACTCATCTTGTCAAACATTTCAAGCGCTTTGTCCGGATTACCATTCTTTCCATATCCATCGATCATCGAAGTCCATGAAACAACATTCTTCTTCGGCATGGCATCAAAAATCCTCCTTGCATGATCAATTCTACCACATTTTGAATACATATCGATAATGGCACTACTTGATCGCACGTCGGACAAAATGTCGGTCTTGATGAGCTGACCATGTACTTGCCGACCAACTTCAAATGCTGATAAAAGAGAGCAAGCTCCAATCAAGCTTGCAAAGGTTGAAATTGTAGGCCAGAAATTCAACCGCTGCATGTCTATATAAACTTCGACAGATTTACGTGCCGTTTCCATTGTCTTGCTATATCCTTCTATCATCGCGTTAAACACAACTATATCTTTCTCAACAGTTTTATCGAATATCTCTTCTGCTTTCTCCACGGATCCTTCCTGCATATACCCCGAAATCATCGCCGTAGAACATATTATATTTTGTTCAGACATTTTATCATAAACCCTCCTTGCATAGTCAATCCTCCCATTTTTAGCATAAAAATCCACAAGAGCTGTGAAAAGAACATCATCCAATTCTATGTTTGACTTTGTTATCTGAGCATGCACTTGTTTTCCCACACCAAGGCACATTAAAGTAATAGACAGCTTTAAACTCATAGAAAACGTATACCCATCAAACTTTTCATTAGAAAACGCGAGTTTTCGCATTAGACGGACACATTCTTCTGTTTGGCCCTGCTTGAAATAGCCAGCAATCAGGGAATTATAAGAAGAAATAGTTGGTTTTGTCATTTGATCGAATATCTGGCGTGCATAGGTTAGGAAACCAGATCTTGTGTACAGGATAAGGAGTTTGATTGATATGTTAGTGTTAGGTTGGAATCCGGTTTTAAGAATGTGGGCATGGATTTTGTGGCCTTGAGAAGGGGAATTTGATTCTATGTAGTACTGCAAGGAAGAAGAAAGAGAAGTGGAATTTGGGCAGGAAATGTGTTGCAGGATTTGGTTTGGTTTGACGCGTATGATGGGTTTCAATTGGGTTCCATTTTTCATCATTTCATTTGGGCAACAATAGGCTTGGAGTGGACTTCGGAAAGAAGCTAAAGCTAGTCATTTCACAAGAGTGTTTATAGTATAAGATGCAGTTTGGGCTTGATTTATAAGGGCTTGATTTTTCTTAATAAAAGGAACGTTTCAACGTCATAGACCCTTGAATATGGGCCACTATCACTAGTAATCATTCTTGTTGAGGGTACATCCATTTGCTACTATGTGAGCTGATGGGGTACATAGCTTTTTCAGCTGTAATAGTCTGTTTGGGCACTTTTTGTATGAAGGACCCACCATTGGCTGATCTGATCTGTTCATCCTGTTACTCTTATCTTTTGGTGTGCAACAGTTCCAAGTACGCATGAAATGGATGACTGTAGCTTCCTAAAATCTGTGTTTTTAATAGTTGAATATAGATCATTGTATTTATGAAACTTTCTAACCAGCCCTATTTTGTGATAAGAAGTATAATTTTGCAGATGGTAGGATCATTGACACTGCATGCATCTTGAACAATCAAACATATAAAGCTGGAGAAGTCAGGTGAATGAGTCAAATCGTCTAATGATAAGCCTGGTATGCAAAAGTTGGCAACTACACCCTTCTTGTAGGATTGCAGCTCTCTACTATCTCATCCCTTGAGTGTTCATCTCTTTTTCATTTTTTCATCTTTTGTTTTTCGCTCAAGATACAGAGCAAGAGAAAGTCACACACACCCACCCATGCACAGTCTTGAACCTTAAGAAACTCCTCACACCACTACACCAGGGGAAATTGGTGTTCTAACTGATTTTTTTCTCCTCTCTCGGGTACAACCAAGAACTAAAGGAAACACCACAGCCACACCAATTGTTAGTGTAAATCCCTATTTCTTGAATCTCAATCAGGCAGGTGAAGTTCAAGAAATAACATTTAAGTTCTGAAGTTAGAATATGTGTGTCTCTACCTATTCCGAGTAGAAGACCATGATACATGAGATTTTTTTTTCCTTTCTCTCTCTTTTTTTTTTTAGCTCACGAGATGTTTGTATGAACTTTTGAATGGCTGTAATGAGAAAATTTCAAAATGGTTCGCTTAATAAATCTTCGAACTGGGCTGCGAAGAAACCCGGCTCGCAAAGTTGTTAGAAGGCAATTAGTCTTGTATGGCAAGAATAATTGATGGCTAATTTCTCATTATGAGCCCAGCGACCATTAAAGGTCCTGATGGGCCTTAATTCATGGTCCTTTGACAGATCAATGTAATGCTTGAACGCGTAATCTCAGGAGTCCAGGCTTATCACTGTGCATACTGCCTCATGTACCACAACTACTGTCTCCAGCCACACTTCGAGGCCATGAGTCCTTCAAATAAAAAAAAGCTTGTCAATTGCGATCCCTATTGATCCCTTGAGCCTGTCAAAATTGATGTGTTGGAGTGGACCACGGTACCTTGTCTGTCTATTTCTGCGTCAACCAAAATGGGCTCTGCCAAAGGTCTTCTACTCCTATGGTTAGCCGAAAAAGGTGCCACCCTCGTTAACACGAGATCTCGGCTTTGAGGCCGGCGCTCGTGTTTTACGTTTGGGAGTGCGTGTGAACGATTTACTTTGTAAAGTTCTACTCTTATTTTAAAAATTTTGCAAAAAACCTAAATTGGGCCCATTTCAAGGGCTTATTAACCTGATCAAAACAAAACCTTTCATTCTTATAACATGGTTAACGAGATATGGACCAATTTGTAGCAGTTCAATAGTTGTAGTTTTCTTCTTCTTCTTCTTCTTCTTCTTCTTTTTTTCTCATATAAGTAAAAAATTACAAAGCAAATCAATCACACACTCTCCTAAAACTAATCTTTAGCCAAAAGCAAACATGGTGACTCAAACCGAGGCAATGCCATGTTGTTTATGACTAACTACACTATTGTTTCCGCTAACGAATAGAGGTTACAAGTTACCATTGTCATAAAGTTCAAAGTTGAGAAAAAGTTGGCGAGTGAAAAAGTCAAAAAATTTAGAAGAATGTCCAAAAGTGTTGGGAAAAGGAATGCAAATTTTAAAAATTATAAACAATAAAAGAACGATCATAATAATAATAATTCATTTTACAACTTTTAGGAATAAAATTATATTATTATAGATGGACTTGAAGCTAGGATTGAAATATTGAAAAAAGAAAACCAAAAATGGTTGTAAAAAATGACTTGAGAAGACGAGTTCTATTGGAAAAAGGGCCTTATTTAAAGTTCGATACGGTGCACACAAAAAGATAATAATTTTTAAATAAAAAATTTTAAAACAGTTTTTTGTAACAATGTAAAATTAGATACTTTTCACATGGATCCATGAGCAACTTTAAGGAATTAGATTTATGGGCCCAGGCCTGAGGTTGATGGGTTAATTTTCTTGGTCCCAATATCCAACTGCCGAGTCCTTGTATGGACCATCGTACATGCATGTCAAAGATCCATATCACTTTTTCTTCTCGTTGCTGGGAACATGCGGACTCCTACTTTTGCATACCTCTAAAACGTACAAGATAAAGACAAACAGTAAAAGAGGACCAATTGGGGATGCTTCATGAGTGATTGTGAAAGACTAACTTTTTCAATCTTTTCGACTTAGTTCGTTGGAGCAAACATAAAAATTGTGGTCCATGCTGGTGCTAACATGTCTCTTGCTTGGTGTGGTTCAGTCAGTCTAAGTAATGAAAGTCAGGACCTAAATCTGTAATTAGGCTGAGCCGTATACGGTAGATGCACATATTGTCACTTAAAAAGAGTAACCAGGATAAAGCAGTGGTAGGGCCTACTCCTTTCAGTGATCTTAACCATCTATATTATAGATCACCCCATGGATGAATCATGCAGCTAGCTCATCCTGACATACAAAGTTTCCTGGAGCCTTTGTTAATATCATTGAACAGCAACTCATGAATGTTGTTTGATGATGTTTTTGGTAATCAAGTTCCTAGGGTTGTTTATGTTCTTGTTTCCTCTTTTGATTTGCACACTTTAAAAAAAAAAGAAAAGGAAAAAAAAGAAAAGAATCATGCAGTAACATTTGATCCAATAATCTTTGGATTTGCGACTTGTAATTGAACATTTGGAAAAGGAAAAACCAATTATCTAAATTCATCAACAAGAAGTGCATATGTCAAAGGCTTATAATCATCAGCAATGAGGAATTTTCATGTAAGTGTCATCCAGGTCACATACTACTCTAGATGAATGGTTAGGATCATTGACTAAGTGGGTCTCACATGCTTGAACTACCCTGGCAATATCAAACACTGGGCTCCACAAAAAAATCTGGGAGGAAGTTGGCATTGCCAGCCACTTGCGTCAGATTTGGTTATCTTCAACCATATAGTTAAGAAAACATGTATGTGTCTTGGGTGTCCTTACGGGAATTGTAGGACTTATCTGTGAGGAATTTGCATGCCAAAGGCTTTTATCATCAACAGAATTTTCATATAAATGTTATCCATAGATTATGCTATTATATTAACGGTTAGGATCATTGCAGTTGGTATTTATTATTGTTGTTGTTGTCTGTTACAAGTGAGAATAACAAAGCAAATCACAGTCTCCTAAATCTATTCCTTAGCTAAAGGGGAAAAGCAGCTGCTTGAACTTGTGACTAAGCAAATTGCAGAGGAGATGCCAAGCCGTCTATTATCAACTGTGCTAGACATTTGTTGGCCGGAGAGAATTGGTATTGCTAGGACTTGCATTAGACCTTCCACCACTTAGTTAACAAGACATGTCTATGTCAAGGGTGTCCCTATGCTTAATAACACTGATCTGCCCAATCATGGTCTACTATATAACTTCTCTGACCATACAAAAACTGTAGCATACCCTACTACATAAAGGGTTAGACCATACAAAGACTGAACCTTGTTTCTTTGACAGCAAATTTTTCGAGTGAAACTATGTGCATTCATCAATTGAAATCGTATTTTAATATTTGGTATATGTCAAAATATTAGGAGTGATGTTAGGATGACATCTATACCTTTGCTCCACCTTATCTTGGGACAGGAATAAACCATGGATTAATATATATATATATATATATATATAGCAATTTACAATGTTAAAAGAAAGTATGCAATAATTCAAATATAGGTCAAGTAGAGGTAAAATATTAGGGTTTTCTCCAAAAATAGGCTATTTATCATGGTGCTGAACTGCCCCTAAAAAGGAGATGCCCATGGTTAAGTTAGGAGGTAAGTTATCATCAGCAAACTAATTATCCGACTAATGAGAGTAAGCACATTCAAACCAACAAACAGCAGACAAACAAGAAATTACGTGGGGTTACAGCTTCGCTACATACAAGGCTAGTATTCCACCAACCATTTGATATCATGGACCCATGTATTTTATTGCAACCAGACCAAAATAAGCTAGGTCTCTCTCCTATACCACAAGTAGTATAAAGTATAAAGTCAATAACGCACTGGTGATGCTGTGTTTGCTATACTATTGGATCACCCTAGCACATGTAGCATATGCACAAATATATCCCACCCCTCTATCAAGATCACAACTGGCAGGCTATTGCAAAAATAGCATTTTGTAACAAGTAATATACCCCCTTTGAATGGCAGGCTTCATTACATTGAAAATCATATAGTTTGATAGGAAAAAATCTCTCTCTCTCTCTCTCTCTCTCTCTCTCTCTCTCTCTCTCTCTCTCTCTCTCTCTCTCTCTCTCTCTCTCTCTCTCTCTCTCTCTCGCTTACATGTGAACGTGTCTTTATTAGTATTAATGAAATTGTCCTAATGCTATGCCATACACGGCTAGAAGCGAAACATGCAACGTCACAATCTTCAACAAACTCGATCAACTAAAACGTCCTACCTATTGATATGAGCGGTGGCTTCATATAAACGGCCAAAAGGGAAGAATGCAATGATCCGACTGCACCTGCACCACATTGCACAGACAGCTTGTATTTTCTCTGAACCATTCCAAATCTTTGGTAGGCCCACACTCTCCATGGTACAATGACTCTCTCTCTCTCTGTGGCATTCAGGCTAGGGAATTGATTTGGTCCCAGTAGAAGATGGCCCATTTGATTGTCTAGACATGTATAATAATGTTGTTTTCTGCATGGGGAGTAAAGCGTGGAGCATGCGCTTCCATCCACTCATGTGACCCCCTCTAACCTCTCCTATTATAATCAGACCAAACCATATCATTCCAAGCGTGCCCATCTCTCTTTTTAACGTTAGATAGTAAAAGTGGGAGCACTCCTGCTTGAATTACTGTTATAATCTGTAAAAGTCTGCTTGTGAAAGTTCAAACCAGAAAGAAAAACAATATCGAGAACTAGAGAGAGAAAGAGAAAAGCAAAAGGGGGTATTCTTCAGCTCCCAATGAGTGGAAATGGATTTCTACAATGGACCTTTTGACACAGACATATAGCTTTAGGCTTTCTCGTGCACCAATGCAACAGAGAATCCATTGTATCTCAAAGAGACATACAAGAAGATAAATAATGATCCTAACGAAGAAGTGGAAGCAAGGCAAAGGGAACATTCCAAGAAACATTGAGGTGATGGTGAATAAAGATATTTGGCTTCATTCTCTAATGCTCATTTGGGAAATGGCCCCATGTTGTGCTCTCATGCTGTTCCCATGTCATGCAACTAAATAACCCTATTTTGCATATATATTGGAAGTTCAATCCCCTTCTCCCAGGATTAGGAAGCTCTTAATTCTGTATCTTTCTACTGATCTATCTATATAATATAGTGACACAAAATGATCCATCCGAGGATGAGCTTAATTGTATTAGAAAATGTTACTACCATAGTGATAATGTTAGGGCCACATTATGCAAACAATTAAGATATGGCTCGAGAAGGTTTAAGAAAGGCCATTAAGATGCTCACCCCTTCCAGAACAAATAGTTATTTGGTAAGTCATGATTCCATTCAAGCAAACCAAACCTGACAAATGAAGGACTACAGCCTGAGACCTCCCTTGGAAAGTCTACTGCAGCCTAGACAAAGTTAGTTACATATTTAAGGCCGACTACATAATGAAGAAATTTGGACTCTAATGTTAGCTAAGTAATCCACACATGATAGATCGTAGAATGAAGAACATGCCCGAAAGGAAAACAATATATGGCCATGCCACATAATTTGAACCATATATAGCTTAAAACTTGAAAACTAGACTCAATTCAAAAGTGGGTAAGTCGAGTTAACCTGAAGAGATTCATTAGTCACATGAAAATTTTTTAGTTGGGAATTTTTTATTTTATTTTTATTTTTTTAACTTTCTTTCTTTTTTCCTTATGAAAGTTAGACACACACCCAAACACAACCTCGAACCCTGGACCTCCAAATGTGAGATTCCTGCTTGTCCCACCATTGTTGAAGGTTTGCTGCAAAATTTTAAAGGAGATTGTCAATTAAACTCCTGCATATCCAAAATCCTCATTTAAACAAGAGTTAATAGAAACTTGGGTAGGATGCCATCGGGGGTTTTGGGCTCAAATCCTGATTTAATTTATTTTATTATGCGGTGATTCATTTTACAAGTATGCTTTTTTCAAGTCAACTCATAGGTTTTAGATCTATAAATATAATTCCTTAACCTATCATGCTTAGGGTACCGTGAATAGGTTTTCACAGGAGTGTAGTGATTTCGAAGGAAAGTGTGGGCATTTTAGAGATGTGGGTTCGACATGTTCCATGTGGTCATAGATTCACCACAATGTGATGACTAAAGAAATCATAAGTAGCTTTTTGTCTGGTGGGATCTCACTTGTAGATAATTAGGTTGAAATAATGAAAAGGGATGCAGATTGTGGAGGGGATTAAGGACAAAAGAAGGATGCTTTATAGAAGTTTTCCTGGTCTATTATGTCTGCCCTGCTCACAACAAGTAAAACTGGTGCACACACTCAATGGGCCATCCATGTAAATAATCATCAAGACATATCGACCATTAAATATTGTCCATATTCCACATTCATATATCACCCGTGTGCTAATGATCGAGTATCAACCACCCATATTACATCAGTCTACCATCATACATTTTTAGAAGAAAATGATAACGGCCTGTCGTTTTTTGATAATGGTACTTGATGTTTCTTTAATTGGATATTTGGATTGATAATAATTACATTATAATACTAAAAAATCCAATAAAAAGAAGTGGTAGATACAGTAAGGAGCGAGACGTGGAAGTAGGGAGTGTGATATCATTTTTCTGTTTTATTATTATTTGAAAATTTAGGTCGACATGCATATATACAGGCATGAATGCTTTTAGACCATGCATAATTTAAGTTTTTCTTTTTTTCTCGTATGATGAAATGGTTGCGTAGATCTAATATGTTCATCACGTTTAGCATACTTTAGGTAGGTTAGAGATCAAATGATATTCCCATGGGACGAATTTTGCCTATGTTTCTTTGAGTTGAAGATCACTTTTATTAAAAAATTTACAGACCCAAGACAAATGGTTGAGATTATCCGAATGCATTGATTTCTATTGGGTTATCTATTTTCTGTACGGCGAACATGTTGAACCAATTACATCCACAAAGCCATTTCACCATGCATGAAAGATAGCATCCATTTGTGTTCATTTCTTATGTACCTTTGCTTGAACCCATGCATGTATTTATATTTTTCCCCCACTACATATGACTCCATTTGGTATGTCGCTCAGTTACACACAGGTTAACAACTTAAAATGGTGCACTTCTCTTTGCTTACGCTTCACTAATTATCTTGAGGAGACTGTTAAGAATAATAATGAATTATATATCAACAATCAAAGAAGTGCTTAGAAGGGGAGCCTTGGCACAACGGTAAAGTTGTCGCTTGAGGTCACAGGTTCAAGGCATAGAAAAATCATTTTGTAAAAATACAAGGTAAGGCAATGTAGTATAGACCCTTGTAGTCTGCCCCTTCCCCGAGCCTTACATAGATAGGAGCTTTGTGCACCGGTTTTTAATCAAAGAAGTGCTTAACTTCAATTTTGTTATTATTCTGAAGGAGTATTTTACGCCTTTTTCACTTAAATTTCTAAGCAAAACTCCCGATAAACATTGCACTAGGGACCATATCCACCAGAAAAACCATGAAAAGCTTCCAAGTTTGCCAAGTTTCAGTCGGAGTCCCTTTGTCATTCTCTCTTCCTAAATTCTCTTTGCTTTCCTTCTTATCGTTCCAACAGCAATCCATCGAACATAGACGGATTTTCCCAATTGGACCTTTCAAAGATGAAAATTGAAGTTGAAATGCTTGAGGTTTCAAACTTGGATAAAAAGTTAGATGATGTTAACGATCGATCCAACAAGTTCCTCGCTGCATTTCACCCTACTCCTTGATTACTGGTGGACCTTATTCGGCTCAAGGACATGATCTCCTAGCTGGCTTCTGTGGTTTGATAGAGCAAATTAATATGTCTATCTATATTCATCAACTTTTCTCTCAGGGAGGAAGGGAGATATGCATTTTTGATCATTCAAAGGACTGGGATGATGATGGAATAAGACACATCAAGGTTGACCATATCTCACAGTGAGGAATAGAATTTATAGGCAGAGAGATTGAAAGATCCATGGGTTATTTTGGTGGAGTTATTCTATGTTTTCATGCATTGTATTATATCTCCATAAAGAGTAATCTCAGTGCATGAAGCTCCAGCGTATGTGGAGTCCAGATAAGGGGCGGACCACAAGGGTCAATGTACACACCCTTATCTTGTATTTTGCAAGAGGCTGTTTCCACGCATTGAACTTGTGACCTCAAGGTTATGTGATGATAATTCTACTGTTGCACCATGTTAGAAAAAATTGCTTTCGTTGAAACTGATGGCAATTTTACCTTTCACCGAAAGGGAAAAAAAAAAAAAAAATTTCATAAGGAAACTGTACAATGACAATCTTTGTTGATGATTCGTCAAGTTAAATCGAGCAAATTAACCATTAGACAATGCAGAAGTATATACAGTCGCTTAATATATATATATATATATATATATATATATATATATATATATATAAAGGACATAGTTATAAACCCCAAAGACTAATAAAATGTGCCAATTGGCTTAAAGTACGTATGAACAAATTAATATCGCTCGGCAAACAATGCACTTAGCCAAGAAATCCCTAGAAACTTTACTAAACAAAAAGACTTAGGAAAGACAAAGCATTGAAAAGGACTTAGGGAATAAACCAGCAATAGAAAACTTAGAGGTTCATCCAGGGACTAATTTCGGGACAAAGACTTAGGGAAATGCATGTCATGGGAAGCTCGGTAAAATAAAAAAGATCATAAGGTAAGAAGTATCATATATTTATAGTATACTTTTTGGGGGTTTGTGAGGGGTAGAGCATGTGAAGAGTCAGGGTAAGGGTGGTGTGTAAAGGCCACATAATGTCAATGGGGCATTCGTTTCTTGTGGGCAAAAAAGGCCTTTGAGACAAAGACAGGGTGCACCTTCTGCACAGACTGCGAACCGTGGCAGTGGATTTAGTGGTGGATTTAGCAAGCTTCGGCTCTATATCTAGTGGGCGGTACGTGAGCCAATTTAATACATGTCTCCTTGGACCACTCTTATAGAAAAAAATCTCTCTCTCTCTCTGAAGCATAATTTTGGACTCTTAAATCTCTCTCTATATTGTAGGAAAATTTAACCGAAAACACTAGCTAGTTGTTGTTTTTTTTTTTTTTAAATACGCTAGATTTTTTTATTCGCTACCATCTGTTTGGCGTGGTGTACTATTGAGGTTAGGTTTAAAGATGGAAACAGCATCTTGCAAAATGCAAGGTAAGGCTGAATATTATTGACCCTTGTGGTTTGCCCTTTCCCGGACCCTGCATATGCAGAAGTTTCATGCACCAGAACTACCCTTTTTGACCATCTGTGGGGCATTTGTTTCTTGTGGGCAAAAATGACCTTTGAGACAAAGACAGGGTGCACCTTCTGCACAGACTGCGAACCATGGCGGTGGATTTAGCAAGCTTCGGCTCCATATCTAGTGGGGTGGTACGTGAGCCAATTTAATACATATCTCCTTGGACCACTCTTACAGTAAAAATCTCTCTCAGTACTATTGACCCTCGTGGTCCCCTTTCCTGGACCCTGCATATGCAGAAGTTTTGTGCACCGGAACTACCCTTTTTTACCATATGTTTGGCTATATATCTAAACCATTCATATGCAGGCCCGATTCTCCATTGCGTGATCTTACTTACTTGGGTGTAATATGGATGAATAAATTTCAAACGATGTCTAAAACTCATGACTATTTGGAGTTTAGTATCGCTGAAAGAGATTTATGGATCACAGAAACTGGCAGCGTACTTCTTTGCTGCCTTTACGAGCACAAAGAGGGAGTAAATTATCAAAATTGTTAAGATGTAGGCTATCAAGTGGTCCTCCTTGTTCCTGAAAACTGCCGAACTGCAACGACGATAATGAGTGAATATTCAGTTTGAACCTCTGAGTTATCCCATTTGGGGATTCAATGATCTTCCTCGAAGTACAATTATTCAAAGCGCAGCATCGTCGTAAAACAAGCAGGCTACTGTGACATGTAAATGCTGTGAGCAATAAGGGCTTGTTTGGGATGGGTGATAACAAAGTCTAGCTAATAATTTATTCATACTCTTTTTCATGTCCTCAGGGGAGCTGCTCCACTCTCAGACCCCGAATAGACGGGAGCTTCATGCACTGGGGTGTCCTTTTTAAGAGAGTTATGTACCTAATTGGTTAATGTATGATGTCAAAGTCAGGGTAATTGTTGTAGGAAGATGGTTATAGGTTACTTACTATAAGTTAGAAGGCAGTTTTTGTAGTATAAGTAGTTAACTATATATGTATATAACTACAGTTAATAGAGTTATTTATTTGCTACAATGGCTATAAATATGTACTGTGTGGATTTGTTGAGGAAAGAACATAAATAGTTCTTCTGGAGCTTGCAATAGCTGGGATATAGTGGGATCTCCCCTAGACAGTTTTATGCACAATACGTTCCCTATGCAAAATGGCTCTACAAGTGCTACCAAAAACTAAATAGTGTAGGCGTGGAGCAAGTGGTAACATAGGGACGGAGGTTTGCAACATAAGGAGGTGGTGTCAGTGAGGGACTGCAAGTAGAGTCTGATAATTGAGGGAAAAGTGAAGAGGCAAGTAGCACATTAGGAGTCTATAGAAACGAAAAAGCTCAGTTCTACTATCGATTAACGAGCAGAGCTACAAGAAGTGTACTCGTCATCGAGTCTTTGTCTGCAAGAATAGCCACCCATTACCTAAACGAGGATTTGATGCCGTCCTAAAATACTTTGTTTTTAATCATATTTATCCAGAGGCAATCGATCGCCATTCGAATTGGAAGAGAATATTGTGGTAACCCCCTGCAGCTTCCTCTAGAGCTGGGCATCCTTTCGTGTAGGAAGACTCACCCTAGCTACTATAGCGACCCCACCCACTTATTTAGCTGAGAAGCACCCTTCATCTACTTTTCCTTTTCCGTGTGCTCAAAAGCCTGCCCAGTTGTTGAGCCCTTTTGATTCCGTCGCCCAACTCACGAGAAGCAAACCCAGCAGGCTTCAGGATTTCCTAACACGCACCATCACACATGGTGCCTAGGCTGCTGATATCATTGACATTATAAGTACGTGATTTCTAGTTCCCATGCTGAAAGAGGGTCCAAACTACTAGGAAGTGGCTGTTTGGCATGGAAATAACAATCCTACGGTAAAAGTATCCATGGATAATAATCCTATTCCCAAAACAGGGAGAAATCATTGTTTAAGAACAAACAAGCCATGGTTTTGGGAGTCCTTTATCCATGTTTTGTCTATACTTTTGAGTAATTACAGCTATCATTTTGGTCCATGGTCTTTTATTCCCAAGCTAAACGGACCAATAAGATCTCTCTAGCATCATACATTTTAAGCTCACGAAGGAGAAAACTATCTTCACCTAATAGTTTAAGACGTTAGGAAGTAGGTCAATAATATTTATATGCCGAACACATTCTACCACATAGAAACTCTTTTTGGGTTCTTGCACGTGAACCCACGCGGGCTTCTTTATTTTGTGTTAGAAATTGATTAAGTTCATGATCTATAATAAGGATTGAGGATAACAAATCTGGAAGAAAACTATCCTTGGACATATCTTACTTCCTGTTTCAAGCCTACGACATGAAAACATCTAAAAACAAACATGCCGTGGTTTTAGGCTGCTTTATGCCTGTTAAATCATCTTGTCTATGCTTTGGCGTGGTCATTGCCGATAATTTTGTCCACGGTTTTTAAATCCGACGCTAAACGGACCCCATACTATGTAATACATTTTTAGGTCGGCATTATCGTCCAAATTTCCTTTTGCCTTTCCAGCTACCACACCATAATCAATTTAATCCATGCATCATGCATAATATCGCAGCTTCAGGGTACGAGCTTGCGTGTATGTAGGCTATGGGGAAAGGGCGGACCACAAGGTACTTGGCTTTATCTTGCATTTTACAAGAGACTATTTTCACGTCTCGAACCTGTAACCTTAAGGTCACACGACAACAACTCTACCATTATGCAAAGACTTATCTTAAAGTATAACTTTATCCTAAATTACATCCAACGATATCAAGACGAGTTCGTCTGAGGTTCAATCCAAAGTTCCATGTTGATATGCCCGTAAGGAGATAAAGTAGCTGCATTTTTTGTCATTTTATCAAAAGACAAATTAAGAAATTTCCATATGACGCATATTCATCTGCGTCTTGCACGCAGATTAAACAAGGGGCTTGGTATTACAAAACAAATAAAGAGGGTTACAGTGACTCACAGAATATCAATGCATTTGGACAATCCTAATAACTTGTTTTGGGTCGTTAAGAATTAATAGAAATAGACAATTATAATTTTTTATCTAAAAATTTAACTAAAAGCATCCACCGGGCATGAAATTTAATTGTTAGTTTATCCAACCCATTCTCAATATTATATATGACTTTGATGTACAAAAATTACCACTAAAATAAAAAAAATGCTTCCGCTACTTCTTTGGAAACACCCTTATTAGTAGTCGTACTTGTTTTGGATCAGTTCTAATAGGGACAAGAACGAATTGCCTCTACATCTGCTAAATCAACTACCTTCACCTACTTCCCAATCACTAGAATCAACCAGATCGACTTCCTTAGATGTATAATTGTACGGATAGACAACAAGCACAGATCATGCGATCATCAGGTAGATCGAAGGTAGAGAGCTATCTTAGCTTGCTGATCCTAGACACTCAATAGTATTACCAAACAATTAATGAGATTTATTAGAACAAAAAAAGGATTAATAACCTGCTAGCTTAGTTTGCTTTGGTTTAGTGGGAACGAACTGTCTCTACGTTTGCTGAAGCAACAATCTTTACCTCCCTGGTCACCAGAATCAACCAGATCAACTTGCTTAACTGTATGATAAATATCATCAAAAAGCGCAAATGGCGGGATCCACAGTGAGCCCTTTGTTGAATTCCTGAAAACGATGTCTTAGTTGGCTGGTCCTAACCACCCAATCAATGGCTACAAACCTGGTAGTAGAACCAATCTCAACCATCTTTGTTTTGCTCTTTTGCTTACACGATTACCAATTGACTAGAGGACCCACCAACCAAAGAGATCTGATTGGTCCAACAATCTCTGACTTTAGCCATTATTCCCTACATTTTAATCCTTAAGCATAATTAACTTGATGGCTCAAAAGATCATGAGCGTTGATGATAATTTGAGACGACCGATCGAGGGGACCCGCATGAGATTAACATCATCTGGAGCCCTTATGGGAGATTCTATAATACTATTTGATTTGGCTTGAATTGAATTTAATAAATACAATGTTCATTTTCTCTTAATCATCCAATTCCTATCCTTGATCAGTCAATCATCGCCGCAATTCGTCATCATCTATTTCCAATCCTTGAGAGGCAATCATGATCATCCAACTTCATCTCGATCTCATCTTCGATACACGGAGTAGCGACTATCGTTGGGATTAAACTCCTCATGCGCGTATTATAATATTATGAGGCTTTAAATAACAAATTAATTGTTAATTTAGAGTATGTTTAACTTAAGAGGAATACTGGTAAAGCTTCTTGTTGCAGTGCACCCTACCTTTGCTTGATCAGAACCGTCCATCTGATTTGTTGGCACCTTGGAAATATTATATGCTAAGTATGAAGATATTTGAGCGACCTTAACATCCGAAAACTTGTGCATCTTGCACATAGATATCGTTAAATGGTGTTTACAACCGTTCATATGCTTTTGATCAAAAGCATATGAACGGTTGTAAACACGATGGATAAATGGGATGAAGGGTTCTGATCAACTAAAGGCGAAGCCCATCGTGCCAAAGTTGGGCGCACTATAGCAGCATTCCCCTTAATTTAGTCTCCTCCGAGACGACACTCTTCCGAGAAATTGCCGAGAATTTAAGCTACTTCTCGACATTTAAGTGGCATTCTCGTCATTCCACATTTCAGTGGCATTACCTCCGCCGAATAGCCCCTGTTTTAAATACAATTATTTTCATTTACTATCTCAAAAACAGAAGATAAATAAAATAATATAAATAAAAGGCTAGAGAGAGAAAGAAGAAGACTATAGATAAGAGGAAGAGGAGTGAAGTTGAAGTCTTCTGCTCCTCCTACTCTCCACTTCCAGTAGAAAAAGCAGGAATCATCAGATTTCTCCAATGTCTTTCTTCCACCAAAACCAAAACTGAATTCGAGAAACCAAGAGAAATGGAAGATTTCGATCTTGAAAATCCACTAACAAACTACGAAGATTTACACATGGAAACCATCTCGGCACTTTTCGCCACGGAATCCGATCACATGCCGCCAGAAAACTACTACCAGAGCTTCAAAACCAGAAGCCTCGACGTCTCCATTCGCCGCCAAGCAATCTCCCTAATCCGAAAGGTAAAGACGAAATAAAGCAGAAAAATTGATGATTTTTTTCTTGTTACCGATTTCTAAACTGGTTTTAGCTCAATCAGTCGCAGTTCTCCTTCAACATCGACCCCTTCATCGCTTTTCTCGCCGTTAATTACCTCGATCGGTTCATCTCCCTACAAGGAATACCGGTAAATGATTCAGTCCGACGATTTTTTCTATTTTTCGTGACTGATTGAAGATCTAACGGTTACTCTTGTTGCAGCAAGAAAAGCCGTGGATCTTGAAACTCCTTTCGGTTTCCTGCATTTCTCTTGCAGCAAAGATGAACAAAACGTTCGTTTCTATAACTGTTCTTCAGGTATGATAACGCACATCCTTTTCCTTTTTCCTTTTCCCATTCCTCGATTTCTTACGAGAACTTGTTCGAATCTCCGATTCGTTGGAACAGAATGAGGAAGGACTGATTTTCGACTGCCGGACTGTTAGAAGAATGGAACTACTGATTCTTGGAGCTCTCCAGTGGCGAATGCGATCGATAACGCCTTTCGCCTTTCTCAGTTTCTTCCTTTCAGTTTTCGAGCTCGATGATCTCTTACTGAAACAAGCTCTGAAAACTCGAGCCATGGAAATCATTCTCAAAGCTCAGAAAGGTAAAGATAATGAAGAACTGGATTTGATTTTTAGTGATGTTTTAATGACGTAGATCTGATCGTTGATTTTCGGTGCAGAAATCAGTCTATTGCAGTATAAACCGTCGATTATAGCAGCATCGGCATTACTCTCTGCCTCTCACGAACTTCTTCCCCTGCAATTTCCTTGTTTCCGGAATGCAATTTCTTCTTGTATATATGTAAATAAAGTAAGTAAAATATTAGATGAAATGAAGTGCCATTAACAAAATGAAGGATCCTGGATATTAGCCTTCTGCTTCTATTTTTTTCATATTTTTAATTTTCTTTTGGTAGGAGAACCTCTTGGATTGCACGAGATTAGTGCGAGACGTCGTGATCGACGGCTACGAATCGATGTTGGATGTACTGTCAAGCTCAGATACCCCAGTCAATGTCCTTGACCACCATTTTGCAAGCTCGGAAAGCGAGAAAACCAGCTCGATTAGATCGGAATCAGAAATCAAACGGCGGAAGATCACCGAATTCTGCAGCGAATCGTTCCATCTGTCGCAGATTCAGCATTGTTGATCGAAATCACAGCAAATCAAAGCAGAGAAATCGTACGGTTGGGATTTTGAGGCACGAGAGAGAGAGAGAGAAACTGGTCTTTTATGGGGTCTCGTTTCTGAAATTTTTACGTTTATTTGAATGAGACTGGATGTGGATGGAGAAAAGACAAAACAAGGCTTTGGGTAAAGAAAGAGGTTGAATTTCCGTTCTTGTTTTGGGGAAGGGTTTTTGTCAGGAATAAATAAATGGTTTTCACCAAAGTAGAAATGATTTTCTCTCTCTCTCTCTCTTTTTTTTTTAAAACCTTTTTCGGCGTCTCTCCAAAATGTCTCCAATGGTCTTCAGTCAACGGCTGCGATTAATCCCAGAAACGGTGTAGCTTTCGGGAAGATTGTTTAAATCTTCATCTATTCGGCACTCTCTTTCGTGGACATGTCCGACAGGTGTAAAAAGTACTACAGGGAAATTTTAATTATTAATGATTAATTACTAAAATGGACGATGGTTGATCTCTCCCATGTGTTATGATCAACGGTCGAGATGCTTGGTGGGGTTTGCACAGCAAAGGCATCTTTATTGCATTACATTCTGTAACGGGAAGCTAGGTAGTCCCTACTGGTGATATTATCATAGTATTTTCATTTAACGGTTGAGATGCTTGGTTTGATTTTGACGGTTCAGATTATGACCCAATTCATCTCTTGTTGGGGGGTCGAGGTCAGACTTTCAAAATGTCAAAGTGGGTGGGTGGGTGCGTATTTGGTAAAATGTCCTGAATAAATCAAAGGCTTATAATCATCTAATCATCAGATGTGAAGAATTCTTATCGATGACATATCGACGGCTTAGAATTCGTCAATGGATGCTAATACCAAATAAATGGTTTTGGATTTACTTAAAAAGTGGGTCCCTTATTCTGTCCACTAATATTTTCAAAGCCAAACGATAGCATCCACCTGCTGACACTAGTACAATCTGAGTCTCCCTAGGAGCACACGCTTAAGAGGATGGGGAAGGTGTACATGAGTTATGATTTTATAGATCTAAAATAGGCAAACCATGAGAGATCATTACCTTAAGAAAATCCTAACCGTTTCTTTTGGATCTTTCAAAAAAATTAAAGATATGGAGGGTTGTAAATTTTTAGCTCAAAAAACAAAATATACAAGTATGATTTAAAAAAAAAAAAATTACTATCCACGGAAAAAATAAAAAAGAGCGTGTATACATTGCTGCGTTGAACCGAGGAGTGGCATTATCAAAACACCGGCGTGCGAATGAAGATCCTGATATTGGCCGATAAAGACAAAGATGGTATTTGTCACAATGATGGTTCCTTTATAGTCCTACTCTATTGAAAACTGAAAGATTAATAATTCTTTTTGGTACATAAAATGAGGAAAGTTATTTTCTATAAAAAAGAAAATCACTGAAATTGTACTTCCGTAAATATTTATATTCCATCATAAAGTAATGAAAAACAATCAGAAAAATGATAGAAAATTAATGAACTCGTACTTTCATTAAACTTTTTATTTCATAAAGTAATAAAAGCTAATTAAAATATTAAAAATTAATGAAACTGTACTGGGTAGTACTATTGGTAATTCTATTAATATTTAGGCATTAGTTCTTGATAATTCTGCATTTACTTTTAACCAAAGCTGTTGGATATTGTCTCTATTAGAATCTGTAGGTACGGCCTGTATCTTAAATAAAATTACTTAAATACCCTTACAATTCAAAATCAGTTGCCATTCCAGTTCACAAGATTCCCAAAGTCAAATAAAGCACGACATCCAGCTCTTCTTTCTGAACCGTTCATCTTTCTATTCCCATGTAATAGTGGTTGCGATTGTCACACCCACAATTGCGAGATGGGCTGCATTAGATTAACGGTAACGATTGGCAAAGGGATGAAAAATCATATCCGATTAAGGGCTCAGCAGCATCATATGGATTTGAAACCATAAATGGACGAGCTTTTCTGGTGAGTGGCTTGTATGAGAATGCGTGGTCTGGACGGGATTCGCCGAGCAAAAGCATGGTCTAATCGATAGTTTCCAAACTCGCCCGAGTGAATTTGAGTCGCCAATAAAGTAAGTTGGCTGTTTAAATGACTCGTTCCGGGGCGAAACTTTGGTAGAAGATTTGAAGCTCCAAGCTGCTCCGCTAACTATTGATCCATCAAAGTATGAAAATACTGAATAATACAAAACAAAGATGCATCTCTGAAGTCTTGCATGACTGGTGGGTACCGTTCAAACTCAAAAGAAATTTTTATAGGATAGCAATAATAAAGCTGGCTAAGCTCTATGAATAGAGTATTGGCTCTCAAGGAACAAAACGTATATAGAATGAGCGTCACCGGAATATAGATATATAGATAGATAAGTGACAATACAAGAAATGATTTGAATATATCCAAAATGACACCAATTAAAAGGAGTAACGTGATCTGTAACACTCCTAACTTTTGTAAGGAGATTGAATAAATAATAAAATTAAATTTTTTAAAGAAAATTAGGCTCAAATATTAGGATTATTAAAAATGCACTTCTCATAAAAGTAAAATCAAGATATAAGACATGTATAATTAAAAACATACTTGACGAACCACTCAAAATGACTGTAAGCATGACAAATTCCAAGTTTGGATGAAATTTTCTTATTTTTTTGTATTTTTATGAATAAAAAAATAAAATAGTAATTTTACACATAACGGAGACCTAAGATATAAAAATTTGGAATGTACTAAGAAATATAATTCTAATGCCACTATGTATGCTCAATTCCGAGTTCATGGGAATAAATCTTTTTTTCTCCATTTTTGAAATAGAAATGGCAAAATGGTTCTTTCACACCTCCATGGGGCTCAAAGGGTCTCACAAAGGAATCCAACAACCAGAAAACGTGTAATCATGAGTCAAACCACTACCACCTGTTAGTAGAGAATGAGGTGGTAGTGGGACCCTAATGAAATCCCAACTCCAAAATCCTCCCCAATCTTCCCCAAAATTTTCTTCTTTCTTTCTTTCTCTCTCTTTCCCTGGGAGAGTGTCCATAGACGCACCGGACAAATAATTCATGTCTATTATCGAGGCACGTCCAGGGATGCATCATCCCTGATAAACCAGGGTTTCCGCCTGGGAAACCCTATTTGAATTAGCCATCCATTTTCAACCATTAACTTTCAATCTTAATCATTGAATCTGTTCGGACTAAGGAGATCTACAAAAGCCTTAGGAAATTTGGATGATCCGCCTCCTAGATTGTTGGAAAAATCAAAATGAAAACAAGAACGGTACTGTGTACCATCTCCGACAGTCAATCCTGGTTATTCCGACCAATCTAACTGTTAAAAGTTGATTTGGAACCGTTAAACCTCTTCAGTGAGTGGTGATCTACAAAAGCCCCAAGGTCTCACTCCATCTCCGACAATGATGATGGAGGAATCTACCTATGTATATTTTTAGATGTCTAAGGCTTCTTTTATCTTTCATGTGGAATATCTCTCTCTCTAGTGAAGCTTTCTACATCCGACCCGACTAGGTAGGTTACCCTCACCCTCTATTTCCATTAAGAACTCAATTTAGCTCTGATTTTAGATTTAAAAGTGTCTATAGATTCCTTGTCACTTGTAGAAGTTATTGAAATCAAAAGATCTATGTGTTTTAATTTATTTAATTATGATAATTAATAAAATCTGTGCCAACGGTATTAGATCATGATCAAGATGACTTTGAAATAAAAATCTAAACATATAGATGGGTTTAGGAGGTCTTGAAAACCTATTGATCATGATCATAGTAAGATTTCTATATATCTAGATGAACAAATTAAACAAAAACAGTAAGATCCAATATCAGCCCTTAAAACAGGCTAAAATCTAAAACTCCAAATTTTGATTTCAATTTGACTCCAAATTGAGATCAGAAAGTTGAGTTGGATTCCTCTTGATGAGGAGAACCCACTGAACCAACAAAATCATAAATTCAATTCATGAAAATTTATGTATTTAAGTAGAGATTAAGATCATTCAAACTATTTTGGATGATGATCTAATAATATACTAACTTAAATAAATGGGTTAGATGTAATTGAATTGGTAGATCTTAAGAGATCTAGCCTTTAAAGTAGTAAAATTTATAAAAATGAATGGAAATCTAATCAAGGAGGATTGGACAGTATGGATGAATTGGATAATGATATAAAGTTAATATCATATGGATTGATGATGATAATTTTGTATAGATTAAGATCTAAGCCCTTAATGTTGGAAAAAAATGACTTAAGATCTTATTGATCGGTTGATCAAGAAGGATTAGATCATTTGATAAGATGCATCAATGATTTAGTGAAAAAATCAGATTAAGAAAATGTATCAGATCTAAAGGAAAACGAAAGATCAAGATCTAAACCCTAAAAGAGATGAAAAATGAATAGAAATCAACTATGACCATTGGATCATGATGAAAGTTATGGCATGTTAAATTTTCATTTGAATTATTGAATGTTATTATAATTGTCTTTTCATTACTTAGTAGATTTATTTATTTATTTATGCTTTAATGCTTATGTGATGAAAATTACATTGAAAATGTAACTAAATGAAAAATAGAGTTGAAGGACAATTACATGGAATGAATGACATTGACTTAATGATAGTAAGGGCCATAGTTAGTAGGATAATATAAGGAATATCATTTTCTTAACCCAAATTATAAGAATAATAAAACTCCATGAATGATATTTTAAATATTCATGAATTTAATTAAAATCAATTAGAAAGAGTACTTATTAAAATGCTCATAGGAACCCTTATGAAAGGTTGAGCTAATGTCACTCTAGTGAATGATGAATATGATGGTTATAGGGGTTCTCTAATAGAGCCTCTCTCTTCCGCTATCTTCCGTTGACGTTTGTGAGGTCTAAACGCCTCCTTACATGAGGATTGAAGTAAACACTTTATGTTCAACCATTCAGCCAGTAAGGCTTAGCCAATTTGACATAAGAGGAGCTGTCTAGACTTAGGATGGAATAAGCTATCCTCAACCAATAAAATATTAACTGGTTGAGTAATAATAATAAGGGCATAAAATGTTAGTAAATTATCTAATCTTAATAAAAAAATTTGTAAGTAAGATAAAGATGATCAAACAAAATCTATAGGATCTTGAATGATAAAAAATAATAAGAATACTAATGTCGTATTTTATTCTGTATGTATATATAGAAAAATATATAGATATAAGACCTAAACCTTTGATCAAACATGATTCAAGAAAAATTAGGGCATCCCTTATAGGAATACATGAAGAAAGAGTACTTGTATAGACGAATAACTTTGTATGTATAGTTTGACAGATGTATGAATCAAGACCATGATGGGTAATGTGGAGTGAATACCACTTGAGATGTATAAATCAAGGCCATGATACCACTTTGAGGTAGGTGGATGTATAAGAATGTATTAAGGATTTATGTGTATACATACATAATCTTCTGTATAAAGTTATAAACCTTTATGATATAAGTATACTTGGTACCTTAGCACAATAATGATCCAATCACATGATCCAACTAAGTGATGCACCCCCATGACCCAATTCAAGTGATCCAATCTAATGATCTAATCAAATGAGGTGAAAGTAATGAGATGTGTAGACTAAGGAAACCTTAAGAATAGGGTAGGGAAAATATTTTAGCCTTAGTTAAATAGCTATGTCGTCTGATATGTACAATGTATTTTACATACAAGCATGGTGGCTTATGATTTTGTTTTAAACAGCCCTAGGACTATGAATGCTATGCTATGGAAGATATGAGGGTTTGACCACCCACTTTCTGAAATTTATATGATGGATACCATTCCCAAAGAGAGGCTAAATGTTGAGTGAGGCAATCATGGAAGGGCGTCATTGTGACAGCCATGGTCCCTCCCATGTGGACATGGATTTTGTTATTTTCACAGTTGGTATCAATGGATTATTATGCAGTTATCTGGATACTATACGGATTTAGACTGCAGTATAATAGTCCTTGAGTATTTTGCATTATGATGGACATTAATAGGCATAGTGTAATGCCATGGCATGATGAGATGCCACTACATGAGTTCTTGGAAAGAAATTCTTCTTATAAGAATTGGCTGAATATTGATCTCCTAAGTGGAAGTATAGCCAAGGGAAGGAACAAGTTTTGAGCAATTTTCACTATTTTAACGGATTTATCCTATACTGCATAAATAACGTATATACTCTATGTTGAGATAACTCATGAGTAGATAACCATAATGGAATAATAACTGAGGTATGTATTCTTATATTAGAGAAGTAATATATTTTTATATCTCCTACAAAGCATAGCTTGTTGAGATATTGTAAATGTTTGAATGTTTATAGTATCTCGGATACAGAGAAGGATACTTAATGAAGTAAAGCTGCAAGACTCAAAAGCTGCAAGACTGATCAGAGTATTTCCCTTGAAGATTGTGTAATTTGGTTGGATTGTATTTGAACAATGGATTGTAATTGTAATATAGGAGCTGTGTAAGAGTGAACTATTAGATGATTCCTAGTATTCAATAAAAAATTTATTTTATACAAAATGTCTATGTGTATTATGTACCTTGAGGTGAGACTTGGCTTTTGTTACAAACGAATTTAAAAGAAAAGAATTTTCGTTTCATTATTTGAAAAGTTTTTTTGACCATTAAGGGCTCTGCCTTTGAAAAATATATTGCAAAATATGTTACAAAAACCCAGGTTATCACATGATCTAAGTCTAAGGTTATAAAAGGGTTAGGAAAAGATACAAAAGAATGTAAATAGAAGTTGTAAGAAAAGATTTAAAAATTTTACAATTAAAAAAAATATCACACTTAATAGAGGAAGAAAAAAGGAAAACAATTAATGTAAATGACTCCTAATCAAGATAAGGTATTTATAATGATGATAAGAAAAATAAACATTTTTATTTCAAAATTACAAGAGTTTTTTCGAGTTATCGTCCAATTAACTTGACTCGTTTCCCTTTGAGTCGAGTCAAGTTTTCGAGCGAGTTACACTCAAGTCTTTCGTTTGCTGGATGGGAACAACACTTGTTCAGTGTTCCATGTGTAAATAGTTGTTTGATACCCGCAAGTGGGCGTCAAACGGATGCCAATACCAACTCTTGATTCAGTGGGGCCTTCGTTGTCTTTAATCTTGCCAATCAACGGAGGCAGGTCCCACATCAAATTGTTCATCCGCTTAGCGTTTTTCTTTGTTTTAGACTTTCTCAACATAAAAATAAAAAAACAGAAAAAAAATCTTTTTCTAATGAGAGAGTTTATGAACAGAATAATTAATACTCTCATGTTTTATTGAAAGCAAGAAAAAATTAAACTACTCTGTCTTTGGTTTTTAGTTAATTACAGAGTTATCTGCACTTAATCAAAAAATGTTTAAACAATGTGAATCATGGAGTCTTTGATATTAAAAAATGATACACTTAAACAAAATGTGAATAGTCCCATTATTTTTCCTTTAGAAATGTATTAAAAATGAATTTTATTTAAATAAATCTTGTTCAGAATTTCTAACTTCTTCCAATGCCGAATTAGTTGGAGAAGATGAAACCAGTATCAGTCTAGCAAGTCAGAGAAGACCCACAGCTTCCACCAACAATGTCAGTTCTACGACGAGGTTGACAGGTCAGGACATAATATTTTTTCCTCTAATTGTTCAATTTTAATAATCAATTTTCCCTTTTCCTTATTTTTATTGCTCCAAAATAACTGAAAATTCGTAGCAGGTTATCAGAGAGTAGGACAAGGTTGGCCAACGACCAAATTAATAATAGAGTAAATACCATTTTCCTTTCAGAAATAATTACAGAATTTACTGGAATATTTCTTGAAAATTGCAACACTGAATCTTGCAGCAAAGAGGGTACTAAAGTGATAGCAAATGACTGTTTTGCCTATGTTAAACCTTGGGAATGTACCAAATATTGACCCAAAAGGGTAAACCCTTCAAGGGTAAATGGGACTTTTCCAAGGTTACAATAAATTCCTATCACTCAAAAGGTGTGAAAAATTGGTAGTACCACAAACTGCACTCAGAAGTCCAGAGATCCCTTGATTGATTTCTGAGTGGGGTGTGGCAATGAATTCACTACCACTTATTCATGGTTTGTGGGGGATACGAATATCCAGCCACATCAAACAAATAAAACTGGAGGATTGGTGTCATGGGACGCGGCTGCACGGTAAGTTGTCATATGACGCCTCACCTGTGGTTAATCTTACCGTTCCTCTGACTAATCCTACTGGCTTTGAATCAATGTAGTTCAAGCTGATGGTTAAAGACCAACACAAATTGGATAATCTATTTTCGTAGAGCGTATGATATTGATGGATTGAGAAGGGGAGTCTTGGTGCAACGCTAAAAGTTATCGTTGTGTGACTTTGAGGTCAAGAGTTCAAGGCATAAAAATAGTCTCTTGCAAAATGCAAGGTAAAGTTGTGTACTTTAGGCCCTTGTGATCTATCCCTTCCTTGAACCTTGCATTGGCGGGAACTTCGTGCACTGGGACTGCCCCTTGTATGATATTGATGGATTGCTTGGTGAGTGTTCTGCTAAATGTTTTTTAATAGAGCGAGATAATGTCATTGAACAAATAATCACGAGGATTGAACAATTCTAGCATCCAAAAAATTGTATTTTGGTGGACCAATATGGATTGCTCATGTGGAATTTCTAAACTCTATTTCTTATGATCAAAAGTATATTTCTTTAAATTCAGAGCCGTTCAACCATAGTTCTAAGACTTGCAAGTCAACTCAGAAAACTCGTCCAATTTGTTGTGTAACAAAAATAATTCATTTTTGTAGGGAGATTCACAAACAAGTGTCCAACATCTCAACTAGTTTGTTTAACAGCTGTCCATGTACGTAAAGCAAAATTTTAAATCATATTTAAAAATTAATTAGTATTATTAAAATGCAAAGGTCATTCCAAGTTAACTCATTCACTATCACTCAGTCTACATGGTTTTCATGCCAGTAGACATCCAAAACTATAGAGGTCGCATGGATCGGATCTTCCAATGGTGGAGTCCATCGTGCAAAGTAGGATCTGACCACGTGGAAACTTTACATGTGGGCGCGCTCTACCGTAGGGTTACCCATATTAGAGATGGGTGGCAGTATCAGAACATGAGGGTATCAAAGGAACTCCAGTTTTTATTATAGTTGCTGGTATCCCACTGAGTGATCACCATCTGGACAGCTGCGAGTACATGCCATTTAAGGAGCCTCATTTATTGCATTCTTTGAAGTACCCGAAGAGCATTCTTTGCTTCTCGGTCACCGGAAAACTGGCCGGTTATGTGTATGACTGGCCCTCGATCTTGGGCTCTTTGGTGTTCCTCACTTCCTTTACCAAGTTACCCGTAGGGTTATGCTTAAATACCAAAAAACAAGGACACAAATGCACGGATTTTTTTGCTGTTTTGTGGTAGATCATGGATGCACGTATTTGGCCCCAGATATTTAAAGGAGGAAATTCTTATTTGTATAAAAGGGTATTACTCTGGACCTTTGTGATCCAGGCCAGGCCTTTCCTGAGCCTGCAAAGTCAGAGCTTCATGCACTGAACTGCCCCTTAGTTCTGACTTGAAAAGAGCACGAAGAAAGTAATGATACTTCTTTAATATTTAAGTTGTTCTGCTAGATTAGTTGAGCAAGATCTTTGGTCTTCATCTAGACTCAATGAAAAACATTTTGGATCATTTCTTATGAATTCATTCACAATGATTCCGATCTAATTCATGTCATATTAGAAGTAGAGGATCCCTAGTGCAATCTTCATGAATTGAGAAAAGATTGTAGTCAATTTGATGGTTAGAAAATATGGGGCAAAAGAAAAAAAATTAGATCATTTAATCAAGTCAGAGGCTTATTCATGAAAATACAAGCACTTCCATATGTTAGAGGCTTATTAATCATCAAATAGTGGAGAAAATTTATATATCATCCATCCTATCAAGAGACTTATTAGTTGAATGGTTTCGATGGGGAAAAAAATAAATTTTGAGGTGGAAATTCGCTTGTGTTTGCCACTCATTGGCAAGCAATTTGCTTATTTTAAATTTAATTTAGTTTCATCTGTGACCTTTAATTCTTTTAACATTTCACTAAGAGAAGTATCCACCCCAAGATGGAATAACCCCTAAATAAGAAACGGGAAAAAGAATAATTAGTATGGGAATTTTAATTTTTAAATAGAGTTTGCCATTGGCTCGACAAATTAGATACAAATGAATTTGACAAAAAAAATTTATGAGGGCCTCTTTAATTTAATAAATTTCAATTGAAATAAAAAAATGTGAGATCTCTTGAATTATTTCAGATCAAATTCTGAAAAGAAAAAAGTCATGACTTTTTCAAAAGAATTTCAATTATTCAAAGACTTTCGTAACTCCGATATGGAGTATATTTCTTGACTGGTCTGTGCTGATGTCAACTATCCAATTGCATCCAAGGATGTGAACAATCAAATTAATATCTATGATACTTTCATTTTCCAATTTTATTTATTTATTTATTTTGTTGAATGTCCAAAGAATGTTGTATTTCTCATAAGAAGTTGGCAATGTTGAGCCAAGGCATGTCACGAGAGTTCTTGTAGTAGTAATTGGGAGACCTGTTTGTTAGTGAAGCCATCTGCAAGTCATTAATTATTCATTTCCCTTGTCTGTGACCCCACCAGAACATATATATGTGAAGTAGGATTCATTTGATCATTTCAAAACAAGTCCTAATCAACCACGTACAAATTTTCCACGTCTTATTAGCTTTCACATTATCTTACAACTGCGGCGATGCGACGTCTAATGTTACCATAAGTAAACCTAGATGGATGAATTGTCAATTACTATGATATTAGGTCATGGATGCCTAGTTCCACAAAGGCCCGTCTTTATTGGTCTGAAATTTGACGTTCAAATAGATGATATTTTATTGCTTGAATTGGAAGGGAGAAGATTTCAAGGCTTTGTATGAAGTTTTTTCTACTTTTACATAGGATATTAATTCATCTAATCAGTGTTGGTGGTTTTAGATTATATTTTCTCATAAGGGTGGCAAATCGTGTTCATGATTCGTGTTGAGACTAACCTGTTACAATATATGGGTTGATACACACATACAACCCGATTAATAATCGTGTCAATAACTCGTGACTCAAACATGATACGAATATTAAACGAACTGACATGACACGACTTGTGTAACATGATTAGAAGAATATATAATAACTAATATAGGATGATTTTTCTTCTAAGAATATAGAGTGGTTGGTTTTTCAAGAACCGTAAGAATATAGGATGGTTTTTAAAAATCAATCATATATTGTTGATTTTTCAGAAATCCTAAGAATATAAGACCAATTTTAAAAAATCGTCCTATATTCTTATGATAGTGTAGGACGGACAATAATATATAACTATTTTTGAAAAACCATCTTGTATTTTTCAACGCGATTAGTTAATAGGTTGCAAGTCAGATGGGTCAACATGATGGATTAATAAGTTGTAACTCACATAGGTCAATACGACGGATCAACATTAATTGACCCAAACACGACACGATTTTTTGCTTGTCAACACAAAAATGACGTGAACACGATAAAACTCAACCCTAACCTGTTAAATCTGTGCCGAGTTCGAATCGTGTTATCGTGTATTGTCATACCTATTTTCTTATAAGGTTGACGAATTTATTACTTTTGTGGCATATTGTATTAGTGTGGGTGTGTATGTATGTGTGTGTGTGTGTGTATATATACACGAATCAACTTGATTTCCAAGCCATCTAATCATCGTTAAGCTAAGGTAATATTTACATATTTATTGGTCTATCCAATGGACGGTCAAGATCATTCCTGGGTGGGCCCTCTTTAAGTATTGGAATAACTTGGATCCCACAAATTAAGCAGTCTTTGATCCACTACCAATCATAAGTTGAAAAATGGCCCGTATGGTCAAATAAGTGAAAAAGGTCAAGTCACAGGTGATCTTCAAGGGAACAGTTGCATCATCCCAAAAAAAGTAGGGTATGTTTGGGAACATGAATTGCATGGTTTCAATGCCGGAGGCCTTTAAAAGCTCACATGCAGTGGAGAGAGAGAGAGAGGGGGGGGGGGGGGGGGGCGGGGGGAAGATTCTTCTTTTTCAGGGATCTGCTGTAGATAAGGAGCAGGGCAGAGGAATTGTAATTTAAGGTGTTTCTTCTCTCCTTCTTTGCTTCTGTATTTTAGTTGCAAATGCCATTAAAGCTAGCAAGGCGTGATTGCATGTCGTGCAATCACGTGCATTGCGAGAACAGTAAGAGTTGTTGTGGGGCTAACACTGCTGCTGCTGCTGCTGCTTCTTCCGTTTCTTCTGTCTTCTCCTCTCTTGTTTTTTATTGCTCTCTCTCTCTCTCTCTCTCTCTCTCTCTCTCTCTCTCTCTCTCTCTCTCTCTCTTGTTTATTGGCGGTTTCTCTCTCTATCTCTTATATTTTAGTTGGTTTTTCTCTCTCTAGTGTTTTATAGAGGAACTATATGGTGCTCCCGGATGGAAATGTAGAGTATATGCTACAGTCAGTTGGAAACACAAGCGGGATGGAGATTTAGGTTTACCCAAATCATTCAGAATATTTGCCATCTTAGATGGGCTATGTATTAAAGATCTCATCCAACGGAGCAGCCTAACCTAATTGTTTCTTTGTGTATAATTCACAAAACAATAGCCAGAATGACCCAGTGGACGGGATCCTTTTAGTACATGGGACAGACATTGCCAATCAGCCTAAATCTCAGTCTCGCTTGTTGACTGTACCGAGTACTCCCACTTACACCTGGGAGAACCCATGCTTATAAAGTCCACAGTTGGGCAAAAGTACGCAAATGACAAATTCAAAAAATTGGAAGAAGAGCCAGGAAAAGTCAGAGAAAAGGATGGATATTTCAAAATTAAAAAAAAAGAAAAAAATAATAGCAACTTATTTAACAACTTGTTAAGCATAAAGTTATGTTATTATAAATAAATGAAACATCATATCTTAGATAATATCCATATTGTTATACACAGAATTGAAGCTTATGATTAAAAATTTTTAAAATTCAATAGATAAAAATCATGAAAAAGAAAAGTCATAAAAATTGGTATTAAAATAAAAAAAAGAGGACTGTACAAATACCATCCATATTAGAAAATATGAAAATTTTTAAACAGATAAAAAAGGGATTTTTGTAACTATGAGAGCACCATTTGACTCTCTCTCTCTCTCTCTCTCTCTCTCTCTCTATATGTATATACGTATACATTTATATGTATATATTCCAGCAGATAGTAGAGAGAGAGAGGGCTGTTGAGATTTGATAGGTGTTTGATTGCAAGGGAGCAGTGGCTTCTTGTTTGCATTAATGAGAATGTCTACGTCGAGAAGCGTATGATTGCATGGTTGGACAGTCCCACAAATGGGGACCATTATATGTAGAAGACATTGTCTCCACGGGAAGCGTATGTTTGTTCCTTTGTCTCGTATGTTTGTTCCTTTGTCATGCGTGGCAGCGAAGGGGAGCTGATTTAAGGCGTGAAACAGTCTTACAAAAATGTAAGATAAAGACGTGTACTATAGACCCTTGTAGTCCACTCCTTTTCGGGAGATTCGTGCACTGAGGCTGGCCTCTTTTCTTTTCTTTTTTTTGTTATGGATGGAAGCATGTAATATTTCAAGACAGGCGTTTGTTTGCCAATTTTACTCCTGATTAACTTCTATAGGATCAAAGGATTCAAAACTAATCACCTATAAAGCGCCTGAAACTGGTCTTAGGTGGATGATCTTCGACTTATATGACCTTTTCTACCATGAAAAGTAAGATCAAATTTAACAGCATCAAGATGAAAATGTGAAAAATATAGACGGCTCAAAAGGTTAAGGGGCGTTTATTTAACAGCGTATGTATGGCATTTTTGTTGGCACATCTCTTGTGATATCTCCTGCGATATCTTCCGTGATATCTAAGATATGTGTCATATGTTCTGTGATATCTTGTGTGATATCTGAGATATGAGGCATTTGTTCTGTGATATATCTGGCGATACTTCTGGTGATATCTTTGGTGATATCTGAAATATGCCTCAAATACGATAAACATATGACTCTCAGATATCATAGTTAAATAAGCTGCATTTCTGACATCTGAAATGGAAACACTGCAGTATGCATAAATTAATTAAAACCCCACATACCAAATCTAATGGTGGATCATCAGTCTTATATGTTACTCAATAGATGAATGGTTTAGATCAATGAGACAAACGAGTTGGATCATTTGAAGGTAAGCTCAGCTTTCCTCTTTTCCATTTAAGAGACATTCAAAGCTGGTGCAATCAGTTGAGGCGATTCCTAGCCACTAGTATCCTGTCCCTTAGACAATGGCTCATGATATTGATTTGAACCTTTTGATCACATGATATTAGGGTCTAGGATCTCCCTTTCCTTTTTTCCCCTTTTTTTTCATGGGGAGCGTGGTTGGTCAGTTGAAAACATAGGGGTTGGGGGATAGGTCTTTCGTGATCTTAATAAGGAGCGAGTATGTTGCCGTTTGACTTAGATGTCATAGTTTTGAGGCATGAAAAGAGCCTCTTGCAAAATGCAAGCTTACAATATGACCTAAATGTCACAGGTCTGAGGTGTTGACTGAAACTCGAACATGCAGGAGCTTCGTGTACCAAGCTGCCTTTTTTTTATTAGGAGCTAGTGTCACTGCTGAGACACCTTCTATTGCCCATTCGCTAGACGGTCTTGGGTGCCCAAAACTGAGCGGTTTGGATGAGCAGAAAGATGCCCTGCAATAATTAGTTGAGCCTAGTTCCCTGGACTAATAAATCAATTTAGACCACGTAGTATGAGAAAAAGTTGAATGTATGATCTTGGAAGTTGATATGGATATGTAATCATCCCTCTCTGTGTTAGAATCTCCTATCAGGGATTAATGAAATTGAAACAAGAAAGATTGGAGACAAGATGAATCAGATGAAACATTTGCTTTTCCTCAAACAATACAAGGAACTCAACTTGTAAAGAGTATCAACCTGAATGTCTGCCCAGCTTATAAGTTATCATTCACGTTACATTTCATCTAGTTCCAAACAATGAAACGTTTCCATAATGACAAATATTCCTGTGTCAAGCTCTGGATTGTGGGAAAGCGTGGGATTACATCCGAATGCTCCAGACTTGAGTTGCATGACAGCATGCGATTAATCGGTAAGTTTATCTCCGTCCGGCTCAAGTCAATATACAGAAGAGTGATTAATCAATTTATTGACGAAGTCCTCTCTGCCTTACTAGTAGTGCCATCACCCATTGCATAATAGCCCAAGGATGTACGCTGCTGCACCATCGCCTTAAGCATAATTCACCACCCAAAAGTAGAACACAGAGTCCTTGTTCTGCTCTCCATGATAGTAGCAACTGGTACTAATGCTTGACAGAAGGCAATGTTCAATAGTGGTTTCCACGACTAAGGTAGTATATTGGCTACTGAACTATAATGGTTTGTTTGGGCAATGGAGATTACCCAACAAGGATCGCAGAAAACTGGAATCTTCCCTCTCACCTTAAGTAGCAATCTTTGAAGAAGCAAAAAACAGAAAAAAATAAAGACCCGCATCACGTACATTTTCAACGAATGTCTGACATTCTGACCAATAAGGCCAGATACAATGGTAGAGGACTACTTCAGCAATATTCTCCATATCTTCTTAATGTATACAATGAATGATGTTGATTGTTTAACCGCAAGTGCACAGGCTATTGTAGGGTAGCTTATATAAGTACGGGTCGATCCCACGAGGACTTGATTTAAAATGATGGAGTTTCAATAAAATATAATTATTTAAAATTAAAAATAAATCACTTAAAATTACTGGAATTATTAAAATGAGAATCAATGTTCAGATCTAATAAACTTCTCAAAAATACAGAATTTCCAGTTTTTAAATAAAACAAACAAAATCAAATAATGAGAAAAAACTACTTCCCTAGATAAATCTTCATCAAAATCTTCACTTCTGGCCTTCTAAAAGCTGATCCTCCTTCACAGATATCTTCAACACGTTCTTGATTAGTGATCCGCTGTCGGATTTGATAGATTCTTTAAAATGGTCAAGATCTGGGCTAAATTGTGATTTTAAGATTTGGACGGCTCAAATTGATTTCTGGACTTCAGATGTAAGATCAGAAGTGTTGGTTATGTCTAGAGATGTCCTAAGAATGACTTTGTAAAATTAATTTGAATTTTGTTAAGAAACAAAGGAGAAATTGAAGATTTGGTTTTGATTAAGGCTAATCCGTTGATGGGTTAGGCCTTAATTGATCTGATTCAGATTAGGCAGTTTCTGGATAAGAAAAATGCAAATAAAACAGAACCGGAATAAAACGGGACACAGATGGAATTAAAAAGGGGACACATATGGAATAAACCAGAAAGAACAGATTTGTAATTTCATTTAAAGAGAGAGGGCAAAATCAGAATTACACGAAAAATCTGGTTTTCAGAAGAAAAAAAAACCAGACGAAGGAGCAAAGAAACAGATGAGGGAGAAGAGGGAAAAGGAAGAGGAGAGGAAGAGAGGAGGAAGAGAAAAAGGTCAGGAATGGAGGAAAACCCGACTTGGGTTTTCTTCCTTTTTGCCTGCCACTGAGAATAAGCCGAAGGAGGAGTAGTGGGGCAGCCGGTTGAGCAGAAGACGCTGGCTGCGGTGATTGGAGAGAGCCCACCTGGGTCAGTGGTGAAGACGAGGCACGGTCAGGTTGGAATTGCCTGACCGGTGAAGAGGAACGACTGGAGCAGAGGAGTATAAGGGAGGCTAGAGCACTAAAGATGACGTCCTGGAGTAACCTAGCCTAGGTGGAGGGCTGTGGACTGGCAGAGGCAATTCACGGATAGGAGGAAGAGAAGAGGGAATAGGAGGGAGAGTAATATGGGTTTCAGAGAGAGAGATAAGGAGAGATAGTGGAAGAAAAGAGAGAGCAAGAGGAACGGTAGAACGTGGGCTAGAGGGGTGGTGAGAAAGGAGAAGAAGAAGAGAGAATGGGTAGAGGAAGACAACACCAGACAGGGGAGCCTGAGTCTGGCGTTGTTTGGGTGGTACTGACGACTCCCTGGATCAGAGAAAACCCAAGGATATGAGGCATGGTGCTGGAACAGGGAAAGTGCGGGGAAGAAGGAGGGTGGTATGTTGAGACGGGAAGAGAGGAATGGAGAGAGAGAAGAGGAAGGGTGAGAGATTAAGAGATTGGGAGGATAGGCAAGAGGGTAGAGAAGTAGAGGGAGAAGAAGAGAAGAAAGAATAGAGGAGAGAGGAGAGAGGAGAGAATAGGAGGGGAGAAAAAGAAGTTGGGTACGGTTGGGAAAGAAGGCAATAAGAAAAGTGGGTACGTGAGAATGAGGAAGGAAAAAAAAAGAAAGAAAGAAGGAAAAGGAAAAGGAAAAGGAAAGGAAAAAAGGAAGAAAAAGAAAGAAAGAAAAAGAGAAAAGGAAGGAAAGAGGAAAAAGGAAAAGGAGGAAAAAGAAAGGAAAGGAAAGAAGGAAAAAAAGGAAAAGGAGAGAAAAGGAGGAAAAAGAAAGAAAAAGAAAAGAAAAGAAAAGAAAAGAAAAGAAAAGAAAGAAGTGAGGGAAAGGGTTTCCTTTTTCTCCATGATTCTAAATTTAGCTCCATTGCCTTCTAGGAAACTATCACATCCATCTTTATGGGTGATTTGGTCCATCCATTGCCCTTTAAGATGATCTGCACCGTTATCTTTTAATCACAGCCATTTGTACGTCCTTTGGTTGATCTGCAAAAGAAAAGACTAAATTAGACTCATCTGAACCGTATATTAGTCATCTAATGAGCTCTAATGATCATCTGACTGTTGATTTTGACAAATTAAGGTTTGAATGGTCAATTGGATTTATATTTAAAATCAAGCTAAGTTTTGTAAAATTGAACGGTTAGATGATCTAATTGAACGCTAAATTAGGAGAATTTTGACCAAAATTAAACACTTAACAAATTACCAGATGGAAAGCAGAGCCGAGATATAAAGCAAAACAACACCAAAAGCAACCAGAATGCCTAGCCTCATCAGACTGTGCATTCAAAAGAAAAGAAATTATTAAATGTTGATCCACATTCTCACTGGAAAAGATATTCAGCTTGGTGAAGAATTTTTAAGCAGCGAGAATGTGGTGACTAACCTACTATCTCTAGATGCCAGGAGGATAGTTGGTGCTGTCATTTATGTTGCGGTTTTCCACTTCCCAAGATTGTTTACATCAACACACTACCAATAACATCAATCATGTCGACAGTGATAGGTTAACAAATAAAAGTTGTTGGGAGCGAAAAATTTTAAATGGGCAAACAATGTTGTCTAAAATGTGCATGTTAACTGGCACCTTTGATGGAACCCACACCACAACTTGGGAGAGGTGGTCACTGGGTGGCCTATCATAACATCATAAATTTTGTTTTCCCACAAAGAGAGCTAGCATTCCTCCTGGAACAAATAACAACAAAGATGCCGCAAAAGGATAAGCAATTGAAAGAGGCAGAGATAGGAATAGGAACCACAAGAACTTTTGTATTCTGAGATGCATCCCATTCTCGCACTGCTGACATTGTTATCTAGAAGAGTAGATACAAATAGTCAAATTACTTTATACAAACAAAAAATGACATGAAACATTATTTACTCAACATGAGTATGTGCATACAGCATAAAACCAGAGTGTGCATAACATGATTGTGCTCCATCAAGGAGGCATCTGCTTGTTTAGAGAGTCCTCCTGCTTCAAACTTCAAGTGAAGCGCGTGTTTTAATCTGTTTGAGATTGAGACCAAGGCTCTCGGGGGAAAGAAACTCAGGTGGGATGTTCGATGTTCTCGGGGGACTTAAAACAAGATGAGGAGGTTGCTTATAGAAGCCATATCCCACCAAGAAGAACTCGATGGGGATGATCATTGCATGAGGTTGCTCCTCTTGCATTAGCGAACTGCATGGTTGGACCTGTACAACAAAGTTACTTTAGTTTTACCACCCTCATGAGAATGTACTAGTTCTGACTTTATTATGAAAGCATTCGTTAAAATCAGCACAAAGGTTATTTATGTGCTCCTAAAGGCACCCACAAAATGATAGAACATCAATAAAATGTAAGTATATTTGCCATAATGAGCATCACCTGTATGCATGATTTAGATTTTCACAATTGAAGTCTACTTCACATGCATGTTTACTATGGCCAATAATATTTGACCTTATAAACAAATACGAAACAAACTGAGGGAGAGGACAAATAAGGCAAGGGTCTTTGGACAAAATGATGGAATCATGAATCTGGTCACGAAAAATCCCCATTCCTTGCAAAAACATCATTTGGATTCTCCCATCATAAGAACATTCTTCTATCAAAAAATGTTCACTATGAGTCTGAATTTGTGAAGGAAAGAAATGAACAGTACCTGAATTCTTTGGTATGCTCTAACTTTTGATTCCCTAAAGTATTTGAGCACCCAACCTTCATCTCATGCAAATTGCAACTGTTAACAAGGACTTTCAACTTTATGTTCCCAAAAGATGCAACCAGTACTTGAAGAATTCTCTTCAACGGCTAAACATTGAAGATGTAGATGGTGCCCCTCCATTAGAAAGTCTCAAACATATGCCATTAAATGAGGTTAATTACGAAGAACTCAGCTAAACTGAATAAATTCAATAATGATCCATTAGCTCCAAATACATAAAGTTAAAGAAATAAAAGAAACTTGTATGAGAACAGGGAAGACAGTACCACCTCACTTGCTGATCCACATCCTCTCTTAGCCACGTCAAAGACTTCGATATGAGGTCCATAGAAGAGCACCAATCAACATTCATATGGTTACACATGCTCAAATATGTTATATGAGATAGAATAATTACCATATGTAGACATTGTTTGAATCACTGTTGAAGTTGTAGCTTTCATTGTCATTGGAGATTGGAGACTCAGGATTGTCTCTGATCTCCTCTTCCAAACACGTATCGTCAATGCGTTCCTGGCGCATAAAATTGTGCAACGCACATAATGCTTTGACAAGATTAACTTGTATCCTAATAGGAAAGGGGGGGCAGTCTTGAGGATGGGAAATCTGGCCTTTAGAACACCAAATGTTCTTTCTATTACATTCTACAACTGTGCATGTCGAAGGTTGAATAACTCCTCGGCATTTTGTGGTTGCTGCATTCCCTGGGCAAACTCCTTTAGATGATACCTAGTCTTTCGATATGGAGCAAGAAATTGTTGCCTATTTGCGTAACCATTGTCAACTAGGTAGTATTTTCCTGTACCATAAGTGCATCAGCGATTAAGGAATGAGGCATCTAGGTAGAATCTAAAAATATAAACACATAATGGAGTTACCGTCAGGAATTGTCAACTATGCTCCTCGTCTTGTAAGAGCTTCTTTCAGCATGACAGCGTCATGTGCAGACCCCTCAAAGCCAGTAAGCACATATGTGAACTGCATGTCAAAATTGCAACATTCAAGAACATTTTGTGCAATGAATCATTTTCTGGTACTTCACTTTGACATTTCACGTGGACCCATGCCATAAACCCTAACACGTATCAATGTCCCAGCTGCAGCTCCAATGCAACCCTGTTAATAGTATGTGACATATTGAATGTTATGATTGCAATGTCCCAATCTATTGCAATGTCCCAATATAGTGAAGACTACATAATACAAGAGATACAGTTACCGTGAAATGATTGTCTCTCTAATAATTGTTTGAAATCTCTGGGTGGTCCTCCGTTGCATGTGGAGCCATAAGGATACTGTACAATTGTAAGATTGCACGAAGAACTTTGTGGAAGTTGGTACTAATGGTGTAAGTGGACCTAAATAGATCCTTCGCGGCTGGTTTGTACCTTGAGTCTTGTCTGACAATCATTAAAAATGTCACCACCATCTCCTCCACTGTCACTCAGCGGGTGCTCGATAAGAGGCCGGTGTTTTGGAAAATATTAACCAACTTATTAAACTGGAACTGATGCATTCTATACAATTTTTGGAATCTCCGCCCAGTTTCTTCAAAAACTAACCGAAATTCCTCATAACCTCGAGTACTTTTTTGGGTGCGCACCGGACGCGGCCTTCGCACATTCAGCATTGCATCCTCCTCAAATTGCATAACACGTCTTAGTATTTGTGACGCGACTGTGCTTACCATATTATGCACTTCACGAAGTACTTCTTCATTACGTGCAGCGCTGCATTGTCCCTCTTCTGCCATTGCCCTGTATTATCACACATGAAACCTATATTATCTTGTAAATAAATTTTGCTTATATATTACAAAAATGTTGACAAAGTCTCAATTGTTTGTTGAGCCATTGCATAGAATACGCATGTGATGCGTTACATGCGATTAATCAACTTTTATAACCATGAAAATTTTCAATTGTAATATGCATATTATAACATCATTCATATAGAAGTAAATGTTCAACTCATAGAAAAGCAGTACGATAAATGTGTAAATTTGGATTTGTCGACTCAATGTACGGAATACTATATGTCTAACCATAATAAATATGGCGTATAGAGGTCCAATATAAATGCACACCAAAGAGATTCAACTAAAATAGTTTCTTTGGAAACACCAAACACCTATAGGTGCATCCTAACATACAAGAGCTGTCTATCCTGCGACCAACGAGCAAAACCCTCCCTGAAGCCTATATCCGTTTTTTGGAGAATACTATATGTCTTAACCTTTTCCATCTCGGTCAGATCCTCCAAAGAATCCAATGCAATCATCCACGAGGAGTTGTCTATGCCTGCAAGTCGTTCCAACCTTGATATAATGGAAGGATCAATTAATGGAGGATGATCATTGCATGTTGAGGATGATGATTGACCAGCTTGCTTCCCTTTTCTCCTCGCTCACCGTGGGTTAACTGACTTTGAGGAGGGAATTGAGGATGATGTTGTGGAAGTATTCTGGCATATCGGGGGTTGGGCAAGGTTTCCAGATGGTTCTTGCGTGTGCAATCCATCATTATCCCCTTCAACTTCCTCCCGATAATATGAGCCATGGGAGTAAAATGCATCAACATCCACATTTGGCATATCTGGTCTGTATACTTGCTCAACTAGGTGTGTATATTGACTGCTAGCCATTCTCGATCTAAGAAGTCCTTCATCATCTACAGAAATATTGATCCCTGAGGAAAATTCTCCGGTGGCAATGCTCCCCCCAAAAACTGTCTCCAGGTGGTCATAATTCCATAAATTCTTTTCAAATAAGCACCGAGCTTCCGGATTCGGCTTTACATACACAAACATTTGTAAAGCCATTGTAAAGTTGACGTATATTATTATAGAATTGGTGTGGTACATTACCTGCAAGTGAGTGTTCATGACCTCTGGAGTTGTAAGGAAGCAATTTCTCTCTGCATCCTACCCTAATCCTGAGTCTCTATTCCTTAACTTTGCAAGTGTCATGTACTTTCTTTTGAAAAGTCGTATTTTGGTATTCAATTGCTTCATTGTTAAATCAACTCCAAATCGCTCTTTGAAGCGAACCAACAATTCCCTGATTACCACACCCTTTGGCATACCCCCTATTGGGATGATTCTCCCCTCTATGATTTCACCATAAAGTGTTTCAAGGATAAAGTCCTCTTGTTCCTTGGTCCATTTATTGTATGGTCCCTTGTCTCCATCAACAATGTCTTTAGACACATTGTCCATATCTTCGCCATGAATAGGACTAGGTGTCATAGGGACTCTTTCCTTTCTTTTGCGTGGCATCTGAAAAATGTCTCCAATATATCATACCAATAAGAGGATGCATAAAAATAATATATTTGAAGTATCAAAGTATGATGAAAGGTACCTCTACTTCTTCCCTATGGATTCTATTAAATAGGACTCTACAGTTTGATTTTTAGAATATTACTGTTACAAATTTTCAACATGATGCTCTTTAGTTGTGCTTTACAGTAGGAAACATCGTTGACAACGTGTTTAGACCAACAGAAATATAAAAGGTTGCAATCATCAAGGGGAGAAATGCTAGAGTTCTTACTACAAAAACTAATAAATTAAGCCCCCGAATTCTAAAAACCCCAACTACGAAAACCAATTGAACCAAAGAAGTTTCGGGTTTAAAACAATTTCACATTAATCCATTCCTGGATCTGGTTTCCTATGTCTCCTAATTATAAGCAAATGCAATAAAACAAGGATATTGAACAGAGCAATTCTACAAACAATATTGTCAAACTCTGTTCATATAACCAACTTATTGGATCCAAGTAGGGATATTACGTGTGAAGATCATCGTATCACCAAACAAATAAACAAATCAATTCAACATATCCAATCATCAAATTACCTGCACAATAGAAAACAACAAAATAGAAGATCCTGTTTCAGATGGAGGACTTGATAACTTGGTCTTTGGATTAGCAGAATATGCTGAAGGATATGCAAAGGGAACCTTCAATATCTTTGATGCTTGACTAAAGGGGATCCTGTTTGAAGATGTATTTAGATGATTAGAAGCATAGATTCAAATATTGAGTATTTACTAGCTGATTGGTTTTACGAAGAACAAAACAGTTGCAAATGGGTTGAAACTAGGCAAAAATGATATACCTGACTTTTGTTATGAATAACTAAACAGTTGCAAAGGGGCATATCATAGGTAGGAATGAAAAAGGACTACCCTTAAGAATAACAAAATAGTTGCACATGGGTATTTACTAGGATTTGAAACGAGCAACAGAACATTTGCATTCTGGAACAGAGTTCATTCCTAACAAGAGAACAAGATAACAACATATAAAATAGATACGACAGAACTCCCACTTGGAGATACAACAGAACAATCATGGATCGTACAAGATGCTCAAGGAGAACATGGCTGAAGTAATCAAAATACATGAAAATAAACAAGCAGCATAACATGGTTGAAGTAAATTTTATTGTCTGAGGATTAAAACACAAAGGAATTTAGTTCTAGATAACATAAATTTGACTTTACTAATTAATTTTTAATTGTTGCTTTGTGGCAGTAGCTGATCTGCTTGATTAGTTAAAGTAACATAATTGCAGTGTCATTCTTGCAATCAACTTCAACATACAAGATTAGATTGAAGAACAAGAAATCAGGGATAGATCTATTTAAAAGACTCAACTTTTAGCCCCATTTTATCATCTTCTAAGGGATTAAGCAGATCTAAAGAACATGTAAGATGGATCCTATGTCAGAATCATTATCAGCAATCAATAAGGTGATTACTTTAAAATGCATGCTCTATCATCTTACCAGGAACACCAGGTAAGTTAATGTTGCTTATAGGATGCTGCTTCACTATAATGTCAAATAAACATGATTCATATCTAGAGTCAAAGCTTGATGATTGAAAGGAAATAAATGAAATTATACATAATCTATCAATAAGGAAAATTATACAAGACTAAAGAAAGAAGTACTTTAATGATACATTTTGGAAGTTTCTTTAGTATGGAGACCAGCTACTACTTACTACAAAAGCTTCCACGTGAATTCTCACTTACCATAAAGTATACAAATGGAAACATGGAAGATATTGGCAAAGTTGAAATAGAAAAAGCACATAAGTGAGATACTAGGATGCAAATTATAAGTCCAAAAATAGCTACAAAGTTAATCTTCTCTCCCTTACATTGGTAATTCTCTACCATAAAGGGAAAAGTCACTAGATAAATCAACTACATACGTGATAATCTTAGAAAAGAAAAGTTTAATAAGAAAGTGATTCTCACACACTCGCTACTAGCTTTACTTCAATCACTAATCTCTAAACATTTCTCATGCAAGAAAAATATACTACATGAAGCTAGTAACAAAAGCATATCCTCAGGTTTCTTTCCATCAATCGCATCAAAACCAAACTGAACATGGAGACAATATTCCATGTGAAGTTAGAAATACATGGAAAAGAAGTAAAGATCATGCCAAGCTTTATTGACTGTAACTAAAGTGAAACTATAGCAATTGACCAAATAACAAGTCAAACATTATATATATATATATATATATAACTATTCCAGCAATTACAAGATATTCCAGTAATCATGATAGTCTTTTAGAAGATTACTACAATTAACCACATAATATCATATATCAATTCAGTGACTACAAAATAGAACCAAACAAGGTTTAGAATGCCCTATTTGCTCAGTTCAGAAGTCCATTGGTTGACAAGTCCTACATCTCCCACTTGAAGACTACTTCTCAACATATAAGACCCAAATAAATCTTTGGAGATCACTCACTTATTGCAAAGAACATATGCAATATATATATATATATATATATAAAGATATGCAATAAAGACACTGATATGAATATAATCCAATTCAACAAGAAGGCAACAATCTGATTTCCTTGCTCGTTTGATACATGGAACATCCGGAATCTATGTTGAAAAAGAATTGAAACCTGGCCATGGTTCCTAATTGAAGGACCAGAATCTAATCTTTAGTTCTATTGTCTTTGGTTTTTCAGTTCTTTGATTCTTGTCGACACGCCTAATTGGAAGCATAAATAGCCAAATAGGAAAAACTGAAATTTGTAGGCTGAAAAGTAACACAGCAGTGGAGAGTTATTTCTAATTTGAACTAAATGGTCAAATTGCTGTCCAACCAGGTGCTGTATTGCAAAGAAATTTTGTTGAAGTGATTGAATTTGGCCTGAGTTTCAGCAAGTGCATAATATCAATCTGATTTGGATGCATGTTTATCCTGCTTGCAAGCTCATTGGCCCTCTCTTTCCTGTTTCTTAGATCTGCAGTTGACACTTACCCATTGAGGAGAGGGAAAAACATATTAGTACCTTTTCGTATTTGTCATCCATGCCTGCAGTTCTCTTTATATATAATATAGGTACAAACATACAAAACTTTTTACTCTTTAGACAGGCTTTGGTGAAACCCAATGCTCAAACAAGTTCCAACTATTATTGCCTTTTCTTGTGTATAAAGACCAAATATTTGTAAGGCTAAACTTTATTTGTTCAAATTTTAAGAAGCTTCTGAAACTTCTCTTCTGCTTAAGACATGGCACCTGGAATTTGTTGCTGTAGAGTATTGAAAAGATCTTGTTATGTGATATCAAGATTATTTGCTCCATCAAATAAGTGAAGCACCCTTAATGTAAATGCATGATCCACAGTTAAAAGAATAGCATATAAATTCAATAGAATGGACGAGGCGCTTTGGTTTATAGAAATCAAAGCGCCTCAAATATCTGTCACCCCCACCCGAACCATTTCTTCTATTTACAACACCTGGTTATTTGCTGATACTCATTTTGCAGTTTCAAGAGTTAAGTTACATCTATGGATAGTTGATTACAAGAGCTATAAAATATCATTGAGGAAAGTGAATTACAAGAGTCCTAAAATAGTGCAGTGCTTATGGGCAACGAATCCATCAACTTATTTCATCTTACAAAATATGGATGAATGACATAAACAAAAGATGTTTTCAGAATCATGGACATAAAATTAGTTGAAATTGGTCATGACGAGATAAAAATTGGTCATGAGCCTCACAAGAAATTGAACAAACGAAAACCTGCGCAAAGATGAAGAAGCTGACCCGTCTGGGAAAGATCGGGTTATTTTTTGGGACGTTATTTACCTGTTCAGAAGCAAAGCTGGCAGATCTACCAGCTCAGGTGGGAAATGGAAAATTCCTACCTCTTCTCTTCGTGGAAGCAAAGTAGGGTTTCCTTCTTCTCTCCAATTTCTATGGTTTCCTACTTGTAGAACGAAGATGTGAGGGTTTCTGCTTAGAACGAAGATGTGAGGGGTTCTGCTTACAACGAAGATGTGAGGGTTTCCCCCTTCTTCTCTTCTCTCACTAGAAAATGCAAGTTGAAATTTGTTTTTTCTCTCACTAAACTAAGGGCATTTTTACACTGCATAAATGGTTTGGCATATTTTCAAAACACAAAAGATATCAGCTCATCCATATGTTAAATAAAGCTGATATCTTAAATATGCGAAACATATCGCAATTAAATAAAACTGATATTTCAGATGTGCCGAAGATATCGGAGTTAAATAAACTCAATATCTCAAATGTGTCGAAGATAACGCAATTAAATAAACACGATATCTCAAATATGCTGAAGATATCGTAGTTTAATAACGTGCACATTTGAGATATGCCGGCATATCTAAAAAACGCCTAACATGTGCAATTGAATAAACCCCCCTAAGAAAAGTTTTGATTTTCCCAGTACTGTAGTCCATCTTTCACCATTGTTGATCAATGGTTTGATGATGGACAACATCGTCAGTAGAAATTATTGTCAAATGGTTCAAAACTCGTATTGTCGTAAAAGTGAGGCAAGTTGCGAACCTGATCAATTGAACTGTTGCTAATAAGAGCTCAGATGTTATCATTCAAAAACAAAGAGCTCAGATGTTACTTTCAAAAGTTCTATGACTGTTGAAAATAACCACCAACTTGGTTTGGAGGCTCTGTGAGCTAATAGTTTGCATCAACCAAAAGATTTGATGAGTCAAGTAAAATTCTCAGCCGAGTTAAGTTGACTCGGCTGGCTTTCGAGTAATTCATCTATTGTCATTGCAATAAGCTTAATATGTTCTGGAAGCAAACTATTTAGTTTAAAAAACTTGAAAAAATTGCTATTTAGACTAAGTTTTTGAACTGACTTGGGACTCCACCTTTGGATCAAATGCATTTGACCATCATCATCTCGTTAGACCCCCCTTATTTAGGCTATCTGTAAAAATCATGCCCATTGAATACTTCTAACTATTATTTTTCTTTGTGCATGTAGGTATTTTTAAAATTTTAAATTACTTTTATTTATTTTTATCATATTTCCTCAGTTGAATAAGCAGGCTACTAAAAGATCTAGTTGTTTCATTAGTTGAATAAGTGAGCAAAAAGATTTATTTTGTTCATTAAATCTCTCCATTGGTGTTAGTATTTTTGTATAATTTTATATCTTCTCTTTTATTAGTCTGTCTCTCTGAACATGATAAGAATTTACTCTCTCTACTTCCTTTCTACTAGTGTTTGTGTATAAACTATAATAGACTAATTTCAAATTTTATAATAATCTCTCTTTGCTTCCTTTCTACTGGTATTTGTGTATAAGCTTAAATTTTTATGTAGAATGGTGATGAAATAGTATTGAAGGATTGTACAAGTTGAGCTGTAAACGTGAAAGCAAATAGTGGAATTTGAAATTTCAAGAGATTATTAGAGAATGTGAATGTATAATTTGTTTGATGTTGTAGACTTATTTCTATTTAGTAGAATTGGGTTGTGATAAGTTTTTGTATATTTATTTTTAAAATGATAAAAATTATTCGTATCGTCTACCAGATGTTCCGCACGCATGCATCAAATGCATATATGTTCAGAAAGCAAAGGAAATTCTATCAGATTTAAGGTAAAAATAAAATATTTTATTTCATCATAAAATCTTTGTGTTTGTGTAAGAAAAGACACTCGAGAGTTTCAAAATTTCCTTTGCTTTGTTTTTTAAAAGAATTTCAAACAAGAAATATCTTGAATTTCAAATGAGATTTTTTGTTGTACTCTCAATCTTCGAATCTTCTCATTGTGCTTCACCTATGAATGTATGGCTGTAGCTGAACTGCATAAATCTTGCCTCATATCAGCTTTTGGCTATAACATATTTTCTCTTACCTGTGAATACCAATGTCTCGTTCACCGTAACAAAAGTTGATAGTTTGTTCATCTAACCACCACCAAAAGAATACTTCCGATCCTTTGACCTGGTAGCCGTGTCTAGGATGGCCATGGGGGTTTAACATTTGATCAAACAGGTAGGTATTTGACATTAAACAGAGGTTTAAGCGTCTTTTTTTATTGGATAATATTTTTATTTAGGGGCCAGTAGTTAGCATTTATTAATCATGGGAATAGTCATTACATGGTATTTGATTATCACCGCCATTAGTCAAGCACTAGTCAATGTGCATGAAAAATGAGGCCTTACTTTCATTTTTTGAACTACATTTATTAGAGAAGTTGACACGTCGTATTCCTTTGGATGACTTTTGTAACTCCAAACCAAACCCCTCTGATCTCTACTTGTTGCCTTTAGGATGTCTCCAAAAGTCCCCCACTTTTGTCTTGCTTACATACTTCATTGACGAGTTGCCATCCCTAATATTCAAATAATAATAAAATAAATAAAATACAATTTGCCATCTCTTCTTGTCAAGACTCTTGTGACATGGATAACTGATGGTTTATAGCCTGAAAGAGATGTGTATGAAAATAGCCCGACCGAAGGGACAGAAAATCTGAGGGTTGAGATCATTGATTGATACAAGGTGGGCAAGGCAGATGAATGATTTGGATCATTAGAATCTAAAGGCCAGAGTTATTTTTTGCCACCCATATTCTCTCTGTCAGCTCCTTCACCTTAGTTATTATCATAAATTAAAACTCTATATAATAGACAAGTGAAATTGCACAAAACAAAGAAAATGCCGAAAAGAAAAAGAAAAAAGAAAAAGAAAATTATCATGCTATCTAGCCTCTGAAGTATAATATATGTAATTAAAAAGAAAATCAATATCGGCATAGTAAGCTGAATGCCGTCAGTCCAAGGTTCAAGGTGGCATTTTTCTCTGTTGGTAGATTTAGAAATTAGTATAATAGGATATAAAATAAAATAAAATATCTTTTTTGGCATAGTAATTATTTTATGCAACCCACTAAGCATGTATTTAACACTTGGTGTCAGAATGGTCCCGTGGTCCACACCAACCACAATAATGTATTTTCCTGAGCATGTAGGTATTGAAATATAACTAAATTATACAAACAGATGCTTCTCAGTAGCCTTAGCCTGGAGCTACATCGGTTTGGGCCTTATCTCATCTCCATGGTCCCAAAATTGAGAAATAAATGTAGACCCACTAGAAACTGCAAACAACCTGGATCACAGCATGGCCCACTCATTGTACGACTGAAACAGATGGAAAACAACCTCACAATCCAACAGCTAAGCTTTTTTATTTGTTTTTAGGCCCAAAGCCAGGGATTAGAGTAGACAGGGAGGGTGCAGTCTGATAAATAGGGTGAGAAGGACACCAGGGGTTTGGTTTTGGCTATTGGTTTTACTTGGAATCAAGGCAAAGTCTTGGGGATGTGTGAACAAAGGGCCCAAGCATGCTCATGTTTCAGAAGAGTTGGTCAGCTAACGGAGATCCTACCACTTTCTTGCTAAGCATGTCCAAACCTACTCTCTCTCTCTCTCTCTCTAGCAAGTGGGAGATATCTTTTGGGTTTTGATCTTAAGTCATCTTATAGCACAGATATCTTTTGGGTTTATCTTAAGTCATCTTATAGCACAGATATCTTTTGGGTTTTGATCTTAAGTTATCTTATAGCACTATAAACCTAGTATGAATCACGATGCTAATGATGGAAGTTTAAAATGCATGGTCCCGTCTTGATTAAAAAGGGCAGCCTGGTGCATGAAGGTTTGGTGTATGCAGGATTCAGGGAAGGGGTGAATCACAAGAGTCTATAATATGCAGCTTTACCTTGCATTGCAAGATGTTGTTTTCAAGCTTTGAATCAGTGACCTCAAAGTCACACGATGACAATTCTACCGGTTTTGATTGATCCGTAAAAAAATCCAACATGAATAGCCAACTAACAGAGGTAATCCAACAGGCAACAAAGAGTCCACCGACGGATGTTAAATTTGTACAGTCATTCTGATCTGCTAGTGATTTTGCAGATAATCTAGCAAAAGATGGTGTCGCCTTAGAATCTTTGAGGACTCGATGGTTAGATCCTCAAGTCTTCATCTTTTGTTGTTGTATTTTGGTCGTTTCAATCTTTATGCACGGCCACGGAAGGCCTATTCTCCCTCCAATCAATAAAACATTGCATTTCTCAAAAAAAAAAAAAAAAAAGGGCCTGTCACCGGATAGTATAAGTTGCACTACACGATAAAATAATTTATGACCCAATTGGCAAGACTTACAAAATCCGGTTTGTAGGATTCTGCCGGATTACTTCTTATTGATTATGTAAGAGTCCGGTATAAATAAATAAAAAGTAATATAAATAAACCATATCCTATAAGCTTGCCAATGTGATTGTCTCTTGGGATTTGATCTTATTTCACTTCTTAATACAGCCATCCTTGAGTGAATTTTTAAGATGGCGAGGGAATCACATTGGCTCATTCTAGGTGTCGATCAGAGCCATTGATTTGGTAGTCTACCCACCTTATTACCAGTCCAGAATTTTCATCTTCTAGACCAAAGCTTATAAAAACCGATGGCCGAATCTTTCAAGAAAATTCATAAATCAGCTTCATGGAGTAGGATGAACGAGATGACATCTATTCAGTAGATCATAGAACTAGATCATAAATGCAGTTTGTCCGTGTGTGGGGCATAGACTACACTTTTCATACTTACTTTCCCAGCAATTACGCTATAGTAGGCTAGATCATGGAAAACCCGATTCTCCAGTTGCAAATATCTACCGTTGATCCCTCATCGGATCAATTTGAAGCTTCCATCACAGCATTCCTCGCTTCATCACAGCATGAGTAGAAAACCTTATCGTTGCAGCCAATGGAGTAATGTCATTATATCTCTCCTGACTCTATCCAAAAGGTCTCATAAACAATGAAATATTTCTTTTGCCACATCAAGTTTGATCATAGCCATATCTTCCAAAAGGTGACTGTAGATCTTGTGGTTCAAATTTCCTTTCTCAGAACAACATAGAAAGCCATCGCTACAGCTAATAGGACTCTGTCACAATGTTTCTCGCTGGTTTATCTCTAAAATACTTTGCACTTCCTATATATTTACCTTTCTTAGGCTAGAAACCCTCACCCTTTCTTCCAAATCCCAAAGAAAACCAAAGAAATGGCATAGTTTTCCGTATTACATTTCCATACATTTTTTCCTTATGCTGTTCATACTGCAGTTATTTGGGAGTCGCCACCCAATGCAAGCTGCATGGTTCTCCAAGCTACATGTATTTGAATGACGCTCCAAAGTAACTGCAAGATATGAACTAGTTCCGCGCTAACAATGCTGGTCACTTTGCCGGTGAAAATGCACGGCTCGTCAGGGCACAGACATCTGAACTCCCAGTGAACTCTGAGCACTGCCGGCAATATTGCTCTTTATCTGATTTGATGACCAAAATGAAAATCCAACTGACCAGTAGGTCATAGAATTTACAAGCCCTTCAACGTAAATAGGTCCTACAATAGCATCCACCATATATATAGGAATGGACTTTTACCCCTCTTTAGAAAAACAAACCAGCCTTCTATTCTCAAAGGAATGCTAAACAAAGAGCTCTACATCTGCATAAAAGGGCCACACCTTTAGATGATCAGCCTCATTCATCTGATCGCTCAAGCTTTGGATATATCCTAAATAAAGAACAGCGACGATTCGATGATTTGACCATCATAAAAAAGACAACTGATCATTGTTTTGGGGAGTTATTTTTAGGCCACTGTTTATCCAGTTTCTAACCCATCTCCAGTGATGAAAATAACAGTTTTTAGACGGTAAACTAATAGACATCCACAGGCTTATCCAACAAAACTTTCCCCTGCAATTTCACTGTCTAGGATCTGCAATCCACCGCCGGCCCCCATGCCTGCAGCAAAATCCAAAAGCTCAAACACATAGGAACGAGATCGTGTCACAACCTTCTTCGTGATTTACTAAGATTTCCTACCACACAGGGATTGGATGAAAGCAACAAAATAAACAGAGATGCTAAAAAATGTTTTATTTCAGAAATTCTGACGAATCAGAGATGGTATTTGATATGAACGTGAATGCACCTCATTAAAACCCACTTCAACATCACCAAGTAAAATGAATGCAGCCCTTTCCGCCATTGCTCAAGCAACTTGGGTTTTACTTGAGATTCAGCATCCAAGAGTCACGTCCATCTTCAACTGTTGATTCTTTCAAAGAAGTACAAGTAGCCCATATCTTTAGGTGGATCAATGGACGCACCGACCTTGTTGTCGTTGAAGATAACCCATCTTCCATCTTTGTGTATGTGAGCCACATAGTGCCCACATTGGGTAGATGTACCAATGTGACTCACTATTGCCATAAGCTTGTATCCTGCACGTTATAAATGGAACAAGTGTTTGTCTCTTTTTGTGGTAACAACATAAATATGCAAGATCCTAGGTCAAGAACCCTATGCTCTAGGATCACACTTGGCCCCATGGTAAGATGGGCTTGTCCCCCAACCACAAGCTGCAGGTTCAAGTCCGCTTGCCTACTGACTTTCAAAAGAAAAAAGGAGCCTTTGCTCCGGGGAATGCAGTCAACTCCCAAGAGGATGGGGTGCCTCTTAAGTAGTCTAGGAAGTGATTCAATTGGGAAGTGCTTTTTTGCAACCCACTTCCATCAGTGCAAGTTTAAGTCAAACTAATTGCTTAAATGAGAAGAAGTCAAGATAAACCTCATATAAGCAAATCTACAGCTAAATGAGCATGAAGAAAGGGCAAGGGCAAGGAACTAACTTCCTCCCCCATCAGGTAGTGTTGGATCCGCATTGCACTGTCCTGTGCTAGAGGGGGCACCTGTATCTGCTGAATCAGAAGCATCTGGTTGACTAAATATCCAGTCTGTTGCTTTCTCAATATCCCCACCCTGTTAGAAATGTTAAACCAAACAGACAATTATAGAAAAGCGGCTTAAAACCTGCCAGTATCTATCTGCAACTAATATAAAATTCAAAACTGGGTGGAAGGGAAAAGCTCATTTAAGATATGACAATTCTATCATGAGCAAAGAATTATGACACCTACATTACATTTATTATTTTCTAGTTTTAATATATTTCATTTCCTACATCCACAAGATCAGTTAGGCAATAACACCAGAGAAAACATGGAAAAACACTTTCTTTACTATGGAGCTCAATATTCTCTTGGCAGAAGGCAATGAAAACTTCTCTCATCCATGCTCTACATATTGTGCACTTGAGTCCCATCATTTGGAATGAATTATTCAATGACCTTTAGAATTGTTTCACTCAATATTCAGTCAACTAGCGCCGAATCCTTTGAGGTGGATATCTTTCAAATATATTTACCAACTTCTTTTTCTTGTATTGGTTTACTTAACTGCTTTCCTAAAAGTTCTTTCAAAAAGCAGACAGGCAGAAAAGGTGCCACAAAGTATTTGAAGATCACTAAACGGAAATTGAAAGGAAGATCTTACAGAGGCTTTCAATGCTTTTCGAGCAACCACTTCTTGAAACCCAAATGAAATCAAAGTATTTACACACTCTTCATCAACAAAGGATGATTGAACTTTGGCATTTTGCGAATCCTGGGAAATAGGATCATTAATATCTGCAAAGAATTTGATAACATCAATCAATATCAATTCCATCACATTCTAGGAAGCTTGAATCTTGCCCAGAGAATTGCTTTTCTGATGACTATAGCAAACAAAACTGAAGCAATAGGATCTCACACATATTTCATGTTTATGAATGACAAATACCTGGATCGTCCATGTGAGAGAGCAACCAATTCATTGCCTCCTCTACTCCAATATTTGAGGTATTAATTGCAGCTTTTTGACAGTGAAGATAGTTAAAACCCATGCTCGCAAGCTGGGTCACAATTTCCTTATTGGGAGCAGGGACTGTTGATTCAACCATCTTCTCATCAACTGCAAGCGTACAATAGAAAATAGAGATCTTTAGTGACACACTCTAATCATCATCGGAGTCTTTGGAAAAAAGAGTTGGTAAATATAAATTTGCACATCAGTAAGCAGCATGAAGAAGTCAGAATTTACACTAAATTACACCTGCTTCTGGGAGTAGTTCTTCCCCCGGTTGCATACCCTTGCTGCGCATGTGACTAATATCTATAATATCAGGGATATCTATATAAACATCTGCAAAATCAGAGAAACAACAATCTAAGATACTGGATGATAATTTCAGGTCCAACAACTTATACTCTTGAAACTAAGACAGAAAAGGTAATACTGCTGCTGGCAAAATAATAAAATGAAAATTAGCAACAAAAGGGTACCAAGTTTTTTTGGCACCCAGCCTGCCTCCATTACAAACTTCCGCATATGCAACACTAGATAGTCAGGACATGTAGTCAAGCCGGTGGTTCTGCAAAATGTGAAATTTCAAGATTTATTCATAATTTCTGATCTACATCTTAAGATAAAGTCTTTGAAAATAGAAATCAGTTTCCAAGAAGAAAACAGATCATATCAGATTGCATCACATAGAAAAGGTAAAGAGAGAGACAGCTAGTTGTATTTGACATTACATCTTATGAAAAAATTACCCTTCGTTTGTGTTTCAATTTTCAAATGAATGCCCTTGTGTTTTTCAGCATTTACTGCTGCTGCAAGTTGTCTCGAAGTTCTTATGGCAGAGAACATTTTTTCGTCATTTAGTGCTGCCTGCAAGTCTCTCAAAGTTCTCATGGCAAAAAAATGAAGAGTGGATGGATACAAATATTTTCTCCTTTTTAAGATTTTAGATCATTCTCTAGCAGTTATGGACAGCTCAAATTTGCTGGATAACCTTTTCATCTGCGTGATATAGGAAGGACACTAACATCACTCATATCTGAAGTATCCTTCAGAACTATGGTGATGAAACATGTTTTCCACTTGAAAACTTAAACCTCACATGAGAGGCTATTTTGTCTTTACTTAGATTCCTGGTGCGTTTTCTTAAAATGTGGAAGCCTGTTTTCCAAGCAGGTCTCATATCTAAGTTGAGAATACATACTTCCACCACTTTGTATTGCACATCACACATAAAGGCATAACAGTGTATCTAGGTCATGCACTTTTGCTAGTGTCAATCTAGATGTTTATGAGCTCCAGCTTTTATCAAAATTTTGAGCACTCTATGCTACTAAATCTGGCTAAGCCTGTTTCTTTAGGGTCTGCATGATTCATGAACCTTCGCCAAAAAAATATTTGCATGGGATAAGCATGAATTGGTCCACCTACTAATGCATGCGATTTTCATCCCATGCAATAGGGTATTGCAGCAAGAAAGTAGAAATAAAATAATATCACATGTGCAGAGAAAACACACTAATTTACCATAACTCACAACTACAAAGGAAAACAAGACTATCAACTTCACATTGTAATGTAGTAGCAAATTATCAACTGCAAGGGGTTATCTATAGTGACCAGCAACTGCAGCAGATGGAAACAATTGTACTTTCATACAAAAACTTAAATCCACAGCAGCATATTAGAACATGAACCATCAAATATTTAAGGAAGTTTAACAGTCTTATAGTAGGGGAAAAAAAATCTTATCTCTCTACTCATTTCAACTGTTTATATCACTCATAATTCTTGATTCTATCAGTGACACTGATGAACAAGTTAACATCATCTAAATATTCCATCAGATGACAAAGTTTGAAATAGGGTTACTGAACATGGGTAAACAACATTGAGTTTTATCTTCAAAGAATTCATTCTTAATTCTTGGGTGCCTATGAAACACGGAATTATCCGCCAAACTTTGTAACTATAAGTATACAACAAGCTTTGATCACAACTAAGTAAATGTGAATATTGATTTCTAATAAATCCAACAATATGTCAATTAGCTTCTTATGTAACCTACTCTGAATACAATAAAGGAAGTAATGTGATAGAGCTTACTTGATAGCTGTTGTCGTTGAATTCAAGGCACTGCTGTAAAATTCATGCACTTCCTCTGGAGCTGAAAATGATTCCAAACATGCTTCTAGCGGCACCCTTGGACGTACAATCTCATCACCAGTTCTGCAGAATTGGTTGTTATTAGCAGGTAATAATGAACTGAAATCATATCTATGAAGAATTTCCAACTCACATTTCCTTTCCTTCCAAACTTTTCTGTGCTTTCAACCTATTAAAAGCTTCTAGCTGTTCTGCAATCCCAAATTACATGCACTTAGTGACTAGAAAGATTTTGGAGAAATATAGCAGAAAATGAGAAGGTAGGAACATACCTTTATTAGTAGCTTTATGCAAAGGAATATTCAAAGAAAGAATACAATCAACTCTTTTATTATAAGCAACCTTTCCAGATGGACACTGAAGTCGCTCTTCAATACCAAACTTGAAACACCTTGATGGATCTAATTCAGCTTTACCAACATTGGCCCTTTCAACTTGGTCAAGAAAATGCAGAAAGAACTCCAATGCATCCTAGAACAGAGTTGATGTTATACAAGTGTTTAAAACCGAAAGTAATACCAGGACTTGTATAATCTAATTTCGATGGTGAAAGAAGGATGTATACGCCAGATGCATCATCGCCATACAAGTATAGATGCATGGTGTAAACACAAATTACGGCAGGGAACTGAAGTCAGTGAAAAGGATAACTGATAGATTGCTTCAATCGATTTCAATTTCAACAAGAATGTGATACAGAGTTCAAATACAATATGAAACAGAATGAGGAACTATCTTGGTTCTGCTCTGTATACAATGATCTACTATTACAATTCTCTAGCTTTCGAGGAGCTAGAACCTCCAATTCCTGACTTCAAAACAACTCCCCTTCTTTCTCTTCTCCCTCTCTTCTTATACCCCCCCTCCTTCCATTCGTAACAACCTTTTGATTTAACCAACAGAGTAACTATCTCTACAACTGGTAAACCAATATAACTGTCTTGTTGTTTATTTATGTTCTTTACTTCTTCTTGTGTAATAACTGCCAAATCTCTTTTCTTTAAGTTCTGTTGATGTAACAATACCCCCCCCTATCAGATGCACCTTGTCCTCAAGGTGGAAGTCAGGGAATTGATTGAGAATGTCCTCCAGTAGCTCCCATGTGCTGTCATGGTCTGGACAATTTTCCCACTGAATCAGTACTTCGTATTGGCCATTAGTAGCCTGCCTAATATCTTTGACATCTGCGGGGTATGCATACATTCCAACTCGTCAATCAAGGTCTGTGGTATGGTTTGCGGCTTTATAGTGGGTTCACTGGCTGGTTTAAGTTGGGATACATGAAAAACAGGATGGATTTTCGACTGTGGTGGGAGCTCTAATTTATAAGCTACTTGTCCAATCTTTTCTAAGACAACATAAGGACCATAATAACGGGGACGTAGTTTCTCATTGGACTTTGCTGATAGGGATTTGAAACGATAAGGTTGGAGCTTCAAATAGACATAGTCTCCTGGTTGGAATTGGAGAGGACATCTATGTATATCCGCCTGTCTTTTCATCTTCAATTGAGCTGCCTCTAAATTGTTCTTGAGTTCACTTAGAATAGAATTACAGTTAGCCATTTGTTGATTAACCTCCTCCACCAATCACTCTCCCCCTGTAAAAGTCAGCAACTTGGGTGGTTCTCTTCCATATAGAGCCTGGAATGGAGTCATTCTTGCTGACTGTTGGTAAGTGGTATTGTACCAATATTCTGCCCAACAGATCCATTTTGGCCAGGACTTTGGGTTGTCACCACTAAAACATCGTAAATAGGTCTCCAAGCATCTATTTACCACTTCTGTCTATCCATCCGTTTGCGGATGACATGAAGAACTCCTCTTGAGGGCAGTGTCTACCTGTTTAAACAGCTCAGTCCAGAATTGGCTGATAAAAACTCTATCTCTATCAAATACAATGGACTTAGGATAGCCGTGTAGTCGAACCACTTCCTTGTTGAAGATGTTGGCTACCTCTTTGGCTGTGTAGAGATGACTGAGTAGAATGCAATGGCTGTACTTAGATAAGCGATCAACAACTACTAACACCGTGTCATAACCATGAGCTCTAGGTAACCCACTAATGAAATCCATAGATAGGTCACTCCAAACTTCTTGGGGAATGAGAAGAGGCTGAAGAGGACCTGCTGGTTTAGTAGCCATATATTTGTTTCTTTGACAGACATCACAATTGGATACGAAATTTTGAATATCCTGTCGCATTCCTTCCCAATGAAGTACCTAGGATACGCATTTATAAGTACGTGTAATCCCTGAATGCCCTCCTGCTGGAGTGGAATGGAATTCTTGTAAGAAGGCCGGAATGCGAGATGAAGATCTTGGGATAACCAGCTTCCCATGAAATAGTAAAAGGCCTCTTTTGTATGTATACCTTAGTTGGCTGTCTGGATCTACTAATATGTCCTGAGTAATATGACGAATGTGAGGATCATTTTGTACTTCAGCAGCTAAAGAATCCAAATCATCACATCGGACAATGGATAGGGCAAGATGCTGTACTAATATGTCGTCCTCTTAATTAAACTATGATCCGCCATTGGTCGTTTCTTCCTCCTTTGTTTTGTTATTTGCATTGTTGAGGGTGGCATACTCCTGCTTCCTAGATAATGCATCTGCTACTCGGTTTTCTGATCCTTGCTTATATTGAATGATAAAATTATAGCCAATGAGTTTAGTCAGCCACTTCTGCTGTTCTTCGTTTAATAATTGTTGATCCATGAAGAACTTTAAACTTTTCTAGTCAATATGAATGATGAATTTTCTGCCCATGAGGTAGTGTCTCCATCTCTGCACTGCCAGCACTATAGCCATCAATTCTCTTTCATAAACTGATTTGGATTGTGATTGGAGAGAGAGAGACTGGCTGAAGAAAGCAATTGGTTTACCCTCTTGCATGAGGACAGCACCAATCCCTTTTCCTGATGCATCCGTTTCCAGCATAAAGGTTTTTGAAAAATCCGGTATGGCTAATACCGGAACCTCTGTCATGGTTTTTTTCAATGTTTCAAATGCCTCCTGACTTTCTCTAGTCCAACTGAACCCATCTTTCTTGAGTAATCTAGTTAATGGAGCAGCAATGATTCCATAGTTTTTGACAAACCTTCTATAATATCCCATGAGACCCAGAAATCCATGCAGCGCCTTGGCGTCTTTTGGGCTGGGCCATGATAACATACATGCTATCTTGGACTCGTCAGCTTCAACCCCTTTGGCAGATATAATATGTCCTAAGTATTCCAAAGAAAGTTGTGCAAAGGAACATTTCTTTCTATTGGCAATAAGCTTATGTTCCTCCAACAACTTTAGGACAATAACAATATGTTCCAAGTGAAGAGAAAGAGTTCTGCTATATATCAAAATACCATCAAAGAAAACCAATACAAATTTGCGGAGATGGGGACGAAATACCTCGTTCATCAATGCCTAAAAAGTAGCTGGTGCATTGGTTAGGCCAAAAGGCATAACCAAAAATTCATAGTGCCCTTCATGAGTTCGAAAGGCAGTTTTTGCTATGTCTTCGTCTTTGATTCGAATCTGATAGTAGCCTAATTTTAAATCCAGCTTTGAAAAAATAGTAGCACCCCCCAATTCATCCATCAATTCATCTATGGTTGGGATCGGAAATTTGTCAGGCACTGTCACTTTATTTAAAGCCCTATAGTCTACACAAAACCTCCAACTTCCATCTTTCTTCTTGACCAAAAGCACAGGACTCGAAAAAGGGCTCTTGCTGGGTCGAATGATGCCTGAATTCAACATTTCCTTGATAATTTTCTCAATTTCATCTTTCTGCACATGCAGATATCGATATGGCCTACTATGAGGGGGCTGAGTTCCTTCGACCAGCCTAATGGCATGGTCATGAGAACGTGCCACTAGCAATCCCAGAGGCTGATCAAACACATGTAGAAACTGCTGTAAGATAGAGTTGGTGACTGCTCTGTCATCTTCTTGGGGCTGGCTTTTACTCTCTTCCATGCCTTTATATTCAATCATACACCCAAATTCTGCTCTAGGAATGATCCGAAGCATTGACTTAAAGGAGACCATGGAACAAGATGGATTCGGATCTCGTCTTAGTATTATTTGTCGACTATCTACTTTGAAACGCATGGTGAAGTCACGGAAATTTGCAGAAATATCTCCCAATATCTGTAACCATGCTATTCCCAACACGAGATCAGCTCCGCCCAAGTTGAAAGGGTGGAAATCTTGGACCACTTGGATACTGTCCAGATCTACCCTCAACTTCTTGCATATACCCTCCCCTCTAATGCAATGGCCGTCACCCACCTGAACCCCAAATCTTTTTGATCAATCTACCTCTAATTGAAGTTCTTGGATGAGTTGAGTGGATATGAAATTGTGGGAAGCCCCACTGTCAATCAAAACCACTACCTCTCTTCCTCCAATCGAACCGGTGATTTTCATAGTACCGCCGGATGTAAATCCGGAGATGGAGTTTAGGGATAACTCCAAGGGTGGGTTATCCCCTTCTCGTGCGTCGTCCCTTCCCATGCCAGGTGCTGAGGTGGGCTCCAAATCCTCTGCGTCATCGTCGCCAAGGATCAAGATTTGCAACTGCCTGTTCTTGCAACGGTGGCCAGGTTGGTATTTTTCATCGCACCTATAGCATAATCCGAGCAATCTTCTCTGTTGTAGCTCGGAATCGGTGAGTTTTCTAAGGTTTTCCCTTTTTCCGGCAATGGCTTCACTAGGTTTCTTTTCCCGGTCGACTTCCTGCCGAAAAGCCTGGGTTCTGTCACTCCCGTTGAAGATGATGGGTAATTTACGAAATTGCCCTTTTGGTCCTCTCTCTGTCGGGCCCAATTTCGACTGCATCTGTATGGGCTCAGCCACTCGAGGCCCACTCTCACTTCGGGATGGACGGCCTTGTATCTGGTCCAAGGCCCAGTTCTTCTGCTCTATCTTCTGGGCCAACTCCAAAAGCCCAACTAGAGATCCAGGCCTGAAAACTCTAATTTCAGCCCTGATCTCTTCCTTGAGGCCGTTCAAGAACGCCCCTCTCAACAGCTCGTCGGAGAGTGTTCCCAGATGGCCGGAAATCTGCTCGAATGCCCGGAGGTACTCGGAAATGGTACCCTTTTGCTTCAATGCAAGTAGGGCTTCGTAATCATCCTCACACTAGGAAGATCTGAATCTTCTCAGCAGGGACGACTGGAGAGAAACCCAAGATCGAAAAGGGTTTCTTGATTCAGTCCACAAGAACCAGTTGAGGGCATCCCCCTCCATACACACCCCGGCGGCTGCTACCTTCTCTTCTTCTGCTACACTATTGATCTGAAAATACCTTTCAGCTCGACAAACCCATCCATAGGGTTCTTGGCCATTGAACACTGAAAGATCCAGTTTCCGGCCTGGCCACTTTGGACGTGGATGTAAGTCCGGCTCCACCAAGTTCCTGGGTTGATCATCTGAGGTTTCTCCCACTTCGGCATTCCGATTGCGACCTCAACTTTCTTCTAGAACCTCTTTGTTCTTAATCCACTCCCTTATCTCCAACAGGTAATCTCCTAATGCATTCACATTCGTCTGTAATCGGCTCATATGCTCCCTTAATTCTCCTACCTCCCCTCTCACGCCCTCCAGATTTTTTCCATGCTTTCTGCCCTTTCCATTATGGTTCTAACCATTCCCTGGTTCGAACCGGCTCTCATACCACTGATAGATTGCTTCAATCGATTTCAATTTCAACAAGAATGTGATACAGAGTTCAAATACAATATGAAACAGAATGCAGAACTATCTTGGTTCTGCTCTGTATACAATGATCTACTATTACAATTCTCTAGCTTCCGAGGAGCTAGAACCTCCAATTCCTGACTTCAAAACAACTCCCCTTCTTTCTCTTCTCCCTCTCTTCTTATACCCCCCCTCCTTCCATTCGTAACAACCTTTTGATTTAACCAACAGAGTAACTGTCTCTACAGCTGGTAAACCAATATAACTGTCTTGTTGTTTATTTATGTTCTTTACTTCTTCTTGTGTAATAACTGCCAAATCTCTTTTCTTTAAGTTCTATTGATGTAACAATAACCCATTGGAATTCTCCATGAGTTATATTTTGAAAAGTCAGAACTTACATGGAAAACAACCAAAAATGCCTACTACAAGGGGCAGAGAAATTGCCTATCATACATAAAATCAGTATGCTCACTACAGTTAGAAAAAAAATAAAAAAGGAGAAGAAAAAGAAAAATGAGAAGAAGAAAAGCAAAGGAAAAGTGCTAGCAACTTCATGGAAAGTAAATGTCAACTTCCTAAAACTTCCACATAACAATCACATGAGCTTGCAAGGTTCTATAGCACTCAATTGATAATTAACCAAGCTAGAGAGCAAATGCATTAGCTATTACTATTAATCAACTGAGTGTAAATAGAAATAATCAAACCCTGGCACCTAAATGCCAGTGAAAAGGAGTTAACTAAATGTAAACACAACTTTTCATAATTGACTAAGCAGAAACCCAACTTTTTATCACCAAATCAAAAAAGAAAAACAGCAGTTTACGTTAAATTAAGAAGTAGAATACCTGCTGCCTCATGGTAGAAAATTCAGGATGACTAGCAGCAATAACTGCCTTGAACATTCGAGGGAGTATCCCTTCCTGCTTCTGAAAAAGAAGAAAATATATGAGGATGGCAAGTTATTAAAGAAAAAACAAAAGGTGAGGCAAGCACAATGAATAAGAACAACGGTAGAGATTTTAGCCTTAGAAGGAAACATTTGCAATGAGTAACAATATCAAGTGAGGGAAAGAAAAAATTTACAAAAACTTTTGTAACTTAATTCTAGCATTTCTCAATTTTCAAATAGTTGTTTACTCGATAGTCAATTTGCTACTAGCCCAAGCCATAAACTAAAGAAGCTCTTCTTCTACTGAAAGGTAAAAACTAATAGCAGACTTTATCGTCTAATATCACAGTCCTAACTTCTGCCCTAGAGCTAAACAAACCATAAAACCTGAATGTGTAAGATTCGCTGAATGTTTCAGATCATTAATAACTCATGAAAATTATCAAAATGTGAGAAGAATTAATGACCAATAAATGATTTTATCAAGCTTAATTCAGGTGCTGTTAAGTTTAATAACCTTTTTACTCATTAGAAAAGGAGAGAGAAAAAAAAAAAAAAAAGCAAAAAGGAAAGCCAAAATTTATAGATACGGATCCAGAAAGACAAGTAAATATACCAAAAAGGAAGATTATTCAGCCAAAAGGCAAGGTAAGAACCAAATGACCAGCCAAAAGCAACATTGTCCATCCGATACAACTATTAGGTTCTATGCAGAATACCATGAAGGAAAAAGAAAGAAAATGTTCTGGCTGATTGACAATAAGTTTACCAAGAGAACTTACATCAGTAGATGTTGAGGATGTCAAATTCGTATTGGCATCTGTCTGATTGACAATAATAAAAGAGTTATCCTCGTGACAAAGTAACAGAAACCAATGAGAGAAAAACAAATTGCTTACACACACCTCTTTTACTGGAACTGAATATTTACCAGACAGCAAACCATGCCCAAGTTTTGTCCTGTTATACAACAAAATCAAACTTTTTTGGACTGCTTTCACTTTTTATGTATCTGGAATTTATCTTCAACAGAACACAGTAATCATATAAACTTAACACAAATGAGTAATTAAACAACTAATGAACTAAATATGAGGACAGCCAAGTTGTTTATATCCTAGGATACACTAACATAATATCTGGTGAAATAGCATGCCAGAACTTCAAACTGTCATATCAAAATTTAGAGCCCTGATTACTTACAACTGTGTGTTCAAGTCAACTGTTGGATCAGCTGGTGCAGTTCCAAATGCTGCTCGCAAGGTCTGATTTTCATAATATCTACAGTGAGTTAATCAAAGGAGAAACTCAGAAATGGAAACTGGCCACATTAAGGACTATCAGGTGAAACTCATTCAACTATAGCAAAGGAAAGTGATACTGACCGTGAACAGAAAGAACGTGTTGAGAACATGACTTGCATGGTTGACGCTAAATAACAACTGAGAGACGTACAGGAGAAGGTCAGACAAATGGTAAATTTAAACTTTTCATCAACAAAAATATCCAAATAATGCAGCAGGCTCCAAAGACAAACTTACCTGTTTCCCAGATTGATAAGTCCCGTATAGCCCGGTCCAAAGAGTGGTTCAACTTCCTGTCCACTTTCTTGAATCCGATTCCAATCAAAATTGGTATTCTGGTCCAGTTCCCTTTCAGCAGTTGTCAGCTCCGTCTGTAAAAAGGGTATGATTTACTACAATGTAGTTGGACAATGGAACACCTTAGTAGTACTATAAAATGCTAAAATTTATACCAGGCAGCATGTTCTGCATAGTTCATTCCAATATTTTCACATGGATATCGTTGTACATTGGGAAAAAGGTCGCCATTTTAGTATTGAAGATGCCACCTGAAGCAATCTTAAGAAATGGGATTCAAGTAGGTGTCACTATTCTGTGTGGGAGGAGATTGGGATGGACATCTGATATTTTCAGTAAGGGTATACAACCCCAGGTAATAGCATTTTGAGAGTTTTAATTTTCTCATTACATTATTAAATGCCATCATTCAAATGTAAATAACATGTCCTTATAAAAGTACTCCGTAATCACTCCAGTAAATCATAAAAGATATCTGGGTCAAGCTTTTTTCTTTATGAGTTTTTGCTCAATCTAAACATTGTAATTCTCCTAATAATACAATTATGTCTTGTCCTGGCTCAAGCAAAATTCCAAATAATGGAGTTATTCTGGTGGTCACCAATATGATGAAAAAGAATTTTTACTCTGACAATTACCCAGGAGTTTAACATACAACCAATGTGTAATAACAGCTGTATGTACAGATACATAAACAGATATTATGTTTGACTACATGCGTGCATGAGAGAGAGAGAGAGAGAGAGAGAGAGAGAGAGAGAGAGAGAGAGAGAGAGAGAGAGAGAGAGAGAGATTATACCCAGACATGCAATTATTATATTCAATCAGTCGACCAAAAAGGCTAAAAAAGCTATCAGTTTAAGGAACAACAATCATAGAATCTTGAATTGATGCATCATCTTTCAGAAATAATGGCCCCCTATCAGATCCTGTGCCAATCTGCTAAACATGACAATCTTTTTAGCTGTCAATATGGATATAGCAAGATGATAACAAGTGAAAGTGCAATTTGAAGGATGATGGCATGTTAGACAAATAGATAATTAAGAAAGATGAAACAAACCTTTTGCAGTGACGAAAAATCGATGCCGAAAAATGCCAAGTGTTGAGCCAACATTGGGTCCTCAACGCTTTCATCCTCCGGATAAGAGAAAACATCTGAGCTGCCACGGTAGGTTCAAAAAAATTAATCCTATATTCAGCTTAGATTATTTATATAATATTGGTAGTTAAAAAATACAAAACATAAAAATGTGAAACAAAACAAAACAAGATCAGGAAGAGGCGCAGTTAGAAAGTGGTTGGCACAAAATATACTAGTACGAGAACAAGCATCCTTGAGAAGTTATACAGAGTTTCACAAAATGACTGTGACTCCCCACGTGCTGATAGGAGCCAAATGTGCTCACCAATTTGAAACACACTTATTGCTGCATCAGATCTAGTGCTTACAAATGAAGCATCCACAATTTGAACATCAAAATCTAGATTTCCTAATATAGATTGTCGTGTCTTCAAATAGAAAGGACAGAAAGGTTCTTGAGTGAACCAAAACAACTTTTTTGAAAAGTTACATTCTTGAGATAGGTTTACCAACGAACTTGTTGTAATCACCAAGCAGAAATAAAGCCTAAGGTATCCTCCAGACATAAAGGCTTTTGGAATTTAGGAGTAACCTTTTCAGTGCACAATGTGTCCCATAGAATTCCCTAAAATCCCTAGTTCCATGAAACAATGAAAGATTAACATTCCTAATTTAGCCCAGGAGACTAATCCAGTTTCCAATAAAACATCACCAGCACACCAAGAAACTTCTGCAATATTTTTGACCCCTATCACCCTAGAATCCAAATAACTCGTAATTACTCAAAGCCTATCATAAACCAACACCTCTTATGCCACAGGTTTGTGTCATTTACATGTTTAGTCAACCCTAGACTTCAAAAGGTGCTAGATAAGCAACATCTCCTACAACAGTGGAGACCAAGTTATTTAGTTCCAGTAACACATTCATCAACCAAACAAATTCATTTCAAGTTGTTAGCAATGAAATAACTTCCAAAAGCTATCATGTTTATGGTGGTATGCAAAAGTGCAAGAAGGTGTTACCTGCCCCTTCCAGATCAGCTGTTATAGTTCCAAGCTTTACAGCAAGAGGATAGTTAGTCTTTTTGTAATGCTCGATAGCATGATTGTTGCCACCTGTTCCATCCCAGTTTCTCCGCCCACAAAGGATCGTGCCATCAGTGAGGTTAAGCCATAGATTATCGACCTTATCACATTCGCAACATTTCCACCCAGATGGGGGCACAATGACACCATTGTCAATTTGTCGCAAATTCATGGCAAACCTGCTAACTTTCTTTTTATCAGCTATCCAGGATGCCACTTGCTCTTTCCATTCAGCACCCTCGGCCTGTAAAATACCATTAACTGCCAGCCTTACCTGCCATATTGGGTACATCATGAGACAACTGTACAAGGAAATGTATTATGAATGTAAAACAGCAAAAAGGAAACCACTACCTTTTCAGGCAACTCAACAGATGGAAATGGAAGGGACACATAGTCAGGTAATATCACTATACTGTGAGTTTCTTCATATTCCAGATCATGATTGTCAAATCCCCCTTCAACACCTGCAAACCACAGCGAGTTGATGTAGATATATTACTCCACATTAAGCAGCCACAGAAAACATGCAGGATAATGCCCAGGAAAAAGGACTTTAAGCTGAACAAACATAATCCCCCAGATAATGGGCATGGCAGTATAATACACAGATAATGTCCAAGATGAACTCCATGCAGAAGTGCATAGAAGTTAGGCCAGAAATTCCACAAAATGATACAAAATTGTATACTCTTGTATGTATCTCTCAGTGAAAGATCCTCTGAAGCAATAAAATGGAACTCTCCAAGAACTATAGAATTCCATTTTCAAAACCTACCAAAAACAAGTTAACTTATATCAGAATACACTGAAACTGGAAAATGAGCAGGTACACAAGAACATGTAGCACAATACAATGTCACAGAAGCACAGGTCCAAAAGGTTATAAAGTTGCTGTGTATATCAAACTTGGAACTATATCCACATGGCCATTCCATAGGAAGGTAGATAATCTTATTTCCATCAAATATCAGACACTCCAATTAGGGGACGTATACAAAACCTTACTAATGAAGGCCTTTAGACTAGCAAGGATAAAGGGTGCCCTAGTATAGACTAATAAGGGAATTTACAGTTACTATACTAAACTCATCAGGGATAAACATAGTAAAGCGGAGACCAGTTCCATCAAACGTACTAAAAGTGACGTCAATAGTGGCTATGGTCATACCAACCAATCCTAGCTATAATAATTATTATAAGCGAATGGAAGAACACAGAAGTGCAGATGTTTGTTATGTACGCATTTGGGAATATAAAGACATTCACGGAGTACCCAGATCAAACAATTGTACATAATGACTAAACTACTAACTAACAAACATATTCAATATAAATTAACAAGAGAAAAGAAAAGAATAATTTAGTCAGTAGAGTAGGGTATTCAATCAATTCATCCTGCTAGAAGATTGCCTACCAATCCAATAACTGCTCGGAATGGAGCTATTTGTCACTGAATAACAATCCATGGACTAGATTAACCATGCATTGCCATTTTCTCCCCTACCATTTACAACCATAAGCCCTAGACAAAATTAGTCAACAACTAACGCCCCAAGCTTGCAGAGCTAGTTAATCAGTGTCTGGATAGTTCTCTCCATGAACTAGCACTGCCAATAGCAAAGACACAAGCTCACTATCCACAGATAAACTTGTTCATGGTTAGTAATTCTCGTTCCCAACAGTCCCATAAGACAAATGGAAACACCAGCTGATTCCAAAGAGCAAACTAAACATAAAAATGAATGCAAGTATCAGAAATTCCAAATACCTATAGCTAGAAGCGTTGGCTTCTTCAGCGGCCTATCTTCCGAAACCGGCTTCTTCGTCTGCTTTATGTGAAAGTAAACCGGATTCCCCGTCTTCTGATAGTTCCACTCCACGCAATCTTTCCCAAAAGCAAGAAACGAGTTCATGTCGATGAACAACCCAGCTTCCGATCTCTGCAACACCAAACACTAATCAACAACAAAAAAAGAAAAAATTGCCAAAAAACCAAACTCGTTGAGAAAATGGAGAAAATTACCGGAGTATCGAACGAAATGCAGCATTCCTGCTTGTAAATTCGATTGGTAGGTTCGGGAATCCGAACTCGAGACAAGTTTGATCGGAGCAAATCCATTGGAGACTGCATTTAGGTAGGAGTTTGGAGAGTGAAATAGGATTTGAGGGTTTGCGGGAGAAGGAATATCGCAGGGATTTCCGTGCCCTAAGCTGCGAAGTTTTCTTCTGCAAGTCTTCGAGAGAGAGAAATTTGGCCGACTTTGCAGGCGCTTTTGGAATCCGAATTTCGAGTCTTCTTTGCGTTTGAACGGAGTCTTTGGCTGGTCTTTTATTACGACAGACATCCGAGGAAGGATTTCACCTAGGGAAAAGGGTGGGCCTACTTCATTCTATTGTGGGAAGATCCACGCCGTTGAGTTAATCGTGGTAGAGATGATAAGAGTATCAACTGGCGATGGAGAAATGAACTGTTAAGATCAAAAAAGAAAGCAACAGGATGGAATCGAGAATTAACATTGTTTAAATAGAGAGCTTTTTGACATGGCATCTTTTTTTCTTTTTCTTTTTGAAATTTTGATATGCCATCTTGATGGAGGGTTTTAGTGAGAAATCCAGATCGTTGTATTGTAGCTGCAAGCTCAATGAACGCTACTGGTGAAGGATCTATGCCAGGAGCATGCCAAGAGACTTCATTGTGGGAAGACCTACCCCGTTGAGTCCATAGTGGGAATGACGATGAGCATATCGACCATCGATTGACAACTGGACTCTTAAGATCAAAATAGAAAGAATTAGGATGGAATTATTAATTACGGATTATCGGTTTGGAGGACTAAGATTGTCTTAGTAGACAGCTTTTTGCTATGGCATCTTAATGTAGGTTAACGTGAATAATTTGGATCCTTGAATCGCAATTGCAAGCTGAGTGATCACAACTGTTTAAAGATCTATGCCTTAAATGCGCTCCATGCTAACAACATCACCGTTAATAGGAAAATGAACCGATAAGATAAAAAAAGGTAGAGCAACCGATATATATATCAAAGTGTTAGCAATAACAAATTATTGCAAGTTTAAGCTGCAGCTAATACCCCATTGACTGAAAAAACGTAAAAAGCTTTCTCAACTAATGAGGTGTTAGCTGCTCCTTAGACTTGCAATAATTTGCTGTTACTAATTGATTGAGAAAAAAAATTTAGCTGTCATTTCTTTAACTTTTTCTTTTATATATACATACACACATATATAATGCTTGACAATATAGCTCGGTGATTAAGTTGAGAAGTCTCTCTCACAAGTAGGTCACGGGTTGAGAGTTGAGGATAGTATATTGTATTTGTTTAGGAAATGTGAAGTGCTAGCACGCTGAGAGATGTATTCCCAAATACGTTGGGCAAGGATGGACGTCAAGTGCAGTGTGACTTGCCGATTTATATAAAGGGGTGTAAATATGAAGCATATTGGGTGCCTGAGCTACCAGTTCAAAACGAAAGCTAGATTTACTTCTCTCTCTCTTTTTTTTAGTGGCAGACACACGCACACATACACACTCATGTACAATTTAGAAACTTGGTCACGTCGAGGAAAGATTCCTTAAGCCAATGCACTTAGAAGGCTTTTCTCTTCTTCTTTTTTCCAAGAGGTTAATACAGGCATACCAAATCTTGACCAATGAATCCTAATCATCCAAGTAAGAGACTCCTTCCGCCACTCTACTAGAAAGGCTTTGGGGTGTATGGCTTTTAGAACCTTAATTTACAATCCTGGGTTGTAGGAATTAGTTGGAGTCCTGAGTTTACTTCCACAGAGCCGAGTTCAAATGTACTCTCGGACTTAACCTGCTGTGCGTGGCTTCTAGGTGATAGGTTGATTGCCTTGCATCTGCAGGGATCGTCCAAAGGGGCAAGTTGGGTAGGTTTTAACATTCTACCTAACAATGGTTAAGTCAATGCAAGTCGATATAACTTGTACCATTTCTTTTAAGTTTGCTTGCATTGGACTCACGCTTGCAGACGTGCTGCAAACTTTGAGAACCAATAGATTTGATGGGGGACTTTTTATGCCACTTATTCAACCCGTTATATATCAAATTAACTTGGATCACTCAAAAAGCCTAGTAGCCGAATGGTTCGGCAAAAAATGGCGCCTCTCAAGACATTAGGTTGGGGGTTTGAGGTTGGCACCCTCGATATCAGCAGGGGATGGATAGATTTAATAGAGTGTGCAAGTAGTTTTCTTTGTAATTCTTTGCTTGTAAAATTAAAAAATAAATAAAATTTATTTTCTAATGCTGTTATGGAAAACATGGTTTTTTCAATATACATCTTTGAGATATTGCAAATAGACTCAGCCTTGTCACACTAGTAAATATCTAGAGAAGTGATTTATTTTCATCTTACAACGGTATAGTTGTCGTCTTGTGACTTAGAGGTCATGGGTTTCAAGCATGAAAAGAGTCTCTTACAACAAATGCAAGGTAAGACTGCGTACTACAAACCCGTTATAGTCCACCCTTTCCCCGGATCTCCCATATACAGGAGCTTCGTGTACCAGACTGCTCCTGTTCCTTTGTATATTTGTTTTTTTAAGTCTAAAAGACAAATTAGGCTCAGCTTCGCGATGATCCGAATGGACGATCAATGGGGCATAGGTTTTAGTTTCAACGAAGTTCTTTGCTGAGCAATCATAGCATTAGGATTTTCTTGTGCGTGGGACTTTCATACCTAGCATGTCAAAGACAAAGCCCAAGGACTTGATGGATCAGTTCACCAAAATACTTGGAACCCCAATGAAGACTCTTACTGGTTGTCCACCAAGCACCTTAAAAGCTCCCTCGTAGACCCTCCACCCATGCTACTACAATTATGAATCAGGACTTGCTCCGACATGGATGCTCAGACTTGTGTAAGTATGTGGATATGGAAAAGAACAAAGCTGGGTCCGTAGGTTTCAGAAACTAACCTAATTTGAAGACCACTAGGTTGTGGCTTAAGTCCATGTACCATTAAAGCACAAATTATCTAAAGTATTCCATCTACTAGACTTTGCTGTATGGTATATGTGCAAAAGTTCTCCTGCAATAAATGACTCTTAACTATCTAAGTAGGGAAAGACTTGGTTTGGGCTACCTAAAGGCCCAACTAATCACTTTGTACTGATGATTCAAAATCATTCTATTATGTTTTTATCTTTCTTTTCAGTTGGTCACAGCACATTGTAACTTAAATGACGAAATTTAATGACCGAAACTTGCCGACACAGGCTCTGCTTTGGGCCTGTTTGTTAAATCAGTTAAAAATGGGCTTGGACTGGAATGCATGTGGTATATCCAACCCACCCCACAAAGAAAGCCAATATGTGAGGAGAAATGCTTAGACGGTTCACGCCTTTACTTTGGACCCAGTCCCAGAAGTAGCCTTGAGAGTATGCCAGGCTTGGCATATCTTGTCACGCCTTTACTTTGGACCCTTTCGTAGGACTAGTCTTGAGAGTCCACGAGATCCAGCCCACTTCACAAAAGCTGTATAAGGCTTGTTCAGTGGAAGCGCTCACCACCTTTGGATTGGCCAACCCCATCATCTCCTCGATCCCTTGAGCTTTGATTTGTTGCAGTTCAAAAGGAGGGGATGATTCTACCATCTGAAAGATTGTACTGTTATCACAATAACGTAGGGTTAGAATGTTCTTGTGAGATCTAAATTCAACTCCCAGGAACATGGTTTTAGGATGCTGGAATTGTGCAATCGTCTGTATATTTGTTTAAGAGATATCTAAAGCTGGGTGTAATCAGATGAACAAATCAGATCATCTGAACGTGGCTCTTGTAACTTTTCATGAATAATGAGTTTAAGCCTTAATTAGTTTCAGGGATTAACTTTCTCAACCAATGGTGCTCATGGTACCATATAAATTTTTTGGTAACCCTAAGCTTGAGATAGGATAATCTTCTCATATTTTGAGAATCAAAGAAAAGCCTTGGCTCAACAGTAGAGTTGTTGTCGTGTGACTTTGAGGTCATAAGTTCAAGGCATAAAAACAGCATCTTGCAAAATGTAAGGTAAGGCTGCATACTATTAACCCTTGTGGACCACCCTTTCTCGAACCTAGCATACGTAGGAACTTTGTGCACGGGGGCTGCCCTTTTTGCATTTTGAGAACCACATACCTGAAAAAAATGGGAGATTCACCATTTCTTTGCCTCTAGATCACTACAAAGCCATTGCACTTGATCGTTAGTTGTAGGCCTCTTAATTGAAGCTTTTTTTCTTCTTCTTTTTTGGGGTAAACATATTAAATTATGATTATTATACAACTATGAATCACCAAAAACAAATTTGGGCATACATAATTAATAATAATCAATATGTCAATTATTTGTGTTGAAGCGACGCGCTACATCAGATCTCGGGTGTAGTGAAAGGTGGGCAAGGGTTGCTAAAGTGTCTTCTCGGAACCGATGCACTACATCAGAACCCAGGTGCAGTGAAAAGTGGATATGGGTTCATACCCTGGAGGTTGAGAAAGGCGGTAGTAAATATGGTATCTCCAAAACATAAGATTCACATTGCTACATGGAATATAGGGACACTGACAAGTAAGAGTTTGGAATTAGTAGACGTGATAAAACGTAGGAGAGTCAACATCCCTTGTATACAAGAAACCAAGTGGAAATGGGCTAAAACTAGAGAAATAGATGGGTATAAATTATGGTAAGTAGGAAAGAAAAATAACAGAAATGACATAGGAATAATAGTGGATAAGGAATTAAAGGATAAAGTTGTGGACATTAAAAGAATTAGTAATAGAATTATAATAATAATAATAATTGTTCTAGGTGAGCAAATTATAAATGTAATAAGTGCATATGCACCACAAGTAAGATTATAATATATAATCAAGAGACAGTTTTGGGAAGATATGGAGGGTGTCATACAAGAAATTCCCAACACTAAGGGGATATTTATAGCAGTAGGCTTAAATGGCCATGTAGGAAAAGATAATGAAGGATATGATAGAATACACGGAGGGTATGATATAGGTGAACGAAATGAGATAGGGGAGAATATCCTCCATTTTGCTTTATTATATAACCTGTCCATTGCAAATACACTCTTTAAGAAGAGTGATGGACACTTAATAACCTTTAAAAGTGAACTTTATAAAAGCCAAATAAACTTTTTTCTACTTATGAATAATGAACGATCTATATGTAAGGATTATAAGATGATACCTGGTGAGAGTTTAACCTCACAACATAGGTTAATGGTTATGGATATCCATATTAAAAGATGGAGTAAAAGAACTAAACTTAATACACATCCAAAAACTAATTGGTGGAACTTAAAAGGAGAGAAAATAACCTCATTCAGAAATAAGTTGATGGTAGAAGGAAATTAGAACTATGAAACAGAAGTAAATACCATGTGAACTAATATGGCTGAGTTCATTAAGAAAGTGGTAACAGATGTCTTAGGAGTATCTAAAGGTAAAAGGCTATTAGCAAAGCAAACATAGTGGTGGAGTGAAATAGTGCAAAAAGTTAATAAAAAAAAACAAATATGTTTTAAAGCTTGGCAAAAGATTAGAAATAATGAAAACTATGAACAATATAAGAATGCTAAAACTACTGCTAAGAGAATAGTAAGTGAGGCTAAACTTAAAGCTTATGATGAGCTGTATAATAAATTAGGAACAAGAGAAGGTGAGAAAGATGTGTTTAAACTTACAAAAGTAAGAGAACAGAAGGGGTAGGACTTATATCATGTTAGGTGTATTAGAAGCGATGATCAAAGGGTATTAATCAAAGAAGATGAGATCAAACAAAGGTGGGAAACATACTTTCAAAAATTGTTAAATGACAATGGCTCCGAGAATATAGGGATTGAAAATACTATAAATCTAAATAATGTTGGATATTATAGATATGAATGTAAGATTAAAATACTTGAAGTAAAAGAGGCCTTGAAAAAGATGAAATCAGGAAAGGCCATGGGGCCTAATGGTGTACCAATAGAGGTTTGGAAGTATATGGGAGATATTGGGGTAATTTGGTTGACCATGTTGTTTAACAAGATTATAAAATTAAAAAAAAATGCCTAATGAGTAGAGGAAAAGCCTTATTGTACCAATCTATAAGAATAAAGGAGACATTCAGAGCTGCACTAATTATCGAGGGATCAAACTTATGAGCTATATCATGAAACTTTTTGAAAGAGTGATTAAGGAGAGGCTATGACATGAAACAAGTGTATCGTAGAATCAGTTTGGTTTCATGCCTAGGAGGTCTATCATGGAAGCTATTTTCTTATTAAGATAATTAGTAGAGAAATATAGGGAGAGGAGAAAAGACTTATATATGGTTTTTATCGACTTAGAGAAAGCTTATGATAGAGTCCCTAGAGAGTTAATATGGAGGGTGTTGGGTGGTAAAGGGGTTTCTCAGGGGTATATAAACATAATTAAAGATATGTATGAGGGAGCGGTAACAAATGTTAAGACCACTAGTGGCGTGATTGGTGATTTTTCTGTCACTGTAGGATTGCACCAAGGATCATCATTGAGTCCATACCTCTTCACATTAGTTATGGATGCGTTAACAAAATATTTACATGAGGAGATTCCCTGGTGCATGCTATTTGCAGATGATATATTTTTACCTCATGAGACAACAGAGGGTGTAAATATAAAGCTAAAGTTATAGAGAGAAGCATTAGAATCTGAAGGATTTAAAATTAGCCGAACTAAGACAGAATATATGAAATGTAAATTTAGCAAAGAGAGTAGAAGTGGAACACTAGTCAAGATTAATAACCAAGAAGTCGCCATGAAAGACCTCTTTTGGTACTTAGGATTATTGATCCATGAGAGTGGAGAGATTGAGAAGGAGGTTACCCAGAGAATCTAAGCAGGTTAGAACAAATGGAGATGTGCATCTGGAGTTTTATGTGATTGGTGGGTGCCACTCACAAACTAAAAGGAAAATTCTATAAAATGGCTAGGGGTGGTAATTCGGGTTGGTGGGTCGTGTCACGAACACGACCCGATTAGAGTTATGGGTCGACACGAACACGATACGATTAATAGTCGTGTCAAAAGCCTATGACTCGTACACGACCCGGTTATTAAAAAAATGACACGACACGACCTGTGTAACACGATTATTGACTGAGTCGTGTTGGATACAAGACACAAAATGACATAACACGACACGATACGACATAACACGACTCTATTTTCCTATTACGATTTTGTAAAAAAACTGCTCCCAAGTGGATGGAGCCATTGAGCAAACACAACCACAAAACATAGGACAGTTATTTTTCAACCGTCCTATATGATATGAGTTTTATACTTTTATAGGACGGTTGGGACGGTTATTTCACAACCGTCCTATATGTTACGTTTTATAGGACGGTTGTGAAATAACCGTCCTATATGTTACGTTTTATAGGACGGTTTTGAAATAACCGTCCTATATGTTACGTTTTATAGGACGGTTGTAAAATAACCGTCCTATATGTTACATTTTATAGGACGGTTGTGAAATAGCGTACATAAAATAATAAACATAACATATAGGACGGTTATGAGATGAACCGTCCTATATTACATTTGATAGAAGTCCTCCAATGAATCATCCTTCCAAATAAAGACAAAAAAAACAAAAGAGCTAACATAGATGATTAAGTAAATTGCTACATGGACGACTACTCAAACTCCTGTAGATCCAAATCCTCTCATGCCTCTCGTCGTAGCATCAAGATCTTCAACTTCCAAAACCTTGGGCGTCATTATCCTCTCAATGATCAACTAAGCAATCCAATCTCCTTGCTTCACATCAAAATCAACATCAGAATGGTTGAACAAAATCACGCCCACTAAACCTCTATAATCGGCGTCAATCACGCCTGCACACACATCGATCGAATGCTTCCAAGCCATACCAGATCTCGGCGCTGCAAATAACAAGCTCGTCCATGAGTATATCATCAAACGCATCAAAAGGTTTTCTATTTCGAGCACATACCTATGCGAGCATAGGTTCCTTCGGGTATTCCTATGCTTAAATCGGTAAGAACAAGGGATTTTCCTTTGGCGGGAATGATTGTTGACGCAGAACTGGAAAATAAACAAACGATGGAAGATTGAGATGGGCATTGCTCAAAATCACTGATACACAGATGGATTAAAGCATACATTACCTCGAAAGATCATATCTGCTTTGGGGGAGGAGAACCTTTTGAAGCTGGCATTCTCAAAGAGCCTTTTTACCCTCAAAGAAGAGAGAAGGTTTGGAGAACACAGGATATGCCATTTTGGTTGGTTTTCTGAAGTTTTGGGAGGGGTTCGTTGGTTTCAAGGCTTGTGATTTGATCTTGTTTTCCCATTTTTGATTGAAAGCACTAAGAATTCAGGGAAAGAAGGGGACGAGTGGAAAATGAAGGCAAGAAGAGAGCCTTTAATAGAGGGAAAATGCGTTGAAGAGGTTGAAATTTGGGCGTCATTTCTTCCACCCAATATTTAAAACGTTTTTCATTTGAAAGGAAAGGGGAGAAAGTGAATCCACTTCTGAGACGGGGGTAGGCATTTTGAAGTGAATCCATTTCGTGAGAAAGTAACATGTAATATTACGGGACTAAATGTAATATAAGGCAGTTCCCGGATGAACCATCCTATATTTTAATATAAGACGGTTTTTGAAGAAACCGTCTTATAGACCTTTAGTGATGGTTGTTTGCTATAAACTATAACTATAAGTTATAACCTAAGACTTAACTACACCTACACACTGTCTCTAATTTTTTTATCAACCATTTTAAGATTAGCTACGCATTGTCAGTTACAAACTTACAAGTTACACTTAGTAGAAAATTAGTTAACCAAGTTTTGTAACTTGTATAAGTATAAGTGAAGTGAGAGACTAAGCCATTTGTCATATATTGTATAAAATTATAAATCTTGTGATTTTCTTATGTTAATTTCACATGTCATCACCAAACACCAATTGATCTAATATATCTCTTTTTCATCAAATTCATGAATATCATATATCCAACTCATATAACTCAATATTTGTTTCTCATTTCTAACTCCCAATTGATGATAATAGATTGAGAATAACTCATTCATCCATGATCTATTGATCCATCATTCGTGTAGAGTAAAATTTAGTAACTCCCTTAGTAATATCATTCAACATTTGTGTTAATTCAACACATAACTCCTATTTGCTATTCTCATTCTCACCTCACCTAAATACCTAATGAGTTAATTACATAACTAATAACTATTCCCTTCGGACCATTCCTATAATCATTATCCACTAATGAGATAATTGCATAACTTTTTCTATACTCATTTTCAAGCTACTGAGTTAATTACATAACTGTTTCTATTCGCATTCACTCATTCTTACCTAATGAGTTAATTACATGACTCTTTCTTTATTTATCCTGATTTCTCAACAACTTTTGAATTGAGTATGAGTTACTTACATAACTTTGCTTTTTAAGCTGATCCTCAACTGAGGTCAGATGAGTTAAATACATAACACTTACTTTACTCATCATCAACCTCAATAAAACAACTATTGAATTGAGTATGACAATATGAGTTACTAACATAACTTTGTTTAGTTTTAGTGATACTCAATTGAGATGAGTTAATTACATATATGCTCTGTCTTTTTATGTGTGTAGAGCATGGTATAAATGGCATGAGAGGGAAGGCATTCACCACCCACCAAAACTCAACTGGAAGAAGGCCAAGGTATGGTTTACTAATTATTGATCTTTAGACTCTTTGATATAATTTTAAACTTGAACTTATTGAAAATTATATTTTGAACCTTTTCTATTGTCTTTAGTGGCATTGTTCTGCAGTGTCCTAAACAAAAATCAAATTGGGAGTGTGGATATTATGTTCTTAGATACATGAGAACCCTCATTCGCAATGGAGTTCTGATCTCTGGTGAGAAAGGTAACACTTGGACGGTTAGACTTCTTGACCAATGTTATTACACTTTTGATTTGTATATTTCCTAAGCCGAATCCAAGATTACATGTCGATCTCTACAACTAAGTTATTATATGTTTTTCTTGGTACGGTGATTTGGGACCCAGAGTTACTCCCGAGTTGGTTTTAGATTATATTAGAATGGACAAATCATATTATGATTTTTAATTTGTAGTTCAGTGATGTAAATGAATATATATTATCATTCATGTATATACATTTTAGGCAAATATAATACAAAGATCAGTTCATTTCAATGGATGTGTTTTGTATTTCTTTTGATTGAAGTACATTGTTTCAATGTATGTGCTTATCTTTGTTTCAATCTTGATCTGCCAATTCTATGCAAAAGTACGATGGCTACTTTTAGTTATAAAATAGACGATAAAAAATTTGACAATTTATTTTGCAAATGAAGACAATGTCATCATTGGTTTCGTGTCTGGTCTGTGCATTGGCTGTATTGGGGACTTCTTGTGAGTGGAATTCGTTAAATAGACTAATTACCTATCTGTTTAGTTAATGTTTACTGGTTTAGTGTCTTTATGAATATAGGACGGTTGAATCTTGAGGCTTCTAAGATAATTTTGGTAGTTGGTAACCTACAAATTATCATATGAATGGAGTCCAACCTAAGGTTGTCAGGACCACCAGATCATTGGTCTAAAGTTATCAACCGTACGATTTGCTTACTAAATATCAAGTGGGCCACAGTGCTTCCCATGTTCCCTAATCCTATGGCATTAAGTCTACGTTTAAGTAAACTTCAACTGTTAAAGGAAAAGATTTTACTTGATATGCAGTGGAGACATGCTGCTGAAGAACACCATTGTACGTTTGGGATCAATGTTCTCATCCATCCACCCAGTGAGACCACGTCTTTAAAACTCTTTCGGATACAATCGGCAGCTCGATCTCGTCGCAATCTGTATCTCCATTATCGAACGATCCTCGTCTACCAACACAAAAAAGTAACCAAATTCATTAAAATATTAGAAGAAACCAAATTGCGATTTTAATTATTATTAAGATAGTTCTAATACTTACAAGACTTTCATCTTAGGAGTGTTCATCCACCAAATGTACGTGTTAAAGATCAAGTAATCGACGCCCATCCAGTTGACCCCATGCTTTGCGATCGATTCAGGCATGATAACATGATCCAAAATGCTATGCATCGTCGGATCATCCGAGTTTGATTGTTGTCTTAAGAAAGGTGCCCGGCCCAGTAAGCTATCTTGTAGCATTATAATCCTTCGGGTTGATATAGGACGGTTCGGTGAGCAGTCCTATATTCACTAAGTAATATAGGACGGTTCGGCCGTCCTATATCAACGATGGATTATATCATTATGTCTACGACCTACAGTAGAGGTCTATTGAAATTTGGGCACCTTTCTTGCTATTAACTATTCAGCTGTCCGACCTTTCATTCCAGTAGTAAAGAACATGATATCATTCTACAGAAGTCATTCCGCTCATGGAATGGAAGTCATAGATTATATAGAACAACTAGATTTCTAGGTCCATCCATTGCTTTATTTGCCATAATGTATTCCCGAAGTTCAATAGTAACTAAAGTACCTCATGGTTCCTGTTCATTATCCATTTCTTATTGCTTTAGGAATGAACTGTTAAAGTCTATTTCATTCATTGATGGAATTCAATTATCGTTAAAGTCCATTTCATTCAGTGATGGAATTCAATTCTCATCTTGTTCTTAAAGGTAGTTACCATGGGCAGCAATTGAATTCTCCCCTTATGAAGCGTGAATCAAATTCTTTCCCATCTACTTTGCCACGCCAGAGTTAGATCTAAACTTAAATAATTCTGCACCATTAGATTCAAGGAATTTATTTCTGTTTTAAGAATCAGACTCCAAGTGCAGAAGGATACAACATAGTCTATAGAAGCACCATTTTAAAGTCCATTCATAGAGACCTTTGGTAATGTTTTCTGACAAGTTCTTAAAGTGGCAAAATTCCAAACAAAGGAATTACATAGCTGCTAAAGTCGTAGTTATTGACTTATTTCCTTTGACCTGATCTGCAACTTTCGTGGTTCATGAGGAATGCCCAATATAGGACGGTTAGTGAAGCGTCCCTATATTCACTAGCAATATAGGTAACCATCCTATATTACTTGTGAATATAGGACGGTTCTTCTGGAACTGTCCTATATTGTTATTAATATAGGACGGTTCGAGAAGAACCGTCCTATATTACTTGTAAAAACTTGAATATAGGACGGTTCTAGAATAACCGTCCTATATTATATGTTAAGAATATAGGACGGTTCCAGGATAGGCACCGTCCTATATATCACAGTATAGGACGATTACGGATCAGGCAGGAAGTTCGGAGCAGTCCTACATGCGAGTATGGGGCACGATTCTGAGATGAGCCAGGAAGTTCGGAGCGTCCTATTTTCAACCGTAGGTTAGACCTTAGACGGATCAAGCATCGAGCTGATGAAGATGAATAAATAGGTCGCGTGTCAAACAGGTCGACACGACAGGTCACATTGATTGACCCGAACACGACACGATTTTTGCCGTGTCAATTTCGGGTTGACCCGAAAATGACACGAACACGATAAGACTCGACCCGAACCCGCTAAATTCGTGTTGGGTTCGAGCTGTGTTATCGTGTCATGTCATATTTTGCCACCCCTAAAAATGGTTATAAGGCCGGCCATGCTCTATGAATCAAAGTATTGGCCAGTTAAGGGACATGATACTCATAGGATGAGCGTTGCAGAAATGAGAATGTTAAGATGGATGAGTGGTAAGACAAAGAAAGATAGAATTAGAAATGAAAATATTAGAGGAAATTTAGGGGCAGCACCAATAGGTAATAAGATGATAGAGATTATACTTAGATGGTTTGAACATGTCCAAAGGAGACCAACAACGACACCAGTTAGAAGGAGTGAGGCAATACAAGTAGAAGGCTCTAAAAGAAAAAGGCCTAAAAGAACGTGAATAGACGTGGTGAGGAAATATTTAAAAACTTTGGGATTAAATGAAACCATGATATTTAATAGAGTGGAATGAAGGAATAAGATTCATGTGGCTGACTTCAAATTAGAATAAAGTCTTGCGGATGATGACGTCAATTATTTGTGCCATTAAATAATTGACCTCCCTTTGCTTTAGCCGCCTACCTTGTTCCAAAGAAAATTATCCATATACATTGTCACATAACAACTACATTGAAAAGTAGAAACACGTTTTTCTCATGGACCATCTGAAAGTGACTGCATTTCCCTTGCAGATAGAAAGTGGCTTTGTTTGTATCAAGCAACTTTAAAAAAGATGGCTAAAGCTTTATAATAAGTAGACTTTCCACTGTTTGCCCAGCTGGAGGTAAAACCAGGACTATTTTATCTATGGGAGTAGTAATGTCGAATTGGAGGACAAGGAGAAGGCCTTCTTATTCCGAAGGGAAAGAGACATTCTGCAAATCAATCATTAAAAACATGGTTTTATTTTCTCCAGGAAGGAATAGACATTGCAGAATATTCGGCTTCAGTTGCTTGTTTTCTAGCGACAGAACTTCAGAATCTGCCAAAAGGAAGTCTACCCCTTGGTTTACTTCCTCCTACCCTCGTTCGAACTGAATCTGATCATCTCGGTGTCATCCGATGGTGGAGATTTTTGTGGCGGGACTTGTCTATGATGAGATTGCAAAGATGAACGGTTTGGATTATCAAAACATGGCCTCAAATGGACCTTTATCTCTGCATGCAGATTCTTGGATTTTGACAACTTACATAATCTCTATCTAAAAGAGGAGCTTTGGCGCAATGATAAAAGTTGTCGTTGTGTGACCTTGATGTTATAGGTTCAAGGGGTGAAAATAGTCTCTTGCAAATGCAAAGTAAGACTATGTACTCGAGGTCCTTGTAGCCCACCCCTTTCACAGACCCTGCATAGGCAGGAGCTTCGTGCAGTGGGGCTGTCCCTACATAATCTCTATCTAAGATAATGCCTAGAGACCAAGGAGATGGCTTGTTTTTTTTATAGTTGTTTCGCTTGGAAGTTTGTTTCTGATTGTTTCTTCGGCAGCTTGGTGCACGAAGTTCTTGCATATACAAGGATTGAGAAAGGTATGGACCACAAAGGTTAATGGTGCCCAGCCTTAGGAAAACTCATTATTAACCACTGTGGACTTTGCTTCATCAATCTAACCCCACAAGTGCTAGGACTCAGATCAACAAAGTCCAAGATCCTTTGATGGATAAGATTTGAAGGCCTCTTTAAGATGAGTCTGGGAGATGAACGATTCAGATCACCTTATACCAATTTGTATCCCATTTTTCAAATGGCTTGCCTTCCTTTCTCAAATACTTCAATTGTAGATTCGGTAAAAGTAAACAAGATATGTGGAAGCCTTTATGGGCAATTTAATGATGAAAAGACCGCCACTTCAGACCAGAGAATTTGAACTTCTTAGAAAGTGAGAAGTGTTCCATGCATCTTGTACTACAAAGAATCCCTTCACGTGGATATGATCCTGACGGTCGATTTGATGGACCCACTGCGCTAGAATGCACTTTTGATGGAGATGATAATTGCATGGACAATTTCCTATCCACGTAAAGGGGCCTTTGGTGTCCTTGTATTCCAAGAGGCGTTATATGGTCAATAGTACATGTGGGACCCATTGTTTCAATGATCCGGACCGTTTATCTTGAAGGCCAGGCTGTAAGCCTTTGATGCATGAGGGATTCAATGGTGAATACAGACTGTTTTTTCATCTTTCGAACCGTTTTTTAAACAATATAATCACATCCTTGTAATTTTTTACATTGATCCAATTTTGATGCTTGCAACGGTAGCGATCACTAAAAAACTGAGGGACCCATTTTACTTTCCCCCGGTGATATTTTCCAAGAGAAAATAAGCCCATCTACCGTTTATGATAAGATGATTTGCAAGTAACTTCTGTCGAAGAAAACTTGTAGAGTGACGAAACGGTCCCAATTGGTCCAATTTCAAAAATCAATAAAACTTCCGCAGTAATCAAACGGCCCCAATTGGTCCAATCTCAAGACCTTTAAGGCGGCAACAACTAACAGCTAACCTTTTCCCGCAAGATTGGTGAAAAAGGAGGCAGTTTTTCTCATCAACTTTGTCAGCGTAGATTAAAGTTGGCCCAATATATTCCAGGGTCCACGTCAATTGGATGATCACGAGAAAACGATCAGAGATCATGAAACAAGGTAGCAAACTTATGGCAGATCAAAGGGTAAACATGGCTCAATGGAGAAGATTTTTGTAAGATGTCGTATTCAGGATGTGGCCCAGAAGATGAACGATCGTGATCGCCAAATCAATTCCTATCGGTGCCCCTAAATATTGGTATTCCTTGGGACCCACCCTTGATTCTTGTGTGTCCTTCTTGTCCAAGTAGGACTAGCGAGAGTTGAGATCGGGGGGCAGCAGCGGATGGAGGGAATGAACTTCGAAAAGGACACTAAAAAGGATAAAGACACCTTCCTTTAGCAACAAAAAACGTCGTGCACGCAGATGACGAGGTGCACGTAGGCAATGAGTTTTCAAATCACAAGGGTATAATCGTCATTAAACTTTGGCTTTGACCGTCATCCGCAGATAAAACTGCCTAAGCAAATACAATTAGTACTTACGCCTCTAGTTAGAGCAATGCTACCGTAATCCGTAAGGTGCGATATCTCGGCAAACCTTTCTTTCAGTTGATCTGGGCCGTTAATTTGATCACTCCAACATCTGATATCTGCAACTCCAGAAAGATACGTTTTAGGTCGTTGTATCCGGACCGTATCGTACATAAAATGTTTAATCTGATGATCAGAATTGTAGAATCATCCGATTGGCCCGGTTTTGAGCTTCCAAATATAGAAATATAAGATGAACGTGCTGATCAAGCAATATCGGTGCCCGTTAGGAACCATTAAGTGGCGTCCCATGGTAACTTATTATAGACAACGGTCCACATTCAACAACCAAAAATACAATCGATCAGTGCTCGAACCTTCAGATTCGATGAACGGTTTAGATCACTCAAAGGTGAGACCTCATCATCCGAATTCGCACCTAAGAGGCCGCTACCCTTTAGCATTTTTGAAACAAATTCAAGTCACAAATTGACCTTATACATCATGGGCAGCGGGACAGCAAAGCAATGAACGGTTGGGATCATCCAAAACTGGGATCCACCATCCAAATTTGTTCGGGCAGCCAAATGCTGTCCCTTTCTATATAGTGACTTCTATAAATAAACGGAGATTATCAACATCCGCGCAGGAGGAAGAAACGGTCCCTCGACGGAGCAGAAAAATATCCCCAAAATATTTAAAAAAAAAGAAGAAGAAGAGAAAAATAGGAAATAAGCAGACAGAGCCGTCGCCGGCCTTCGGTCCTAAAACAATTCCCTCGCTTTCGCCGAACCTCCTCGTAGTTTCACTATCTAGAAAAACCCTAGATAAATACGGGAGTCAAGACCCGACTCTAGTGAGAGAAACGAAGAAGAAGAACAACAACAACAAAAGAAAATCCAGAAATCGATGAAGAAAACCAGAGGAAAAAGCAGACTGCTGCTCTGTTTCCGGCCCGTCGTGATCGACGGCGGCAAGAAATCGGTGAAATCCCTAGGGAAGCGGGATTCCGGTGAATCTGTCGTCACCTATATCTCCGTTACTAGAGATATTCCGAAGGAGGGAGAAGACGATGCCTGTTGCCGGAAAAAGAGCTCTCACCGGAGTTTCGCTCGGATCATGAAAGCGGTGGAAAATCTGCCGGTAAAAGTTTGTTCTTTTATCAACAACTGTTAGTTTTTATTAGAATTATTACTCGAATCGATCGATCAAGAAAGGCTGAAGTTTCATTATTTTTCACCGCAATTCCAGCATAAGAATGGACGGCACGGGAAATCGCCACGAGATCTGGTTAGTTTGGAAAATGGCGATGGATTACAGATCGGGAACCTCGCCGGAACTCCAGAGAACTACGAGAATCTGGTATCGGAAAACAAGAGATACACGGATGATGAAGATCAGAAAAATGAAACGGTCTTCCCATCTTCGTCCCTTTCTTCCTCTACAGCAACTTGTTCTTCAGCTCCAGCTACATCTTCATTTTCGTGGCTAATTCCTCAATGGAAAAACGGAAAATCTTTCTCCCGCCGGGCAAATTCTCTCCCGCCTGGTCGCAAATTTCCAGCGGAAAAAAATCTCCATGAAAATAAAAAATTTGAGATATCAAGGAATTACAGTGCCGGACTGTATTTAATGATGATCAGTCTCTCAATTTTGCTGATTTGGGGGAAACTCTGTGCGATTTTGTGGACGTCAACGTGGCTGTTTTTCGCACCTCGCCGGGAAGCTGACCTGGAGTGGCCGAAAAGTGGGAAGTCATCGGGAACTATGGCGAAGTTGCCGGAGATACAGTCGAAGGATCACAAGAAGAGAGTTATTATGTAAGGTCTCTTGGAAAGGAGCCGCTCTCGGATTTCAAATTGATGATAAATTTTTCCGTGAGAAAATAAGAAACTCCCCTTTTTCTGTAATTTACAGTTCTTCCTTTTTTATTTAACTTGTTTGGAGAAAAAGGTGAAAAATTCTTCTTTTTCGTTTATTTCTTCGGAGTAGATGTTGACAGGAAATGTATACAAGAAAGTTTCTTCAATTGCAATTTATAAGTGTTTGTTTTTAATTAAAAATTCGTTTCTTTTTATGGTGCATTTTCTGAATATTCGGTTGCATTGACTATAGACAGTTGCTATCTTCTGCTAATCACAAACTCCCTCATTAATGTGAGTTAATTATCTGCATTGGCTTCAAATGTTCTATCATTTTGCTCGAAAAAGTGTTGATTTGGGAATAAATTGGGTATTTCGGTTAGCTAATCTTGATTTAGGTTGATAGGCGAAGATACGGAGATTTCGAGTTCTTGAGCTTGTTGGAAGAAATTCTTAGGTATTCCATTTTCATTTTTCATAAATTGGTTCAATTACTAACGGTATATTTGACTTTAAATTTACTAGTGCGGGTTTAGGAAACTTGTTTTATTTGTTTTTATTGAACAGTAGAAATAGATTTTTTATTGAAATTTTTTCTACTTCAGAGGAAAAGAAATTGATAGAAAATGGATGCTTCAGGACAAGTCTCTTGGCAAGCTCAATCACCTTACAGCAAAAAGGTCATCCTTTTTGTAGATGCAGTTCGTTCATGCAGCCAAATGTGGCTGAACTTGTTATCTCAATGAGTAATGAATCTGATTTTAGTATGTTAACCAATAGCTTATTATAGAAAACAAAGACCAAAAGGTAACTAAAAAAGGGCAGTCCTGGTGCACAAAGCTCCTGCCTATGCGGTGTTCGGAGAAGGGCGGACCACAAGGGCGGGCTTATAGTATGCATCATTACTTTACATTTTTGCAAGAGACTGATTCCTCATCTTGAACTCATGAGCTCAAGGTCACACACAACAACTTTACCATTGTACCAAAGCTTCCTTTGCCAAAAGGTTACTCATTTAGAAAAATTATAACTTTAAAAAAAGTGATACTTTTCAATAGAAAATAGTAAGCAACAACTTCATTGCTTCTTTGCTTCATTGGAGGATAATCTTTGTTTAGTTCTTCACTCGAGGATCTCATAAAACTCATTATTTTGAGTTAAATGGTAAATTAACGCTCAAATTTTGTTATGGGAATAAGTTTGAGGGGTTTTTGCTCTAATCTTGATCTAACGTGATAATGGAAGACATTGCATGGCGATTCTGAGTTTTTTTGAGGAAATTTTTCAATTTTTTGTTAAGTATCTTATTTATTTATTTATTTTGAGTAGTAGACGTATACTCATGCATAGCATCGAACCTTGGTCACCCAAGTGAGAGATTTTTTTAGACTAATGCACTCCAAGAAATCTAGGTTTTTGTAGATAACCCTTAACCCATGAGTCCCTTGAACCTGTGACCTAAGCACATGAGAGGTTTATGGTAGTAAGCCTTAACTCCCCAAAAGAGCAAATGATCTTGCTTTGGTGTGGTACAACTAAGGGAAGATACAGTGATTGTGAGTTTGGAGTTTGTGAAGAAATTTGTTGGTTTTCCACAGCCACTGTGTCCATGGAGATTACAATCAACATGAATTAATTCAATTTTCATTTCTGCCTTTTCTTTTCATTTTTGAAAGTTTAGCAAATTTTAACCCAAAAGCTAGTGCTCGCGAAACGAGGTACCTTCTAGTTGCTTTTTATTTTTTTATTCTGTTCTTTTACAAATAAATAATTACAAAGAAATTACTCATGCTGCTAAATCTAATTCTTGGTTGAATGGGAAAGCAATGGCTTGAACCTGCGACTAAGCATATTCCATAAAAAATGTCAGAGTTATAAATAGTATTTCGCCATCTATTTAACCTGCAATACAGATATTTAATTAGATAATTTATGATTATGCCTTCTAATATTTTACTTCTATAAAAAAGTCTTCGCCATGAAAACTCATGCTTCGAGGGAGGTCACAATCTCACTGATTCTGGTACCAAATAAAATAGAGAAAGGGCACATATGTTAGATAATACGATGCTGCAGGATAAATCTCCAAGTGAAATCAATCAATTTACAGCAAAAGTTCATGCTTTTGTAGGCGCAATCAGTGCTTGCACCCAAATGTGGCTTAAAATCTGATTATGTTAACTTAATATAGAAAAGGAAAGAAAGTTAAAAAAAAGGCAGCCCTAGTGCACGAAACTTCCACTTATGCAGGGTCTGGGAAAAGGGGCAGACCACAAGGACCTAAAGTACACAGCCTTACCTTGCATTTGCAAGAGGCTGTTTGCACGCTTTGAACCCGTGACCTCAACGTCATACGACAACAACTTTTATCATTGCACCAAGGCCCCCCTTCGAAGAAAGCCTAAAAAAAAGAAAGAAGAAAAATGATACTTTTCTGTTAAAAATACCAAGCAAGAGCATCCTGACTTCTTTAAAACATGCTCCATTGGATGATAATCTTTGTTTACTTGTTAATCACCCTTTCACATAGTCTCTTGTTTATCAAGTAAGCGAACTTTTCATTAATTAAACAGCATTGTCGGTATGATCACGCTTTATACGAAAGGAGGCTGAGTCATTGGACCAAAATCGCCTCCCCAATGATCATAGAATAATCAATAATCTACGGCTAGATTGGCAGGCTTATATTTATGGGATTATGCCGAATAATTCCTACTGCTTGATGCAGCAAATAGGCGTAATCGTGCAAATCAGATTATATAATCTCCGTCGATCGGGGCCGGAGTTCATGCCAACAGTATGAGTAATTAGTGACAGATTATGAGCCGGTTTTGTAGATGTTCCAGAGTTTATCATTGCATAAGACTGTAAAGTTTACGTCAAGCTAATGATCTTTCAGAGGTGGAAGTATCTTTTACTACACAGATGCTGATCCCATGGTCTGATAATAACATTACCAAAAAGGGGGCAGCTCTGGTGCACAAAGCTCACCCCTATGCTGGGTCCGGGAAAGGGGAGCACTACAAGAGCATATAGTAGGTAGCCTTATCTTGCATTTTGTAAGAGGCTGATTCTACACCTTAAATCCGTGATCTTGAGGTCACATGACGACAACTTTTACCCTTGTGCCAAGACTCCTCTTCTAGAGAAAGGCCCATATTCTGATAATAGCATTCCTGACTTTGTTAAATTTGTCTCAATCTAGAGAAGGGCTCATATTCTTACAAGTGGGACCATTGTGAAATGATCTAGACCATTCATTTGTAGGACATTGTGGTTGATACTAGATAGGCCATGAGGCTCACGAACAACCTTTTGGAGTCTAAAACCCAAAGGTTTACGCACAAAATTGAAAGTAACGTAACGATTGGTTGATTGGTGATCCGAACCATTTATCTATTGGACTTACAAAAAAGGGAAGCTCCCGTGTATACGGGGGTCGGGAAAGGGCGGACAACAAGGGTCAATAGTACTTAGTCTAGTCTTATCTTGTATCTTGCAAAAGGCTGTGTCTATACTTTGAACCCGTGACTTCAAGGTCATGCGACAACAACTCTACCATTGCAACAAGACTCCTTCTAACCACTACAGAATGACCAGACCTCAAAAGGTAGTCTTTGTTAGATGATTCGTAGAAACCCAATAACCACGATGATAACATCTTGACCAAAAGCCATTCGAATCACTAGGGTTGATAGTATAGAGTCTTACCTTGCATTTTTAAAGAGAGTTTCTACACCTTGAACCCGTGACATCAAGGTCACACGATGACAACTTTACCGTTATGCAAAGCGCTCCCCTTCTATTTTGCACCTAATAACAGTAAAATTAACATCCAATGGAGAAGATCTTTTGGGGACAGATAATACCGATCAGATGAGTGGTTAGGATCACCTATAATTTTAGCATCTTGTGCAAACCGTGAATTCTGGTGGGCTGACTATTCCTTTGTTGGAACCCGAAGTAGAACAAAAAGCGTTTCTTAAAATTCTTATCCATTTCAAACGTCCAACCATTCGGGGCTTCTCCTTTTGTATGTGTGCATGCATGGCACGGGATTCCCGCAGGGTTTTGGCCTCAACGCCAATCTCGTGAAGCTGGTTTGGCCAGTGATGCCACAGAAATCTCAGCTTTTGTGTAATAAATTTGTGGCACCACTATTGGTTGGGCACTTAGCTAGTTTTGTGATGTTTAGAGAGGGAAAGGTGGCAAATGGGGTGTTGGAGCTGGGATCTTTTGCTGTTTCTCTTCAAGAAAAGGGACCCCTTTATACTTTTTGGAGAACATGATTAAAGCACACAAGGAAAGGCAGCTCTTTTGCTTGAAGGCCTTTTGTGTTTCTTTTATTTCAAACAAGTTCCTCTTTTTCTCTTTTTATATGTGCAATGTGGAGATGGATGGGCAGACATTCTCATTGTATATAGAGGATAGTTATATATGTTACTTGGGCTTTTCTGTTTAGGTTGGCTTTGATCTTTTGAGTCTCTTTATGGGTGGGATCATGGCTTGAAAATCTCGAACATTGATCAGACAATCTTAGCCTTTGGATTTGTACTTTTAAGATTGATGATTATTGCTTCATTTTCTCGGAAGAGGAATGATTTATTGAGGCCTGAACCCCCTTTCGCACAATTAGCCCCATGTTGGTTGATCTAGCCTGTTCATCTAATTTATCTAACTATAGAAGTTTAGGTACCCAAAAATCATACTGATTGATAGTTCTACTATATAATGACATGTTTTCCCTTTTGGTTACTGAGAATGTGGACAATTGCTTTGATTGAATAATGCTAGTAATTCCTGCTTTTAGTTGGCGAATGGATGGTGAAAATTTTCATCATCCATTTGACAACTCAAGAAAACAGTAGTTAGAATTGTTCAATGGATTAGAATTTTGTAACATAAACTACATCAAGGACAACATGGTGGATAATTTGAATAAAAAAATCTAGGCCCACTTGAAATTGTAGCTTTTTTTACCATTTAGAGAGAGCCTCATGAGTTAGGAAGAAAAATAAGGGGGCATATATATTACTAGGAAAATGATATTCTCGCCCCTAAACGTGACTTATGCCTGCCCCTTCATGGGTTTTTTGGGGATTCCAGTGGTTTTGAATTTCACAAACATTTGAACAAAGCAAAAAAATAAAACTAAGATATACCCAAAAACCCCTTTTTAGGGGGTAGACTAAGTTAAGTTGAAGGGGTACGAATATCAATTCCTATACTATTATTCTTTATTTATTATAGAGGAATGCTTAATAGATGCTACAAATGAGAGCATTTGTGTACCACCTTTCTTGAAGCTTACTTATTCACACTTCTGCATGATCTAACTCATTAATGGATTTGACAATTCTAGCATCTAAAAATGTTAAAATTAGGAACAGCTTGTTAGAAACTTCAGTACGAACAGTAATACTAGAATTAATCATCCACATGTTTTTTATTCTATTAGATATCCAAAGTAGGAGCAATCACATAAATGAGCCTGCCCATGCAATGTTGATCTTGAGAAGAAGTGGTAGACTCTCTCATATAGGACGTCTATATAGATTCCTTTTTATTATATGTTGTTATTTGACTTAGAAAGGAAAAAAAATATTTTGCAAATTCCCTCCCCAACCTCTATTTGAGGGTTACTAGTACATTTCTAACTTCAAAAGTCAATCATTTGGGCTCTACATCTACTTTTGGCTATGTTGGGGTAAATATTATCAGTGATGATGTAGCTAGCTTGCTGTCACTGGGCTATTGAAAGAGAGAATTCTCATTTTAATCTGCCAAATTAAAGGATTGGATCATACAGATAACACTTGTGGGGCCTCAAATTTAGCAGCCAAAGGCACTTTTCCTTATCAATCTTCTTTCATCTAGTTTATCAAAGCCTATGCTCGCTCTCTTATGTGAAGGGCTTTGCATCTTGGTAGCGCAAGCTGTCTAACCACAATAATGTAACTATGCTTTGCAATATACAAAGAGAGATTAAGAGGGCTTCATACTGATAAGCATAAGCCTTCAAAAGACAATGGTTTCTTTCCATGAAAATGATAAAAGAGCATTTGTTAGAGTAATGATAAAAGAGCATTTGTTACAGATAAGCATAAGCCTTCATCTGATTTTGTTATGCATTCTCTTCGGAATGACTTTACAGTGGTTAAAGAGGAAGATAGAAATGACATCCCTTCGATTCCCCTGCCCCACCCCCTCTCTTTTTTTTTTCTTTTTTTTTTTCTAAATTGTAATGATAGTCCTTTACTATAAAGAATTTGCTGGAGAAGGCTAGCATGATGTCCAAGCTATAGAAGCAAAGAGATTGAAGGAAGGATATATTTGATGTGCGCTTTGAGGTAAATTCAAGCTTTTTGCCACTCTAATAATGTTTTTGTGTTGACATGTTGTAATGCCCCGAGCAATTTACGCTATTTTTGCATCCATGTAACAAAAATGAATTGGACATGCTATAGGAAATGAATCGTGTTAAATGTTTTACTTTATTTAAAATATTAAATGAAGGAATTTGTAAAAAAACCTGGTACCATTAGATTCTACTCGAAAAATGGAATCCAACACCTCAAAGAACGCCGAAAATAGAGTTCGTATGAAGAAGTTACGGCTATTTAAAGATTAGGGGCAATTTTGTAATTTATCTTTAAAAAAACGAAAAAGATGAAAAACGCAGGGGGCCATTTTGATAACGGCACCCTTGTCTTCTTCCTCCTCTCGATTTCTCTAGAAACCCCCCAGTTTCCAGAGGTTTCCACCACCACCTCTGAAGGGCGGCAACAAATGGCGGCACCGCCATTAGCAGCACTGCCTTAGTATGGCTATAAAAAGCCCTATTCCCTCCTCTTTGAATCACATTTTCTCGGCTATTTGGGGCTGGGGTTTCTGGAAAAAATTGGAAAACCCTCATTCAGTTTTCACTACAAATTCCGGCCAGGCCTGAGTCGTCCCTACAGGCCGGCCATTCCCATCTCTTCACCTCCTCTCTTCTTCCTCTGGCCTCATCGAAAGTTGGGGTTTTCCCCCTTCTATGTGGTTTCCGGCGACAAGGGTTCAGCATGGAAAAGGGAGCATCACCGGCGCATAGGCAATGGGTCCTTCTAGACTGCCCCGGGTAAGTCCCCACTTCTTTCACCTTCGTTTTCTCTTCTCCCAGTCCAGATATTCATCGGATCTGGGCATTTCCAGCTGGGAAACGCCAAAGAAAACTGGGTAAAAGCCCAGCTTTTCGAACCAAGGAAAACCCCAGGACGCAGTGCGTGACGCGCATGAGAAACACACCCCCTGGGGCGACTGGTGCACGCGCGTCATGTGCGGGCGCAGTCCCGGCTCGACCGGGATGCATAGGGCGTTCCGGGAGTCGAGACGCATGTGCCCGGAACTGAGGATGCGCTCACGCGATGCTCTCTAGAACGTGCGCCGCAGCGCGTAGCTCAGGCATGCATGCGCACATGTGAGGCGGCCACGGTTCGACCAGGACGCATAGGCGTCCTGGGAACTGTGACACGCAGCTTGATGACGCTTGGGAGCGTGCAACCGCACGTATAGGCTGGTCGCCACTCGACCGGGACGTAGGTGCGTCCCGGGAGCGGTGACGTAGGGCCCATTTTGGGCCTTCTATGTATTCTTAACACTAAAATACCCATAACTTGAGTTCTAGGACTTCGATTGAGGCGCCGCGAGAGGAGTTGTGTCCGTATCGACAGGGCGGACACACACTCAAACCATAAAATACCTGATCAAGCCCCTATGTAAGGCTGGCATGACCCTTAAACCATAATAGTGGCGCAGAGCCACTAAACCTTTGCAAACCTGACTATACCAAGGCCCAGTTAGGGACCTTACGAGGCCCTTAGGAATGAGAATAAACCCTTAATGCCTAAGTAGTGAGGTAAACTATTCTAGAACCTATAGAAATAGGCCAAGCTAACCTTTTTTCCCTCAACCATGTCCAGGAACGTACGAGTACAAGGGGACTAGCGCGATCAAACTAGGTAGGTATCCTATCGCTACTAGACTTTTAAAAAGAACCCATGATACTTTGAGACTGCATGTTTTGAGTCATGGTTGCTTTTCTAATGCATGTTTTAAGTTTTAAAGTTACATATCCTGTCTTTATGACATATAAACTTATGTTACATCCTTATGCACATGACCTGCCTTTGAGTTAATGTAAAAACTAGTATGCAAACGTGTCTTCATGTTTTATGGCTTTAAACACGATACTAGCATAAAGTGATTTTTATGCATTGCTCGCATGTCTTGAAAAGAAATGCATAAAGTGCTTGATTTACTAAGATTGCATATCCTCGAGGGTTGCCAAAAGACACTAGAGTGCCCAAAAGATGCTGGTTAGGCAGTTGTGAGGGCCAGACAGTGTGAGGTACCCAAAGAGGACATTGAAAATGATTGCATAAATTGCATGATTTGCGATGATTGAGCTTTGGCTTTATCTTTAGATGCTTTTGGGCTAGTAAGCTCGTGGGTGCTATGCGGAGAGGTTCGGGGTGGCCTCCCAGCCTCTACCACTATCGGTGGAAAGGGTACCATGCCAAAAAGGCGTGTCCTCACTTCGATTGCTGTGGTAAACAAGGACTACCACTGGAGGTGTCACAGCACCCGTCGAAGTGTCATATGCCCCGTGGAGGCTATGACCGAGAGTCCCTAGGTACCCGAGGACCACACAGCGATGAGGTCGTGGGCATAGTGTACCCTATGTTTTTGAGGATTTACTTGCATTGCATATGGCATGACATGAGTATGGTCGACCATAGATCCAAGAGTTGGACTTAGTTGAGCATCTTATGCATATCATCGTATATGTTTATGATATCTATGTTACTTTTGACTTAGATTATGCGATTCTTTAAGTCGTCAGCATTCTATTTTGACAATGAATTTTAATATCGATATTGAACATGAGTGTCCAAACATGCACATGGTTTAAAGAACATATGCTTTAAAACATAGCATGCATTGTAAAACTAGTAGTGATAGACTCTTACTGAGTATAGTATACTCACCCAAATATATCATTTTTCAGGACAGCTCCACTCAAGAGTAGAGGACGCCTCAGGAAATGTTAGTGCTATGAGTAAATAAATAAAAAAGAGACAATTATACATGTAAGTAAACACTTTACCCTTTGGTCATGTATTTGTATTTATTTACAGTTGGGCTGTGAGTTGTGACTAGATAGACCTGGGAAGACATTTATGATTTCTGAAATTTTCAAAAACTACTTTGGTTGTTGTGAAAGCAAATGACACTCGGGGTTTTCAAAATGAGTTTAAAACAAAAGATTTTCCGCTGCATTGCATTGTTCTTATAAAATGGTTTTCAAATAGAGATGCATCTCGCCTTAGGAATTAGATATTGCATTTAAAAATGCATGGAAAAACCCGGGTCATCACACATGTATTGGCTGATTATTGAAGGGGAACCTTGGTGCAATGGTAGAGTTGTTGTTTGACACTTGAGGTCATGAGTTCGACGCGTGGAAACAGTCTCTTGCAAAATGCAAGATAAGGCTATATACTATAGACCCTTATGGTCTGGCCCTTTATCGGACCCCTCATATTAGAGAGAATATGAGAAGATTCATGCATTAGGCTGCCCCTTATGTATTGGTTGATTATTACAGAAACATGATAACCCACTGAAAACATCATATCATTCTTATACCATGCAATCACTGGTCCGATTTTCCTAAGAACATGTAAACATTAAGAAGGCAACTAGAAAGAAGGCATTTTGATATTTTTGCCCTTAATCACTTTGCTCATAAGGTATCTACCTAAATTTATCCAAGTGAAGAGCTTGTCATAGTTGTTTGAACAAAGAGCCTTCAGCCTTGGAGAATCATAGAATAGAACAAACATGGAAGAAATGAACTCAGAAACTTGAAAAGCTCAAAGGAGAAGTTTGCTCTGATGTGGTTTCTCTAGATGTTCTAAGGGAATACAGATATTTTTCTATATGAGGAAGAGAATATGTAAGAGCAAAATAAGAAAGATAATTTACTAGGTTCTTTCATCCAGCACCTTTTAGATATAGGTGGAGTTCTTATAAATGAGGGATTGTTTTCCATTGCCTTCTTTGGGCATATTGGTCATCACGACTCTATTTTTGCAGAATTTAGTGCAATACATCAAGAAATTAAGATATGTAAATACAATAATATCTGATCGCGTAATCCCTGAAAGTGACTCTTCCTTGAGAACTCAGTGGATGAATAAATCTTCTGATATTCCTTGGAGATTGAACAATTTGGCATCTAAAATTATAGACTGGAATGAGCACCTACAAATCACATTTGTTCATGCCTTAGATTTTGCAAATTCCACAACTGACAAATTAGTTAAGAAAAGGTACAAGGGAACCCTCTTACTATCACATGATACCATCCTCCTATGCAGCATATCCCTCAATTTGAAGAAAGCTCAGAAGTAAGCCTGAATCTAAGTATTGATCCTAGACACTGTCTTGATAGTGTATTAGTGACTTACGTGTAGTTTCTGGTACTTTCTTCACTTGGTTCTCTTTTATGTTTTTGCTTTACTTCTGTGTGCACAATGTTTCCCCTATTTCATCTCTTTCACTTTCAATCCTACTATATACCTTGCTCCTTATCTTCTAGGATCTATGTTTCTACTTTTCTAATGGGTTGTCCTTGTATTCTTCAACTTGGATCCCTTTTTTTCATGTCCTCAAAACTATTCGCCCGTAGCACCTTTGGTGGGCAGTGCTTGCTGGGCTGTGAGGTTGTGCCAACCCTATAGGAGGTGGCAAGTACTCGAGCCCTTGGTAATGTTCCTACCAAGGCAATTGTGGGAATCGGTGAAGTCAGCAAGACTAGGCACAACACTGGCCGCGGCACAAGTGGGAATTGGCACAGTAAAGCTCTTCACAAGCCTTGCAGGGCACTGTTGGGCTCGTCCTTGCACTTATCCCTTGTGCGGCCATTGGTGCAACTCAGATCCCTTTTTTTTGCGTCCTCAAAAGTATGCGCCCACAAACCCTATAGGAGGCGGCAAGCATTTGAGTCCTTGGCAGTGTTTCTATCAGGGCACTTTTGGGACTTGATGAAGCCGGCAAGACTAGGCGCAACACTAGCTGCAGCACAAGTGGGAATTGGCATGGCCAAGCTCGTCACAAGCCTTGTAGGGCATTGCTGGGCATGTCCTTGCATTGCTCCCCTGTGCGGGCATTGGTGCAACTTGGGTCCATTTTTTCACATCCTCAAAAGTATGCGCCCACAAACCTTATAGGAGGTTCCTATCATTACAAAACCAAAAGATGGATGCTGGACATTCTCATTCTACTCCATAGAATAGCTATAAGAAACTTGTTCTCAGGTATGTAATTTATCAAATTATGTATCTCTTTGACTAGTTCATTGAGGATTTAAATTCACATGTATTTTCTCCTGTATACTCTTGTGAATTCTGGTAACATAATGTTATTTTCACTTTCAGATAATTTTGGATAAAAACAGGCCAAAGATACAAACAGTTGTTAGTAAGATTGATTCCATCCAAAATGATTATAGAACAATGCAACTTGAAGTGTTAGACGGCAATCATTCAATTGAACCAACAGTTGTTGGTTTACATGATGATTTGGCAACAGTGTATGTTCCCTCTTCCTCCTATCAAAAAGAAAATGTCATTACTACCTTGTTTCAGTAAATTTTTCATGTTTGATGTTGGACATTTTATGCTTGACATCTGTTTGTGTATATCTATGTTTGCTTTTATATGACATTCTTTTAATAAAGCATATACTTCTATTGTTCAATCTTTAACTTTTCACTTGTTATAATCTCTATTGTAGCATTATATTAAGAAATTGGTCTAGGTCTATTGTGAAAATATATGTATCATTTGATTATAATCTCTATTGTTTCCCATAAGACCATCTTGAGCTGCTTGCTATTGTTGATTGTTTGACCGCAAGTGCATGGGCTATTGTAGTGTAGCTTATACAAGTACGGGTCAATCCCACGAGGACTTGATTTAAAAAGTAGGACTTTCAATAAAATTTAATTATGTAAAATTAAAAAGAAATCACTCAAAATTACTGGAATTATTGAAATGAGAATCAATTTCAGATCTAACAAACTTCTAAAAAATACAGAATTTTCAGTTCCTAAAGAAAACAAACAAAATCAAATAATGAGAAAAAACTACTTCCCTAGATAAAAAACTATCAAAATCTTCAACTCTGATGTCCTGAGAGATGATCAGCCTTTAGATATGTCTTCATCACGTCCTTGATTAGTGATCCACTGGTCGGATTTGTCAGATTCATAAAAGTCAAAGAGATCTGGGGTAATTTGTCTTTTCAAGATTTCAATGGTTCAGATTTATTGATACATTTCAGATCGAAGATTGGATACATTGATTATGTCTAGGGATGTCCTAAGAATGAACCTGTAAAATTAATTTGAAATCTGATAAGAAACGAAGGAGAAATTGAAGATTTGGTTTGATTAAAGCTAACCGTTGATTGGGTTAAGCCTTAAACGATCTGGTAGAGATTAGGCAGTTCATGGATAAGAAAAAAGCAGATAAAACAAAATCGGAATAAAATAGGACGTAGATGTAAATAAATTGGGCACACATATGGAATTAACGAAAAAGAACAGGATTGTAATTTCTGTAAATAAACAAGGGCAAAATTGGAATTTTGAGGAAAATCTGGTTTTTAAGAAAAACCCAAATAAAGGAGGAGACAGTGATGGAGGGGAAACGGGGGGAGGAAGAAGAGGAAAAGAGGAGGGAGGAGGGGGAAGAAGAAAGGCGTGGGAGGAAAAACCTGTTTTGGGTTTCCTTCCCCGGGAATGTCCGACGACCGAGAAATCGGCCAAATGACGTAGAGACGTTGGAAACGGAGGAAGAGAAAAGGAGCCTGGGGTTGACCGGTCACGGCACTGGTGCGTGCGATGAAGATAGAGGATGCCTAGGCTTTGCTCTGCTCGATGAAGGAGATGACGCTAGGTACTGGACTGGGTAGAATGATGGAATATGGAGGACGCCTGGGGTGCTGGAGGAGATGACGCTTGGGCTTTCTTGGGCAAGGGGAAGATGATGCTTGTGATGGACTGGGGCTATGCAATGAAGGGGCAAACAAAGTGCTGTAGTAGAGAAGGAGAAATCGGGGTGCTTGGGCGTGTTGAAGAGGAGGGCCTGGGCCAGTGGAGACGATGCCTAGTAGCAAGGGCCAATTGGGGCATCATCTAGTGCTATCCAATTGATGCAGATGCTTGTCGTTGAGGTGGATGGCTCAAAGAAGAGGGAGGATTGCTAGGTCGATGCAGTGGACTAGAGAATGAGAGAAGGGAGTAGAGAGATAGTGTTGATTCAGGTACAGTGGAGAAGGAGAGAGATATAGGGAGTAGGAGAAGGAGGGGAGAGAGAAACGTGGGAGAGTAGAGGAACGTTGGGCGAGAAGAAGGTAAAGGGAATAAGGGAAGAGAGAAAGGTGGTTGAGAGAGAGAAAGAGAAGAAATAAGAGAAAAGAGAGGAGCATGGGAAAAGAAAGGGAGCCGATAGGGACAAAATGAGAAGGAGAAGGAGAAAAGAATGGGGGTGATTGAGCGGTGAAGCAGATTGGGGCGTTGAAGGAGAAGCAGGGTGTAGGGAAGAAGAGGAGAATGGGAAGAGGGGGAGGGGGAGAGGAAGAGGAAGAGGAATAGGACGTGAGAGAGAAAGAAGAGAGGTGGGTACATTAGAATGAGGAAGGGAAAAATAGAGGAAATAAGGAGGGAGAGAAAAGAAAGGAAAGGGAGAATGAAGGAAAGAAAAAGAAAAAGAAAGAAAGAAAAGGAAAAGGAAAAGGAAAAGGAAGGAAAGAAGGAAAAAGAAAAGAAAGGAAAAAGAAAAAGAAAAGGAAGGAAAGAAGTGGGGAAGGGGTTTCCTTTTTGTCCATGATTCCAAATTTAGCTCCATTGTCTTCTGGAAACTATCACATCTATCTTCATGGGTGATCTGGCCCATCCATTGCCCTTTAAGATGATTTGTACTGTTAACTTTTGATCGTAGCCATCAACGTCTCTTTTGGTTAATCTGCAAAAGAAAAAACTAAATCAGAATCATCTAAACCGTACATTAGTCATTTAATGAGCTCTAATGATCATCTGACCATTGATTTTGAAAATTTAAGGTTTGGATGGTCAATTGGAGTTAAATTCAAAATCAAGCTAAGTTTTGTAAAATTGAACTGTTAGATGATCTAATTGAAGGCTAAATTAGGGGAATTTTGACCAAAATTGATCACTTAACACACCCCCAACCAGCATTTAGCTAGTCCCGAGCAAAACATGCGAAAAATTAAATTTCAAATTTTCAAAAATTAAGTCAACTCCTCTTTTTTCTCAGAGAATTATCTTCAATAAATCACATCACTTTAGCATACTAATAAAAATGACTGAAAAATTCAAAACCCTACCCATATGCCAAAGTAATTCCAATGAAGCTCAAATCTCAGGGTGAGTGTGTGTGTACAGTTTACATATAGAATCATCTTAATCTCTAAGTAAACTTCTAACTTTTGAATTTCATCCGAAATATGTTTTGACCTCAATCCTTATTAATGACATATGCTCAGAAATAACATCTTTCAAATAAAGGGTTCAAATCAAATCTCTCTTTTAATTATGTGAGAGAGTCAATAAAAGCAAAATTATCTCACATATAGTCATGAAAAATGGAAGTTACTAAGGAATTTCATTGCTTTGATCCCTTGGGAATGGATGCCATTACCTTTGAATATTTAGAAATACCAGCCTTTTAGATCTTATCCATTCATTTCCTCATCAAGACTATATTTCTCCTAGAATCAATAGGTCTTTAATTTGGACGAAATGTAGGCTTAGGACAAGGTACCAAAGAAGGGTATAAGGGTATTCAAAGTTTCTTTAGAAAATAAGTAAAGGTTTTCTAAAGTTGATAACTCTTTCTTTCTTTGATGAAGTGAATATTTCTTCTTTTTTTTCACTTTTCTTTGCATTCTTCAAACTTTTTTTTTTTTTCCAAACTATTTCAATACTTTTGAATCACTTTGAAGACTATTTCTTTTCTTGATATCCACTTTCTACTTTCATTACAACTAAAAGGTATTTCTTCATTCTTCTCTAACTTATTTTTCAAAGAAAATGGGTAATGGATAATTTATACTGGGTTAATATGGGTAAAGGATAATTTGGTTGGCAAAAGAAAAATCTTTATATAAAAGGTTCAACTTGGCTAACTAGCAATAAAAATACCTCTAGGTAGGCTTTATGTCTCTAGGTTAACAACAATGATGGCCTAAATCATTTTCTAGGTTTCCTATAATCCATAAAATTCGATGAACTTCTAGAATTTTAAAGATAATATTCTAATTATTTAGGTAATTAGCCAAATTAAGAGTTTGGGATCAATTTTCTTTAAGCACGCTGAAGAAAATTAGGAATATTTATAACCTCTCAAAAAGGATGAATAGCTCAAAAACTCACTTAGGTTATAAGTCTCACTGAATTTCTTCAGAATCTCTAAGTTATAGCCACTTATCAATCTAGATTATCTATATGCAACTGCGTATACAGATGTGATATGAGACTTTGCTTTCATGGAATACTTTAGAAAATAAGTAAAATGATGAATTAATCATATTCAATTCCATTAATAAGCTAAAGTTATCTGGATTATACTTCAAAAAATCCAATTCTCATCATAGTAAAGGAATTAACCTAAATTTTTTCTTTTTTTTAAAAAAAAAAGAAAGGAAAAACACCTAAAAATCGAAAAAAACTAGAATTTGCTAGAATTCTACACCCCCCAACCTGATAGAAACATTGTCCTCAATGTTTAAAAAGTAGGACCTAAAATGAATATGGGTGATGTAGAAAACAACAAAAAGGAAAAACTTTGGGTTGCCTCCCAGTGAGCACTAAGTTTAATGTCTTCAGCTAGACATATCCTCATTTATCTTTGAGTTTTCTTGAGTCCAATAATGAAATGGCAAGATTTCTCACGCCACTTCAAAATCGCACGATAGTCTATATATTTCATCCACCCTGAAATTTTTGGTGATGATAGAATTATAACACAGTAGACTACGATGAATGTAAATTGAATGAGACCACGCTGATGATCTCCTATCTTCAAAATTTCACGGCAATCAATATAACTCGTCCACCTGGAAAATTTGGGTGGTGGAATCTCTATAACAATGTGAACTACCGCAAATTTGAATTCTATTGAATCAAATGGAGATTGATTATTCTCCTTTTTCCTTACATTTTCCTGAATTTGAGGTATAAGCTGACCATGCACTTCCCCAAAAGGTTGTTCTTGTATTAATAGGGGAGGAAGCATGGTTTTGCGTACGTCCTGGTTATCTTTTAGTATGTACCTTAGAGTTGGTTGATGTACAGACAGTATATCGATGGACTCTTTCTTTTCCTATTCTATTGGCACAGGCAAGGTTTTTTATGGGCCTAAATTTGTATATAATGGTTGTTCAAATGAAGGGTGTAGGTCCCAATCAGGTACATATTCTACATTAAAAGGCTTATTTGGAATTTCCGGCTCTGTAAGTGGTTCTACTAATGATGGAAGGGGAGTAATCTCACTTAATGGAAGCTCCTCAAAATGAGGTTTCCATTTTTCTGTATTCATGATAGGAACAGAATCAAGGAGGGCATTAACTTCCTCTATTAATGCATCCTCATTAAACTCATTAAAATGGGCCAAATAGGCCTCTAGTAGGTCCGACAAGGAAGACGACTGAAACTGATCTTACACAATTGAATTGATCATGTTAACACTGTGCAAATCATCAGTAGTTTCACTAGATTGGTTACAAATGTTAAAGATGTTTAGCGCTAATGTCATATTGCCAAAGGACAGTTTCATGAGACCATTTTTGCAGTTGATTAAGGCATTGGACGTAGCCAAAAATGGTTGTCCCAGTATGACTGGTATTTCATTCTTCTCATTCACTACCGGTTGTGTATCTAGAACTAGAAAATCTACAGGGAAGCAAAATTGTTCTATCTGGACTAACACATCCTCTATTACCCCTCTCGGTATTTTTACAAAACGATCAGCTAGCTGGAGCGTAGTATATGTAGGTTTCAGTTAACCCATACCTAACTGTTCGTATACCTAATATGGTAATAGATTTACACTAGATCCTAAATCAAGAAGAGCTTGGTTAATTTTGTAGTTGCCAATAATGCAAGTAAGAGTGGGGCAACTGTTGATTGTTTAACCGCAAGTGCACGGGCTATTGTAGTGTAGCTTATGCAAGTACGGGTCGATCCAATGAGGACTTGATTTAAAATGATGGAGTTTGAATAAAATGTAATTATGTAAAATTAAAAAAAAAATCACTCAAAATTACTGAAATTATTAAAATGAGAATCAATGTTCAGATATAATAAACTTCTCAAAAATACAGAATTTTCAGTTCCTAAAGAAAACAAACCAAATCAAATAATGAGAAAAAACTACTTCCCTAGATCAAACACTATCAAAATCTTCAACTCTGATATCCTGAGAGATGATCAGCCTTCATATATGCCTTCATCACGTCCTTGATTAGTGATCCACCGGTTGGATTTGACAGATTCTTCAAAATGGTCAAGATCTGGGCTAAATTGTAATTTCAAGATTTGGACAGTTCAAATTGGTTTCTGGATCTCATATTGAAGATCAGAGACATTGATTAACTCTAAGGATGTCCTAAGAATGAACCTATAAAATTAATTTGAAATCGGATGAGAAACAAAGGAGAAATTGAAGATTTGGTTTGATTAAGGCTAACCCGTTGATAGGTTAGGCCTTAATTGATTTGTCTGGAATTTGTCTGTTCTTGGATAAGAAAAACACAGATAAAATAAAACCGGAATAAAGCAGGACACAAATGTAATTTCTAAAAAAGGACAAAAATGGGATTGAATTTTAAGAGAGAGGGGCAAAATCAGAATTTTGTTAAAATCTGGTTTTTTAGGAAAAACCAGGAAACCCGATGGAGAACAATTGGAGGAGGAGAAGAGACGAAGGAGAAAAGAGAAGAGGAGAAGGAGGGAAAGAGTAAAAAGGAGAGGGGAAGTGAAACCCAGATCTGGGTTTTCACCTCTGGTCTATCCGACGACAGAGAAACAACGCCGGAGATGGAGAAGAGGGAGCCGGAGGAGAAGGTGGGGCGTTGCATGGTTGTGCGGTCCCGGCTGGGCGTCGTCGGGTACCGTTCGGAGCAGATGGGACCAGGCGTGCTGTCTCGACGAAAGCAGTGCGTCATCTAGTGTAGAGCATTGCTCTGGGAATGATGGGCATCGTTTGATTTGTCTGTAGCAAAGAGGAAATTGGGCGATCTGGGTTGTGGTGGGAAAACGGTAAGCGGTGGGAAAAAGATGGAATTGAGAGAAGAAGATGGGGATTACGTGACTTAGCCGGAGGAGCTGGGTAAACAAAAGGGAATAGAGGATGGTCTAGCTGATGATGGGTGCTACCAGGTTAGGCTGGGCTTTGAGTGGTAGGAGAGAGAGAGAGAGAGAGAGAGAGAGAGAGAGAGAGAGAGAGAGAGAGAGAGAGAGAGAGAGAGAGAGAGAGAGAGAGAGAGAGAGAGAGAGAGAGAGAGAGAGAGAGAGAGAGAGAGAGTTGGGTACGGTTAAGAAGGAAGGCAAAAAGAGAATAAGGAAAGTGGGTACGTGAGAATGAGGAAGGGAAAAAGAAAAGGAAAAGGAAGGAAAAGGAAAAGGAAGGAAAGAAGGAAAAAGAAAGAAAGAAAAGAGAAAAGAGAAAAGGAAAGAAAGAAAGAAAGAAGTGGGGGAAAGGGTTGCCTTTTTCTCCATGATTTCAAATTTAGCTCCATTGTCTTCTAGGAAACTATCACATCCATCTTCATGGGTGATCTGGTCCATCCATTGCCCTTTAAGATGATCTGCACCATTAACTTTTAATTGTATCCATCAACGCCTCTTTTGGTTAATCTGCAAAAGAAAAAAACTAAATCAGAATCATCTAAACCGTACATTAGTCATCTAATGAGCTCTAAAGATCATCTGATTGTTGATTTTGAAAAATTAAGATTTGGATGGTCAATTGGATTTAAATTCAAAATCAAGCTAAGTTTTGTAAAATTGAACGGTTAGATGATCTAATTGAATGCTAAATTAGGGGTATTTTGACCAAAATTGAACGCTTAACAGCAACCAGGATCTTTGTACTTTGGTGGTGTATGGTGTTGAAGAATAAAACTAACCTGTTCATTCAAGAATGCCTTCTTTTGGATATTCAATTTTCTCTTTATGATACGTAAGTCTTTTAAGAATTTGGCATATGATGGGATTTGTTTTATAGCATCTACAATTGGTATGTTGATCTTGACTTGCTTGAAAATCTCTAAAATCTCATCATTAGAAGCGGACTTTGGGGCTTGACACAACCTTTAAGGAAATGGAGCAGGTATAGGACATTGATCAATAGGTGAAACAGGGTCCTTCTGTTTAGGGTTTTCTTTAACTTTTGTGGATTTTTCTACCTTTTCAGTCTTTTGAGGCTCATCTTTCTCAATTCTTTTACCACTCCTAAGAATGGTAACAGCCTTAGTCTGTTCCATGGTAGAGCTAGATGTTTCATCAGATGCATTAGTGCTAACCGCATGCACTCTCTTAGGGTTTGCTTGTGGTTGAGCTGGGAACTTTCCTTTTTCTATACTTTGCATCATTTGACTCATCATGTTTTTTAATTCATTCATAGACTGGTTAGTTTGTTTTATTTGACTTTCTAATTGAGAAATTTTCCTTTCCTAATTTTGAACGTTTTGATTATCCTCAACATGCCTTTTAGGTGGGGGCAAGTAAGGTCCAGAAGGAGGTTGATGAGTTTGATAAGGTAAGGTAAGAAGTCCTTGCTTTTGTTGATGAGGTTGATATTGTCCTAGTTGTGGAACATTAGCAGTACGTCTTTTTTTCCAACTAAAGTTTGGATGGTTTCTCTAGTTGGGATTATAAGTGTTTGAATATGGGGAGAAAGGTCTTTTATATGTGTTAAGTGCATTAGCCTGATCATGAAGTACATCTTGAAAAGCAAGGATTGTAGGACATTCCTGAGTAAGATGTGATGTACTTTCACAAATGCTACACACTTGTTCTTCTTTATTTGAGTTTTTCTTTCCCATTTCTATGGCTTCTACTTTTCTAATTAGGGTTGCCACTTTGGCACTGATTTCATCTTTTTCAGACATGGCATACATGCCTGCCCTAGTAGATGTGGTAGTGGGCTTAGGTTTATCTGTATGTTCTATTCTTTCTAAATCAGCCTAGGTTTGTGCACTTTCAGCTAGTCATTCCAAATACTCCTCCGTCTCATATGGTTGTTTGTTGAGAAAGTTACCATTACACATCATCTCTACAAACTGGCGCATGTCAGAATTTAGTCCTTCATAAAAGAAGCTGATGATGCGCCATGGTTCATAGCCATGATGTGGGCAAGTGAGTTGTAATTCTTTGAACCTTTCCTAGCATTGATAGAATGATTCTTTATCCTTTTGGGTAAAGTTCATTATCTTGCGGCGAAACATATTTGTTTTATGGGTAGGGAAAAACTTCTTTAAGAATTCCCTAGTCATTTCATTCCAAGTTCTTTTGGAACCTAATGGCAATGCATTAAACCACATTTTTTCTTTTTCCTTTAAAGAAAAAGGAAAAAGTTTAAGCCTGACAATATCTAGACCCATATTTTGAGTTCTCTGGGTACTACATACCTCATCAAATTCTTTAAGGTGCAAGTAAGGACTCTCACTATCTAAACCATGGAATTTGGGAAGTAATTGGATTACTCCTGTTTTTAATTCTAATGCACCAGCATTCTGAGCATTCTGAGGAAGAATTACACAGGATGGTGTGCTGGTGCGTGTAGGGCGAAGATAGTCTTTCAAAGTTCTACCACGAAATTTTTGATAACCCTCAATATTATCATCCCCATGTTCACTTTGCTGGTCCTACTCCCTATTGTTTCTTCTCCAATCTATATTTGGTTGATGATTATTCCTCCTTGCTGGAGGTTGATATTCATCGTCCATCAAGGGTGGTGGGTCCTCATTCATGATGAGTAGAGCCCCTTGACTTCCATGGGGTGAATTACCCCTTGAGCGTTGATCAGTCATAGATGTGGCTTGATCTTGTTGTATGTCTTTTTGGTCGTACTTGACTAACCTTCTAGTTTTGTCGCGTCTCCAAAAGTGCATACAAGGGAAGCTTCTTTTTGTTTTTTTTGTCTTTGAGAAAACTAACCTAAATGATGCAACCTAACTTCTAGAATGATGCGCAAACAAAAGGGCACACTCAAATAATCATAAGGCTAATAAGTAGCAATATATTTGATTTTCTTGATTTTCTGTGGGGACGATGCTTTTATTAGCCTAGACTAGCGCTCATCCTCTCTTTAGGAGTTGATTACTGCTTACCAATTAGGTTCTAACCAAGGTGGTTAATACAACCCTTATGTAAGGAGGTGTTTAGACCTCAACAAACGTCAATAGGAGGTGGGAGAAGAGTGAGGCTCTATTAAGTAACCCCCAATAACCACAGTGATCAAAAGCCACTGGACTGATAGTAAATCGCGTCCTATTAAGAGGGTCTTACGACCATGTGATGACCCTATAGGTCTCTTCTAATTGATTTTAAATTAATGTGAAAGGAAGGTTTGTGCGCTTGAGGTGATTATCCTAAGTGGGCTAAGCGGTGGTGATGAAATCCACCCTTGATCTTATGGGGGTAGGGTGCCCTTACTAATTAATTTCACACACCATGGCAATTCAATCAGCATATAAATCACCTTAAAACATTAAACATGCCCTAAGAATGCAATTAAAAGCAATAAACTAATGCAAAATCCTAAAATGCAACAATTATAAAAAATGCTTCTATATGAGTTACACTACCAAATAATGCAAATTATTCTAAATGCAAACGCTTATCTAGGAAATAAATGAGTGAGGAAACTCACAATAGGGTTTCTGATGAAGATCAAGTGTGGGCCACCTTATCCCACACTTGCCTTGTATTATACAACCCTTTAAAATTTAAAATGTAAATTGCAATTTACAAGGATCCTCACTACAAGATTCACTCAAAAGAAAAAAGAAAGTCCTATTCTAGGAAAGCAGGAAAATTTCCATTTTGGTGAAGATCCACTTGCCCAATTCCTCCACTTTTCAATTTCTTGAAAAATAAAATTAGAAATTAGCACCAAATTTAGGAGATGAGGTGATTATGCCCTAAAAATAATTGAAAAATGCACCTAAAATTTCCTAAAATGCTAAAAATTGCAATTCTGATTTTTTTATTTTTTTTGGATTGTTAATTAAATTTTATGAAAACTCCTTTGCAAGTCCCCAGCAACGGCGCCAAAAACTTGTTGATTATTTAACCACATGTGCACGAGCTATTGTAGTGTATCTTATGCAAGTATGGGTCAATCCCATGAGGACTTGATTTAAAAAGTAGGACTTTCAATAAAATTTAATTATGTAAAATTAAAAAGAAATCACTCAAAATTACTGAAAATATTGAGATGAGAATCAATGTTCAGATCTAAGAAACTTCTCAAAAATATAGAATTTCCATTTCCTAAAGAAAACAAACAAAATCAAACAATGAGAAAAAAATACTTCCCTAGATAAAAAACTATCAAAATCTTCAACTCTGATGTCTTGAGAGATAATCAGCCTTCATATATGTCTTCATCACGTCCTTGATTAATGATCCATCGGTCGAATTTGTCAGATTCATAAAAATTAAAGAGATCTGGGGTAATTTGTCTTTTCAAGATTTCGACGGTTCAGATTGATTGATAAATTTTAGATCGAAGATCGGATGCTTTGATCATGTCTAGGGATGTTCTAAGAATGAACCTGTAAAATTAATTTGAAATCTGATAAGAAACAAAGGAGAAATTGAAGATTTGGTTTGATTAAGGCTAACCGTTGATTGGGTTAAGCCTTAAACGATCTGGTAGAGATTAGGCAGTTTATGGATAAGAAAAACGCAAATAAAACAAAACCGGAATAAAACGGGACGTAGATGTAAATAAACTGGGGACACAGATGAAATTAACAAAAAAGAACAGAATTGTAATTTCTGTAAATAAACAAGGGCAAAATTGGAATTTTGAGGAAAATCTGGTTTTTAAGAAAAACCCAGACGAAGGAGGATACGGTGATGGAGGGGAAACCGGGGGAGGAAGAAGAGGAAAAGAGGAGGGAGGAGAGGGAAGAAGAAAGGCGCGGGAGGGAAAACCCGTTTCGGGTTTCCTTCCCCGGGAATGTCCGACGACCAAGAAACCGACTGAATGATGTAGAGATGCTGGAAATGGAGGAGGAGAAAAGGAGCCTGGGGTTGACCGGTCACGGCACTGGTGCGTGCAATGAAGATAGAGGACGCCTGAGCTTTGCTTTGCTCGATGAAGGAGATGACGCCAGGTATTGGACTTGGCAGAATGATGGAATATGGAGGACGCCTGGGGTGTTGGAGGAGATGATGCTTGGGCTTGCTTAGGCAAGGGGAAGATGACGCCGGTGATGGACTGGGGCTGTGCAATGAAGGGGTAGACAAAGTGCTGGAGTAGAGAAGGAGAAATCGAGGTGCTTGGGCGTGTTGAAGAGGAAGGCCTGGGCCAGTGAAGACGATGCCTAGTAGCAAGGGCCAATTGGGGCGTCGTCTAGTGCTGTCCAGTTGATGCAGATGCTTGTCGTTGAGGTGGATGGCTCAAAGAAGAGGGAGGATTGCTGGGTCGATGAGGTGGACTGGAGAATGAGAGAAGGGAGTAGAGAGATAGTGTTGATTCAGGTACAGTGGAGAAGCAAAGAGATATAGGGAGTAGGAGAAAGAGGGGAGAGAGAAATGTGGGAGAGTAGAGGAACGTTGGGCAAGAAGACGGTAGAGGGAATAAGGGAAGAGAGAAAGGTGGCATGGGAAAAGAAAGGGAGCCGATAGGGACAAAATGAGAAGGAGAAGGAGAAAAGAATGGGGGTGATTGAGCGGTGAAGCAGATTGGGGCATTGAAGGAGAAGCAGGGTGCAGGGAAGAAGAGGAGAATGGGAAGAGGGGGGGAGGAAGAGGAATAGGACGTGAGAAAGAAAGAAGAGAGGTGGGTACGTGAGAATGAGGAAGGGAAAAAAAGAGGAAATAAGGAGGGAGAGAAAAGAAAGGAAAGAGAGAATGAAGGAAAGAAAAAGAAAAGGAAGGAAAGAAGGAAAAGGAAGGAAAGAAGTGGGGAAGGGGTTTCCTTTTTGTCCATGATTCCAAATTTAGCTCCATTGTCTTCTAGGAAACTATCACATCCATCTTCATGGGTGATCTGGCCCATCCATTGCCCTTTAAGATGATCTATACCATTAACTTTTGATCGTAGCCATCAACGCCTCTTTTGGTTAATCTGCAAAAGAAAAAACTAAATCAAAATCATCTAAACCATACATTAGTCATTTAATGAGCTCTAATGATCATCTAACTGTTGATTTTGAAAAAATTAAGGTTTGGATGGTCAATTAGAGTTAAATTCAAAATCAAGCTAAGTTTTGTAAAATTGAACGGTTAGATAATCTAATTGAATGCTAAATTAGAAGAATTTTGTAATGACCCAAACATTTTATGCCCTTTTTACTAAATTTAGAAATTAATTTGTGAGAATTACTATCCTAAATGTTTTAATAGGAAATAAATGAATTTGCGAGAAATCTTTATGTCATTAGATTCTACTCGAAAAATGGAATATAACGCCTCAAAGAACGCCTAAAACGGAGTTCATATGACTAAATTATGACCGTTTAAAGATTAAGGCAGTTTTGTAATTTGTACGTAAAAACGAAAAAGGACGAAAACAGCATGGGGCCATTTTGATAACGGCACCCCCCATTGTCTTCCTCATCTAGCTGCTTCCAGCACCTTCCAGCACCGACTAGTTAAGCGGTGCACAGCACCACCATTGCTAATGGCAGAACCGCCATGGGATGGCACCGCCTCCCTCATCTATAAAAACCCACATCCCCCTCTTCCCCGATTACCCTCTTCTCCATCTCCGGCTACCTTAAGCTAGGGTTTCTGGCCTGGCAAAAATCAGAAAAAAAACCCTTCTCCAAATCCGGCACCAGCCCAAGCCAGTCATTCCCCTCTCCTTTCTTCTCCAGTTGTTTTCCCTAGTCTCATTGGAAGTTGGGGTTTTTCCCCTTCTTCGTGGTTTCCGGCGACATGGGGTTTCAGAGCGAAAATAGGCACACCACCAGTCAGAAGGGGCACCATCTTCGGCTGCCTAGGTAAGCCCCATCTCCCTCTCTTTGTTTTCCCCTCTTCCTAGCCCAGATCCCTCCCGGATCTGGCGTTCTTCTAGCCGAAAATGTCGGAAGAAGGTTGTTCCAAAACCCTCAAACCAAAGGCGTCCCAGGGATGTCTTGCTTCACGCGCACCTGGGACAGGGTCCCTGGGACGGGTTCCAGGCGTGCGGCAGTGCGTGCATGGTCCTTGGTGCGGCCTTTGGGTGCGCGTGATGTAGGGCACGGGTTCTGGCTCTACCGGGACGCACAGGGCGTTTCGGGAGCTGAGACGCAAGTGCCTGGCACTGAGGACGCGCTCGTGCAACGCTCTCTAGAACACGCAATGTAGTGCGTAGCTTGAGCTTGCGCACGCACACGTGAGGCTATCATGGTTCGACCGAGACGCACGGGCGTCTTGGGAACCATGACGGTAGGGCCGCATAGACGAATATGGTTCGTCATTAATTTTGACACAGACTCAAGTAACCTAAACACCATGGGATCTTATGAATCCATAGAATCAACTATGGCCAGACCTCAAGAATAAATCTAAGAGAGGCCTTAGGGCTAGAAATCATGATTAGATTTCATGTTTAAATGATATACAGGACCCATAAAGGCACTCTAGGACTTGTCTGCAAGAGGGACATGAGCTAAGTGACGACAATCGAGGTAGGTGGTCTGATGCTGCTATGTTTTTCCAAATATACTTAATTTGTTGGTAATCTGATACTGCTATGTTTTTAAATGCATCCCAAACTCTAAGTGATTTACTTGCCTTTATGATGCTTTTGGAACATGATATTCTTATACAAGCATACGGAATTGTCTGCATGATTTATAGCATTGAAGCACTTCAACCTATCATTGCATTTAGTATGCTTTTATGATGTTCTTATACAAGCATGTTTTGAGAAGTGTAGCCTTGGCCGATGAGGGCGAGCCAAAGAGAGCTGACAGGCTTCTAAGCTGTCAGGCTTTTAGGCAGGGTTATGACTTTGAATGCGATACTAGCATGGGCAGATTTTATGCATTGTATGCATGTTTTGCAAACGATTGCATAAATTGCATGATTTACAATGAATGAGTGCATAAATTGCATGATTTGCGATGATTGAGCTTTGGCTTTATCTTTAGATGCTTTTGGGCTATTGAGCCTGATGGGCACTATGCTAAGTAGGTAGATCGCCGAATAAGGCAACCTACATAGGGATAGCGGGTAGATCGCCGAATAAGGCAACCTACATAGGGATAGCGGGTAGATCGCCGAATGAGGCAACCTGCATAAGGAATAAAATCTTGAGTTCCAAGTGGGCAGATCGCCGAAAGAGGCAGCCTGCGGAGGAGCATAGTGGCCCTATGATTTCTGTGTGATTGATATACATATAACATTGAGATGGTCGTATACGAGTACCTATGACCAATTGGCATGACATGTACGCCGAGAGATTCATGTGCGTGATACTAGCATATGTTTGCATAATGACTATTTTAAGATTTTCATAATGATTATTATATTTGACTCGTGGATTTGCGTATATGCTGAGATTTTATTATTTGGATCTATGGATTTCTACTTTATGATTTGCAATCGAATCCATATCATTGAACACTAGATTTCGATAAAGGATTTCCATGGTTGAACTCGCATCAATAAACTTATGTTTTCAATTTGTATGGACTTACTTTGATGCATTAATATGCATGTTTACACAAAAGGAATCATTGATGTTTTACATGAAAAGCTCTTGGAACCATGCATGATGCATACCATGTTTTCAAAATAGTAGTATCATATCACCTACTGAGTATGAAAAATGCTCACCCAACTCTATTATTTTTCAGGATAGCTCTACTCACGAGTAGAAGAAGCATCAGGACCTGTTAGTATTACAATCAAGTAATAAAGAAGAGACAAGTATGAATGTAAGTAAACTCTCTACTCCTTTGGACATGTATCTATATTTATTTACAGTTGGGCTATGAGATGTGATTGGATTGACCTGGGAAGACATTTATGAGTACAGAAATTTTCAAAAACTATCATTGGTTGTTGTGAAAGTAAATGACACTCGGGGTTTTCAAAATGAGTTTAAAACAAAAATATTTTTCCACTGCATTGCATTGTTTTTCAAATAGGGATCTCGCCTTAGGCATTAGTTTTGCATTGAAAAATGCATGTGAAAACCCGGGTTGTCACAAATTTTGACCAAAATTGAACACTTAACAACTATTGCAATCGAAACATAACTTGCAATGGTTGAGGTATGTTCTGAAAATATGTACTTTTGTATTTTTGGTTCCCATAATTCTAGTCATTGGCTGATATGCCCATATTACTCATTGAACCTTTATATCATTTGATTCTGATTGAATGCTTCTTGTCAGCTGCTGTGATGCTTACTTGCAGTTCCATTTTGAAACCTCTAGTTGATTTTTCATTTCTGAAATTTGGCATCGCGAGACTACATTGCTGATAAATTGCAAATCACGTCTCAAGCATTTAACATGGATGGTAGGAGGTTCTTTAGTGCTATATTTGCAAGTCAAATGGGTGAATCTATCACCCAAGTGGTTATGAATTTGTTAAATGGAGCTATGGAGTCCCTTAGTTCATATCTTCTTGGTCAATTGCGCATTACTTCCTTCTTTACTGCAAAACTGACATCTGTTCTATTTTTGGCTATATGAGCTAATTGGGAAAAATGTACACGAAAGCTTTGGTTATCCTCATGAATGTTTTGGTTGGCACACATTTCCTGTAAACATCTTGAAGACTTGCAGTGATTTTGCTGTTGATTGGATCAGTCGCTAGAAGTTTTGGTGCTTAATTGTGATCTTAGACCTTGGATGTGTGTTCTTTCTGGAACTTCTGAACAAGGATTACTGTAGGTCTTAGTCTAGTATATGCAAATTTCTTTCTATTAGGGGGCCACAATCCTCCATGTTACATGATACTGGACCATTAGCAACAGACTTATTCAAAACTAGACTCTTAGCAGCTTAAATACTTTATTGAACTGCATTATCTCAAGTCCCTAGAATCATTTTTTGGGAAAAGGGTAATTCTTAGAATTCCAGTAAAAGATAAGTTGATGCTTTGAAAGGATTGACTTCATTAGTATCCTTAGAAAACAACATGTCACGACACTGATTCAGAGCCCCCAAAATACTATTCTCTGTTGCATAAATATTCTCTAGCCCCCCCAAACTAGAATGGTACTAATTGGTAAAAAGTGCGATTGTAGAAAACAAGAATCACACTTCTGTCTTTTTCATTTCTTTCCTCTAAAGGCAATAGTCTGTTGAAGATCTATACAAGCATAGAGAATCACAGCTCCAACAAACAGTGCATATATGTACATTGGGTGGGTAGGCACGGTTGATCTGGGACCGATATAACCCTAAGGTTGATGGACTAAGACTTGACAGTAGAGTAGCAACTAAAACACAAATAAATTCATACATATTGGGTAGATAGGTATGAGTTGGGAATGAATTGACCCCAAGATTCATGGATAAAGACTTGATAGTTAATATATCTTGGAATAAAATGCAAGGTTAAATGTAAGTCAGCAGCCATTTTCATGAACCTTTTGATGATTCATGGTTGAATGTAAGTGTTTTATCAGCTCTCTCACACCCTCTCCCTCCTGATGAACTTGCAATGATGGCAGATACATTCGGGGGCATCTTCAGAAGAAAATAAAGTCTAAGCTAATTGATTGGTTCCCCCTTGACAAAGATTCATGACTATGGATTCTTCAAGGCTCAAGATCCAAAATTCGATTTTCATGAGGTATTTGTTTCAAGGATTTGTATATGATGTTGCATCCTGCTACTACCTTTGCATTCTCTTTTCTTTTCTTCTTCTCCTGGGTCTACTAATTGCACATCGGCTTTACAATTGCAGGTGTATAAAAAAACGTAATCCCAAAAATGGTTGGTGACGTTGAGATGCATAGAGTTTGGCTTGTTGCACCAGAAAAATGGATGCTCTGTGCATCATCTTGTATTGCTAGAAATTGTTGCTTGCTCAAAAGAAAGGTAGCAGTTGAGTTGGCTACAACATTACACATGTCCGACCAAGTAATTCACGATTCGAGGACACGGCCTAGATGCAGCTTCTGCAACGCAAATATGGAGTTCATCTCATCAATGCACTTAGTTCTTGCAATAATTGTTTCAGATATGAATAAAAGAAATTAAATTTGCAACGCAGTCATGCTTTTCTTTCTTTTTAATGTTTGTGAAAGGCAAATTTTCAACATTTGCATTGCCAATTTATTTCGAGATCTCTAGTTTGTAAATAAGATTGAGAATAAAGAAATTCAATGATTATTGACTAAAATGAAGTTAATTATTGTCCTAATTACTAATTATTCATTTAGGTTGTAGATAGTGAGCTCAGGTCGAGCCATGCCTCATATCTCTAGGTTCCAAGAATCCATTTTACAAGGGATTTGTGATAAAGTGATTTACATGCTATTAGTGGTGCTTGAGATGAGATAACCAAAATTTGACATGAGATGAAATGAGATGATTGAAAATTCAACTTAACAGTGAGTTGAGATTGCTTTTATCTAAACTCACCTCAAGCACTGCTAACAATGAAATGAGTTGATATCATTACATCTCAATTATCTCATATCAAGCATCACTAATAGTGATGTGGCCCATCTCACCACTAATAGCGAGCTCACTCAATCTCAAGCACCAAAACACCCTGTGACATGTATTTCTCACATTTGAGTAGTCAATGCTATTATATGAAGCTTTCAAATATGTAATAGGAATCACAACAAACTCAAGCATAGTTAGCTATAGACAACTCACACCTTTGAAATTTGTGCAATCATAGATTCAAAGTTATTGTTTTTCCCTTTGGTTAGAATTAGATTGAAGAGTCTTTGACTAATTTAGTTTGTAATTCTTTACTTGTAAAAAAAAAAGAAAAGAAAAAAAGGGTGAAATGAGATCTATATGAAAGAGGGAAATTTGACTAACAAATCATGATTAACACTCAGGATGTGTGTATGATTGGGATCAAGGACATATTTTGGCACTGCTCCACAATTATCCAAATACTGCCACATATATAAAGTGGAAGCATTTTTTTATGTTTCATTAACAGATATAGTTATGAGAATGGGAGTATTGGCTCAATGGTAAAAGTTGTCGTCATGTGACCTTGAGGTCACGGGTTCAAGACGCAGAAACAACCTCTTGTATAATACAAGGTAAGGCTGCCTACTATAGGCCCTTATGGTTAGCCCTTTTCTTAGACCCCTCATAGGCGGGAGCTTTATGCACCAAGGCTGCCCTTTTTAACATATATAGTTATGTATGGAAGGGCCATTTCCTTTGAGAAAGTGACTCAAGGTTCCTCTCCATATAAATGGCTTGGTCTACTTTAGCATCTAATTAAGTGGGTTCCCATCAATTACTTATCTTCTTTTGGCAAACCCTGCAAAGGCCTAATGGATCAAATATTATAACTATCTAATCTAACTTCTTTTGACAAACCCCATTGAGGGCAAATGGATCAAAGATTACTAATGTCTAGTCTTGGAATTGATGAAATTGCTAAAGAATTAACGACAATTTGGTAGGACTTGTGATTACCCAGAATAAACACACTAGTCTATACTTAGATTTATCATTTTACTTGTCTTTTATTTGCCTCTTTTGTAAATCTCACCATGTGGAGAATGGCTTAGATAGGCTAAGTACCAAATTTCATGTCCATTAGACATTTTATCACATCCTTCTTTGTGTTGAAAATTAAAACCATATTTTATTTACAATAATGAATATAAAATATCTAATGGTCATAAAATTTTGTACTTAGCCTATCTAAGTCATTCTCTACTTGTTGAATGACTTAGATCTACAAAAGAAACAAGTAAAGTGCACTTGCCCTAAGACAAATGCTTTTCTCATATGCTTCTTGAATGAATTCATTTTCTTCCTATGTCCTCTAGCTGCTAAATATTCTTTACGCCACCTCTCTATTCACCACATCCCTACATTAAAAAGGATAATTGATGATTGTATAGCCGAAATTTACTGATCTTGAAAAGAAAAATGACCTCCGCTACAACCAATGAAATAGTCCTTCCTTACTATTCATCACATCCTTGTGCCAACCCTCATTGTTCATCACTTTCATGCATCAAAGAGGTAATTTACAATCCTGTGGTCCAAATTTACCACCCTTGAAAAAGGACATGCAATCTTAAATTCAGCCAAGCGAATTATCCACCATCGTTTCTCCCTGCTTTACCCACAAAATGACCCATCTCTCTATAAATATCATCTTCCTAGGTCGAAAAGAGTCATTCCCATTTTTTTGCAGCTTCTTTCGCAGTCTCGTACTTATAGAATTAGTGTAATGGGTGGTGTATGAAAAAAATAAGAAACACCATTATTAAATTTGGTTTGTTTCCTCCAAAACATGCTTCATGAGGAAATATCCTAAACAAGACAGGTGTGATCCCTTACTCCCTTACGATTAATAAATTCCTTCCATGTCATTAACCCCAACCGGTTAAACTTCCATATATAGCACATCATCTTTCACCAAGGTTTTAGCTTGCGCTTAATATGCACAAGTGTTGTGCCAGATCTACCAGTGTTTGGTAGATCTGACAATCAAGATTGATAGATCTGTAAGGACACAATCACATATACGAAGAGAGACAAGGAGTTCCGTGGTTCACCTATCATGCCTACAACCACAGAAGAGAAAGAATCTACTATCTAATCAAATTACATGGAAGAGTAGGAGAAGGCTTTGAGCCTCCCATGCTTCTAGACGCTCAATCTCTCACTCATTCATACTACCAAAAGCCCTAGCATTACACACACAGAGTGTGAAGCCTTGGCCGATGAGGGCGGGCCAAGAGGGTTGGCAGGCTTCTAGGCAAGGTGAGAGACTGAGAGTTAGTCCCACATCGCTAGGGGGAAAGTTACTGGGCTCTTGATAAGAGTGATGAGGACTTCCCTTGCAACGAGGCCTTTTCCTTGGGCAACTGGGGAAGAACAAAACCGTGCGGGGTGTATGGGCACTCCGGCACGGACAATATCGTTGCAGGGTGTGGGCCCTCGGGCTGTTACACAGAGTTTCTTTATCACGTGAATATAGACCACATGAAGGTCTACCTCAACAACAAGACCTCAGCTAGCTCGTATTTATACTCTTTCTTTTAGGCGGCTTCATCACTGAGCACACGTTATGAATATTCATTAGCTAGAAAAGTCATCCACAGTGGGGCAAAGGTCTTGCACCCCAGAGCTGAAGACACGATGCTTGCCATCTTAACATTTTGCGGATAGTTTGAAGTAGGAAGAGGAGATCGTGCAAACCAACTGCTTAAAAATGTTTCTCGAATTGGACCAAGTGATCTAGTATTCTATGTGAAGAAAGCTTTCTTCAGCCGATATGTGGCAAAGATCCTGATTTGAGATACTTTTCGATAGTCCTCCCCAAACCCTCTATGGCACAATGCCACATTAGTCTGTACTCTATTTGCTGTGTGGGTCCATGAAATAAAACCGATGGCAGCCCAAAAGCATTACTATCTGGTGTGTCTTCTTCATAGTTTCTTCTATGCTACACTCTTCACTACGCCTTTAAGAAAGCTGGAATGCGGTGACATCATGGTCAAAGTGTAATAATTTGTTCCATTAATCTGCTATATGATTTTTATTTTTAGTTTTTTATCTGTATATGCTTGTATTTTCACAAAAAAAATAGTAACTCTAAAAAACTCTCTTTTTCTTAGCTACCGTAGAAGGCCATGTTTACTCTGGAAAACTCTTGCTGACTTGCAAAAACAAGTTCTTCTGGTCTCAATTGAATCTACCAAATGAACCACCATTCATCTTCTGTAGTTGTTTAGAATTATATGAACAACAAACATTTCTTCCTTACCATTTGTGACTCGATGAACAAAGGTTAGGATCATCAAGGGATGAGTCTTTCAGGGTATGATCTCCCCACCCATGACAGTGCAGTGAAGATGAACGCTTTGCATGTAATTTTTCGAGGCTATATAGGGTGGGGACAGAAAGTCTGTTTGACGGAGACCCCTGAAAACAGGTTTGAGAGAGATAGAGAGAGATGGATGGATGATAAGGCTATTTTAATAGGCAAGCTAGAGTGGGGACGCAAAGTCTAGTTGAAAGGCACCCACATTTGAAGTAGTTCTAGCTAAAGATAGAGGACAGTGATTCTGCCCTCCATATCGTATCTCACTTCAGATCCAAATGATCTTTTCCCTATCTCTTTCCTCATTTGTCCATCCCAAGAAAGTTCTTCTTTTCTACCCTTCTTTGTAGAAATTGTAGGCAGCTGCAACAGTCCATCTCTCATCTCTCTCTGCTGCTGCATTGGTCTCTCTTTCTCTCCTCTCTGATCCCTTCTTCTTCCCATACAGGAAATCTGTCTTTCCTTGTCCTTTTATTGGTGCTGCATTGCTCTCTCCTTCTCTCCTCTCTCATCCCTTCTTTTTCCAATACAAGAAATCTATGTAAAAGCTACTCTTTTGCTAGTCCGACTGATCCATCTGGGTCTCTTTCACTGTAACAGAGAAAGCAATGATTTTTAAGACTAGTTGGGTGTTTTACTATCTTGCCCAAAAGCAGAAGTCCATGCAAAAACTGCATAAAGTTGTAAGGAACAGTTTCTTTGAACCTTTCTTCTTCTCTACCCAAACAGAGAGTTTCCAGTAACCAACTTTTCCAAATTGTAATGGCTACTTTGCCCTTTACCTGGCGGGTGTTTCTGGTGTAGTCTCAATGGCTAGTTCTGTCTGTTTGTGAAAGTAAATTTATTGCATTCTTCAGCTTAGGGCGTACGTTTTAGGGATTAGTATATTCTTTAGCAACGAGGGGACTAATTGTCTAATGATTCCAGTAGTTCATATGCAAGATATTGCTATAGAAATTGATTTGAAGGGAATTCTCACAGTAGTGTTTTAAGCCTTGAAATCGGATTACTCCAAAGACACTGAAAGACTTTTGGGTCTTTGGAGTAATGCAATTATAAGGCCTAAGACACTGAAAGACTTTTGGGTCTTTGGAGTAATGCAATTTCAAGGCTTAAAACACTTCTTATGGAGAATTTTTTCTATGAAAATCAAATTTTTTTAAAAACTATTTCTGCCCTAAACAGACGCTAAGTTTCCATCCATTAGCAAAGCAAGTGAGTAGAAGAAGATGATAAATGCACAAATTAAGTCAGTGTGGGACCTCTGCTAATAAATTTAGAGGCAAGCTATCTAGATTAAGTTTTTTAATTTGGCTCTAGGATCTTGCCTAGCTAAGTTATTTCACTTTTACCTCCCGGTACTACTTTGCTATAGGTTACTCAACGTCTCACTTATGGTATCAAAAGGGTTTGAGCATATTGCCAAAAGCTTTTCAAGTGATCCTCCTTTGGATGATCTGACCCATCCACTTTGTTCAGCATCCCTTAGATTAGTTAAATACCAATGTTCATGTATGGCATTATGAGTTAAATGACCGAGCAGTGGATTTTTCACTTAAAAACTAGTAGCTAGAAGCATCCGATGGACATATTTTTTGCATATATCCTAAATGCAGAAGGAAAACAAGATGGTTAAATTAGATCATTCAAAGTAGGGCCCAGCTAGGTGGGATCCTAAAGTTAGGCCACATAGTATTTTTCATAAATTAATGAAATTCTATGCTCAAATGGCCAAATAACCCCCAAATCTAGAAGACAAAAGGATTGGAAAAGGAGATGGCCTGAACAAGATCCCCTCTCTTACGACTCTCTCTCTCTCTCTCAAAAGCAACCCACCAAAAGCACCAAATTGGGACTACTCATAGTCTTTCCATCCACAAAATCAAAAAGTGTGATTCTTCTAACTATATATACCGCATCCTCACTTATTAATATTTTGACTTCCTAGCCACTCATTAATAGGCTATTACAAAGCTATTTACATTTTCAATTACAACTAATTAGACTTTTATTAATGAATTTATTTAAAACCAGTGTTCTTACGATTTGATTATCCAAAAATCAAATTTTTGATGGGCCCCAATTGAATTCCATTGATCTCTCTCTAAATACTAAACTAAGCTAATATATGTCAATAATGATGATCTAAAGAAAATAGCAATATTGACTTTGCCAAAAAATTAATAGCAAACTAAGCTACAATGGCCCTAGTGTTTCAATTGTCCAAACCATTTATCCAGTAGAACTTGTCGCAAGCGAGTCCTCTATAGAATTATTAATCATCAAATTATTCTAAGCCTTTGATATGGATTTACTTCTTGGCAAATGAGTAGTGCCAATATCCATCAAGACCCATTTACCATTCTTATAAAGAAAAGACTATTACTCGTACTTGAGATAGAGTGAGTAGACTTGAGATGAGTTGAGATAAAATGAGTCATGTCACTTTTAGTGGTGCTTGAGCTGGGTTAAGAGAAAAGAATAGCCTTTTCTCTCACTGTTAGTGGTGCTTGAAAGAGCTTCGGCTGAAAATCACCTCGCTTAAATTATATTTCCAATCATCTTCCTTCGTCTCAACCTAGCTCAAGTCATGTGAAGCCAGCTCACTCCGTCTCAAGCACGACTACGCATTTCGTCTTTCCAACAAGGATACTTTCGTAATTTTACAGAAATCTAGGGCATTTACACGGCGCGGGTACCAAGTAATCCAAGTGGGCCCACATCAACAACTTCCTGCGAACCATCCCTTCCAATCATTCCGAGCAGGGCCAAATCCACCGCCCAGAAATCGAAAATACACCCATGTCTGCTTTAAACAGGCAACCCTTCCACAGATCGACACGTGTCCACCCTGTCTTTCCCAAAACCCACGTCGCGTTTCCAAGCCGCCAATTTTCCGTACTCAAAGTCATGCGTTCCCTCGTAACTTCCTCGTCCGAACAGATTCCCTTGTGGCCTCCACAGCCACGTCGGATACTTTGTGACCACCAGAGCTCCTGACGGGCCCCACTAAAACCGGAGTATCCCGATTCGATTCTTCCTGGAAAGGCACAGCGCCTGCAGATTTTTTACTGCAAATCGCTAGAGTCACTCGCGTCCCTGATTACTTCGAGTAGCTGCTGGTTGATCACGACCGTTTCTTTTGCATTGCATCTGCAAGATTCTGTATCTGATGATCTGATTTTTCCTGTTGCCAAAGGAAATTATGTTTTCTGACAAGCAGAAAATGTGATGAGCGGTTTAGATCAACCTATATTTGCCACATCGGACATACAGTGGGCCAAAATGCCCTGATCGGACAAATCTGGCATCTGAAAACTTGTTTTTAGTGATTAAATGGGGACCGCTGGTTCTAACAGGCGGAAGTACATTTTTTGAGATGGTGGAAGTCTCTTCAGGTAGTGACTATTGGTCCGTTAGATATCTACTGTAAATGAATGGCCAAGATCAACCTATATTGTCCATGCCTAGTTTATTAGCCCAAAGATTACCCTCATTCCACAAATGTAGCATCCCAAAAGAATGTTTTTCACCGCTGATCTGAACATTGGCTTCTGATAAGCATAAATACATTTGTTGAGATACTACACGAACGGTGAGGATCAACCACTTGTGGCTCTATTTTGAAAGCAGGACTCGTTGCTACTATTTAGTTGATCTGAGCCGTTCACCTTCTCAGCCTGCGCTACGCTAGTGGTGTGGATAAAATCATGTCCAGAGGCTTAAGCTAAACATTTTAATCTACATGATTTAAAAACAAAAAACAGCATTGCTCGAATTATCCAACGGTTAAAAAATTTGGTGGCTAACTAATTTAAGGCAGATCAAACTTGATGAGTGAATTAGATCATCCGAAGGAGGGCCCAAATAGTATTCATCCCTTTCCAGACGGGAAAGCATTTTCGTAGAGATTTTGGGTCACGCAAATACAGCAAGAGGCTCATCTACCCCAATACGAAAATCCCACCGTCTATCAGGCCTATTGCAATGCGGCTACTTTATATTGGTTGACCTTTGACCGAATTATATTAGCGGAATCTCTTCGATTTGGTGCATGAATTTCTGAAAGTGAAATAATTTCTTCGGATATTTGGTTTCTCTTTATAGAAAAGCAAAATCCCCAAAAATATTATTATTATTATTTTTAGATAATCCAACTACGGATTCTGATATCCCATCCGAAATAGAAAGCCTATTTTTCTAAGCTACGCACATGGGTGCCTTTTCCACATCTACCAACTCTTGATATTAAAAGGGTGTATATATCATTTCAGGGGAAGCGAGTTTAACACACCGTGCTTTCATGCTTAATTTAGCATTTCCTTAATAATCTATATTAGTGGTTCTCATACCGTGGCAAGATAACTCAAGTGAGACCCACGGCTGTAATAATCCAAACCGTCTATCTCGTGATTTGGATGAGCCACAAACCTAGACTCGAATATATGTAAAAGTTGTAAGCCTTTGATTTTTGCTTGGAACGGATGATTAGAAACTTAAAATGCATCGATAACAAATCAACGGTGGATAATTTTTAGGAAAATGCTTTACCTACACAGGATGTGGGAAAGGGACAAAACCTAGGTGGGGCTTTCTTTTGGATGATCTTATCTATTTACCATTTGGGGCCTCTGTTAGATTAGCTAGCCACCAAATTTTATGTCTATTGAATGATTTGAGTTATGCCCTTTTTTGTTTTTAAATTATTTTCTTTGAAAAATTTAACCAAAAAAGCCTAGCTATATAATTTTCAAGTGCTGCATGGAATTTACCTATTTTAGAGAAAGAGAGGGGAAGGAACTATATGATGCAACTAATAACATCCCTTAAAGTGGGTAGAGGCCTTAATTTTTAAATTTTTTTATGTGATCTGAATTGTTTATCTGATTCACCTCATTCAAGATGACTTAGATAAATAAAAAAATTTCTTTGTTGCATATCTCGAAGTGTTTAAATCAGATGTTTTGAAGAAAAAAAAAAAGAAGAGTGTGTGTGTGTATATATTTGAGTAAGGCCATTTTTTTTTCTTCAGTTTTTCTGCATTTCGAACTATTCGTCTCAAGATTTTATCTGTTACGTATCTGTAAGTTCTTCATTTTGAATATTTTGAAGCAAAAAAAAAAAAAGATGATATACTTTTTTTGGTGGCTTTTTGTGTTTCATCATTTATTTTTCTATTTTAAAACATCCAAAAATGAAAAACTCATAGGTATGCAACAGGTAAGATGAGGCGAATCAGATGAATAGTTCAATTCTTGAAAAATATAAAAAAAAATATGATGAGACGGGTTGCATTGTATAATCCCTATATCTAGGAGATATATTCAACCATTTGCATAAAATATTTGCTAAATTTTCTCAAATTATGATATTTAGTTGAATGTACAAATGATCATCACGTGTAGATCTCCAACATTTAACAAGCCAAGATCTTAGCAGTAATACCAGCCGATATATCTTATTTTCTAGATTATTATTTCCCGAATAAAATTCGAACTCAACCGAGTAGTGTCCAAAGACACCCGATTTTTCTCAATACAAAAATCGGATTTAGGAGTGTCGGATGGTAACACATACACTCGGTACAAGGAATGCTGGTGTAGACCGCGACAACATCTCAACAACCGGGTAACTCTACCAATTTTTTATGGGAGTCCCCACATTTCATTCATCCACGACGTTCGTTTGATTCCTTGTTTCAGATATCTGGGTAGCCAATACCATCTAGGCAATGCTGCTTTAATTGGTTGAATCTAAACCGTTGTTATGTATTGAACGGTATGATTTTTGCACCGGTAGACATCCGAAGATATGAGAAACAGATAAATGGCATGTGGACCCACAATACAAAGAAACAAGAGGAATTGGGCGATGGTTGCGGTGCGGCTGCGCTACACCTGTATGAGGAATGGTGGGGTCGAGCGAGAAAACACCTAAACGACCGGGCAACTCTACTACTATTTTTTATATGTTGCCCCTACATGTTATTGATCCACGCCGTTTATTTTCCAATGCCATCTCAGAAATTGTGGTTTGGTTCGTTGAATTTAAACCGTTGCTTATATCTAGCTTGGAACTGCAACCAGAAAAAGATGAAAGGCATAAATTTTGCACCAGCAGATATTCAAATGTATGAGAAAGAGATGAACGACTTGGATCAATGGCATGTGGGTCCCAAAATACAGAAAGTAAGAGGAATCGAACGGTTGCGGTGGTGCTGTCGCGCTCTGTTCCATCATTCTTCATTCGGTATATTATTACCTGTTCCAAACACCAAAAAGCTGTGGCGGTGGGCCCAGCAACGAGACCACATATGGCAGGGAGTGTCCGTACATAACAGGCAGGAAAGGTACCTGCTTCCGTGTCAAGCAGGTGGGGACCACTCTAATACGGTTATATCTGGAGAATATTTGATCCTCAAAATACAGTTTAGATATCATCCCCTCTGTAAGTATAAACCAACTTCGCATTCCTCCCAGCGCCATTTTTGCTTCTTCTCTCTCTCTCTCTAGAAATCCCCAATTTCTCTCTGTAGAGAACCCCAAAAGCGTGGTTGTGGAAATCCTTGATAAACCCCGAACCCTCCTTCTTGATCTGCAAATCCCTCTCTGCGTTTGATTTTTTCGAGTTGGAGGTTTGATGGCGACTACGCTAATGCTCTGGTCTTCCTTCTGCAAGGAGATGGTAGAAGAAGATCATCATCATAGTCCAGATCTAGAAGTGAAGCCGAGGATTGCGAAGCCGAAACCGAAGAAGTCCGGAAAATCGACAGCTCCGGCGGTGAAGAAAGAGCCGCAGAGAGGGTTGGGAGTGGCGCAGCTGGAGAGGTTGAGGATACAAGAGCGGTGGAGGAAGATGACGGAGATTGAACCGAACGAGAATCAATCGCAGAATCTCCAGTTGCAGCATGCGTTTCCTTTTCTTGATCCTCAAACCGGCGCTCCTTATGCGCGATACGGTACGTTTAGCTGTAATGAAGCTCAAGCCAGCTCTGAGATTGGCGGTTTTCCGAGGTATTTGGTTGGAACTGTTGCCGGCGGTGCTTTTACGGCTAGTTCTGGTGTGAGGAGTGTGGTTTCCGACCAGTACTCGTTGGATAGGTTTCGGTTTGGGTTACAGGAAACGAGATTTCAGAGTGGAAATCCCTTCTATGGTGCGGAAACGGCGAGAGAGCTCCCCTCAAACCAAAAATCGCCATGTTTGAACGACTCCTTCGGTGTTTGTCTTAAGGTTTGCATCATTTTTCGAGTGATTCTGTACTTCCGAGTTGAGATTTTGCTTTCCGGCTATATTTTCTGATTTTTTCAAATTTTGGCGACACGTTTTTTACAGAAGAAGCGGCTGCACAGCGAGAATTTAGGTTTTGATGCGAAAACTGGTAGATCGGCTGATATGGCGACAGACGGATGCGACTTTCTCGGCCTGAATCTCGGTGCCAGCAGAAGCGTTAATGGAGAGAACAAGGATTTCGGTGCGATTTCTAGATTGCGTGCTCCTCAGGTAAATCATAGGGAAAGTTTTTCTTCTCTTTTCAGCTTCATTAAACTATCGCTCTCCTCAATAAGTGAAGAAATCCGGCGTGCAGAATTGAAGTCCACACCATATACTCATTTCTGCTTATTTTGTATAGAAATCTGCTTGTCGTCGTTCGCCATTGAGGAATTCAATACCCACAGATTTATCCATTTTCCCGCATTTATTATTATTATTATTATTATTTTAGTATTTTTACCTTATTCACAAGCTTGGGTTCATTCTACCTGCCGCAGGGAAAGGTTGTCGAATGATTTTACTGGAATGACCAAGAAAAATGCATCTGGTTTAAGCTAATAGAGATTTCTTCTTCAATCTTTATTGTGATTTTTCTTCCAGAATTTCTTCTATTTTGTCCAAATTATTGCATTTTTTTTTCCTGTTCGAGTGTTTTCACCTCATTCACAAACTTTAATCTTTCTTGTTTCCATATTCTATGAATTTACTTCCGTATTATAATGTGAATTGATCATTCTGATCAACTTTTCGTCTCTAGTTGAATGGACTATGAAAGTAGGTTCTGGGGAGCTTTGGAAATGATTTCCCTGGAGAATTGTTTTCGCAATCTTCATTTATTTATTTTATAAAAATATTATCATTGGTATTTCTCATGTGGGCATCACAAAGCAGAAATTCCTATTTTTCCCCATTTTTTATGATTTACTTTTTAAGGGTGCTGATCAGAGTGCCTGTAAATTTTGTTTATCAATGACTAGAAAGTAAAGTAGCATCACGGATGCTTTTAAGAAAGTCTGTTAAGGTAATGGAGACTGGTTTTGGCAATCCTTTTTGCTCATGTTTGCTTGTGTGTGGTCTGACAGGAAGTAGAGGTTGTTGCAGTCCAGAGAAAGGGGAAATGCGTGGCGGAATTCCAGCTGATGGAGTACGAATTCTTCCCACCAAATGGCAGCAGCACCACCAGTTCCATCAGAGGATCACCAGTCGCTTCAGATGCGACCGTTGGTGAACCTTCTTCTGCTCCTCCTTCCTCTTTTCTCGACCTTTCTCTAAAGCTGTCTTGCTAGATAGCAATAGCAAAAAACAGAACTTACTTTCTAGTCTCCTTTTTTCTCGTCTCCTTTTTGTCTGCACGCAAATGAAGCTAACCAAGGCAGCCTCTTGGTTTTCGATTGTGTTTTGGAACTAACCCTAGAAAGAGAATATAGGTTTGGATTCTCTCCAACACGGAAAATATTTCTTTAATTTTCCTTTTGCATCCTCATGTTCCCCAACTTGTCTAATGTCTATACGTGTATTAGTTATCTGTCTATGTTTGCTTCTCTGAGTTTTGTTTAGTGGGTTTCTTGTGCTTCATTTCCTTCTTTCATTTAATTTCTGAACCCAAGGATTTTAATATTTCTAAGAAGAATATGGGTATGTTTAGAAATCTGGTACCTTAGAAAATTTTAGATGACCTCTATATAGCAATCATCTTAGAATGGAAATGGGTTGGTAAGAGTGGGGTTAGGCGTAGGATTTTCAATGTTAGGGTTGGCCTAGTAAAAAAACAACGCTAATTCCTTTTAACATTGGGTTAGGGTAAAAATTATGACCTTAATTAACCCAAACTATTTTATATGATTTCTATATTGATATCATAACTTTTTACAAAGAAGAACATAAGATATAACCTATTAAAAATGCTGCATGACCCATTTAACTTTACAAACTTAATTAGAGCATCATATGCTACTTTATTTAGATTAATCAAGGAAGAAGCTTCCATGGGCACATTCCATTTATCCTCTTATATCTCTCTCTTTCACCAGACATCTAAGCAATGCACCAACATGCACCCATGTCACCTTTGTACTTTTTTTCCCTCAATTGTCACTTCGTTAGCTTTCGTAGTGGTGCTCAAATCTCTTTCATTGAGTCAATTGATTTGATATGAGTATGGGAAGCAAGCCCTTAGACTTTTTAATATTATTGATAATCCAACACTTGTTGCATTTAAAAAAATAAAATAAAAATTTATGGCCATTGGACATCTTTCCTATTATCTTCACCTTCAGCTACTACAATGTCAAGCAATTTACATGAGGTGTTAACGAGGGAATATATAGTCACATGATAATTATTAAGAATTAAAAATTTTCAAGTGTTAAAAACTTTAAGTATTAGGTATTAGGGTCAATTAGGTACTCGACTTGAATTACAGATCAGAAAACTATGAAGTAAACACTGTAAATGTCAGGACACAAACATTAAGATCAGGGTATGGGTTGGTTGAAATTTTGGCCACTCAATCAATTGCATTCCTATAACCATCCAACAGGTTGTTTGTTAGTGGTGCTTGAAATGGCCCAAATCACTGCTAGTGGTACATGAGATGAGATGAGATGAGATGAGATGAAGTGATACCTCCTCATCTCACTCTTAGTGGTTCTTGCGATGAAAATAATTTAATATAAACTCACTATGAAGTTAGAAATTTGTCATCTCACTTCATGTAACACCAAATTTAGGCTATCTCAATCTACTTCAAGTCATCTCAAGTCAATTCTCAGCTCAAATCAGCTCACTTCATCTTAAGCGCCACTAACCACACAATATATCTATTAATCCCCACCATTCAAAAAGAAAGAAAAAAATATATAAAAAATACACATGTCAATTAGCCTCAGCATTGCTATGCTATTGGACGCTTCTTGTGCATGAGACGAAAAATCTTATTCCTGCCTTTTGACTGAACAATAATTTACTTTCCGTGGTCACCAAAGTCTATATGGGTCAATATCAAAACTCCAGTGATTGGTTGGAAAGGGATATGTGAACTTATGCTTTTAAAAGATGGGTAACGGCCAGAATTTTGTAGTGCATCCTTTATGTCTGCAAGATTTTAATAAGGTAGAACCAAGTTAATTGGGTGTTGTGGGATGAGGATCATAGACTTCTAAGGCAGATCAGTCATTAGCCAGTTCTGCCATTTGTACCATGTTTTGGGGCATAATTCAGACCATAGGTTTGAGGTTTTGGTGGTGGAAACTAGAAACTTCATTTGGTCAGTTCAGATTATACCTCTTCCAAGCCTGTGATAATCCTATGATCCTAAAATCTCGTTGTTTGTCAAATTAACCAGTTTGACCCTAAAGAATGGGTTACATCTTTGGTAACACATCATTGTATCGTATGCCCATAGTCAGATGTTTCCTTACATAGAAGGCGGCCTATTGTTCTCTTTTATTTCTTTATGGTGATTAAAAAGTTGTTGAAAGTGGCCCCTCCTAGGTCGATGATCTAAACCGTTGATTTACTAGGTTTTGCTATTGCTTAACCATATATCCCACTCTTTTGAAAATTCTATGACATAAGCCGCTCATCATGTCTAGGATGTTTAAATAGGTAGATACAAAATTACGTGACCATTCCATTTTATTAATTCTTTAAGTAACTAAAAAAAGTGGTTAGAATCATCTGAAGGAATTAATATTCCTTTTTCAAATGTCCAAAATTTTGAATGGATTAAATCTTTTAAAATAATGAAATTTTCATTGAATGCTTTTAGCCTATATTTTTATAAGAAAAAAATAATGACCATCCACTTTTATTAATTTATTCATAGGCATAAAATAAATAGTTAAATCTTTAAAATGCATTGATTTTTACTAGGTTATCCATTTTTTATATGGAAAAAATAATGAACGGTCAAGATCTTAAGAGAAAAAATATATCATGTACGAAAAAGGAAGGGCAAAGGAGAGTCCCGTACTCCTACCGAGATTTCCACTTGTTAACCGGCTATTCAAAATAAAAAAATTGGAGCCTTGCAAATTGTCTTAAGGGGTGAATTTTGGTGCATTGATGATCCATCTAAAGCAAATAAATGGTTTAGATAAAGTAACTACTACTATCACGGGGCCCAATCATGATTATTATCAGTACTCATTCTGTGTTGGATAAAAATAATGGTAAGATACTTAGTACCCCTAATGCCAAGGTTTGTATAATCAGGCTTATGCGATAGTGCCGGATTTTATTCCATGTAATCCAGGTCGTCGGTGTATTCTGATCGAACGATCACAGTTAAAGGAGATGAATGAGTAATTTCAGTCGAGGCAAGGATGAATACCTTTCATATATCAAGTTTCATCTGCCAATCACTGATCCAAGGAATTCAATTCTCCGTGCGAAAACAAATAAAAGAGTTGGAAAGAAACAGCAGAAATGGCTAGAGAAGGTATAGACGGGCAGAAAGAGATTTCAATTTCTACCCACAGGCACTGAAAGTCCTTGGCGGAGCAGCTTTCTTGATCCTCAGGTTGTGCTGTGCATATCTTTGTGTTTCCCTTGGCTTTGCTTTTTCCATGCTCTACAGTCCTGAAACGCCAGACTGATACTTGTCTGCATTTCCTTTTAACGGAATGAGAAAGTGTTGGCCAGAGAAAGAACGCTTGGGAAAGAAGAGGAGACAACGAGCAGTCGCTGTAGGAAGGATGCGTGGGTGGGGATGTACGGAGAGCTGGAGTCTTGTCTGCTTGCATGGAGTTGGAAAGAAATAAACAATATTGAGGGTACGAAATGATAGGCACACCATCTTTGAATTGCAAGTGGGACCCACATTTTGAATGATCTAAACCGTTCATCTTCGCTGTCTTGCAATGAAAGTGCCACGTCCCAAAACTCACATATTATGGGACAATCCTGTCACTGATGTCAAATTTAGTACGGTTCATTTAGAACTCAAACATAGAAAATATCTGAAGAGTGCATCCATCCATATTTTCGGGTCCCACTTAGCTAATCTGTTCTATTTCTCCAGAGAAAATAAACTTTGTGCAATTTCATTAGTCCAAATATACCGTCTATGTAACAACTTGGGCAGGGGGAAAACGTAGAGCTAAAATCAAGCACTGGATCAGATTTGTGGTACATGGGCCATCTTAGACAATGCCAAGCAGATACACGGCCCGAATCACCCCAAATAATGTCCAACATGTGCTTTCTGTCATTTTATATTGACACCACTTTTACCAGTGGTGGATTATAGACCCACATGCTTATCGGTGGGGCCTAGAAGGCTGGATTAACGATGATCCAATGATGGCCCACCTGCCTAAATTTGAGTTGATACGCTATTAAATGTACCCATGTACATGTGCTTTACGTAAGCAGTGGAACTTTATTGATCAGTTGCTTCAAATAATCGAATGAATGAGATTTTCAAGGCAAGAGTCTTCTAAATTGTGCTTAAAATTGTCAGCAGTTTGGATCTTTAAAAATATGGACAATTTTAGGCAAGAGAGAGAGAGAGTAAAAGTTATTTTCCTTGACTTGGGAAAATTGTGAGCGAGTCCAAGGTACAAAAGGCAGAAAGTATAAAACTGCATCAACTCAGCCGAGTTCAAAGTCAGAGGAGCTGCATTTTGATACTTTAGGTACGCCAACGAGTATAATTGTTGGCTTGAGTTAGGCTTCTAACAAGAAAGTTCCGGATCATTGAAACCTGAAAGAATGGACCAGCCAGTATTCTTATCTTGGCCATTCATGTTCTCCAAGGAGTTTTTTATGGCATCCACTTTGCCATATAAAACTGCGTGGAGGAATGTAAAAGAAACTGAAAGAAGGAAAAGCAAAAGCAACGGCATTCTCTCTCTATTTTATTGGGAAATGATCTCTCCATAGATTGAAAGAATCATGAAGGTTTGTGTTCCTCTCTCAGAAGGAAGCAAATCTGCTCCTTTTCTTCCTCTGCTGCAAAGCAAAGCATCCAACTCACTCCTTCAAATAGCCTCCTCCTCCGAAGCTTTGAGCCCAACCCCTGCTGATTTGCTGGTAATAGCACAAGGGATTTACGTTCTTCCACACTCCAACTAGCATTCAACGGGATCACAGATTTCAGGTACTTCTTTCTACGATTCCTTTGATTTAGAGTTACAGCCTCTTTTCTTTTGAGTGTTGGAAATTATTCCTTCAAGAAATAGTGCCGAGAATCCTTCTAGGGCTACTGCTCAAGGAATCTTTGTCCTGGGTGACTAAAGTTCGATGTTATGCATGGGTGTGCATGTCTGACTTTTTCAAGAAAAACAATTTATTTGCGTGCTGGGTGTTGTGACATGGCTTGCTAATGCCACTTTGTAACTTAGAACTAAAATGCCCTCTATTTGGCACAAGTTGGAGACCTAACTTAATACCATACTTTTAATGATTCTTCTTTATCCTTTAGTATATACATTTGCGTAGACATTAGGTTGTATTATTTGTTTGTCATGTCCTTTTCTCATAAACGTGAGTCATTATTTTGTGATTTTTATTTCTTAGAGTTATTAAAAATGAGTTCTTCCAATTAGACTCAGAAAATGAAGCAATTTTCAAGATGCAAGAAACTAGACTCTAAATGATTTTACTCATTCATGTCTACAGGCTACCTATGAATTCATGTCTACAGGATACATCTAGCTAACTACTTATTTTAGTTGAGAAAATTCAATGGTTACAATTTAAAACATAAAATGATCTAGGATTTCGTGACTCATCCAAAGAATTGAATTGTTGGGATAGACCTCCCTCCCTGGCAAATGCTTGCTGGCTTAGGTTTCTTTCACAATTGAATATTTGCGAAATTTGCTGCTGCTAGTTAGGGATGGCAAAGGGTTGGGCCATATAAGGGAGCTGACCATAACTTACCGATAAAGTGTGTTATGGACAAGAAATTTGCAGCCTTGATTGGGTTAGGGTGAAAACAAGTGACCAAAATTTATATTAGGATTTGGCTTGGGCCAGTGTGTAAAAAATTAGGGGTGCCAAATATTTTTTTCTATGTATTTACAAGGAATGATAAACCCAAGATCCTTTTTTTAGATATAAGACATTGACCATGTTTTAAATGGCTTAGATACTTTAACTAACAAATTTCACATTTGTGAGATGCTTTATCCCTTCTTTTTTTTTAAAGTTAAAAATTATAGTCATACGTTATATTATATTTTTTAAGTTAACAATTATAGGAAACAACCACGAGATAAAGTATTTAAAGGGTGTGAAATTAAGTACTTAGCCTATCTAAGCCATCTCGACATGGTGAACAGCTTAAATTTACAAAAAAGGCACGTAAAAAATAAGTAACTTGCACTTGAATATCTAAAAGGAAAATGATATTTTCACCCCTTCAATTTTCCTTATTCCCATCCCCTTAATGATTTATGGGCATTTAGTTGTTCCAAGTGTTAAATTTTAAGTTTGAAATGGAAAACAAAATAGTAAACGCGGAAAAGACCAGCAAAGGAGCAAGAGTAATGTAAATCCAAGGGTGAGAATATGATCATCTCCCTAACTAAAATGCCTTGCATATTTTTCTTTTTAAAAGTACAAGTTCAAAGGCATTCTAGAGATTAAGTTAGTAAGTTATTATTTGAAAAATAGATGGGTTTTTACTTATCCTTTTTGCTTCTTGAAATTTCTCTCCTTCCCTTTAAAGTATCAAATCGAAACCTGAAACCCTAGATCTATACTGGCTTCACCTTTTTGATAATTCACTAATTCGTTGTAATATAAGAAATTTCATTGTTAAAGACAATGCTGACATTTGATGCTACGTGACTATTGAAAACCTCTTTTATGGTGCATCTATTGATTGATGCATTCAAATTTGCCTTTCAATAAAAGAAAAGACTAATGTAGTTAAACTATATTGATTTGCCTATTTCACATGTGATAGATGCTTTCCACAAGAAACAAAAAAAAAAAAAGTTACTTGATAACCGATATCAATCAAATTTCTAAGTTCTAATAAATTTTAAGTGTTTGGGTCAATTAGTAGGCTGAGGGTTAGAGATAACAACTTTTTTACCTTAATAGTGTTACCCAAAGTTACTTAGGTCTAGGATAAAAATATTAGGATCAAGGTATGGGTCAACATAAAAGCATTAGAATTAGGGTTAGGGCCAGCCATAATTCTGCTCGACTTGACCTCTTGCCATCCCAAGCTTCTACCAGAACACCAATATTGGAGGGGCACGAGAATGAACCCCTATTTTGAAAAAAGAAATGCTTTGCTGATATGGAAAACTCGACAAACTCCAAATTCAATATTATTAACCCTAAATCTTTTTATCACTGCTGTTTTTTTTGTAAATCATAACTATTGAATTTTTATCTAAAATGGTTAGGAGTTAGAAGCATCTAAAGAACATGAATACATGAAATAGCCTGAGTATGGTAGGTTGAGCAAGATGAATGGGTCAGGTCATCCAAGGGTAGCAATTAGCTACTTGTGTCCTCAAAATGCAACATTTTTTGAGTCCCACTAAAAGAATTCATTTCAAATTACCATGTGAAATAACAAGTACACCAAATAATGGTCTGCCTTTATGAGCAAAGAGATAGATGTGATTGGCAAAACGATAAAGCTGGATATCTATGTACATGTAGACATTGAAGCGTGTACATTGAAGTATAAGGAAAACTCATAGACATTATGGTATTAGGGTACATCTCCAACATGTGGCAAATTGAAGGCATTTCGGGGTCTCAAATTATAGTACAAGAAAAAAGGAAGAGAAAAGGCCTAAGATATCCAGAATGTAAAGCTACTCTATCAGTCAAAAGCCACTTTGATATGCCAGATGTTCATCATTTGACAGGGAAGAATCCTCCTCCCTTAGATCAGTGATGTTATCAAGCCATGTGAGAATGCTTACCGGGCAAATAAAGTATTTCTAGACATCAATTTTCAAAAGAGAAGTTTCTAGTGATCCAAAAATATAATCTTTCTTTAGAAAACATAAAAATAAAAAAACAATATTGAGGTTCTAGATATGGGGTCCAAAAGTTTGTCTTTAGAATTAAGTTTTTGGTTCTTCAATCATTGAGTTAGCTAGGGTTGGATGATATGTGTAACTTGTCTTGGAATCTATATTGGATGAGGGACACAAAGTATGGCAGCTTGCTGCTGCCCATGAGAGGACCTACCTTGGATGATCTGAGTCACTGACTACTTGTACCTTATAAACCAAAGATCCCAAATTTTGGGATGATTGAAATAAAGGGGGATTTTATGATTGGTAGATAACAGCCTACCTGTGGCAGTACAAGAGAGATGCGCAAATTGAGGAGATCTGCACCTCAATTACTTATAGACTCCAGTACATATTAGCCAATTTCTCTAACTCACTTTTAAATCTATACCACTAGTGCACTCCAACCTAATTATAAACCCAACCAGAGGGAAACTCCCACAAAATTGCAGAGGATAGTTTGTTCATTTTGGGAAGCCAAGTGTTAAATTATCTAACTCTTAGATCGTCTAACATATGTGATGACCCGGGTTTTCTTATGCATTTTTAAATGCAATATCTAATTTCCTAAGGCGGAATGCATCCCTATTTGAAAACCATTATATAAAAACCATGCAATGCAGCGGAAAACTTCTAGTTTTAAACTCATTTTTTAAAAACCCCGAGTGTCATTTGCCTTCACAACAACCTAAGTAGTTTTTTCAAAAATTTCAGAAATCATAAATATTTTTTCCCAGGTCTTTCCAGTTACAACACACAGCCCAACTGTAATTAAATACAACTTCATGTCCAAAGGGTTGAGAGTTTACTTACATGTATAACTTTCTTCTTTTTAATTCACTTGCTCGTAGCACTAATATCTCTTGAGACGTCTTCTATTTATGAGTGGAACTATCCTGAAAAATGTTAAGAATAGGGTGAGTATATATTATACTCAGTAGGAGTCTATCACTACTAGTTTTATAATTCATGCGATGTTTTAAAATCATATACTCTTTCCAAAACATGTGCATGTCTGAATTCTCAAGTTCAATATCAACATCAAAATCCATTGTCAAACTGAAATACTAACGACTTAAAGGATCATATAATCCAAAATCGAAAGTATCATATACATATATATCATAACATCATGATATGCATAAAATGCTTCATGGAATCCAACTCATGGATCTTTAGTATGGTATGGTCGACCAACCTCATATCATGCCATATGCAATGCACATCAAACCATAGGGTCCACTATGCCCACGACCTCCTCGCCGTGTGGTCCCCGGGTACTTGAGGACACTCGGTCATAGCCTCCACGAGGCCTATGACATGTCGACCCAGTGCTGTGAGACCAGTGGTAGCCCCCTGTACCACATGCAGTCGACGTAGGGACTTGCCTCTTTTTGGGCGTGGTATCCATCCACCTATTAGTGGTAGAGGCCAAGTGGCCAACCCAGACCCTTTGGCATAGCACCCACGGGCTTACTAGCTCAAATCACATAAGATGAAATAAGCCAAAACCTCTTTTCAAAACCTGTCCTCTTTGGGTCTCTCACAACTGCCTGGCCCTTGGCACTCCAGCGTCTTTTGGCAACCCTCAAGGACATGCAATCTTTGCAAGTACTTAAATCATACAATGTATGCACTTGTTTGCAAAACACATATGTGCATAATGTATATACAATCCTTTACAAAACATGTCTATGTGCAAAGCATTTATCACATGCATGCTGAATTAAGTCATGCTAAACAAATCATATACTTAAAACATATGTTCTCAAAATAATAATAGTTCTTTTAAAAGAATCTAATAGTGATAGAACACCTACCTGGCTAGGTCACACTAACCCTTTTATCCTCGGACGCTCCTGATCATGGTTTGGGGAATCAAGGTTAGTTTGACCTATCTTTTATGGGTTTTAGAGTAATTGGTCTTTTTACTTAGGCATTAGGGGTCCATCCCTATGCCTATGGGTATCATAAGGTCCTAATTAGGCCTTGGTATCCTCAGTTTCCCAATGTTCTAGTAGCCACGCGCCACCATCCTATTCTAAGGGTAATGCCCACCTTTGATTGGGCCTTGATCATGGATTTTATAGTTTTGATGTGTCCGCGTCGTCGATACGGACACAACGCCTTTTGCGACGCTTCAATTGGTGCTCTAGATCTCAAGTTATAAGCATTTTAGTGTCGTACGTACATAGAAGTCTTAAAAATAAAAAGACGGAATGCCAGGCGCTGTGCGTCTGTGACGTGCGCCATGGCGTCCCTAAGGGACGGAAAAAAAAAAAGAAGCGACGCTAGCGTACTGCGCGTGTAACAACTCCAAAAATTTTATATCCTTTTATAGAACTATAATTTGGAACTAGTAAAACCATTAGATAGTGCTCGAAAAACGGAATCCAACAAGCCAAACAACGCTCAAAACAGAGCCCGTATGAATAAGTTATGGGCCTTTGAAATCAAGGGCAAAATGGTAAATAAAAAAAACAAAAAAAACAAAGAACACCATTTTTCAGGAGGGGGCCAAATTGATATTGGCACCCCTCTCTCTCTCTCTCTCTCTCTCTCTCTCTCTCTCTCTCTCTGTCTCTCTCTCTCTCTCTCTCTCTCTCTCTCTCTCTCTCTCTCTCTCTCTCTCTCTCTCTCTCGAGGCAAAACCTAGGGCTTTTGCCACCTTGATCTGCCATAGGAACGGTGAGTTCCCTTTTGCTCAAATCTCCCCTTTGGCGAGAGAAAGAATAGATCCCATGATCTGTTCTTCGGCCAAAACAGATCTCATTCTTAGGCCTTGAAACCTTACCATATCCCAGGTCGTCTGGTGCCTTTCACTGCGGCTTTGTCTTTTCCCCAACGCGAGGTCACCGGCTCTCCATCCCTCCTCGATCACCTTCCTCTTCAGCGTTTTCCCTTTCCCCTCCAACGATCGCACGTTTACGCTTCATTTAGATATCTACCAATGGAAAACCCCCTTCATGCACATGAGAACCCTCCTCTCAGGCAACCTAGCAAACCCCCTTTGCTTGGATCATCACGTTGTTGAACCTCCTTTCCCTTGTTCATCTTTGCCTCCTTCCTAATAGTCCTCTACCTCCAAGTGTCTCCCAATAGCATCCTAACTCTATCCACAAACCGTATCTCCCCATAGTACAATCCAACCCCACCACAAACCTCCCTCCACCGAGTCGTCTTCGGCATCGCTTCTTACGCAAATACTTCCCCAGACGACAACGCAGTACATCGGCAAATGGTGGGACCCTCATCAAATGTGCGGATACGTCTTTCTCGGCCGTCGATCGGAAACACAAACACATCGATCTCCTTTCTATTCGTATTTCGGAAGATACGTCCGATTTTCGTACACGTTCAAAGGCGAGGTTACGATCGGCGATTCGGGTGGCTAGGATTGTTAGCGAGATAGTGGGGTTGAATCGACGGATGTGAGGTGGTTTGTGTTTGGAGATGATGATACGGTCTTTTTCGAGAGAATTTGTTAGCGACACTCGCAAAGTACGATCATGAACGGTGGTTTTATGTTGGGAGGAGTTCGGAGAGTGTGCAGTCCAATCTGGAGCATTCGTTTGATATGGCGTTTGGTGGAGGGGGTTTTGCGTTGAGCTCTCCGGCTAGGGGTTTTAGCTAGGGTTTGGATTCTTGTTTGGTGAAGTATGCGCATTAGTATGTAGTGATGCTAGGATTTTCGCCTGTTTAGCGGAGCTTGGGGTTGGATTAATGCATGAGCGGGGATTTCATCAATTGAGATTGAAGCACACAGGGTCGATTGTGAAGAAGAGTGCAATTAAAGCTAGTGGAATCCAGTGAACGCGTCACATGAGGTAGGTGGAAATTTAAGTCTGCATGTCTAAATCATAAGATGCATATTATAAACATGATTTTAATTACCTTATATATGTTATGAAATTTAAATGGTATGATTATATTCTACATGCTTTAAATTGTAATGATAAAAATAATGTAATGAAAAAGAATTGCATGTTATAATTGATGCTTATGCCTTGTATATCATGAATGTGAATTGTGAAATTATGTTTATGGTACATGGGTACTATGTCAGTATTGATGATGTATGAGTCTAGGTTATAGGACACATCCTTGGTAGGGTATCACCAAATAATTGAGGATGTTATTCTTGTTATGAAATATATGAGCAAGCGAATTACTTGCTATTATGATTATTTTACATCCCGGGCATGGAGTCTGAGAGTTTTGCTTTAGGCAGGGCATAGGCACGAGGGGATCTTTATGCTAGGAGAGTTGTGAGGTTTGGCCACAGATCTCAGAAAGTGATTATGTTATGGATACCATGCACTATGTGTTGCAAAAGTCGGGTGGGGCAATCATGGGAAGGCCGCCAACTGTGTGACATCCATGGTCCTCCCATGCGGACATGGATCTTGTGATTTCCACCAGGGATGGTATAGGTGGATTATTGGCTTGATTATCCGGAAGCGCGGCATTGTACGGTCATTTGCATGCATAGTAGTCCTTATATTTGGTGCACTATGGTGCATATCCTTGAGGTTGCCAAAAGACAACTTGGAGTGACCAAAAGGGAGGTGAGGCGGTGTGAGACGAGCGAGTTGTGAGGGACCCAAAGAGGACAATATTATATACGTTGTGTATTACGCCTACGGGACATGTGTATATGATGGCATTATGAGATGCCTTATATAATATGGCATGATGAGGTATGATTACGAAACCCGGTATAGTTTGGAAATGCAAATTAGGTGGCGTTGATTATATTCATAATTTTGTATGTCCTTTAACAATTTTTATATATGTGTATTATTGTTATATTAATATGATTAAGGGAGTAGTTTCATATATGTTTCTTATGGGTTAGTGAAGTGGTAGAATTGTATGTAGAGTATGGTTCATGGAATTGAAGTATTGTAAATATTTGGCTTACAAATGGGTTATTGAGATATGAAACATATTGTAAATTCAAGTTAACCTAATTGTTATGAAAATGAATATTCTAATTACTATTGAATAATTAATGTATCTTAATATTTAGCATGCTTCTTAAACTCCCCTACCAAGCATAGCTTCTTTGAGATATTGTAAATGTTTTATGTTTACAATATCTCGGATCTGAAAAACGAGAAGATATACACAACAAAAAGGAATCCAATGATACTTCTATACGGGTATACCTTGTATTTAAAGCTTTTGTATTATATAGTTAGTCATTTGAATTGTGATATTGGACATTTAAGATAATGTTAGGGAGCATGCAAGTGAACCACTGGATGGGTCCTGTTTTTAGAAATAAATTTCTATCTTCTAAGAAAACTGTATATATATATGTGTGTGTGTGTGTGTGTGTATAGTGTGAGCTTGAAGGTGACATGCGGGTTTTTGGAAAAATGAATTTCAAAGAAAAACTTTTCGCGGTTTTTGTATTTTAAAATTTAGAGGCGTGCCATCTTTTGAAATAATTGCAAAAAAAAAAATCTTCATGAAAAAAACCCGGGGTGTCACAGCGCGCCTGCGACGTTCACCTTAGCGGGCGCTTCTGCAAACGCGCAGAACTTCCCGCCTCTCTCTCTCTCTTTTGCGGGCGCGTCCCTGGACGCGCCCGTTTGGTTTTTCAAACGGGAGTCGACGTGGGACGTTCGGACTAGAACGTCCCGCTCGTTGCCAAACGTCCCGCTCATTGGGTAACCGAGGCGTCCTCAGGACACCCTAGTTCGATCCCTGTTGAACCAGTGCAACCCTGGGGACGTCCCAGGGTCCTTGGTGACTCTCTAAAGACCTATTCCCTATGGATTTTTATGCAAAAACCTAGGGAAATCGAGCCTAGGACTGTGGGTGAGATGGGTTTGGGGATTTTTTTGTGTGTACCTGCTTCGTGGCTGGTTTTCTCTCCACATTTTCTCCTCTAGGTCGCTGCTCATCAACAGGTTTTCTCCCACATTTTGGGCTGCCATTAGAGGAGCCCAAGAGCTCTATTTATAGGGCTTTTAAAGAGGGTTCTGGAGGGGTTCTAATCGCCTTTGAATGGCGGTGGAGAAACCTCTAGAATGGCAGTGGTTTCTCCTTGAAACACTGCCGTTCCAGAAACCTCTAGGAGGTTGAAGATGAAGGGTGCCCGTATCAAAACGAGCCCTTGTGTTTTGCGGTTAAATCCGTTTTTGTAAAAATTTACAGTTTTGCTCCTGAACTTCAAAGGGCTATAACTTGCTCAGTTTAACTCCGTTTTAAGTGATTTTGGTCTTGTTGGATTCCTTTTTTTTGAGTCGCACCTAATGGTACCATTTTTAGGACCAAATTTCTGGGTTCAGTCAGGGTGAATAGTAAAATGACTAAAATGCCCTTATCTTTAAAAACTGAACTTTTCATGGGATTTTAATATTACAAAAATTGGGGTCATTACAACAGAAGTCCCTTTCTGGCAAGCTCATTAGCTATGAAATTGGTAGACACGGAGCCCCTCTAACAACTTATCCATTTTATTGAATATCCCAACATCTTGAATGTCTATTGTTCTTTTGGTTCACCCACCGCCGATGTTATTCATTGAGTCCCCTTCAAGTATGAATGGCTGTAACTTTATGTCAGCCTAAATAAAAATTGTAGTTACTAGAGTAAAAATATCTGCCTTGACAGAATTACATATCCACCAAGGCCCTATGAAATCTATAGTCTTCCTCCCATTTTCGTCTAATATGAAGCCCCCAACCCTCTAGGTTTTGGATTCATATAGCAAGCATTGTTGAAATTCATCTTATCCAATTAGGTGGAGGTGGTCTCCATTGTGGTTTGAAAATCTACTATCTTCTGGTATCCAAAATAACTTCATTCCATTTATTAACAATGAAGCTCTTCAAGATCCAAGCAAAGTGTCTAGCATTATTGGCCCAGAAAGCTGCACGCTTACGAGTTACTTCGAAAAGCATCTGATAAGGCATGCACATGTTTATAAAACAGAGTGAGCTCCTCACTACCCATAGGCGCCAGATGACTGAGAAGAAACAAAGTGTTCAGAGAGTCTTTGCTTTTCTCCTAAGCATAGCCCTCGTCCATTGTATACAATGATTTTGATGGTGTTAAGTAAGGTCCAACTCATGTTGAATTCCTGCAGAAAGTCTGAGCATTGCCTTTGTGAAAAACAACATTGTATCACGACATTATCTATATTTTCTGTACTGCTCCTGCAAAAAGGGGCAGCCCTGGTGCATGAAGTTCCCACCTATGTGGGGTTTGGGGAAGGGGTGCACCACAAGGATTTGTAGTACACAGCTTTACCTTGCATTTTTGTAAGAGGCTATTTCCACACCTTGAACCTGTGACCTCGAGGTCACATGACAACACCTTTATTATTGCTTGAAGCTCTTGCAGAAAGTGCAAGATAGCACATTGAAGGTCCTTGGATGTCTCTAGAGTTCAACTTGTCATAAGTAATTGGTTGTGTTCTATTGTCCAAGAAAAGAACACTACTTTGGGGGAGCTGTTGATTTCCATATGAGCTTAGCAGGTTTTTAGTCATCTTTGTAAGGCATTTATACTAATTTTACAATCAATTTTCCATTGGAGCATGGAGTCTAGATGATCATATCTGTTGAGTGTCAATGAAGATTGAGAACAATCTTCCTTTCATATGATTTAGATGTTCCTATTCTAGACCTCTTAGAGGCTTTTCTCTCCCTATGCAATAAAATTGACCATTTCCTCAAAAAAAAAGTAGCGCTGGAAATCTTCTCCTTCAGGTTGTGGCCATTTAGAGCAGCTGCTGAAGCAGATCCAAGACTATTGTTCAGTAGCAAGTTTGGGTTCCTCAAAACAGAGACACCATAATGCATTGCATTTGACTGGGGCAAGATATTTAAATTGCTAATGGCAATGGATGAGGCGAGCAATGTCGCAATGGGTGGCACAGCGGTTTGGTTGCGGCAAAAGAGGGCTGCATAGAGCAATAACACCTATGTCAGACTTAGACTAGGAAAGCTACTCAGATCAAAGCATGGTCGTTTAGGTCAACTCTTGCAAGGGCATGTAGTATTAAAGACTATCTTATTAAGTTTGAACTACAACAAGCAATTGAAAAGTAAAGGTTCAAGTAGATTACATAAATAACATATCAATTATGCTAGACCTGAGAATCACTTATGCGTTTCAACTTTTCAATTGAAAGTAATTGCCATAGAAATTCCAAGGGAGAAAGTACACCCTAGAACTACTTTAGCAGGTGAAAAGGGCAGTGGACCCTCAAATCATCAGTACAACTAATAGATCCATTAGCATATCACAAGGTGTTGGACGACCATTTATAGGCATTCTTATCACTTTTACCACTGATGCCATAGCTAAGTGGTTTTTCTTCTCACTTGAAGTGGTGCTAGTGGTGGTATTCTACAATGGCAAAGTTTAAAATAAGGTGACCTAAAATCTGAAACCAAAAGCAATAAAGGGAGATGAAATCTCTGTTGGCACTCCAATATCATAAAACAATGTCTTTCATTGGCTTCTCATGTTCATTTCTTATTAAGTATAAAAGTATATTGTACTTGACTAGCTACTTTTTGTAAACGTAATTCAGTTATGAACAAACTTTATAAATAGTTATAGTTTTATCATTAGAATATGCAAAGTAAAACTATTGCTTCTTATGATTCATTTCCCAAAGTCATTTTCCTTGAAAACATCAAGTGAGAGAGTAGGTGAGTAGTTATGCCTAATGAATTGAGAAAAATGGTTTAGGGGTTTGAGTTTGATGCTATGAGATGCTATTAATGAAATGTATGTTAGGGGTCAGATCTGCCAATTTGTGTAGATCTGAGGACCAGATGTGAGGTTATGTGAGAACACAAACACACACAGAACACAGAAGTACGTCGTTTGGCTAAACTTAGCTTACATCCACAGAAAAGAGAGAAAATTTGACAATATCTAATTGGATTACACTGGAGGAGGAGGAGGATCGCACTCTCTCTACTCTACTTTCTCACGCATCTCATAGATCTGTAGAATATATATCTACCTTACTCTGTCAGTGATCGGATCATCCCCTATTTATAGGGTTCATATGATTTGATTTGTCAAGATTTGTAGCACCGTAAATCTTGACAGATCTGGCTGATCTTTGATTGTTCCAATGGTCAATGCTGATTTCCATATTTCCAACACTAATTGTTGAACTTTCACACCTGACAGTTTGTATTCTATTCACATGGATCTGACAGATCTACTATTGACTTTTCTGGGTTTCTATTCACATGGGTATGGACCCATTAATGTAACAATAAGACGATTCTCATTTGTTCTTAATGCCTGCTTCCCTTCAACCAAGCCTAGGAGTATCAACAGTGAGAACAATAGCCTTATATCCATTCCTCTTGGCTCTTTCCATTGTGGCAAACACATCTCTTCTTTTGTATACCATGCATGGAAAAAGGCCCTAATGAAATTAGCATATATGTTTAGGCAAGTAATCCTCTCCTCTTAGGCGTGGGTTTGGGTTTAATATATCACGAAGATGAAATGGAATAGAACTTTGACTATCAAGACATTGCCTTAAAATGAACATTAGCAATCAACAACTCATTTGAATACCACATGTATGTATAGAATGTACAAGTCCATGCAGTGTCTTAGGCAATCTATTTGAATACTCATCCATTGAGGAATCGTAATGTGAGCTTCAAGTAAGAAATAGATGGTGACACTGCTTGCTGCAAGCGTGTATGCCCATTCTAAAACCCAAGGGAATAGTAGCTAGAATCACCTAATGGATGATTTTGGCACACAACTCATCCAGGATCTTGATGAGCATAGGATGGTTCACATCCCGTTAAGAGCTATAGCTGGCTGAAGAGTGGGATTGGCATGAAGTTCAAAGAACGTATCATGGATGGAGGAAAGGCTAGAGCAAGCATCTTCTCTGTCTATCATGAAAGAAACGGTCCTCTACAAAATAACCGGCTGAATACTCTTGATGATTATGTACTTTCCTACCTTAGAATGTTTAGGAGCTTTTCTTGTAGGAGAAATGATACAAGTGTGCAATTGCATTTTATCACTTCAAGTGTGGGCTGTGCATCCAAATCGTCAATTCTCAATAGATCACATTTGGATGCATATTGCGCATTTGAAGTGGATAGAATGCAAGCGAGCAGTTGCATTTAACTAATTCTCTTTCTTATAATTGTGATAGAATACTTACTTTAGTATTTCTTGAACTAGACTTTTGAGTTACCTAAAGCCTTGTCTAATATGTTGTTACCTCTCTTGCATGTAAGCATTTGATACTTTTCTTTTGAGTAGAAGCACAAATGTTCTTCCTTTAATAAGGAAATTGAGTACCTATCTAGTACAAGAATAATCTTTTGAGCCTGTCTAAGAGTATCCATGGTCGAAAGTTTCAAGGCCGGCCACCTTGACAACATTTCCTTCCCGTAGTATATATAAAGGTTAAAATGTAAAGCCCTTAATAGATAATATTTCTAGTCATCTTGAGGGTTCATCTTGAGGGCTCAACAACGCTCTTCAGCTACACAACAACGTCCAACAACACCCAAATTCCATGTATGTTTTTCTCTTTCGTCCTTTGATTTAGTTACATGTTCTATTTCTCTCTTTGTTTTTGGCTCTGGCTTTATATACGTAGAATACTTGGTTTCACTTAAAATTTTCCCAAGGATTAGAGAGAGAGAGAGTGTGTGTGTGTGTGTGTGTGTGTGTGTGCGCTTCTTGCTCTTCTTAAGGTGGGAGGGACATAGAGTGCTGTTAGGAGAAAGATACAAGGGAAGATGGGGAAGGGATATAGAGAGAGATTGTTCCTCACCCTGTGGTAGCAGAGATCTAGAGTCTTAAGGTGGGGCGGGTATAAAGGGAGATGGCGTCTCATCCTATTGAAGGGGAGAGTTCTACGAGGGGTAGGGGAAGGAGTTCTATGGAAGGAGGGAAACACAGAGAGAATGAAGAGATGGTAAGTCATTCTAGGGAGAGCACAGAGATTGAAATAGATTCAGAGAGAGAGAGGGAGAGAGAATATGAAGCACCGGTACCTCGTCATAGGGAGAGAACAGGTACTATGGCATGGTTGGAGAGGCAGAGGGAGGCATGGATAGGGAGTTGGAAGGAGAGATGGGCGGGGATGGAAAGGGAGAGATGGAAAGAGTGGATTAGGAACAGAGATCTCAGGGAGAGGGAGAGGCAAGCTGAGAGGGAAAGGGAGCGAGAAAGAGAGGAGGTGAGGGAGAGGTTAAGGGAGAGGGAGAAGGTGTTAGAGAAGGAGAGGGAGAGGGAGAGGGAGAGGGCGAGGGAGAGAGAGAGAGAGCGGGAGAGGGAGGAGAGAGAAAGAGAGCCAGAGAGACAGAAGCAAATAAAGAGAGAGAGGGAGCGCAAGCGAGAAAAGGAGAGATTGAATATGCAGCATCTGATGTCAGAAGAGATGAAATATTTGAGAGCGAAATATAGGGATTTCATTGAAGCCATGGATGAACGATATGATAATAGGGTCCGGAGGTATTTATCAGATGGCACAGTCGAAGTGATTTCTGTGGAGGGATGGCATGGTGTTGGGAGATGGACGCTGGCTAAATGGATGGAGAAGAAGGCAAGAGAATCTCATCTCTTCAATGTCCATATGTTCATAAGAGTACCAAAAGAGGATTGCACAACTGGTAAGCTACAAGTGAGAATTGCAGAGAAGCTGAGAATCGAATTGCCACTAAAGAAAATTGATGAAAATGTTGTTGGGCAGGCAATTTTGTCTCAAAAAGAAAAGAATGATGACAATGATGGGAGAGGTCCATATCCTGAAATATCGCTTAAAATAGATGAAGAGTTGAGGAACCAAAAGTTCTTTCTGCTCATTGGAGATGCTTATACTCAGATTGACTTCGATGCAATTGGGCTTCCCCGTCATAACAGGTGGCAAAATAATTCTAAGTTTGTGTTAGTGAGCACAGATAAGTTGACAATGCATCAGGACAGAGCCATCAAGTTGGCAGCTGATGGCAATACAACATGGTATCGTAATGGGTTGATGTTGTTGCATGCGGAAGCAGCTGATCTGGCTACTTCTCTAAGCACCAAAGGTATCGATTTAACTGCAAGCACAATCTTGGAGTGCCTCTTCTATCTTTCACTAATCTATCCACTTGAGGATGATTGGACTGAGCGAGCACTAAGGTATTGGTTGGCAGAGGAGTTGATTCAAAGACCTGGGGAAGATTGGGAAGTTCTACTGGACATGCTACAAGCCCTATCGATGGAATTCTTGGATCGTTCACTGTCACAGGTTCCTACGTCTGTCGACAAAAACTATTTGACTGAGCCTATAAGGCCATTTATTTTCTCAAGGTCAATGGTGAACTATGAAGAGATAGAGGAGGGTCCAGACCTGCAAGTATATGAAACATGGGAGAGAATCTCCATCTCCTCTAGTCATATGGAGACACTCCTTCCCTTACCAGATAGTGTTTCGGTACCTCATTCTGACCGTCTCTCCACCCTGCTGCTTGTAAGAAATCCCAAATTGGAAAAACTGCCAGAAGCATTTTTCGAGAACATGCCCAACCTTCGAGTCCTTGACCTCTCATTGACAGCTATCTCGTCCTTGCCTGCCTCTCTCACTTGCTTACAAAACCTCAGGCTTCTGCAGTTAAATTGTTGTCGCAACTTGGGACCTACTCTTCCTGCTTCTTCGCTGCAAGCTCTGGAGAAGCTCGAATGGCTGGATCTTTCTAAAACTCCTTTGAAAGAATTACCAGAGAAATTCTTTCAATCCTTGCACAATCTTCGTTTTCTCGATCTTTCTCATACACAAATCAGCTCACTGCCTATCTCGGTTTCTAGCATGCTTAACCTTGATAGTTTCTTATTACATGATTGTGAAAACTTAACAACTCTACCTTCTTTGGTAGATTTAGAAAAACTTCGTTTGCTTGATCTTTCGGGCAACTCCTCGTTGAAGGGAATAGTAAACATATCTTCAGCCAAACTCAAGCATTTGTATCTAAGAGGTTGTAATAAATTAGAGAGTGTGTCAGAGCTTCGGCAAAAATTCTTAGCACTCGAAACGCTTGATCTCTCGCATTGTTGTTCCTTTAAAGATATCATAGCTCCTGCTACTTCATTTCAGGATATCTTGCATAAGCTCCGAAAATTAGTCCTTTCCTACAACCAAGTCATTACTGACTTGTCTTTAAGAGGTCACCCAACATTAGAGCATATATCTTTGCAAGGGCTTGATAACCTTGAGAAGCTTGACCTTTCTGTCACCAAGCTAAAGACTTTTCCTTATGAGGTGTCAAAATTGCAAAATCTAAAGTCCTTGGAGATGCTAGAAATGAAACATCTTGATGGAATAGACTGGAGAAAGATAAATTGGTTGCCTGAAGAAGTGAATTTGGACCTGTGTAGCAGCAACGGCGGAACTCGATGTGGAGGTGGAGCATTCATTTCAGTAGGCAAGGCAGAGTTTTTCACTGATCTACAACAAGCATCTCCACTATGGGAAAATGGTTTATCGAAGTTCCATTTCTTCATCTCTCCTTGTGAAGAACGAGCTCGTGTAGGTAAAGATGTTGTAGGTTTTCTTACAATGAAGCAAGTTCTTTGCATCGGCTCTTACTTCCCAAGCCAAAGTATTCCCAATTCGACAGCACTTCATAACCGACATTTGGAAATCAAGGGAGGCAAAGATAGGTCTGTTCAGAATTGTCTTCATGGTGTTCTGCCTCATACAGAGTTAATAACATTGCGTGATAACAATATTTTTACAACATTATCAGATTTGGGGAGGGCTACAAGTATGATGAAGCTGAAAGAATGCAAAGTTGAGAATTGCCAGCGGATGCAACACTTCTTTGTTGGAGAAACTATGAAGTCTGAAGTCTTAAAGTGTCTAGAGAACATGTGGGTCTCTAATCTGCCAAACGTAGTGATTGTATGTAAGGGGGAATTCAGCAAAGCGAGTTTTTCCCTCCTAAAGCACTTGTATATCGATTGTTGTCCTAGACTTGTCCATATCTTCTCCTCTACCATATGTTTACCAAGCTTAGAGACACTTGAAATTAAGTTTTGCCCTAGACTGAAGGCAATATTTGAAGGGAAAGAATTCAATGACACCTCTCTCCAACGGCTACAAGTGTTACTTCTGGTGGGGCTAACCAATTTGGTGAATATTTGTAATGGGCATTTGCCATGGACATTGAGCAAGTTCAAAATCAGAAGTTGCCCAAAAATGAGAAAGCTCCCACTCGCTCTTCCTATCATAGATGGAACCCTACATCCAAATGCTTCCCGATTGAGCATTGAAGGGGAATTGGGGTGGTGGAACAAACTCCAGTGGACAGATGACAGGATCAAGAACTATATCAATTTTCAAGAATGGGGTCCATTTAACATGTAATGCTTCTCTCTTCACTCACATCTTTTACTTTCTTATGTTCTTGCAAATTGTTTTGTCCATTATTGAGCTGTGATGCTTCTATTTAAGTATGGGGCTGATGACGATCAGATTTGGGAGTTTATGCTCTGACTACTTGTAATTTTATGCTTACTAAGGGATGTCGTTTGAGTGCTGGGGATTTAAATCGAGTCTACGTGGTGGAATATCTACAACAAAAAGATGAGACCTTGCTAATAAAGGAGATCCTCTAGAAGTTATTCTTTCATAGAGGTTTGATTTAGTCTAATTTTGTATGAGATTTGAGTTGATAGCTTTGAAGAACATTTTATAAAAGCTCCATTGTGTATTTAGTTCAAGAAAAGCTATTAACCATTGGTGTAGTAATTCTTCTTTTTTCATTGTAGCCTCCCGTGTGGCATTCTTTGAACGCTTGTCTGGTTTTTGGTTTCCAAATGTATTGGATCTAAGGGATGAATGAGAATTCTACCACCAATCAGAACGGTCTAGATCTTCTTCCCAGGGGCCAACGAGGTCCCAAATCATAAATGGTCTGGATCTTCTTCCCAAGGGCCAACGAGGTCCCAAATCTTGCCTTACTCAATGTCCATCTTAGACGTGACGTGTATGCAATTGACTGCAATCAGGCATCTTTCCTTGCCCTGTTATTTTCCATGTGCAAGTGATGATCTCTGTTGCTAGTACAAGGAGCCAATTATCTTTTTGCCCTTCTCTGACACTCTATTTGTGCTCTAATTTTCTGTCATACAAAGCTTTATCCTCACAACATTAGTTGTTTCCATCTTCTGAAAAATTGTTAACATTAAAGGACAAGCAATCCTTTTATCTTCTTCTCCGTACAATCTTATGTTGAACCTTACTACTAGCTAAGCAGCTTTGTCCTTTTCCATGAGGGTGAGAGGCTGATGAGTTTGCACAGCTCCATTATGAGGCTACATTTGTCATGTCTTGTTGAAAATGAGAACGGTGAGAAGTCTTATAATGAAATCAACGCTCCACCCCCCCACATGACATTAGCTTGATCCATACCCTTCAATTGCTAGCCATTGAGATGGAGATGATATGACCTGGTAACACCTTTCAATGTTGATTTCGGACCTAAATCTAGCAAACAATAGTTTGGATTCATTGCAAGATTGTCTCCTCCCTTGTGACCTATGATGGGATCCTCATTTCATTGTCCTCTTTGGGACAATTGTTTGTAGCAGTGTAGCCAGAAAAGGTGAGCTTTGAGCCTACTTTTTTTATATATCTTTCATTCTCTACAATTCACATGTGAGCTAGAGGGAGGGCAAATTTGGTAAACGGGTTGGATATATATTCGAGCCTTCACGCTCCCACTGTCCATCTCTCATTCAAATTTCCACATCAGTTGAGCAACGGAAGGTTAATGCATGTAATGGTGTTTAGTATGAAAATACTTGACATAATAGGAACTAACATGGAGATGTTAATTTGTTTAGCAGCAGAACGCTACGGTCCTGGAGGAGTATGGCAAAATAGACTAATGGCGTGAAAGGACTTTTCTTGGTGATCTCAGCCTAAACTTTCTGTAAGTTTTGCTGAACCAAAGCCTTGTAAGGCAGCAGTGCAAGGTGTCTTTCACCTGGATGATCCAAGGAATCTCTCACCTGGGCGATCAAAGTTAGAAACTCTGCATATGTGTATTCTCTGCCCCTCAAAAGAAACTTCCAGTAAGTTTTCTACCTTAATTAGCTAGATAAGATCTCACCACCAAAAAAAGAACAAAAAAAATGTAAGACATGGCAGGCTTTTGAAAAAAATAAATGAAAATGAACAATTTGACCTACATTTGTCAAATATAGTTCCAATTAGACAGTTGGTGCGACTTGCAAGGATGTGCCCTTGACAAGGTAATATTGACACAAGATAAACACGATATCATTCATCTCCCAACCAATTGGGACATGTTACAACTGATGGGCTCCTCATATTATGACCGAAACACACCACCTCACACGCAAAATTCCCGTATCAAATTGAAGAAGACAAGGTTAATGGAGTAATGCCCGACATGAGCTTGCTTGATATAATAAGAGCTACGTGCTACGTGCATGTAATGTTCTGCACTTCAAAGACGATAAATTCAGCAACAGCAGCATGTTATTATCCATGCTTGGGGAACTAGATTTTATCATTTTTATTATATCTAGAATCTAGAATCTAGAATATAAATATTCAAGATATATTAACAATAATTAAATACAATTTCCCAAACACGCAGTTTACTTTTTATTAGGTGAAAATTTTATTTCGGTCATCGTTTTGGTTAGGATCAGAAATCAGAATTTCAGCATAAACTTTGGTAAAATATTGGTCATTTTAGCCGTTTCAATTACGTTTCATTTTTATTTTTATTTATTTATGAAATCATCAATTTCTGCCAAAATGATACGATACCAACAACCAAGCTTTTCACCGAACAATTATAAAGAATTTATTCCAAACCATAATACTAGTAGATGCGGGCCTCCACTTTTTCTTTTACTCAATGAAACATGTCAATTCCATCATGTACGTACATATTCGGCCTGATATTTTGATGTTACAACTCGTGCCCAGAGAGAGAATATGCATGATCTCTCCTCTCCCATTCCACTGCCCAAAACTTGGCGGCCATTCTAAGTTTCGGGGTTGGGTGGGATAGAACCAGACCAAATCTGCTGGATCCGTGGAATCCGAATGGATCAGATCCAATCAGATCTAGTTATAGCTTTAGAGAGAAAAAAAATTCACTTGATAATGTGATATTTACATTAGGGGATGCAAGTTCGAGGTACTCTGACCCATTTGGGGATGGATAGATCTAATAGGGTGATGTAATTCTTCGTTTATACACAAATATGCCTATGCATAGCCTTCAAACATTGTCACCCAAGCAAGAGACTCCTTCTTACACCATTACACTTGAAGGCTTTTGTGCCAAACAAGGGAAAAAAAAAAAAAAAAGGTTCTTATTGTAGTTATGGAAACTTAACTTGTGAAAATTGTACTCATTTTAAAATTTTCTTTTTTGATATAGTTAAATAGAATAAATACAAGAATTGGGCAAATTATACATTAAAAAAGTGATTAATTTGGCCTTTTTGCTGTTAATATGATAGATTTTTACTTATTCAGTGAATGCAAGAAATTAATTCTGAATTAAAATAGCTCATCAAAGCTCGGGACTTTTCAATAAAAATTCAATTACCGCCAGAGGTCCTTTTTGTAATGATAAATCTTGTATGTGTTCCTAAGAAAAGGAATTTGTCAATTTTTCGAGGTCTCAAAAGGGTGTGAAAAAGCATAATAACTCTTAAATGGAAATTAAAAAGAGATGTAGCTTCAATTCCTTCAGAAATGGTAAAATCTTTAGTGCAAGAAGAAGTGGCTAATCCGTATCATCTTGACTTGATTATACTTCCTCTCCTTTTTAATAATACGAGTGGGGTTCTTCTCCTTCTCATATTGAATAGAACATGCTGAACAATATCTTCTTCCTATAAAACCTGCTCGATTTGGATCAAGAAAATCAATCGTACAAATTTTATGATACCGTCCCAATTCCAAAACTCTTGAAATATCAGCTCCCTTAAAGGAAATGTGGCTTAGAATTTTCATCGTGGGTTGTCTTTCTAATGAGGACAATTTTCGGGTCCCATTCATTGTCATGGTACACCTAGCACAAATGATTGGATGATTTGGACCGTTGGCTTAGTGGGTCCACAGCCATGAATGTGTGAGAATAAGGCCGTTATGCTACCAAATGTAATCAATGGCTATGCCCATATGTGCGGTGGAAACATCCTCTGCTTTTCCTCTTGATTCTTATCAAAGAATGAAAGCAGAATTTGGACCTCTAATTATAAAGTTGATGGCGACTAATCGGGATAACAAGGTGGTTAAGGGAGCATCAAAAGCTCCAACGATCGCTTTGTAAGATTGCTCGTAAAAAAAAGAAAAAAAGTGGACAGCTCGATGCACAAAGCTCTCGCATATGCAGGCATTAGAGAAGGGACGGACTACAAGGGTCTATAATAAGCAGCCTTTTATTTTTTAAAAGGCTATTTTCATATTTCGAACCCGTGATTTTAAAGTCACACGACTACAACACTACTGTTACGCCAAAGCTCCTCTTCTTCTTACAAACATAACGACTCTTCTATTTTTTTGTTGTGATTTTCGACATCAAATGCTGATTGTGGAAGGTTGTTATGGTTATGTATTTTGGGAACCATGGACTTATTGGTTCTTTATCCTATGGCTAGGATTACCCGATTGTAATGTTATTGTCATCAGTAGACGTACGATTACTTGCATGGTGGCACCATTTATATAGAACAGCATGTATTTCGTTGGGTTATGCTGCCATCCTACTTAACTAGATAATTTCTACGGCTAAAGATCGGATCTCTCTCCTTATGTCGAGCTAATTCGATCATTGATAACGTGTAACTGATCGATTTCTCTCCACAACCAGATAATTAACAGCCCTAGTCGCCTATAATACAAACCATAACTTCTCAAAACATGTTAATGTACTCTTTTCCCTATTTCATTGGGTATCTAAAAGAAAAGAAAGAAAAAACAATGTATTCAAAAATATTTCTATAAAAATTTTAACTAAAAAATATAAAAACAAAATCCAAACGTAGCCTTAGAAACGGTACTAGTAGATGTTGGATTTTGATGATCCAATCAAGTTATGCATTAATGTGTCATATCATGCATGGATTATGGATAAAAAATAATCTTTCACTAGATGGTCTAATTAACCACTATTGGTTATTCTGTGGTGAAAGATGGATGTCTTGATGAGTTCAAAAGGAATGCTAGCTTTTAGAGGGCTAAGATCAATCCATATTCACACAAGTATTAGGATCATTGATGTTTTTCTTTTTTTTTTTTGGAAAAAAATCTTTTATCTTTTATGTCTGGACTTCTCTTTTTTGTAAGTTTTTAATGAATGTTTGCTGAATTTTATGAATATTTGTCCTATCAATTTATTTCCAAATCCGAAGGGGAGCCTTGGTGCAATGGTAAAAGTTGTTATCGTATGACCTTGAGGTCACGAGTTCAAGGCATGGAAACAGCCTTTTGCAAAATACAAGGTAAGGTTGCATACTATAGGCCCTTGTGGCCCACCCTTTCCCCGAACCCCACATATGCATGAGCTTTGTGCACCGGGCCTGCCCTTTATTTATTTCCAAATCCAAAACTTTGTAACTATTTCGTCATCCAAGGAAGAAGATGGCCTTGGCCTTTAACTATAACAGCCCACAATTTTAATTTCTTTTATGGCTAATTTTATTGTGTTAAAAGTGATTATGAAACCTCAAAATTTGAGTACGACACTAAGAACATCGAAATTGGAGTCCAAATGAAGAAGATATGGTCTTCCAAAAAAAATCCAAAAAAAAAAAAAACTACTTAAATGAAGGGACTGCCGCCCCCCCCCCCCCCCCCAACCTCGGGTTTAGATCCTCCCAAACTCGATGAAAAAAAAAAAACCCGATGAAAGAGAGAAGAGGAGAAGAAGAAAGAAGAAGAGGAAGGAGACAAAGAAGAGAGGAAGGAAAAAGGAAGGAGAGAAAGGAGAGGAGAGGAGAGAGGGAGTGAGAACCCACACATCAACAAGCTCAGCTCGTTTGGTGAAGGAGGGTTTGATAGTCACTGGAGAAACTAAGTTCACCGGTGATAGCAGCAACTCCAATCGGAGATCTCGCCGTTCAATCAAACCTCAAGGAGCTGGGGAACAAAACCCCTAGGTTCCATTGCCATTGGAGGAGAAACAACGTCGGATTGTGGTTGAGATTTGATAAATTAGTGATCTATGTTAGAAAACAGATCAGGCAATCTGAATCATCTGATATGTTACTGTGTAAACAGTAAAGTTAAATGTCTAATCGATGATCAGGCGCTACCAGCATATTTCCTACCCTCAAATTCAAATATATAAAAAACTCAAAAAGAATGGGTGACATGAATTGTTCATTATGTTTCTAATACCAATCAGATCAAAGGATATAACTATAAAATGTACTGAGGATTGTATTATGGAAATATTATGTAACTTCAAACTAAGATTTGATCTAGTTAGGGATCAAGAGTTTAAGGCCAATGAACGATAAAAGTAACTTACAATCACTCAAGAAGAGTGGTAAATAGCCAGTCTAGGACCAATGGTGTAGATTGGCAATCCAGTAACCATAGGTCATTTAGCTAGCTATCAACTAATAGCTAATGAAACATCCATAGCATAGAAATAAACATTGTCACTTCGCCTTGTAACGACTAGTACCGAGGACAAACTTAGAGGGAGCTTTTATATTGAAAAAGCTAAGAGAAGTCCTAGAATTATATATCTGAATGTGTTTATGTATTTTACAGATGCATGACTGATCAGGAGCATTTACGCGAACTGAATAATGTAGTTGCGCCAGTGAACTAGAAAAGCACCATTTGAGATAGGTAGAATTAAGAATTATAAGATTTTTGCTATATATACATATGTAGATGAGTTTCAAGCATTGAAACATGTCTTTTTAGTTTACGTGAAAGGTAAGATAAATGTGCATGCTGACATTGAATTATGATTAAATTGCTCATGTGTAAGCACATGTTGTACATTGTGATGTTTCAATGCATATGTTTATTCATAACATGAAGCATCCCGAGTGAGGTGGGTATCGAATGAGGTGACCTTGCAGAGGAAAATAAAAACCTTCAGGGTTAGCCCAAGTGAGGTGGGTACCGAATGAGGTGACTTTGCAGAGGAGCCTAAAGAAGATGATATTGTTTGTTGTACGCTTTGATATGTATAATAATGCGTGGGAATTTGGTAATGTAAAATGGTTCATAAGAGCTAAGGCTGTCATTAGGAAATGAAAATGATTTTTGAGTTTGACATGTAACTGCATATTTTACATTTCAAAGAATATGTTTTAGCAATGATGCATGGGTATTTTCTTCCAATTTGGCATGGATTCATGATCTTGATGAATGTTGAATGATTCTAAGTTAAATTGCATTGTAGTTTGCATTATTCAGCATGAATAAATTGATTTACATAAAAATATCATGATTCCTGTTTATAGATAATTGTATCTTATTCATCCTACACAAGTGCAAGCTTGCTGAGATATTGTACTTGTTTACAATATCTTAGAGCAGATATTGACTACTATTGATTTTACTAGTATTCCACTTTAAAACTCAATAGCTCTAAAACCACGATATAAGATCATTCTATATGATTTTTGCAATGGGGTAGTCATCTATGATAAGACTGTTAAGATGAATGGCTCAGGATCATGATATGGTTGCCCCCAGCTGCATATACTACAAAACTGACAGACGAGAAAGGAAAAGATGGCCCCCAGCTAAAAGTGCAAGAGAGTAATGGCAAGAGCATCTTCTCTATGTGACAAGAGAAAGGACCCGAGCCAGCCACTGGCCAGATTGATTAAGTAGAGCGCTTTCTCAAGTTACAATCTTTTTAGAGTGTTCATGCTTTAAGAGAGGCCAATCTGGTGGCCCACTACTTAGTGATTATTGCATCTACATTAGTTAAATGTTATTTTTTGCATGGAATCATGCATGTCATCATCTTCATCTTCATCTTCATCATCATTATTATTTTTACAAGTTCAATTACTTATACACTGTCATTCACACTTCTAAATCTAAGTCCTAACAAAAGAAAAAAGTGTCGGCTCAAATCTACAACTAAGTATACTTTTGAACAAGTGAGAAATTTGTCTACAATCAATTACACTAGACATTTATTATCCACCAACCATGTCAATTAAGAATTTGCTTTTGAATCGTAAAGGCTTCTTCAGTTGGTGGAACAAATCCAATGTTTTCATTTACATTAGCACAAGGTTTTTTCGTCTAGGTGAAATACTATTTTAAAGAAGATTTCTTCCTTCAGGGCTAAGCAAAGTACCCTACTGTACCTTTAAATAAATGGGTTTCTTTACAAAAATGCCATTACATTTTGACATTTTTCTAAAAATATCTTAATTTTTTTAATTTACCATTTTTTTTAGGTTTTCATCCTCCTTTCCTATTAATTTATACAAAATGTCAATATTACCCTTGTCTAATAGACATCAGATAGACATGTGGTCGTCTGAGAAGGCGTTAGAAATATGGACTGTCACATGGGGAGCAAGGCGGATGTCGAAAATTGGGGGTAGAGGTGCAGGCAACGTAAGGGGAGTGGGACTGGGGTGCTGTCTATTGCGTAGGGTAGAAAGGGGTCGCCAATGATCGGTGGACAGGGTGGTCTACCCAATGTCCTGGGGAGGGGGTGTGATCTGTGGATCGGATAGCACCTATGATGGGGGGCTATGGGGGATCTAGGGTTAACGGTGGGGGAGGTGGTTGCTATTGTAGCACCGACAGTTGTAGTGCCGGTGGGGGGCCACGAGTGCCAAAAAATGTGCAAAAACGAGGGGCTATCAAAAGGGATAAGGGTAATTCTGACATTTAGTAAAAACTAACAGGGAAAAAGAAATGAAAAACTAACGTAATGACAATTTTGCAAAGTTTCTAAAAACTTAATGGCATAGTTGCAAAATGCAGTAACTTAAATTCTCTCTTCCATCCTTCAATTTAGTCAATTTCGTTCGTCTTTTTGCGCCATTATTTTAGGCTGAAAAATCATAAGTGAGGCCTATTATTTTGATTGATCCAAACCATCTATCTGGTAAGTCATAATTAGATGAGACATGAATCAATACGAGTCTAGATCTCTATTTTATGTTGTTCCAAAGGCTTATAGATAATGTACAACTCATCCATATCCAAATGGCGATTAATCAGACAAATTGCTCAGATAAATGAATTTGTGGGTTCGACTGGTAGCCTTTCCCCGACTGAAAATGTACCGTCCATCATGCCGAAGGCTGGTTATCTGCATAAGGAGAGGAATCGTTGCATAGCGTAGTGCGCCCCACTTTGTTATGATGGGCCTCACAGCTCATAAATGGCTGACCAGACCTGTTCATCCGCTTAATCTCTCTTTGGATCATAAATGGTCTAGATCTTCTTCCCAGGGGCCAACGAGGTCCCAAATCATGCCTTACTCAATGTCCACTTTAGACGTGACATGTATGCAATTGGAATTCATGCAGGAGGGCCAACCTATAAAGTGGTAGCACAATCTTCAACCATAGAAAGCTAACAGTTGCATGCAAAATTAATCGGGAAGATTTGTTTAATTCGAACTCCTTAATTGTTTCTGCGAGACAAACATATTTTTCTAGAAAACTAGTAAATACTTCTACTAGGAGAAAAGGTTTTGACAATACGGTGTAGCATCTAAATGTGGCAGAAGCATATCAATGTGCAAATGTTGTCGGAGCAGCAAGGTCGATAAAATGGTCAGCAATTACGGAAACTGCTTTGGCAGCACAATCTTCAACCACAAAAAAAAGCTGATGGTTGCATGTGACACCGATACATGAATATATATAACCCAATTTATAACAACAAACAAAAGAAACTGCCCATGATTTGTTTGCCATGCGTACCAACTTAAAATATTTAAATTATACAAGAATTATATTCGACAAAGTATAGTATTTTGTAATTAGGCTGCATTTGGATATTGTTTTATGAGAAAAATTTCAGGCATCCAATATTCAAACACAGGATGATTGATGCTTTTCTTTTTCTTTTTCTTTTTTAAAAAATCTTTCTTCTTTTATATTCAGACTTACTCTCTTTTTTTTTTAAAAATTTTTTACTAATATTTGCTGAATTTTTTGAATATTTGTCCTATCGATTTATTTCCAAATCCAAAACATTGTAACTATTTCATCGTCGGGGGAAGAAGTTTGTCTTGGCCTTTAACCTAACTAGGAGTAGGTGTGGATAAGAGGTTGCTGGTGGGTCCTATCATCCACTATCTTATTGGTGGAAAGAATCCAAGTTAATTAAATTAAATTAAATAAAAATGGTTATATTATTTTGAAAAAAGACAGTAATTTCTCTTCATGATTGGTACCAAGACTGTTTCTTGTTATCAAAATATTTTTCTTAATCTTATTTCTCTTTGAGAAAGGGATCCGATTGATATTCAAGACTGGTTACAAAGTCCCGCCTAGCTAAGGCTTACTTTTCAATGATCTAACCTACTCATCTTGTTCATTGTTCCTTATTTGGGCTATTTGCAAAAAATTATGTATGTTGAATGCTTCTAGGTATTAGTTTTCTAGATTTAAAAAATTCAATGATTATCTTTAGAAACTCAAAATGGCAAAGCTAAAATCATCCAGCTGTCGTGCATTTTGATTTTTAACTAATCTAAGGGAGGATGAACAAGATAAACAGGCCAGATCATTCAAAGATGGAGATCACCTAGGCAAGATCCTAGAGTCGGTCTAGAAACTCAGCCCAAATAGCATTTGGCTTTCCATTTTCATGAAAAATTCTAGTGCACACATGACACATAATGTTTCAGGTAGGTATAAGAAAGTTGTTGTGGATGGCGTTGAAATTGCATGAAAAAAAATGGTTCCTTCTCTCCTAAAACACTGGTCGACTTACATGTGCGAAGTATATAGTTGAAGTTCATTCTTAGTCAAGATCAAACTCTTTTTTTTATTATAATTAGAATGTCACATACATGCCAACTTATTTCATTTTGCAAAAGAAAAAAATGAAATAACCAATAGCTTGTTCGTCCTAATCAATTATTCAATAAATTATTGACAAATATTTATAGCAATTGGTTGCAAATAACTTGGCATCTGCAATAGAATATGTTTGGTCACATGTTTAAGTTGTTGCTTTTTCCCTTAGCAGGGGATTAGATAAGTCTAAGTATGTGTGTGTGAGTGAGTGAGAGTACCTCAGTGCAATTTGCTTTGCAAATTTTCACTTGGATTTTTTTTATAGTAATTTTAAATGTGTTTTGTCAAATTTTGGTACCTTTGTTTAATATTTTTCTACAGAATAAATCAATTTTCTCTAAAAAAATTTGTCGCACTTCCTTTATCAATTTGGCAAAGACTGAAAACCAAAATAAATTGACTATTGTAATGGAATTGACAATTATAGTTGAGCTTGAAATGTTGGAAGTAGCTTCCAAAGTGGGTGGTTTGCTAATTATTAACATCACAATCCATATCAATCTCATCAAGATAATGCCTAACATAGGTGCCTATGTCGTATTAATTTATTAGTTTTGATAATTTCAGATCCCCAATATACTGTAGCATTTTCCGAATTTTAGGCAATATTTTTGAAAGATCAAACCCACGTGACTTGTTTGGGTTCTCTTAGATTACCTACATACCAAAAATTACTTCAATTATATTTTGGCAGCATGTGTTTATCTGTGCTTTAAATCATAGTCATTTACATTCAGAGATAAAAAAAAACTAATATGTGGTTAGAATTATTAATTTATCAAGATTTAATAGTTGAAAATTGAACTAAGATGGGAAAGCTCATTGAACTTAACTTTATCTTGAGATTGAGGCCTCCCTGCTATCATGCTTACTCAAGGATCACGAGCCTTGTTTAGTATTGACTTGACAATTGGGTTCTCTTAGCATGTTTAGAATTTTAGGCAATATTTTCGGAAGATCAAACCCATGTAACTTGCTTGGGTTCTCTTAGATTACGTACATACCAAAAATAGCTTCAATTGGATTTTGGTAGCACACGTTTCTTTGTTCTTTAAATCATAATAATTTACATATAGAGATTTAAAAAAAACAATGAGTAGTTAGAATTATTAATTTATGAAGATCTAATAGTTGAAAAATAAACTAAGATGGCTAGGGTAGAGGGAAAGCTCATTAAACTTAACTTTATTATAAGATTGAGGCCTCCCATCCATCAAACTTATTCAAGGATCATGGACCTTGTTTAGTGTTATTCGACAATTGGCAATTTCGAATGGAACACTACAACAATCACGGTGATGTCGCGGAAGCTGACGGGGCCATAACCCTCAGGTCCCAGGATCCACACTTGGCTCTCTCGTAGAAAAAGTCTTCCATCCATTCTTTTCAAGCAGGCTATCAACACAAATTGAATGGGAAAATTAAACATCAAAATGGTAAAGAAGATAGTCTTCTTCTAGAACATACTAGGAACCCCATCAAAAATGTCAAGAAGATAATTAAAAGAAACCAATTATCTCTCTCTAATCTAATTTGGAAGTTAGCCTTGATGAGTGGGTGGGTCGTGCCTTTTGGACCCATTTTTCAGAGAAAAAGACCATGAAATCTTCAACTAGTTTGATCCTTTTTCTTCTTTGGAAGGAGAAAGTCATTGTCAGTTTGTTATCTTTTCTGACCACAGATATTATCATAAAGCCTTGTGGTTCTTTGTGTTCAAGTGCATTGCTCAAATATTTAACACCAATCCTTTTCTAGAGCTTTTCTTATATTTATATGAAGGCACGCTGGCATGCATTTTAGAAGATCTAACTCATTCATCTCATTGCTCCAGCTTTAGATATAAGATCGCAATGATTTGACAATTCTAGCATATCAAAACCATCTTTTTTGGAATTAAACACAAACTATTATCTTAAAGAAAAATCCCATAAATCGGAGTTTACACCTTGTGATTTCTTTGAAACCTGTGGACCGGTTGATCAATTTGCCGTTTTGATGCAGCCCTTATTTGTACACAATCGACCGTCGATTTTCCTTCCGAAAATGTGATTTGCACGTGGATCGGATCCTGAGATGACAAGTGGATCATCTGGCTTATAATTAATAATAAATTAGCCTTAAATGTGAGGTTAGGGAACTTGTGATCATGATTAGTGGATCCTTGTGAGTTAGGGGCAGAATATGATGTTCCTATGGCAATCTATTTAATTGTATCGAAAGATCCAATAAATTAGAGTTTTTCTATTCGACCAGTTCGTGTGTTCTAATCCATTAGAAGGGATCAATCCTAAACCAGCCATATCATCCTTTTTTTCTTATATACGGGGCAGAGGACCTCACTAAGTCAGCTCTTATATATGAAATCGAGCAATCCGAAGAAATGTCTTGGCCCTTGCGTAGATATAATTAGAATAAAAAAATAAAGAAATTGGGATTGCTCGATCCCGTCAAAACATTGACAGTCTAGATTACGTTAAAAATGGTGCTACCGGTCCCCATAAAAAGTAAAAATCCTATTTTCATAGTCCCATCTATACACAAAGATGAGAATAAACTAATACTTACGCCCTCACTGAACAGAGCTAGGAACAGTGCCGAAGCAGAATAACGTAATTAGAAGACAAGAAAGGTTACTGAAGAGTAAAACGACAGTAATGCGCGATGAGAACAGGCTTCACATCTAATTGATCTAAGTCGCTCATCTGATCTAAATGGCTTTAGGGCCTCATGTTTAGACGAAGAGCTTTGCATCTGGTTGATCTAATCTATTCATCTGTGATCTCAAGTTCACACAATGACAACTCTACCAATAGGTCAAGACTTCCTTTCAATGTCTACAAATATTGGTACGAAAGATATCTAGCAATACTACCATTGGGATATGAGCATCCAAATACCTATGATTCTGGTTAGTGATTGTGGACCATTCTTCGTCAAAGTTTTCCATGATCATTCCTTATGATTGGAGCACATATTGTATATGTAAGCGTCATCAGATCCACACGATTTCTAAATTATTAGACATTGGAATCCAGACACCTAACATGAACGGATTCGATTAACAAAAAAATGAGCCCTTCATCTAAAATTAGAGCACCACAAGGCAACTTAGATGCGGTCCCACTTTACCTTAGCAATTGGTTACCCAAATACCATAATAATTCTCATAATAAACATAAACCAAAAATTCGAACATTATCTCAAATAAAGGGCATTTTTGTCATTTGGCACATTCACGAATTTCGCTCTTAATGTTTAAAGCCCAATGTCCGTTCCGTCAAAGGTAACCCCCACTTTCTCTCTCCGTACGTACACACACACACACACACACTCTCTCTCTCTCTCTCTCTCTCTCTCTCTCTCTCTCTCTCTCTCTCTCTCTACTTTCTCTTTCTAGACTCTCACTAAGCTTTCTTCTCAAACTCGAAAACCAAAACGCAGAATACAGCTAGCAGACCAAAAGCCAGAAATCTAAAACCCCCTAAAAACCCGCTTCCGATCAGTTTTTCCGGTATGCTTCCCCAACAAAAACCCTCAGAATCCGACCGTCCGATTAATGCCCAAGCCATCCAACCCTCGTCCCCCCGTTTCTCGTCCTCTTTCCCCATCCCAACATCCGGGGCCCACCGTAAGATCGCTATCGCCGTCGATCTCAGCGACGAATCTGCCTTCGCCGTAAAATGGGCCGTCCAGAACTACCTCCGTCCCGGCGACGCCGTAATCCTCCTCCACGTACGACCAACCAGCGTACTGTATGGTGCGGATTGGGGCTCGATTGATCTCTCAGTTGATACGGATGAAGAATCGCAGCAGAAATTGGAAGATGATTTTGATGCATTTACGACTACGAAAGCTTCCGATATTGCTCAGCCGTTGGTTGAAGCGCAGATTCCGTTCAAGATCCATATAGTGAAGGATCATGATATGAAGGAGAGGCTCTGTTTGGAGGTTGAACGGCTGGGATTGAGTGCGGTGATAATGGGAAGTCGAGGGTTTGGTGCTTCGAAGAGGACTGGCAAAGGAAGGCTGGGGAGTGTGAGTGATTACTGTGTGCATCACTGTGTATGTCCTGTGGTCGTTGTGAGATATCCGGATGAGAAGGAAGGTGGGGATGTGACTGCGACGAACGCTGCGGAGAAGGGTGCGGAGTTGCATCCAGTGCCCGAGGAGGAGGTCGAGTATCATGATGCCGATGATGAACAGAAAGGTAAAGGAAAAATCTCTCATTTTTTTGCAATTTTTTTTAAAATTTGTGGTGCTTCTGTAGTATTATTTATTGGATTTTGTTTCCAGTTTAGGAGTTGTTTGGTTGCTTTGATAGTGGAAACAGTGGAAATGTGGGCTGTTTTGGTCAGTTTTGAAGTTTTTTGTTTATGTGTGGTGTTTTGGGAGTTGCTTTGGATTGAGTGATGGTTGGTTTAGTTTGGATTGGGCGTGTTTGATTGTTGTGTTTGTGAAATGGTGGAAAGGTAGGAACTTTTTGTTATTTTTTATTTTTATTTTTATTTTGGAGTTTGGGCACTTCTTTTGCAACATGGAGTTTCATATAATTTGTGTACGATTTTGCTTTCTTAATGGTTTCTGTTTGAGTTTTATTTGGTTCCTTTTTTCTCCTACGAATGGGAGTTGTTTATGTGATCATGTACATATTTAGATTTAACATTTTGGTTTAATCATTTGAGGTAATTATTTGGGTAAATTACATAGCTTGGTTTCAATTTTGGAGATTGTGTTGTTTGTGCTGCTAGTGAGAGTCTAGAGAGAACTTAGGATATTTTGATGTGTCCTTTCAATCTTTTATTGGTTATGGTGTTAATGACTCAATGGATTTACCGTCGGTTTTGGGTCCCTGATATCTGTTTATTTGATGACGCATTTGTGAAGTGTCATCTTGTGCTGAGATAACCATTCATCTCCAATGGTGATTACAAACTCTCTATTCTTAGTTGCCATTTTGATGAATGCTCTCCAGTACTTGTTCTTGTGTTGATATTCCTTTCATCTCCAATAGTGATTATTAAGAAGGCTGGAACTGGGCTCAGACTTACTAGTTTGATTAGTAGATCTCTTTAGTTCAGTGACAAGGTCTAGGATTTACTAACTACACCTTGAACTGGCTTTCGTCGAAATTGGGAGGATTCTAGAATTGGTTTATGATTCAAAAATTTATGCTTTTAGTTTTCCAAACTTTTGACTTATCATCCTATTTGACTTTCCCAATTTTTTCATCTGTAATAGAAAAAGAAGAGAGAGGAAGAAGGTATTTCTTTGCTGCCACATCCGTTCATTCCCACTTCAAGTAGATTCGTCTTCTTCAATCAAGTGTTCTGCGTGTTTGTTTTCTCTTCCTTACTACCACTTTGAATTAGAACTTTGGGGAAAAGTTTCTTGTGGCAAATGCTTTTTGACTCCTCTGTTATTGGCCCAGATGTATCTCTGCAATGTTGCCAGTTCTGAGAGAAGACCAGATATCAACTGTTAAATATCCTACAACATTGGCACCATGGTGATCAGTTTCCGATTCAGAGGCAATTCAGTTGAGCTTATATTCAGTGTTTCAGGACCAGAGACTCATGCCAGTTTAGTAAATGAGTTTCATGACCCGTTGGTCTTGTAAATTGTTCAGTAAATACTATGGTTCCAGCGTCCAATATCTTCATTACAAAGATATCATGGTTCCAACCTCCAATTTATTTATTATCTCACAATTAGCCTAAAACTTAGGATTTCCTGATGGTACTTAAATACTTTCAATATTTTTGTATTCACAAACCTTTGTGAAGCACAAACTTGTGGATTATTCCTAGTTTGACCCCACTATTGACTTTCTTACCTGTACATTCCGTGACTGGTAATTATTTGTAGTGACTTTCTTCCCTGTACGTTCCTTGAATGTTACCATTTTCAAACCACTTAAAAATGGATCCTTGATTTTGAACTTCTCGTGTACTATCATTGGGAAGGATAAATATATGAATTGCAACATTTGAGTTGTCAGTTACATTTAGGTTGTTATTAACTATCAATGGGCAGAATTCAGTCCCTTCGTCTTGGTGACAAAAAAATGGAAAACTCAAATAAAATAATAAGAGGAATGGGAAACAATCCATCTTGCCTTGTCCCCCATGAGCTTTAAAGTCCTTTTCCATTCATAGGGAAACAATATTGCTGCTAAAATGGACTTGGTAATTCATGTTTCTGTTAGCAAGTCCTATTCAACATAGTCATGCTTTTTCCACTTCCAGCTGACGTGTAAAATATTTTTGTCCTTTTATTTGTCAGCTTGGGGACAATGCTTTAGAATTAACCTGCTCTTTAATTTTAGCATGTATATGGCTGTTGTCTGCTTTGTTGTGATGTAGGACAGCATGCAAAATAACCTAATCTATATGCTGAGATCAGATGAGAATTAACTTAAATAAGAAAACATAAATTAAACCACAACAAACACTTCAACATGTAGAAAATCAGTCTTAATTAGCAAGAATAGTTTACAATGAGTTACAGGATTTGCCAACTGGCCCAGATCTCTACTGATTAAGGTAAGATCAAAGTTTCAATCTGGAACGTCCCTCTAACCGACGAACGGTCCTGATTAAGCTTCGGATCCAGGGTTCAGGAATTTTGTGCAGGATAAGAATTCTAGGTTATTACTGACGCAAATAACGTTAACACACGCAGCTCATAAATTGCCCTTTAAAAGACAAGTTAGAAAAGTACTGACTTACAGGGCATGATGAAACAAAAGTGATTCAGCCTTGTGTCGAATGTGGCTTCATGCCCATGGGAAGGAAGCTAGAACTAGGAATCCACCAAGTCTAACAAAATTTTCATTCATTATTCATAAAAAAACTACTCAAACAAAAGAGAAAATGATCTTAAGTAGGGAACACCCAACCCTAATCTAAAAAAGACAAAATTGCCCCTACTTAAGTCATAACACACTAAGAAACCTAATACTCTTAGCGGTAAATATCCCAAGTAAACTAAACTGTAACATAACATTAAAAAAAGAAAAAGTGGGATGATGGTCTGCTCTATTCTTTTTGAGTTTTGTCTCGTGTGAAGGCTGTTTTTTCCGTTTCCCCTTTACCTGGTTCCTATTATTTCCAAAGGTTGAGTCATAAGTTAACTCAAAGGCTCATAGCAATAAAATTTGATGCATAAGTTTATCATTAGAGAAGCTTTAGTACATGCCAAAATTGATATCAGGAAGAAGAACAATGAAATGGTCTCCAAAGATGCACACATCGTTGGCTTTAGTATATTATTCTAATATACTTCTTGCCATCAACAAGTGGTTGGATAATGTCAAGTCTCAAAAGACCCCCAGATGTGGTGATGATTTTGGGTGGAAACAATTTTGAATATTTACTTTGAGATTTTTGGCCCAAGTTTGATTCTTTTGGAGTTGCATTTTTTACAATGAAATCTCAATTGAGTGCCTTAGGGTGTTTGGAGAAGTCCAATAGACTATGTATATTGAGGCTATTTGTTGATGTTTTCTGCAAGTGCATGGGCTATTGTAGTATAGCTATGCAAATACGGGTCGAATCCATAGGAACTCGCTTTAAGTGGAGTTTTTAATAAAATTTAATTATTTAAAACCTAAAGAAAATAACAAAACTAACCTAACTATTCATATTTATTCAGTTGATGCACTTTACATAACTTTCAATTCCAGAAAACATAAAACAAAACTAATCAAACATCCCTGAATTACACTGTCCGTGAATAGCATTGTCCCTGGATAACACTGTCAAAAGATGGATAAATAAAGCTTAAATAGAACAGGGACACAGATGTAAATAAAATGGGGATACAGATGTAAATAAACAGGGGGCTCATATGTCATTAATGAAAATGAATAGAAATGTCATTGCATTTAAACAGGAAGGGTAAAATCGTAATTTTATTTAAAATCTGGTTTTTAACAAAAACCAGACAAAACCCCACGAAGGAGAACGTCGGTGGAGAAGGAGATGGAGCCGGAGGAGAAAAGAAAAGGAAAGGAACGAGCGAGGAAAACCCACTTCGGGTTTTCTTCTCCGGACCATCCGGTGAAGAGAAAAATGCCGGGTCCTATGGTGATTAACGCCAAAACTGGAGAAATTGGCTTTTCCAGACTGGTCAAACTGGCCAAACGGCGATGTAGATGGGCGTCGCACGGTCAAGCTAGAATCGCCTCGCCTTGCTCCTGGATAGTGGAAGATCTTTGTACTCTGGGCGTTGTCCAGTGATTCTGATCTGGGCTTGGATGCTCGTCTGAAGAGGAAAAACGATGCCTTTTTTGGGCGTCGTCTAGGTCCTGGTGTAGGTAACGCCGGCTACCTGGGTTTATGCGGGCAGAACAGATGAGGGGAAAAGCTGGTGCAATGGATTGGGAGTCAGGCAAACAAGGGAAAGTGGGTGATGGGGATGGATCTGGGTTTTGGGTTGATGTGGTGAAGTAGATGGATTGAAGCAGAGATGGGTGCGGTGGAAACGGGAAGCTTGAGACTAAGAAGAGGTGAATGTGGAGATTACAAGAGAGAGGTGGAAAGATGCACACGAGGGGGAAAGACAGATGGTAACAATAGAGAATTGCTAAGAGACTAAATGAATGCGGACGAAGGAGAAAAAAAATACGATGCAAACAACCTAATTTGGAAATATAGAAAAGCAAGCAATGTAAAACAAATCAGAACTTCCAACTCCCAAACTCTTAAAGAAGAAAATGTTAATGAGAAACAACACAAGGACAAAAACTGCCCCTCTCCATATGGTTCCCCCTATTTATAAATTATTTGTTTTGTCTCTCCTACTCTTCCTCAAACTCTATCCTTGAAGAGTTAGAGTCATATTGGGAAACTTTATTCTCTTTCAATTAGAATTCTTCCTCAATTAGGCCTCTTCTTCCTTAGGAACTTCTATTCCATTAGGATTATTCACTTGATCTGCATCGTTGAAATTAGACCTGATCCATCCAACCCTCCTTTAGTTGATCTGCAAAATAAAAGACTAAATTAGAATAATCAAAACCGTACATTAATCCTCTAATAAGCTCTAATGATCATCTAACCGTTGATTTTGAAAATTTAAAGTTTGGATGGTTAATCAAGCTAAATTTTGCAATTTGGACGGTTAGATGATCTAAGTGAATGCTAAACTATGGGTCTTTTAGTCAAAATTGAACACTTAACACTATTGTAGGAGATTTGACTTCCCTTTAATAGATCACATCTAATTCACTATATAAGTCGAGTTTACAGAATGCTTGAAGGGGTTTCTTCTGAAGCATTGTATTGTATTGTCTGTGTATGATTTTTATTTATATATTTCTTTTGAATGGTGGTTTCTGTTTATTTTCAGCACTTAATATTTCCCTTGCTGATTTCTTCTCCAAGTTGGATTTCATTGTTCTCTTTCATGGTGAATGATGCAGATTGAAATTTTCTCATTAGCATCTTCTTTGCTTTAATATCTGCTTGCTGAAAAAAATTTCGTGGGACCAAACAACCTTTTTTGTTGGAATTTTTTCCCTCACTTCAGACTTTCAACTTTTATCTGTGTGCTCAAGTCCTTCAGCGTTTACAATTTACTGATCCTTCTCATGGAATGGTATCTAATTTAGTGTCCACATGATTTTACCTAAACTTTTTTCAGATTGTGCATGTGCTCATTGCTTGATTACTGTGATTTGTACCTCTCCCAGAGTCTCACCAACTACTGTGCCTGCTTGCAATATATTCAAAAATCTGATCACCTTAATGTTTCTATACTTTGAGAAGTATAAAATTGTTATTTCTCATGAGTTTTTTGATAAAATTCCAAACACTATGCATGTGCTCTATGTTTGATCATATTGTTCTGTGCCTCTCCAAGAGTCTTGCCAACTACAGGGCCTTGTTGCAATAATTTGCTTTTGGGACTCATATCTGTCCCTTCTAAAATTCAATTATCTGGTGGACTTTAAGTTCTAAAGTTTGGGAAACAAGATTACTGATTCTTATACAACTTGTGGAGATCTTTGGTGTGATGTCAAAACAATAGTTTTTAGAATAATTATTTATCATGGGAATGTTAATGAGATTGGCTGCAGTCTTGATTATATATATAAAAGGGCAGCCCTGGTGCAAAAAGCCCCATCCTATGCAGGGTCCGGGGAGGGGGAGGACCACAAGGCCCTATACACAGCATTACCCTGTAGTTTACAAGAGGCTGTTTTCACGGCTTGAACCCGTGACCTCAAGGTCACATGGTGACAACGATTACCATTGCATCAAGGCTCCCTTTCATTTTCTCAGATATATATATATATATATATATATATATATATATATATATATATATCTTTGACTTATAGTCCTTTTTCATTGTTTGCCTTATTATTGTTGTACGTCCATTCAAGTTTCTGATGAAGCAGGCAGGTGTGATATTGTGGTTATTCCATCTCTTTTCAGGTTTTTCTTCTCTTTGGGTTGTTTTTTCTGGTCCACTGAAATTATTGACAGAAGCTCCTTATCTGTTTGTGTTTTGTTTGGTAGGAACACAGAAAATAAGTTGAACCTGGTAATTGGTTCAGTTAAATCCAGGATCAATATTGTGTGATATATTAGAGACCTAGTAAATTAAACACATTTCATGAGAAGAAATGGTCCCTTGTGTTCTTATGGCTAGTGCAGCCTTCAGTGATTTCCATCAAAACAGCTGAGATGTTTTCTTGATATGGTACAACATTCTCTAAGTGGGTCATAGTGGGGTGCACAAGATAGATCTATTGTACTCCTTGATAAATAGCCATTTGCTTCTTATTGTGTGCTATGTAGTTAAAGGCGCGCCTAGGTGCTAGTCAACAGGTAAGCGCCTGGGAGGGGGCCAGGCGCAGAGGAAATGAGGCGCGGTCGCCTAGGCGAGCGCCTGGGTGCGCCTGGGCCCCCCCTTTCAGGAGTGCCTCCGACTCCAGGCGCAGACCACTTAACCCGGTAACATATAAATCTCGTTTTTTGTTTCGTTTTTCACCTTCCAACCCTAATTTCAATCTTCCAACCTCCTGAGAAGGTGAAAACGACCACTCCTTTTAGATCTTTCACAGATCTAAGCAAAAAAAGGTATGGATTTATGAATTTTAGAACGTGTATACAGTTCCTATAAAAAACAGTACCGTTTAAAAAAAAAAAAAAAAATGTTTTTGTCAACTATTTTCCATAGATCTTGATGGGTTTTAGTTCTATATGTATAAGAAAACATTCCATTTGAGTTTTATACTTCTTTGCTCTAGATTTGATTTTGTTTTTAGGTTTTTTACTGTTTTTCCAAAAAAATCAGTTACGGAAATTAAAAAAAGTCATCATTTTTTCATTTTTCTTCATTGAAACGTATTTCTTTTCTCATATATAGCCTTCCCATGTTTGTGTCTTCGTGTGTGATAATTTATTCATCTTTTTTTTTTGTAATTTAGGGTTATTTATTTAATTTTTTCAAAAAAAAAAAGTTACGAAAATTAGGAAAAATTTGTTCTTTTTTATATTTATTAGTTAATACCTATTCTTATCCACATATATAGCTTACTCATGCTTGTATCTTCATGTATGATGTACTTTTTCATGCTTTTTTTGTATTGTAGTGTTATTTTGTTCAAATTTTCCAAAAATAAAACTTACGAAAATTAGAAAAAAATTGTTTTATTTACATTTATTAGTTAATACCTATTCTTATACACATATATAGCTTTCCCATGCTTGTGTCTTCATGTATGCTGTATTTTTCATGCTTTTTTTTTTTTTTTGTATTTTTAGCTAATTTTTAATTATGAAAAATATAATTTTGCGCCTCAGGTTCCAGGCACGCGCCAGGCTCCAGGCGCACCCCTTTGCACCTCGGTGCGCCTCGTGCCTTTAACTACATAGATTGTGTGTGTGTGGAAATTCTTCATGAGCATAGTGCAAGTGTTTTCTAATTTTAACATGAGTACTTTTGACCCCTGCCATCAACTTCATATCTCCCCTGCTTGCAATATGAATGGTACTTTGAGAAATATTTACTGGGATGTTACTTTTGCTGAAGACCTAATTCTCATGGGATCCTACAGCTTTTAGGCAATGCCAAGACAAAGGGTGCATGGATATTTTAGACATTCTGTAAATCTACATTGATAAGATACCTCCTAGAGGCATCTCAAAATAATTTGGAGTTTGTTGATTTGCTTAATTGGGAGTGCAAGTGATAGAGTCACTGAAGAACAGAAATGATAATACAGATACCCAATCATTGACAAACCATGTTTATTCTGTTACATGTTGGCCAGTAGTTCTTATTGAGTTCTTTGCATGGCTCATGAGGCTGCTCTTTGGACGGAATTTTCTTGCTGCAGAATATATGTATTATGAATCTTGTAGCTTGTATTCACTTGATTGATTTTCTTCTCCATACCTGTATTGAGAATCATTATCCATAGATCATTACTTAAACACGGAGGTTATAATGGTTATGAGTTAATCCACCTCTTTTGGAATCAACATGTAGGCTATATGTTTGTGTTTGCTATGTAAACATAGATGCATTGCATGTAACGGCTATGCATCATGTAATTCACATCATAATACTCTAAAAGCCCTACCATCAGATGGTCCTTTCATCATTTCCTTTAAAATTACAAATGACATCCATTCCTTTTACTTTTCAAGTACTTGATATTATTATTTGCTTAGGTCCCAACAATAATGATTTTCTTTTTGTTTCAGAAGCTTGAAAAGTATCAGTTCATGGTGTGGTCCTCTTGAATTCAGGTGAAGTTACATCCTTCATGTTAGGAATCCTTCATGACTTATTTTATTGTTTATTAGCAAGTTCAGTTCTGCCCCAAAAGAATTCCACACTCCTGGGATTTGACGGCAGACTTGAAAAGCCATCTACAGACACTTTATGGTTGATCATTCCGGATAACTCTTTCATTGCATGTTCTAATGTTAATTTGATATTGCAATTCATTTGTACAAAATACTTGTGAGGCCTGTTGTTTTGACGTCTTCTTGTACTTGATCTTCAAGGATTGTATCTAGGTGTTGTATTTGTAGCATCCAAATTGTACTTCTCTACATGATAGTTTGGTGTCAGTTTGGTCATGTTTCGCGCATGTCATGATAGACATTAACGGACTAAAGCATCACTTCATTTTTGCATTATGTATGCCACATCTTTTCCATACTGTATTCCGTTAGTAGGATAATTTCCACCACCTGCATTGCAACCCCTCTACAATGATCATGTAAGATGCCAGGACGTCATTTGCTTATGGATGTTTGATCTGTTGTACCTTGCAGAATGAAGATGAACTACTCATGGGTGATAGAGGAGCCAGAGCATTTGATGCTGCACTTATCGGGTGGATTCATGCCATGTTATGGAATGATGGTAGTTTTTTTGCTACTCTACTGCTTGTCAACTGCTTCACAGATAAACTGGATCCTTGATGGTATTGTATCTTTTGGGTTCGTTGGATTCTTGTAGTTCATCAAATGGTCCTACTGCTTCTCTTGTTAAATATCACTGTTATAACAGTTTCACTGTTTGCAAATGCCGATTTGGTTGTTGGGCTGCCTCTTAAATCTCAAATTGTCAGATAGGCTTACTGATCTGTATAAGAAACCAGAAATTATGCTATGCCTTGCTTTCCATGTTTACTTTTTCAGAGCAAGCCTCCACAAATATGTGGTTTGAATCATTTAAAAGATAAGTACATGGACCAAGTAAAGAAAACAATGATGTCTGCCTGCTCGTGTAGAGTCCAGGGATTTGTGCACATAGCTAAAGCCTAGAGATTTATGTGGTCATTGGTGTTCCACAGAGTTCCTTATGATGTCATCTAGTGATAAATCAGCTCCAACGCAGGTCTTCCGAACTGCAACCTTGTAGTTTCCTGCTTCCATTACTGATACATTCGATAGAACAAAACCCGGTAGATGAGGCGTCCCATAGTAACAAACTGGGCCTACTCCAATTGCTTGGGGTCCAATCAGCGAGGCCTATTTGATCCAGTTTATGCAATTGTATTGGCATTCTTCATATTTGATTGTAGCCTAAATGCATTATGGGCATGCCGGATTGTATAAGCCTTAGAGTCGGTCGCAAGTGTTCCACTATGGGTCATAAACGATGAGTAATTGCCACTGGATTCATATACTCAATTTGATGGAATTGTTAGATCTGTACATTTTTTTTGTACAAGCGCAGGATTACTAAGAGAAACCATTCAAACGCTCCTGGATCTGTCCATCATCCAAAGGACTTAATGGATTCGCTCTCTTTAGCCCTTATTAATATCTTGATCAGAAGAACTAGTCAATCATTTTGTGGAGATGGTCATGAAAAAGTCTTTGAACTATTCTATTTCATATTCTTAACTTCACTCACGTGCCATGATGTGTTGCATGTACACCAGACTACAGTGCATACTAGAAGCTGTCTTTCATGCCCCATATTCTAGATGAAATCTGTGATTCCGTTCCATTTTATTTTCTGTAGTATGAACTGATGAATTTGCTCACAACTTGATCTGAAGACGAAGAGGTCTACTTATTAATATAGATTAAATGAGTAATTGTGTGCTCTTCTTATACAGGTTTCATAGATTTTGCTAGACCAGCCAATCTTTTAATGTTAAGCATATAATGCCGAATAAAAGGATAGATTGTGGGTGCTTGATGCAACACGGAAAAGCAGTAGTTGGAAGTTGGGGGAAAAAGCAAATAGAGAAAGTAATGGATTGAGCTCTTTCTTCGCTCCTTTTCAATGAGATCGGTTTCTTTTAGGGATTAAGGAAAAGTTGTATGGCAGTTCCCGTGAATACCCCATACGGAGTATATTTTTAGTCGACCTTCCAATTTGGGATCTAATATAAATCATTGCAAATTTGCGACCATGCTTAATCCCCACATTCAGCTACCAATGAATGGTTATGATTAGAAGTTAGAACCCAATACTTTCTACCCCTATGTATCTTAACGCCAGGTACTGCCAACGGCCATGGTGTCATGATGCTAGTCTCTTGAACCATGATCAGCTGTAGAATGTCCCAAAGAAAGATGAATTTGTCACTTGTAAGAGTAAAATAAGGTTAGAAGAATCTTATGAATGCATTACGACCTTGTTTATTGTGATTAAAGTTTGGCTCTGGACACCAATTACAGTCAAATGGGTTAGAATTATTCAATCATTTCTTCGAGACTTTTATTGAGGAAGATATTTATCCTGGTAAACAGAGATTAATTTATTCAAACGACTAGACGATGGCTCCTCTCTCAGATTTGGAATGAACTCATGCTTTCTTTGATCTTTTCCTACTAGTACCAAAGATTTTAGAAACGATTGCCAAAGCCGGCTCATGCCTGAAAGAAGCCAAAGCAAATACAAATGTTATTCTTACCGAAATGGGAATAATCTGTAAAATAAATTCAGTATATACAAGCTCACATGAAACGTCCATTTCTGCAAGTGAAATTAGACGTTGCTTTGGCAATTGGAGATTTCATGAACAAAGAAATGAAGACAAATATCCTTGCATTGGCCATCGGATTTTTCATAAAAAAGAAAAGAAAACAAATCTCTTAATTTAACCTCCATTATTTAGTTTCTTCCAATTTCTCAATTTTGCCATCATCTTCCACAATATTGTCGATGTCGCATAAATGAAATAAAAATAATTTTTATAAGAAAAATAATAAGAATATACCTATTTGAAATAACATACACACCCACATAAGTGTCATTTGATGCTTTTTGAGGTGTCAAAAAAGCATCAAATGGGCGTTCATACTATTTGAAGTGGTTTTCTAATAATTTCCCTTTTTAATGTCTCAATGTAACATTCTTTCTCTGCAACGATATGAACCCAATTTTTTTGTTTTCCCAAGCTCTATGAAACTTTACCGTCAATAGAAAAAAAGAACAGGATTCTTCAATGCAAAATTTATGCGGAAACTGTGACTACGCATGCTTTTATAATTTCTAATGAGAAAAATATGCAACCCACTACAAACGCGCGCTATCTCGGATCATTAACCGAAACAAAGATATTAGCAAAAGTAGGAAAGATCGATAGTTACTGGAGATGAAAATGAAATGTTAAAGAGAGACGACTTTGACATTGAAAAAGAGGAATTATATATTAGTGCATGACATTACAGTCGCCCACTTTTGCAGGATGAGCAGTGTCTTTGGTTGATCAGACTTGTTCGTCTAATTTCTTTGGCAGCAATACCCAGCTTTGGTTGCTTCTTACTAGTTGATTATGGACCATTTACTAAAGACTTTAATAATAAAAAAAAAGCATATTTCATCAAATTCTCAGGTCGTCGCTGTTTTTAGAGCATTGGCCATCCAAAGATGAGAAATTCAGATGGGTAGGTCAGACCAAGCATAAGTAGGGATCATCATGCAAAGAAGTGGATGACGCTCATGTACATTAATATCATTCCTCTTAGGTTTTCTAATATAATTTCTACCCCATAAATGCTAAAGAGAAATCTATTAAAATGGACTAACTAAAAAACATCAAAATGCTAAAGATTATGCTTTTACTCTGCAAGATTGTAGTACTATGCAAGACTACAATCTTGCTCAACTAATCGGTAGAAGTGGACCTTCTTGCTCAACCGTTGGATTTAAATGCCAACTCCTAGGCAGGTCCTGAGACCGTGTAGTGTTATCAGGGTCCTAGTAAGTGGGTCCACATCTACTTCAGATTAGACAGGTTCTAAAACTAATTAGCTTGCTAAATGAATACGGAGGAATCACCAGTCACCCAGCATGCTGGTCCCCTTGGGATCACACAGCATACTACCCTCTCTAGATCAACCTTGGATCGTGTATATGTTGTTTCAAAATGGTACCGGCAGCAGAGTCCATTAGACAAATCTCTCATCTTCTGAGCTATATCACAGGCGATGAGTAAAATATCATGCCCATTCAACGATGCGAACCACCGGCAGATGGTACCAGCGTCTTCTACGACGATCTCGTATTCGTCAGTTAGCTGTCCCAGTAAAGGCTGTTTGGCACACGGATAGCAATCCGCGGACTCAGCTACCCATTGGTAGTGATTCTCTATGCAGCCCAAGAATGTGGTTGAGAAATAGCAAGGACAAAATCAGTAATATATGGAAAACGCACAGATCGTCATCAACATGCCAAACAGCCCGATTTCTCTGCGTCTTCGAGAGGAAGAAAAGGTATACAGCACTGAATGGTTTCGTCAACTGGATCATGTGTGAACCCAAAAAGGTGCTTCCAAAAGAAGTTGGTATAAGTAGATTAGAGTGAGTTGCAGCTAACAGAGGATGCATAAATAGAACACAAGCAGCAACAACCAAACGATAAAACAAGTAATGAAACTAATAATACCTGAAGTCTGAAAGAAATATAACATAATGATTATCTGAAACAAATATAACATGCCAATTATCTGAAACATGAATCATTACTTGTTGTCTCTGGCCATAAGCACAAAATCCTCCGAAGCACCGTCAAGAGTTCCCTCACTTCGGCTACGGCGCATATTATCACTCGTCTGCAAGGGTACCAGTTTGCTTCTAACATTTGAGTGATGATGAGTCCCTTTTGCCCGATTAGGTGGCAAGGGCACATGGCGACCCTTGGACCGTTTTGGAGATTCTGTAGCTTGAGTCTGCCGGTTATGGCTGGATGAAGATGCTAACTTATGAATTCCTTTAGCATGGCTTCCTCTTCGAAGAATCTTATGATCTGATCTAACTCCACGATCAAACTGATAGGCAGTAATGGATTGAGCAGGCCGATCAATAACTTCTTTGGATGAGCCACTCCTGATTGTGTGCCTGTTGAAGCAGACCAGACGTGGAAGAAGACCTAGTAAGTACTTCTTTAGGTGCTCATCTCCAACATTTTTCTGAGCTGGGTTTCCCTCCAAATTAATGGCTTGTAATGAACCGTAATTAGCAGCAAGTTGACCAAGACATTTCGTTGTCGAGATTTTGTTGAACCTCAAGTCCAGGACATTCAATTTGAGCAGCCGGTGAAGACCTTCGACCTCACTTATTTTGTTGCCAGCTAAATAGAGCTCCTTCAGAGAGGAACAATAGGCCAAACCTTTAAAACCAGTGGAGGAAAGAAAGATGGATCAATGACAGGATTAGAAATTAATACAGCGAGAAGAAAAACAAAAGAGGTCTACATGTGGTGCTATTCAAACGTTTTATCGGAAAGGAACAATGCACTTAATATAAGCATCGAGATTTATGACATGCAGAGGTCAATGACATATTCCAGATAAACACAATGCTAGATAACAGGTATTCTAGGTGTCATGTGGGTTCATATTTTGATGCAGAATAGTGCCAGATGATGCATTACATACCAGATCATTGATTCAATACATTGCGTACATTATCTTCTCTGACCTATGAACTTCGGCTATTTTAAATGATTAAACATAGAAATGGAATATTAAGTTCTACAGTAATCAATCAGTGAGATAAGACTGCATGGTTAAACATAGAAATGGAATTGAAGTTCTGTAGTAATGAATCAGTGAGATAAGCTGATAAGCAAATAAGACTATGCTTAGTGGCCTAGAAATGACAACATAGATTGGGCAAGCTGCATTCAGAGAATAAGAATTCTTTTCTTCCTTTATTTTCTTTTCTCTCTTCTCTAATGATAGTAAATTTATTGTTGACATGAAAAGAGGACTGCCAGGATCTAAGGTGATCCGAACAGAAATACACCAGCTAAAATACAACAACAGCCAAGATATCACACAACAAGAAAACTAAAAGTCAGTAGGAACCCATTTGTGGACTCCACAGTTCTTCTGAGCTTCAACAACTAAATCATGAAAGCCCCTAATGCAGGTATACAAAAGCCATAGGGAACTGATGATACGTCCAATCCTAAGAGTCATTTCTCAATGTGAAATCCTGAAATCAAGCCATTCTAAGAAGCTCAAACAATAGGATATCAGAATATTTCTTATGCCTTAAATAGTGAGAATGCCAAATGTAGCAAAAACAATATTAACATATGAGAATTTGGAAATAGACACAATACCATGCCCAATTCGGAATATCCGGTTGTAGCTCAGATCCAGTACCCGGAGACGTGAAAGCTCCCGAAGACCTTCAATTGTCGATATATTGTTTTTTGACAGATTTAACACATGAAGTCCTCTTGGAAGAGCTCCCGCAGTTATCCGCACTGGACAAGAAATTGAATAAGGAAATAGAACAAGAAGCCTAAAGAAAGAATTTGATGTTCATCATAGACTAAATAAAGGGCAGCCCTCATGCACGAAGGTCCCGCCTATGCGGGGTCCGGGGAAGGGGCGGACCACAAGGGCCTATAGTATGCAGCCTTCAAAGACTAAAATACAAAAATATAAATGGGACATAAGGACCCATATGTTCACAAAAATAAGGCACAGAAATCCTTTACTGGTACATGTGAGCACACCTATAGAATTGCCTGATAAATTGAGCACGCGCAGACTAATGAAAGCACTGAGAAATGGGATCACGACCAACCCAAGATTCGCCATCTGAGCTGATGAAGACATTGGAGTTAATGAAGCAATATAGCGGTTAGCAACTTCCATACCAGGAGTAGTCCTAGGATCAGATTTGGCAGCAGTTACACCGATTGCAACATTGGGGTCTTTTCTCATGTTCAAAGTAGAACTAGAGCATTCCCCTAATTCCTGCAAAGTGCAGCTATTTTCAAGCTTAATCTTGCTAACCCACTCCACGACGCGCCTGGCATTGAATTCCTCGGAAGACAATTGATCCTGTTTCAGAGCTGATGTTTCTTGCCGAAGTGTGTACCCATCATCAACCTCAGTTGTTTCAGGCAGTACCCAGTTTTTGACTGAACTCATTAATTTTCCAGAGTCATATCCATCACTATACTGATTCCCACAAATGTCCTTCTCGCTCTCAAAGATATTATCTCTTCCTTGATCTGCCACTTCATATGATCCGCCACTGTGGTTAGATAGATCACAGTCTTCCCTGGAAACTCCTCGGTAATGCATTCCTTTTTCCAGTAAATGAGATGCTTGTGACAAATTCTGAAAAGAAGAAACACTCTTGGATTTGTAGACGGAAATTCTGGAATGTAATCCATCTTCATTACTAAAATACTCTCTTCTTGTTACTAGTACACTTAGTTCTTCAGCAGACCTGGAACGAGTCCTCCTGAAAACCTGAGCCGGCAAACCTTCTGCCAAGCAAGCCTTACTAAATCTCAGGGTAGGCAAAGAAAATGATTTAACAATTTTAGGTGCTGCACAAGGTGTATGATGTCCCGAGTCTACAACATGATCCGTGGATAACTGTGTATCAGAATATTCACGCACCTCTCCCAATTGCTCTGGATCTCCAATGGAGAAGATAGGTTTATTAGATCCCAGGTCAGCATTTATACAAACAGATTCAACCACCAGAGTCTCTTGCAACTTCATTCCAGGATCCTTGTAGTCAAATGATTCTTCCAAGCCATTCTGGTCAAAAGCATCAAACATTCTGTTGAAGTTTTCCTCATAGGAACCACTAACTGCCTCACCTATGTCAAGACCACAAGAAATGCTGCCTGCCCTATCTAATCCACTTCCTACAGACTGACTTTTTTTAATTCGAACTGTCTGAAGAACCTCTACATTGTCCAGGGGACTGAAACTATTGCCCATTTCTCCTGATTTCCAGCCACAATCCAAGGATGGTGCACTAGTAATTTGCTCACTGTTACTAGAAGCGTTATTGTCGTGCACCTTCGAATCTAATGGGTTTGAACTTGAAGCACTAATGGAAACATTTAGTGGTAGATCATGAAAAGCATCTTGAGAAGTTCTATGCATTGTTTCGGCAGATCGGGAAGCAGACTTCTGAAATATGAAGAAGTGTCCAGTGTCAAATATACTTTTATATATACCCTAAAGGAAAAGCCAATCAAGACACCTCATAGGAACTGCCAAAAAAATGGATGAATGAAAAAAAATATATGCAGAAACATCACATAGGAACTGTTTGCATACCTTTGATTTGTAGTAATGGATGGGAGTATGGAAGCACAAAAATCTAACCATCACAGCAGTGTAGAAAAGACCACAGCTTCATTCGCACAATAAAACCATTTCATAATGGAAAAGCTAGTGATGGAGAACCATTCCGCCCAATACTGGACGGGAATTCACACTACATGGGGTGAAGACTTTAAACATACAATACACAGCTAGCAAAAAAGAAGTTCTCTACAAAGCATACTGAATCTCAGGGCACTGCTTCTTAGCCATAGTCAAGTGATAGACCCTCCGAAATGCGGCACAATCTCCAAATGTGGGACGACTTTGATCCCCACAGCAAGCATGAAGTAATCACCCGAACATAGTTTCCCCACACCCACCTGGAGGTGCGAGAAGAGTAGGATTTTTTTGCAGCGGCCAGAGTGAAAAAAAAGCTCTATCGGCTAGGAAGATCCAACTCCAAACACAGAGAAGAGAAAGACACCTGTCATTAAAAAGATTTAAGAACATAAATCAGGACAACAATTTTTTTTAATAAAATTTAAAATTGATACACACAGCAGCTATCTAGACATGGTATCCATGATCAGAGCAGACCTCCCAAAGATAATTATTTTGCAAAGTTTTCATTGTTATTTTTGCAACCACAAGTTTGTGGGTTCTGCTGACTGGTGAAAAGAAGTGAAATTCATTAAACCATATGATGGCTAGCTGAAATGATTAAGAACTAAGTAAAACAGTTTGTTCTTAACCAGAAATGTTGACAAAAAAATTATCAAAGAAGTATATAGGGAGACGTGCATGAAACATAGCAATACAAACAAAGGAAGACACCAAAAACAACAAGATGTTGTAAACTAGGCTCATGATAAATACTTAAGAATAGTGAACTGAAAGAACAGAGTTCCCACAGTTGATACTTACAGAGCAACACACATAGCAGAAATACTGAATCTTTATACACATTTCAATGGCAGAAGGAGGGCATGGCAGCCCCGGTGCATGAAGCTCCCGCCTACGCGGGGTCCAGCGAAGGGACGGGCCACAATGGCCTAAAGTAGGCAGCCTTACCTTGCATTTTTGCAAGAGGCTGATTACACACCTTGAACCTGTGACCTTAAGGTCACATGACGACAACTTTTACCGTTGCGCCGATGCTCCCCTTCCAATGGTAGAAGGAGATATTGTTTAAAATAAACACCAAATTAGCTTTACATATTAGTGATTTTCTTCCACCCTCCAGAAAAATGCTCCATTTTGTGAAGGATAACGAGCGTTTCTTTCAATTCAATGAGAGTTAGATATGACACATGTTCCTTTTGCTTCAACGAACATGTTCATTGCTTTCATCCTCAGAATTGCAGCGTAAGGTCCACAAGTATTACCTAACAAACTAAATGATGAGCGCTTCAGTGTGTCACCGAAAAAATCCATGCTCACTCAACTTACAATAATTTGTCAGCACAATGTTTGCACCTTTAGTCTTTATAACTCAAAGTTCAACTGCCATTATAGTGTTGGAAGAGGTCCACAGCACCTCATTCATGACTTGAAAGTAGTACTTAGTATTCATATTCGAATATATTTCTGTCTCATCTAGTGTTGCTTTAGATTCCTCAAGCGCTTCAGCTATTTACACAATCTTGCAACACACTCGTCACTACTTGCTAACAACTTATCACATCATCCATAATGCCATCTAGATAAACAACAGAAATTAACAAAAACAACTTGTATTGATTTAATTTGTAGTTTGGGAGATATCCCAGGATGCCTGTTTGTAGCTTTGCAAAAGAATTTGAAACAAATAGTACATGTCAACGCATGCCGAACATGTTCAGAAAGACTCATGGTAGTATAGCAAAAATAAATGATTCATTGCTCTATCCATTAAAGTGCCGCATACCCACATCTTTCATGAGTTTCAATTTTTTCTTCTTTTCCTTGTACTACCTTTCAGTAAACCAACCACAAAGCCAACAATCTCCGAGAAACTAAACCGAAACCAGTATATGACACACATATATCCAATCACCAATAAAACCACATAGCCAATTCTTCTTCTTTCTCTTCTATCTCGCGATTAACGATGTTTTCGATCCAAATGTCATGATATAAATAATTAATTAAAACGAAATCACGCCCACTAATTCAATACTAAAGTAATACGAAGAACATTTCAAAGTCAATTTCTCCAAAACCATATCAAATTAAGGCAGATATTGCGTTTACAGCTCATAACTGATTTCATTACCGAAATCGAAACCAGAACCATCAGCAACATCACGATCAAAGGATCAATCACATTTGCAGTCAATCAACTCAATCCAACCAATCCAATGATAAACAACAGTAGCATACAAATCTCAACCAGAACAAAATAAATATTAAAAAAACAGCTCCTTTTCAATGAATTCGAGATCGAAACATAGAGATGGTAGAAGAAAAGCTAGATCTAACCTTCGCCCTGCCAGATTGTATCGATGAATGCTTCAAAGGTTTCTTCTCAGCCAACAAACATAAGGTAATCGCAGGGAGATAGCTATTTATAGAGAGAGAGAGAGAGGATGGGGGCGGGAAAGGCGAGCTGAAACGCATGCCCTAGCGGAGAATAAGGAAAGCGGTCAAATTTAGGGTTTGAAGATTTGCTCCTTGTTTTGGTTTTTATTTTTATTAATTTTTTTAATTTTTCAGGAGAAGAATTGTTGGTAGTATCTGGCACAGATAAAAGTGCTAGATGGAGATACCAGACGCCTCGGAAGGATATGTCCGTTGACGCGCTTCAATACTCCATAACGGTCTCACGGCTGGATGATCCCAGCCGTTAATCTGAATTTTCTGGCTGTAGATGTCTAGTTCAAAAGCTTGTGAATTGGATGATTTGAGAATCTAAAAACTTTGAGGTCTTATAAGAGGAACGGAAGGGTCAAAAACTACATACAATAAACTCTCAAATAAACTCATAAAATCATAATTTTAAGATGCTAGAATTGTCCAATGATCATGATCTTTTGTTTAGGAGATATTGGATTAGAAATTAGAAGCAAAGGATATAGCATGCAACCAATATTCTAAGTGGCTTTCGAGTCTATAGTCAAAACCCATGGCTCAACCCTCAACAGGCCAAGCCAGAGTATAGCAGGGCAAAGAGAATTTGCATTGAAGCTATGAAGTGTGTACAGATCAGAAAGAATATTGAAGATGAAAGCACTTGATCTGCTGGGGCGATAGTAATATTGAGAGATGGAAGTTAGAGAGCTAATGGGATTAGATATCCTACTAGTAAAGGAATGGATTGGATTATCCAAAGTAGCGCTTCTATTGACGTAAATTAAAGGGCGCTTTCTTTAATACTCCCGGAAGGGAAGAGTTCTGTCCACGTATTTTGTGTTGGCTGCGGACCCTTCTTCCCATTCAAAAGTAGATTTCATCAGCTCAGCGTACAAATTCGACTGACGGGAAGGAAATCTTATATGCTGTCTGAGCGTGTAGAACAGTGCATGGTTTCCATTGTAATTACATGTGGACCCAGACTCTTAGTGATCTAAACCTCTCTTCTAGTGATCGGACCCATTCATCTATGCTCCAACCTTGAATGATTTAACATCCTGAAAATTTGTGTTTTGGAGATCTAATTTTAGACTTGTACATACATGATTCGATCCTGACCATCCGTTACTGTGATTAATCACCTAAAATAGCTAGAAGATGAGTCTGATTTTATCTAAATTATATCCAAATCTTTCAATTGGTGGACCCTATAGTAAACATAATCTAAGGAGTTGCAGACACTCCTAAATCTAATTCCCGGCCAAAAGGGAAAGTGGCAACTCAACCTGTGACCAAGAGTGATCGATCAGATGGTTGGGATTGTTTACTTGTAAAGAGTTTTGAGGTATTATGAGTTAACCCAACAATATAAACCCAAAACATACTTATCGTATGGAATAAAGATTATTTCTTCCTTTCTTTTTTATTTTAAATGTAGACCAATTTTTTTTTCTTTACATGATAGTCTAGTATTCCTCCTTTTGTGCTATTATTTTTACTTATTATCTTCCAGAAATGAGAATAATCGAATTTAAGGAAATGATAGTAATTCATCGAGCCTATAAATTTTCAATTAATTATCACAAAACACAATCGTCCGTGCAACCAATTATTTGATTCCCAAGTTCATATTCGACCTCAAACAAATTCACATGATAGGAAATCTTTTCCAAGCAAAATTTTCCTAAATATTCTATTTCAATGGACCTGGTCTTTATGAACACTATATCAATAAAAATATGTATTTCAAGTTTTTGATTGGATATTAATATGTCGAAAGATTCATGATTATCATCTGGAGGATTGGGGTCCGTCGATGTAGGGCTGTATAATGCTAAAACTTTTGTGCTATGCATGTGTTTCTCACCTTACTTTTAGAGACTTTTCATGGCATCATTTGCTTTAACTATAAAATCTAAGAATATATTCTTTCTTCAATAAATAGTAGTTAAATTAAAGATCTTTTTTTATCATAAGAAAACATAATCAAAGGTTGAAATATTAACTTTGTTGTAATTTTGTTTCTATAAGAGTCCTGGTATTTTCAAATGCACAGAGCAGCATCTTATATCCTATACTATCTTCTTTTTTTTAAGATCTAATTAGGGCAGTCCCAGTGCACGAAGCTCCCGCCTATGCGGGGTTCAGGGAAGGGGTGAGCTACAATGGCCTAAAGTAGGTAGACTTACCTTGCATTTTTTCAAGAGGCTGATTTCATGCCTTGAACCCATGACCTCAAGGTCACATGACGACAACTTTTGTCATTGTGCCAAGGCTCCCCTTCTTTTTCCTTTTCTTTTAAAGATCTAATTCATTCGTATTATTTGGGATCCCTTATATTACCCGAACACTAAAATTTACTTCTATCGGATGCTTTTGGCCACATGTTTCTTTGTGCTTTGAATCATAACCAGTGAAACAAAAATGAAACAAAGTAGTAGTTAAGATCATCTTATTGGCATAATTTTCAATGACACACTAAAAATAGGGGCTCAAACAAGATAATGCCTTAGATATAAGAAAACATAACAAACCAAAGTTTGAAAATAAAAATGTTGATTTAGGATTGAAAATACTAGGACTCAAATCATCTTTACTTTTAGTGATTTTAATATTCTTAATCACCAATGGTGTCTAGTGCAGTTGGTTGTAGACATCCAACATTATCCCTTGGAATACCTTTTGTTTGTAGGTTTGAGCCGACACTTTCTGATTTGGCTAAGGAATTAGATTTAGGAGTGCAAATGTGTGAGATTTGCTTTATACTTCCTTGCTTGTGCTAAAATAAAATCTTCTTAATTAATCATAGGAACACTTTTAAGTGATGACAATATTATATCAAAACTTCTATTTATTGCAATAACATCGAGAGAAAATTTATTATTTGCTAAATCTTGACAATATAACTACTTTATAATCTAGAAAGAGACAACTATATATATTTTTAAAATACATAGGATATTCCCTATTATCATCCCATGGTAGCTAATTTATGAACCATACATGGTGGGTTGAGTATCAATTCTCTTTTCTTTTATGAAATGCATGTTCTTCGAGAACATCTACTCCCTTATTCCCCTTTATATAGATAATTATGCTTGGGAAAGTCATGCTTTCTTTTTTAATATTTTACAAATAAATGATGAACTTATATTTAAGACATTCATAATTGAATCCTAGCCTTCTGTAGTAATGGTGCATGGAGGGAGCTTTCATGTGCTAGGTCACAGGCTTGTTGGTATAGGCCACTTGTAGAGGACCCACTCTCAAGTTTAACGTTGCTCTGTAGTATATAGATGGTTTGTATCATTGAAAACAGTGAGCACTATTTAAAAAGGAAAAAAATACAGTATACTATCCTTAATTATTGTTTTGTTATACTTTAATCTCTAAACTTTTAGTTTTATAAATTAGTCTCTCAATTATCTACAATCATCATGTTCTTTTATCTAGTGTCCATGTACGAGCATCAACAGATGTCGACGAACCTTTGAAATGAGCTCCACATCTAATATTTTAAAGCTTTATGAAGTTTTCCTTCTTTTATTTTCTTTCTTTTCCTTTTACTTCTCTACTTTATTTAACTGAAAAGAAAAAACTTGGTGAATTAACTGTTCCTAATATTACTAAAATGCTATTATCAAAATTTCTCATAAAATTGAAACAGAAAAGGGGAAGCTAAAATGTGAAATCCTTAATCTAAATCTAAATCTAAATCTTCTTCTTCTTCTTCTTCTTCTCTCTCTCTCTCTCTCTCTCTCTCTGAAAATGAAAAAGGTGTGTGATCTTGCTTCTTAGGTGTTGCCATAGTTTCCTACAATTGATTGAAGGTTTTTCTGAGGGAAGAAATGATTCATGGTTTAAGAGTAGAAAAGGGAAAAAGGACAACTATTTTGAATTCTTTTTGGAGCTCAAACTTCTTCTTCTGCATTCTCTCCAGCTCTTTAATTGCTATTGTAGTTTTCAAATAGGGTTCTTGTTTATGGTTTGTAAAAGAAGTAATTTATTATTATTATTATTATTATTAAGAAAAGGTGGGGTTTGTATGTTGCACCGTGGAAATTTGTCTCATGGTATATATTAAATTGGCAAATATATGTTGTTGGTGTTTTGATGTAGATTTAATAGTTGTTTGCATGTGTTTTATAAAGTTTATTCAGAAATTTGGCTTTCATTATTGAATAGGGCATACATTGTCTGTAAATGCCTTTTTAAACATGTAATGCCCTTCCTTTTTTGACATGTTGTGCAGTGATTGTTGCCATTGAAAGCAAGTTGATCTTGTTGTGTATGCATTTTGGTAGTCATAACTTAGGGACTATATTATATGTTCTGTATAAGTTGAAGAATTATTGTATTGTCAAGTGATAGTACAGTGATTGGATGTGCGTAGAAGTAATAGTATGTAGGCTATACCATTTGATGAATATTTTGTAGCTTATAGCAAGATCCATATCCGCAATTGAATTTATATATGCAGTTTAGGGGTTTAAGGTGAAACAACTTGTACCGTCTTCAATCATGTGATCTTTGTCCATTATAAAAAAGGGAAGCCCCGGTGCACAAAGCTCCCACCTATGTGGGGTCCGGGAGGGGGCGGGCCACAATGGCCTAAAGTAGCCAGTTTTACCTTGCATTTTTGCAATAGGCTAATTCCACGCCTTGAACCCGTGACCTCAAGGTCACACGTAATTAGCCTATTATATTATACACGTGGAATCAATACTGAAAATGAGAATGTAACCAATAAGAATGGGGACAATTATGAGATTACCATCCTCATATTTTATGGGGTACTCTTTGCGCATACACCAAGGGTCACATATGCTGAGAGTTCCCAAATAGCTTAACAAAGGATATTGATACTGTGTCATTAATTGACATAGTCAAGACAGTAGAAGAGGAAGTGTACCAAAATATTCAAAAGATTTGGTGTAAGTACTTTGGCAAGGAAATGGAGGCTAGGAGACTGTTGTTGACTAGAGAAGAAGAAGAACGTGAAGTTGCTGTTGAGATTAGTTAGTTTAGTCCCCATAGTTGATGATTCCATTATAGTTTAGTCCCCTGTCCTTTGAATATGTTACAGTTTAGTCCCATAGGTAGTGATCGTGTTACAGTTTAATCCCCCCATAATTGTTGATTCTGTTAGAGCTTATTCCCCTAAGCATTGCTTTATATATTCTCTAGCTTGTCACTGTACAGCCAAAAGATGGTGAGGCACTATCTAAAAGGCAGCTCCGGTGCACAAAGCTCCTGCCTATGTGAGGTCCAGGGAAGGGGCAGACCACAAGGGTCTATAGTAGGCAGCCTTACCTTGCATTTTGCAAGAGGCTGATTCCACGCCTTGAACCCGTGACCTCAAGGTCACATGACCACAACTTTTAGCGTTACGCCAAGGCTCCCCTTCATGGTGAGGCACTATCTATGGGGCATAACCACGAGGAGCAACAAGAAAGAAGAAGAAAATGAGTAGAGCAAGTGAAGGAAGAGTAGATCTTCGTTGAGCTGAAGGACAAGATGTTCCTTCTGAGGTAGTGAGTCTTGTAACCACAGGGACAAGAAGCAGTCAAGAAGAAGAATATCGCTAGAGGGACAGCATGAAGAAGTGCAACAAAATGTGAACAACAACCAGAGACATCCAAGAAGAAGAAGAAGAAGTTGGTAGCAAGAAAGAAAGAAAGGAATAAGAAGTGATGGAAAAGAGCAACAGCTAGTCCTTAAAAGTAGTTAGACACCAACATTTTGGTTCTGCAAATAAGTATTTATAGTTCTTTAGCTCTGATAAACATTGAAGTATAGTCATAATATGTTCAGGTAGCTCAAGAAGAGCAAGTTCAACAGCTAGATGACACTTCCATTGCAAAATATTAGGCCAGTTGAGATGAATGGGTGAACATTCATTAGTGAGCAGCAAAAGGTTCAACTAGTCCATGCCTTTTGCAGACGCTACTGCTCTACCCATTGAATCATCTGGAAGAAGGAGAAAGCAACGCAACTAATGCAGAGGCACTGAATGAGGTTCTGAAGCCCCTCCACAGAAAACCCAGAGAGTAAGCTGCAATGCAGTGCTCCAAGTTTATATTATTAACTGATCTCATTAACGTTTTGGTCTAAACTATTACAGGGGAGGAAAAAAGGGACAGAAGCTTAGTCAGTCAGCAAGACAAGGAGGATTAGAAGCCCCTACAGAGACCCCATCAGATGCTCCAGCAATAAGTGCCCATTATAATTTTTTATCAGTTCCTATACTATTCTACCGTAATAAATTAGTCTTGAAAGCTATTCCGATTATAAAAAGTAAGTCCTTACTAATTCCACAACTACAGGGATGGAGAACATACAAAGGACATGTTCAGCCTCTTTACCATGAAAAATAGTCACAACATCCACAGAAAGGAGGACCACCAAGCCCTATAGAGGAAAACCAGAAAGTTCTAGAATAAGTCAATTTGTTGCAATCACTAGAATATTTTTATCCATATCATTTAAATTCTCAAAATGAAGGGTAGCCTTGGTACAATGGTAGAGTTGTTGTTATGTGATCTTAAGGTCTCGGGTTCAGGCGTGGAAATAGCCTCTTGCAAAATGCAAGGTAAGGTTGTAAGGCTGCCTACTATTGACCCTTGTGGTTCACCCCTTTCTTGGACTATGCATATGCGGGAGCTTCGGGGCTACCCTTTCTTTATTTGAATCCTCAAAATATTACATACTTATCAATTTGATCCCTGTAACCTTGAAACATAAGTTGGGCAAGGCAGAGAGGAAGGCAACTAGACAACTGGAGAGCAACTTAGTGAAGGTCCCCAGCAGGGTGATGAAACAAATCAACATACAGTACAAATCATGGTTTGCTGGCCGGAGGAAGGGGATGGAAGGAATTAGTGTTGAATTTCAATTTCCCCTTTAAATGATCTACTAGTGTCAGTGGCATAATATTAATTCAACATATTTTCTTTTTCAATTAAAAAAGAAGAAAAGCAAAAAAAGAAAATAAAAACTTAACAAATCATTAACACATTACAGGTCGGTAATTTTCCTTCATAGAATGTGCATCCACCATATAACGACCGGATTCTACAGCCCAGTCTGAACTGCTAGGCCCATTTAAGTGCTACAACGCTTTGCTTACCCAAACTCCTCGAAATTCAAAATCCCCGCCCCCGCCATTTCCAAGCCCCGACGGAAAGGAAATTGGAAAGAATTGAATTCCCACGATCATGCGAATTCATTTCTAGGTCAAGAAAATCGATGGAGAAGGGCTTGATTTCAGTTGATCGATGGAAAGAAGGAAGCCAAGCGTACTTCCTCACTCATCTCCACGCTGATCATACGAAGGGTTTATCTTCCAAATGGAACAAAGGCCCTCTATTTTGCTCTCCCATTTCCGCTACGCTTTTCCCTGCTAAATTCCCCAATTTCGATCTTTCCTTGCTCAGGGTTTTGGAAATTGGGGCCAACCATTCCATTTCGTTAATCTCTCCAAAGACTGGGTCGGAATGCACTGTTCTAGTAACAGCGATCGATGCGCACCATTGCCCTGGTAATGTTTGATACTTTTCTTATAAAAAAAAAAAAATGTTTTTCCCTCTCAGTATATTTCTTCTATGTCGTGAATTTCATTTTGGTCACACCAAAAACTGAAATTTTGCTAACGATGTAGGTGGGTTTCGGGCAATTTTGGTGTTCTTTTGCGCTTTTTTTTTTTTTCGAAATTGAAGTTGGTCATTTCGGCGGAAATGAAACGATATCAATAACCATGCCTGATGCCTATGAGGCTCATTTTGTGGTAGTTGATTGTTTGGCAGGTGCCATCATGTACTTGTTTCGTGGAGAGTTTGGCTGCACGCTGTATACGGGTGATTTTCGCTGGGAGAAAACCAGTGAAAGAACACAGCTTGGGAAAATCATGCTTCTTAATGCACTTGCGGGCGATGAAGTGGATATACTTTACGTTGACAACACTTACTGCAATCCATCATTTTCCTTTCCTCCTCGGAAAGTAGCTGCTCAACAGGTTTGATTAAAGAACAGTTCATTCGTGTTGGGATTCTGTGAAATACTTTTTCACTAATAATATACAGTTATGTCGTTGCATAGCCCTGTCAAGACAACTCATTGATATGATGAACATGTGTTACTGCATATGAGGTGCAAATGTTTTACTAATACCATGAGTTTGTGCTGGTCTTTAAGCTGATTCTGTCATTTTCTCCAGAGGACTATTGCAATCTTCTTCCTCTCAGAACTTGTTCTTTAGTAAAGTTCATATCTATAAATAAGAAAACACTCTGAGCGTCCACAATATGAGGACTCTTCCACTGACATCAATGTTTCTTTAGACAAGTATCAACATCATTTATGTAGAAGCAGCACCTGCTCTGTGACAAAATTACACATCTTTTTTGCAACATTTCCTACTCTTGGCACTAGAGCTCCACCTGCTATTTTCATATGAGTTCATCCATCATGATGTGGGCATATTAAGGTTCACAATTGGCTATACGTATACAGCCTACCAAATGTTTATGGCACAGTGCAACTACCCTTCCCCTGCTTCCTGATTTTTATAAAAGGACCTTCAGCTTCTATCCAATATAACCAGTTAGATAATCTTTGCCAGTGTCACAATTTTACTTCCCAAATATACTATACAAGGCTGTTTCTATGGTAAAGTAGGGTATTGGAAGCCTGTTGAGTGTTAACTAGAAGGTGCTGGGATTGAAAACTGTGTTGTGTCTATTTGTTAAAGCTGGTCGAATTCAGTCCGGCCACTGCTACTAGGATAAAGTGCAAATCAGGAGACTAGCTTCACAAATAAATCTGGAAAAACTAAAAGATTAATCTGAAGCTTTCCTTTATGACCTTTTGCTTGTAAGGTTTGAACAAATTATCATAATAAAATTATTAATGGTTTGTTCAAGCACCTGGATTTCTATCCATTGCAATGCTTTTCTGAATAAAGTTTTGTGCATTAGAATGCCTATTTTGAAACTAGCAGGGTAAGGATAACATCTGTCTAATTTCAAATTTTAGGATTACTTTTGTGATGATTATAGGTGTATACAACCACTATTTCAATGCTTATTAATGTGGAGGTCCACTAAATGACTCATTTGATGGTTTTCTGACAAAGAGAAGTTACATTCATTAGCTTGAGAAAACCTAAACATAGTTTAAGAAACAATGTGACCTAGAAAAGATGAAAAACATTGCTGATATTTGAAGTGAATAAAGCAAAATTTATACAGGTTATTGACAAGTTTCCCATTTACAATTCTATGTCTCAAATTATAATGGACTGCAGTCTGAATTTAATTGAAATGAGCTACACTCTGGCCTTCGTGATTGAGATACATTTAATAATATCAAGAGTCATGTAGATGTTATTGTTAATCCTAACTTAAATTTGTATGAGCTTATACAATAATCTGACATGTTTGTTACTGGGATCCTGTTAGCTGCTACTTTCTGATTTATTGATATCATGGAATAAAATAAGAAGCAAAGGTATGCTTTCATGTAAGATTTTACATATTAAATGTTTCTATGTGTTACGTAACCACCCCTTGTGGCTCTTAAGGAAAAACTTTCTTACAAATATTATCTTTTGGTGGTTGATTAGCAGGTTGTTGATATCATTGCTTCTCATCCTGACAAGGACATCGTCATAGGCGTTGATACTCTTGGGAAAGAAGATCTTTTGCTTCACATTTCACTAGTTTTAAAAACAAAGGTTTGCTTTCTTGCTCACGTTTGGAACTTGCATATTTATAATTATCTTCATTGGCGTTGAAGGCTTCAAGCCTGTCCTTGTTATCTATTATATTGAGTGAATAATTTGGATATTTTAATTGATCCAAATTGGTATTTATAAATCAGAAGCATTCTCTCTGATTGGGATGTTGAGGTTCAACAGAGAAACTGGATATAACTTGTTTGCCCATGCTTATTTATGTGCATTGCTCTTATTCATCTTCTTTTATGTTCTTATTCATCTCTACTTGTCTATCAAATCACTTTCTTATCTTCAACTTACAATATTCTTGAAAGATCTGGGTCTGGCCGGAACGTCTGCAAATCATGCATCTTCTGGGGTTTGGGGATATCTTCACAACAGAAACTTGTCTTACAAGAGTGCGGGCTGTTCCTCGCTACAGTTTCAGCATTGAGACTCTTAAGGCTCTGAATACAATACGTCCAACCATTGGGGTCATGCCCACTGGTCTTCCATGGTATGTAAAACCCTTGGATTGGAAAGATGCTTCCTTTGGCTCATCCATTTCTCGTAAAGCAAAGGCATATGGCAGAACTTGTCTTAATAAAAGCCAGCTGGCAGAAAAGGTCAGCTCTCCTCGAAGAATCCATCATTATGTGTATTCGGTTCCATACTCTGATCACTCATGCTTCAATGAGATACAGGAATTTGTTAAGCTGATACATCCATCCAAAATAAGTGGCATTGTGTCTTCGTCATTTTGTTACAACAATCCTTGTCACTACTTTGGCTACCCTTCAGGATCTAATCTGCCATCTGAACAGTCAATGAAAAAGATCAAAAGAAGTGAACTAGGTGAAACTGTTGAAGTTACCCAAACCAAATCTATGCTTGCTTGCAGCATATTAACCGAGGCAAAGCTAAACATAGAAAGGACCATGAAGGAAACTTGTCAAGCAGTACGTCGAAGCAGGGTAAGCATATTAAGACGAGAAAGACGAGGCGTGAAGATTGCAGAAGTGGATAACAATTGTAGATCTGATTTTGAAGCTAATGCTATGTAGCTTAAAGAAATTGAACGATGAATTGCAGTGTCACTGATAATGTTCATGGGCATAATCTCTTACAGTGAGAATTCCAAATTCCCAACACATGTAAGGCTGATTGTTCCGTTCGTTTGTACAGATATGATCATGTTGTACCTGGATCAAAGCATTATTGTAAATTCAAACTGAACTGACTTGACTTCTTTCTAATGAAATGTTATCGGTTCTTGTAAATTTGGGAGCACTTACACTTGGTAGTGATATTACAGCAAATCTGTTTATTTTGTGCTTTTGTAAAAGAAACATGATTGCCTATATAAGAACAATAGACCTGTTAAAATACATATTTTCTAGATCCTCTTGAGCATTCACTGGATCTGCAATATTGTTAGTTTGGTTGAAACTCAAACCTTGTGGTTAATGACATGATCTGAAAACCCGGTGGTTTCACTTGTTTTGGCAACGGTTATGTAATCCGGTCTTTATTCCTGTTTATTTCATATAATCAGTAAGGAATAGTCTGTTACAACCGTGTAAACCGGATTGTTTCCAAGTTAGTTACGTTACTGTTGAATTCACATTATAAGGATGGTCAGAATTGCATGACTCGACTGAGTTCTTTGCAATCAGGCCTACAGATATCCATAACGATTTGCTGTTGTTAATATTTTCCACATTCATCATGTCGTGGACCCACCGTCTGAAAGCATATAAGCAACTGAATGGTACACTTGGTCGTCCAATCTATCTTGGTTATGAGCGGTAGTCTGGTAACCTAGTTCCTGTTTTCAGACCCAGTGATCAGGAGTAAAGTTTTGGTAAAAAGGGCAGCCCGTGCACAAAGCTCCACCCTATGTGGCGTCCAGGGAAGGGGGAGACCACAAGGGCCTATAGTATGCACCCTTACCTTGTATTTTTGTAAGGGGCTGTTTTCACTCCTTAAACCCATGACCTCAAGGTCACCCGATGACAACTTTTACTGTTGCGCCAAGGCTCCCCTTCAGGAGTCAAGTTTTGGTGCGAGTTAAATTCTGAAATGAGCAAACTGTCCCTTTTTATCTTTCCTAGGCATGCCCAACAAACTGTCCCCGGAGGAGCTGTTTGAATCACAAAGTCTAGGGGCCCCGACAGTTATGGTTTTGGATGGATCATTGAATTCACAGACACAGGAAACCAGAGAGAGAGAGAGAGAGAGAGAGAGAGATGTACAGTCTCCTTCCCCAACACATCAAATAAAGCAAGGCCCGCAGCATTTGACGGCGGGTGATCTGGCCCACCCATTCACTGATTTCTCCCGTTTTGAAAGCGTCTAAATTAAAAAATCGCCTTGAGTGATTTGAGCGTCCTAAAAACTGTTTTTGCCATCTTTGAATGCAAACCATTAGATAAACAAACAAACAAACAAACAAACTTTTTAACCATCTTTACTGATAAAGGAAACTTCCTACAAAATCATCCAGTCCAGATTCTGAACTACTGGACATCCAAGGTTGGGGTAATTGGATGAATGAATCAGATCATCCAAAGAGGGCCCCATACAAAAGTGGGCGACTACTGGGCTTCTTACCATATATCCAAAAAGTTGCTACGCATCTTTCCACGGTCAAATTGTTCTTCGTTTTAGTAGGGACAGCCCTGGGGAGACCTTGACTTCATGCCCACTCTACGGTTCAATCCATCTAAGTTACTACTTTTTAATGAATTATTAAAACATTCAGAGTCATACACTTTTGCTTGCTGCATGTCTCTGTACTCCACAGATATGGGCTGTCACCAAAAGTAGTATGAGATTTTGATTCTCCTTCTGGGGCTTTTAATATATGCAATAGTGCAAGCAGCACTCTGTAAATCTTGCAAGGTTTCATTACGAAGTTTCCGAACATCAGTGTTGAGTGAGAAGAGGTCCATCACAGCACTGTGATAACAGCAGCTTCCTAATGGAGGAGGTGACTCGTTTCTTAAGATGCCCAATATGCCAAATGGAGATATGAACATGGTAGTTTATGCTGCAAGTGCAGAAGATTGTAAATTTGCTTGCTTAAGAGTGCAACTGTACTGCTTATGCTTATTGTTACAAGGAATATCATTGTTCAATGTGGCTAGGGAGTTCTTAAATCTGCAACTACTACCTGATGGTCAGGGGACCAATCTTTTTTAACTTCTTGCAGCATCTGATCTTTCAAACAGAGACACCACAGTGATTATAGTAACTAAAGCTGTAGGGGTTTTTTGGATATTGTTTTGGTGTTGATATGGAGATGCAGTAAGGAGAGTAATGGTTGGTTCAACAGGAACTCCAGAGGGTTCTCTTTTTGTGTTTCGGTACAAAGAATTACACAAGGCAACTAGTGACTTCTCTGGAAAAATTGGATCTGGTAGCTCTGGCTCTGTTTGTGAAGGGACCTTACCAGATTCAACTACTATAGCTGTAAAGAAGCTCGAGGGAATTTCACAAGGGGAGAAGCAGTTCCAATGGAAGGAAGAACATTGGGAAGATTCAACACAATAATTTCATTCACCTTCATGGCTTTTGCACCAAACACAACAAAAGATTGCTGGTTTATGATTGCATGCCAAGTGGGTCTCTAGCTAGTAATGTGTTCAATCAAAATTCTAAAATTCAGACTGGAAAACAAGGTACCAAATTGCTCTTGGGACTGCGAGGGGATTAGCATATCCCCACCCTGAATGCAGAGATTGTAATACACCATGACTTTAAGCCACAACATGTGCTATTGGATGCTGAATATTGGCCAAGCTGTCAGATATGTGTATGGAGCTCAGCGGTCAACAAAATAGTCGGGTTCTGACCAGCATGAGGGGAACCTTGGACTACTTAGCACCTGAATGGGCTTCTGGGGTTCCCACAACCACAAAACCTGATATTTCTCGCTACGGAATGATGCTTTTTGAAGTTACATCCGGGACCAGAAACATGGGAGAGTGGGAAGATATCAGGTTTGAGTTCATCCCAATTTTGCTGCCATGCAAAAAAAATGAAGGCGATGTACTCTGTTTATTAGATGAAAGATTAGACGGTAATGCGGACATGGAGGAACTGGATAGAGCTTGTAGAGTTGCCTGTTGGTGCATCCAAGAACATGTGTCTTGCAGGTCATCATCGAGGGAAGTAGTTCAAGCCCTGGAAGGTTTCTAAAATATATAAAGTTCTGGTATTTCTTCGGCTACTTGTAGATCTCTCTGTAGTTCCGGAGTCTTGGTCTTCTGATCAGAGCTCTCACCTTACAAGTGATGCTTCTGTATACTTCTCACTGTAGATGGTTCCTAAGCTCAATCAAAGCCTCCCAGATACCTTCTATGATCTGCCATTGCACAATCAGCATGTTACAGGTGCGGACCGACGATCTGAAAGAATGTTGCATTGCACAATCAGCATGTTGCAGGCACATGATCAATTGACATCCTGTCTTAGTTATGAACGATTAGTACGTAAACTAGTTACTATTTAGATTCCTATCTGGGATATAACTTTGTTAGTCCCCGTAGGTGTATACGCTCAGGAGGAGAGCAAGGAGTATATGACCCAATTTTCATGTACGTTGAACCTATTTTGTTAGATCTAACTCATTCGTCATGTTGGAAACGGATTAGAAAGGCTAGATATCAAATTTTATACGCATTGGATGTTTTTAGCTTACGATTCTTTAGGCAAAAAATTATGACCATCCATTTTTGCTAATTTTTTTAAAGATCTAAACAAGTGACCAAGATTATTCAAATGCCTTAATTTCTTGTGAGTTACCTATTTTTAATATTCTAAGTACACTGAACGACCTGAGTTTGTAAAAAATGTTGTTCCATGCATGAAAAGGAAGTGTGTACTCCTTCCTCCTTCTTGAGTGTGTACACCTGCCAGGACTCTAACTTTATATAGAAAGTGGAAAAGATAAATCAGCTCATAGTTGACATGCCATCGTTGTTCCATGAAAGAATAATTCTCATTTATCAGGCCTTTCTGTCACTTTTCTTTTGTGCAATTCCCTTCTCGATTCCATTCTACCATTCTTATATGTAAAGGATCTGTTTGGTTGTTTGCAAATAATCATATTTAAACTTCATAACATGCCACCTGGACTTGATCAGAACCACAAATTTGACTCAAAAGATCAAGTCCAGCAAAGTCAGTTGTACCCTGATACATGATTTTCTCGAACCGCTCCTTCATTAGATCATTCTAGTTTTTCATTAAAAACATCTAGCTTGGTTCGAGTTCCATCAAGAAAAACTACATGCTTGATTCAGTCCTTAATCTGACCAACTTTAATTAGATGTTGCGGACCAAAAATTACAACAATTGGGCACTTCTAGCATCCAAATACGGTGGCTTTGGTCGTTGAGTACGGACCATTGTTTATACAAAGTTTCCACTCATCCGTTTCCTGTGATCGAAACGTACATTTTTTAAATGCTCGTGTATCTAATCCTCCCGACTTTTGGACCGGTGGAAATCTAAAATTGGAGAGATCAGATGAACATTTCTGATCGAAGCCCGACTGTTCATGTACAAGTGGGGCAGCGGATGGTAACTTCATCATGTACTCACGCCCTACAGTAGCATCCTCCTATTTAAAAATCAGTTACATGGTGAGGATCCAACAACTACGTGTCACGTTTGGCCTGTCTGCGTGATTGATCTTGATAAATGGCCAGATTAATTTCATCTTATGTGAATATTCTTTAGTAATCAAATGAAAGAGCATATATTCTCATAAATGGCTTGTTTAGGCATATCTGATGGCATTGTTCTTTAGTAATCAAATGAAAGTCTTTGCTTACATTCTGTTAAACTGGTTGTGTTAGGTCATCTGATGGAAACGTTCTTTGCTAATCAAATGAAAGTCTTCGCTTATATTCTATAAATGGGTTCATTAAGTTCATCTCATGGGACTGTTCTTCTGTAGTCAAATGGAATTCTTTGCAACAAATGGCTTGATTAAGTGCATTTGATGGGATTGGTCTTTAGTAATCAGATAAAAGGGCAGCCTGAGTGCACGAAGTTCGGGTTAAGAGAAGGGTCGGACTACAAGGGTCAATAGTACGCAGTCTTACCTTGCATTTTGCAAGAATTTGTTTACATGCCTTGAATCTGTGACCTCAAGGTCACATGACGACAACTCTACCCTTGCCCCAAGCCTCTCCTTCTCTTTAGTAATCAAATGCGAATTGTTAATTCTTAAAAAGACAGTTTCTTATCTTATGTTGTGCGACATTCAGCTACAGTTATACCTCGTAACTTCTCTCTCTTCCACTTCTTTACTTGTGCCATTATGTTGCTTGTGAGAGCATTTTACATTAAGGATGGGTACAAGAAGCAGGCCATGCTTCTTCATTGCTGCTTTTGTCTTTCTCACCTTCTCTCTGAGTGCCTATCTATCTATGGCAGATGCTAGCATCTCTCCCAGCCAATCTCTCTCTAGAAATCAGACTATAAAGTCGTAAGATGGCAACTTTGAGTTAGGTTTCTTCTCACCAGGCAAGTCTCAGAAATTGGATTAGCATATCTTCATGATGGATGCATTGATTGTGTAATCTATTTGTGACGCTAAGCCTGCAAATGTGCTATTAGATGCTACATTTTGTCCCAAAGTATCTGATATTGGAATGGCTAAGCGCTTTGGCCGGAACAGCAGCCGGATTCTAACCACTCTTAGAAGAACCTTGGACGACTTAGCACCAGAGTAGTTTTCTAGCGTTGCTTTAACCGCAAAGGCTGATGTTTATAGCCATGGGATGATGCTTTTCAAAGTTATATCAGGTAAAAGAACCACGAGGACAGTACTGTTGATTTTTTGACCTATTTTTGCTGCCAAAAAAAGAAAGGATGAAGGCGAGGTTCAATGTCTGTTAGATGATAGATTAGACTCTGATGCAGACACTTGTAGGGTTGCTTGTTGTTACATTCAAGGACACGAGTCTAGTGGGCCATCAATATGGGAGATAGTTCAAGCATTGGAAGGAGCAGGTTTAAAAACTCAAAAAACTTGAATAGCTACCAATTCTAGTTTTTCACTAATCCTACCACCAACACATTTCAAAAATAATTAATTAATTAATAAAAATAATAAAAATATCAAACTAATGGCAATGATAAGCCTACAAAACAAAGATTTGGATTTCTCACGTCAAATAAGAATACATATTTGTATAATGTATAGATGAAAGCAATAAAATAAAATAAAACTAACACCAACAAAATATAAAAAATTTAAATTATAAATTATCATTTATTTCTATCTTTGAGAATTATGAGAGGAAAAAAGATGTTTTTGGCAGTAATATATTGGTGATGAATAATCGAAGAAGAAATAATAGGTTTACTTTTATATTTGAGTTCCATACTTTAGAACAATAACCCATAATTAAGTTGCCAATTTTGGCCACTAAGTTCAATGACTTCTCGATAGAAATTTTCAGGAAAACTTTGTACCTCATATAATTAAATAACAAAAAATCTAATGGTATGGTTAAATTTCAACAAAAAAAAAATCAATAATGATATATTTAATCTAAATTTTTTATATTTATCAGCTGCGCAACAGTACTTGTTAAGCTTCTTCTATGAAATTCAATAATTTAAACTTTGTTTTCTCACTAAAAATTGATATAAAACTCTTTGTAACATAGATTGGAATATAATCAATGCTTTGGATCAATACAAAATACAATAAATTAAAAAATTCAAGTTCAAATTATAAGCAAAATATTGTTATTGTTCACGCAAATTGCAACGAGTTGGAAACTTTAAGCTCTTTGTTTGATATCTTTTTGAATGAAAATTAGAAATATAAGACTTAGGTCTTCTTCTTCTCAATGTCTTCTATATAGAATAATTAATTTTACAGATTTCTATTGATTAACGAAGTAGAAAATCACACACAAAGTCTTTTTGTTCATCATCGTCCATCAAGTGAAAGGTAAAATTTTAAACGTACCAAGTCATTAAGAAACTCGGTGATCTTTAAAAAACTCATCTAAGTTTTCCAATCCAACTCACTTGATTCACTGAGTCAATTTTATAGTGATGTCATTTGAGTTATTTGAGTGACCTGACCAAGTTTACTACCAATCTGATCTAGATCGACAGATCCTCAAGTTAGATCACTTGGTTTTTTAGCATTGGGAAGGAGTATAGAAGTTCAAGTATGTGAATTTCCAATGTTTCTTTAGGTTCTTCTAAAACATCATGAGAGTGCTGGGGTTTCAGCCACATGTTTGTTGGACAGAGCATTCATCCTATAATAGATGCTTGCAGTTCTCAGTTTGGTAGCTGTGGTTGTAATGTTCGTCAAAGATAATGGTAGTACGCGAGGATGGAGCTATGCTAGGGCCAAAGTAGGCTATGGCCCACTAAAATCTAGAAAATGTTTTTTTGTTTTTGTTTTGCCATATATGTTTTTGTTGGCCCCCCACCTCATTTGTATATCTTTCTTACTTTTGCACCCCAATTCAATCTAGCCCATCCTAAATTGGGTCTCGACTCTGTTCCTGGTATTGTAATTTTCTTGTAATGCTTGGTAAAATAACATATATGTGTTTAGAATTCATTATTACAATAATCAAGCAAAGATATCGGTTTGTCAGATAATTTGATACTTATTTTAAACTGCCCCTTATGGTTGCTCAGATTTGCCCATTGTGTAGCAGCCACTTTGATGTTTGACTGGCATAATGTCATGCTGTAGGGCAATCCTATATGTCCAATTATCTATACTATATATAAAAGAAATTCTTCAGGTTAAAAATTAATTGAGTCGTAATAATATATTATCTACATCATTTGTGGTGTATTTTTTGTAGAATAAAAGAGAATAAACAATATTATTTATATTTATTTTGGAAAAGCAAGTAAGGATTCAACAAGTAGAGAGAGTGACAGAATATGTCTCTCTTAATTCCTCCCTAATAATGAAGCCCACCCATCCACCCACTCTCTCTCTCTCTCTCTCTCTCTCTCTCTCTCTCTCTCTCTCTCTCTCTCTCTCTCTCTCTCAAGTACACATATACACACTTACATGTGCATGTATACTTGATGAGAAAAATTACATCATATATAAATTAAATTTATAATTACGTTCATATATGTCTCTCTGTAAATAGATATAATATAGTTTAAGACAAATTAGAAGTTACTCTCTCTCTCTCTCTCTCTCTCTCTCTCTCTCTCTCTCTCTCTCTCTCTCTCTCTCTCTCTCTCTCTCTCTCTCTCAATGATATGATACACTTGGTTATAGCATAATTTTATCATAAGCATTCCTAAATGTAAAAAGCATACTCACTTTTTCTTCTTCTTAGGGATCCAAGACATTTATTTGAGTTGCCCCATGGCCTAGGTCTAGAATCCTATGTCATTTGTATGTCTATAAGTCCTCCATTTTTGGAGCTTTTGAGGGTTAAAAATAGATAGTGTTTTGTATTCTAGATCTTTGCTGTTGCTCTGTCCATTTTTTGGCTTCAAAAACTCTAAAAATGCAGAACCTAGATACATTCAACTAATATGAGATTTGCTAACTAAGCTATATAAAATGAGGCAAATTTCATGAATATCTTGGATCATTGAAAAATCATAAAAAGGGCCCATTTTTTAATTTTAGGAATGCCTATGATACAACCATGATAGACCAATTTTATCATGTAGTTACTTCTCTCTCTACGTGCACATGCTAATTACAAATATATTTAGCAATGTTTATCTTCATAGTACCAGACTTTGTCTTTTCTCATAGATAATTAACCTATACTATTATATGAAAGAAACTCCCAAGCGTCCACCAACTAACTTGAGGGAGTAATATCAGTGCATCTGCATAGCTTGTGCTGTATTTTTGGTAGCGTCCACCAACTAACTTGAGGGAGTAATATCAGTGCATCTGCATAGCTTGTGCTGTATTTTTGGTAGAAGAGAAACTGAAAATAAGAAAACATTAACTCTATATTTATTGACATTATATATAATGGAAGAGAAATGCTAGCTGCACAAGAGTCTTCACACACATGGCCTTCACTCATAAACATATATGTAAATGTATAAGTAGCATGCTCTAATTTTAGTAAACAACACCATTAAGGGACATGCTAGTTGTACAATTGCATAGGTGTTTGCAAGTTAAGGCTAGGCGAGCTGCTAGCATTCCTCATAAGCTAAATAATAGGTTATGGGCAACTGGACAAGCTAACTAAATATAAGGAGAATATATTCGACAAGAAAAATTTGAAATACATGAAAGGATATTTTAGAAATAGATAGAAAGGTATTTTGAGAATATGTGGGAGGGTTCTAGAAAAAGGCACAAGGTATTCGAAGAAATAATAAATTGTGCACAAAAAGTAGACTTTTAGCTTACCATTGCTAAAAGTAATAAATTACTGTTAAATATATATTCTTCAAATCTCCACGTCTGCATGATTACTATATAGGCATTGACGATTTCTGAGATATGTGGCATATATTTTGTAATATATTCTATGATATCTAAGATATGTTATGTGATATTTTTATTGATATCTAAGATATGTTCTTAGATATATTTTAATATTTTTAATAAAAAACAATGCATCAACTAATCAAAATGCAATAATGATGCTCCTTCACTTGTTAGAAAGAAGCCTTTCATTGATCAAAATTGCTCTTGATTGTAGAATATAATCTAGTAATGTATAGGTGTAGGAGAAAAAGGAGATTTTTAAATGAAGAAAATTGCAAGCAACATACATGTGACTAGATGCTACTATTTGACATGATACCTTATAATAGAAAACAATAAATTTGGTAGATTTGGTGGCTAAAATAGATTACTTAATTATATTTGTGTCTATGGGGTAGCAGATAGTGTTGCACAGGTTGGTGAATATAGAATGTTTATGATTGAATATCTCACTATTGATTAGTTCTTATTTAAATCTAACTACACCATTAGATTCCTTTTTATTAAATTATATTAGATACTAAGTTTGCTGAAACTTTCCTTTCATAAGAGGTCGTATTCACCAGAAGAAAATCTATAGAGAAAGAAAGGTTTGGATTCCATTGAAAGAGTTATCTGAGCCCCCCGAGGGTTAGGTTCAAGGGTTGCTCTCGCTTCTGTTCTGAAGCCAGCAAGTACTCTTTAGTAAGGATATGAGAATTGCTTACAAGAGAGAGTATGGTAGTGGCCAAAGTCCACAATCACGTCTGCATCTATAAAGTATCAGGTACTGTTGTGTGTTAGTAAATGTGGTATGTTTTGCGATTGAATATGTCACTATTGGTTGGTTTTTATTGAAATATAACTTTATCATTAAATTCCTTGTTATTAAATTGTGTTAGGTACCAAGTTCCACTAAATTTTTTGTTGGGAAGTCATTGAACTTATTGGCCAAAGTCAGTAACTTAATTATGCTTGTGTTTGTGGGGTAGGTTTGTTAAAAAAGGGTAAAATTGAAATTTCCTTAACAAGAGAATGACAATTTGTGAAGCTCATCAAAACTTAATGGCGGACTTGCAAAATTCAAAAAATGTCTTCTTTGCAAATATGCCAAAACTTTGTGTCATTTTTGCAAAAAACCCTACTTTATTCCTTAAATGACCTCCTTTCCGCTCTTTAAAAAAAACGGTTTGAAGTTGGTTTTTCTCTTTGTAGAAACAATCAAAATTTATATTATAAAGAGTGATTGGGGTATATCTAATAATAACAAGCAAATCAACTACAATAATGTTAAATAAATTTTATATCTCACATATTCCCAAGATATTGTAGTAAATAAATTTGATATTTCACATAAACCTAAGATATAATTGTTATATGAGCTTCATATTTGAGATATGACATGATATACCACAAATGCCCAAAAAACACAGTTAAATAAATCTCTCTCAATGAGTTTCTACAATTTCACCCTCGGCAATCTGGTCCACACATCTGGCCACCAAAACAGCGGGTCTTTCAGATTCCTTGATTCGAAGAAAAGTATCCAATCACGGTTTATAATTCTTTGTTGCAATTTCCTCGGTTATCTCCACCATAGGACCAAGCATGAGTGGATCAGATAGTTCGACTGGTTTTCTTTCCTCTAATTTAGTGATTTTTTTCTTCTTGTTTTTAAAATTTCTTTTGTCATTTAAGTAGCTGCGCATCTGTTTACTGCCCAGTGCACAGAAAGTTCACTGACAGTGAACATGTAATAAATCATAAACTCTAAATTTTGGCACCTGACAGAGTCTTGGTACAACGGTAAAAGTTGTCATCATGTGACCTTGAGCTCATGGGTTCAATGCATGAAATCAGCCTCTTGCAAAATACAAGGTAAGGTTGCTTACTATAGGCCCTTGTGGTCCGCCCCTTCCTCAGGCCCTGCATAGGCGGGAGCTTCGTGTACCAGGACTACCTTTTTTACATGTGCACGCCTCCTTCCAGCAGGCACTTGCCGATCTTAACTCTTTGACTGTTAGGCAAACTATTACACCATCTGGGCTTTGGGAAGAGAAGAGACATTCACAATATTGACTGTATCCTAAATGGCTTGCTTACTATAGGCCCTTGTGGTCCGTCCCTTCCTCAGACCCTGCATAGGCGGGAGCTTCGTGTACCAGGACTACCTTTTTTACATGTGCACGCCCCCTTTCAGCAGGCACTTGCCGATCTTAACTCTTTGACTGTTAGGCAAACTATTACACCATCTGGGCTTTGGGAAGAGAAGAGACATTCACAATATTGACTGTATCCTAGATGGCTACGCACTAGAAAATCTAATTGACTGGATATCACTTCATCCATTTCGAACGCTAGCCGTTGAATAATTTGGATCATTAAATAGTAGGTCTACATGTGACTTTAACCCACTAATATTTTCAGGTCAAAATACGCAAATGGACGAGATAGCAGCTGTTTGTTGACGACATAGTTTAACACTGATCAAGTTACTCGCCAACAAATCGAGAAAATATGCACATCAACCATATACCAGCTTCTTGTTTACTGGATTTTATCATAGGCCATGAATCCTGCTAATGAATTTAATTACAAGAGCGCCATTAAAAGCTTAGGTAAGGCCCGGAGCATAATTGGATATAATGGGCTCATCTGATGTAAACCCAGTTATCTCCAGCCGAGTTCACGTGATAAGAAATTTGAGATTACAACTACTGGCTTAGAGTTACGATATTGTTGGGGTTTTCCATCACAAACAGGAAACTATCTGACGGACTTCACATCATACTTTTGGTTTAGTGTTACGAAACTTCAGCAGCCGTCGATTGTTTCTATCAAGTCAGGTCCGAAAGAGGAGTATTTGGATTACTGGACGTTTGAGCCCACTTAGAACTTAACCCCAGGGTGAGCTAACGTGTGATTTTTGTTTGAGAAGGGTGTTAATAACTATGAAGTAGAGCTTGGCTCAATGGTAGAGTTGTTGCTTTGAGATCTTGAGACTATTAGTTCAAGACATGAAAACAGCCTCGTGTAAAATATAAAATAAGGCTGCATACTATTGCCCTTGTGATCCCCTTTCCTTTGATGTTGCATGTACAGAGCTTCGTGCATGGAAGCTGCCCTTAATGACCATCGGTTAAGAGTTCTTGAATAATTTATCTATGTTTTTAGACATAAGCGGGGAATGATCAAGCGCTACGCGCTCGTCTGTTTTTCATGGGTGGGAACATGAATGTTGAACACATGTACCATGAGCAGCCTTCGAAACCTTAAAATACTGAAAAAGAAAGAATTGGACGGAGAAATCTATTCTAAAACAATGTGTATTACGTAAGTAATACGGCAGTTAGTTCGTCCAAACTGTCTTTCTTTCGGGGTTTACGATGGCTAAAACTTTTGTCAATAAAAATAAAGGTAAGAAGGTATCGCCGGATAAGCCTACGCCAGAGGATCTTACTGTGTTCTCGGTGGACTCAGCCCCACCTGAAGACCACCTGTTTTTTTTGGAATGGTGACAATTATATTATAATGAAAAGAAAGACGAACAAACAAGCTCTGCAGACTAAACAAAAAGAAACTTTAAAAATTAATATCATCGCCCTGTCCAAGATCCCCTCATGTCACCCCGAATCGAGCGAGTGGATCAGCAGTCCTATTCGCTGTTCTCTTGACATGACGAAATGTAACTTCTCGTCCTTCAATAATTTTCTTTAGCTTCGTCAATAAAGAACGCAGTAGCATGAGTTTCTGCGGATGTAAACCATAGGACATTTAGTGAAAGAACTTCGTGTTCTAATCTCCTTCTCGTAACCATTATACTCTACATCTTTGTCTTCCCTTAATTTCTCCTGAGTCATTTCTAATTATAACTTTGGTGGCAAAATTTTCTGTCAACTCAATCTTCCACTGATGAGGGGTAGACCTTGCTATTAGTATAAGATCAATAATCATATTATTTGCGAGTTGGGTTAAGATCTCTTCTTCTTTATCATACACCCTATATACATAGGAACTTCTAGCAACAAGCTGTCTTTTGTCTTATTTTTCTCTCGTAGACTATTTCTAACTTTTCATTTTATTTGTTAACCTCGTAAAACAGCCTCTTGCAAAGACAAAGACGTAAGACGAAGTACGTAATATAGACCCTTGCGGTCCATCCTTCTCCGTGGCTGCCCTTTACTTGCATAGAACATTTTCTTTTTCCTTTATTTGTTTAAGTTACATTTCTCTGGGTAGTTGTTGGAGACATTCACCCACTTGAACATTTTTTTTGTTGACATTCACCCGCAGTAGGAAGAGAAAAAGGGAAAAGTTCTACGTTAGAATAGTTACACCTGCACTTCGGGTGTTTTCTACTTTCCAGTGTATTTATTTATCGGTTCCAGAAATGCATTCACAAGGGAAAAAAAGAGAGAAAACAAGATGAGAAGTTCCACGTTTTTGAAAAGTGATAGAATTCCATGTAGAACTAAACTTTGACCATCGCTTACCATTATGCCCTTCATCTGACCGACCAAACTTTGAATGTCTAGTTTCCCGATAGAGTGGTTGTTCTCTTCCTCTGAAATTTTACTAATGTCTTTGTAACTGTCCGTCCACTAAAGAAATTGAGGTTATGGTTGTTGAATATGGACCATGGTTTATGCAAAGTTTTTCACCGTCCGTTTCTGTGATCAAATTGTACATACTTCAGTGCTAGAGTCATCCAATCGTCACAGTTTTGAACTAATAGCCACCTAAATTTCAAGATTAAATGAACAGTTCGATCAATGAACCGGTCCTTCGTGTATAGATGGGGCCCTACAACGCAACTTAGCAGGCAGTTGTGCTGGATAGTCTGACAACTGCAAAAGTAGTATATTGTACCAGGAAAGATGGAGAGTCACCACATTGATGACTCTCCTACGGTGGAACAACTGAAGAATCAACAGCTGTCCTGTTTAGTTACTACATCTAATGTGATTGTTCCTTAGTAATCAAATCAAAATCTTGCCTATAATCAGATAAGTTGCTTGTTTAAGTTCATCTGATGTCATTATTCCCTGGTAATCAAATGAAAGTCTTTGTTAGAGTGATCACCGGGATTACTGAAAAATACGGGGATTTCCAAAGATTACGGAAAGACAGTGATAATTTGTAATTTTCTGTATATATAAACACCATGTATAGCGATGTAGTGAAGGAGTAATACTCATCTCATTCTCACATGGTATTTGAGCCAATTCGATCTTCGATATTGTTGATTACAAATCGCTAATCTCAGATCCTGTTCCTCTTTAATTCATCAATCATGCAATTGGAAGTCTAATTGGATCTTTCTTGCTGAAGCAAGTGATATATCAGATTCCTGCAATTGTGTAAAATGCTTATGCATCCCAATTGGACAGATACATCGAGTGCCTCTCCCTCATCTCTCTCTTTACCAAATGTCGGTAACCATGAAACCCCCGAGCACTTCTCACCCATCACAATCTTCGCTCGTCACCATCGAGCACTCTTCTTCCATGGCGATCTCTTTCCTCACCAGTCATTGTCTAGTGCTACTCACCAATTGCGATCTTTGCCAGATGATTCGATCTGATAACTGATTAAGATTTCTTGTCGGAGTGACTGTGACCAGCGTTGGAGCCTCTAGCTTAAATCAGCAATTGAGATTCCCCAACTCCGAGTGCCTCCTTCAGTCTCCCTTTCATTTCACAATTAGGGCTACCCGTTCATTACATTTTATATATAAGATAGTTTTTTTTTTTGCCACCTTGTTATTTTGCCATTAATGCCTCTCTTTTGTCCCATTTCTAGTAATCGCTAATCCCCAACCCCTAATTTTACTATCTGGTCCCCTTCTATTTTGTACTACTTGCACTTACATCACATTTGTTGAATTGACTCTTGCCATCATGAGTTCACACATGTTTGATCTTAAATCTATTAATATTGAATTAGATGGCAATAATTGGCTACATTGGGTCAAAGCAAAAACATTCGTCCTCAAAAGTAATGAACTCTAAATGATCATCATTGGAGAATCATCTTGGCCATCTAATCCATATAAACTTGTGGAATGGGAATAGAAAAATTATTATATCATTGCCTTGATTTGTGTAAACTGTACTCGAGCAATTTCTGTGACAATTATTGATTTTGATCTTGCTCAATATGTTTGGCACAATCTCAGCTAAACTTATGTACATAATGATTTTTCTAGAAGATATCAATTAAAACTAAAAATATGTCGCTTGTAACAACAACCTAGGCAGTACGTTTCTGAGTTTCATGCACAAATACAAATCCTCTAAGAACAAATAGCTTTCATGTGAAATACTAGCATGAACTCATACTTACAAGGAATATTAACAGCTTCACGAACATACTCATCTTTTAGTTTCTCATTGCACTTATTGATGAGTTTGAAGCACTGTGCGGCTCAAATCTCCACCACTCTCCTCTACCCACAGTTCAAAGCATTCTTTCAGAACTTAGTGCTGAGCAGACTTGCAAATGGCTTCCTTCTAAGTCGCCTTCAGATCTCATACTTGTCATAGTCAGCTTCACATCTCATACTTGCCACTGTTGATGGCTCTTGATTTTCCAAATCCTCTACTATTGGCAAGAATCCTTTTTACATATACTGCTGAAAGAAAGGTCATTGGAAGAATGATTGCTCACATCTTCAGTGTTAAAATAAAGATGGTCCTTCTTGTGTTGCTATAGCTACTGGTACATTGGATGAACTCACACCATCTACACCTAATAGAAGAGTTTCACTTTCAGAGGTTTGTGAAGTCTTTTACGATCTCTTTAGCCAAATTACATTAGATAATAGTATTTCTAGCATTGGTACTCATTTTTCTGCCTCTGCCACTATCCCACCAAATATGTCTCATAACCCTACTTGGTTTTGGACTCAAGATCAAATCATATGACTCACACACCATATGTCTCTTCATACTCTTTTCCATTGGAACACTCCCTTATCTAGTAATGTTTTACATGTTCCTCATCTCACCATGAATTTAATATTTGTCAACCAGTTATGTGATGAAGAATATTGTGTTATTTTTAGTGATTATAAATGTGTTGTGCAGGACTCACGATTGAGAAGATATGTGGGATGGGATTAGGAGTGGATGACTATACTGCCTTCAATCCCTTCACTTGCCTATCCTATCTCATACTACTGCCTCCACTTGCATTGAATTATGGCATGATCGCTTAGGTCATTATTCTTTAACTCCCCTTCACAAACTCATATCTAATGGATCTTTAGGCACAGTACATAATATTTATCATCTACATTATGAACATTTTATGTTTGGCAATCAACATGTTCTCCCTTTTTTCATAGTACTATTAAAACTAATGCTCTTTTTTATCTAATATGTGGTGATGTTTGGTTGTCCTTTGTTGAAAGTCTTACTAGTGCTCCCTATTATTATTTTGTTCATTAATGATTTTTTGCATTTCATATGGATCCATATCATACGCTCTAAATATGAGGTTTATCAACATTATGTGAACTTCTCTAATATAATCTACACCCAATATTTAAAAAGAATCAAAATATTTAGAGTTGATCCTGGTGGTGAATTTTGCTCATGGTAATGTTTAAACCTCTTTACATTGCATGGTAGAATGCCCCATCTTTTTTGCCTTGATACAACACAACCAAATGGGGTCTCTGAATGCAAACACAGGTATATTGTTGAAACCATTCGTATACTTCTCTTCTCCTCCCATCTCTCACTAACATTCTATGTAGAAGCTGCAGTAACATCCATATACTCATCAACCGAATACCTACTCCTTTATTACAGCATAAAACACCCTATGAACTTCTATATGGATCACCATCATCATATCATGATCTCAAAAGATTTGGATGCACACGTTTTGTACTTTTACCCCACAATGAACATACCAAGCTTTTTACTCAATCAGTCTTGTGTATTTTTATATGGTACGACATTGAACAAAATGGATATAGGTGCTATGGCCCCAACACTCATAGTATTTGAGTTTTTAGGGATGTCACTTCTAGGATAAATTCCTTTTATGGCACTTCCTTGAATCTCCACTAGTCCTCGTACCACATTCATTGATCCCCTTTCTTGAAACCTATCTATCATCTACTCCAATTGGTCCTCCCAATCCTCCATTGTTGCCACCACCACCTTTTCCCACTCCTATGGATTCTTCGTCTATGGCTCCTGCAAAGGACATACCCAAATATCCTCCTCGCATCCATTAGCCTCTAGTAAAACTTAATAATTACTACTGGTGTGCCATTAATGTATTTGACCTCCATGAGCCTCAAACCTACAAGTTCAAATCAAGCACAAATGAAAGTCATTTCCAAATACTAGTTCAGTAATGCTTAACAGTTCATTTCCTTAATTCTTATGTGGTGCAACGTTTTGCTTCATATGCATCTTATATCTTCTTCTTTTTCTTTTACTTTCTTTTGCAAATATCTTTGTTTGTCACTAAATTCTTCATGGAAAGACAGGCACAAGAAGCAACGCATGGTTCTTAATTGTTGCTTTTGTCTTTGTCAACTTCTCTTTAAGACCCCATTTTTCGATAACGGTTGATTACATCTCTCTCATCTAATTTCTGTCTAGAAACTAGACCATAATGTCTAAAGGAGACAACTTTGAGTTGGGTTTCTTCTCACCAGGCAAGTCTTTGAAGTACTATATAGGTATATGGTACAAAAAGGTATCCTGCTAACACTAGTTTGAGTAGCAAACAAAGAAACACCTCTTCCTATTACTTCATCTGAGCTAAGAATCTTAAAAGATGGCAACAAGTCCAACATTGTAATTTGGTAGATAAATTCAACCTTTGAAATAGAAAATTCTAAGGTTGTGGTGCTTCTTGATAATGGAAATCTTGTATGGAGAGATGGTCAAATTCCTCGATGGTAGTCTGGCAAAGCTTTAATCATCCAATTGATACATGGCTACCTGAAGCACATTTTAGATTGAATAAAGTAATTGGAGAAAGTTAGAGACTTACTTCATGAAAGAACTTTCGAAAGATCCAAGTCTTGGGCCATTTCTTTGGACATGGACCCAATGCTACTAGTCATTTTATCCTTCTTTGGAATAGATCTATTTGGTACTAGAGTAGTGGTGAATGGAATGGGAGGATTTTTAATAATCTTCTTGAAATTGCATTGAATTATTATTAAGGAAGAAAATTCAATCCATATTAAGGAAGAAGATTTGGTCCACTCTTTACCCATACTTCATGGCATAATTGATTTGGTCCACTCTTAATCCATACTTCATGGCATAATTGATTTTATTAAGAAAGAAGATCCAGTCCATATTAAGGAAGAAGATTTGGTCAACTCTTGATCTACACTTCATAACACAATTGATTCATTCTTGTTGTAAATATTTTTCCATTTAATTGTAATTTATTCTTTCCTTGTATGGCTTTATATTGGTGTATATATTCACTCCTATAATACAAATATAAAATACATTCTTGCAAACTTTAGTTCAATGTTATTCTCTTTATGGTTTTAGAGCTATTTGGCTCTCACGATTTTTCAAAAGGTCCTAGCCTCCAAGCTTATTCTTTTTTCTTCTTCTTTTTTTTTTTTTTGTCACAATATAATGGGAACTGAAACTTTAGTAAGTTCATCCCCCAACCAAACACTTTCAACCTCCATTGTCACCAACAATCTAAGCTAGACAAATATTGTTGTTTTCTCCTCTATTCAATTAGCTGTTGAACTCACCTCTTTAAACTATCCCTCATGGAAGGTGCAATTTGATGCACTACTATTTGGATATGATCTTCTTGATTTTGTTGACGACACTAAACCTATTCAAGCTACAACAATCAAAGTTGAAGAGTAGTAGGCTCTTAATCTTGAATTTATCCTTTGGCAACGATAGGATAAACTTCTTTTTCATGGGATCATGTCATCCCACTAAGATAAAGTCATACCACTTATTAGTTGATCCAAAACATTTGTTGAAGCATGACATCATCTTGCAAAAAATTATGTCAATGCCTATTCCTCGATGATCATTGGCCTTACTGCCCAACTTGCATATGTTATATGAGGTACCCAGCCTATGTCAGAGTTTTTGGCCATTCTTCATGCTTTGGCTGACAAGCTTGCCCTTATTGGCTCTCTTGTTCCAAATAATCATCTTATCCTTCATGTGTTAAATGGTGTTGGCACCGAGTATAGAGAACTTGTAGCTGTTGTTCGAGTACGAGACTTAATGATTAACTTTGAGAAACTTCATGATAAACTTGTTGAATATGAATCCTTTCTCAAAATGGAGGAGAATTGCTGCAGTGTTAGCAACACTGCCAATGTTGCTCGTTATAATCAACAAAAAAATGGTCATTGCAGCAATCAATGTTTGACTGACAAAAAAACTTCCAAAACTATGGCAATCATAATGGTTCATGTCCAAATGGTAGAAATTTGAGCACTGGACACAACTCAATTATAACTTGCCAATTTTGTGATAAAAGAGGTCACACTGCTCGTGAATGCTACACTGTTAAGTGCTTAATGGGCTTGCCTATCCCTCCAAGGGCAAACTGCACCACTACAAGCAATAATTGAAATGCAAATCTCAGTTGGTTAATTGATACAGACACCTCTCCTCATGTTACTTCAAACACAAGTGGCCTCACTCATACCCAAATCTATGAAGGAGCTGATAATGTTATTATTGGAGATGGAACTGGTTTAAATATCACACACACAAGCACATCTACTATTTCCATTACCTTTACCCCTTTACATGTTCAAATGTCCTTTGTGTTACGTCCATTAAACAGAATTTATTATCAGTACAATAATTTTGTAAAATAAATAATACATCTATTGAGTTTGACCTTGATTTATTTTATGTGAAGGATCTAGTCATGAGGGCTCCTCTCACGTGAGGACAGAGCAAGAATAATGTCTATGTGTGACCAAGTAAAAGGGCACTCCCATCGGGTTCTAAGCAAGTTTTTTCCAGTACCACATCCAGTTTTGGTCTTTGGCATGATCTCCTTGGCCATCCATCTTCTAAAGGTCTTTGTCTTGTTTTGTCATCCAATAAAATTCCCGTTCAACCAAGTTCATCAAATTTCTCCTTTTGTCATTCTTGTCAATGTAATAAAAGCCACAAATTATCCTTTGGGCACTCCTATTTACAGAGTTGTAGTCCTTTAGATTTGGTTTACACTGATGTTTGGAGACCTTCCCTATTTGTGCAATAAATGGTCTTTCCAATTATGTTGTCTTTGTCGATCATTTTACTAAGTACATTTGGTTATTTCCAATGGCTCGCAAGTCAAATGTTGCGCTATTTTTCCAAAATTTAAAGCTATGGTTGAATTTTTTTTAAAACCACAATAAACACTATCTATTTGGATAGTGACACTGAATATGAAAGCTTAAAATCAATATTTAAAACTTTTGGCATCCAAAATCTTGTCTCTCCATCGTACACTCAACATGTCACTTCTATTGAACGACGACATTGCCATGTTGTGGAAATCGATCTTACTTTACTCCATCTAGCTGCTCTTCTCCTCTCCTTTTGGCCTTACATTCACCACAACTATTTATCTAATCAACCATCTCCCTACCCCTATTTTAGCTGACGAATCTCCATTTGAATGTCTATTTCATGGTACACCCAACTATTCTAAATTATGAATTTTTGGTTGCCTATGCTACACTTTGCTCTGCCCCTACACTCATCATAAGTTAGAACAACGTTTCAAGCCATATCTTTTCCTAGGATATTCAAACTTACATAATTCATATGTTTGTTTTCAACCCACAGAGTATAAAACTTATTTTTCCCACCATGTGATATTTATTGAGGATCAGTTTTCATCTTTTCCTTCAATGAGTGATACTTACAAACTTAATAGCCATACTCTTTCAAAGTGGTCTGCACCATCCCCTTCCCTCAACTCTTTCAATCATGTTAACTTTGTCAACCACAATCTCGGAATCACTACTTTGTCCACTGATTTGGTCCACTCTTGATCCATACTTCATGGCATAATTGATTCTATTAAGGAAGAAGATTTGGTCCACTCTTGATCCACTCTTCATGGATCAATTGATTCATTCTTGCTGTAAATCTTTTCTCATTTAATTATAATTTATTCTTTCTTTGTATAGCTTTATATTAGTTTATATATTCACTCTTGTAATACAAATACAAAATACATTCTTGCAAACCTTAATCCTGCATTATTCTCTTTAACTATTTATGCACAGTCAGCTTAGTTGATAATGACAAAGAAGTATACTACTCTTACTCTCTTAATCAAAATTCAACTGTTACAAGATGTGTTGTGGATGTACCGCTGCAAGCCAGCAACTGATATGGTCAGAGCAATCTAAACAGTGGGTTTTATTTTCATCTAGTCCAAAGCACAGTTGTGATGTTTAATCTGTTTGTGAGGATTTTATTAGTTGTCACGAAAAAGATTGCTATTTTGTACATTTTTGCAATGTTTCCAAGCAGCTTCTGTGAAAGATTGGAATGGGAGTATTTTCTGTGGTGGTTATGTGAGGGAAACACCTCTTCAATGCACTAATGACTCCTTTTCAATGTGGAGAAAGACAGCTTTCGGCTCATGCAGGACATGCAGTTGCTAACCAACACTTCGCATCCTTCAACAGTTCGAAGTGCTGACGATTGTGAATAAGATTGGTTGACTGTTCCTATAATGCTTATGATGGCATTGGGTATTTGATATAGAATGGAGATCTACAGAATTTGAGACAAGCTTTCAGCAATAACAGCGACAGTTTGAATCTTTCGCATTGCTGCTACTGATCTCCGGTGTCGTGGAGGTAAGAAAAAATCAGCTGGCGGTACTATTACTATAGCTGTAGTTGTTGCGGTTACAGTTTTTGTTGGGTAGCATTCGGTTCGAATTTGGAGATACCAAACGATAAAGGCAATCAGAGAATCTGTTCAGGGTTTTCTAACACCATTCAGCTATAGAGATCTACAAAGTGCAACAAGGAACTTTACAGAGAAACTGGGGGGAGGAAGTTTTGGCTCTGTTTTTAAAGGCATTCTGCCTGATTCAAATGCCATTGCTGTGAAAAAGCTTGAGCACCTTAGAGAAGGAGAGAAGCAATTCCAAGCAGAAGTGAGTACAATTGGGATAATTCAGCATGTTAATATTGTTTGCCTTCGTGGGTTTTGTTCTGAAGGTGCTAACAGGTTGTTATTTTATGATTACCTGCCCAATGGTTCTTTAGAATCACATTTATTTGGAGAGAGTGACGGGGTTTTGGACTGCAGAAAGAGAGATCTAATTGATGTTGGAATTGCTAGAGGATTGGCATATCCACACGATGAATTCAGAAATTGTATAATCCATTGTGACGTTAAGCCCTGAAAATGGGTTGTTAGGTGAAATTTTTTACTGCAGATAATCCGATTTCAGCATGGCTGAGCTCTTTGGTCGTTATAGCAGCCAGGTTTTGACCACTGATAGATTAACCTTGGGCTACTTAGTACCAGAATGGTTTTCGGGTATTGCAATAACCACAAAAACCGATGTTTATAGTTACGGGATGACGAGGCGATTTCAAGGAGTAGAAACACGAGGATATCAGAAGATAGAGAGATCCATTTTTTCCCAATTTTTGCTTCCATGAAACAGCTGAAGCTAAGCTCCTCTGTTTATTAGAAGAAAGATTAGACGGTAATGCTGACATGGAATAACTTCATAGAGCTTGTAAAGTTACTTGTCGGTGCATTCAAGAACACGAGTCATGCAGGCCATCAATGGGGAGGTAGTTCAAGCATTCGAAGGAGTAATAGAGAATAGATTATACGTAGTTCCAATGTCTCTTCGCCGACTTCTAGGGCGTCATGAGAGCTCTGTACGGTGACTTCTTGAGCATAATGAGAGCTCCATACAACATCACGTCGGCGCTACCGTTATGTAATATTGGCGCCTTGTCTTTTAACCAGAACAATCATCCTATAAGTGATACTAGTGTGCAGTTCTCACTTGTCACTCTAGATGTTTCTCAAGAAGTGAAATTCATTACTTTTGGTCAACTCTTGATGTGCTCTTACGTGGCTGTTTGGTTATTTGCTAATAATCATCTGGAAGTTTCATATGTACCACCATGTATATTCTTTCATATGTGCCCCATGTATACTCTAAACGTACATTTTTCCGATCTAAGGTAACCCAATCCTCACTTCCAACTAGTAGACATCTAAAATCAGAAAGATCAGTAGGGTCTGATGGAAGATGGCATTTTTCATTTGAAAGTGTGGCGCCACACAACGAATTTCAGTTAAATAGCCATGATCGAATAACTACAAATTTAGTGTATTGTATAGTATCTCTGATAAATGACTAAGTGCGTTGGAGGGGATTGTTCTTTAGTAATCAAAGTCTTTTCTATGTTCTGACCGCATGTTATTTTATCCCGATAGAAGACTTCAGCATATCTATGATGTCAGTATGGAAAATGTAGCCGTTGATCTGGAAAATATAACTGGGCATTTCCTTTGTATGGTGCCAAGTCCTACTGTAATTCTACCTCATATCTTTCCTCTTCTTCCTCCTGTTTTGTTCTACAAATACCTTCCTAGTCAGTCCATTCTTCCTGCAAAGATGGGTGTTGCAAGAATGCCATGGTTATTACTTGCTGCTGTTCTCTTTCTCACTTTCTTTCTGAGACTCCATGTTTCTAAGGCAGCTGATAACATCGCTCTCAGCCAATCTCTATCGGGAAATCAGACCATAACGTCTAAGGGTGGCAACTTCGAGTTGGGTTTCTTCTCACCGGGTAAGTCTCAGAAATACTATATTGGTATCTGGTACAAAATGGTGTCGCAAAAAACAGCAGTTTGGGTAGCGAATAGAGAAACACCTCTTCCCGACACTTCTTCAGAACTAAGAATCTCAGAAGATGGTAATCTGGTCCTCAAAAACCAGTCACACGTCCTAATCTGGTCTACAAGTTCCACCATCAGAACGCCCACTTCAACAGTAGCAGTCCTTCTTGACAATGGAAATCTAGTCTTGAGAGATTTGTCAAATTCGTCTATTGTTTTTTGGCAAAGTTTTGATCACCCAACTGACACATGGCTTCCTGAAGCTAGGTTTGGTGTGAATAAAATCACTGGAGAAAAGCAGATCCTTACTTCGTGGAAAAATTCAGAGGATCCAGCTCCAGGGCCTTACTCTCTCGAGGTAGACACAAAAGGCGGCAATCAGTTTGTTATAAAGTGGAATGGATCTCAAAGGTACTGGACTACTGGGGATTGGAATGGGAATATTTTCAGTGGAGTTCCTGAAATGAACATATCCGAGTCAGAAAAAAGGCAGCGCTCAGTATCCTATAGTTACAGCTTTATAGAAAATAACAGAGAGACGTATTTCACTTACACTGTTTATGGTCATTTCAATTTGTCTAGACAAGTGCTGGATGTGGCAGGGCAAAGCAGAGCGACAATATGGTCGGATCAGACTAAAGAATGGATATTATTTTGGTTTCAACCAAATGACCAATGTGCTGTTTATTCTCTGTGTGGGAATTTTGGCATCTGTAACCAGAAAAGCTTGCCTCTCTGTACGTGTTTGCTAGGTTTTGAACCAGTTTCTGCTAAAAATTGGAATTTAAATGCTTGGTCTGATGGTTGTGTGAGGAAGACACCTTTGCAATGCCGTAATAACGCATCCTCCAATGGCGAAAAGGATAGATTTTGGGTCATGCAGGATATCAAGTTGTCAAGCATTAGTCCAAAACCTTCGACAGCTCGGAGTTCCCACGATTGTGAATCCGCTTGCTTAAGTGACTGTTCTTGTACCGCTTATGCTTATGGTACTATTGGCTGTTCGATATGGAAAGGAGATCTGCGGAATCTGAGACAAGCTTCTGCTGGAGATAGTGACACTGGAAATCTTTATCTTCGCCTTGCAGCTTCTGATGTGCCAGTTTCTCCTGGTAAGAAGATATCAACATCTAGAGCCATTATAGGTGCCGTTGCTGGGGTTATAATCGTTTCTATGGGTATTGCTTCAATTCTGATTCAGAGACGCCAAAAAAAAAAGGCAACCAGGGACTTATTTCAGGGTTCTCTAATGATATTTAGCTACAGAGATTTACAAAGTGCAACCAGGAACTTTGCTGAAAAACTCGGGGCTGGAAGTTTCGGTTCTGTTTTTAAAGGCGTTTTGCCCGATTCAACTGCCATAGCTGTGAAAAAGCTTGAAGGCCTTCGACAAGGTGAAAAGCAATTTCGGATGGAAGTGAGCACAATTGGGACAATTCAGCATGTTAATCTCGTCCGCCTTCGTGGGTTCTGTTCTGCAGGTCCTAACAGGTTACTAGTTTATGATTACCTGCCCAATGGTTCTTTGGATTCACATCTTTTTTGGGAGAGTGACAAGGTTCTAGACTGGAAAAAAAGATATCAGATTGCTATCGGGATTGCCAGAGGATTAGCATATCTTCACGATGAATGCAGAGATTGTATAATTCATTGTGATGTTAAGCCCGAAAATGTTCTCTTAGATGCTGCATTTTGCCCTAAATTATCAGATTTCGGAATGGCTAAGCTCTTCGGTCGGTCTAACAGTCGGGTTCTGACTAGTGTTAGAGGAACTATGGGCTACTTGGCACCTGAATGGTTCTCTGGTGTCGCTATTACTGCAAAAGCTGATGTTTATAGCTACGGCATGATGCTTTTCGAACTAATATCGGGGAGAAGAAACACCAAACTATTGGAAGATAGTAGAATTTACTTTTTCCCAATTTTCGCTGCCACAAAAACAAAGCAAGGTGAAGTTCTCTCTTTAATAGACGAAAGATTAGACGGTAATGCAGACATGAAAGAACTGGATAGAGCATGTAGAGTTGCTTGTTGGTGCATTCAAGGACAGGAGTCTTCTAGGCCATCCATGCGGGAGGTAGTTCAAGCACTTGAAGGAGTCATAGAGGCTAAAGTATGTGAAGTTCCAACGTTTCTTCAGCGACTACTAGAACATCGTGAGAGCTCTATACGACATCATGAGAACTCTTGACATTTCGGAGGCTGTTCTCTTCTGATCAGAGCACCCATGGCATCTTTTTAGATGTCACTGTAGATGGTTCCTAAGATTCTGTTGAAGTGTAAGATTTGTCAATGTTACTGCGATCAATATTGTATTTTTTAGCAAAGAACAAATGGATTCCCTTCATCGTTTTGGAAATGGGAAACAGTCGGCCGCTTTTATTTTATAGTTTTGCCTAACCTATTGCTGATGGTCACAAATGTCTGCTGTTATGTCTTTTCATAATAGCCCCCACAGCCGGATAATTCTTTTGAAATGATATTGTTTATTCTTTCCAGATTAATCCAACTTGTAGTACACCGGTTCATGGGCTTGCCCTGATACATTTTATGGGGTCATCTTTGAACGGATAACACGCAGACTATGAATGCCGCCCTTCAGATGACCTGACTCATAGACCTTTTTAGCAGTCCAAAATGCGTTGCTTGGATGATTCTAGTTCAGCGAGTCCGTTGATGACTCATCTTGATCACAGTGACCTTATTTCGATTAGGGTCAGTCAAGTTTATTACTGACTATGAATAAATATAAGGTTACATAGCTCAAACTTTTGAAATAAGTAATTCTTTTGAGAGCTTCACGGGAGTATATGCTCTTGAGTGTGAGAAGAAGTCCATGCCCTAGTTTTCACGCGTGATAAAACTTTGTTACGTAGATCTAAGTTGTTTATCATGTTCAAAATGAGTTGGATAGTTTATATATCAAATTTTATATTTATTGGATGCCTTTTGCCTATGTTTTCATGAACAAAATGTTAACATTTATTTTTATTAAATTTTTTAATAGAACAAATAAGTAGTTAGGATTATTAAGATTAATTATCATTTAATTATTTTTACTAAAGAAAACATGATGAAGGGTTAGATCTAAAAAAATCGTCGTCCATGTACTTATTCTCACAATCAAGTGCTTGCATGCTTACCATGACTCGTTAAATACAGAATTATAAACCAAATCTTAATGAAAGAGTCATATGTAATTGCAAGTGAGCCCCTTCATTGCATTTTTATGATCTAGTTCCCTTGTCTTGTTCTTTGAATTTGGATCCAAAGAAACATAAAAGCATCGAATGAACATAAATTTAATCTTAAGCGTATCTAAGCTATTGTGAAATATGAAGAATAATTTAGTCTGAAAAAATTTTCATGGTGCATGTAAAAAGGTGCATGGACCCTTCCACACCTCTTGGCGGTGAACTCTAGTGGTAAATATAAACTGGGAAACTTTTGACCTAGAATCTTTCCTCTCAAAAATTTGTGATCTAAGATTATTCTAACAAATATTTCTACCAGTTGCACCTTTTAGGCGAGACTCCTTTCCTAGATTAAGATAAGAAATCTAATTATTTAAAGTTGATGTTAAGGCTTCTTTCTCTGCGCTTTTGGTTTTCACCCTCTCTTTCAATTTCTTTTTATAACTTGAACAAGCTATTTTCTACCATCCATTGTATTTGTTTAGGTTAAGGCTTCTTTTCTGCCTTCTATTTTCACCCATTCTTTCAGTTTCTTTTTCTACTTTGACTACCTAATTTCTCCCATCCACTAAAATTTTCACTTGCATGGAGCTTTTCTTTTCTTCTTTATTAATTTCTTTATATATATATATTGTCATTATTGGAGACATGCACCCATATTAAAAAAGAAAAAAAGAAAAAGTTCTATGTAGAATAGTTAGACAATTCAATGTAACACTGAAATGTGTACTGTTACTTATTTTCATTTTAGGAGTAAATAATCACTTTTAGGTTCTTAACAGACAATGACATTTTTTTTCTACCTTAGACTAGCTCTTTCTAGCTCTCCATATATTTGTTACCCTCTAAGGACTCTTTTCTCCTCCAATTTTAATGTATTAGCTTATAAGTTTTGGGCCAGATTTTTGAAGATTTGAATGATTTAAAATATTGCTCTTGCCTTAGACATGCCATGCTCCAAAATTTTGTATTTGTATTTTATGACTAAAAAGTAGCTGCTGCTAGGATCATCCAATGAATAAGAATGTTGGAGCATTGCCATCTAACTCAAGGGCAATATTGTAAACTGCTCAGATCTTTAAAAATCTAGGTCAACCAATAGCAAGGAAAAAATCAAGGGGTGCATATATCACCGTCCAATTTTAAGGCATGAGGTAGAATATAAAAATCGTTCTACGATCGTCAAGTCAATCTATGGATACTATACCTGGAACCAAATTACCCCTTTAGTTCTGATGTTTGCATTAAAGTATGGAAGAGACTCTAAACTGGTCCATCTGGCATCATACTTGCTTGGTTCAAGGGTTTATCGCTTTAAAGCAAGATCATTATTCTACTACAATGATAGAAAAGCTACAAAATTTGATTGATCCAGACCATCCATCTAGGAGGTCTCTGAGGGCTAAAATTCACCCTAATAATCCAATTTCATTTGCAAAAGTTATCTTTCAAGAAAGGTGGTGTAACATTTGCACCAGCTTCTTTGTAATATCCTTCATTTTTGGTATAAATTTAGAAATTTCTAAATAAAATAAATTAAAAATTTATAGATGAAATTTTTTCCTGAAAACTTAAGAATTTGAAAGTGCTTGTCGATATGAGTCCAACGCCACAAAGAACGGGAAAAACGGAGCTCAAACGAGGGAGTTAGGAGCCGTTGAAGTTGTAAGGGCATTTTGGTCATTTGACAGAGATGTATTACACAGGGGTCCAAATTGATAATGACACCCTCGTCTTCCACACGTCTCTACCAGTTCCACCGAAATCGCCGGAGAGACATGGAAAGAGGCGTGAGGGGAAACTCTTCCCCTAGGACTCTAAACCCTATATCTACCTTTCCCTAAGAGCCAAAATGCTCCACTTTGAGCGTTCATTGAGTTTAACGCGGTGACCCTATCTCCGAAAAGGTTGGATTTTTTCGGCGAGTGGAACCCCGGCAACACTAGCAACCCCAGCCAGATGCAAGGTAAGCCTTAAACCCTAAATTCAGTATTTATTAAATAGGTAAAATAATTAGAAACACATTTAAAATTAGGAAAAATCAGATTTCCTGGGAACTCTGTGCATGCTACTGTTGGAGCGTGATTTCATGGATGAAACCACTTCGTTTGAAAATCGTACCGTCTAACAAGTGCACAAGAGACCCAAGAACAAACCCGTTAAATTTGGGAGAGATCCAATGGTGGGTTTCTCCAGAAAACCCAAAAACCAGTACCTAGGGATGTTTTTAGGAACTTGGGAAAAACTATTTAAAAAACATGGTCTTTGGAGAAATCAATGCAAAAGGATGATAGAAATGGAAACTAGATAAAATCTTGAACAAAATGGCTCAAAAACCAAGTGATTTGGACACCTGTAGGGTCACTGGAAATGATCGGAAGCCGGTCGTCTTCTTCGGCACCGGTTTTCGCATCCCCGGTGTAAACCTGGCTGCCTGTGTAACCCAGTGTAAACTGGGTGCCGGTGTAACCCGGTGTAAACCGGGGCCGCCGATGTAATCCAGTGTACACTAGACGCCGTGTAACTTGGTGTAAACTAGGGCCGCCGGTGTAAATCAGTACACCCGCCCAATACCCTATAAATTAATAATATTAATTTATGAAGTATTTTCACTTAAAATTGATTTTTGGGAGCTAGAGGAGTCCAAATCATAATCCGAAAGAGGCGTTGTGATTGTATTGATGACGCAGACCTAATTTTAACTTAAAAACTTATAAATGACTACTTTTTATTTAGAAATTTTTTAAAATAGTGATGTGACATGTACAAGTGCACTTGAATATACCAGTTAAGGGGATTATTAGCAAGCTAGTGGTCTCACATTGAGGTAGGTGATGACAATTAATGCTTTGCCTTGATTTTTAAACCATGTTTAAACATAGCATCATGTGTGATTGTGTTTTAAATTGAAATTATCATTTATCGTGGATTTTATGCGACCTTGAGTACATTATGATTATTCTAAATTGAAATCTTTTATTGAATAAACTTATTTCAAATGTTTTTATAAGCATGGTGTTAATTAATTATGCTTAAATAGAGACTTATTGATTATTATATATTGTAAATGCATGGATTTACATAAAAATAAGAATAGAGGCTTATTAGCTAGTCCTTTTATAGGCTAACCTTAGGATAAGGGGCATGTCTTGGGGATTGTGAGCTATGAGTGCTTTTGAGTTTTAACATATACATATGATTTTCGTGTTTTATATTTGATGACGGGTGCTCTCGCCCAGTGGGCGTCATGCTAGGAGGGATAGGGCCGGCCACCCACCCTCCGAGATTGTGATGTGATGATATTATGATATGATAGACACCTGCCCATAGATGGCTTGCGGTAGGGGTTTAGTAACATGGATAGTCCATACTACCGGTCTGCTCCTTTCCATGGGGACAGATGCTATGTCTCCCGTTATGGTGTCCACGGAGGGCGGCGGTGGTTGATAACCATGGAGGGTTGCCACTACAGCATGATGACCCATATTCTTATTATGTGTGCATGTATGATGAGCATGGTTATGGATGGTATGCCTGGGTGTAATGACACTCAGAGGTTGGCTATGAGTACTCCTGATCAGTGATGTTAGTGCGATGTGGTGGGACCCATTACCTTAGGGTGCCCTTATTATTATTGTATGCTCATTTACATTGATTTATGTCATGTTATGACTCCGTGAAATGCATGTTTTAGCATATGGAATAAATTGACATTTATTTGGACATAACATTATGATACTGTTATTTTCATAAATGATAGACTTTTCATCAGTGTTGTTAATTATTTCTTTTATTTATTACATTAATTGTCTATGTACCTGCACAAGCGATAGCTTGCTGAGGCATTGCTTTGTTTTACAATGCCTTAGATCTCGAGCGCGACATCAGGAAAGGAAAAGCTGTTGAGAAACCGTGAGAGCTGTTGAAGATCTTTTTCCTATAGTTTTAGACAGTGATGTGAGTCATTAAAACATGATTATCATTTGGATTTAATTATGGACTGCATACTTTATATTTGGAGTTAATTGAGATGTTTGGACATATTTTGGACATTTATATGGGATGTTATGATGGATAGACCCTGTGCCATATTATTATTGTGTTTTGGACATTTATTTGATTTAAAATAAAGGTGCCGATTTATTTGACATTGATTGATATGCGTATTGTTTTATTTACATATATGCCGTTTTGAGAAAGGAAAAATAGCACCCAGAATTTTTAAGAATTGTTTTAGAAAAATGATAATTAAAACTTTTCTCATGGGACTCAAAATGCTCTTATTCAAAATGCCATTATTATTATAATAAAAAAAATGTCTTAAAAATCCTGGGTGTTACATTCTCATTGTCGTCTTAGTAGACCCTAGTCCACCGGAATATGAGAGCACTAGTTGGTGATGTTGAAGTGACTGTGGTGGAGGGAAAGGCTGCCTTGACTGAGCTTCAAGTAATCCACATATTCAAGAATTATAAGATCATCTTTGAGGGTGATTCTTTGAATGCATTAGGTGGTTGGTGGGTTATTGACCAGTCACTTCAGCTCATTGATTATGTTTTGTCTATTAATCTCATAGCTAGTGAGGAGATATTGAGTCAATTTTATGAATGAGATATTCATTTGGCACTAAATTAGGATTATGTGGATTGAACTCATGAGAATCTATGCTACCATAGGGTGCCACATGTTTAAGTTGCCACGAGGCTCCTCACTATTACATGAAGGACCTTTGGTTGATTGAAGTCATTTATCCCTTTAATTTGATCTTTCCATGTTTCTACCCATTATTTCTTGTGACCAAAACGTACATTTTTCAAGTACTAGTGTTTGTCTAATATCCGCATGGTCTTTGGAGTGGTAGATATCTAAACTTGAAGAAATCAGAAGAACATGTTTGATCAAAGACCATTCTTCATGTATAAGTGGGGCGGTGCTTATAACGTGGTCAAGCCATTAGGTTCCTCATTTTTAAATTTCAGTTGGATAGCTAAGATCCAACAACTAGGTAATATCGATTGTTTAAGTGCATTTGATGAGATTGGTCTTCACAAAAATTGGTTTATTAGGCAATATCTTACAATATGGTGGGTTATTCAGGTTCAATTATGCCACATATTCTCCTCTTCCATTTCTTTTCTTTTGCAGGTATCTTGCTTGTCAATGCATTTTATAGGAAAAGATAGTCATATGAAGCATGAGATGGTTCCTCCTTGCTGTTTTTATCCTTGTCACATTCTCTTTGGAAACTAATCTTTCTATGGAAGCAAATAGTAGTTTGGGTAGCAAACAGAGAAATACCTCTTCCCGACACATCATCACATCTATGGTAATCTGGTCCTCAAAAACTTATCACACATCCTAACTTGATTTGCAAGTTAAGCCATCAGTAGTTCAAATTCAACAGTAGCTGTGCTCCTTGATAATGGAAATCTAGTTTTAAGAGACAAGTCAAATTCCTCTGTTGCATTTTACAAAGTTTTGATGACCCAATTGATATTTGCTTCTTGTAGTAGGTTTGGTTTCAATAAAATCACTAGAGAAAGTCAGATCCTTACCTTATGGAGAAGTTTGGATGATCTAGCTCCTAGGCCTTACTTCATCATCTAGACCTTAAAAGTGGCATCCAGCTTATCGCAAAGTGGAATGGATCTCAAAACTCCTAGAGCACCGGAGACTAGAATGGGCATATTTTCACTAGAGTTCTTAAAATGAACATTCCTGATTTAGTAATAACACATCAACCAGTATTCTACAGATACATCTTTATAGACAACAACAGAGAAAAGTATTTCACTTGCTTTATTCATAGGAGTTTCATTTTATCTAGGCAAGTAGTGGATGTGTTGAGGCAAATGAGGACAATAATGTGGTCGAAGTAGTAAAAAAGATTGGATATTGTTTTGGTATCAACTAAAAGACAACTGTGATGTTTATTCTATTTGTGGGAATTTCACTAGCTGTAGCCAAATTAGCTTACCACTCTATAAATGTTTACTAGATTTCCTACTTTTGCGAAGGATTGGAATTTGAATGCTTAGTTTGGCTGCTATGTGAGGAAAACACCATTGCAATATGGTAATAGTATATATTTTAACAAAGAGAGATAGATTTTCAGTCATGTTGGAAATGCAATTTGTTGGAGATTAGAATCCCCCACCCATGATCAATCACACAATCAATGTATGCAAAGACATTAGATTTTTACATGATTCGGTCAATACGCCTACCTCCATGGCTGTAGAGCAGCAATCCACTATCAATAAATGGAGAGTACAACTAGGGAGCAATTACAGAGGTTCAATCTCTCTCTCTCTCTCTCTCTCTCTCTCTCTCTCTCTCTCTCTCTCTCTCTCTCTCTCTCTCCAGTGTATGCATATTTTGTGGATTATTGTGGACTTAATAGCTTCTCACGATCATCCCAATTTATAAGGAATTTGGGAGCTCAATGTCAATGAAGCCTAAACAAAAGTCTTTCAACCACAATAGTTGAAGAGGTTTCGCCTATGGTGGCTGCTCCTTGATGAAAAATGGGATGCGGCTGTTCTTTGTTGAAAAATGGGACTGGACCCGACAAATCTCCCCCTCCAGGCTTATTAACTGAAGAGGTTTCTTTACTTGTGGACTTCTAGTAGAAGGTCATTCTAGTTAGTTCCTTGCAAAGCTCGAACTTGCTCCGATAATGTTTTCATTATTATGTCTAAACTATTGTTGTTAGTATGAGTTTTCTTAAGCTTTAACAATTTCGAGTCCAAAACATCTTGTATCTAATAATGCAAAGCATCAATGTGCTTTGACCTCTCATGAAAAGTAGAATTCTTGCTAAAGTGTATAGCACTCTAACTATTACAAAATAAAGCATGCCTCTTTTGCATAAACCAAGTTCATTTATAAACTTCTTCATCCACAATAACTCTTTGCAAGTCTTTGTCACAACAATTGTTGATATTTTTAACCACAAGTACATAAGTTATTGTGGTATAGCTAATGCAAGTACGGGTCAATCCCATGAGGACTTGACTTAAAAAATGGGAGTTTATATAAAATTTAATTGAATAAGAATTCATATCAAATCAACTGCTAAATATTATAGAATTTTTAGTTCAAAAAGAAAGAAAACAATTCAAATAACATGAAAAAACTATTTTTCTAGCTTAATCATTGTCAATATCTTCAAATCTAGTCTTCTAAAAGTTGATCATCCTCATTACTATCTTCAAAACATCCTTCATTAGAGATCTACTAGTCGGATTTATTAGATTCCTAAAAATCTTGCAAATCTGGGCTAAATTGTGATTTTAGGATTTGGATGACTTAAATTGATTTCTAGATTTCAGATCGAAGATCAGAAATAATGGATAATGTAAGGGATATCCTAAGAATGATTCCTAAAAATTAATTGAAGTTTTGATATGAAAAGAATTAGGAATTGAAGAATTTCTCATTATTCAAGCTAGATCGTTGATTTGGTTAAGCTTGAATAAAATAGGACCGGATAACTCTATTCTTGGATTACTGTCAGAATAAGGAAAAACTCAAATAACAGAACCTGGACAAAAGAAAACATGATTAGAGGAAAAGACAAAATTGGGATTTAAATGGAATTCCAACTTTTGTACTAAGGGTAAATCTAGAATTTTATTTATTTATTTATTTATTTTTCCAGATTTTTGGTTTTAAATGAATAAAAACTAGAGGAATCTTGACAGAGAGGATGAAGCAAGGGAGATGGTGAAGAAGAGGGAGAAAAGGGAAACCATAGGGTTTCCTCCTCTAAATGGAGTGGTGAAGCCACGAGAGGGGTCCAGCTATGAGAGAGAGAGAGAGAGAGAGAGAGAGAGAGAGAGAGAGAGAGAGAGAGAGAGAGAGAGAGAGAGAGAGAGAGAGAGAGAGAGAGAGAGAGAGAGAGAGAGAGAGAGAGTGGTGATGAGCAGCAGGGTGATAGAGAGGGAGATCAAGATGAGGAATGTGGAAGATAAGGGGGAAGGAAAGGAGAAAGATGAGAGACGGTTTTAGGGAGTAGAGGAGAGGAGAGGGAGAGTGGAGAATGAAGGAGAAGGAGATGGTCTGCTTCCTCCTACGATCAACCTAAGAGAAGAAGAGAGTAACGTGGAAAAGAGAGTAGAGGGAGAATAAGAGGATCCCGGATAAGTATGGTTGAGAGAAAGTGAAGTAGAAGAGAGATGGGAAACCAGAGAGATGTGGAAAAGAGGGAAGGGGAGAGAGAGAGAGTCGTAGGAGAGAGAGTAGTCCACCTTTTCCCAACTTGCTAATTTGTTTTGATTCTCCAAGAGTGTTTGTGTTTGATTCCACCTCAAATTCTTCTCCCTTATTTAGAATTTTGTAATTAGTATTCTCATTATCTTCAATTTGCTCTTTTTCCATGAAGCTTCTTCATCCTTGATCTGGATCATCCAATCTGACATGATTGATCTGTGATGCACAGGACCCAATTAGAATAATCTAACCATTCATTACTCTCTTGATTAGCTTTGATTATCATCTGACTATTAAAATTTGCAATTCAATAGTTGGATGGCCAATTAGAGCTAAAATGAAATATTTTATTTAAAATTTTGAAATTGATGGCCTAAATGATCTAATTAAATACTAAATTAGGGTATTTTGACAAAAATTGAACACTTAATAGTAATAAACTCCGCCTTTGTGTAAACGAGGCAAAACACTTATGTATTTCAACCACCAAGACATAGCTCTCTCTACAAAGGTTATCAGGTAGCTTGAAGTAGACTTTCTCATGTCAACATCACCAGCCATATTTGAATTGGTGTGGCCTTCAAGCACGGCTTGCCAGTGCCAAATTCTAAACTCAACCTGAAAGTATCATGTAGATATCTTAATATCCACTTCACTGCATTACAATGCTCTTTTCTTTGATTGGATAGAAAAGGGCTCACTATGCCAACTATATATGCAATGTCTCATCTGGTGCACACCATGACATACATAAGATTGCCAATAACTGAAGCATAAGGAACATCCTACAAGTACTCCTTCTCAGCATCACTTAAGGGAACTTGCTTCATACTAAGCTTAAAGTGAGTAGCAAAAGGTGTACTAACCACTTTAACTTTATCATGTAGAATTACTGAAGTACCTTTTCTATGTACTTCTTCTAAGATAGCCATAACTTCTTATTCCTCCCATCATAAATGATAGAAATCCTAAGAATCTGTCTCATAGATCCTAGATCTTTCATAGCAAAGACTTTACTTAGCTCCTTTAACTGATTGATCCTTGAAAAATTACATCCAATAATAAGCATATTGTTGACGTAGAGTAGCAAGATGACAAAGTCCTCCTTTAAGAATCTTTGTACAAACACACAATGATTTGAAGTACTATTTTCATAATTCTGTTGGACCATAAACTGCTCAAACCTTTTGTAACACTACTTGAGACCCTATTTCAAGCCATACAAACTCTTTTTTAGCTTGCAGATGTAGTTCTCCTTGCCTTTAGCAACAAAATCCTCTGGTTGCTCCATATATATATCCTCCTCTAAGTCACCATGGAGGAATGTTATCTTCACATCCATCTGCTTAACCTCTAAATCAAGCTTATTGGCCAAACCCAATACAACTCAAATTGAAGACATTTTAACTCAGGAGAAAATATCTCCTCAAAATCAATTCCTTTTCTTTGACCAAATCCTTTCACTAGAAGTCTAGCTTTGTATTGTATACGTGAAGTGTCACCTTCGTGTTTCACCATATAAACCCACTGATTCTTCAAAGCTTTTCTACCCTTAAGCAATCTCATCAACTCAAATGTATGGTTGTCCTACGAGGACTTCATCTCATCTTCCATAGCTGCAATCTACTCTGAATTCTGTTCACTTTGACCTACCTTTGTGTAGATCTTAAGCTCTCCCCTATCAGTGAGGAGCATAGACTCATTCGGTGAATACCAATTGAAGGGTCAACGGTCTCTCATACTTTGTCTCAATGAAATTGTTGGCTCCTCAGTAGGAACCTCATGCTAAATAACGTCAACCTCTTGCAAAGCATCCATGTCATCAATAGTTTCATGCTCACACTTGGCATGATCATCTTAAAAATCTGCTAATGCACCACCATGGTCATTAGCACCATCTACACCTGGCATATGTGAAATATGAACTATATCCAAATCAGTTAGAATATCAGAGCTCCAAGTTTCTGATCTTTCAGCCTTGTTAATGTGTTCAATGGTTTGGTGTTCCATAAAGACAATGTTATGATTTTAACAAGCTTCTTTGTAATAAGATCATATATCTTATAGTCAAACTCATCCTGCCTGTAGATGATGAAAATACATTGTTTGGTTAGACCTCTCATCTTTGGGTACATGTACAAACACCTTGTACCAAAACACTTGCAAGTGGTCATATGCGACATCTTTTACATGCCACAACCTATCAAGAAAACATCCACATTTAAAGCAACAGTTGGAGACAGGTTAATAACATAGGCAATTGTGTATAATGTCTCATCTTAGAAGGAACTAAGTAGCTTAGCTTTATAAAGCAAGTATCTGACCCTCTTCATTAATTTCCTATTCATCCTCTTTACTAAACCATTTATTTGAGAAGTCTATGGAGGAGTCCTTTGATGTTTGATCCCCTCTTGCCTCGAGCAACCACAAACTCTTTCTTAGAGAGCTTCCACTGGCCATGATAGAAGGTATTACAATCCCCATCATCATCAAGCTTTTCGGCTGATATCAAGTGCAACCAGATATCTGGTACATGTTTGACTTCCTTGAGAATCAGATGGTCCTGTTGTTGTTGTCCAAACAAACAAACTCAATACCAACAACCTAAAAAACTCCCTCCTGGATGTAATATGGAAGGAAGCACCACTATCAATGACCCATCTAATCTCATTGGAAGCTAGGTTGATCTCATTCTCATCACAAACCACAACAAGGTCTAAAGTGGTAGTAGCTACACAATTATTCACATCATTATTTCTTCTCTCTTACTTGGCATTCTCAATCTTGTTCTTAGATCATTAGAAGGTGGATCATTAGAAGGTGGGGTGTAAATGGTTAGGGAACATGGTTAATCTTGGAAGCTTAGTCCTTGTTGCATTTTCCTTTACAATTTGAACTTCTTACCTTTTGATTTGCTTGATGTAGCAAAATTCGCTTATGAAAAAGTTTATTCTACCTCTCAATTTTATTATTAGTAAAAATTTTTAGGAGGATAATATGGAAACTTGGACAGTTGATTGCTCTTTTATGCTATTTTGTGTGTTTCTTAATTTATTTAGATAAAATGAGTAAGCCACTCAAGTTTATTTTCTACGTAAGCCCTTCTTTTGCTTTGTTTATTTCAAAGAATAAAATCATCCTCATGAAAGGAGTTAGAGATAGTTGCATGGTGTTTAATGTCTCTCTCCTCAATAAATAGGGTTCGAGGCCATGCATGATGGTTTGAGAAAAAAAATTCACTTAGTATCATATTCACTTTAGTATGGATGTGACAACCCGGGTTTTTCAATACTTTTTAACGAAACATTTTAAAAGGTGGGCCCTAGTTTTTAAAACCAAAACAAAAATAGCAAAAAACAATTTCAATACATTTCATTCTAAGGAAAACCCCAAGTGTCAACCATCAACTCAAAACTCAATATAAATTTTCATTTTTCAAGTGAACCTTTTTAAAACAAGTTTACCACTCCAAGACCTATCCAATCAACAGCAACATTCCCAACAATAATAAAATCAAGTCCAATGACACAGATATACATATATAGTTCAGGTAGAATTAGAAACATACTCTAAATGAAATATCTCGATCACTAATCGCCTAGCTCCTCATCAGTCGTGTCATGTGTCATTATTTGAGGCATTGCATTATTTATGAAATATCTTGATCACTAATCGCCTAGCTCCTCATCAGTCGTGTCATGTGTCATTATCTGAGGCATTGCAACAATAATGCAATGCCTCAGCAAGAAATGCTTGGTAGGGGAGTAAGATGCTTATGAATTTCAAAATATAATACTTGCTTTCACAATATAATAATTATTTCAATAAACAAAACATTCTTGCATCAATAAACAATAATCTACATAATTAACTTGAAAATAATCCAAAACTTTAGAATATCATTTCCAGAGCATTTCATATGAGTATCATGAATAAATCGAATCATGGAATATCATGTCCAAATATTAAATCAGTATCTCCAGTAAACTTATGAATAGATGTAAACATCATAACTGATCCAGAAATGCAAAACCATGCCCAACCGCAATGTCAAATCACGAATAAAGATACTGAATAAGTAAACGAGTAAAATAAGGTTAAACTTGTAAACTTGTGAATATAGTCATAAATGGTCACACCCCTACTATACAGGGCCCACAATCCTCCAGTCAACACTGACATATACATAATGGTCATAAGTACATACTAAGCATATCACCATGCCAGTCATCGGTGGTCACAACATCTGATACCATAAGAAAACAAAGTACATGTACTATCACTCTCTCGTGATCATAACACCGTGTACAAAAATATAAGAAACTACTATGCTGCGGGGATAACCAACACATGATCTATAGACTGCTGCACATTGCTAACACCAAAACAGTAGACTTATCATTCGTCCTCATGGGTGAGACCAGATTGGTAGTGAGGACTACCTGTGATACCATCCCATAACAATGCCATTTAAGGGCGAGTGTCTATCATCTCATAATCTCAAGGGTGGATGCCTGACCCTATACCCCTTCTAGCATAGCATCCCTCAGGCCACAAGCCTATCGAAAACAAACTCTTCAAGCCTCCATGCCTAGATATAAAACCATAATACCAGGCTACGTGCCTGTCTCATATCAATTCATGAAAATTATTGTATCATGTACGTAACTGGTCTCCTATACCAAATCAAGCCTACATGGCTTGTACATCAAATAATGCGATAGTAAAACATGTTATGTACCATAAAAATATACCTTTTTAAATGAATGGTATACATTTAAAATCCATGGAGGTATAACCATAATATAATAATCCTTCATAATATAATAATCCTCCATATATAAAACCATGCCTTTTCATTTCACAATTCATGCCATAAATACTGCATATACACTATAACATAATAATTACATTTTAGAAATACTTTAGGCAAATTTCAAATCTCATGTAGATATTGAAATCACATCATAAGTGCACAAATATATCATGCAATTTATGAAAATTAAATCTTAAATTCTACCTACCTCAAATGCGGCTGTCAAATCCTAAGAACATTCCACAGATTGGTGAAAAATCCAGTCTTTCTTTGATTTTTCCTTGATAAGAAGAGGTAGTGGATGGTGCTGGTCACTTATAATCCATAATAGCTGATCGTGAGGGGAGGGAGAAATCAAAAGAGATAATGAATAGTGACTATGAGGGTATTTCAATCTTATTACAGATAATGATGGGTGGGTGACATAATGATTATTCCTTTAATCATCATGTCCCCACTTGACTTTTGACTATCTCCATTTTGAAAATTGAATCTCACATGTGGGTCCCACATGTCAAATGACCATTCTACTCTTTTGTAAAATATTTAGGCATATTTTCACTCGAACTCCGATTTGGGCATTCTTGTTGATATTGGATTCTATTTTTTAGTACAATTCAAATATCAATGTTTCGACACATGATTTGATCTCTATCAAATATTCCACTAATAAAAGTTCAAAATTATGAAATTTTACTATTTTCTTTATCCAAATTTAACATTTTAAAAAACTTACTCAAATTGGGATTTAAAAATGAAGGATGTTACAATGGGTCCCATCTTCACTTAATTTCTTCTTGAATTTGTGATATGAGATTTTCTTGTAGTATATTTGTAGCAAGTGCACCTCCCCTAGATAAAGGGAAGACTTCTTTCTTAGACTAAGATTAGAAATTTGATGCATGTAAGGTTAGATGGCTTCTTTTTCTAACTTTCAGTTTTGCACCCATTCTTTCAATTTCTTTTTTTGTCTAGGACTAGCTATTTTCTGCCATTCCATGGTTTTTGTTCAATTACGACTAGCTTTTCCATTTTTTTTCCCTTTATTTATTCATTTGTTTATGTTTTTTTGGGTTCAATCTTGGATATGTGCACCCACATTTGGAAAAAAGATAAGATAAGCTATGTGGTAGAATAGTGTTAGATAGTTCATGTAAAACTAAATGTGCATGGCTACTTAGTAAACGTTCGTGTAGACATTCACAATGACTACTACACTTGTGGTAGTCTAAGAAGGTCGTTGAATTTAGGCCATTCTAGAAGCTTTTTGTATACAATGGTTTAGATTGAATGTTCAAAAACACAGTTTAAAGATACTAAAACATCTATTTGATATGTGTACTAGACTGATAGGAGGACTACAAAATGGTACTTGCAATATTGCATGTGGCTCTGAGCATTCCTCTTGTTCAACAGTACTTAATTACGCAAGTCTTTGCATTTATTCTAATTCATCACATATTGTTTTCCACCCATGGAATACTTTAAAAGTATAGCCTTGGCCTCTCTGTCCTCTTTTCGAAGAAATTGTGCTTCTCCTTGAAAGCATGTTGACAATGTCAATTCTTCTTAGCCCTACTCATGGTATCAAAACTCATCGACTTGTCACGGAAACCGATCGAGTTGATGTGGTTTTGAAATTTCTGCATTTTGTCATCTCAAGTGGATGCATAATGAAATTTTCGCATTTTGCCAAGATGACACAGCTGGGTTTAATTATACATGATTAATTAGGTGTAAAAATTAGCTAAATGAGACTCAAATTTGCATCACACGCTGAAGTAGTGGCCTCAATAGCAGCTCATTATGTTTCTGTGTTACCAACACAATCCTGATTCTTACTTTTTAAAGAATCTAAAAAATACCATGGCATTCGAATGATCCACACCTTGTATTTAGTGAGCCCTAAATTGGGTCACCGATGTTACAGTACAAGCTAATCACAAAAAGTATCTTAAGGTATGAAAGTTGAAATTTCAAGCATTGGACATTAAAAGTCCAAAACTATTCCATGTCGTGCTATGTTTGCATCAAAGAGCCCAATTTTTTCACTTGGCACTCAAGTCTCCATGAAGAGCACCTGTTTTCATGTTCTCCATGGTATTTTTCGACTTCAATTGTTTTCATGTTCTATAGCAGCATCTGCCTCAGCTTAGAAGTTACTAATCACACGATTTGGATCTTTCCACTTTGAGTGCTTTACACTTCACGGCAAGGTGCTTTACACTTCACAGCAAGGGGCACAATTATTGCACCTAGAACTCAACAGAACCTATTTTTCCACTTTGAGAAAGCCCTTCTGCTATGGCATTGACTTCAGCTTAGAAATTATGTAACATTTTGATTTTTAAAAAAACAAGAAAATAAATAAATAAATAACGAAATAATATAAGACAATATAAAAAAAAATGAAAATGTAGGTTTTTGCAAAAATCTGTGCATACGGATTTGCCTAAAAATTTTGGATGAGATGGTATTGGATTTAGATCTGGACTATTCATATTGTGTATGATGAGGAGAGGAAAGAACCCACAAAATTTTGTGACGATCGGACGGCTAGGGACGCCGAAAAACAGTAATACGGGAGTTTTTGAAAACGAAACAAAAAGCATGAGAAAACACTAGATTTAGGAAGGATTTGGGAAAATGGATGGTGGAAATGGAATGTACATGAAAAATCGGACACAGGGCTGTAAAAATCACAAAAAACGGAGCACCTGGGGTCACCGGCGACGGCAAACTAGTTCGGTCGTCGTCTCTGGCAATGGCGACCGGAACAGGAAGAAATACTTGGATGAGGGAGTGCCATGTGGCGTGATGAGGGTGCGCCACACACAGGGGTACGTGGTGCAACTTGTGCGCACCACGTGGAGAGGCTGGAACGCGCCACGCGCGATGTTCTATCCCCCACACGCAGAGCGCTTCCACAGAAGAGCCCGTTGCGTCCACAGAAGTGCCCGCTCCCCTAGAGCAGGTTCTGATGCGAGGCGCTTCCACAGAAGTGCCCGGCACACGTTGCGCATGCGGCGGGCCCCATTTGCTAGATTTTGGTCTTTTTTGACCCTTTTTGCCTTTAAACCTTGATTTTAGGAGCTACAGAGGTTCAAATCACAATTTGAAAGAGGCGTTGTGATCGTCTCGACAAAGCGGACCTAGATTTAGTATAAAAATCTAGTTTAGAGTAACTTTTTAGTAGTGAAACTACGAAATGCTATTAGATGATTTAGATCGAGTTGATCAATAGATGATCAGGCTTTAGATTTTGGTTATATATGTTAACCATGACATAATTTATGGTATGACAGGTACATCAAGGCATATCCCTTGATATTGGATACGTGTTTGTTTGGGGATATTGCCTTACTGAGGTAGGTGATTTCATTCACACTTTTTTTATGATTCTCAAATAGTGAATTGATGATTTGAGTCTTTGAGGCATATGATTTATGCCTTACCATATGTGTGAGATTGACTTCAGCATGTAACTTCGCATGTGCATGCTATCTTTATGGTGGTTATTTCATACACTGTTTTTGATATCTTTCATGATATCCACTTGATTTTTTGTTTTCTTGACATGTGGGAGTCGCTCTGGCTTGATATTTGAGACTATTGATCTTGTGATAGGATGCGATTTTCACCCCGTGAGTGCCTGAGTGCTTGTGAGGGTGAAAGCGGGTGTGCAATGCGACTTTTCGTGAGTGCCTGAAAGGGTGAAAGGGTGAAAGCGAAAGTGGTGCACGTAGTTCCCGTGAGTGCCTGAGTGCCTGAGTACCCGTGAGGGTGCAAGGGTGAAAGGGTGAAAGCGGATGGTATAGAGAACTGACCCCATATTGCAGTGAGTGTATGTGAGACACTCATAGGGCTTGATTGTGTATGAGGTTTGATACTTTTGACATGCATTCATATGTTTCTGTTAAGTGTTCAATTTTGGTCAAAATACCCCTAATTTAGTATTTGATTAGAGCATCTAGACCATTAATTTTAAGATTTTACATCAAATATTTCATTTTAGCTTTAATTGGCCATCCAACTGTTGAATTGTAAAATTTAGTGGTTAGATGACTATTAAAGCTAATGGATGGTTTAGATTGTGCTAATTGGGTCTATGCATTGTAGATCAGTCAACTCAGGCATGGACGCTCCAGATCGAATCATGAAAATCAGATGGAATTTGAAGAATCCTAGTACAGGACAAAGTTGAAGACTTGCAGAGTTCTAGCAAGACTAGAATTCCAGTGGACCCCACTCTCTTTCTTATCTCTCTTACCTATCTCCTCTTCCTTCTCTTTCTCCTCTCTTTTCTCTCTTATCCTTCTCTCATGTACGTCTCTCCCCATCTCTCTTTTAAAAACACCCTTCTTCCTTCTCAAAAGGACGTTTTTTTCCTCTAAGGAGGCTGGGCTGGATCATCTCTCCCCCTCATTCTCTCTTCCTCTTTCTCTACCTCTCTTCCCCTTCTCTCAAACGTTATCCCTCTCTATCCCCACTTCTCTTCTCAGTCAGAATTCTCCCATGCTCTGTCTCGCTCGTCTCTGAATTCCCAATTCTCCCTCTTTTCTTCTCCCCAATCCCAGCCTTTTCTGCACTCTCTCTTTTCCTATTCTCTTCATCGATCTTTTCCCACGTCTCTCTCTATTGCATTTTTCGTTTCTTACTTGTCTTACGGCAAAACCCAGATCCCGTCTTCCTCTGCTAGCCCAGCTTCTCCCTTCTCACTTGCTTAACACCCATCTCCTCTAGCACAAGCCAGGCGTCCTTGCCTAGGCTTCTCTATTCCAGATGACACCCCAAAAGGCGTCGTTTTTTTTGTCGTCTCTTCTCCCTTGCTTTTCCGCTACCCGGATCTACTCTAGTTTCCCTCTTCGACATCTCCTTTCCCAGCCGCTCACCTCTCCACCCCATCTGCCAATCATTGGCCTAGATTGCCCCAGCATCTCTCTCTCTCTCTCTCTCTCTCTCTCTCTCTCTCTCTCTCTCTCTCTCTCTCTCTCTCTCTCTCTCTCTCTCTCTCTCTCTCTCTCTCTCTGCATCAAACGACCCAGTGAGGAAAAACCCATATTGGGTTTTCCTCAATCTTTCCTCCCGCGTGCCCTCTTTTCCTCGTTTTTCCACCGGTCCAGCATAGCCCAGATCACCGGACGGCCATAGAGAGAAAACCCAGAGAATTGGGTTTTCTCCCTATTTCTTCCTCTCCGGCTCCACTTTCTTCCGGCTGGGCATATACCCATTCCAACTTTCCTCCCATCTCTTCCCCTATCTTTTTCCTCTCATCCTTTCTCTTCCTCCTCCCTTTCTCCCCCAACCATCTTTGGTTTTCTCCCATACTCTTTCCCTCTGCTCTCCTTCTCCTTCAGTCGCACGACCCATCTCCCCATCTTCCTTCCCTCCTTCTTCTTCTCCTTCCTCCTTCCTCTTCTCATCTCATCCAGATTTCTCCCAAAACGTGTTTTCTTAGTTTTTTCGTGAAAAACCAGAACCTTGAAGAAATTTCGGATCTGCCCTTGGCAGATCTCAGGAATTACATCTGTGTCCCTTGGCAGATTTTGAAAATTCCATCTATGTCCCCAAAAGAATTACACCTGTGTCCCCTGGCAGATTTCAAAAATACCAATTGGGTCCCCTGTTTAATTACAACTGTGTCTCTGTGCTATTCTAGTTTTAACTTATCTTCATTCTGACTATTCAGGGACAGTGAAATCCAGGACAAACTAATCTAGAGACAGTGCAATCCAGGACAGACTATTCAAGGACAAGCTTATCCAGGACGCATTTTATTTTTATTTTTTGTTTTCCTTCGAATAAATATTTGTGAACATTGGAACAATTGAATATATTTGGATTTTAGTTTATTTCTAGTATATTCTGTGTTTTTATTCTTTTAGTTGAATTTTATGTAAAACTCCATCACTTCAAATCAAGTCCTCGTGGGATCGACCCGTATTTGCATAACTATACTACAATAGCCCGTGCACTTGTGGTTAAACAATCAACAGTTTCTATATTTTCTTGGATTGTGTATGTCCTGATATCATGGTTGATGATATCTTATTTATTGCATGGACATGGTATGTCCTTCATCATGTGATTTAAGACTTTATATATTATTGATCATCTTTCGATCTTTATGCCTTATGTCATATGCTTTGTTTTATTGAGTTATTTTGAATGTATATCACCTGCACAAGCATGGCTTGTTGAGGTATTGCTTTGTTTTGCAATGCCTTAGAATCAGAGCGCAACAGTCAGAAAGGAAAGAAGGTGGACTAGCGTGGAGTTGGATGAGGGAGGACAGAGACTGTCAGATACCGGCAGAGTGGCCTACTTTTGGTTGGATTGGTATTGGCTTTTTGGCATTCTCTTAGTCATTATATATATTGATAGATTAGACCCATATCACTGTATAGTGGTTATATGTTTATTCATGGATGATGTGGTGATTTTGGACAGACCCTGGAGCTTTGGAACTTCACTATTACGTGTCTTTGTAGTTACAAAATTTCATCATGGTTTTAACTTGTGAGCATGCTCAAAATTGTTACTTTTCGTTCTGCTTTTCAGTATGGTTTTGAGGAGAAGTGACCCTCGGGGTTTTCTTAAATGGCATTTGCTTGACGCTGTGACAAATTTTAAATTATGAGTTTTAAGTTCTGGAATCCCATCTATTTTCTATAAATAAATTATTATTATTTGAGTATAAATATGGGGAACAGATTGATAAAACCAAGGGTGTCACAGTTTGGTATCAAAGCTCAGGTGTAGTCCATCATCACCACTTTAAGGGTCGAATTAGCATGACAGCCCATTCGTTATTGGCTTAGACTGAGAAAGGATAAATGTTTATACCATGGGTTATGTGTTGTTAACAGATGGCTCCTCGACGAAGGACTAGGTCTACCCTCGCTCCACCAGTTGCCACCCCTATTACCCCTGCTGCTACACCAGAGCAAGGGGGGCAGGAGGCAGACATTGCGACTCGAGTAGTCGAGAGCCTCTTACCGCGCCTCACAGAGCATATTTCGAGGCAGGTTCGGGTGGAGGTGCAGGCCTTACACCCTGTCCACCCGGCAGTGACTGCAGCAGTCCCAGAGGAATCATCAGCACAGTCATCCCATGTAGCATCATTGGCGCCCACACAGGTAGTTGCTGAGGGAGGATCCTCAAGCGTGCGTGTTCCACCAACGAAGCAGCTCGAGAGGTTTCGGAGGATGGTTCCTAGCTTCTATGGGGAAGGGGAGCCAGCAGCAGCAGAGAGATGGCTGTTCGAGGTAGAGAAGGCTTTTACGGGGATGGAGATTTCACCTAAGGATCAGGTTAGATTTGCAGATACCCCTTTTGCCTCAGAGCAGGAGGCAGCAGATAGATTCATCGACGGGTTAGTGCCACAGTTGAGGCACGAATTATTGATAGCATACCTGACTACGATGACACAGGCGGCAGATAGGGCTGCGATGCTTGAGAGAGATTCGAGACGGAGTAGAGGAGAGGTGAGTCTGCCCTCCAAGTGCAAGAGGCCCTTCACATCCACACCATCTCAGGGGGGTATGATTCGCGGTACTCTCCTAGACAGAGGAGAGATTAGGGTCGGAGAGTGTGCCCTCGTTGTAAGGGCCGACATGTGGGGCAATTTTGCTCAATACAGGGCCCACAGCAGCCCCATCAGTATCAGCAGCAGCAGCGATAGCAGCCTTTTTGACCGATCGAGCCATTTAGGTGCTAAGGCTGTGGCGAGACGGGACACATGATTAAACAGTGCTCGAGAGGTTTGGGAGACAAGCCACCAAGGATAGATGCCACCACAGAGGCAGCGCCACGGAGTCAGGGCCGCGTCTTCGCCATCACTTCAGGGCAAGCACAGGCCTCAAACCAGGTGGTGGAAGGTACTTTTCTGGTAGCTGATAGACATGCCAGGGTTCTTTTTGATTCAGGGTCTACCCACTCATTTATTGCATGTACATTTGCATCTTGCCTTGACTTGCCTACAAGCAAGCTTGCATTTGGGTTAGATGTGTCGATGCCATCAGGAGAGACAGTGAAGGCTACGGAGTACCTTGAGAGGGTATCAGTGGAGATATCAAGTATGAGGATGGATGCCAACCTCATTTTATTAGACATGATGGATTTTGATATCATCTTGGGGATGGATTAGCTAGCGATGTTTTGGGTTACTATAGATTGCCGCAAGAAGCAGATTATGTGTAGTGTACCAGGTCAACCAGTGGTTGTAGTCCAGGGTAGGAGGAGTGATAGTGACCCTTGTATGATTTCCGCCATGAGAGCAGCTCGATGTTATGCTTGAGGTTGTTGAGTGGTTTTGGCTTGCATCACGACGACTGATAGGGAGCAGCCACAGATTGACGAGATTGACGTAGTACGAGATTTTGCTGATGTATTCCCAGATGAGCTGCCAGGACTACCTCCATGCAAGGAGATTGATTTTACCATAGACTTGGTTTCAGGTACACTGCCTATATCTAAGGCACCTTATAGGATGGCCCCTGCAGAGTTTTGAGAGCTCCAGGTGCAGTTGCAGGAACTTTTGGATAAGGGGCAGGTCGAGTGGGTCTCCTTGGGGAGCACCAGTCCTCTTCGTTAAGAAGAAGGATGGATCATTGAGGTTGTGCATAGACTACTGGTTACTGAACAGTGTTACTGTGAAGAATCGGTATCCTCTACCATGTATTGACGACTTGTTTGATCAGTTGCAGTCGGCACAAGTGTTCTCTAAGATCGACCTGCGTTCAGGCTATCACCAGTTGAGGATTAGGGAGGAGGATATCCCTAAGACTGCATTCAGGAGTTGGTATGGCCATTACGAGTTTTTGGTAATGCCGTTTGGGTTAACAAATGCACCGGCAATGTTCATGGATTTGATGAATAGGGTATTCCGAGCTTATTTGGATAAGTTCATGATTGTCTTTGTGGATGATATCCTGATATATTCTCCTAACCATAGGGCCCACATGGAGCATCTTCGCATTGTGTTAGACACACTTCGTCATCATCGCTTGTATACAAAGCTCAGTAAGTGTGAATTTTGGTTAGGACATGTGTAGCTTTTGGGGCACGTGGTGTCCAAGGATGGTGTGGCCGTAGATCCAGCTAGGGTGGAGGCAGTTTTGCATTGGGAGAGGCCTACAAAGGTGATGGAGGTTTGTAGTTTCCTCAGTTTAGCTAGTTACTATCGGCTATTCATTGAGGGGTTCTCGAAGATTGCTCTGCCCATGGCCACTTTGACTAAGAAGGACACCAGATTTGTTTGAATTGATGCTTGTGAGGAGAGCTTCCAGGAGCTTAAGTGGAGGTTGACTTCTGCACCAGTACTTGCCCTACCTTCAGGATCAGGTGGTTACATGGTGTTTTGTGATGCATCAGGCAAAGGTCTCGGAGCAGTGCTAATGCAGCATGGGAAGGTCATTGCTTCTGCGTCGAGACAGTTGAAGATGCACGAGGTGAATTATCTGACACATGATCTTGAGTTGACCACAGTTGTGTTTGCGTTGAAGTCCTAGAGACACTATTTATATGGCGAGAATTTTGAGGTATACACTGACCACAAGGGCCTCAAGTATTTCTTCACTCAGAGCGATCTGAACATGAGGCAGAGGAGATGGATGGAGTACCTCAAGGACTTCAACTTTATGATACAGTACCACCCGGGAAAAGCTAACGTCGTAGCTGATGCCCTGAGTAGGAAGTTGAGAGTTATGATTGCTACCTCTTGACTCAATCTAGGTTTCTTGATAGGATCCTTTAGGCACATGCGAGCGATGTTGAGACGCAGAACATGGCCGATAAGGCCGACTTTTTTAGAGGGTTCGATGGAGGTGTCAAGTATAGGGGCAGATTGGTAGTACCTGCAGATGGTTAGTTGAGACATGACTTGCTACAGGAGGCACACCAGTCCCCGTATTCTATTCATCCCGCAGGTACAAAGATGTACCAGGACCTTAGACGACACTTTTGGTGGAATGGGATGAAGAGGGATATTGGTGAGTGCGTAGCACGATGCTTGACCTGTCAGCAGGTCAAGGCAGAACATTAGCGACCAGCTGGGTTATTGCAGACTTTAGATCTTCCAGAGTGGAAGTGGGATCACCTCACTATGGATTTTATAGTGGGTTTGCCGAGGACAGCCAGTGGGCACGACATGATATGGGTTATAGTTGATAGATTGACAAAGTCAGCCCATTTCCTCCCTATTAGACAGACTCAGACCGTGGACAGCTTGGCGAAGCTGTATGTCAGGGAGATCATGAGCCTTCATGGAGTACCATTGATGATTATCTCAGACCAAGACACACAGTTTACCTCAAAGTATTGGCAGAGTGTACATGAGGCTTTGGGGTTGAGATTGAGATTCAGTACATCTTTCCACCCCCACACAAATGGCCAGACTGAGAGGACTATCCAGACCGTGGAGGATATGTTGAGGGCTTGTGTCCTAGATTGGAGAGGTAGTTGGGATGAGCATTTGCCACTCGTGGAGTTTGCGTATAATAATAGCTATCATGCAAGCATTGGCATGGTGTCTTATGAGGCACTGTATGGCAGACCATGTAGGTCTCCTTTGTGCTGGAGTGACGTAGGAGAGAGACGGATCGTGAAGTCAGAGTTGATTGAGCAGTGTGCAGAAAAAGTCCGACTCATTCAGAAACGATTACTTGCAGCTCACAGCTGTCAGAAGAGCTATGCGGATAGGAGACGAAAGGACTTGGAGTTTGAAGTCGGACATCATGTATTTTTGAGAGTTTCCCCTATGAAGGGCGTGATGAGATTCGGTGTAAAGGGGAAACTCAGTCCCAAATACATTGGTCCTTTTGAGATCTTACGCAGAGTCGGACCAGTTGCATACCAGTTAGCCCTACCCCCATAGCTAGCTGGAGTACATGACGTTTTTCATATATATATATATATATATGTCGAAGAAGTACATACTAGACCCATGCCACGTGCTAGAGCAGATACCACTGGAGGTACGGCTTGACTTGACATTCGAGGAGAGCCCCATACAGATCTTGGATAGCAAGATCCAGGAGTTGAGGACTAAGACCATTCCCCTGGTCAAAGTCCTCTAGCAGCACCACTGGACACAGGAGGCTACTTGGGAGCTGGAGGATGAGATGAGGCGTACCCACCCAGAGCTCTTCTCGTGAGGTATGCATATTTTAAATTTCGAGGACGAAATTTTCTATAAGGTGAGTAGGATGTCACATTTTGATTTTTTAAAAAATGAGAAAATAAATAAATAATGAAATAATATAAGATAATATAAAAAATGAAAATGTAGGTTTTTGCAAAAATATGTGCATACTGATTTGCCTAAAAAATTTGTATGAGACGATGTTGGATATAGATCTGGACCGTTCATATTGTGTATGATGAGGAGAGGAAAGAACCCACAAAATTTCGTGACGATTGGACGGCTAGGGACGCCGAAAAACACGAAAAACAGTAATACGAGAGTTTTTGAAAACGAAACAAAAAGCGTGAAAAAACGCTAGATTTAGGAAGGATTTGGGAAAATGGATGGTGAAAATGGAATGTACGTGAAAAATCGGACATAGGGGTGTAAAAATCACAAAAATAGGAGCACTTGGGGTTGCCGGCGACGGCGAACTAGTCCAGTCGTCGTCTCCAACGACGACAACCAGAACAGGAAGAAATACTTGGATGAGGGAGCACCACGCGCAGGGCCATGTGGTGCAATTTGTGCGCGCCATGTGGAGAGGCTGGAACGTGCCACGCGCGGTGTTCCGTCCCCCACACGCAAAGCGCTTCCATAGAAACGCCTGCTACCCAGAGCGGGTTCTGATGCAGAGCGCTTCCACAAAAGTGCTCGTTGCGTCCACAGAAGTGCCCACTCCCTTGGAGCGGGTTCTGATGAGAGGCGCTTCCACAGAAGCACCTGGCACGCATTGCACGTGTGGCGGGGCCCATTTGCTGGATTTTGGTCTTTTTAGACCCTTTTTGCCATTAAACTTTGATTTTAGGAGCTACAGAGGTCCAAATCACGATCCGAAAGAGGCGTTGTGATCATCTCGACAAAGCGGACCTAGATTTAGGATAAAAATCTAGTTTGGAATAACTTTTTAGTAGCGGAACTACGAAATGCTGTTAGATGATTCAGATCGAGCTGATCAATAGATGATTAGGCTTTAGATTTTAGTTATATGAGTTAACCATGACATGATTTATGGTATGACAGGTACATTAGGGCATACCCCTTGATATTGGATACGTGTTTTTTTGGGGATATTGCGATACTGAGGTAGGTGATTTCATTCACACTTTTTCTATGATTCTCAAATAGTGATTTGATGATTTGAGTATTTGAGGCATATGATTTATGCCTTACTATATGTGTGAGATTGACTTCAGCATGTAGCTTTGCATGTGCGTGCTATCTTTATGGTGGTTATTGCATGCATTGTTTTTTATATCTTTCGTGATATCCACTTGATTTTTGGTCTTCTTGACATGTGAGAGTCACTCTGGCTAGATATTTGAGACTATTGATCCTGTGATAGGATGCGATTTTCACCTTGTGAGTGCCTAAGTGCCCATGAGGGTGAAAGGGTGAAAGCGGGTGTGCAACGCGACTTTTCGTGAGTGCCTGAAAGGGTGAAAGCAAAAGTGGTGTGCATAATTCCTACGAGTGCCTGAGTACCCGTGAGGGTGCAAGGGTGAAAGTGGATGGTACAGAGAGCTGACCCCACATTGCCGTGAGTATATGTGAGACACTCATAGGGCTTGACTATATATGACGTTTGATACTTTTGACATGCATTCATATGTTTCTAGATTTTCTTGGATTGTGCATGTCCTGATATCATGATTGATGATATCTTATATATTGCATGGACATGATATGTCCTTCATCATGTAATTTAAGACTTTATATATTATTGATCATCTTTCGATCTTTATGCCTTGTGTCATATGCTTTGTTTTATTGAGTTATTTTGAATGTATATCACCTACACAAGTATGACTTGTTGAGACATTACTTTGTTTTACAATGTCTCAGAATCAGAGCGCGACAGTCAGAAAGGAAAGAAGGTGGACTAGCGTGGAGTTGGACGAGGGCTTAAGGACAGAGACTGTTAGATACCGACAGAGTGGTCTACTTTTGGTTGGATTGGTATTGGCTTTTTGGCATTCTCCTAGTCATTGTATATATTGATAGATTAGACACATATCACTATATAGTGGTTATATGTTTATTCATGGATGATGTGGTGATCTTGGATAGACCCTGGAGCTTTGGAACTTCACTATTACGTGTCTTTGCAGTTACAAAATTTCATCGCGGTTTTAATTTGTGAGCATGCTCAACATGGTTACTTTTCGTTCTATTTTTCAGTATGGTTTTGAGGAGAAGTGACCCTCAGGGTTTTCTTCAATGGTATTTGCTTGACGCTCGACAAATTTTAAATTATGAGTTTTAAGTTCTGCAATTCCATCTATTTTTTATAAATAATTTATTATTATTTGAGTATAAATACGGGGAACAGATTGATAAAACTGGGGGTGTCACAAATTATTGGTCACTTGATTTGGATCTTTCCCTTCCAAGTCGTGTTATTTCATACCATTTTGCAGAACATGGGACCACGTGGTATTCAAACCGTTCAAATTGTAGATATTTAATGCATTCTTAAATGTTGTTTTTAGTAAGAAGGAGAAAGGAAAATACCGGTGGAACACTGAAAATGCAAGCCAGTCCAACTAATTTCATGGCAGGTGATCTGGCATCTTGCAATCCGTGGCACAACATCCTTTCTACCTCCAGATAGTGCACGTCATAGAAAGAGTGCTGAATGTGGACAAAGAGCAATAGAAAGAAAACCATCTTTTCAGTGATCATTGGATCAAAATACATTCAGGAGCCATGGTTTTCATTAGTCAAGTTTTCATGTGGTGGAGCGGGTATAATGATGGTAACCATTGATATTTGGAGGTCTTGTTCGCGTAGCCAGTTCCTTCTTTTTCATCTTTTTGCCCGTTTGCTTTAGATGTTATAGATCATAACCCTAGAATTACTAGATTAGTTCAATGAACATGGTTATTGAAAAGAGCTCCTCAATGTAAATTCCCTGGCCATGTTTTTCCAGTGGAAATATGCCCATCAACAATACAAAGGCCGTCAACGTAAGGACTAAATTTTTGCTAACTATTATTTCCCATCAATCAAAAATCTAGAAAGTAGCCATTTCCAAAACGAGCAGTTTGGTTTGCTATTTCAATTATACTACATTTTTCTACTTCTTGCTGCAAATGCCTTGCTTTGCAGTTGTTATTGTTAAAAAATCAGATCCATAATCATCGGGCAATTACGGCTAGATCCACAATCATAGGCTCTTACGGCTATTCATAGTCAATAGCCAGATATTGACTATCATCCTACAATCACGCTCTAACTCATTGTAAATCATTGACTTTTATTTTTGCAATATATATATATATATATATATAGACATAGATGAATTGAAAGAATGTGAAAAACAATAGAAATTTTACAGTTATTTATGCAAGGAAGGGCATCGTAAGTAGGCCATGGCTTTTCCTTGATGTTTTCTTCTCTGTCTTCTCTTTGAGAGTCCATCTTTCGATGGAAGCAGATGCCATCAGTTCAGGTCAATCTCTCTCCAGAAGACAGATGATAATGTCCAAAGGTGGCCACTTTGCATTGGATTCTTCTCACCAGGTAAGTCTCAAAAATACTATATTGGTATCTGGTACAAAAAGATCTCTCCACAAACGGTAGTTTGGGTAGCAAATAGAGTAATCCCCCTCCCTAACACTTCATCACTGCTAAAAATATCGAATGACAGTAATCTAGTCCTCCAAAACCAGTCAAACACGCTAATTTGGTCTACAAATTCAACCATCAGAACCTCAACTTCAACAATAGCTATGCTTCTTAACAACGAAAATCTAGTTTTTAGAGATGAATTAAATTCCTTTGATTATGGAAGAACTTTGATCACCCAACTCATACATGGCTTCCTAGGACGTCGAGGACTTAATAAGATCACTGGACAAAACATGATCCTCCATTCATGGAAAAATTCAAACGATCCAACTCCTGGGCCTTTTTCTTTTGAGATAGACCCAGAAGGCAGTACTCAGTATCTGTTACAGTGGAATAGATCTCAAAGGTATTGGAGTAACGAGGATTGGAATGGGCAATTTTTCAGTGGAGTTCCTGAACTTAAAAAGAGTGATACTGACATCAATATGGGGAATAAGTTCAATTTCAACTTTATAAACAACAATAGAGAAAAGTATTTTGCTTACTCTATGTCTGAACCTACCACCATCATTAGGATTGAGATCGATGTGTTAGGCCAAATCAAGGCACTAATATGGTCGGAGTCTAAACAATGGTTTTTATTTTGGTCTAAGCCACAAGGCCAGTGTGATGTTTATTCTCTTTGTGAAAATTTTGGTAGCTGTAACGAGAAAAGCTAACCTTTTTGTACATGTTTACAAGGCTTTCAACCGGCATCTATCAATGATTGGAATTTGAGTGATTGGTCTAGTGGTTGTGTGAGGAAAACACCATTGCAATTTGGTACTAATGCATCTTTTAAGAGAGAAAGATAAGTTTTGGATCATTCAGGATGTACAATTGTCAATTGTTACTCCACAACCTTCAACAGCTCGAAGTTTTGATGATTGTGAATCAGCTTGTTTAGACGACTGCTCTTGTACTGCTTATGCTTACGCTAATAGTTTGTGTTCCATGTGGGATGGGAATTTGTAGAACCTTAGACAAGGTTCTGCTGGTGATAGTAGCACTGGAAATCTTTACCTTCGCCTTGCTGCTTCAGATGTGGTAGTTTCCCGAGGTAAGAAGAAACCAACTAGTAGGGTTGTTTGGGTGCAATTTTTGGGATTATAATTGTTGCTATGGGTATTGTTTCAATTCTGATTTTCAGAGGATCCTTTCAGGGCTCTCTTATACCATTTAGTTACAAAGATTTACAAAGTGCAACCAGAAACTTTGCTGAAAAATTAGGGGTAGGAGGTTTTGGTTTTGTTTTTAAAGGGATTTTGCCTGATTCAACTGCCATAGCTGTGAAAAAGCTTGAAGGCCTCAAGCAAGGAGAAAAGCAATTTTGGGCAGAAGTACAATTGGGACAATTCAGCATGTGAATCTCATTCATCTTCATGGGTTCTGTTCTGAAGGTGCCAACATGCTGCTAGTATATGACTTCATACTAAATGGTTCTTTAGATTTACAACTGTTTGGTAAGAGTGACAATGTCTTGGATTGGAAAACAAGATACCAAATTGCTACCAGGACTGCCAAAGGACTAGCATATCTTCATGATAAATGTAGAGATTGCATAATTCATTGCGATGTTAAGCTTGAAAATGTGCTATTAGATTCTAAATATTGCCCCAAACTGTCGGATTTTGGTATGGCTAAGCTTTTTGATCGGTATAGGAGTCGGGTTCTAACTACAGTAAGAGGAACCTTAGGCTACCTAGCACCTGAATGGGCTTCTCGGGTTGCTATAACCACAAAAGTCGATGTTTGTAGCTACATCATGATGCTTTTCGAAGTTATATCAGGGAGAAGGAACACAAGGCAAGTAGAAGATAGCACATATGATTTTTTCCCCATTTTTTGCTGCCACAAAAATAAATGAAGGTGACGTTCTCTATTTGTTAGATGGGCTAGCCTTGGTTGATGAGGGCGGGCCAAAAGGCGTAGTCGCTGAGGCTGGCAGGCTTCTAGGCAAGGTGAGGCACTAAGAGTTAGTTCCACATCGCTAAGGAGAGAGTTCCTAGGCTATTGATAAAGGGTCGGAAGACTTTCCATACAACCACGCATTTTTTCCCACGGGGGAAGAACAAAACCGTACGGGGGCTGGGTGCCTTGGGACCTAGTTTCCAGAGCGGACAATATGGTTGTATGTGGGGCCCTCGGGGTCGTTACAATGGTATTAGAGCGGGACCCTGACCTGGTGTGAGTGGCTAACTGCAAGCAGGCGCTCGTGTGTGACACGCGGGGACACGTGTCCCCTAAGGGGGAGAGGGCTAGCCTTGGCCGATGAGGGCAGGCCAAAAGGAGCAGTCGCTAAGGCTGACAGGCTTCTAGGCAAGGTGAGGCTCTGAGAGTTAGTCCCACATCGCTAAGGAGAGAATTCCTAGGTTATTGATAAAGGGTCGGAAGACTTTCCATACAACCACGCATTTTCCCCCATGGGGGAAGAACAAAACCGTGTGGGGGCTGGGTGCCTTGGGGTCCAGTCTCCAGAGCGGACAATATGGTTGTATGTGGGGCCCTCGGGGTCGTTACAAAAAATTAGATGGTAATGTAGACATGGAAGAATTGGATAGAGCATGTAGAGTTGCTTGTTGGTGCATTCAAGAAGATGAATCATGTAGGCCATCAATGGGGCAGGTTGTTCAAGCATTGGAAGGTGTTTTAGAGGTCGAAGTGTCTGAAGTTCCAAGGTTTCTTCTGCGGCTAGTAGAACATAAAAGGGGCTTTGTAGTTACGGAGCCTTGTCCTTCAATTCAAAGTACTCATGTTAACGGTGGGGCTTGTGTTTAATCAGAGTACTCAATTCTTATTTGTAATTTTGGGGTAATCTGTAGTTTGTCAATGGAGGTAGTAGCTAGTATGATTTCAACGGAGAGGTGTTGTATGCTGTATGCAAGTTACTTTCTGGTTTGGAGTATAATAGATGAATGGCATATAAATTCTATCTCCCTTTTAAATTGGTTCCTATTAAGAGCGGTGATGCTGGAGGATCACAAATCGAAATTGACATGATTGGCCTTCCTCTTCATGATCGGCAATGGCAGGGTGCCAGAGGAGGCGTAGATGAACTGGATTCTGATCGTGGAGGTGATCGGAACGGTGATTTTTAGGTTGGGGACAATGGCCTGATTTTCCCCTTATTTGCTTTTAAACAGTCAAAATATTATCTTATTTTCCATGTTCTGATCTGCCACCTGCCATGCGTGGTCAGATAACACGTGGGCCGTCAACTCGAGAAATAAAATGGGAGGTGCAGTTTGCGACTTGGGTGCTATTGTTAAGACATAAGGGTACTGTTTATATGTCTAAAATCCAGGATATAAATGTTGAAGGTCCCCAATTATATGGTTGTTTAAGCAATTTTTTCTATTTTATTTACTTCTGGTTTCACCTTTAATGACCATGTAACTGCTAGGGTGAGTTAATTAAGCTATGCTACTTTCATGTGGGAGGCCTTAGATTAAAATCCTAGGAGAAATAAACATTTTTGCAATGACTTGCATTGGATATGCTACCGAGTTGAGCAACTTGGATGAGTTTTTTGAGTTGAGTTAAGAGTTTTAAAGCTATTCCAATAATCTTTTAATATGCAGCAAGTTATCTCAGATACAACTCGATTTACTCCCTGGTCAAGCAAGTCAAACAAAGTTTTCCAACTTGACTTAGGAGTTTTAGAACTATGGACCACCAAAAGGTAGCTCCCCACTGGATGATATCCTGGGAGAAGTGGATATTCAGTAAACAAAAGTCATTCAATCCTCACACTTTCTGAACCACTGGCCGGAGTAGCCAGATAAACTGGTTGTCCATCCAAAGGTGGGCAGGGGCCCTTCATGCAGATGTGTACGTTTCTACGGGCACATCTTATGAGATGTGTCTATTTAACATAAAAATTATTCAAACGTAAGATACTACCCTATAATTTATTTGTATTTTATTCAACGACGTAGCAAAGTATAAAATCCTTATTCATGGATATGTCGGTCTACGGATTGTTTGTCATTTAATTTGGTTTGATGGCCACTACAAAGAATTCGCCAATGTATCGTTTCCTGAAGTGTGGGACTTAGAACACGGTCGTCAACAATGATGTAGAACTGAAGATTTCCATCGTATTCGATCTAACAAAGTGTCCACCTATTGTAACATTTATGAAAAGAAACATGAGAAGATTGTGACATTTTCAATGATCGAGACTGTCTATCTAGTGGGCTCTGGATTGGACCACTGATGGCTATAATTCATGGTAATCATAAACATATTACCTTGTGTGTTTCTGATGAAGCTGAGCCAATGCCCCTCCAAATGGGTCTTGCTTGTTTTGCATTATGATTCACATGCAACAAGATCATTGTCGAAGTAGACTCGTCCAATGCTATATCTTGCATGAGCCACCTCTCCATTGTTCTTCTGGTGGTTCCCGTCATGGGATTGGTCTTGGGTAATCAAATGAAGAGTCAGTAGTTGGTTTATTTATTTTGAACCGGCGTTACCTTAGTTTTTATATGGTGGGTCATTCAAGTTCAATTATGCCACATATTTTCCTCTTCCACTTCTTTTCTTCTGCAGCTATCTTGCTTGTCATTCCATTTTATACAAAAAGATAGTCACAAGAAGCACGAGATGGTTCTTCCTTGCTGCTTTTATCCTTTTCACATTCTATTTGAAAGCTAATCTTTCTATGGAAGCAAAATAGTAGTTTGGGTAGCAAATAGAGAAAAAACCTCTTCCCGACACTTCGTCATATCTATGGCAATCTGGTCCTCAGAAACCTATCAAACATCCTAATCTGATCTACAAGTTAAGCCATTAATAGTTCAAATTCAATAGTAGCTCTGCTCCTTGATAATGGAAATCTAGTTTTGAGAGATAGGTCAAATTCCTCTGTTGTGTTTTACCATAGTTTTGATGACCCGACTGATACTTGCTCCTTGTAGCTAGGTTTGGTTTAATTGAAATCACTGGAAAAGGTCAGATCCTTACCTCATGGAGAAGTTCAGATGATCCAGCTCTTGGGCCTTACTTTCATCATCTAGACCCTAAAGGGGGGATCTAGCTCATCTCAAAGTGGAATGGATCTCAATCGTGCTGTCGTATTGAGGAGTGGAGTGGGCGTATTTTCACTGGAGTTCTTAAAATGAACATTCCTGATTCAGTAATAACACATCAGCCAGTATTCTACAGATATAGCTTTATAGACAACAACAGAGAAACGTATTTCACTTGCTTTGTTCACGGGTGTTTCACTTTATCTAGGCAAGTAGCGGATGTGTTGGGGCAAATGAGGACAACAATGTGGTCGAAGCAGTTGAAAAAGATTGGACATTGTTTTGGTATCAACCAAAAGACAACTATGATGTTTATTCTGTTTGTGGGAATTTCGGTAGCTGTAACAAAAAAAGCTTGCCTCTCTGTACATGTTTGCAAGGTTTCCTACTTCTGCGAAGGATTGCAATTTGAATGCTTGGTCTGGTGGCTGAGTGAGCAAAACACCATTGCAATGTTCTAATAGTACATCTTTTAACGGAGAGAGACAGATTTTCAATCATGCCGGAAATTCAATTTGTTGGAGATCAAAATCCCCTGCCCAAGATCAACGTACACAAAGACGCTGGATTTTTATGCGATTTAGCCAAGATGCCTACCTCCACAGCTGTAGAGCAACGATCCACTATCAACAAATGAAGAGTACAACTAGGGAGCGATTACAAATGTTCAATCATTCTCCTTCTACAATGTATATAGATTTTGTGGATTATTGTGGATTCAATAGCTCCTCACAATCATCCCAATTTATACGGATTTTGGGAGCTCAATTTCAACAAAGCTTGCACGAAAGTCTTTCAGCTGCAATAGTTGAAGAGGTTCTATCTGCGGCGACAACTGCTCTGCTCTTTGTTGAAAAATGGGACTGGACCCAACACAATTGTTGGTTATTGCTCCACAACCTACGATCACTCGAAGTTTTGATGATTGTGAATCAACTTTCTTAAGTGACTTTTTCATGTGCTGCTTATGCTTATGGTTGTAACGAGTGTTTGATATGAATGGTGATTTGTGGAATCTAAGACAAGCTTCCACTAGGGTTGATAAACTAGAAATCTTTATTTTCGCCTTACTGCTTCTAAAGTGCTGCTATCTCAAGCCAAGAAGAAATCAACTACTGGAGCTATTGCAGGTTTAGTTGTTGGGGTTATAATTGTTATGGGCATTGTCTCCTTTGTGATATGGAGACACTAAATGATAATTGGTACCAAAGTGTTTGTTCAAGGGGTGCTAACACCATTTAACCATGGATATTTACACAGCGCAACAAGAAACTTTGTCGAGAAATTAGGGGGAGGAAGTTTTGGTTCTGTTTTCAAAGGAATTTGCTAGATTCAACTACATAACTGTGAAAAAGCTTGAAGGCCTTGGACAAAGAGAGAAACAATTCTGGGTAGGCCTTAGATAAGGAGGCAATTCTGGGCAAAAGCACCATTGGGACAATTTTACATGTGAATCTTGTTCATCTTCGTGGGTTCTGTTCTGAAGGTGCTAACAGGTTGCTAGTTTATGATAACCTGCCAAATTGTTCATTGGATTCACATCTTTTTTGAGAGAGTGACAAAGTTTTAGAATGGAAAACAAGATATCAGATTGCTCTTGGGTTTGCTAGAGGATAAGCATATCTTCATGATGACAACAAGATTGTACAATCCATTGTTATGTCAATCCCGAAAATGTGCCCTTAAATGATGCATTTTGCCCTAAATTATCAGATTTCGTAATGGCTAACCTCTTTGGTCGGTACGCTAGCCATGTTCTGACTACTGTTAGAGGAACTTTGGGCTACTTGGCCCTTGAATGGTTTTGTGGAGTTTCTATAACTATAATAACAGATGTTAATAGCTATGGAATGATGCTTTTCAAGATTATTTTAGGGTGCCAAAACACAGATATCAGGAGATGGCGATATCATTTTTTCCAATTTTTGCAACCACGTAAACAAATGAAGGTGAGGTTCTCTGCCTATTAGATGAAAGATTAGACGGTAATGCAGACATGGAGGAATTGGATAGAGCTTGTAGAGTTGCTACTTGGTGCATTCAAGAGCATGAGTCAAGTAGGCCATTGATGTGGGTGGTAGTTCAAGCACTTGAAGGAGTAATTGTGGTGACCCGGGTTTTATAAAAGAATTTTTTGAAATATAATTTGAAAATGAAACTCTCCTGTAGGACTTTTTTTTCTCTTAAAACATTCGAAATACATAATACATATTTATTTTTTGCTTAATTCCACCTTCAACCTTGCGTCACATTAAAACCTTTCATATAATAGCAGGATAAAAACATATCATTATAGGATCTCCCTAGTCATAGCCCAAACAATAAAAACATACCATTACAGGATCTCCTTGGTCACAGCCCAAACAATAAAAACATACCATTACAGGATCTCCCTGGTCACCGCAAATGTTCATTGTTTCAAAATCTAAATAATAATTGAAATGTCTAATTAACTACTTATCCACACTTCTTTTCTCCTTATTCAATTTCTTTTATCCGATTGCTCAATCCTCTTGCACTTTACCTGAAATGTTTTGTAGGGGTGAGAACAACGACTCAATAGGAAAATGCCTAAACTAGCCATATGAAAACCACAAAAAAAGTGTTGGCATAAATTAAGTAGTGCCAACAATTGAATGCTCGATTATAAGTATGATATAAACATTATAAAACATTTATGCATTTATAAAAATCTAGTGTTTCTAATAAATTCTAATATATCCTTCAAATCTAAAAAATACCAGCCCATTAGGACTTTTGTCAAAGAATGACATATCATAATTTGTTGCATCACTAAGTGGTAGCGTCACACCTCAAACCCATCTGGGCAATGGTCAATGTCCTTAAGGATGATCGGCATATCAGTCCATGTTCAATAACTATACGGTACACTATGCACGAAGAGGATTCACATTCAACTATGTTCGGTCATAGATACCACACGGGCTACACCAGTCCTCATAAGGGCACTAGATCACATGAGAGTAGTCTTCCCATGATACAATACTTTCTACAATAGGCCTTTTAGGCAGGTATAAACTTTTAGAAGTTAGTGACCAACTAATCTTCCTAGCATAGCAACTAGAGGGGTCTTACAATTTGCCTAGGCTAGGCTCAACTCTTATGAGTCGCCTAATTTTAGGCAAGGTACAACTCTTTTGAGTCGCCTAATTTTCATTCATTAGATCATTTCACATTACTCAGTACACTATATGAGAATATTTAAAACTTTCCATTCTTTGGCCATATTTCAATTAGCATAAATCATCAACTAGCTCATTCTAGTCTTAGCGTATATAATTATACCATATTTGCAACACAACATTTTAAAAATCATATATGCATCGTGCATAGATCAATTATTATATTTTAATTATTACAAGCATCAATATAGCAATTATCTTAATCAGTTGCTATACTCATTATAAAGCAGAGACTATGCATACATTGAAACATATATCCTTGCATCACAACTTCCAATCTACATAATATAAAACCAAACAAAATATTGTGTGTGGAGCATTTGAGCAAGTGTTAAGCACTATCTATGCTTTAAGTACTTACCCAAGTACTAACCGCGATGCAAACTGTTCATGGGCTAATGGCCAAGCGCAATGCCTCAATGTTGAGTGCCATGCCCATTGTTCATGCACCATTTGCTATACACGTAGTCCAAGCAGTACATGCCACACTCCATGTGCAAGCATTGTATGTTAGGCACCATCCTATATGCTAGATGTCCACCACTTCATCTAAGGTGTTGAATATCATGTAGGTTGGCAAGCTAAGCTTCATGCAAAAATCTTCATGCCCTAAGTGTAAGCCACATAACCCTCATGAATGTACTAAAAAAAAAAGTGTCATGTAGGCATCAGTGCCAAATGGTAGTTGCTTTAATCCAAGGGTGTTATATCATGCATGTACCCAGATTCAACACCATGCAAGATACACACAATTATTCATCACATCAACTATGTGTGTGGTGCATGGCATGCTGCCCAATTAACGTATTTAAGCAAGGCACCCATGTGTGAAAAAGGGCACACACATCCCATCTTTTAAGGCCAAGCATGACACCAATCCAAGGCATCATGCATAGTGTTGATGAGTGCTCGACATGAAATCAAAAGTGGTCATGTGCATATAAGATTTCAAAACTAAGATTTGTATTTAAGGCTTAGGAATTGATCCGTCAATTCATAAGGCATTTCAATTGAAAATGAAGCATCAACCATTTTGCAATCTTGTGCACACATGCAATATACAAAGACAAGTTATGAACTATTATTAGAACACCATACACGTATATTATTATGAATCCATGCGCTATTTGATCATGAGATAAAATCTCCATCAAGATGATCTAAGACCCAACACATGTAATCGATTCTATAGATTAATTTCTAAAGTATTCATAATGCAACAACATGCATATATGACCTTGCGTGCACGCATGTATATATATATATCAAAGAGATCTAATTAAGACGCACATACTTATTCATAATTAGATCTTTATAAAATGGGATTACCATGGTTAGAATAATGTAAAAATATATCATTATGATTGGATCCATAGAAAACAAGCACATGATGCTTATTTATTTATTTATTAAGGAATCAAAATGTGTTAAAAATGATAAGCAATATCAAGAACCTAAAATGTCAATCTAACCCATATAAAACTCTCAAAGAAAACTACTAACTCTTCCTTAATGTATGGTGCATCCCTATCAACTAGATTAATCATGAAATGAATCACATAAAAATAAATTTTCATTTGAAAACCAACTAGATTATATAAATTCCTACACCCCTACCTCGTAGATGAGATCGTTCTTCTATAGTCTTCTTGTTAAAAGTGCAAAATCTGAGAAGAATGCTCTAGACTCTCTCTCTCTCTCTCTCTCTCTCTCTCTCTCTCTCTCTCTCTCTCTCTCTCTCTCTCTCTCTCTCTTTGTTCTTATTATGTTTCATGCATCTCTCCTTCTCCCCTTTTTATTCGAATTTGACTCTCTTCTACCCTATCCCATCTCCTTCCTATCATATTCTATCTCAGATTCTAATCACACTTCTTTGCTTTGGTTAAGGAATTTTTCCAAAAAGATTGTCTTTGAAGACTTAAACTCTACTTCTAGAGTTTTTCATACTCATTCTATAGCCATTAGAGCAATTAGCATTTTAGTGTCAATTCCATACAAAAGAATATTTATATTATAAAAATGTAAGTCGTTACATTAATAAAGGTTAAAGTATGTGAAGTTTTTGTTTTCTTCAATGACTTGTAGAGCATCATTGGAGCTCTGCCATCTCATAGTCTTGGTCTTTTGATCAAAGCAATCATCTTAATAGAGGAGAATGGAGGAACAAGATTCATGTGAACGACTCCTAATTAGAATAAGGTCTTGATGATGATGATGATGATGATGATGGAATAGTGATGATTTTATTACATTAATATATATATATATATATATATATATATAAGTGCGCTGACTAAATATAAAAGAACATTAAGAAACAATATTGTCACTTTATATAAGATGCTGTGTAACCCCAAACCTAGCAAGTGCATCAGCAGTTAGTATTTGCTATTTCTTGACATGAAATCTAACCTCTCAATCTTCTAGTAAAATTTTTAGCCTTGTCTACGAAGGTCCAAAATTACTATAGAGGTGTTTCTTTACATGTAAACCACATGATAACATTTAGTGAAAGGACTTGGTGTTCTTTATCTCCTCTTGCAATTGTTTTCTAGATCCCTGTCCCCACTTAATTTCCATCTACTAATTTTTCTCATACATTTTTTTGATAAATGTTATAAGTTGATCAATCTTCCATAAATAAAGTGACAGAACCACTTGTTAGATTAAGATTAGCAATTTGGTTTGATGACCACTTCAAAGAAGTCGCCAATTTATCGTTCCCTGTAAGTGTGGAACTTAGAACACAGTCATCAACGATGATGTAGAACTAAAGATTTCCATCACATTCAATCTGACAAAGTGTCCGCCTATTGTAACATTTATGAAAAGAAACATGAGAAGATTGTGACATTTTAAATGATCGAGACTGTCTATCTAGTGGGCTCTGGATTGGACCACTGATGGCTATAATACATGGTAATCATAAACATATTACCTTGTGTGCTCCTGATGAAGCTGAGCCAATGCCCCTCAAAATGGGTCTTGCTTGTTTTGCATTATGATTCACATGCAACAAGATCACCGTCGAAGTAGACTCGTCCAATGCCATATCATGCATGAGCCACCTCTCCATTGTTCTTCGGTGGTTCCCGTCATGGGTGCTTCCTGCGGTGAAGTTTCTCTCTCCCATATTCCCAGATCGCAAACGATTTCAACTTTCTCATCTATGCGGCGTGGGGGTTCGGATGGGGTACGGGACAAGCCATCTCGGACTTATGATCAATAAATCCTCTCCTTTCGCCAAGGCATTTTTCCACTGGCGTAACGCTTGGGCCATGCAGTAGACACTTTTGCTAGGCGATCAAACTTTTAGAGGGAGACGTCGACTTCTATTGGAATTCTAACAAAGGGTCTATCTCTTGTTTAGTAATGCCAATAAATGTAGCTATCGAACTTAGAATCAAGGTTACGTTGAAATATGTTAGGGTTTAGTGGAGGTTGAATCGAGTGAGCTTGCTTGACTTCAGATGAGCCATGTCATTGTTAGTGGTGCTTGAGCTGGGTTGAGATGACATGATATGGCTTCATCTCACTATTAGTTGTGCTTGAGATGAGTTGAGATAAAAATAATCTCATCTCAACTTACTGGTATTGGTGATTGAGATGAAGACTATCTCACTCTAGCTCACTATTAGTGGTGTTTAAATAAGATGAGAAATCCAATCTCGGTCGAGCTCACCCCTAGTGAAAAAGCGAGCCACTTCTTATCTTATGTAATATTACACCAAATCTAGGACTCCTATAATGTTCCTCAACCCATTCCTCCAGCTATCTCATAGTATTTCAATCCAGCTCAACCTAGCTCAAGTGATATTTCCAATCATCACAGTTTATCTCATGCCAAATTCTGGTAAGTTTTAACCCAGCTCACCCCACCTCAAACACCACTAACACCATATTAGATTTGGCTGTAAATTTCAACTCAAGATGTTGTCCCTAGATATGCCGTGCATGAAAAATCTTTTCCTTGATTGATCTAAACAACTAAAAATTCTGAACTACAAGAATATCCTATAGTAAACTCAAATTGGGGCAAAGCATAATGTCTTATTTATCCACATTAGTATATTCTAAAATTATAATTTATATTACTTTTACATAAGTTACATTCTGCGTAAATTACATCAGAAAGGGTGATATATTGTGCCCGCATTCTGTAAATTGGTAAGATAGATTGCCGCCAAAAGCTAAAAGGGAACGATACTCAAATCATAACCAGATGGAGGGTTTGGATCCCCCAATGAACAAACCTATTTTATGAACGGTTAAGATCATCAACAACCAGACCTCACATATATGTTCGGCTGCACCTTAGTAGTTTGTCCTACCTACGCAGTCAACATGGATGATCGGATGAAAGTATAACCAGGACCCACTCTTTTCCATAAATCCAAACCATCCATTTGGAAGTGCATGCAGTGGATGAGTGGCATATGAGAATTCTACCTAGTTTAATGACTATCACCTTTGACGTCTCGAGGTAGCCAGTTAAAACTTTCAGCATCGAGATAAAACAGAGTCAAGAATATAAAAAGTAGGAATTTGGAAGTGAGTAGTTATGGTTTGCAATTTAAACTGGCTATTTCCCTTTATATGGTGCAAGATAGTTCAGTTCTACCGGGTTTCTTCTTCTTCTGCAAATAACTTGCTAGTCATTGCATTAGTTCTGCAAATGGGCAACGGAAGCTGACCATGTTTCTTCCTTGTTGTTCTATTCATTGTCTCCTTTTTGGAAACCCATATTTCCTTGGCAGCCGATACCATCTCCCCAGGCGAATCTGTCCCTGGAAACCAGACCATAACATCCAAAGGTGGCAAATTTGCATTGGGTTTCTTCTCACCAGATAAGTCTCAGAAATACTATATAGGTATCTGGTACAGCAAAATCCCTGAACAAACTATAGTTTGGGTAGCAAACAGAGAAACACCTCTTCCCAATACTTCATCCCATCTAAGAATCGCAGAAGATGGAAATCTAGTCCTTCAAAACCAGTCAAGCATCCTAATCTGGTCCACAAATTCCACCACCAGAACCTCAAATTCGGTTGTAGCTGTCCTTCTTGACAATGGAAATCTAGTTTTGAGAGATGGGTCAAATTCCTCTGTTGTATTTTGGCAGAGCTTTGATCGCGCAACTGACACATTTCTTCCAGGAGGAAAGCTTGGTCTGAATAAGATTAATGGGGAAAAACATATCTTTACTTCATAGAAAAGTTTGGATGATCCAGCTCCTTGGCTTTTCTCTGTTCAGATGGACCCAGAAGGCACTAATCAGTTTCTTTTACTGTGGAATGGGTCTGAAAGTTACTGGAGCAGTGGGAAATGGAATGGCCATTTATTCAGTGGAATTCCCGAAATGGGAACGAACTCTATCTATAATTTAAGCCTTGTAGACAGCAATATAGAAAAGTATTTTACTTACACTGTTACTGATCCTTCCGTTATTGCAAGGTTTGTAATAGATGTCATAGGCCAACAAAAGCATATGGTACGGAGGGATCAGTCTGAGTGGGTGTTATTTTACTCTCAACCGAAAGAACAATGTGAAATTCAATATCTTTGCGGGGATTTTGGTCGCTGCAAGCAGAAAAGCTTGCCTTTCTGTACGTGTTTGCAGGGTTTCGAAGCAGCTTCTGTTATGTATTGGATGTTGAGTGATTATTCCGGAGGATGTGTGAGGAAAAATCCCTTACAATGTGATAACAATCCAACTTCTAATGGAGAGAAAGATAGATTCTAGAGCGTGCAGGATATTCAGTTGTCCAGCATTAGTCCACGACCTTCGACAGCTCCAAGTTCTGATGATTGTGAGTCTACTTGCTTAATCAATGTTCTTGTACAGCTTATGCTTATGGTAATGGTGGGTGCTCAATATGGAATGGGAATCTTCGGAATTTGATAAGGGTTTCAAGTGGGGATAGTAACACCTGTAATCTTTATCTCCGCCTTTTTGCTTCTGATCTACGAGTTTCTTGGGGTAAGAAGAAATCAACTACAAAGGTCATTGTAAGTATATCTTTCGAGGTTATGGTTGTTGTTACTTTTATAGCTGTCATTGGTGTTCTGATTTGTAGATACCGAAGGAGAAAGGCTATAAGAGAATCAGCTCATGACTCTTTGATACCTTTTAGTTACAAAGATTTAAAAAGTGTGACCAGAAACTTTGCTGACAGATTGGGCGAAGGAGCTTTTGGTTCTGTTTTTAAAAGCAATTTGCCTTATTCAACTGCCATAGCTGTAAAAAGCTTGAAGGCCTCAGTCAAGGAGAAAAGAAATTCCGGGCAGAAGTACAATTGGGACAATTCAGCATGTCAATCTCATCCATCTTCGTGGGTTCTGTTCTGAAGGTGCCAACAGGCTGCTAGTATATGACTTCATGCTAAATGGTTCTTTAGATTTGCAAATGTTTGGTAAGAGTGACAATGTTTTGGACTGGAAAACAAGGCACCAAATTGCTATTGGGACTACTAGAGGACTAGCATATCTTCACGATGAATGTAGAGATTGTATAATCCATTGTGACGTTGAGCCTGAAAACATGCTACTAGATGCTAAATTTTGCCCAAGTTGTCGGACTTTAGCATGGCTAAGCTCTTTTCTCGGTATAGGAGCTGGGTTCTTACTACCATGAGAGGAACCTTGGGTTATTTGGCACTAGAATGGGCTTCAGGTGTCACTATAACCACAAAGGCTGATGTTTATAGCTACTGCATGATGGCTATATCACATGCTCATTAATTAAAAGTACTAATGTACAAAAGAAGATATGAACGGCATCAATATGACATTAAATAAATAAATAACAACAACAATAAGAACAGTGACAACAACTATCCCAAGTTGTCTAACGTTGGCATCACGGGCCCAATTATTGCACTTGGAGCACTCAAGTCTATAGGAAGAGCTCCTATTTTCCCACATTGAGAAAGCCCTTCTATTAAGGTGTTAGCTTTAGCATGTTGAGAAAACCTTTCTGTTGCAACGGCATTCACTTCAACTTGTTGAGAAAGCCCTTTTGATATGACATTTGCTTCAGTACGTTGAGAAAGCACTTTCTGTTACGACATTCGCTTTAGCACGTTGAGAAAGTCATTCTATTATGGCATTCACTTTGTTACAGCATTCGGTTCAGCTTAGAAGTTGTTGGTCACATGCATGTGTTACTTTCAAACCTTTTGGCAGAAGACTAGAACAATACATTTGACAATTTGATGCATTATTGAATGTTGTTTTGCAGGTCAGCCCCACTGATTCAAGGCAGGTGACCTAGCATCCTAGGCATGTCATTCGTTTCTATGTCTAGCTAATATGTCTCGTACAGAAATGCGGATGTGAACCAAGTGTGGCAGAAGGAAAAGCATTATTTAAATGATCTGATCTACAAGATTATTCAATGTACATATTCTAAATGATTGGTTCAAAATATATACAAGCAGAACCCATTGTTTTCATTAGTCCAAGCCATTCAATTGGTGCAGCAAGCTATTTATATGAAAATTATCTAGAATTTAATGATTGTAGCCTTTCATATATGGAGATCATGTTGATAAATGTAGCCACTGGCTTATTTTTCTTCTTTGTTAGTCTTTTGTTCTAGATGGTTACAAATCAAAGGTCCAGAAATACTAGATTAGTTCCAAGCTTTCATGCATGGCTCATGTAGAGCATGACCCATTGAAAAGAACCACTAAATGTACTTTCCTTGGTTAACTATTTTAAGTAAAATATGCCCATCTACAACATATTTTAAGTGAATTTATTGTTTCCCATCAATCAAGAATTTAGATAATAGCCATTTGGAAAATGAGCAATTTCATTTGTATATTAGTTATACAATATTTTTTCTACTTCTTGCCATAGATATCTCTTTTTGCAGTGATTTGTTCAGGCAACGATGGGCACCAAAAGCAGTTTATGGCTCTTGCTCAATGTTTTTTTATTTGCCTTCTTCTCTTTAAGAGTTCAGCTTTCTATGGCTGCAAACACAATCACTTCTAGTCAATGTCTCTCTAGAAGCCAAACTATAACATCCAAAGGTGGCAAGTTTGCAATCATGGGCTTAGAGACAGCAAATTTGCATGGTTCGGCAGTCTACCTACTCCAAAAAATTACCCTTCTTTACTACGAGAACAAAGAGAAAACAAAGTATAAAAATACTGGTGATTATCCAAACCCAAAACCCTATTTTCCCTTTCTCTAAATCTTTAAAGAAGAACCTTCTCTTTCTCTCTCTCATGCCTCTTTCTAAAGAGAGTTGTATTCTTTAGGAAACAAAATACAAGATGTCTCACTACCATGTGATGGTAATATAGACATATCCACACAACAATCTCTATCATGGCTCATTCACAGCCACCTTGAAGGTATTTATAATTATTATCCTACTTTAAAACAAAGTAGTAGCCTTATTGCACCTCATACCCATGGTGTTCCACATCTCTTCAACAATGAGTGAAGTTAAGTCCAAGCAGTTCTTGAACTTTTCAATAGGAACAGACTTTGTAAGCATGTCCCTACATTCTCCTTTATGCGAACCTTTTTAATAAGTACCTATCTTATAAAAACTCACTCATGTATCTTGTCATACCTCACATCTATGTGTTTAGTCTTTGCATTGTACACCTTATTCTTAGCATAAGTAAATGGCACTGCGGCTATCACAATACAATTGGATACTTTCTTATTTCAACCCAAGATAAGTCAAGAATCCCTCCAAGTAAAAAGTATCTTTCCCTACTTCTATAGCTTCCATGTACTTTGCTTTTGTTGTAGAGAGTATAATAGTAGACTGGAACACTGATATCCAACACATAGGCCCTCTAGCTAATGTAAATACAAATCCTATAGTGGATCTCTTCTCATCCACATCATTTGAAAGATCCACATTTGTATCTATGGTCCCTAGCACTTGTCATCTTTCAAACATAATTCTATAATCCTTAGTACCTCATAATTCATTTTACTATAATCTAGTGCTCCTTCTGTATATACTTGCTAACCACACTAATAGCATATGAAATTAATGTTAGGTCTTATGCCTACCATTGCATACATTATTTAACATACTGCATCTACATATAACACTAAAGACATATGCTTGACCTCATCATATGTACCTAGGACGTAACAATTAGCAGACAACTTGAAATGTTTTCTAAGAGAGTGCTTATCAGTTTAGCATCTTTTATCTTAAACCTTTTTAGCACTTTCTAACATATTTCTCTAAGAAAGCGACAACTTTCCTTCTACCATATCTCTATATATCTCCATCCTAAGGATCTTGTTTTGAGCATCTAGATCCTTCATGTCAAACTCCTTACTTAAAAAAAACTTTAGAAGATCTATTTTAGACTTTTCCTTGTAGCAATTAGCATGTCATCAACATATAACATCAAAAAAACATAAGAACCATATGAAAGAACCTCAAGTAAACATAATAATCATACTTAATATGGGTGTATCAAATTTGGGTCATATAGTAGTCAGTGTTTTTACCACTGACTTGAAGATTGCTTCAAGTTGTAAAGTGACCTCTTTAATCTATGCACATGATTATCCTTCCCAAACCACTTTGAATTCTTCTAATTACTCTAGGAAAATCTCTTTCTCCAAGTTCTCATGAAGAAACATCATCTTTACATCATGTTGATCAAATTGGTGTTGATAGAAGTGCATTTCACAATCAACGAAATACCTCATTATAATCAATTCCCTCCTTTTATGAATACCACTTTACCATTAACCTTGCTTTGAATTTTTCACCTTCTTTTTCCTTTAATGCCTCCTTTATTCTTAACACTTACTTATAGCCTTTAGACATCTTTCCCTTGGATAGTTCAGCCAACTCTTAAGTTTGATTGTTCAAAAGTGACTCAGTATCTTTATTCATAGCTATTATCCATTCATCTCTATCCTTACATGATGTAGCATCTTGAAAAGAAGATGGATCCCTACTACTAATTAACAAAGCAAAAGAAACCATTTGACATTTTGCCTCTCTGGAGCTTTAGTAATTTGTTTAGGTTTGATTTTGGATATGCCTTCTTGCACTTATGATTGTTGAGAGGTGGTGGATATGGCCTCGATGTTGTAGAGAGATTTCTTCCGAACTAGAGGTAGTTCGAGCAAGCCCAACAAGGGCAAGAGACCCTTTGCATCGGCATAGCCACACAGGGTATCGTTTTAGCAACAAATGAGTAGGCAAAAGAAGGATGGGGATAGGAAGAGGTGTAGTAGGTGCAAGGGTAGACACATTGGATACCCGTGTCTCAGGACCTACAGACAACAGTTGTAGTAATGACAGTAGCAATTTTCCTCACAGAGACAGCCATTCAGATGCTTTAGATGTGGAGAGACTAGACATTTCCTTAGGGATTGTCCTAGTGGATAGAGGGACAGATAGATAGACGATGTGAACAAGGCAAAGATAGCACCACATAGCTAAGAGAGACCTATGATGGTGACTCAAATTTGTAGTTTTCTCATATTAGTAGGGTATTACCATAGATTTATTAAAGGATTCTCGGGGATTGCTTTACCTCTAACTATCCTAACCAGGAAGAACACTAAGTTTAGCTAGAGTGATGCGTGTGATGAGAGCTTTTAGGAGCTCCAGAGGAGACTTACCTCTGCACTAGTGTTAATGTTGCCCAATGGATCTAGTGGTTATGTAATTTATTATGATGCCTCTGGTAATGGGCTGGGAGTGCTACTTAGGGGTGGCAATTCGGGTTGGCGGGTCGTGTTTGCGGCGACACTAACACGACACGATTAGAGTTATAGGTCAACACGAACACGACACGATTAATAGTCGTGTCAAAAACCTATGACTCGTACACGACCCGATTCTTAAAAAAATAACACGACACGACCTGTGTAACACGATTAATTGACTGAGTTGTGTTGGATATACGGCACGACATGAAACGACTCGATTTCCCTATTACGACTTAGTAAAAAAACTGCTCACAAGTGAATGGAGCCAAACTAACCACAAAACATAGGACGGTTATTTCACAACCGTCCTATATGTTATGGGTTTTATAGGACGGTTGTGAAATAACCGTCCTATATGTTATGTTTTATAGGACAGTTAAATCAGAACCGTCCTATATGTTATGGGTTTTATAGGACGGTTGTGAAATAACCGTCCTATATGTTATGTTTTATAGGACGGTTATATCAGAACCGTCCTATATGTTATGGGTTTTATAGGACGGTTGTGAAATAACCGTCCTATATGTTATGTTTTATAGGACGGTTATGTCATAACCGTCCTATATGCTATGTTTTATAGGACGGTTAACGACTAATCGTCCTATTTTTACACATATGGATATGGTTTATTAGTACTTTACGAATCTATGAGCGTGACTGTGATGTGTCAGACTTCCAGTGACCGGTCGCATGTCGACAAAGCGGCCTAGCCTTGGCGCCGGCACACTGACGGGACGAGATAGTTTTCTTTCCTCCAATTCCAAACTGGCAAGTGGCAACTAGAGTTAATGAAACTTACACTTCAATCATTTGTCAAATATTTTGAGTCCTTAATGTTAGATCCGACGTGTGGGCCCCCCTTGTAGTGGCGGGAAAACAAAATAAAAACTGAAAACATAAAGGTTTAACTAATTAATGATTATCTAGGTCTACAAAGTCAATCTAGTCTAAGATAATTGTTTTGTCTTTTTGTATGTAAGTAAGCCCAATTCCCATATCCAATTATCCAATTAAATTTGAAGTCTTATGCTAAAGCTAGTGCTTCAAAGCACCCTAGCCTAGCTGGTGGTTGTTTGCTATAAGCCTATAACTATAAGTTATAACCTAAGACTTAGCTAACGTACATTACACTTGTCTCTAATTTTCTTATCAAACATTTTAAGATTAGCTACACATTGTCAGTTACAAACTTACAAGTTACACTTAGTACAAAATTAGTTAACCAAGTTTTGTAACTTGTACAAGTACAAGTGAAGTGAGAGACTAACTAACTATCATATATTGTATAAATTTATAAATACTAATGATTTTCTTATGTTAATTTCACATGTCATCACCAATTGATCTAATATATCTCTTTTTCATCAAATTCATGAATATCATATATCTAACTTATATAACTCAATATTTGTTTCTCTTTTCTAACTCCTAATTGATGATAATAGATTAGGAATAACTCATTCATCCATGATCCATCATTCATGCGAGTAAAATTTAGTAACTCCCTTAGTAATATCATTTAACATGTGTTTTTTCTCTCATGATTATTATTCATTTTACCATCAATGCCACTTCTTTTCAATTTTCACTATAGAGTATAGGCCACAATCCATAATTAATTTTAGTTTCACCAAAGTTATCATATCAATATCCTTCTAATTCTCTCTTGATAAGCTTTATGTTAATTCAATACATAACTCATATTCTCGATCTCATTCTCACCTCAAATAATGAATTAATTACATAGCTAATAACTATTCCCTTCATATACTCATTATCCACCAATGAGATAATTACATAACTCTTTATATACAATTCTCAAGGCAATTGTTTTGTCTTTTTGTATGTAAGTAAGTAAGCTCAATCCAATTATCCAATTGAATTAGAAGTCTTAAGCAAAAGCCCCTGCCCTGGTCGGTTGTTTGCTATAACTATAAGTTATAACCTAAGACTTAGCTACATCTATACTGCTTGTCTCTAATTTTCTTATCAAACATTTTAAGATTAGTTACACATTATCAATTACAAACTTACAAGTCACACTTAGTACAAAATTAGTTAACCAAGTTTTGTAACTTGTACAAGGACAAGTGAAGTGAGAGACTAACTAACTGTCAAATATTGTATAAAATTATAAATGCTAATTATTTTCTTATGTTAATTTCACATGTCATCACCAATTGATCTAATATATCTCTTTTTAATCAAATTCATGAATATCATGTATCCAACTCATATAAGTCAATATTTGTTTCTCATTTCTAGCTCCCAATTGATGATAATATATTAGGAATAACTCATTCATCCATAATCCATTGATCCATCATTCATGTAGAGTAAAATTTAGTAACTCCCTTAGTAATATCATTCAACATTTGTGTTAATTCAACACATAACTCCTATTCTCTGATCTCATTCTTACCTCACCTAATGAGTTAATTACATACTAATAATTATTCCCTTGAACCCTTCCTATACTCATTATCCACCAATGAGATAATTACATAACTCTTTCTATACTCATTCTCAACTCTCAAGCTACTAAGTTAATTACATAATTGTTTCTATTCTCATTCAGTCATTCTTACCTAATGAGTTAATTACATGACTCTTTCTTTACTTATCTCAACAACTTTTGAATTGAGTATGAGTTACTTACATAACTTTGCTTTTTTAGGCTGATCCTCAAGTGAGATCAGATGAGTTAAATACATAACACTTACTTTACTCATCCTCAACCTCAACAACTATTGAATTGAGTATGACAGTATGAGTTATTTACATAACTTTGTTTTTAAGTTGATACTCAATTGAGATGAGTTAATTACATATATGCTCTATCTTTTGAAGCTCATCCTTCAGAAAATTAAGATGAGTTAATTACATAACTCTTTCTTTACTCTATACTTAATAATTATTTTTATTTAAATACATCCTCAACTAAGATTAATTAAATACATAACTCTTATAGTTTATATGACGGTTATGCAACAACATGTTAACTGCTTAGTCTTATAACTTTATAATAAATAAAATAACCATCCTATATATTATATAGGATGGTTATAAAAAATCATCATATATTTCATTATAGATATTATAGGACGGTTATTTAACCGTCCTATATTGTTTCTATATATCATTTTTCACCTTGATCAACCCTAATTTCAAATTTTCAATCTTCAGCGGTCCAAACTACTGAGAAAGTGAAAATGACCATTCCTCTTCGATGTTTCACGAGATCTAAGCAAAATAAGGTATGTATTTACTGAATTTTACAATCGTACTCAGTTCTATAAAAAACATAAAAAGCCGGTACCCTTTTTTTCAATTTTTTTGTTTTTTGTTAACTATTTTCCATAGATCTTGATGGGTTTTAGTACGAGAAGGTGAAAACGACCATTCCTCTTCGATCTTTCATAGATTTAAGCAAAAAAGGTATGTATTTACAAATTTTATATCTGCATTTATTTTTTTTGTTTTTCGTTAACTATTTTTCATAGATCTTGATGGGTTTAGTTCTATGTGTATGAGAAGCATTCCATTTGAGTTTTATATTTCTTTGCTCTAGATTTGAGTTTGTTTTTAGGTTTCTCTGTTTTTCGAAAAAATCGATTACGAAAATTTTAAAAAAGTCGTTGTTTTTTCATATTTCTTCATTGAAAAGTATTTCTATCCACATATAGAGCTTTCCCATGTTGTGTATTCATGTGTGATAATGTTTTCATCTCTTTTTTTTGTAATTTAGTTTTTTTAATTTTTTCCAAAAAAAATAAGTTACTGAAAATTAGGAAAAATTTGTTATTTTTTATATTTATTAGTTAATACCTATTCTTATCCACATATATAGCTTACTCATGCTTGAATCTTCATGTATTAATGATTTTAGCTAATTTATAGCTTTTAGTCCCAATTTTTAGTAATATAGGGCGGTTCTTGAAGAAACTAGTCATATATAACTAGCAATATAGGACGGTTGTGCAGGCAGTCTATATAACTCGCAATATAGGACGGTTCTTCATATATAACTAGCAATATAGGACGGTTGTGCAGGAACCGTCTATATAACTACGCAATATAGGACGGTTCGGTTATTGCAGGCAGATCCTATATAACTTCATAATATAGGACGGTTCTTCATGAACCGTCTATATAACTAGCAATATAGGACGGTTGTTCGAGACCGTCCTATATTACATGAGTAATATAAGACGGTTCCTCAAGAACCGTCCTATATTTTCAACCATTCCATAGGTTAGAATCATGTCAAGGTGATGAGTAAATAGGTCGCGTGTCAGTAAGCAGTCGACATGGGTCAAATTGATTGACTCGAACACGACACGATTTTTGGCGTGTCATTTTTGGGTAACCCGAAAATGACACGAACACGATAAGACTCAACCCGAACCCGCTAAATTCGTGTCGGGTTCGTGTCCTGTTATCGTGTCGTGTCATATTTTGCCGCCCCTAGTGCTACTGATGTAGCATGGGAAGGTAATAGCCCATGCATCTAAGCAATTGAAGATTCATGAGGTGAATTACTATACTTATGACTTAAGAGTTAGCAAAGGTGCTATTTGCATTGAAGTCTTCAAGGAACTACTTGCACTATGAGAAATTTGAGGTGTTTATTGATTATAAGAGCCTCAAGTACTTCTTCACTTAGAACAATCTAAACATTAGGCAACATAGGTGGATGGAATATCTCAAGAACTTCAAATTTACCATTTGGTAGCACCCTAGAAAGGTAAACATTGTGGAGAATTCCTTAAGTAGGTAGTCGAGGACAGTGATTGCCAACTTATCAGTCAAGTCGTGATTCATTAATAGGATTTTATAGGCATAGACCGTGGATGCAGAAACCCAAACATTAATAGACCAGGTAGACTTCACCGGGATAGGATGGTGGTATCCCATTTCAAGGTAGGTTGTAATTCCTGCAATTGATGATTTGAGATGTGAGCTACTTCAGGAGGCTCACTAGTCACAATTCACCATTCATCACAAGGGTAAAAAGATGTATCAGGGTTTAAGATGACACTTCTAGTGGAAAGTAATGAAGAGGGATATTAGAGAATGTATAACACGGTGTTTGACATGTCAACTAGTCAAGGCTGAGCATCAAAGACTTGCAAAATTGCTTCAAACAGTAGACCTCCATGAGTGGAAATGGGATCATATCACCATGGATTTCATAGTTGGTCTCTCGAGGACTGTGAGTGGACATAACATGATATGGGTTAAATAGATAGATTTACGAAGTCTGCCCACTTTCTTTCCATTAGACAATAGACAAATTAGCAAGATTGTATGTCAAGGGAATCATGATTCTACACAGGATTCCCTTGCTTATCATCTTTGAGAGGAACACTATTCACTTTGAAATACTGACAGAGTGTTTAGGAGGCCTTGGGATCAACGTTGAAGTTTAGCACAACTTTCTATCCCCAACTAGATGGCCAGACAGAGAGGAACATCCAGATTATTGAGGACATGTTGAGGGCATCATTGATTAAAAGGGTAGTTGGGATGATCATTTACCACTCGTAGAGTTTGCATATAACAACAACTACCACGCAAGTATTTGCATGGCCTCGTATGAGGCACTTTATGGAAAACTGTGTTGATCACCCTTATGCTAGAGTGATGTGGGAGAGAGATGCCTCGTGAGGTTTGAGTTGATGGAGTAGTGTGTGGAGAAGGTCTAGCTGATTTAGAAGCAATTTTTTATGGCCCACAATTGTTAGAAGAGCTATGCTGACAAGAGGTAGAAAGACATGGAGTTTACAGTCATGGATCATGTTTTCTTAAAGGTTTCCCCTACAAAGGAAGTGATGAGGTTTGGTAGGAAAGAGAAGCTCAGCCCTAGATTCATTGGCCCTTTTGCGATTTTGAGAAGTGTTGGAGTTATTGCCTATTAGATAGCTTTGCCACTGTGGTTTGTAGACATTCATGACATCTTCCATGTATCCATGTTGTGAAAGTATGTGCCAAACCCCTTCATGTGCTCAAGTAGATACCTTGAGAGTTGATACCTGATTTAGCATTTGAGGAGAGAGTAGTGCGGATTTTGGATCGGAAGGTCCATGAGTTGAAGACTAAGACTATTCCACTAGTTAAGTTCTATGGCAATACTACTCTACACAAGAGCCGCATGAGAGATAGAGGAGATGAAGCAGACCCATCTAGAGTTGTTTCTATAGTTGTATTAAAATTTCAAGAACAAAATTTTTTATGAGCGAAGGATATAACACATGTATATTTTCTCACATATTTATATAACGTTATTTGAGAATTTCATGAAAATTAAAAATTTAAGTATACAAAAATTTAATATTTATAGAGTCCAAGTTAAGATTTGAAACATGGATGATTGCATAGTACTCAAAAAATGGAATCCAAATACACCAAGAATGTCTAAATCATAGTTTGAATAAAAAAGTTATGAGTATTTGAAGTTGAGGGGTATTTTAATAAATTTTCAAGTGGCCCATTTACCTGATTTTAAAACAAAAAGTGTGAAAAATGTGGGGGAGCGTTTTGATAATAAAACCCCATGTCTCATCACACTTGCAATGGGTGGCAGATGGCGCAGCTTTCTACCATCATTCTGTCGTGTTTTAAACACCTCTCTCTCTCTCTCTCTCTCTCTCTCTCTCTCTCTCTCTCTCTCTCTCTCTCTCTCTCTCTCTCTCTCTCTCTCTCTCTCTCTCTCTCTCTCTCTCCAATCATCGCTAACATGCAGCTTGTCGCACTGGTGTCAACCACACCAAGCACTGCACCTAGCTCAATCAGAGATGCTGCATGAATTGAGGACATTGACGACCACTCTCCCTCCTCCAGCAACTACCCCCTGGACAGGTAAGCCTTGCCCCCTTTTCTGTCGATTTTCTCCTCCCCATGCTGGCCAAACTAGTTTTTTTGGTTGGCCAAGGTTTATCAAGGAAAACCCCATTTCACTATAAAAACATAGTTCAAGGACAGCTCAGATGGATGATCTGTCCATCTGAGCTGTTCATCGAATTTCTAAGCCCACAAAACCTTTGAACCATTGAAATAATCTTGATCTAAGAAATATCAACCGTAGATCTAAAAGGAAAAAGAATGGATAGTCTAGGTGCATCATTCTCGATGGACATTAAACCCAGGATGCACCCAAGTGAATGTATGCATTGGGCATGATCGTGCTCTTACGTGTATCGTATGGGCGAAACTAGATGCACACACATCATAGTGATAGAGATGCACATGTGTGCATCTTGGTGATTGAGATACACACGCATTTATCTTGGGGATTGTGGCATGCCCAGGTGCATCCAGGATGCATGTCAAGGACACAATGCGTCCCAATGACGCCATTTTGTACTATTTGATCTAAATTTTGATTTGAATAGTTGATTTTGATATAAAAATGAAAATTTCCAATTCTAGAGGCTATATAAACCCAATTTTTTATCTAAGATATCTAATGCCACAACTTAATTTTACGATAAAAACTTAGACCTAACCACATTTTGACTTAATTAAAACTTGAAAATCATTGCATGACCCAGATTGGTAAGATTAGAAGATGATCAGGCCTTGGAATTTAATCATTTAGATGATCTAGCAAGTAAATCGAGGAATTTAACAGTTAGATTACAATAATTTGACTTGGATTATGATCCAAACCATTGAATGAGATAAGAACCATAGATTTGACTAATAAGAGGATGATTTGACCGTCAAATCAATAAATTGATTATTATTGCATGTGGATATTAGAAAACACCATGAATATGATGGATTGATGTACATGAGATACCCATGATGACGTTTAAAATGATTCAATGGTTAGATCATCCTAGAAACTATGGATTAAGTAAGATTGGACTTTAGAAGTCAATAAAACTATTGATCTAATCAATCAATCAAGATCAGATTAGATCATCTGATTGTCGGATTGACTATGGGAATGGGAGAAAGACTAGTAATAAGACTTTGGTCGCTATGGAATGTGAAATTGAATGATCTAAACTGTCGATTTGCAACCTATAGCCAAAATCAAAGAATAGACAAAAGATTAAGAAAAATCAAACTTCAATTAGTGATAAATACACACTAAATCAACTAGATCAAGGAGGATCTCGAGTGATATGAGTAGAAATAAAGAATGTTGAGTGAGAAGTGATGGATTATGTTATGTGTGATTTGGACAGGTGCATCGGATTGTGCTAATTGAGAGGATGCATACCTGAGATAGAGTTGGTTCTCATTGATATAGGTGATGATATTTAATAATAATATATTTTGTATAAAACCATGGATATCCTTTGAATGATTTCATGTATATCGATGATTTGATACATGTTCATTGCCTTTGTCCTTAAGACTATTATTAAGCATGCTTAGTTATACTTATGCATAGTCATTCACATTTATATGTTTGCCATGGATTCATGCATTATTTGGATATCATGATGCTTTGATTTATTTGTTTTACTGGATTATTTTATTCATGGATTTATTGAGGGTTATGGTGGTTGGTCCCTAAAAGACTAACCCTATGGTGAATGCAGTACTTTGAGATGTCGAGTCACATGCGCTCTTGTATTTTATGCATAAGATATGACTTATTATCACTAGTTTTGGGATGTTGAGTGAAATGAAACTATCATATAGATATACGTAGTTAATTTGACATAATTTTGGACTTGTATGGGATGTGTATACTTAGATAATCCTTTACACATATTTTAGACTTGTGAAATTGGTTTTATAGATGGATGTTGAGTTATGATGGACAACATCTAGTTCTTAACGATTTTAGTATTTCCAATATTATTACATGTGATTTTCAATGTAGATTTTCATGCAATAGATTTGACATATCTTATGTTATGTGTTGGTATTATTTTTTTGTATTCACATTTATTGTGTTTTCTATTAAACCGTTTGGTGCTTGGAGATTTGAAAATTGTGTTGTTAATTAGATTTTAACATTTTTGAAACAACTTTAATTTATAGATATTTGAAAAAAGAATCTGCCTATTTTATATTTATAATATATATGTATTTAGTGTTCGAAAACTCGCGGCATCACATTTAACTACTCAAAAATATAGTTTTCTAGATGTTAGAAATGTCCAAAACTCGTGATCTTTATCGTCAAAAATATCCAACACTTAAAGAGAAATCAGATAAGCGTATTAGATCATCAAAAGCCTAAAGGTAGGGCCCTTTATGCAGTAAGAGGTAAACAGAGTGGGTCATGGTCTTTGGGTCACATTTTTGTACCCCACCATTAGATATTCTAATGGGACGATCAGCAAGTAGGGGCTGATAGTAAGCAACGTCCCCGTTGCTGTCGATCGGGAATGATTAGATGGGATATGTACCAATTGAACAGTCGAGATCAACGTATTGTGAGTCATCCTCAGGCCTCCACTAGCTTCCAACAATGGCTTCTTCTCTTTCTTCTTCGAGGTTTACACTCAAAAAGCTACTTCACACCATTTCTCTCTCCTCCTCTGCGTTTCTTCTAACCTCAAAACCTTCCCAACTTGCAGAAAGACGAATCTTTTCTCCACTAGATGCTTCAATAAACCCTACCATTTCCAGATTTTTTACTTGAAATCTTTGAATCTCAACGATATTCAAGCACCATCTACCATTGATTATAGGTTAGGATTTTCACCTTTTTGTTCTTCTTTCATTATTGTAAGTTTCTAATTGTAGTTTGATTGAATTGATTCTGTGAAATTGTTGATTATTCAAATTTTTTATGGGATAATCTGGTAAGGAAATTGGGATTTTGGGGATTGAAATGGTTGGAATTTTAGGGTTTTGTGTTAGAATTGTGAGTATTTTCTTGCTTATCAAATTAGTTTTTCACTATGTTTGATAGATTTTTTTTGTTTTTGGTGAACACTATGTTTGATAGGATTGATTAAGGGGAACAGAGTGTTTTTTGTTCTTTTCTCCAATACATTTTGATTTTTCATTGTTTTATGGTAATTTTCTTGTGCATATAGATGTGAAACATGAACTTTTGTTGATGTTAATGGAAATGCAGTTCTCTTCTGCCAGAAGATGAATTTCATAAGTTAGCTAATGGGAGAATGCATGATCTACTAAAGAAAAAGAAAGTATAAAATGAAGATTTATGCACGATTTGAATAAGTTTAGATGACCAGCTATTGAATTTTAGGGTTATCTAAGTGATGCAAGGAGTTGATTGCTTTATTTTGAGTATGCTTGGTTGGAGATTACGTATTTTGAAACCTTTCAATGTCAACCTTTTTGGACACATTAAGTTATATGGGCATTTGCACATTGAATCAGACTACGTAGTTAAGTTTTTTTGTTTTGAAATTTAAAGTCTTTCTGAGAGATTGTATTGTTGCATAGTTTTGTGACAAGATAATGAAGCATGTCTCCCCACATTTGTGTCATCTTGGTAGGTATAGATTACAGTGGTACAATCACTGGATTGCAAGTGGTCAAGAATTGATTTGATTGGTTTGGAGTGTTTCTGGGCTACAGATAGTCCAAGGTTTGGTGCACCATGTAAAGGGGCCAGATTGGTTAAGGATGGCATCCTCTGTGTAGTAGTGCACAACAAGAACTTACCACATCCCATTATTCCTCTTGTTTCCATATTTGATATATGGCAGAGAGCTGAATGATTTGGTACAAAAGGTCTCACTTCTAGCAATATATATCTTGGTTTATAGTTTTCAAGCCTATAGCATGTTGCATGGACTCAGGACTGAAGGAATCCATATTAATCTATAGCATTCTTTGCATGGGAATTTTATTTTTGAGAGTGCTCAGTTTCTAAAATTGCATCTGATCTATGGCTTACATGTGGTTTATGTTTGACAGGAATATGATGACAACATCCAAAATGATGGCTTTGATATAGATTCTATGGCGAGATTCATATGTATGGGGATCACATTGACTTTCCTTTTTTGTTTCTAAGAGATCCAATATTGAACAAATTGAATTGTGCATCATTTGACAGAATCAAGCTTTATCCTTGGAGCTTGGGAGTTTGGCCATCTATGTCATAAACAAGTAAACAACTAATAGAGATACGGTTGTCAGTGAGGTATTCATTGTGAAAGTATAATTTCCTAACACTTGGAATCTCTTATGCTTATCCTGTTGGTATTTTCTTCTTTAGCTTCACACTGTTTCTTCAATTGATCTTACCTTGCCTCTCTAGAGTTCCATTTCGTAGAACTGGAGCAACAATGTTGATTTTGTGACCGAGCCTAAATTAGAAAATCAAAGAATGAGTTACTGTCCTTAAAATATGATCATATCAAAATTTTGCTTAAATTTTGACTTTGGTTAGTGTTAGGTGCACTTTGTTCACAAAATGGAACCTGTGACACCTGGACTCTTGTGTAGGGCCAAACTATGGTGTTCAATATCAACACTAGTAGCAGTATTTCAGTGATATTTCTGCTGCTTAGAATATTGTTATGTTGTAGACACATTTCACTCTTTTCGATCGGATATCATCTTTTAGTCTAAATCTATTTATTTAAGTGCTATGGTATTTTATACGTAAATGTCAAGTCTCTCATCTCATGGTGTGAAATATCTTCTTGTACCTCTCCTAGATTTTAGTAGATGATAAGTCATCTATCCTCTCCATTGTCCAGCTGATCGTTCTTCTTCATATCTGATCCCATTACCAGACATCCGGGAACATCTCGTCTATGGTCTAGGTTGTGTTCAAAATGGGAAAACATATAAGGGACCCTATCCAAAATAAACAGGACTTTTTCCATTTTGAAGAGTTCTTGAAAGAAACTGTTCATAGAGCTTGATGATGCCATCCCCTCGCTCTCTAAGATCCTTACACCTGTAAACTTCTGACCCTCTCAGAAATACATGGAAAATGTTTTCTTTTGAAGGTTAAACACACACATCCATGCACATCCACAAACTGGGTCACCCAGGTGAGAGACTTCTCCTATCTTGCCTGTGCTAGAAGGCTTTGGTGCATTACATGGAAAATAATTATTAAAACTGTTGACTTATTTGTTATTTGGTTGGGGATCTACATTTTTCATGTTCGTAGAGAAATCAAAACAAATGGGAAAAGAATTAAGCAACTGAAATAGAATGGAGAACATGAAAATGGTGGGGATCTTCATCCATTGAGGATCCTGAAGAATGTTATTAGTTGATGATAGTACTAAGCTAGAGGTCTGCATCTGACTGATTATAGTGGTGGGCAAGCTAGAGGTTTGCATATGGCTGATGATAGTGTTGGGCAAGCTAAGAGGGCTGCAGAGAAACATCTTAGGTGGCTGTCAATGGCCCTTGGTTTTGGAGAATTCAGGAGTTCAGAAATTCATTGGTTATTTCTTGGTAATTTTATCTTTGACCCTATTTTCTATTTGATACTTCTCTCTCTCTCTCTCTCTCTCTCTCTCTCTCTCTCTCTCTCTCTCTCTGCATTTTAGCGTCCCCTACTCCCCAGCTTTTGGTTCACAAGGATACATTGTGTAAAAAGACAAGTGTTCTTGAGAATCACTGCACAGGAGCACACACATGCCTTATTCTTAGTGATAAATGGTAAAGCTTCATAAAAATATGTGATAGAGAAAGATGCTAGTGGTAAGCTTCTTATTGATAAATGCCTCTCAACCTAAATCACCATCTTTTAATTTGAGACAACTATTTCATTGCTTTCTATAAGAGGTGAATGATAGTTGGTCTCTTTGAGTTTCCTTCCTGAGGAACTGAAGTAGTCTTCATCTTCACTTGTGTTTCTTGCCATGCCATTTCTATAGCTCTTCCTTTTTCACATTCAAGTTCTTGATTGTTAAATTTTATTGCAGTGGACCATCTAGATTTGACTGGGACAAGACAAATCAAGCCTAGGTGTATAGGCAGACTAAAGAGAAAGTGTTAAAACTTTAGACGATGAGTTGGAGCAATTGTGTGGTGAACCCATTAATCTTTCTTGATATTGTAAGTCCTATTAGAGTGGCTTTAAGTCTAGTAATTTTTTCCAATGATATATCAGTGGTGCTCGGGAAAAGTTCACACCAAAAATGTTACATGATTCCAAGTGGTGAAGCTTAGTAGTTTTTGGATTGGTTTCTCAGTAGTTTTCACTTCATTTTTTGTAGCTTTATTGCATTATAATAGAAGATCTTAGTTGCAAAGCTTAGTCAGTTCTGCATGGGATATGGAAAGATTTCCCCCCCTTTTCCTAGGGATGATCTCTTTAGAAACTTAAGAAGGAACACCATTAAAATGCCAGGTTCCATAATTCTGTTCAACTGAAGCAAATGTCCTGAAAAGAGAACGAAACACACAACTGCAACTCAAGTTTCCATGTCCATAACTTAGGAGTATGACCATAAGCATCACAACTGCCCTTGTTTTGATTCTGTCTTGTTTCATCATCATCAACAAGACCTTATCCTAATTAGGGGTTAGCCACATGAATTTTATTCTTCCATTCCTCTCTATTAGGTATCATGGTTTCATTTAGTCTTAAAGTTTTTAAATCTTTCCTCACCACTTCTATTCACATTCTTTTGGGCCTCCCCCTTGCCCTTTTAGAACCTTCTACTTGTATTGCCTCACTCCTTCCAACCGATGCCATTGTTGGTCTCCTTTGAACATGTCCAAACCATCTAAGTCTAATCTCCCTCATCTTGTTACCTATTGGTGCTACCCCTAAATTTCCTCTAATATTTTTATTTCTAATTCTATCCTTTCTTGTCTTACTACTCATCCATCTCAACATCCTCATTTCTGCGACGCTCATCCTATGAGCATGATGTTCCTTAACTTCCCAACACTTTAATCCATAGAGCATGGCCGGTCTTATGGCCATCCTATAGAATTTTCCTTTTAGTTTGAGTGGCACCTATCGATCACACAAAACGCCAAATGTACATCTCCATTTGTTCCAACCCGTTTGGATTCTTTGGGTAACCTCCCTCTCAATGTCTCCACTCTCATGAATCATTGATCCTAAGTACCGAAAGTGGTCTTTTACAGGGACTTCTTGGTTATCAATCATGACTAGTGTTCCACTCTTACTCCTCACCTTGCTAAAATTGCATTCCATATATTTTGTCTTAGTTACGCTAATTTTAAATCCTTTAAATTTTAATGCTTCTCTCCATAACTCTAGCTTTATGTTTACACCCTATCTTATCTCATCAAGTAAGACTATATCATCTGCAAATAGCATGCACTAGGGAATCTCCTCGTGCAGATGTTTTGTTAACTCATCTATAACCAATGTGAAAAGGTATGGGCTCAATGCCAATCCTTGGTGCAATCCTACAGTGACAGGAAAATCACCAGTCTCACCATTAGTAGTCTTAACGTTTGTCACCGCTCTCTCATACATACCTTTAATTATGTCTATATACCCTTACGAAACTCCTTTATTTCCCAACACCCTCTATATTAACTCTCTAGGGACTCTATCATAAGCTTTCTCTAAGTCGATAAAAATCATGTGGAGGTCTTTCCTCCTCTCCCTATATTTCTTTACTAATTGTCTTAGTAAGAAAATAGCTTCCAAGGTAGACCTCCTAGGCATGAAACCAAACTGATTATCTGATACACTTGTTTCATGTCGTAGCTTCTTCTCAATCACATTTCAAAAAGTTTTATAGTGTGGCTCATGAGTTTGATCCCTCAAAAATTAGTGTAGCTCTATATGTCTCCTTTATTCTTACAAATTGGTACAATAGAACTTTTCCACCACTCATCAGGCATTGTCTTTAATTTTATAATCTTGTTAAACAACTTGGTCAACCAAACTACTCTAATATCTCCCATATGTTTTCAAACCTCTATTGGTATACCATCAGGCCCCATGGCCTTTCCTGATTTCATCTTTTTCAAGGCCTCTTTCACTTCAAGTATTTTAATCCTACATTCATATCTATAATATTCAATGTTATTTAGATTTATACTATTTTCAATCCCTATATTCTCAGAGCCATTGTTATTTAATAATTTTTGAAAGTATGTTTCCCACCTTTGTTTGATCTCATCATCTTTAACTAATACCTTTTGATTATCGCTTCTAATGCACTTAACATGATCTAAGTCCTTACCTTTTTATTCTCTTAATTTTGCAAGTTTAAACACATCTTTCTTACCTTCTCTTGTTCTTAGTATATTATAGAGCTCATCATATGCTTTAAGTTTAGCCTCACTTACTATTCTCTTAGCAAGCTTTTTAGCATTCTTATATTGTTCATAGTTTTCATTATTTCTAGTCTTCTACCATGCTTTAAAATACATTCGTTTTTCTTTAATAACTTTTTGCACTGTTTCACTCCACCACCATGTTTCCTTTACTAATTGTCTTTTACCTTTAGATACTCTTAAGACATCTTTTGCCACTTTCTTAATGGACTCAGCAATATTAATCCACATGGTATTTACTAATGTTTCATAGTTTTAATTTCCTTCTACCTTCAACTTATTTGTGAATGAGGTTATTTTCTCTCCTTTTAAGTTCCACCACTTAATTTTTGGATACTTATTAAGTTCATTTCTTTTCTTCCATCTTTTGATATGGATATCCATAACCATTATCCTATGTTGTGAGATTAAACTCTCACTAGGTATCACCTTACAATCCTTACACATAGATTGTTCATTATTCTTAAGTAGAAAAAAGTCTATTTGGCTTTTATGAAGTCCACTTTTAAAGGTTATTAAGTGTTCATCCCTCTTCTTAAAGAGTGTATTTGCAATGACCCAGTTATATGACAAAGCAAAATCGAGAATATTCTCCCCCGTCTCATTTCGTTGACCTATACCATACCCTCAATGTATTCTATCATATCCTTTCTTTTCTTTTCCTACATGGCCATTTAAGTCTGCTCCTATAAATATCCCCTCAGTGTTGGGAATTTCTTATATGATTCCCTCAATATCTTCCCAAAACTCTCTTGATTATATTTTGTAACCCTACTTGTAGCACGTATGCACTTATAACATTTATAATCTGCTCTTTTGAAACAAGTTTTATTATTATAATTCTATCACTGATTCTTTTAACATCCACAACTTTATCTTTTAATTCCTTATCCACTATTATTCCTATGTCATTTCTGTTATTATCCTTTCCTACATAATATAATTTATACCCATCTATTTCTCTAGCTTTAGCCCCTTTTCACTTGGTTTCTTGGATATAAGCAATGTTGACTCTCCTACGTTTTATCGCGTCTACTAACTCCAAATTCTTACCTGTCAATGTCCACGTATTCTATGTGACGATACGAATCTTATGCTCTGGAGATATCCTATTTACTATCTCCTTTCTCGACCTCCATGGCATGAACCAACCCATGTCTACTTTTCACTGCACCTAGGTTTTGATATAGCGCGTCACTTCCGAGGGGACGCTCTAGCAGCCCTTGCTCATTTTTCACTACACCCAGGGTCCAATGTAGTTTGTCGCTTCTAGGAGAATGCCCTAGCAACCCTTGCCTATTTTTCACTGCACCCAGGATCCAATGCAACGCGTCACTTATGGGGAATGCCCTAGCTCGAGGGAATCTTAGTTTTCGATTCATGTCATGTTAGGGTTGCCATAGTTTTAAGAAGCTGAAGATGATTTTTATTTGTTCCTTACAAACTAATATACAAATGCATATTCATTTGCAAGCAGAAAAGAAATAACAAAATCATCTTTAGCTTCACCCTTACCAACCGGCACCTGACGCAAGGGTTGCGATATTTTAAGAAGCTGGAGATGATTTTCATTTCTTCCTCACAAACTAATATACAAATGCATATTCATTTGTAAGAAAGAAATAACAAAATCATCTTCAACTTCTTCCTTGACGACTAGCACTTGACGCAAGACCCTCCTCCTTTTTCATCCGGGCTTGGGACCGGCATTGGCGGAGTTGATTCTGTCTTGTTTGGGCAGTAATAATGGGATGCTTTAGGTATTCGAAAAGTGGTAAAACTCAGAAGTTTTGTGGTCCTACTGATCATTTTCTGACTGTCTTCGACAACTAAGTATGGCAATGGGGTGGGTTGAGGTATATTATTGGCTGCCCCTAGCCATAGATTATGCTCCTAATCGTTCTCGGGTCAAAAATTTCCTGGTCTGCCCCAACTATTAGGGGTTAACTCTGATTGGGTCCCCCAAAAGACTTGAGCCACTACGACTAAGAATATTGAGGTTGGGGTTTTCTCAATTAGAGAAGTAAGGACTGAAGTGAAGAAAGAGTAATCAAAAGAATCCACAACAAGGGAATGCAAGAGATTTTCTTAGTTAAATTTACATTATGAATTAAATTTACCGAAGTTGCACATCATTATAGTCCTAACTCTAATGCCTGGGCAAGAGGAAAGTGGCAAACTTGAACCTTCTAGCAAGCATACTTTAAGGGACATGCTGATTGCGCAATGCTTTATTGGCTAAGTTACACTTGAAGACTTCAGAAATAAATGAGGCTAAGGGCCCTTTCTGGTGCACTCCTTCGAACCCTACATGCATGAGAGCTTTTATGCTCCGAGATGTCCTATATTTTCTGCAGAAAAAAATGTTAGGGTCGCCACCCAGGCTTTCATCGCCTTCTTTTAGGCACCCTTTGGGGGGAAAATTTCTTGCACCCGACACAACCTGGACAGGTTAATTCAGGTCGAGTTCCCTAAAATGCCCAACCCATTTTCTCTGTTGGATGAATCTTAGCCACTGTAAACATGAGAATTCAGAAATTCCAGGAACAACAGTACATACTTTATCCAATAGCAGGGGGTTAAGATCATCACTGGAGAAGATATTGGGTTCAGAAGATGACGGGATTACCAATCACCAGGGCATCACATATTCACATATAAATTTTGCTACGGAAAGTTTGGAATGCCATTTTTGTCTCCAAATTAAATTGACGGAGTCTTTGAATTCTCGTACTGATGAATTGCATCATTTCAGAAGTATACTAAAACCTGTACAGATTAGCAGAAGTTCCTGATGTTCTAGAGATCGTTTGGAACTTCCATGTGACATGGGGCCAGCGTTGAGCAGCTCGCTTTCTCTGCCCTCCACACAAATGCTATACCAAACTGCGTTAAGTTCTTGATCAGAAAGCGCCGGCTGTTGCATTAAGGGGCCTACTTTTGGAGGAACCTAACTAATTAATCTCCACGCTCCAGCTTGGGATGTCTAGTGTCTAAAAAGTTTTACTTTTGATCATGAAAAACAGATGGTTAGAGACTGTAAACGCAGTCTCATGATGCTTGAACCGTGTCATAGCATTGCGACTTCTGTTAGCTAGATATCCAAAGCCGGAGCAATTAAATGAACAAGATGGGTCATCTAAAGGTGGGCTCTCTTTGCAACCAAGCACTTACAAGAACATTCCCCTTTATATTAGCAGACAGTGCCAGATGGTTTGATCAATCCAATGAACACGGTGGACCGAAACCCTGTGCTTTTACTCTATCATTTTTTATTTTCAATAATGAGTAAATAGATAGAGGTGAGCACATGGCTCTATTGGAATGAATTTGCGTGAACTCGGAAGGATCGGCAACCCAGGAAGACAGTAAGAAATTTTCCCCATTCAAGTTATGGATGAAATGGCCGCCACTTGTATTTGTTACACGTCCCATCCATCCCACCGATGGAAGGCAGAGAAGTTGCGTTCTTAGGATGACCAATACGGCTTGATCTCTTAAATATCAGAATTTGATTCTATCAACCTAATAAGGTTGTTGGTCGAACTTATCACTAAGAGGAATGATTGTTTAGTACATGAGAACTCCTGAGTTTTGAAAAACCTTTTCCATCAAAGTTGAAAGGGCAGCAGCTCCAGTGCACGAAGCTCCCACGTAACCTAGGTTTGGGGAAGAGGCAGATTATAAAGGTCTATATTACACAGTCTTACCTTGTATTTTTGTAAGAGGCTATTTTCACGCCTTGAATCCGTGACCTTAAGGTCACACGATGACAACTTACCATTGCACCAAGGCTCCCTTACTTTTCCATTAAAATTGTGGTTAGTAAATTATTGGTCCATCTTTCTTTTAAGAGAATCTCTCTCCCCAACACAAACACATTGACCTTATAAAAGTCAAGCAAATAGAATCAAAACTCTTGATTGAGCAGAAACGAGACAGCAATTCTGCAGCAACTACTCCAGATGTCTTGTTGACTGGATTTCTTTCAAACTACCACGACAGTCTCGTTGTTGTTTGGAAACGTTATCCATCGGTCTCGTTTTCAGGTACTCTTTATTCTCGGTCTCTTGTAATTCTTATATGTTAAAGTCGAGAAAATGCGGCAGTCTAGAAGGACATGCTTAGGCTAATTTTATGATATTCCAAGTCATTCATCTCTTCTGTTGCTTCATGCTTCGAAGTATTCTTAGCAGGAAGATCCCGGCTGTTATTGTTGTAACAGGAAACATCGGTGGTTTCATAGTTCAGGTATGGAAGAGAATCTTGACAATCGGCAAACGTATGTATTAATTGCACAAGTTATCATGACCACCCAGAGAAGTATCAACACACTGACAACGTCCAGCGGATTTTATTAGCAGTTCCATTATTGAGTGCCACCGAATAATCGCACCAAATTTGTTCCTTGAGATCATTAGAAAGAGCAATTTTCAAATCATGGCAAATCTCCATACTGTATTAGGCTCTGTTTCGATATGGAATTGAATCTCAAATTTTGCTTTCTGTTCATGTTGACCGTAAGGGCTAAGCACCACAAAGATTCCAATGAGAATGGCCCCTGGTCTTTGATTGTTTGTCTTATCAGAGAAACGAAATGGACCGTGGTTCCCCTTCACAAAATAAGTTCCGAAAGAGACTTAAACGGATGCAATGAGTAAGTCCTATAAAAGAAACTTAACACACAAAACAAACGGTTCTTTAGTAGAACTCAATTCCAAAGTGAGGAAACATTCAAGGATTTCCCCCCAATGAAGCTATGGATGAAATGGCCGGCCGTTGTATTTGCTAAAGGTCCCATCCATCCCACAGATGGGTAGGAGAAGTTGTTCTCTGAGGATGACCATCATGACCTGAAAAGAACATATTGTTTGCGGACAAGTCAGAAGCTGCAAAATTTCCACAAGGATTACATTGAACGACCGGTATTTTATATCAGAGATTTATGCCAGATGGATCTTTTCTCAAATATATAAGGTTGTTGGCATTACAGATGGGTTCCAAACATGGAGATCAACAGGACCGGAATTGTTCGTTGGACACTAATATGATCTTCACTACAGACCAGCCAAGAAAATACGTCGCGGCGATTGTAATCTACTTCTGTCTCGTTAGAACCATGTTCCTGTAGCTTCTCTGTGGCTCCTCCCACCCACATGGGAATCCAAGAAAACAACCCACTGAAGGAGCAGGCAGCAAAGAGACGGCACTTAAACTAGATTATCTTAGCCGCTCAATTATCGAGTTGCCTGCTAATAAAAACCAAAATTTGCTTTCTGTTTTAAGCATAACCATGTTAGACAAGGCTTATATTGCAGGACTGAAGCATTTATAGGGTAACAATCAACTGAAATTGAGTTACATGCCTAAATCCTGATAGAACTTCCCAGTTTCAAATTTCACGTCGGAGTATAAGTTGAACTCTGATGATCAAAGGAAGATCATTAATTAGATGGTAAGAGCTCATCAGCCCTGTCTTGCAATTAGGATAATCATAGAGAGCTGATGCTCTACGTTCACTTAAAACCAACCAAGAGCTTCCTACTTGACCAGACACCATAAATGTTCCAACAAGAACTGCCCCTGGCATTTGATTGTTTGATTTTATCAATGAAAAAGGAAACGGACAGTGGCTCCCTTTCACAAAACAAGTTCCAGACAGAGACTTAAAATAGATGCAATGAATTCGTCCTCTTTTATAGGAATTTAACAAGCACTTCTTCTTCCGTAGAATTCAATTCCACCGAAAATGAGGGAAAATCAACCCAAGGCCACAAAATCACCACAAAGCACGTCCAATCCTTCACTTCCGAAAAGGCGAATGAACAAGAGGATCTCCTTGACCACAAATTAAAAGAAGTGTGCGGACAAAATTCCTTTTTACGTGTCACAACTCCAGAGATGTAAACCTAAAGCAAAACTGAATGGAAAATAATCTGCACCATAAAAAACCCTCTTTTTTCTTTGGGAAATCTTAAAATATCCACCTAGCTTCTTGAGAAATATCAAATATCGCGCCCCTTTTCTTTTTCGAGTTTAAGTCTTTTCCTATTTCCTTGGGAGAGCTACTTACTGTTAAGTTTTGGACGGAATTCATCATACTTCTATTTGTTAAAAAGATAATAATACCCCTCATTTAATGAGTTGTTTAAGTAGTATATTCCCACGAAAATACTGACCTCTCATATCAATCAAACCCTTGATTCGGTTGATCAGTTGACTGCTTCTTTGAGTTTACCGTGTTTGAATATCCCATCAATATTTCCAAGAAAAGAAGGCTTTGATGCGAGAGAGTGCACCAATCTTCCAAACTGAGACCAAACGGTTTGTTATACTTGTCGTTTAACCATCCACCTAGAAAGGGTTTGGCAAGAGAAGAAGGATTTAAAGGTAAACTTGATGAAAACATGGTTAGTGGATCTCAAATTGGCTTTCTTGAGGTAGTGTTTGATCACTTTATTAGAAGAAATAAACATATTGATGTTGGAATTTGAGTTAGTTACTGAAGTCATACCATTGGCAGGACCATGCCGGGTTAGCAATGGGGAAGGGGCGGGTTATTGATTTGTGTGATTGATGATCTTTTTGTTGGGCATTATTTGGGTGACGCATTTTTTAGAAAGAGGCTTTTGTCAATGAATTAGGGTGGTAGAAGAGAATGTAATAGTTTCTAAGAGATAATAATCATCATGTTTAAGAGATTAAACAGAGGCTTCTTTCTCCGCTTGTAAATTTCAAAAGAAAGGTAAAAAAGGACAGCCATGGTGCACCAAGCTCCCATGTTTGCAAGGTCCGGAGAAAGGGTAGACCTCAAGGGTCAATAGTAGGCAAGTGAAAGAAATGTACAGCTTGGTCTGCTATGCTTTTAAATTACCCTTCTTTGGTTCTATTTTCATCAAATTTATCTAGTTCAGTCGTGTTACAAGCTTACAATATAGTTAGTGTTCGCAAGTATTTAGTTTGTTGGAAAATAAATCAGAGGTATGGAGTTCTTGTCTTATATGGTCCTTACATATATCCAGTGTGGTCTGCCCTTTCCTGGACCCTACGTAGGTAGGAGCTTCATGCACCAGGCTGATCTTTTTTGTATATCCTGTGTGGTATTATCTCTGCATCATCTTTCAATATAGTTAGATAGAAATGAGAAAATATAATAACAACGATCCAGTGGATCCTACCATTGAACCAATCTAATATAGGATCAGTACTTTGATAAAGCTTCACTTGGTATCTAAGTGCTCCACCTGTTCAACCAAAACAGACTAGTTGGGTTGGGTATACAAAGAGGTGGGTATAAAGTGCTCCAACTGTTCAACCAAAACTGATGAGAAAGAAAAAGAGAGGAAGTTTCAAGTAAACTGATGAGAGATAGAAGGCTCTGCTTGTGGCAATATCAGTCAATCTTTACTAATTAATTCATTTAATAAGGGATATTAATGTCTTCTTCTGCAACGTACACAAAATGACATCCAACACTTAATGATAGATGGGTCATTGAAGGAAAGAGGAAAAACCTAAGTGGAAATTTGAAAACTCAAAAAAGATGGTTTGTGTTTGATATTTCTTAAGCATGTTGATGGATATTTGAAATTTCCCTTTTTTATTTCAAGTATATAAAAAAGGGCAGCCCTAGTGCACAAAACTCCTGCTCATGTAAGGTCCAAAAAAAGAGCAGACTAGAAGGGCCTATAATTTTACCTTTCATTTTTGCAAGAGACTTTTTTCACACTTTAAATCTGAATTACAAAAGGAAAAAAAAAATGTTAAAAAGTGATTCATAGAAAAGAAATGTTTGTCTCATACACTTAAATTCATGTATTTCACACATTTGTCTATTATCAAGGCTTCCTCAGTTTCGGGCATTTTAGGTGTATTCGTTGAAAACTAATGACTTGGCTGCATATTGCGCACTTGGCATGGATAAAATGCAAGAGTACTTCACATAAATCCGAGCCGACCATCGGATGTGCCGTTCAATCGTTGGAAAACTATGCATTCAAATGAATGAGGAAGAATGACGGCACATGCACCGACTAAAATGGATGGTTTCTACATAAATCCAAGCACAAATGTCACAAAATGACTATGGTTTCAAGCAAGCCAGAGTCTATATGACCTTGATAGCTATTTAGTACAAGTGGCTATGGATTTTGCTATAACTTTTTATTATTACTCAATGATGATCCTAATGAAGATTCTACACATATTTTGTGTGTACAATTAGGATCACGGAGTTATTGATGTCTCGTGCAGACCAATTGCTATGATCTACGAAACAGACTAACATATTACAACGACAATGGTATCCATTATACATTCCAGTAAACACAATCGCAAGGACTATCTAAAAGATGAGATTTTTGGACATACCCATCAAAGGCAAGACCTATAAGATGAACGGTTAGGATCATTGAATTATTGGCTTCACTAGTATCTTTTCACCACTCTGATCTACTCAACGCACTATCATTTTACAATCATAACCCCCATCCATCCCAGCGCACGTTAGATTTTACCGAAACTTTTCACGAGAATTGTTCGTTCTCCTGTTTTCACAATTAAATACCAATACCCGTCACATCGGAAATATGAGACGTGTTTTGTACGAGGAAGTTCCTCGCAAAGGACACAAACTTCCCCGGCGCACATTAGCCCTGCCAAAATAAAATAAGTGGCCAGGGTGACAGAGGCAGAACCAACGGCAACCACATTCCTCCATTTGGCCATAGCATTTACTAACTCTGACAACAACGACAGCAAAATGGGAGGAGGAAAAATGATAACGCCACACCGTCATTTGGCGTTTAGTGGAATAAGACCAAGTGGGCCCCTCATCCCTGAGTGATCAGTACCACTCATCTTAACCATCTTGCAACACATGGGTGGCTGTTTCGAGTTCTTATAAGGACTACAGTGAACATCTCGTAGAAAAACTAATGCCAGGATCATCCAAAGTTTGATTTTTATACATGGCCAACTATGACAAGAATGTCAAGTTGAACGGTTCAGATCATCGTGAAGATTTTGGAATAAGGTTTGGCTCCAAGTAAAGTTAGTTCAATCCTTTATGATACACCTTGAGAGGTATATCAAGATGTTACGCCTGTCAACGAACGGTTTAGATGATTCACAAAGGTGGACTCCTTCACTTAAACATTGGGAATATAATTTTCATCAGAAAAATTCAGAATTTTTTTTTTTTTTTGAGGTCGTCATGATAATGGCAGACATCCACATCATTCTTGTACAAGCCCTTCTGCTACGGCATTGACTTCAGCTTAGAAATTATTGGTCACTTGATTTGGATCTTTTCCTTCCGAATCGTGTTATTTCATTCCATTTTGCAGAACACGGGAGCACGTGGTATTCAGACCGTTCAAATTGTAGATATTAATGCATTCTTAAATATTGTTTTCAGCAAGACGGAGAAAGGAAAATATTGGTGGAACATTGAAAATGCAGGCCAATCCCACTAATTTCATGGTAGGTGATCTGGCATCCTGCAATCTGGGGCACGGCATCCTTTTCTATCTCTGGACACTACACGCCGTAGAAAGAGTGCTGAATGTGGACAAAGAGCGGCAGAAAGAAAACCATCTTTTCAATTCAATGTACATGGTTATTGAAGAGAGTTCCTCAATGTAAATTCCCTGGCCACGTTTTTCCAGTGGAAATATGCCCATCAACAATACAATAGCCTTCAAAGTAAGGACTAAATTTCTGTTGACTATTGTTTCCCATCAATCGAAAATCTAGAAAGTAGCCATTTCCAAAATGAGCAGTTTGGTTTGGTATTTCAATTATACTACAATTTTCTACTTCTTGCTGCAAACGTCTTGCTTTGCAGTTGTTATCTATGCAAGGATGGGCACCAGAAGCAGGCCATGGATTTTCCTTGCTGTTTTCTTCTCTGTCTTCTCTTTGAGAGTCAATCTTTCAATGGAAGCAAATGTAATCACTTCAGGTCACTCTATCTCCAGAAGACAGACGATAACGTCCAAAGGTGGCCGCTTTGTATTGGGATTCTTCTCACCAGGTAAGTCTCAGAAATACTATATTGGGATCTGGTACAAAAAGATCTCTCCACAAACAGTAGTTTGGGTAGCAAATAGAGTAATCCCCCTCCCTGACACTTCATCACTGCTAAAAATCTCGGAAGATGGTAATCTAGTCCTCCAAAACCAGTCAAACATGCTAATCTGGTCTACAAATTCAACCATCAGACCCTCAACTTCAACAATAGCTGTGCTTCTTAACGACGGAAATCTAGTTTTGAGAGATGAATTAAATTCCTCTGATGTATTTTGGCAGAGCTTTGATCACCCAACTCATACATGGCTTCCTGGGGGACGGCTAGGACTTAATAAGATCACTGGACAAAACATGATCCTCCTATCATGGAAAAATTCAAACGATCCAACTCCTGGGCCTTTCTCTCTTGAGATAGACCCAAAAGGCAGTACTCAGTATCTGTTACAGTGGAATAGATCTCAAAGGTATTGGAGTAGCGGGGATTGGAATGGGCAATTTTTCAGTGGAGTTCCTGAACTTAAAAAGACTGATCCTGATATTAATATAAGGAATAAGTTCAATTTCAGCTTTGTAAACAACAATAGAGAAAAGTATTTTGCTTACTTTCTGTCTGAACCTACTGCCATCGTTAGGAATGAGATAGATGTGTCAGGCCAAACCAAGGCATTGATATGGTCGGAGGAGTCTAAACAATGGATTTTATATTGGTCTAACCCACAAGACCAGTGTGATGTTTATTCTCTCTGTGGAAATTTTGGTAGTTGTAGCCAAAAAAGCTTACCTTTTTGTACATGTTTACAAGGCTTTCAACCGGCATCTATCAAGGATTGGAATTTGAGTGATTGGTCTAGTGGTTGTGTGAGGAAAACACCATTGCAATGTGGTACTGATGCATCTTTTAAGAGAGAGAAGGATAAGTTTTGGATCATTCATGATTTACAGTTGTCAATTATTACTCCACAACCTTCAACAGCTCGAAGTTCTGATGATTGTGAATCAGCTTGTTTAGATGACTGCTCTTGTACTGCTTATGCTTACGTTAATAGTTCATGTTCCATGTGGGATGGGAATTTGCGGAACCTTAGACAAGGTTCTGCTGGTGATAGTAGAACTGGAAATCTTTACCTTCGCCTTGCTGCTTCAGATGTGGTAGTTTCCCGAAGTAAGAAGAAACCAACCACTAGGGTTGTTTTGGGTGCAGTTTTTGGGATTGTAATTGTTGTTATGGGTATTGTTTCAATTCTGATTTGGAGATACCATAAGAGAAAGACGTTCAGAAGATCATTTCAGGGCTCTCTTATACCATTTAGTTACAAAGATTTACAAAGTGCAACCAGAAACTTTGCTGAAAAATTAGGGGGAGGAGGTTTTGGTTCTGTTTTTAAAGGGATTTTGCCTGATTCAACTGCCATAGCTGTGAAACAGCTTGAATGCCTCAGGCAAGGAGAAAAGCAATTCCGGGCAGAAGTAAGTACAATTGGGACAATTCAGCATGTCAATCTCATCTGTCTTCGTGGGTTCTGTTCTGAAGGTGCCAACAGGCTGCTAGTATATGACTTCATGTTAAATGGTTCTTTAGATTCGCAACTGTTCAGTAAGAGTGACAATGTCTTGGATTGGAAAACAAGATACCAAATTGCTATTGGGACTGCTAGAGGACTAGCATATCTTCACGATGAATGTAGAGATTGTATAATCCATTGTGACGTTAAGCCTGAAAACGTGCTACTAGATGCTAAATTTTGCCCCAAGTTGTCAGACTTTGGTATGGCTAAGCTCTTTTCTCGGAATAGGAGCCGGGTTCTAACTACCATGAGAGGAACCTTGGGTTACTTGGCACCCGAATGGGCTTCAGGTGTCGCTATAACCACAAAGGCTGATGTTTATAGCTACGGCATGATGCTTTTTGAAGTTATATCAGGGAGAAGGAACACGAGGCAAGCAGAAGATAGTACGATCGACTTTTTCCCTATTTTTGCTGCCACAAAAACAAATGAAGGCGATGTTCTCTGTTTGTTAGACGAAAGATTAGATGGCAATGTAGACATGGAAGAATTGCATATAGTATGTAGAGTTGCTTGTTGGTGTATTCAAGAAGATGAATCTTGTAGGCCATCAATGGGACAGATTGTTCAAGCATTAGAGGGTGTTTTAGAGGTTAAAATATGTGAGGTTCCAAGTTTTCTTTTGAGACTTGTAGAACAGCATAGGAGCTTTGTAGTTCCAGGGCCTTGGCCTTCTAATCAGAGCACTCATGTCATGCCTGATGCCTGTGTCTAATTCCCAGTCCAGATGGTTACGTGTGATACCAGGTAGAGTTGTTGGGTTTGTGAAAGAAAGTGGTAGCTAGTATGTTCTCCACTTTTCAATGATCATTAGCTTTTCAGGTATGATGGTTATGCTAATAAATGAAAATTGTATTTAGTATGTGCCCTTTAAATGATCCCGTGGTAGTTATTATGTTTTCCAACTATTATCTGTTGAAATTCGATGATATTTAATATGTACCCTTGCCAAAAAATTGTGCTTATACTTGGATGTTGACAATTCCTTTTTGTCGTAGCCCTGCACATGGTATTGAAACTTGTGGACTCAGCATGGAACTCGCTTGAGTTTTTATGATTTTGAAATTTTTATATTGGTCATCCAAGTGAATGCAGTTCTGAAATTTGCACATTTTACCAGATAATTCAGCTGAGTTTCATCTAGCTCAGTTGAACGTAACCTTACCTTGCATTTTTGCAAGAGGTTATTTTCACACATTGAATCTGAATTGTAAAAGGGGGGAAAAAATGTTGAAAAGTGATTCATAGAAAAGAAATGTTCTCACACGCTTAAATTCATGCATAAACTTCTCTCTAAAGGACCACTAAAAGGGCTTATAGATGGTCTACAGAATAATGTATTTCATACATTAGCATTTTATTGAGGCTTCCTCAGTTTCGGGCATTTTAGGTGTATCCATTGAAAACTAATGACTTGGCTGCATATTGTTTACTTGGCATGGATAAAATGCAAGACTATTTCACATAAATCCGAGCCGACCATCGGACGTGCTGTTCAATCGTTGGAAAACTGTGAATTCAAATGAATGCCCAAGAATGACGGCACATTCACCGACTAAAATGAATGGTTTCGACATAAATCCAAGCACAAATGTCGCAAAATGACTATGGTTTCAAGCAAACCAGAGTCTATAAGACCTTAATAGCTGCACCAGATGAAGTCTAGGTCAATTCGGATAACCAAAACTATAAACAAGTGGCCTTCTAAGGATCAGGCAACAACTTGGAAACAAAAAACTAGAAAGCCACAATTGGAGCCATGCAGATTTTTAGGGTTGGTGGAGTTGCAGTTGTTGTAGTGGACCCCGTGTCTCAATGACTTCTCCTAATGTATTAACCGCTTGACCCCATGCTTCCTTTCTTTATACCATTTTTCAAAGAAAGAGTGGTGTCAATGGTTTCCCTTTCCCAGAACAATGCACCTTTCACATCAAGCGAACGACAAATTGTTGCTTGTGTTGGACAAATATAAACCAGAGGAAAAAAGTAGAGTTTACATGATTCTTTCACTATGCTAGAACAAGATATTTGATTAGAAGTGGGATTTGCTATGACCAGCCCCAGGATTATAGAGTCTCACCCCATGAAAATGGCTAGCTCATAGCTAAAACTACAAGTGGGTCCCGTATTTTAAATTCCAGAGTCCCATCCGTCTGTCTAATTTCTTAAACTAGAAGTGGGTCCCGTATTTTAGTTGATCATATATCCTTCCTACCATCAACATACACGATAAACCTCATCCGGAGGATGACAAAGAGGCACAAGTGATCCAATTCCAAAAAACCTGTAAAACAAATTCCAAGATCATCTAATCGAGTAAGATTTCTCTGACTAGCCCCACCAGAGCAAGACCTAAAAGATAACACTCATTTTTTAGTACAAGTGGCTATGGGTTTTGTTATAACTTTTTTATTATTGTACAATTAGGATCATGGAGTTATTTATGTCTCCTACAGACCTTTATAAGTATGATGATCCTAATGATGATTCTATGCGTATTTCCCATGTACAATTCCAATTATAGAGTTATTGATGTCTCATCAGACCAGTTGCTGTGATCTACTAAACAGACTAACATATTAGAACGACAATGGTATCTATCCCCAACATATGGTCTAAGCATCCACAAGATGGCATAAAAACACAAGTGGGCCGTACATATCGCTGATCCAAATCCATTATACATTCCAGTAAACACAATCGCAAGGACTATCTAAAAGATGAGATTTTCGGACATACCCATCAAAGGCAAGACCTATAAGATGAACGGTTAGGATCATTGAATTATTGGCTTCACTAGTATCTTTTCACCACTCTGATCTACTCAACGCACTATCATTTTACAATCATAACCCCCATCCATCCCAGCGCACGTTAGATTATACCCAAACTTTTCCCGAGAATTGTACGTTCTCCTGTTTCCACAATTAAATACCAACACCCGTCACATCGGGGAATATGAGATGTGTTTTGTACGAGGAAGTTCCTCGCAAAGGACACAAACTTCCCCGGCGCACATTAGCCCTGCCAAAATGAATTAAATGGCCACGGAGACAGAGGCAGAACGAACGGCAGCCACATTCCTCCAATGGCCCCAATCGTGCACCGAATTTGGCCATAGCATTTACTGACTCTGACAAGAACGACAGCAACATGGGAGGAAGAAAAATGATAACGCCACACCGTCATTTGGCGTTTAGTGGAATAAGACCAAGTGGGCCCCTCTTCCCTGAGTGATCAGTACCACTCATCTTAACCATCTTGCAACGCATGGTAGCTGTTTCGAGTTCTTAGAAGGACTACAGTAAACATCTCGTAGAAAAACTAATGCCAGGATCATCCAAAGTTTGATTTTTATACATGGCCAATCTATGACAAGAATGTCAAGTTGAACGGTTCAGATCATCGTGAAGATTTTGGGATTCAATCCTTTATGATACACCTTGCAAGGTGTATCAAGATGTTACGCTTGTCAACGAATGGTTTAGATGATTCACAAAGGTGGAGTCCACTTAAACATTGGGAATATAATTTACATCAGAAAAATTCAGAATTTTTTTTTTTTTTTTTGAGGTGGTCATGATAATGGCAGACATCCGCATCATTCTTGTACAAGACATGGGAGTTTTGAATTCGACGACACCATATAATTAACTCCATAATCATGCGGAGGGCAAAGAAAATATCTGAATTAATTACATTCATTTTAGCTAGTGGTCAGAGAGATTAAGATCTTTCCACTTTGAGTGCTTTACACTTCGCAGCAAGGGGCCCAATTATTGCACTTAGAGCACTCAGAAGAACCTATTTTTCGACTTTGAGAGAGCCCTTTTGCTACGGCATTGACTTCAGCTTAGAAATTATTGGTCACTTGATTTGGAACTTTCCCTTCCGAGTCGTGTTATTTCATACCATTTTGCGGAACACGAGAGCACATGGTATTCGTTCAAATTGTAGACATTTAATGCATTCTTAAATGTTGTTTTCAGCAAAACGGAGAAGGAAAATACTGGTGGAATACTAAAAATGCAGGTCAGTCCCACTAATTTCATGGTAGGTGATCTGGTATCCTGCAATCCGGGGCACGGCATCCTTTTCTACCTTCGGGTAGTGCACGCCGTAGAAAGAGTGCTGAATGTGCGGCAGAAAGAAAACCATCTTTTCAGTGATCATTGGATCAAAATACATTTAGGAGCCACTGTTTTCATTAGTTAAGTATTCATGTGGTGGAGCGGGTATAATGATGTTAACCATTGATATCTCGAGGTCTTGTTGGTAAGGCATAGCTAGTTCCTTATTTTTCATCTTGTTACTCGTTTGCTTTGGATATTATAGATCATAAGCCCATAATTACTAGATTAGTTCAATGTACAAGGTTATTGAAAAGAGCTCCTCAATGTAAATTCCCAGGCCATGTTTTTCCAGTGGAAATATGCCCATCAACAATACAAAAGCCGCCAAAGTAAGGACTAAATTTCTGTTGACTATTGTTTTCCATCAATCGAAAATCTAGAAAGTAGCCATTTCCAAAACGAGCAGTTTTGATTGGTATTTTAATTATAGTACATTTTTCTACTTCTTGTTGCAAATGCCTTGCTTTGCAGTTGTTATTGTTAAGAAATCAAATCCATAATCATCAGGCGATCACGCCTAGATCCACAATCATTGGCTCTTACGGCTATTCATAGTCAATAGCTGGATATTGATTATCATCCTACAATTACGCCCTAACTCATTGTCAATCATTGACTTTTCTTTCTGCAAATTGTATGTATATATGTTGAAGATGAATTGAAGGAATGTGAAGAATAATATAAATTTTACAATTATTTATGCAAGGATGGGCACCGGAAGCAGGCCACAGCTTTTCCTTGCTGTTTTCTCCTTTGTCTTCTCTTTGAGAGTCCATCTTTCAATGGAAGCAGATATAATCACTTCAAGTCAATCTCTCTCCAGAAGACAGATGATAAAGTCCAAAGGTGGCCGCTTTGCATTGGGATTCTTCTCACCCAGTAAGTCTCAGAAATACTATATTGGTATCTGGTACAAAAAGATCTCTCCACAAAACGGTAGTTTGGGTGGCAAATAGAGAAATCCCCCTCCCTAACACTTCATCACTGCTAAAAATCTCAGAAGATGGTAATCTAGTCCTCCAAAACTAGTCAAACATGCTAATCTGGTCTACAAATTCAACCATCAGAACCTCAACTTCAACAATAGATGTGCTTCTTAACAACAAAAATCTAGTTTTGAGAGATGAATTAAATTCCTCTGATGTATTTTGGCAGAGCTTTGATCACCCAACTCATACATGGCTTCCTGGGGGACGGCTAGGACTTAATAAGATCACTGGACAAAACATGATCCTCCATTCATGGAAAATTCAGATGATCCAACTCCTGGGCCTTTTTCTTTTGAGATAGACCCAGAAGGCAATACTCAATATCTGTTACAGTGGAACAGATCTCAAAGCTATTGGAGTAGCGAGGATTGGAATGGGCAATTTTTCAGTGGAGTTCCTGAAATTAAAAAGAGTGAGACTGACTTTAATATGAGGAATAAGTTCAATTTCAACTTTATAAACAACAATAGAGAAAAGTATTTCACTTACTCTATGTCTAAAGCCACCGTCATTATTAGGATTGAGATCGATGTGTTAGGCCAACTTAAGGCATTGGTACAGTCGGAGTCTAAACAATGGTTTTTATTTTGGTCTAAGCGACAAGGCCAGTGTGATGTTTATTCTCTCTGTGTAAATTTTGGTAGCTGTAACCAGAAAACCTTACCTTTGTGTACATGTTTACAAGGCTTTCAACCGGCATCTATCAAGGGTTGGAATTTGAGTGATTGGTCTAGTGGTTGTGTGAGGAAAACACCATTACAATGTAGTACTAATGCAACTTTTAAGAGAGAGAGAGAGAGAGAGAGATAAGTTTTGGATCATTCAGGATGTACAATTGTCAATTATTACTCCACAACCTTCAACAGTTCGAAGTTCTGATGATTGTGAATTAGCTTGTTTAGATGACTGCTCTTGTACTGCTTATGCTTACGTTAATAGTTTGTGTTCCATGTGGGATGGGAATTTGCAAAACCTTAGACAAGGTTCTGCTGGTGATAGTAGCACTGGAAATCTTTGCCTTCGCCTTGCTGCTTCAGATATAGTAGTTTCCAGAGGTAAGAAGAAACCAACTACTAGGGTTGTTTTGGGTGTGGTTTTTGGGATTGTAATTGTTGTTATGGGTATTGTTTCAATTCTGATTTGGAGATACCATAGGAGAAAGAGGCTTAGAGGATCATTTCAGGGCTTTCTTATACTATTTAGTTACAAAGATTTACAAAGTGCAACCAGAAACTTTGCTGAAAAATTAGGGGGAGGAGGTTTTGGTTCTGTTTTTAAAGGGATTTTGCCTAATTCAACTGCCATAGCTGTGAAAAAGCTTGAATGCCTCAGGCAAGGAGAAAAGCAATTCCAGGCAGAAGTAAGTACAATTGGGACAATTCAGCATGTCAATCTCATCTGTCTTCGTGGGTTCTGTTCTGAAGGTGCCAACAGGCCGCTAGTATATGACTTCAGGCTAAATGGTTCTTTAGATTCGCAACTGTTTGGTAAGAGTGGCAATGTCTTGGACTGGAAAATAAGATACCAAATTGCTATTGGGACTGCTATAGGACTAGCATATCTTCATGATGAATGTAGAGATTGCATAATTCATTGCGATGTTAAGCCTGAAAATGTGCTATTATATTCTAAATATTGCCCCAAACTGTCGGATTTTGGTATGGCTAAGCTTGTTGATCGGTATAGGAGCTGGGTTCTGACTACAGTAAGAGGAACCTTAGGCTACCTGGCACCTGAATGGGCTTTTGGGGTTGCTATAACCGCAAAAGCCGATGTTTATAACTACGGCATGATGCTTTTCGAAGTTATATCAGGGAGAAGGAACATAAGGCAAGTAGAAGATAGCATATATGATTTTTTCCCTATTTTTGCTGCCACAAAAATAAACGAAGGTGACATTCTCTGTTTGTTAGATGAAAAATTAGATGGTAATGCAGACATGGAAGAATTGGATAGAGCATGTAGAGTTACTTGTTGGTGCATTCAAGAAGATGAATCATGTAGGCCATCAATGGGGCAGGTTGTTCAAGCATTGGAAGGTGTTTTAGAGGTCGAAGTATCTGAAGTTCCAAGGTTTCTTCTGTGGCTAGTAGAACATAAAAGGAGCTTTGTAGTTACGGAGTCTCGTCCTTCAATTCAAAGTACTCATGTTAACGGTGGGTCTTGTGTTTAATCAGAGTACTCAATTCTTGTTTGTAATCTTGGGGTAATCTGTAGTTTGTCAATGGAGGTAGTAGCTAGTATGATTTCAACGTAGAGGTGTTATATGCTGTGTGCAAGTTACTTTCTGGTTTGGAGTATAATAGATGAATGGCATGTAAATTCTATCTACCTTTTAAATTGGTTCCTATCAAGAGCGGTGATGCTGGAGGATCACGAATCGAAATTGACGTGATTGGCCTTCCTCTTCACGACCGGCAATGGCAGGGTGCCAGAGGAGGAGCCGATGGACTGGATTCTGATGGTGGCGGTGATCGGGAACGGTGCTTTTTAGTTTGGGGACAATGGCCTGATTTATATTTGCTGTTAAACAGTCAAGATATTATCTTATTTTCCATGTTCTGATCTGCCACTTGCCATGTGTGGTCAGATAACACGTGGGCGGTCAACTCGAGAAATAAAATGGTAGGTGCAGTTTGCGACTTGGGTGCTATTGTTAAGACATAAGGGTACTGTTTATATGTCTAAAATCCAGGATATAAATGTTGAAGGTCCCCAATTATATGGTTGTTTAAGCAATTTTTTCTATTTTATTTACTTCTGGTTTTCACCTTTAATGAACATGTAACTGCTAGGGTGAGTTAATTAGGCTATGCTACTGTCATGTGGGAGGCCTCAGATTAAAATCCTAGGAGAAATAAACATTTTTGAAATGACTTACATTGGATACGCTACTGAGTTGAGCAACTTGATGAGTTTTTTGAGTTGACTTAAGAATTTTAAAGTTATTCCAATAATCTTTTAATATGCAGCAAGTTATCTCAGATACAACTCGATTTACTATTTGCTCAAGTAAGTCAAACAACCAAGTTGACTTGGGAGTTTTAAAACTATGGACCACCAAAAAGTAGCTCCTCATGATACCACCACCTATGTACCTGGCCCTGTATCACTCAAGAGTGGTGTCTAATCATCATCATCACAAAGTTAGAGGGCAGGTGGCCAACCGTGCAACCCTCATAGCATAGTACCCGTTGGGTGAAAGCACCCGTTATAAATTATCGGCAAGATATAAATCTTATAAATCATGTAAATGCGCTATAAATAAAACGACGAAAACTATAAGAAAAACAAGGAAAATGGTAGAGGGTGGCTTACCGTGGTTTGATCGTCACTGCATGCGCTTACTAGGGGAGTTCCACATCGTTGCCCTGCGTCGTCAACACGAAATCCGAGGTGAATAGTTTGGCCATACAAAAGATAGGGCAGGCTTTTATAGCCTCATCGTGGGTCCCATGCCCTGTAAGCTCACGTGTATTTACCAATTTACCCCTCTTATTATTATTATTATTATTTAATTATTTGGGTTATTACATCATAAAACATTTATGCATTTATAAAAATCTAGTGTTTCCAATAAATTCTAATATATCCTTCAAATCTAAAAAATATAAGCCCATTAGGACTTTTGTCAAAGAATGACATATCACAATTTGTTGCATCATTGAGTGGTAGCGTCATACCACAAACCCATCTGGGCAATGATCAATGTCCTCAAGGATGACCGACATATCAATCCATGTTCAATAACTGTACAGTATACTATGCATGAAGAGGACTCACATCCAACTACGTTTGGTCATGGATACCACATGGGCTACACCAGTCCTCATAAGGGCACTGATCACATGAGAGTAGTCTCCCCATGATACAATTACTCTTTACAATAGGCCTCTTAGGGCAGGTATCAACTTTCAGAAGTCAGTGCCCAACTGATCTTCCTAGTATAGCAACTAGAGGGGTCTTACAATTTGCCTAGGCTAGGCTCAACTCTTATGAGTTCCCTAATTTTAGGCTAGGCACAACTCTTTTGAGTCGCCTAATTTTCATTCATTAGATCATTTCACATTACTCAGTGCACCATATGTGAATATTCAATACTTTCCATTCATTGGCCATATTTCAATTAGCATAAATCTTCAACTAGCTCGTTCTAGTCTTAGCATATATAATTATACCATATTTACAACACAACATTTTCAAAATCATATATGCATCATGTAGAGATCAATTATTATATTTTAATTATTAGAAGCATCAATATAACAATTATCTTAATCAGTTGCTATACTCATTATAAAGCATAGACTATGCATACATGAAAACATATATCCTTGGATTACAACTTCCAAATTACATAATATAAAACCAATCAAAATATTGTGTGTGGAGCATTTGAGCAAGTGTTAAACACTATCCATGCTTTAAGTACTTACCCAAGTACTGAGCGCGATGCAAACTGTTCATGGACTAATGGCCAAGCGCAAGGCCTCAATGTTGAGCACCATGCCCATTGTTCATGCACCATTTGCTATACACATAGTCCAAGCAGTACATGCCATGCGCCATGTGCAAGCATTGTGTGTTAGGAACCATCCTATATGCTACTTCATCTAAGGTGTTGAATATCATGTAGGTTGGCAAGCTAAGCTTCTTGCCAAAATCTTCATGCCCTAAGTGTAAGCCACGTAACCCTCATGAGTGTACTAAAAAAAAAAATTGTCATGCAAGGAATAAGTGTCTAATGGTAGTTGCTTTAATCCAAGAGTGTTATATCATGCATGTACCCAGATTCAACACCATGCAAGATACACACAAGTATTCATCACATCAACTATGTGTGTGGTGCATGGCATGCTGCCCAATTAACGTATTTAAGCAAGGCACTCATGTTTGAAAAAGGGCACACACATCCCATCTTTTAAGGCCAAGCATGACACTAATCCAAGGCATCATGCATAGCTTTAATGAGTGCTCGACATGAAATCAAAAGTGGTCATGTGCATATAAGATTTCAAAACTAAGATTTTTATTTAAGGCTCAGGAATTGATCCGTCAATTCATAAGGCATTTCAATTGAAAATGAAGCATCAACCATTCCGCAATCTTGTGCACACATGCAATATACAAAGACAAGTTATGAACTATTATTAGAACACCATACATAGATATTATTATGAATCCATGCGCTATTTGATCATGAGATAAAATCTCCATCAAGATGATCCAACACATGAAGATGATCCAACACATGTAACCGATTCTATAGATTAATTTCTAAAGTATTCATAATGCAACAACATGCATAGATGACCTTGCGCACGCGCATGTCTGTGTGTGTGTGATAACTCAAAGAGATCTAATCAAAACACACATACTTATTCATAGTTAGATCTTTATAAAATGGGATTACCATGGTTAGAATAATGAAAAAACATATAATTATGACTAGATCTATATAAAACAAGCACATGATGCTTATTTACTTATTTATTAAGGAATCAAAATGCGTGAAAACCAATAAGAATATATAAAATCCTGCACCACTACCTCGTAGACGAGATCGTTCTTCTATAATTTTCTTGTTTAAAGTGCAAAATCTGAGAAGAATGCTCCAGACTCTCTCTCTCTCTCTCTCTCTCTCTCTCTCTCTCTCTCTCTCTCTCTCTCTCTCTCTCTCTCTCTCTCTCTCTCTCTCTCTTATTATGTTTCATGCATCTCTCCTTCTCCCCTTTTTATTCCAATTTGACTCTCTTCTATCCTATCCTATCTCCTTCCTATCATATTCTATCTCAGATTCTAATCACACTTCTTGGCTTTGGTTAAGGATTTTTTCCAAAAAGATTGTCTTTAAAGACTTAAACTCTAGTTCTAGAGTTTTTCATACTCATTCTATAACCATTACAGCAATTAACATTTTGGTGTCAATTCCATATAAAAGAATATTTATATTATAAAAATGTAAGTTGTTACAGTAATAAAGGTTAAAGTATGTGAAGTTTTTGTTTTCTTCAGTGACTTGTAGAGCATCATTGGAGCTCTGCTATCTCATAGTCTTGGTCTTCTAATCAAAGCAATCATCTTAATAGAGGAGGATGGAGGAACAAGATTCATGTGAACGACCCCTAATTAGAATAAGGTCTTGATGATGATGATGGAATAGTGATGATTTTATTAGATTAATATATATATATATATATATATAGAAAGTGCGTTGACTAAATATAAAAGAACATTAAGAAACAATATTGTCACTTTATATAAGGTGCTATGTAACCCCAAACCTAGCAAGTGCATTAGCAATTGTATTTGCTATTTCTTGACACAAAATTTAACTTCTCAATCTTCTAGTAAATTTTTTAGCCTTGTCTACGAAGGTCCAAAATTACTATAGAGGTGTTTCTTTACATGTAAACCACATGATAACATTTAGTGAAAGGACTTGGTGTTCTTTATCTCCTCTTGCAATTGTTTTCTAGATCCCCGTCCCCACTTAATTTCTACCTACTAATTTTTCCCATACATTTTTTTGATAAATGTTATAAGTTGATCAATCTTCCATAAATAAAGTGACAGAACCACTTGTTAGATTAAGATTAGCAATCTGATTACACAAGTATGCAGTTAAGGCTTCTTTTTGTATCATTCTTTATATATAAATATATAAATATATATATATATATATATATATATATATATATATATATATATATATATATATACCTACTTATTACCACAGAGAGGCCCTTCCTTTTCTACCTTTTTCTAGATCATTCTTTCATTGTTTTAATTTTATCTTAGACTAGATATTTTCTAACTTCCCATTATATTCACTTGATAACATAGTCACAAAATGCTCTATTTTTTTGTTTAAAAAGACTTGCATTTTTCTTAAGCTGTATCATATTTTAAAAAGACCTATCTTTAAAATATATATATATATATATATATATAACTCATAAATTTTAAAAAATATCAATTTTTATGGCTTTTCAATTTGTGGGTTTATTTTTTAACCTTTTATTTCTAAGTCATTTTTCATTTTACAACTGCATGCTTTTATAATTTTTTCTTTTTACGAATTTTAAACTGTAAGTTTTTCTCTCTTTTTTTTTACTTTTTTTCAATAGTTCAACCATAAGCTTCAAGTCTCTTATCTCTGCAACTTTAATCATCATCTTTCTATATCTTTTATGTTTTAAAAATTAAACATTGTGGATAATACATTTTGTATATAATGGTATCTCTTTCCACTCAAAAAGTTATTATGTAGATTATCTATTTGTCCTATATTTTCTTAAGTAATTGTTTGATACATGCATCCATAGTAACTAAAACAAAAAAAAATAAGAAAAAGAAAGGTTTTAGATTTGAATGGTAAGATAATTCACCGTAGCAGCAAAAGCGGACAATTACTTATCATGTGGCTCCTTGAATTTCTAACTGTCTGTGTGAAGATGCTATGTGCTCATTATCACATTCATATGGTTGTATTTCTTTTCCCATGACATACATCAGCTACTAGAACTTCATGAGATCTCTATACAACATTATAGGAAGTTGGTGAACTTAGTCATTTTCTTAGGCTTGGTCTTCTTCTTATTAGAGCATTCATCTTATGTCTAATAGTTCTTAGTTTCTTTTTTCTAAATGGTGGACACACATCACCAGATAGACACACGCTTGAGGAGTTTTGAACTCATGACCTTCACGATTGAGACCCTCTTTACACTATCATGCCATGCTCAGACTCATTATATATCTATACTCTTTGAGGGAAGTGGCTTTAAGATTGAGAAATACTACTCGGACTGAGCTTCTATGATTGACTCTATGATCCCTTTATATGGATTCCACCTTTGAATGACTGCTGCATCTTCTATGCTCTTCCTTGGATAGGATACTTGCAAAAACTCATCCCCGTATGTTTCTTTTAGTTACTAGTTTTCTCTAGTTTCATCATTTGAAATGTGAACTGATCTTTGATAAAAAAAAACTCTTTTCAAACTAGAAAGCTGGTAGAAAGAAGCATCCAATGAGCTTGAATTTTACCGAGTGACCTAAACAGGAAGGGCAAAGAAGATGAATAGGTTAGATCATCAGAAGGTGAGGTTTAGATGGTTAAGGAACATGGTTAATCTTGGAAGCTCAATCCTTGTTGCATTTTTCTTTAAGATTTGAACTTCTTACCTTTTGATTTGCTTGATGCAGCAAAATTAGCTTATGAAAAAGTTTATTCTGCCTCTAAATTTTATTATTAGTAAAAGCTTTTAGGAGGATAATATGAAAACTTGAACTGTTGATCATTCTTTTATACTATTTTGGGTGTTTCTTATTTTATTTAGATAAAATGAGAAAGCCACTCAAGTTTATTTTCTACGTAGGCCCTTCTTTCTCTCTGTTTAGTCTAAAGAACAAAATCACCCTCATGAAAAGAGTTAGAGATAGTTGCATGGTGTTTAATGTCTCTCTTCTTGGTAACTAGGGTTCCAGGCCGTGCATGGTGGTTTGAGAAAAAAATTACAAAATCACTTAGTATCATATCCACTTTAGTATGGATCCATGATATGAGATTTTCTTGTCAAATATTTACAGGAAGTTTCCCTAGATAAAGGGGAGACTTCTTTCTTAGACTAAGATTAGAAATTTAATTCAAATAAAGTTAGAAGGCTTCTTTTTCTACCTTACTGTTTTGCACCCAATCTTTCAATTTCTTTCTTTGCCTAGGACCAGCTATTTTCTGCCATTCCATGGTATTTGTTCAATTGTGACTAGCTTTTCCATTTTTTTTTATTCAATTGTTTATGGTTCTTTGGTCAATCTTGGATATGTGCACTCACATTTGGAAAAAAGAGAAGATAAGTTACGTGGTAGAATGTAGTCTTAGACAGTTCATGTAAAACGAAATGTGCATGGTTACTTACGTAAACGTTCATGTAGACATTCATAAATACTGATACGATTGAGGCAGTCTAAGAAGGTCGTTGAATTTAGACCGTTTTGGAAGCTTTTTGTATGTAATGGTCTAGATTTCAATGCTCAAAACATAGTTTGAAGATACTAAAACATCCATTTGACACCCGTACTAGATTGCTAGGCGACTACAAAACGGCACTTTCAATGTTGCATGTGGGCTCCAAGCATTCCTCTTATTCAACAGTACTTTAATAATGCAAAAGTCTTTGCATTTAATCTAATTCATCGCATATTGTTTTCCACCCATGGAATACTTTAAAAGTGTAGCCTTGGCCTTTTTTGCTTCATTGTGTACTCTCTTCAAAGAAATTGTGCTTCTCCCTGAAAGCATGTTGACAATGTTTGTTCTTCTTAGCCTCACTCATGGTATCAAAACTCGTCGACTTGTCATGGAAACTGATCGAGTAGATGTGGTTTTGAAATTTATGCATTTTGCAATCTCAAGTGTATACAGAATGAAATTTTCGCATTTTGCTAAGATGACACAGCCGGGTTTAATCATACAGGATTAATTAGGTGTAAGAATTAGCTGAATGAGACTCAAACCTGCATCACACGCTGAAGCAGTGCCCTCAATAGCAGCTCATTGTGTTTCTGTGTTAATCTTGAGAAAATCATGGACAAAACATGCTCCTATTCCAAAAATTGCCAACACAATCCTGACTTTTTCTTTTGTATTTTTTCTTTTTAAAGAATCTCAAAATTACTATGGCATTCGAATGATCCACACCTTGTATCTAGTGAGCTCTAAATTGGGTCACAGATGTTACAGTACAAGCTAATCACAAAAAGAATCTTAATACATGAAAGTTGAAATTTCAAGCATTGGACATGAAAAGTCCAAAACTATTCCATGTCGTACTATGTTTGCATCAGAGAGCCCAATTTTTGCACTTGGCACCCAAGTCTACATGAAGAGCACCTGTTTTCATGTTCTCCGTGGTATTTTTCGACTTCGATTGTTTTCATGTTCTATTACAGCATCCGCCTCAGCTTAGAAGTTACTAATCACACGATTTGAATCTTTCCACTTTTGAGTGCTTTCCACTTTGCAACAAGGGGCCCAATAATTGCACCCTCAAGAGCACCTATTTTTCCACTTTGAGAAAGCCCTTCTGCTACACATTGACTTCAGCTTAGAAGTTATTGGTCACTTGATTTGATCTTTCCCTTCCGAGTCATGTTATTTTCATAACATTTTGTAGAAGACGGGAGCACGCGTTATTCAGACCGTTCAATTTGTATATAATTTAATGCATTCTTAAGTATTGTTTTCAACAAGAAGGAGAAAGGAAAATACTGGTGGAACACTGAAAACGTAGGCCAGTCCCACAGATTTCATGGCACGTGATCTGGCATCCCGCAATCCCGGGCACGGCATCCTTTTCTACCTTCGGGTAGTATATGTCGTAGAAAGAGTGCTAAATGTGGACAAAGAACGGCAGAAGGAAAACCATCTTTTCCGTGATCTGACCTACAAGATTATTGCATCAAAATACATTCAGGACCTGTTGTTTTGATTAGTCAAGTAATCTTCCAAGGTTTCTTCTGCGGGTAGTAGAACATAATGAGAGCTTTGTAGTTACGGAACCGCGTCCTTCTATTGAAAGTACTCATGTTAACGGTGGGGCTTGTGTTTAATCAGAGTAGTCATTCTTAGTTGTAGTCTTCGGGTAATCTGTAGTTTGTCAATGGGAGTAGTAGCTAGTATGATTTCAACGTAGAGGTGTTATATGCTGTGTGCAAGTTACTTTCTGGTTTGGAGTATAATAGATGAATGGCATGTAAATTCTATCTCCCTTTTAAAGTGGTTCCTATCAAGAGCGGTGATGCTGGAGGATCACGAATCGAAATTGACGTGATTGGCCCTCCTCTTCCCAACGGGGCGATGGAGGGGATTCTGACGGTGGCGGTGATGGAGACGCCGATGTACGGAATTCTGATGTTGGCGGTGATCGGGAATGGTGATTTTTAAGTAGGGGACAATGACCTGATTTTCCCCTTATTTGCTTTTTAACAGTCAAAATTTTATCTTATTTTCCATGTCGTCTTCTGATATGCCACCTGCCTTGCATGGTCAACAAAGTCAACTCCAGAAAGAAAAACATTGTGATGTGCAGTTTGCGACTTGGTGCCATTCTCAAGACATAAGGGTACTGTTTATATGTTTCTAAAATCCAGGATACAAATGTTGAAGGTCCACAATTATATGGTTTTTTAAGCAATTTTTTCTATTTTATTTACTTCTTGTCATATTTTACGTTTTCACCTTTAATGAACATGTAACTGCTAGGGCGAGTTAATTAAGCTATGCTACTGTCTTGTGGAAGGCCTTTAGATTAAAATCCTAGGAGAATAAGCATTTTTGTAATAACTTGGTATTGGATAAGCCACCGAGTTGAGCAACTTGAATGAGTTTTTTGAGTTGACTTAAGAGTTTTAAAACTATTCTAATAATTTTTTAATATGCAGCAAATTATCTCAGATACAACTCAATTTACTACGGACCACCAAAAAGTAACCCCACTGGATGATATCTTAGGAGAAGTGGATAATCAGTAAACAAAAGTCATCCAATCCGCGCACTTTCTGAACCACTGGCCGGAGTAGCCAGATAAACTGGTTGTCCATCCAAAGGTGGGCAGGTGCCCTTCATGCAGATGTGTGCGTTTCCACGGGCACATCTTATGAGATGTGTCTTTTTAACATAAAAATTATTCAAACGTAAGATACTAACCTATAATTTATTTGCATTTTATTCGACTAAGTACCAAGGTAGAAAATCCTTATTCATGGATAAGTCGGTCTACGGATTGTTTGTCATTTAATTTGGTTTGATGACCACTTCAAAGAAGTCGCCAATTTATCGTTCCCTGAAGTGTGGAACTTAGAACACAGTCATCAACGATGATGTAGAACTAAAGATTTCCATCACATTCAATCTGACAAAGTGTCTACCTATTGTAACATTTATGAAAAGAAACATGAGAAGATTGTGACATTTTAAATGATCGAGACTGTCTATCTAGTGGGCTCTGGATTGGACCACTGATGGCTATAATACATGGTAATCATAAACATATTACCTTGTGTGCTCCTGATGAAGCTGAGCCAATGCCCCTCAAAATGGGTCTTGCTTGTTTTGCATTATGATTCACATGCAACAAGATCGCCGTCGAAGTAGACTCGTCCAATGCTATATCTTGTACGAGCCACCTCTCCATTGTTCTTCGGTGGTTCCCGTCATGGGCGCTTCCTGCGGTGAAGTTTCTCTCTCCCATATTCCCAGATCGCAAACGATTTCAACTTTCACGTCTATGCGGCGTAGGGGTTCGGATGGGGTACGGGACAAGCCATCTCGGACTTAGGATCAATAAATCCTCTCCTTTCGCCAAGGCATTTTTCCACTGGCGTAACGCTTGGGCCATGCAGTTGACACTTTCGCTAGGCGATCAAACTTTTAGAGAGAGACGTCGACTTCTATTGGAATTCTTACAAAGGGTCTATCTCTTGTTTAGTAATGCCAATAAATGTAGCTATCGAACTTGGAATCAAGGTTACGTTGAAATATGTTAGGGTTTAGTGGAGGTTGAATCGAGTGAGCTTGCTTGACTTCAGATGAGCCATATCATTGTTAGTGGTGCTTGAGCTGGGTTGAGATGACATGATATGTCTTCATCTCACTATTAGTTGTGCTTGAGATGAGTTGAGATAAAAATCATCTCATCTCAGCTTACTGTTATTGGTGATTGAGATGAAGACTATCTCACTCTAGCTCACTATTAGTGGTGTTTAAATAAGATGAGAAATCCAATCTCAGTCCAGCTCACCCCTAGTGAAAAAGAGAGCCACTTCGTATCTTATGTAATATTACACCAAATCTAGGACTCCTATAATGTTCCTCAACCCGTTCCTCCATCTATCTCATAGTATTTCAATCCAGCTCAACCTAGCTCAAGTGATATTTCCAATCATTACGGTTCATCTCATGTCAAATTCTGGTAAGTTTTAACCCAGCTCACCCCACCTCAAACACCACTAACAACATATTAGATTTGGCTGTAAATTTCAACTCAAGATGTTGTCCCTAGATATGCCGTGCATGAAAAATCTTTTCCTTGATTGATCTAAACAACTAAAAATTCTGAACTACAAGAATATCCTATAGTAAACTCAAATTGGGGCAAAGCATAATGTCTTATTTATCCACATTAGTATATTCTAAAATTATAATTTATATTACTTTTACATAAGTTACATTCTGCGTAAATTACATCAGAAAGGGTGATATATTGTGCCCGCATTCTGTAAATTGGTAAGATAGATTGCCGCCAAAAGCTAAAAGGGAACGATACTCAAATCATAACGAGATGGAGGGTTTGGATCCTCCAATGAACAAACCTATTTTATGAACGGTTAAGATCATCAACAACCAGACCCCACATATATGTTCGGCTGCACCTTAGTAGTTTGTCCTACCTACGCAGTCAACATGGATGATCGGATGAAAGCATAACCAGGACCCACTCTTTTCCATAAATCCAAACCATCCATTTGGAAGTGCATGCAGTGGATGAGTGGAATATGAGAATTCTACCTAGTTTAATGACTATCACCTTTGACGTCTCGAGGTAGCTGGTTAAGACTTTCAGCATCGAGATAAAACAGAGTCAAGAATATAAAAAGTAGGAATTTGGAAGTGAGTAGTTATGGTTTGCAATTTAAACTGGCTATTTCCCTTTATATGGTGCAAGATAGTTCAGTTCTACCGGGTTTCTTCTTCTTCTGCAAATGACTTGCTAGTCATTGCATTAGTTCTGCAAATGGGCAGCGGAAGCAGACCATGGTTCTTCCTTGTTCTATTCATTGTCTCCTTTTTGGAAACACATATTTCCTTGGCAGCCGATACCATCTCCCCATGCGAATCTGTCACCGGAAACCAGATCATAACCTCCAAAGGTGGCAAATTTGCATTGGGTTTCTTCTCACCAGATAAGTCTCAGAAATACTATATAGGTATCTGGTACAGCAAAATCCCTGAACAAACTATAGTTTGGGTAGCAAACAGAGAAACACCTCTTCCCAATACTTCATCCCATCTAAGAATCGCAGAAGATGGAAATCTAGTTTTGAGAGATGGGTCAAATTCCTCTGTTGTATTTTGGCAGAGCTTTGATCACCCAACTGACACATTTCTTCCAGGAGGAAAGCTTGTTCTGAATAAGATTAATGGGGAAAAACATATCTTTACTTCATGGAGAAGTTTGGATGATCCAGCTCCTGGGCTTTTCGCTCTTCAGATGGACCCAGAAGGCACTAATCAGTTTCTTTTACTCTGGAATGGGTCTGAAAGTTACTGGAGCAGTGGGAAATGGAAAGGGCGTTTATTCAGTGGAATTCCCGAAATGGGACGAAACTCTAGCTTTATCTATAATTTATACTTACACTGTTACTGATCCTTCCGTTATTCCAAGGTTTGTAATAGATGTCATAGGCCAAGAAAAGCATATGATATGGAGGGATCAGTCTGGGTGGATGTTATTTTACTCTGAACCGAAAGAACAATGTGAAATTCACTATCTTTGCGAGGATTTTGGTAGCTACAATCAGAAAAGCTTGCCTTTCTGTATGTGTTTGCAGGGTTTCGAAGCAGCTTCTGTTATGGAATGGATGTTGAGTGATTATTCCGGAGGATGTGTGAGGAAAACTCCCCTACAATGTGATAACAGTCCAACTTCTAATGGAGAGAGAGATAGATTCTGGAGCGTGCAGGATATTCAGTTGTCCAGCATTAGGCCACGACCTTCGACAGCTCCAAGTTCTGATGATTGCGAGTCTACTTGCTTAAATCAATGTTCTTGTACAGCTTATGCTTATGGTAATGGTGGGTGCTCAATATGGAATGGGAATCTTCGGAATTTGATACAAGTTTCAAGTGGGGATAGTAACACCGGTAATCTTTATCTCCGCCTTTCTGCTTCTGATCTACGAGTTTCTCGTGGCAAGAAGAAATCAACTACAGTGGTCATTGTAAGTATATCTTTCGGGGTTATAGTTGTTGTTACTTTTATAGTTGTCATTGGTGTTCTGATTTGTAGATACCGAAGGAGAAAGGCTATAAGAGAATCAGCTCACGGCTCTTTGATACCTTTTAGCTACAAAGATTTAAAAAGTGCGACTAGAAACTTTGCTGACAGATTGGGCGGTGGAGGTTTTGGTTCTGTTTTTAAAGGCAATTTGCCTGATTCAACTGCCATAGCTGTGAAAAAGCTTGAAGGCCTTAGACAGGGTGAGAAGCAATTCCGGACAGAAGTGAGTACAATTGGCACGATTCAGCATGTCAATCTCATCCACCTTCGTGGGTTCTGTTCTGAAGGCACCAACAGGTTGCTCGTTTATGACTTAATGCCAAATGGTTCTTTAGATTCACAGTTGTTTGGTAAAACTGACAATGTCTTCGACTGGGAAAAAAGATACGAAGTTGCTATTGGGACTGCTAGAGGATTAGCATATCTTCACAATGAATGCAGAGATTGTATAATCCATTGTGACGTTAAGCCTGAAAACGTGCTACTAGATGCTAAATTTTGCCCCAAGTTGTCGGACTTTGGTATGGCTAAGCTCTTTTCTCGGTATAGGAGCCGGGTTCTAACTACCATGAGAGGAACCTTGGGCTACTTGGCTCCCAAATGGGCTTCAGGTGTTGCTATAACCACAAAGGCTGATGTTTATAGCTACGGCATGATGCTTTTTGAAGTTATATCAGGGAGAAGGAACACAAGACAAGCAGAAGATAGTACGATAGATTTTTTCCCTATTTTTCCTACCACAAAAACAAATGAAGGCGATGTTCTCTGTTAGTTAGACGAAAGATTAGATAATGCAGACATGGAAGAATTGAATAGAGTATGTAGAGTTGCTTGTTGGTGTATTCAAGAAGATGAATCTTGTAGGCCATCAATGGGACAGATTGTTCAAGCATTGGAGGGTGTTTTAGAGGTTAAAGTATGTGAGGTTCCAAGGTTTCTTCTGAGGCTTGTAGAACAACATGTGAGCTTTGTAGTTGCAAAGCCTTGGTCTCCTAATTAGAGCACTCATGTCATGCCTGATGCTCGTGTCTAGTTCCCATTCCAGATGGTTACCAAGCTGTGAAGATCAGTGTTACATGTGATACTAGGTAGAGTTGTTAGGTTTGTGAAAGAAAGTGGTAGCTAGTATGTTTTCCACTTTTCAATGATCATTAGCTTTTTAGGTATGATGGCTATATTGATAAATGAAAATTGTATTTACTATGTGCCATCACGTGGTAGTTACTATGTTTTTCAACTATTATCTGTTGAAATCAGATGATATTTAATATGTACCCTTGCTAAGAAATTGTGCTTCTCCCTGGATGTTGACAATTCCTTTTCTTCCTAGTCCTACACATGGTATCGAAACTCGTAGACTCAGCAGGAAACTCGGCTGAGTTTCTATGATTTTGAAATTTTCATATTGGTCATCCGAGTGAATGTAGTTTTGAAATTTGCACGTTTTACCAGGTAATTCAACTGAATTTCATCTAGCTTATTTGAACAGGATTAATTCGTTGCAAAAGAATTAGTTGAATGAGAATCTACATCCTAGCTACACAAACAGTCATGTTTCTTGTGTTAATATTGAAAATTTCATATAAAAAAAAAGGGAAGCTCTTTTTTAGTTAACTTAAAATAAAATTCTAATTCTTTTTTCTTCACAAAGAATTATGAAAGATAAGTGACATAATTACCCCCATCTTGTATTCATCCCAATTAATAATGAGAAAGGTTATAACTCTAGGTGGGTCACATTTATTAAGATATGAATCATTCACTATGTTGCCCTTGACTTAGTTGTTCCACAATGCAAAATTTTCATCCATGAGATGATTTTAACACTATTTTATTGAGCTGTAAAAAGTCAAAAGTTTTGCTTTCCTTTTATAACTAAAAGCAGCAATTAGCTACGATCATCCAATAGGCGAGAATTTTGAAACATTACCTATGTATTGCACTTAGACAACAAATACCATCCCAAGTCATCTAATGTTGGCATCAAAGGCCTTGCACTTAGAGAACTCAAGTCTACATGAAGAGCTCCTATTTTCCCACGTTGAGAAAGCCCTTCTGTTACGACATTAGCTTAAGCATGTTGAAAAAACCTTTTTGTTACGGCGGCATTCACTTCAGCTCGTTGAGAAAGCCCTTCCAATATGGCATTCACTTCAGTACTTTGAGAAAACACTTCTGTTATGGCATTCGCTTTAGCACATTGAGAAAAGCCATTCTATTATGTCATTCACTCTATTGCAACATTCGGTTTAGCTTAGAAGTTCTTGGTCACATGCATGTGTTACTTTCAAACCTTTTGGCAAAAGACTAGAGCATATACATTTGACAATTTGATGCATTCTTGAATGTTGTTTGCAAGGCCAGCCCCACTGATTCAAGGCAGGTGACCTAGCATCCCAAGCATGGCATTCGTTTCTATGTCTAGCTAATATATCTCGTACAAAAATGCGGACGTGAACCAAGTGTGGCGAAGGGAAAAGCATTGTTTAAATTATCTGATCTGCAAGATTATTGAATGTACATATTCTAAATGATTGGTTCAAAATATATACAAGAAGGACCCATTGTTTTCATTAGTCCAAGCCATTCAATTGGTGCAACAAGCTATTTATATGAAAATTATCTAGAATTTAATGATTGTAGCCTTTCATATATGGAGGTTATGTTGATAAATGTAGCCATTGGCTTATTTTTCTTCTTTGTTGGCCTTTTGTTTTAGATGGTTACAAATCAAAGGTCCATAAATACTAGATTAGTTCTAAGCTTTCATGCATGGCTCATGTAGAGCACAACCCACTAAAAAGAACCACTAAATGTACTTTCCTTGGTCAAATGTTTTAAGTGAAATATGCCCATCTACCACATATTTTAAGTGAATTTATTGTTTCCCATCAATCAAGAATTTAGATAACAGCCATTTGGAAAATGCGCAATTTCGTTTGTATATCAGTTATACTACATTTTTTCTACTTCTTGCCATAAATATCTTAGTTTGTAGTGATTTGTTCATGCAACAATAGGCACCAAAAGCAATCTATGGCTCTTCCACTATGTTTTCTTATTTGCCTTCTTCTCTTTGAGAGTTCATCTTTCTATGGCTGCAAATACAATCACTTCTAGCCAATGTCTCTCTAGAAGCCAAATCATAACATCCAAAGGTGGCAAGTTTGCAATCATGGGCTCAAAGACAGCAAATTTGCATGGTTCGGCAGTCTACCTACTCCAAAAATTACCCTTCTTTACTATGAGAAAAAAGAGAAAACAAAGTATAAAATACTGGTGATTCTCCAAACCCAAAAACCCATATTCCCTTTCTTTAAACCTTTGAAGAAGAACCTTCTCTTTCTCTCTCTCTCTCACGCCTCTTTTGAAAGAGAGTTGTATTCTTTAGGAAACAAAACACAAGTATGTCTCACCACTATGTGATGCTAATAAAGACATATCCACACAACAATATCTATTGTGGCTCATTCACAGCCACTTTGCAGGTATTTGTAATTATTATCCTACATTTAAAACATAGTAGCCTTATTGCACCTCATACCCATGGTGCACCCCATATCTTCAACAATGAGTGAAGTTAAGTCCAAGCAATTCTTGAACTTCTCAATAGGAACAGACTTTGTAAGCATGTCCCTGCATTCTCCTTTATGCGAACCTTTTTCATAAGTACCTATCATATAAAAACTCACTCATGTATCTTGTCATACCTCACATCTATGTGTTTAGTCTTTGCATTGTACACCTTATTCTTAGCATAAGTAAATGGCACTGTGGCTATCACAATACAATTGAATACTTTCTTATTTCAACCCAAGATAAGTCAAGAATCCCTCCAAGTAAAAAGTATCTTTCCTTACTTCTATAGCTTCCATGTACTTTGCCTTTATTGTAGATAGTATCATAATAGACTGCAACACTAATATCCAACAAATAAGCCCTCCAACTAATGTAAATACAAATCTTATAGCGGATCTCTTCTCATCCATGTCTTTTGCAAGATCCACATTTGTATCTATGGTCCCTAGCACTTGTCATCTTTCAAACATAATTATATAATCCTTAGTACCTCATAATTCATTTTACTATAATCTAGTGCTCCAACCACACTAATAACATATGAAATTAATGTTAGGTCTTGTGCCTACTATTGCATTCATTATTTAACGTACTACATCCACATATAACACTAAAGACATATGCTTGACCTCATCATATGTACCTAGGACATAACTATTAGCATACAACTTGAAATGTTTTTCTAGAAGAGTGCTTATCAGTTTAGCATCTTTTATCTTAAACCTTTTTAGCACTTTCTAACATACTTCTCTAAGAAAGCCACAACTTTCCTTCTACCATATCCCTATATATCTCCATCCTAAGGATCTTCTTTTGAGCATCTAGATCCTTCATGTCAAACTCCTTAAAAAAGATTCTAGAAGATTTATTTTAGACCTTTCCTTGTAGCAATTAGCATGTCATCAACATATAGCATCAACAAAACATAAGAACCATATGCAAGAACCTTAAGTAAACATAACAATCATACTTAATATGGGTGTATCAAATTTGGGCCATACAGTGGTCAGTGTTTGTACCACTGACTTGACGATTGCTTCAAGTTGTAAAGTGACCTCTTTAATCTATGCACATGATTATCCTTCCCAAACCACTTTGAATTCTTCTAATTACTCTAGGAAAATCTCTTCCTCCAAGTTCTCATGAAGAAACATCATCTTTACATCATGTTGATCAAATTGGTGTTGATAGAAGTGTGCTTCACAATCAACGAAAAGACCTCATTACAATCAATTCCCTCCTTTTATGAATACCACTTTACCATTAACCTTGCTTTGAATTTTTCACCTTCCTTTTCCTTTAATGCCTCCTTTATTCTTAACACTTACTTATAGTCTTTAGACATCTTTCCCTTGGATAGATCAGCCAACTCTTAAGTTCGATTGTTCAAAAGTGACTCAGTATCTTTATTCATAGCTATTATCCATTCATCTCTATCTTTACATGATGTAGCATCTTGAAAAGAAGATGGATCCCCACTACTGATTAACAAAGCAAAAGAAACCATTTGACATTTTGCCTCTTTTGAGCTTTGGTAATTTGTTTAGGTTTGATTTTGGATATGCCTTCTTGCACTTATGATTGTTGAGAGGTGGTGGATATGGCCTTGATGTTGCAAAGAGATTTTCTCCAAACTAGAGGTCATTCGAGCTAGCCCAACAAGAGCATAAGACCCTTTGCATCGACATAGCCACAGAGGGTACAGTTTCAACAATAAATGAGTAGGCAAAAGAAGGATGGGGATAGGAAGACGTGTAGTGGGTACAAGGGTAGACACATTGGACACCCGTGTCTTAGGACCTATAGACAGCAATTGTAGTAATGACAACAGTACTTTCCTTCACAGAGACAACCATTCAGTTGCTTTAGATATGGAGAGACTAGACATTTCCTCAGGGATTGTCCTAGTGGACAGAGGGATAGATAGACAAGTGATGTGGACAAGGCAGAGATAGCACCACATAGCTAGGAGAGGATCTTTTTCATTACATCAGGGCAAGCGCAGGTTTCGAATTAGGTTGCGAAAGGTACTTTCCTTGTCTCAAACTGGCACACTAGGATCCTTCTTGATTCAAGATCCACCCACTCTTTTATTTCATATACATTCGCATAATGCCTTGATATACATGCACATAAGTTAGCTTTTAGACTAGATATCATGACACATGTGGAAGAGACTATTGAGGTTAGTATCTTTGAGGGGTAACAGTAGAGGTATCAGGTTGAGGATGGGCATCAATCTCATTTTGATGGTTGATTATGATGTTATTTTAGGGATGAATTGGTCAGCTGCCTATTGAGCCACCATGGACTGCTACAAAAAGGGAGTTATTTTCAGTGTATTTGGAGAGGCAATAACCTTATTCTAGGGTAGGAAGAGCATCACTGATGAATGTATCATTTTTGTCATTAAGGCAACATAGTATTATTCACGAGAGTGCTGAGTCTTTCTCACTTATGTGACAGTGGAGGACAATCGGCGGCCTCAAATTAAGGACATTGACGTCATATGAGAGTACCCAAATGTCTTTCTTAAGGAGTTACTAAGATTACTGCTCCACAGAGAGATTGATTTTACCATTAATCTAGTGCCACGTCCAGCGCCATCTCTAAGGTGCTATATAGGATGGCCCTAGCTGAGCTAAGAGAGCTTAAGGTTCAATTGCAGGAGTTACTTGATAAGGATTTTATTAGACCCAATGGGTCTCCCTGAGAAGCACTAGTCTCTTTCGTGAAAAAAAAGGATGGATCGCTATGATTATATATAGATTATCGGTCGTTAAACATTGTTACGGTGAAGATTCGATATCCCTTACCTCACATCAATGATTTATTTGACAAACTTCAGTCGGCGTAATTATTTTGAAGATACATATGAGGTTCGGATACCACCAATTGAGGATTAGCCAGGAGGACATCTCCAAAACTACTTTTAGGACTCGCTATGGTCATTCTGAGTTTTTGGTGCTGCCTTTTGCTTTGACCAACACACCTCCAATGCTTATGAACTTAATGAACTAGGTCTTTTGGACTTATTTGGATAAGTTGGTTAGTGTTTTTGTGGATGATATACCAGTTTACTCGCCCGGCCATGAGGCACACAGGGAACATCTCCGTGTTGTGTTGGACACCCTGCATCGCTACTATTTGTTTGCCAACTTTATTAAGTGTAATTTTTGGCTAGAGCAAGTGCATTTCCTAAGCTACATGGTCTTGAAGGCTGGATTAGCCGTAGACTTAGCTAAAGTGGAGGCAGTGCTAAACTAGGAGAGACCTATGATGGTAATTCAAATTTGTAGTTTTCTCATATTGGTAGGGTATTACCATAGATTTATTAAGGGATTCTCAGAGATTGCTTTACCTCTAACTATCCTAACCAGGAAGAATACTAAGTTTAGCTAGAGTGATGCATGTGAGGAGAGCTTTTGGGAGCTCGAGAGGAGATTTACCTTTGCAATGGTGTTAATGTTGCCCTATGGATTTGGTGGTTATGTAATTTATTGTGACGCCTCTGTTAATGGGTTGGGAGTGGTATTGATGTAGAATGGGAAGGTAATAGCCTATGCATATAGGTAGTTGAAGATGCATGAAGTGAATTACTATACTCATGTCTTAAGATTTAGTAAAGGTGGTATTTTCATAGAAGTCTTAAAGGAACTACTTGCACTGTGAGAAATTTGAAGTGTTTATTGATTATAAGAGTCTTAAGTACTTCTTCACTTAGAGCAATCTAAGCATTAGATGGCCTAGGTGGATGGAATATCTCAAGGACTTTAACTTTACCATTTGGTAGCACATTAGGAAGGTAAACATTGTGGAGAATTCCTTGAGTAGGTAGTCGAGGACAGTGATTGCCAACTTATCATCAAGTCATGATTCATAATAGGATATTATTGGCACATACCGTGGATGCAGAAACCCAAACATTAGCAGACAAGGCAAACTTCACCAGGACAGGATGGTGGTATCCCATTTCAAGGTAAGCTGTAATTCCTGCAATTGACGATTTGAGATGTGAGCTACTTCAAGAGGCTCACTAGTCACAATTCACCATTCATCACAAGGGTCCAAAGATGTATCAGGATTTGAAATGACACTTCTAGTAGAACGGGATGAAGACAGATATTAGAGAATGTGTAGCACAATGTTTGACATGTCAGTAGGTTAAGGCTGAGAATCAAAGACTTACAAGATTGCTTGCTTCAGACAGTAGACCTTCATGAGTGGAAATGGGATTATATCACTATAGATTTCATAGTTGGTCTCTCAAGGATTGCGAGTGAACATAACATGATATGGGTTAAATAGATATACTTAAAAAGTTCGCCCACTTTCTTTCCATCAGACAATGGACAAAGTAGCAAGATTGTATGTCAAAGAAATCATGAGTCTACATGGGATTCCCTCTAACAGGGACACTATTCACTTTGAAATACTAGCAGAGTGTATAGGAGGCCTTGGGATCAACATTGAATGTTAGCACAACTTTCTACCGCCAACTAGATGGTCAAACAGAGAGGAACATCCATATTATTGAGGACATGTTGAGGGCATAATTGATTAGAAGGGTAGTTGGGATGATTATTTACCACTCGTAGAGTTTGCATATAATAATAACTACAACGCGAGTATTTGCATGGCCCCGTATGAGGCACTTTATGGTAGGCTGTGTTGATCACCCTTATGTTGGAGTGATGTGGGAGAGAGATGCTTCATGAGGTCTGAGTTGATGGAGCAGTGGGCGTAGAAGGTCCATCTAATTCAGAAGCAATTTTTTACGACCCACAATTGTTAGAAGAGCTATGTTGACAAGAGATAGAAGGACATAGAGTTTACAGTCATGGATCATGTTTTCTTGAAGGTTTCCCCTACGAAGGAAGTGATGAGGTTTGGTAGGAAAGAGAAGCTCAGCCCTAGATTCATTGGCCCTTTTGAGATTTTGAGAAGAGTTGGAGTTGTTGCCTATTAGATAGCTTTGCCACCGCAATTTGTAGACATTTATGACATCTTCCATGTATTCATGTTGTGAGAGTATGTGCCAAACCCCTCTCACGTGCTCAAGTAAATACCTTGAGAGTTGAGACCTGATTTAGCATTTGAGGAAAGAGTAGTGCGGATTTTGGATCAGGTCCATGAGTTGAAGACGAAGACTATTCTACTAGTTAAGTCCTATGGCAACACCACTCTACACGAGGCCACGTGAGAGATAGAGGAGGAGATGAAATAGACCCATCTAGAGTTGTTTCTATAGTTGTATTAAAATTTCAAGAACAAAATTTTTTGTGAGGGAAGGATATAACACTTGTATATTTTCTCCCATATTTATATAATGTTATTCGAGAATTTCATGAAAATTAAAATTTTAAGTATACAGAAAATTAATATTTATAGAGTCCAAATTGAGATTTGAAACATTGATGATTGCATAGTACTCAGAAAATAGAATCCACATACACCAAGAATGTCAAAATCAGAGTTCGGATAAAAAAGTTATACGTATTTGAAGTTGAGGGGCATTTTGATAAATTTTCAAGCGGGCCCATTTGCCTGATTTTAAGATAGAAAGTGTGAAAAATGTGTGGAGCATTTTGATAATAAAACCCCATGTCTCATCACACCTGCAATGGGCGGTAGATGGAGCTTGCTGCCATCATTCCGTTGCATTTTAAACACCTCTCTCTCTCTCTCTCTCTCTCTCTCTCTCTCTCTCTCTCTCTCTCTCTCTCTCTCTCTCTCTCTCTCTCTCTCTCTCTCTCTCTCTCTCTCTCTCCGATCCGCCGACATGCAGCTCGCCGCATTGGTGTCGACAGCATCAAGCACTGCTCCCAACTCAGTAAGAGATGCTGTACAAATCGAGGACGTTGATGACCACTCTCCCATCTCCAGCAACCACCCCTTGGCCATATAAGCCTTTCCCCCTTCTTTTCTATAGGTTTTCTCCTCCCCATGCTAGCCAGACTTGTTTTTTTGGTTGGCGAAGGTTTATCAGGGAAAACCCCATTTCACGATAAAAACATAGTTCAAGGACAGCTTAGATGGATGATTTGTCCATCGAATTTCTGAGCTCACAAAACCTTCGAACCATTGAAATAATCTTGATCTAAGAAATATAAATCGTAGATCTAAAAGGAAAAAGAATGCATGCATCATTCTCGATGGACATTAAACCCAGGATGCACCCAAGCGAACATATGCATTGGGCGCGACCGTGCCCTTGCTGGTATCGCAAGGACGAAACTAGATGTGTGTGCGTCCTAGTGATAGAGATGCACATGCATGCGTCTTGGTGATTGAGATGCACATGCATTTGTCTTGGTGACTGTGATGTGCCTAGGTGCATCCCTAACACATGTCACGGACACAATGCTTCCCAATGTTGCCATTTTGTACTATTTGATCCAAATTTTGGTTTGAACAGATCATTTTGATATAAAATTGAAATTTTCCAATTCTAGAGGCTATATAAACCTATTTTTTTATCCGAGATATCTAATGCCACAAACTTAATTTTATGATAAAAACTTAGACATAACCACATCTTGACTTGATTAAAACTTGAAAATCATTGGATGACCCATATTGGTAAGATCAAAGGATGATCAGGCCTTGGAATTTAATCATTTAGATGATCTAGCAAGTAAATTGAGGGATTTAACAGTCAAATCACAATAATTTGACTTGGATTATGATCCAAACCATTGAATGAGATAAAAACCATAGATCTAACTGATAAGAGGTTGATTTGACCGTCAAATCAATAAATTGATTATTATTACACGTGGATATTAGAAAACACTATGAATATGATGGATTGATGTATATGAGATACCCAAGATGACGTTTAGAACGATTCAATGGTTAGATCATCTTAGAAACTATGGATTAAGTAAGATTGGACTTTAGAAGTCATTATAACTATTGATCTGATTGATCAAGATCAGATCTAATCATCTGATTGTTGGACTGACTATGGGAATGGGAGAAAGACTAGTAATAAGACTTTGGTCATTGTGGAATGTGAAAAATTGAATGATATAAACCGTCGATTATCAACCTACAACCAATAGCAAAGATTAGATAAAAGATTAAGAAAAATCAAACTTCAATTAGTGAAAAATAAACACTAAATCAACCAGATCAAGGAGGATCTCGGCGATATGAGTAGAAACAAAGAGTGTTGAGCGATAAGTGATGGATTATATTATGTGTGATTTGGATAGGTGCATCAGATCGTGCTAATTGAGAGGAGGCATACCTAAGATAGAGTAGGTTCTCACTGACATAGGTGATGATATTTAATATTGATATATTTTGTATAAAACCATGGATGTCCTTTGAATGATTTCATGTATATCGATGATTTGATACATGTTCATTGTCTTTATGTCCTTGAGACTATTATTAAGCATGTATAGTTATACTTATGTATGGTCATTCACATTTATATGTTTTTCATAGATTTATGAGTTATTTGGATATCGAGATGCTTTGATTTATTTGTTTTACTTGATTGTTTTATTCATGGATTTATTAAGGGGCATGGTGGTTGGTCCCTAAGTGACTAACCCTATGGTGAATGCAGTGTTTTGAGATGGCGAGTCACAGGTGCTCTTGTATTTTATGAATAAGATAGGACTTATTATCACTAGTTTTGGGATGTTGAGTGAATTTTGTATTTTTGTAAATTTATGATAAGTGTTTCTATCTGATGGATGCCATGCTAGGAGGGATTTAGTGTCGCCTACTCTCCAGCTTCGGTTCACAAGGACACATTGTGTAGAAAGACAAGTGTTCTGGAGAATGACTGCACAGGAGCACACACATGCCTTATTCTTAGTGATAAATGGTAAAGCTTCATAAAAATATGTGATAGAGAAAGATGCTAGTGGTAAGCTTCTTATTGATAAATGCCTCTCAACCTAAATCACTATCTTTTAATTTGAGACGCTATTTCATTGTTTTCTATAAGACAATAACAGGTGAAAGATAGTTAGTCTCTTTGAGTTTCCTTCCCGAGGATCTGAAGTAGTCTTCATCTTCGATTGTGTTTCTTGCCATGCCATTTCTTTAGCTCTTCCTTTTTTGCATTCAAGTTCTTGACTGTTAAATTTTATTGCAGTGGACCATCTAGATTTGACTGGGACAGGACAAATCAAGCCTGGGTGTATAGGCAGACTAAAGAGAGAGTTAAAACTTTAGACGATGAGTTGGAGCAATTGTGTGGTGAACCCATTAGTCTTTCTTGATATTGTAGGTCCTATTATAGTGGCTTTAAGTTTGGCGAATTTTTTTCCAATGATATATCAGTGGTGCTCGGGAAAAGCCCACACCAAAAGTGTTACATGATTCCAAGTGGTGAAGCTTAGTAGTTTTGGGATTGGTTTCTCGGCAGTTTTCACTTCATTTTTTGCAACTTTATTGCATTATAATAGAAGATCTCAGATGCAAAGCTCAGTCAGTTCTGCGTGGGATATGCAAAGATTTTTTCCCCCTTTTCCCGGGGATGATCTCTTTAGAAACTTAAGAAGGAACACCATTAAAATGCCAGGTTCCATAATTCTGTTCAGCTGAAGCAAATATCCTGAAAAGAGAACGGAACACACAACTGCAACTCAAGTCTCCATGTCCATAACTTAGAAGTATGACCATAAGCATCACAGCTGCCCTTGTTTTGATTCTATCTTGTTTGGGCAGTATATATGGGATGCTTTAGCTATTTGGAAAGTGCTAAAACTCTGAAGTTTTGTGGTCCAGCCGGTCATTTTCTGACTGTCTCTGACAGCCAAGTATGGCAATGCCGTGGGTTGAGGTATATTATTGGCTGCCTCTAGCCATAGATTATGCTCCTAATCGCGCTCAGGTCAAAAATTTCCTGGCCTGCCCCAACTAGTAGGGGTTAACTCTGATTGGGTCCCCTAAAAGACGTGTGCCACTGCGACTAAGAATATTGAGGTTGGGGTTTTCTCAGTTGGAGAAGTAAGGAGTGAAGTGAAGAAAGAGTAATCAAAAGAATCCACACGAGGGAATGAAAGAGATTTTCTTAGTTAAATGTACATTATGAATTAAATTTATCGAAGTTGCACTTCATTATAATCCTAACTCTAAAGCCTGGGCAAGAGGAAAGTGGCAAGGGTCCTTGAGACCTCAGAAATAAATGAGGCTAAGGGTCCTTTGTGGTTCGCCCCTTCTTAGAACCCTACATGCATGCACCGAGATGTACTATATTTTCAGCAGAGAAAAATGTTAGGGTCGCTACCCAGGCTTTCATCGCCTTCTTTTAGGCACCCTTTGGGTGAAAAATTTCTTGCACCCGACACAACCTGGACAGGTTAATTCAGGTCGAGTTCCCTAAAATGCCCAACCCATTTTCTCTGTTGGATGAATCTTAGCCACTGTAAACATGAGAATTCAGAAATTCCTGGAACAACAGTACATACTTTATCCAATAGCAAGATCATCACTGGAGAAGATATTGGGTTCAGAAGATGACGGGATTTCCAATAACCAGGGCATCACATATTGACATATAAATTCAGCTACGGAAAGTTTGGAATGCCATTTTTGTCTCCAAATTAAATTGACGGAGTCTTTGAATTCTCGTACTGATGAATTGCATCATTTCCAAAGTATACTAAAACCTGTACAGATTAGCAGAAGTTCCTGATGTTCTAGAGATCGTATGGAACTTCGATGTGACATGGGGCCAGCGTTGAGCAGCTCGCTTTCTCTGCCCTCCACACAAATGCTATACCAAACTGCGTTAAGTTCTTGATCAGAAGCGCCCGCTGTTGCATTAAGGGGCCTACTTTTGGAGGAACCAACCAATTAATCTCCACGCTCCAGCTTGGGATGTCTGGTGTCTAAAAAGTTTTGCTTTTGATCATGAAAAACAGATGGTTAGAGATTGTAAACGCAGTCTCATGATGCTAGAACCGTGTCATAGCATTGCGACTTCAGTTTGCTAGATATCCAAAGTCGGAGCAATTAAATGAACAAGATGGGTCATCTAAAGGTGGGCTCTCTTCGCAACCAAGCACTTACAAGACAATCCGGTTAAACATTCCCCTTTATATTAGCAAACAGTGCCAGATGGTTTAATCAATCCAATGAACTCGGTGGACCCAAACCCTGTGCTTTTACTCGATCATTTTTTATTTTCAATAATGAGTAAATAGATAGAGGTGAGCACATGGCTCTATTGGAATGAATTTTGCGTGAACTTGAAAGGATCGGCAACCCAGGAAGACTAAGAAATTTTCCCCAATCAAGCTATGGATGAAATGGCCACCCCTTGTATTTGTTACACGTCCCATCCATCCCACCGATGGATGGCAGAGAAGTTGCGCTCTTAGGATGACCCATATGACTTGATCTCTTAAGTATCAGTATTTGATTCTATCAACCTAGCAAGGTTGTTGGCCATATAAAAGTCAAGCAAAGAGGATCAAAACTCTTGATTGAGCAGAAACGAGACAGCAGTTCTGCAGCAACCACTCCAGATGTCTTGTTGACTGGATTTCTTGCCAACTAACACGACAGTCTCGTTGTTGCTTGGAAACGTGATCCGTCGGCCTCATTTTCAGGTCCTCTTTATTCTCGGTCTCTTGTAATTCTTATATGTTAAAGTCGAGAAAATGCGGCAGTCTAGAAGCACATGCTTAGGCAAATTTTATGGTAATCCAAATCATTCATCTCTTCTGTTGCTTCATGCTTCGAAGTATTCTTAGCAGGAAGATCCCGGCTGTTATTGTTGTAACGGGAAACATCGGTGGTTTCATAGTTCAGGTATGGAAGAGAATCTTGACAATCGGCAAACGTATGTATTAATTGCACAAGTTATCATGACCACCCAGAGAAGTATCAGCGCACTGACAACGTCCATCGGATTTTATTAGCACTTCCATTATTGAGTGCCACCGAATAATCACACCAAATTTGTTCCTTTAGATCATTAGAAAGAGCAATTTTCAAATCATGGCAAATCTCCATTCTGTATTAGGCTCTGTTTCGATATGGAATTGAATCTCAAATTTTGCTTTCTGTTCATGTTGACCGTAAGGGCCAAGCACCACAGAGATTCCAATGAGAATGGCCCCTAGTCTTTGATTGTTTGTCTTATCAGAGAAACGAAATGGACCGTGGTTCCCCTTCACAAAACAAGTTCCGAAAGAGACTTAAACGGATGCAATGAGCAAGTCCTATAAAAGAAACTTAACACACAAAACAAACAGTTCTTTCGTAGAAGTCAATTCCAAAGTGAGGAAACATTCAAGGATTTTCCCCCAATGAAGCTATGGATGAAATGGCCGGCCGTTGTATTTGCTAAAGGTCCCATCCATACCACAGATGGGTAGGAGCGAAGTTGTTCTCTGAGGATGACCAACATGACCTGGAAAGAACATATTGTTTGCAGACAAGTCAGAAGCTGCAAAATTTCTACAAGGATTGCAGTGAACGACCGGTATTTTCTATCAGAGATTTATGCCAAATGGATCTTTTCTCAATTATATAAGGTTGTTGGCATTACAGATGGGTTCCAAACACTCAGATCAACAGGACCGGAATTGTTCATTGGATACTAATATGATCTTCACTACAGACCAGTCAAGAAAATATGTCGCGGCGATTGTAATCTACTTCTATCTCGTTAGAACCATGTTCCTGTAGCTTCGCTGTGGCTCGTCCCACCCACATGGGAATCCAAGAAAAAACCCACTAAAGGAGCAGGCAGCAAAGAGACGGCACTTAAACTAGATGACCATGTTAGACAAGGCTTATATTGCAGGACTGAAGAATTTATAGGTGAAAAATCAACTGAAATTGAGTTACATGCCTAATTCCTGATAGAACTTCCCAGTTTCAAATTTCACGTCGAAGTATAAGTTGAACTCTGACGATCAAAGGAAGATCATTAATTAGATGGTAAGAGCTCATCAGCCCGGTCTTGCAATTAGGATAATCATAGAGAGCCGATGCTCTCCGTTCACTTAAAACCAACCAAGAGCTTCCTACTTGACCAGACACCATAAATGTTCCAACAAGCACTGCTCCTGCCATTTGATTGTTTGATTTTATCAATGAAAAAGGGAACGGACAGTGGTTACCTTTCACAAAACAAGTTCCAGACAGAGTGTGACACCCCGGGTTTTATCAATCTGTTTCCCATATTTATACTCAAATAATAATAGTTTATTTATAAAAAATATATGGGATTCCAGAACTTAAAACTCATAATTTAAAATTTGTCGCAGGGTCAAGCAAATACCATTTAAGAAAACCCTAAGGGTCACTTCTCCTCAAAACCATACTGAAAAACAGAACGAAAAGTAACTATTTTGAGCATGCTCATAAATTAAAACTACGATGAAATTTTGTAACTACAAAGACACGTAATAGTGAAGTTCTAAAGCTCCAGGGTCTGTCCAAGATCACCACATCATCCATGGATAAACATATAACCACTATACAGTAAGATGGGTCTAATCTATCAATATATACAATGGCTAAGGAGAATGTCAAAAAGCCAATACCAGTCCAACCAAAAGTAGACCACTCTGTCAGTATCTGATAGTCTTTGTCCTCAAGCACCCCGTCTAACTCCACGCTAGTCCACCTTCTTTCCTTTCTGACTGTCGTGCTCTAATTCTGAGGCATTGCAAAACAAAGCAATGCCTCAACGAGTCATGCTTGTGCAGGTGATATACATTCAAAATAACTCAATAAAATAAAGCATATGGCGCAAGGCATAAAGATCAAAAAATGATCAATAATATATAAAGTTTTAAATCACACGATGTAATAAATAAGATATCATCAACCATGATATCAGGATATGCACAATCCGAAAAAAATCTAGAAATATATGAATGCATGTCAAAAGTATCAAACCTCATACACAGTCAAGCCCTATGAGTGTCTCACATACACTCACGGCAATGTGGGGTCAGCTCTCTGTACCATCCGCTTTCACCCTTTCACCATTTCACCCTCACGGGTACTCAGGCACTCAAGCACTCACGGGAACTACGCGCACCACTTTCGCTTTTACCCTTTCAGGCACTCAGGCACTTACGAAAAGTCGCGTTGCACACTCGCTTTCACCCTTTCATCCTTTCACCTTTACGGGCACTCAGGCACTCATGGGGTGAAAATCACATCCTACCACAGGATCAACAGTCTCAAATATCAAGCCAGAGTGACTCCCACATGTTAAGAAGACCAAAAATCAAGTAGATATCATGAAAGATATAAAAAACAGTACATGCAATAACCACCATAAAGATAGCACGCACATGCGAAGCTATATGCGGAAGTCAATCTCACACATATGGTAAGGCATAAATCAGATGCCTCAAAGACTCAAATCATCAAATTACTATTTGAGAATTATAGAAAAAGTGTAAATGAAATCACATACCTCATTATCGCAATATCCCCAAACAAACACGTATCCAATATCAAGGGATATGCCCTGATGTACCTGTCATGCCATAAATCATATCATGGTTAATACATATAACCAAAATCTAAAGCTTGATCATCTATTGATCAGCTCGATCTGAATTATCTAGTAGCGTAGTTTCGCTACTAAAAAGTTACTCAAAACAAGATTTTTATCCTAAATTTAGGTCTTCCTTGTCAAGACGATCACAACGCTTCTTTCAGATCGTGATTTAGACCGCTGTAGCTCCTAAAATCAAGGTTTAAAGACAAAGGGTAAAAAAAAAGACCAAAATCCAGCAAATGGGGCCCGCTGCAAGCGCGGCGCGTGCCGGGCGCTTTTGTGGAAATGCCTAGCGTCAGAACCCGTCCAAGGGAGCGGGCGCTTCTGTGGACGCAACTAGCTCTTCTGTGGAAGCGCTCTGCGTCAGAACCCGCTCTGGGTAGCAGGCGCTTCTGTGGAAGCGCTCTGTGCATGGAGGACAGAACAGCGCGCGTGGCGCGTTCCAACCTCTCCACGTGGCGCTCCCTCATCCAAGTGTTTCCGCCAGTTACGATCGCCATCACCAAAGACGACAACAGGACTGGTTCGCCGTCGCCGGAGACCCTAGGTGGTCCGTTTTTTGTGATTTTTACACCCCTGTGTCTGGTTTTTCACATACATTCCATTTCCACCATCTATTTTCTCAAATCCTTCCTAAATCTATCGTTTTTTCGTGCTTTTTGTTTAGTTTTCAAAAACTCCCGTATTATTGTTTTTTATGTTTTTCGGCATCCCTAACCGTCCGATCATCACGAAATTTTGTGGGTTCTTTCCTCTCCTCATCATACACAATATGAACGGTCCAAATCTAAATCTGACACCGTCTCTCCAAATTTTTTAGGCAAATCAGTAAGCACAGATTTTTGCAAAACCCTACGTTTTCATGCCGTTTTTCGGCGTTTACAGGTAATTAAACGTTGAAATTAACACAAAAGGGGAGGGTGGAGTAATCCTACCTCATTATCGGCAGTTCAAGGGTGGAGAAATCCGTCTCCATGGTGCGTGATGGTCCACGTGAAATAGAGAGACTTTGAGAGAGAGGAGAGTGCATTTTGAGCACTCTCTCTCTTCTCCTTACCTTATATTATTTATTTCTTTCATTTTTTATTTTTTTATTTTAAAATCAAAATGTTACACAAAGACTTAAAATAGATGCAATGAATTCATCCTCTTTTATAGGAATTTAACAAGCAGTTCTTTCGTAGAATTCAATTCCAGCGAAAATGAGGCAAAATCAACCTAAGGCTACAAAATCACCACAATGCACGTCCAATCCTTGACCACGAGTTACTGAAAAGAAGTGTCTGGGAAAAATTCCTTTCTACGTGTCACAACTCCTGAGACGTAAACATAAAGTAAAAATTAAAATGGGCAGCCCCACTGTACAAAGCTCCTGCCTATGCGAGGTCTAGGGAAGAGGCAGGCCACAATGGCTTAAAGTAGGCAGCCTTTTCTTGCATTTTGCAAGAGGCTGATTCCACGCCTTGACCCCATGACCTCAAGGTCACATGAAGACAACTTTTACCATTGCGCCAAGGCTCCCATTCAAACATAAAGCAGGAAAATAATCTGCACCATACAAAAACCCTCTTTTTTCCTTGAAAAATCTTCAAATATCCACCTAGCTTCTTCAGAAATATCAAATATCACGCCCCTTTTCTTTTTCGAGTTTAAGTCTTTTCCTATTTCCTTCGGAGGGCTACTTACTGTTAAGTTTTGGACGGAATTCATCATATTTCTATTTGGTAAAGAGATAAAAATATCCCTCATTTAATGAGTTATTTAAGTAGTATATTCCCACGAAAATACTGACCTTTCATATCAATCAAGCCCTTGATTCGATTGATTAGTTGACTGCTTCTTCGAGTTTACCGTGTTTTGAATATCCAATCAATATTTCCAAGAAAAGAAGGCTTTGATGCGAGAGAGTGCACCAATCTTCCAAACTGAGACCAAACGGTTTGTTGTACTTGTCGTTTAACCATCAACCTAGAAAGGGGTTGGCAAGAGAAGAAGGTTTTAAAGGTAAACTTGATGAAAACATGGTTAGCGGATCTCAAATTGGCTTTATTGAAGTAGTGTTTGATCACTTTATTAGAAGAAATAAACATATTGATGTTGGAATTTGAGTTAGTTACCGAAGTCATACCATTGGCAGAACCATGCCGGGTTAGCAATGGGGAAGGGGCGGGTTATTGATTTGTGTGATTGATGATCTTTTTGTTGGGTATTATTTGGGTGACGCATTTGCTAGAAAGAGGCTTTTGTCAATGAGTTAGGCTGGTAGAAGAGAATGTAATAGTTTCTAAGAGATAATGATCATCATGTTTAAGAGATTAAACAGAGGCTTCTTCCTCCGCTTGTAAATTTCAAAAGAAAGGTAAAATGGGCAGCCCCGGTGCACCAAGCTCCCACGTATGCAGGGTTTGGAGAAGGGGTAAACTTCAAGGGTCAATAGTAGGTAAGTGAAAGAAATGTACAGGTTGGTCTGCTATGCTTTAAATTACCCTTCTTTGGTTCTACTTTCATCAAATTTATCTAGTTCAGTTGTGTTACAAGCTTACAATATAGTTCGTGTTCACAAGTATTTAGTTTGTTGGAAAATAAATCAGAGGCATGGAGTTCTTGTCTTATATCATCCTTACATATATCCTGTGTGGTATGCTCTTGTCTGGACCCTACGTAAGTAGGAGCTTCATGCACCAAGCTGATCTTTTTTATATATCCTGTGCATCATCTTTCAATATAGTTAGATAGAAACGAGAAAATATAATAACAGCAATCTAGTGGATCCTACCATTGAACCAATCTAATATAGGATCAGTACTTTCATCAAGCTTCACTTGGTATCTAAGTGCTCCAACTGTTCAACCAAAACGGACTAGTTGAGTTGGGTGTACAAAAAGGTGGGTATAAAGTGCTCCAACTGTTCAACCAAAACTGATGAGAAAGAAAAAGTGACGAAATTTCAAGTAAACTGATGAGAGATAGAAGGCTCCGTTTGTGGCAGTATAAGTCAATCTTTACTAATTAATTGATTTAATAACGGATATTAATGTCTTCTTCTACAACGTACACAAAATGGCATCCCAACACTTAATGACAAATGGGTCATTGAAGGAAAGAGGAAAAGCCCAAGTGGAAATTTGAAAACTCAAAAAAGATGGTTTGTGTGTTTGATATTTCTTAAGCATGTTGATGGATATTTGAAATTTTCCCTTTTTATTTCAAGTACATAAAAAGGGGCAGCCCCATGCACAAAGCTCCCGCCCATGTAAGGTTTGGAAAAAGAGCGGACAACAAAGGCCTATAGAACGTAACCTTACCTAGCATTTTTGCAAGAAGTTATTTTCACAGAATTACAAAAGAAAAAAAAATGTTGAAAAGTGATTCATAGAAAAGAAATGTTCGTCTCACACACTTAAATTCATGTATAAACTTCTCTAAAGGACCACTAAAAGGGCTTATAGATGGTCTACGGAATGATGTATTTCATACACTTGCATTGTATCAAGGATTCCTCAGTTTCGGGCATTTTAGGTGTATCCATTGAAAACTAACGACTTGGCTGCATATTGCGCACTTGGCATGGATAAAATGCAAGACTCTTCCACATAAATCCGAGCCGACCATCGGATGTGCCGTTCAATCGTTGGAAAATTGTGCATTCAAATGAATGACCAAGAATGATGGCACATGCACCGACTAAAATGAATGGTTTCTACATAAATCTAAGCTCAAATGTCACAGAATGACTATGGTTTCAAGCAGGCCAGAGTCTATAAGACCTTGATAGGTGCACCAGATGAAGTCTAGGTCAATTCGGATAACCAAAACTATAAACAAGTGGCCTACTAAGGATCAGGCAACAACTTGGAAATAAAAAAACTAGAAAGCCACAATTGGAGCCTTGCAGATTTTTATGGTAGGTGGAGTTGCAGTTGTTGTAGTGGACCCCGTGTCTCAATTACTTCTCCTAATGTATTAACCGCTTGACCCCATGCTTCCTTTCTTTATAACATTTTTCAAAGAAAGAGTGGTGTCAATGGTCTCCCTTTCCCTGAACAATGCACCTTTCTCATCAAGCTAACTACCAATTGTTGCTTGTGTTGGATAAATATAAACCAAAGGGGAAAAAGTAGAGTTTACATTATTCTTTCACTATGCTAGAACAAGATATTTGATTAGAAGTGGGATTTGCTACCCCCAGCCCCAGGATTATAGAGTCTCACCCCATGAAAATGGCTAGCTCATAGCTAAAACTACGAGTGGGTCCCGTATTTCCCATTCCAGAGTCTCATCCGTCTGTCTAATTTCTTAAACTAGAAGCAGGTCCCGTATTTCAGTTGATCGTGTATCCTTCCTACCATCAACATACACGATAAACCTCATCCAGAGGATGACAAAAAGGTACAAGTGACCCCACATCTTAGTGATTCAATGCCAGAAAACTAGTAAAACCAGTAAAACAAATTCCAAAATCATCTAATCGAGTAAGATTTCTCTGACTAGCCCCACCAGCGCAAGACCTAAATGATAACACTTGCTGTTTAGTACAAGTGCCTAGGGTTTTTCTATGACTTTTTATTATTGCTCGACTTCTATGAGTATGATGGTCTTAATGATGATTCTGCATGTATTTTGTGTGTACAATTAGGATCATGGAAACTCCGCCAATGTCGGTCCCAAGTCTGGATAAAAAAGGAGGAGGGTCTTGCGTCAGGTGCCAACCGGCAAGGGGGAAGTTGAAGATGATTCTATTATTTCTTTTTTACAAATGAATATGCATTTGTATATTAGTTTGTGAAGAAGAAATGAGAATAATCTCTAGCTTCTTAAAAGATGGCAACCCTTGTATCAGGTAGCCAGCCGGCAAGGGGGAAGTTGAAGATGATTCTATTATTTCTTTCTTACAAATAAATATGCATTTGTATATTAATTTGTGAGGGAGAAATAAAAATCATCTTCAGCTTTTAAAAACTATGGCAACCCCAACATGACATGAATCGAAATTGGAAATTCGCTCAAGCTAGGGCGTTCCCCATAAGCGACGCGCTGCATCGAATCCCGGATGCGGTGAAAAATAGGCAAGGGTTACTAGGGCGTTCTCCCAGAAGCGACACGCTACATCGGATCTCGGGTGTAGTGAAAAATGGGCAAGGGCTACTAGAGTGTCCCCTCGGAAGCGACGCACTGCATCAGAACCCAGGTCCCCATGAGAGACCACTTCCGATACTTAGGATCATTGATCCATGAGAGTGGAGAGATTGAGAGGGAGGTTACCCAGAGAATCCAAATGGGTTGGAACAAATGGAGATGTGCATCGGGTGTTTTATGTGATCGGCGGGTGCCATTCAAACTAAAGGAAAAATTCTATAGGATGGTTATAAGGCCGGCCATGCTCTATGGATGAGAGTGTTGGGCAGTTAAGGAACATCATACTCATAGGTTGAGTGTTGCAAAAATGAGGATGTTGAGATAGATGAGTGGTAAGACAAGAAATGATAGAATTAGAAATGAAAATATTAGAAGAAATTTAAGGATAGCATCAATAGGTAACAAGATGAGGGAGATTAGACTTAGATGGTTTGGACATGTTCAAAGGAGGCCAACAACGGCACCAGTTAGAAGGAGTGAGGCAATACAAGTTGAAGGTTCTAAAAGGGCAAGGGGAAGGCCCAAAAGAACGTGGATGGAAGTGGTGAGGAAAGATTTAAAAACTTTAGGACTAAATGAAGCCATGGTATTTAATAGAGTGGAATGGAGGAATAAGATTCATGTGGCCGACCTCTAATTGGGATAAGGTCTTGATGATGATGATGAATTAGGATCATGGAGTTATTTATGTCTCCTGCAGACCAGTTGCTATGATCTACTAAACAGACTAACATATTAGAACGACAATGGTATCTATCCCCATCATATGGTCTAAGCATCACAAGATGGCATAAAAACACAAGTGGGCCGTACGTGTCGCTTATCCAAATCCATTATACATTCCAGGAAACACAATCGCAAGGACTATCTAAAAGATGAGATTTTTGGGACACACCCCATTAAAGGCAAGACCCATAAGATGAACGGTTAGGATCATTGAATTATTGGCTTCACTAGTATCTTTTCACCACTCTGATCTACTCAACGGACTATCATTTTACAATCATAACCCCCATCCATCCCAGCGCACGTTAGATTCTACCTAAACTTTTCACGAGAATTGTAGGTTCTCCTGTTTCCACAATTAAATACCAGCACCCGTCACATCGGAGAATATGAGACGTGTTTTGTACCAGGAAGTTCCTCGCAAAGGACACAAACTTCCCCGGCGCACATTAGCCCTGCCAAAATGAAATATATGGCCACGGAGAGAGAGGCAGAACCAACGGCGACCACATTCCTCCAATGGCCCCATTCGTGCACCGAATTTGGCCATAGCATTTACTGACTCTGACAACAACGACAGCAACATGGGAGGAGGAAAAATGATAACGCCACACCGTCATTTGGCGTTTAGTGGAATAAGACCAAGTGGCCCCTCATCCCTGAGTGATCAGTACCACTCATCTTAACCATCTTGCAACACATGGGTAGCTGTTTTCGAGTTCTTATAAGGACTACAGTAAACATCTCGTAGAAAAACTAATGCCAGGATCATCCAAAGTTTGATTTTGATACATGAACAATCTATGACAAGAATGTCAAGTTGAACGGTTCAGATCATCGTGAAGATTTTGGGATAAGGTTTGGTTCTAAGTAAAGCTAGTTCAATCCAGGTGTATCAAGATGTTACGCTTGTCAACGAACGGTTTAGATGATTCACAAAGGTGGACTCCACTTAAACATTGGGAATATAATTTTCATCAGAAAAATTCAGAATTTTTTTTTTTTTTTGAGGTGGTCGTGATAATGGCAGACATCCACATCATTCTTGTACAAGACATTGGAGTTTTGAATTCGACAACACCATATAATTAACTCCATAATCATGCGGAGAGCAAAGAAAATATCTGAATTAATTAAATAGATATTAGCTACTGGTTAGAGAGATTAAGATCTTTCCACTTTGAGTGCTTTACACTTGGCAGCCATGGGCCCAATTATTGCACCTAGAGCATTCAAAAGAACCTATTTTTCTACTTTGAGAAAGCCCTTTTGCTACGGCATTGACTTCACCTTAGAAGTTATTGGTCACTTGATTTGAACCTTTCCCTTCCGAGTCATGTTATTTTCGTACCATTTTGTAGAAGTTATTCAGACCGTTCAAATTGTAGATAATTTAATGCATTCTTAAATGTTGTTTTCAACAAGAAGGAGAAAGGAAAATGCTGGTGGAACACTGAAAATGCAGGTCAGTCCCACAGATTTCATGGCAGACGATCTGGCATCCCGCAATCCCAGGCACTGCATCCTTTTCCGTGATATGACCTACAAGACTATTGGATCAAAATACATTCAGGACCCGTTGTTTTCATTAGTCAAGTAGTCTTCCAAGGTTTCTTCTACGGGTAGTAGAACATAATGGGAGCGTTGTAGTTACGGAACCTCGTCCTTCTGTTGAAAGTACTCGTGTTAACGGTGGGGCTTGTGTTTAATCAGATTAATCATTCTTATATGTAGTCTTGAGGTAATCTGTAGTTTGTCAATGGGAGTAGTAGCTAGTATGATTTCAACGTAGAGGTGTTATATGCTGTGCGCAAGTTGCTTTCTGGTTTGGAGTATAATAGATGAATGGCATGTAAATTCTATCTACCTTTTAAATTGGTTCCTATCAAGAGCGGTGATGCTGGAGGGTCGCGAATCGAAATTGACGTGATTGGCCTTCCTCTTCCCAACCAGCGATGGAGGGGATTCTGACGGTGGTGGTGATGGAGGCGCCGATGTACGGGGTTCTGATGGCGGCGGTGATCGGGAATGGTGATTTTTACGTTGGGGACAATGACCTGATTTTCCCCTTATTTGCTTTTTAACAGTCAAAATTTTATCTTATTTTCCATGTCATCTTCTGATCTGTCACCTGCCTTGCATGGTCAACCAAGTCAACTCCAGAAAGAAAAACACTGTGATGTGCAGTTTGCGACTTGGTGTTATTGTTAAGACATAAGGGTACTGTTTATATGTTTCTTAAATCCAGGATATAAATGTTGACGGTCCACAATTATATGGTTTTTTAAGCAATTTTTTCTATTTTATTTACTTCTGGTTATATTTAACGTTTTCACCTTTAATGAACATGCAACTGCTAGGATGAGTTAATTAAGCTATGCTACTATCTTGTGGAAGGCCTTTAGATTAAAATCTTAGGAGAAATAAACATTTTTGTAATAACTTGGTATTGGATAGAGCAACTTGAATGAGTTTTTTTAGTTGATTTAAGAGTTTTAAAACTATTCTAATAATCTTTTAATATGCAGCAAGTTATCTTAGATACAGCTCCATATACTATCTGGTCAAGTTAAACAGAGTTTTTCAAGTTGACTTATGCGTTTTAGAATTATGGACCACCAAAAAGTAGCCCCTACTTAGATGATATCTTAGGAGAAGTGGATATTCAGTAAACAAAAGTCATCCTATCCTCACACTTTCTGAACCACTGGCCGGAGTAGCCAGATAAACTGCTTGTCCATCCAAAGGTAGGCAGGTGCCCTTCATGCAGATGTGTGCGTTTCTACGGGCACATCTTATGAGATGTGTCTTTTTTAACATAAAAATTATTCACACGTAAGATACTAACCTATAATTTATTTGTATTTTATTCGACTAAGTACCAACGTAGAAAATCCGTATTCATGGATAAGTCGGTCTACGGATTGTTTGCCATTTAATTTGGTTTGATGACCACTACAGAGAAGTCGCCAATGTATCGTTCCCTGAAGTGTGGAACTTAGAACACAGTCATCAACGATGATGTAGAACTAAGATTTCCATCACATTCAATCTGACAAAGTGTCCACCTATTGTAATATCTATAAAGAGAAACATGAGAAGATTGTGACATTTTGAATGATCGAGACCGTCTATCTAGTGGGCTCTGGATTGGACCACTGATGGCTATAATACACGGTAATCATAAACATATTACCTTGTGTGTTCCTGATGAAGCTGAGCCAATGCCCCTCAACATGGGTCTTGCTTGTTTTGCATTATGATTCACATGCAACAAGATCATCGTCGAAGTAGACTTGTCCAATGTTATATCTTGCATAAGCCACCTCTCCATTGTTCTTCGGTGGTTCCCGTCATGGGTGCCTCCTGCGGTGAAGTTTCTCTCTCATATTCCCAGATGGCAAAAGATGAAGAGTCAACTTAATTGTATACTATATATTACTTCATTTTCACCTTTCTCATCTATGCATTACGTATAGGTTTACCGTATGTCGTACGTGACAAGCCATCTCGGACTTATTATCAATAAATCCTCTCCTTTCGCCAAGGCATTTTTCCACTGGCGTAACGCTTGGGGCAAGCAGTTGACACTTTTGTTAGGCGATCAAACTTTTAGAGAGAGACGTCGACTTCCATTGGAATTCTTACAAAGGGTCTATATCTTGTTTAGTAATGGCAATAAATGTAGCTATTGAACTTAGAATCAGGGTTATGTTGAAATATGTTACATAGCGTTAGTGGAGGTTGAATCGAGTAAGCTTGCTTGACTTCAGATGAGCCATATCATTGTTAGTGGTGCTTGAACTGGGTTGAGATGACATGATATGTCTTCATCTCACTATTAGTTGTGCTTGAGATGAGTCAAGATAAAAATCATCTCATCTCAGCTTACTGTTATTGGTACTTGAGATGAAGACTATCTCGCTCTAGCTCACTATTAGTGGTGTTTAAATAAGATGAGAAATCCAATCTCAGTCTAGCTCACCCCTAGTGAAGAAGAGAGCCATTCCTTATCGTATGTAATATTACACCAAATCTAGGACTCCTATCATGTTCCTCAACCCGTTCCTCCAGCTATCTCATAGTATTTCAGTCCAGCTCAACCTAGCTCAAGTAATATTTCCAACCATCACAGTTCATCTCATGCCAAATTCTGGTAAGTTTTAACCCACCTCAAACACCACTAACACCGTATTAGATTTGGCTGTAAATTTCAACTCAAGATGTTGTCCCAAGATATGCCGTGCATGAAAAATCTTTTCCTTGATTGATCTAAACAACTAAAAATTCTGAACTACAAGAATATCCTGTTGTGCTAAACGTATAGTAAATTCAAATCGGGCAAAGCATAATGTCTTATTAATCCACATTAGTATATTCTAAAATTATAATTAATATTACTTTTACATAAGTTACATTCTGCGTAAATTACATCAGAAAAGGTGATATATTCTGCCCACATTCTGTAAATTGGTAAGATAGATTGACGCCAAAAGCTAATAGGGAATGATACTCAAATCATAACCAGATGGAGGGTTTGGATCCCCCAATGAGCAAACCCATTTTATGAACGGTTAAGATCATCAACAACCAGACCCCACATGCATGTTCGGCTGCACCTTTGTAGTTTGTCCTACCTACGCAGTCAACATGGATGATCGGATGAAAGTATAACCAGGACCCACTCTTTTCAATAAATCCAAACCATTCATTTGGAAGTGCATGCCGTGGATGAGTGGCATATGAGAATTCTACCTAGTTTAATGACTATCACCTTCGACGTCTCGAGGTAGCCAGTTAAAACTTAGCATCGAGATAAAACAGAGTCAAGCATATAAAAAGTAGGAATTTGGAAGTGAGTAGTTATGGTTTGCAATTTAAACTGGCTATTTCCCTTTATATGGTGCAAGATAGTTCAATTCTACCGCGTTTCTTCTTCTTCTGCAGATAACTTGTTAGCCATTGCATTAGTTCTGCAAATGGGCAGCGGAAGCAGACCATGGTTCTTCCTTATTGTTCTATTCATTGTCCCCTTTTTGGAAACCCATATTTCCTTGGCAGCCGATACCATCTCCCCAGGCGAATCTGTCACTGGAAACCAGACCATAACCTCCAAAGGTGGCAAATTTGCATTGGGTTTCTTCTCACCAGGTAAGTCTCAGAAATACTATATTGGTATCTGGTACAACAAAATCCGTGAACAAACTATAGTTTGGGTAGCAAACAGAGAAACACCTCTTCCCAATACTTCATCCCAACTAAGAATCGCAGAAGATGGAAATCTAGTCCTTCAAAACCAGTCTAGCATCCTAATCTGGTCCACAAATTCCACCACCAGAACCTCAAATTCGGTTGTAGCTGTCCTTCTTGACAATGGAAATCTAGTTTTGAGAGATGGGTCAAGTTCCTCTGTTGTATTTTGGCAGAGCTTTGATCACCCAACTGATACATTTCTTCCAGGAGGAAAGCTTGGTCTGAATAAGATTAATGGGGAAAAACATATCTTTACTTCATGGAGAAGTTTGGATGATCCAGCTCCTGGGCTTTTTTCTGTTCAGATGGACCCAGAAGGCACTAATCAGTTTCTTTTACTCTGGAATGGGTCTGAAAGTTACTGGAGCAGTGGGAAATGGAATGGGCATTTATTCAGTGGAATTCCCGAAATGGGACGAGACTCTAAGTCTATCTATAATTTAAGCCTTGTAGACAACAACATAGAAAAGTATTTTACTTACACTGTTACTGATCCTGCCGTTATTGCAAGGTTTGTAATAGATGTCATAGGCCAAGAAAAGCATATGATATGGAGGGATCAGTCTGGGTGGATGTTATTTTACTCTCAACCGAAAGAACAATGTGAAATTCACTATCTTTGCGGGGATTTTGGTAGCTGCAATCAGAAAAGCTTGCCTTTCTGTACGTGTTTGCAGGGTTTCGAAGCAGCTTCTGTTATGGAATGGATGTTGAGTGATTATTCCGGAGGATGTGTGAGGAAAACTCCCCTACAATGTGATAACAGTCCAACTTCTAATGGAGAGAGAGATAGATTCTGGAGCGTGCAGGATATTCAGTTGTCCAGCATTAGGCCACGACCTTCGACAGCTCCAAGTTCTGATGATTGCGAGTCTACTTGCTTAAATCAATGTTCTTGTACAGCTTATGCTTATGGTAATGGTGGGTGCTCAATATGGAATGGGAATCTTCGGAATTTGATACAAGTTTCAAGTGGGGATAGTAACACCGGTAATCTTTATCTCCGCCTTTCTGCTTCTGATCTACGAGTTTCTCGTGGCAAGAAGAAATCAACTACAGTGGTCATTGTAAGTATATCTTTCGGGGTTATAGTTGTTGTTACTTTTATAGTTGTCATTGGTGTTCTGATTTGTAGATACCGAAGGAGAAAGGCTATAAGAGAATCAGCTCACGGCTCTTTGATACCTTTTAGCTACAAAGATTTAAAAAGTGCGACTAGAAACTTTGCTGACAGATTGGGCGGTGGAGGTTTTGGTTCTGTTTTTAAAGGCAATTTGCCTGATTCAACTGCCATAGCTGTGAAAAAGCTTGAAGGCCTTAGACAGGGTGAGAAGCAATTCCGGACAGAAGTGACTACAATTGGGACGATTCAGCATGTCAATCTCATCTACCTTCGTGGGTTCTGTTCTGAAGGCACCAACAGGTTGCTTGTTTATGACTTAATGCCAAATGGTTCTTTAGATTCACAGTTGTTTGGTAAAACTGACAATGTCCTCGACTGGAAAAAAAGATACGAAGTTGCTATTGGGACTGCCAGAGGATTAGCATATCTTCACGATGAATGCAGAGATTGTATAATCCATTGTGACGTTAAGCCTGAAAACGTGCTATTAGATGCTAAATTTTGCCCCAAGTTGTCGGACTTTGGTATGGCTAAGCTCTTTTCTCGGTATAGGAGCCGGGTTCTAACTACCATGAGAGGAACCTTGGGCTATTTGGCACCCGAATGGGCTTCAGGTGTCGCTATAACCACAAAGGCTGATGTTTATAGCTACGGCATGATGCTTTTTGAAGTTATATCAGGGAGAAGGAACACAAGACAAGCAGAAGATAGTACGACCGATTTTTTCCCTATTTTTGCTGCCACAAAAACAAATGAAGGCGATGTTCTCTGTTTGTTAGATGAAAGATTAGATGGTAATGCAGATATGGAAGAATTGAATAGAGTATGTAGAGTTGCTTGTTGGTGTATTCAAGAAGATGAATCTTGTAGGCCATCAATGGGACAGATTGTTCAAGCATTAGAGGGTGTTTTAGAGGTTAAAGTATGTGAGGTTCCAAGGTTTCTTCTGAGACTTGTAGAACAGCATGGGAGCTTAGTAGTTCCAAAGCCTTGGTCTTCTAATTAAAGCACTCCTGTCATGCCTGATGTCCGTGTCTATTTCCTATTCCAGATGGTTACCAAGCTGTGAAGATCAATGGTACGTGTGATACTAGGTAGAGTTGTTAGGTTTGTGAAAGAAAGTGGTAGCCAGTATGTTTTTCACTTTTCAATGATCATTAGCTTTTTAGGTATGATGGCTATGCTGATAAATAAAAATCGTATTTACTATGCGCCCTTTAAATGATCACGTGGTAGTTACTATGTTTTCCAACTATTATCTGTTGAAATCAGATGATATTTAATATGTACCTTTGCCAAGAAATTATGCTTCTCCCTGGATGTTGACAATTCCTTTTCTTTGTAGTCCTACACATGGTATCAAAACTCGTGGACTCAGCAAGGAACTCGGCTGAGTTTCTATGATTTTGAAATTTTCATATTGGTCATCCAAGTGAATGTAGTTTTGAAGTTTGCACGTTTTGCCAGGTAATTCAATTGAATTTCATCTAGCTTAGTTGAACATGATTAATTCGTTGCAAAAGAATTAGTTGAATGAGAATTTGCATCCTAGCTACTCAAACAGCCATGTTTCTTGTGTTAATCTTGAAAAATTCATAAAAAAAGGGAAGCTCTTATTCGGTTAACTTAAAATAAAATATTGATTCTTTTTTCTTTACAAAGAATTATGAAAGGTAAGTGACATAATTACCCCCATCTTGTATTCATCCCAATTAATAATGAGAAAGGCTATAACTCTAGGTGGGTCACATTTATTAAGACATGAATCATTCACTATGTTGCCCTTGACTTAGTTGTTCCACAATGCAAAATTTTCATCCATGAGATGATCTTAACACTATTTTATTGAGCTATAAAAAGTCAAAAGTTTTACTTTCCTTTTATAACTAAAAGCAGCAATTAGCTACAATGATTCAATATACGAGAATTTTGAAGCATTACCTATGTAAGTCAAGTGTAACATGTGTTTCATGTATGCCCCCTTTTCACATGTATCCTCAAGACACCCCCTCAATATACATTCTTGCCAAATGTATCCATGGAACGCCCTTTCTAAACGTGTAAGCTTCGTACATTTCCTAAAGGAATACAATACGCCACCTTTAACCCATAACCTACTTATGGGAGATGTGCCTCAACCTAACTACTAAGCTATGTTGGCTTATGTACCTACTCTCACCTACCATTATAGTCATTCCCTATCATTTATTAGCAGTCTAATGTATCAAAAATAGGGCAATTATATCATAACTCATCATGAAATTTCTATTCCACTTGAATGATAATAACTTCTTTCATAGAGGAAAATATTGACTTTATAACCAATTTATTGGCCAATATATTAAAATTTTATGTAGCCAATATGATATTTTTTGCCATATATTAGCCGATAATATATCCTTGACCGATATATCTCTCGATATGACCAATTTATGGAGGTTTTGGCTTCGATCACTATGATGATCAAATATCGCCATTTTTTTTCTATGCTACTATCTTGTAAGCCCTACAATGGCTGCCGATGGCTATATCAAACGCTCATTAATTAAATGTATTAATGTACAAAAGAAGATATGAACGACATCAATATGACATTAAATAAATAAATAACAAGAACAAGAACAGTGACAACAAATACTATCCCAAGTCGTCTAATGTTGGCATCAAGGGCCTAATTATTGCACTTAGAGAACTCAAGTCTACACGAAGAGCTCCTATTTTCCCACTTTGAGAAAGCCCTTTTGTTACGGCATTAGCTTAAGCATGTTGAGAAAACCTTTTTGTTACAGCGGCATTCACTTCAGCTCGTTGAGAAAGCCCTTCAAATATAGCACTCACTTCAGTACGTTGAGAAAGCACTTCTGTTATGGCATTCGCTTTAGCGCATTGAGAAAGCCATTCTGTTATGTCATTCACTCTGTTGCAACATTCAGTTCAGCTTAGAAGTTCTTGGTCACATGCATGTGTTACTTTCAAACCTTTTGGCAAAAGACTAGAACATATACATTTGACAATGTGATGCATTCTTGAATGTTGTTTGTAGGGCCAGCCCCACTGATCCAAGGTAGGTGACCTAGCATCCCAAGCATGGCATTCGTTTCTATGTCTAGCTAATATATCTCATACAAAAATGCGGACGTGAACCAAGTGTGGCGAAAGGAAAAGCATTGTTTAAATGATATGATCTGCAAGATTATTGAATGTACATATTCTAAATGATTGGTTCAAAATATATACAAGAAGGACCCATTGTTTTCATTAGTCCAAGCCATTCAATTGGTGCAGCAAGTTATTTATATGAAAATTATCTAGAATTTAATGATTGTAGCCTTTCATATATGGAGGTCATGTTGATAAATGTAGCCACTCGCTTATTTTTCTTCTTTGTTGGCCTTTTGTTTTAGATGGTTACAAATCAAAGGTCCAGAAATACTAGATTAGTTCCAAGCTTCCATGCATGGCTCATGTAGAGCACGACCCACTAAAAAGAACCACTAAATGTACTTTCCTTGGTCAAATGTTTTAAGTGAAATATGGGCATCTACCACATATTTTAAGTGAATTTATTGCTTCCCATCAATCAAGAATTTAGATAACAGCCATTTGGAAAATGCGCAATTTCGTTTGTATATCAGTTATACTACATTTTTTCTACTTCTTGCCATAAATATCTTAGTTTGTAGTGATTTGTTCATGCAACGATGGGCACCAAAAGCAATCTATGGCTCTTCCTCGATGTTTTCTTATTTGCCTTCTTCTCTTTGAGAGTTCATCTTTCTATGGCTGCAAATACAGTCACTTCTAGCCAATGTCTCTCTAGAAGCCAAACTATAACATCCAAAGGTGGCAAGTTCGCAATCATGGGCTCAGAGATAGCAAATTTGCATGGTTCAGCAGTCTACCTACTCCAAAAATTACCCTTCTTTACTATGAGAAAAAATAGAAAACAAAGTATAAAATACTGGTGATTCTCCAAACCCAAAAACCAATATTCCCTTTCTCTAAACCTTTGAAGAAGAACCTTCTCTCTCTCTCTCTCTCTCTCTCTCTCTCTCTCTCTCTCTCTCTCTCTCTCTCTCATGCCTCTTTTGAAAGGGAGTTGTATTCTTTAAGAAACAAAACACAAGTATGTCTCACCACTATGTGATGCTAATAAAGATATATCCACACAACAATCTCTATTTTGGCTCATTCACAACCACCTTGCAGGTATTTGTAATTATTATCCTACATTTAAAACAAAGTAGTAGCCTTATTGCACCTCATACCCATGGTGCTCCCCATATCTTCAACAATGAGTGAAGTTAAGTCCAAGCAATTCTTGAACTTCTCAATAGGAACAGACTCTATAAGCATGTCCCTACATTCTCCTTTATGCGAACCTTTTTCATAAGTACTTATCTTATAAAAACTCACTCATGTATCTTGTCATACCTCACATCTATGTGTTTAGTCTTTGCATTGTACACCTTATTCTTAGCATAAGTAAATGGCATTGTGGCTATCACAATACAATTGGTTACTTTCTTATTTCAACCCAAGATAAGTCAAGAATCCCTCCAAGTAAAAAGTATCTTTTCCTACTTCTATAGCTTCCATGTACTTTGCTTTTGTTGTAGATAGTATCATAATAGACTGCAACACTGATATCCAACAAATAAGCCCTCCAACTAATGTAAATACAAATCTTATAGTAGATCTCTTCTTATCCACGTCTTTTGCAAGATCCACATTTGTATCTATGGTCCCTAACACTTGTCATCTTTCAAACATAATTATATAATCCTTAGTACCTCATAATTCATTTTACTATAATCTAGCGCTCCAACCACACTAATAACATATGAAATTAATGTTAGGTCTTGTGCCTACTATTGCATCCATTATTTAACGTATTGCATCCACATATAACACTAAAGACATATGCTTGACCTCATCATATGTACCTAGGACATAACCATTACCAGACAACTTGAAATGTTTTTTTAGAAGAGTGCTTATCAGTTTAGCATCTTTTGTCTTAAACCTTTTTAGCACTTTCTAACATACTTCTCGAAGAAAGCCACAACTTTCCTTCTACCATATCCATATATATCTCCATCATAAGGATCTTCTTTTGAGCATCTAAATCCTTCATGTCAAGCTCCTTACTTAAAAAAGACTTTAGAAGATCTATTTAAGACTTTTCCTTGTAGCAATTAGCATGTCATCAACATATAGCATCAACAAAACATAAGAACCATATGCAATAACCTTAAGTAAACATAATAATCATACTTAATATGGGTGTATCAAATTTGGGCCATATAGTGGTTAGTGTTTGTACCACTAACTTGAAGATTGCTTTAAGTTGTAAAGTGACCTCTTTAATCTATGCACATGATTATCCTTTGCAAACCATTTTAATTCTTCTAATTACTCTAGGAAAATCTCTTTCTCCAAGTTCTCATGAAGAAACATCATCTTTACATCATGTTGATCAAATTGGTGTTGATAGAAGTGTATTTCACAATCAACGAAAAGACCTCATTACAATCAATTCCCTCCTTTTATGAATACCACTTTACCATTAACCTTGCTTTGAATTTTTCACCTTCCTTTTCCTTTAATGCTTCCTTTATTCTTAACACTTACTTATAGTCTTTAGACATCTTTCCCTTGGATAGATCAGCCAACTCTTAAGTTCGATTGTTCAAAAGTGACTCAGTATCTTTATTCATAGCTATTATCCATTCATCTCTATCTTTACATGATGTAGCATCTTGAAAAGAAGATGGATCCCCACTACTGATTAACAAAGCAAAAGAAACTATTTGACATTTTGCCTCTTTTGGGCTTTGGTAATTTGTTTAGGTTTGATTTTGGATATGCCTTCTTGCACTTATGATTGTTGAGAGGTGGTGGATATGGCCTTGATGTTGCAGAGAGACTTTCTCCAAACTAGAGGTCGTTCGAGCTAGCCCAACAAGAGCATAAGACCCTTTGCATCGACACGGCCATAGAGGGTACAATTTCAACAATAAATGAGTAGGCAAAAGAAGGATGGGGATAGGAAGAGGTGTAGTGGGTACCAGGGTAGACACATTGGACACCCATGTCTTAGGACCTACAGACAGCAATTGTAGTAATGACAGCAGTAATTTCCCTCACAAAGACAACCAGTCAGATGCTTTAGATGTGGAGAGACTAGACATTTCCTCAGGGATTGTCCTAGTGGACAGAGGGATAGATAGACAAATGATGTGGACAAGGCAGAGATAGCACCACATAGCTAGGAGAGGGTCTTTGTCATTACATTGGGGCAAGCGCAGGCTTCGAATTAGGTTGCGAATGGTACTTTCCTTGTCTCAGACTGGCACACTAGGATCCTTCTTGATTCAAGATCCACCCACTCTTTTATTTCATATACATTCGCATAATGCCTTGATATACATGCACATAAGTTAGCTTTTAGACTAGATATCATGACACATGTGGAAGAGACTGTTGAGGTTAGTATCTTTGAGGGGTAACAGTAGAGGTATCAGGTTGAGGATGGGCATCGATCTTATTTTGTTGGTTGATTATGATGTTATTTTAGGGATGAATTAGTTAGCCACCTATTGAGCCACCATGGACTGCTGCAAAAAGGGAGTTATTTTCAGTGTATTTGGAGAGGCAATAACCTTATTCTAGGATAGGAAGAGCATCACTAATGAATGTATCATTTTTGTCATTAAGGCAACATAGTATTATTCACAAGAGTGCTGAGTCTTTCTCACTTGTGTGACAGTGGAGGACAATCAGCGGCCTCAAATTAAGGACATTGACGTCATATGAGAGTACCCAAATGTCTTTCTTAAGGAGTTACTAAGATTACTGCTCCACAGAGAGATTGATTTTACCATTAATCTAGTGCCACATCCAGCGCCATCTCTAAGGTGCTATATAGGATGGCCCTAGCTGAGTTGAGAGAGCTTAAGGTTCAATTGCAGGAGTTACTTGATAAGGATTTTATTAGACCCAATGGGTCTCCCTGAGAAGCGCTAGTCTCTTTCGTGAAAAAAAAGGATGGATCACTATGATTATATATAGATTATCGGTCGTTAAATAGTGTTACGGTGAAGATTCGATATCCCTTACCTCACATCAATGATTTATTTAACCAACTTCAGTCGGCATAATTATTTTGAAGATAGATATGAGGTTCGGATACCACCAATTGAGGATTAGCCAGGAGGACATCTCCAAAACTACTTTTAGGACTCGCTATGGTCATTCTGAGTTTTTGGTGCTGCCTTTTGGTTTGACCAACACACCTCCAATGCTTATGAACTTAATGAACTAGGTCTTTTGGACTTATTTGGATAAGTTGGTTAGCGTTTTTGTGGATGATATACCAGTTTACTCGCCCGGCCATGAGGCACACAGGGAACATCTCCGTGTTGTGTTGGACACCCTGCATCGCTACTATTTGTTTGCCAACTTTATTAAGTGTAATTTTTGGCTAAAGCAAGTGCATTTCCTAAGCTACATGGTCTTGAAGGATGGATTAGCTGTAGACTCAGCTAAGGTGGAGACAGTGCTAAACTAGGAGAGACCTATAATGGTAACTCAAATTTGTAGTTTCCTTATATTGGTAGGGTATTACCATAGATTTATTAAGGGATTCTCAGGGATTGCTTTACCTCTAACTATCCTAAAGAGGAAGAATACTAAGTTTAGCTAGAGTGATGCATGTGAGGAGAGCTTTTGGGAGCTTGAGAGGAGATTTACCTCTGCAATGGTGTTAATGATGCCCTATGGATTTGGTGGTTATGTAATTTATTGTGATGCCTCTGTTAATGGGTTGGGAGTGGTACTGATGTAGCATGGGAAGGTAATAGCCTATGCATATAGGTAGTTGAAGATGCATGAGGTGAATTACTATACTCATGTCTTAAGATTTAGTAAAGGTGGTATTTTCATTGAAGTCTTAAAGGAACTACTTGCACTTTGAGAAATTTGAAGTGTTTATTGATTATAAGAGCCTTAAGTACTTCTTCACTTAGAGCAATCTAAGCATTAGGCAGCCTAGGTAGATGAAATATCTTAAGGACTTCAACTTTACCATTTGGTAGCACCTTAGGAAGGTAAACATTGTGGAGAATTCCTTGAGTAGGTAGTCGAGGACAGTGATTGCCAACTTATCAGTCAAGTCGTGATTCATTAATAGGATTTTATAGGCACATACCGTGGATGCAGAAACCTAAACATTAGCAGACAAGGCAAACTTCACCAGGACAGGATGGTGGTATCCCATTTCAAGGTAAGTTGTAAATCCTACAATTGACAATTTGAGATGTGAGCTACTTCAAGAGGCTCACTAGTCACAATTCACCATTCATCACAAGGGTACAAAGATGTATCAGGATTTGAGATGACACTTCTAGTGGAACGGGATGAAGAGAGATATTAGAGAATGTGTAGCACAATGTTTGACATGTCAGCAGGTTAAGGCTGAGAATCAAAGACTTGCAAGATTGCTTGCTTCAGACAGTAGACCTCCATGAGTGGAAATGGCATTATATCACTATGAATTTCATAGTTGGTCTCTCAAGGACTAGAACTAGACATAACATGATATGGGTTAAATAGATATACTTACGAAGTTCGCCCACTTTATTTCTATTAGACAATGGACACAGCAACAAGATTGTATGTCAAGGAAATCATGAGTCTAGACGGGATTCCCTCTAAGAGGGACACTATTCACTTTGAAATACTAGCAGTGTGTCTAGGAGGCCTCGGGATCAACATTGAACTTTAGCACAACTTTTTACCCCCAACTAGATGGTCAAACAGAGAGGAACATCCATATTATTGAGGACATGTTGAGAGCATAATTGATTAGAAGGGTAGTTGGGATGATCATTTACCACTCGTAGAGTTTGCATATAACAATAACTACAACGCGAGTATTTGCATGGTCCTGTATGAGGCACTTTATGGCAGGCTGTGTTGATCACCCTTATGTTGGAGTGATGTGGGAAAGAGATGCCTCATGAGGTCTAAGTTGATGGAGCAGTGGGTGTAGAAGGTCCATCTAATTTAGAAACAATTTTTTACGACCCACAATTGTTAGAGGAGCTATGCTGACAAGAGATAGAAGGACATGGAGTTTACAGTCATGGATCATGTTTTCTTGAAGGTTTCCCCTACAAAGGAAGTGATGAGGTTTGGTAGGAAAGAGAAGCTCAGCCCTAGATTCATTGGCCCTTTTGAGATTTTGAGAAGAGTTGGAGTTGTTGCCTATTAGATAGCTTTGCCACTGCATTTTGTAGACATTCATGACGTCTTCCATGTATCCATGTTGTGAAAGTATGTGCCAAACCCCTCTCACGTGCTCAAGTAGATACCTTGAGAGTTGAGACCTGATTTAGCATTTGAGGAGAGAGTATTGCAAATTTTGGATTGGAAGGTCCATGAGTTGAAGACCAAGACTATTCCACTAGTTAAGTCCTATGACAACAAAACTCTACACAAGAGGGCACGTGAGAGATAGAGGAGGAGATGATGTAGATCCGTCTAAAGTTGTTTCTATAGTTGTATTAAAATTTCAAGAACAAAATTTTTTGTAAGGAGGGAAGGATATAACACCTATATATTTTCTCACATATTTATATCATGTTATTCGAGAATTTCATGAAAATTAAAAATTTAAGTATGCAGAAAATTAATATTTATAAAGTCCAAATTAAGATTTGAAACATGGATAATTGCTTAGTACTCAGAAAATAGAATCCATATACACCAAGAATGTCTAAATCAGAGCTCGGATAAAAAAGTTATAAGTATTTGAAGTTGAGGGGCATTTTGATAAATTTTCAAGTGGGCCCATTTACGTGATTTTAAGATAGAAAGTGTGAAAAAATGTGAGGAGCATTTTGATAATAAAGCCCCATGTCTCTCTCTCTCTCTCTCTCTCTCTCTCTCTCTCTCTCTCTCTCTCTCTCTCTCTCTACACCGACATGCAGTTCGCCGCATTGGTGTCGACCGCATCAAGCACTGTTCCCAACTCAGTCAGAGATGCTGCACGAATCGAGGACGTTGACGACCACTCTCCCTTCTCCAGCAACCACCCCCTGGCCAGATAAGCCTTTCCCCCTTCTTTTCTGTAGGTTTTCTCCTCCCCATGCTAGCCAGACTTGTTTTTTTGGTTGGCAAAGGTTTATCAGGGAAAACCCCATTTCACGATAAAAACATAGTTCAAGGACAGCTCAGATGGATGATTTGTCCATCGAATTTCTGAGCTCACAAAACCTTCAAACCATTGAGATAATCTTGATCTAAGAAATATAAACTGTAGATCTAAAAGGAAAAAGGAATGCATGCATCATTCTCGATGGACATTAAACCCAGGATGCACCCAAGCAAACATATGCATTGGGCGTGATCGTGCCCTTGTGGGTATCGCAAGGACGAAACTAGATGCGCGTGCATCCTAGTGATAGAGATGCACATGCGTGCGTCTTGGTGACTGAGATGCACATGCATTTATCTTGGTGACTGTGACGTGCCTAGGTGCATCCCTAACACATGTCATGGACACAATGCTTCCTAATGTTGCCATTTTGTACTATTTGATCCAAATTTTGGTTTGAACAGATCATTTTTATATAAAATTGAAATTTTCCAATTCTAGAGGCTATATAAACCTAATTTTTTATCCGAGATATCTAACGCCACAAACTTAATTTTATGATAAAAACTTAGACCTAACCACATCTTAACTTGATTAAAACTTGAAAATCATTGGATGACCCATATTGGTAAGATCAAAGGATGATTAAGCCTTGAAATTTAATCATTTAGATGATCTAGCAAGTAAATCGAGGGATTTAACAGTCAGATCACAATAATTTGACTTGGATTATGATCCAAACCATTGAATGAGATAAAAACCACAGATCTAACTGATAAGAGGATGATTTGATTGTCAAATCAATAAATTGATTATTATTACACATGGATATTAGAAAACACCATGAATATGATGGATTGATGTATATGAGATACCCAAGATGATGTTTAGAACGATTCAATGGTTAGATCATCTTAGAAACTATGGATTAAGTAAGATTGGACTTTAGAAGTCATTATAACTATTGATCTGATTGATCAAGATCAGATCTAATCATCTGATTGTTGGACTGACTATGGGAATGGGAGAAAGACTAGTAATAAGACTTTGGTCATTGTGGAATGTGAAAAACTGAATGACCTAAACCGTCGATTATCAACCTACAGCCAATAGCAAAGATTAGATAAAAGATTAAGAAAAATCAAACTTCAATTAGTGAAAAATAAACACTAAATCAACAAGATCAAGGAGGATCTCGAGTGATATGAGTAGAAACAAAGAATGTTGAGCGATAAGTGATGGATTATATTATGTGTGATTTGGATAAGTGCATCGGATCGTGCTAATTGAGAGGAGGCATACCTAAGATAGAGTAGGTTCTCATTGAGATAGGTGATGATATTTAATATTGATATATTTTGTATAAAACCATGGATGTCCTTTGAATGATTTCATGTATATCGATGATTTGATACATGTTCATTGTCTTTATGTCCTTGAGACTATTATTAAGCATGTATAGTTATACTTATGCATGGTCATTCACATTTATATGTTTTCCATAGATTCATGAGTTATTTGGATATCAAGATGCTTTGATTTATTTGTTTTACTTGATTGTTTTATCATGGATTTATTGAGGGGCATGTTGGTTGGTCCCTAAGAGACTAACCCTATGGTGAATGCAGTGTTTTGAGTTGGCGAGTCACAGGTGCTCTTGTATTTTATGAATAAGATATGACTTATTATCACTAGTTTTGGGATATTGAGTGAATTTTGTATTTTTGTAGATTTATGATAAGTGTTTCTATCCGATGGACACCATGCTAAGAGGGATTTAAGGCCGGCCACCCACCCTTTGACTTTATGAGAAGATAGATGGGCAAACCTCATAGGGAGTGGTATCATGGTAGTTCATAGTACGAGTCCGATTTACTCCCATGCAGCAGTTGGTGTCAACAGGGAGAAGCAGTTGGTAGACCCTAGAGTTAGCTACCACTGTAGCATAGCTTTCCATATATTTGATCTATGTTTTGCATGCAGCATTACAAGCATGCCTGAATTGTTATATCCTGATGCAGCCACGACGTGACGATGGGTGAGGACTGGTACGAGTACTCATGACCGGATATGTTAGTGTGAGGCACACTTGCAGGACCCGCGTGTTTGACGCCCACTTATTCATTATATGCCCCTTGTTTTGATGTGATGGGTTGCATACTTTTGTATTTGTGAGCCATGATCGTATTTTGACATACATCTTATGTTGATTTGACTTCTTGTGACTATAATGATTTATTCTAGGTCTTATATGTCATATTAAATGTTGTTTTAACATGAATTAGGTGTTGATGATATGATTTGAACATGAAATAGCTACTCAGTTTTTATGCCTCTATTTCATTCATAGAATTTTATTATTAGATTTTGTTAATTATCTGTTGTACTACATGCATGCATTGTCTAAATATTAAATGCCTATATACATACACAAGCGATAGCTTACTTAGGCATCGCTATTTTCTTTGCAATGGCTCAAATATAGAGCAGGACACTTGGAAGGGCAAACAGGTGGAGGATCATTGAAAGTAGTGAGGACCACTAGACCTTTTGAAACTATCATACAGATATACATAGTTAATTTGACATCATTTTGGACTTGTATATGAGATGTATATACTTAGATAATCCTTTACACATATTTTAGACTTGTGAAATTGGTTTTATGGATGGATGTTGAGTATGGAGAACCTCTAGTTCTTAACACTTTTAGTATTTTCAATATTATTACATGTGATTTTCGATGTATATTTTCATGCAATGATTTGACATATCTTATGTTATGTGTTGGTACTTTTTTTTATTCGCATTTATTGCATTTTCTATTAAATCGTTTGGTGCTTGGAGATTTGAAAATTGTGTTGTTAATTAGATTTTAACATTTTTGAAACAACTTTAATTTATTGATATTTGAAATAAGAATCTTCCTGGTTTATATTTATAATATATATGTATTTAGTGTTTGAAAACTGCGGCATCACATTTAACTACTCAAAAATATAGTTTTCCTTATGTTAGAAGTGTCCAAAACTCGTGATTTTTATCGTCGGAAATATCCAACACTTAAGAGAAATCAGATGAGCATATCCGATCATCAAAAGCCTATATGTAGGGCTCTTTATGCAGTAAGAGGTAAACAAAGTGGGTCATGGTCTTTGGGTCACATTTTTGTACCCCACCATTAGATATTCTAATGGGACTATAAAAAAGCAGGAGTTGATAGTAGGCAACATCACCGGTGCTACCAATCAGGAACGGCTAGATGGGATATGTATCAATTGAATGGTCGAGATCAACTTACTGTTAGTCATCCACAGTCCTCTACTAGCTTCCAACAATGGCTTCTTCTCTTTCTTCTTCGAGGTTTACACTCAGAAAGATACTTCACATCATTTCTCTCTCTAGATTTTCCCTTTCTCTCTCCTCCTTTGCATTTCTCCTAACCTCAAAATCTTCCCAACTTGCAGAAAGACAAATCTTTTCTCCACAAGACGCTTCAATAAACCCTACAATTTCTAGATTTTTCTACCTGAAATCTTTGAATCTCGATGAAATTCAAGCACCATCTTCTATTGATTACAGATTGGGATTTTCACCCTTTTGCTCCTTTCATTACTGTAAATTTCTGATTGTAGTTTGATTGAATTGATTTTGTGAACTTGTTGATTATTTGATTTTTTTATGGGATAATCTGGTAAGGAAATTGGGATTTTGGGGATAGAAATGGTTGGAATTGTGAGTATTTTCTTAGATTCTTATCAAATTGCTTTTTCACTATGTTTGATAGATTTTTTTATTTTTTTTTGGTGAACACCGTGTTTGATAGGATTGATTAAGGGGTACAGTGTTTTTTGTTCTTTTCTCCAGTACATTTTGATTTTTCATTGTTTTATGGTAATTTTCTTGTGCACATAGATGTGAAACATGAACTTTTGCTGATGTTAATGGAAATGCAGTTCTCTTCTGCCAGAAGATGAATTTCATAATTTAGCTTATGGGAGAATGCATGATCTACTAGAGAAAAAGAAAGTATAAAATGAAGATTTATTCATGATTTGACTAAGTTTCGATAACCAGCTATCGAATTTTAGTGTTATCTGAGTGATGCAAGGAGTTGGTTGCTTTATTTTGAGTATGCTTGGTTGGAGATTAAGTATTTTGAAACCTTTCAATGTCAACTTGTTTGGACACATTAAGTTATATGGGCATTTGCACATTGAATCAGAATACATAGTTAAGTTTTTTTGTTTTGAAATTTAAAGTCTTTCTAAGAGACTATACTGTTGCATAGTTTCATGATAAGATAATGAAGCATGTCTCCCCATAGTTGTGTCATCTTGGTCAGTTTGGATTACAGTGGTGCAATCACAGGATTGGAAGTGGTTAAGAATTGATTTGATTGGTTTGGAGTGTTTTTAGGCTACATATAGTCTAAGGTTTGGTGCACCATGTAAGGGGACCAGATTGGTTAAGGATGGCATCCTCTGTGTAGTAGTGCACAATGAGAACTTACCACATCCCATTATTCCTCTTGTTTCCATATCTGATATATGGCAGAGAGCTGAATGATTTGGTACAAAAGGTCTCACGTCTAGCAATACATATCTTGGTTTATAGTTTTCAAGCCTATATCATGTTGCATGAAGTCCGAACTAAAGGAATCTATATTAGTCTATCGCTTTCTTTGCACGGGAGTTTTATTTTTGAGAGTGCTCAGTTTCTAAAATTACATCTGATTTGTGGCTTCCATGTGGTTTATGTTTGACAGGAACATGGTGACAACATCCAAAATGATGGCTTTGATATAGATTATGTGGCGAGATTCATATGTATGGGGATCACATTGACTTTCCATTTTTCTTTCTGAGAGATCCAATATTGAACAAATTAAATTGTGCATCATTTGACAGAATTAAGTTTTATCCTTGAAGCTTGGGAATTTGGCCATCTATGTCATAAACAAGCAAACAACTAACAGAGATACGGTTGTCTTCACCAGTGAGGTATTCATTGTGAAAGTATAATTTCCTAACACTTGGAATCTCTTATGCTTATCCTTTTGGTATTTTCTTCTTTAGTTGCGCACTGTTTTTTCAATTGATCTTACCTTGCCTCTCTAGAGTTCCATTTTGTAGAAGTGGAGCAACACTATTGATTTTGTGATAGAGCCTAAATAAGAAAATCGAAAAATGAGTTAGTGTCCTTAAAATATGATCATATCAAAATTTTGACTTTGGTTAGTGTTAGGTGCACTTTGTTCCCAAAATGGCACCAGGACTCTTGTGTAGGGCCAAACTATGGTGTTCAATATCAACACTAGTAGCAGTATTTCAGTGATATTTCTGCTGCTCAGAATACTGTTATGTTGTAGACATATTTCACTCTTTTAGATCGGATATCATCTTTTAGTCTAAATCTATTTATTTAGGTGATATGGTATTTTATATGTAAATGTCAAGTCTCTCATCTCATAGTGTGAAATATCTTCTTGTACCTCTCCTAGATTTTAGTATATGACGAGTCATCTGTCTTCTCCGTTGTCCAGCTAATCATTCTTCTTCATATCTGATCCCATTACTAGACATCTGGGAACATCTCGTCCAAGGTCTAGGCTGTGTTCAAAATAAAGAAAACATACAAGGGACCCTATCCAAAATAACCAGGACCTTTTCCATTTGAAGAGTTCTTGCAAGAAAACTGTTCATAGAGCTTGATGATGCCATCGCTTCGATCTCTGAGATCCTTACACCAGTAAACTTCTGACACTCTTGGAAATACATGGAAAATGTTTTCTTTTGAAGGTTAAACACACACATCCATACCAAAATGGGTCACCCAGGCGAGACACTTCTCCTAGCTCGTCTGTGCTAGAAGGCTTTGGTGTATTACATGGAAAATAGTTATTAAAACTGTTGACTTATTTGTTATTTGGTTGGGGACCTACATTTTTCATGTCCGTAGAGAAATCAAAACAAATGGGAAAAGAGTTAACTGAAATAGAATAGAGAACATGAAAATGGTTGGGATCTTCAGCCGTTGAGGATCCTGAAGAATGTTATTAGTTGATGATAGTACTAAGCTAGAGGTCTGCATCTGGCAGATGATAGTGCTGGGCAAGCTAAGAGGGCTGCAGAGAAACATATTAGTTGGCTGTCAATGGCCCTTGGTGCTGGAGAATTCAGGAGAACGGTTCAATGGATGTGATTGGTATTTCGAACCATTTCAGAAATTCATTGGTTATTTCTTGGTAATTTTATCTTGGACCCTGTTTTCTGTTTGATATTTCTCTCTCTCTCTCTCTCTCTCTTTTTCTACATTTTAGTGTCGCCTACTCTCCAGCTTCGGTTCACAAGGACACATTGTGTAGAAAGACAAGTGTTCTGGAGAATGACTGCACAGGAGCGCACACATGCCTTATTCTTAGTGATAAATGGTAAAGCTTCATAAAAATATGTGATAGAGAGATGCTAGTGGTAAGCTTCTTATTGATAAATGCCTCTTTACCTAAATCACCATCTTTTAATTTGAGACGGCTATTTCATTATTTTCTATAAGACAATAACAGGTGAAAGATAGTTAGTCTCTTTGAGTTTCCTTCCCGAGGATCTGAAGTAGTCTTCATCTTCGATTGTGTTTCTTGCCATGCCATTTCTTTAGCTCTTCTTTTTTGCATTCAAGTTCTTGACTGTTAAATTTTATTGCAGTGGACCATCTAGATTTGACTGGGACAGGACAAATCAAGCCTGGGTGTATAGGCAGACTAAAGAGAAAGTGTTAAAACTTTAGACGATGAGTTGGAGCAATTGTGTGGTGAACCCATTAGTCTTTCTTGATATTGTAGGTCCTATTATAGTGGCTTTAAGTCTGGCGATTTCCAATGATATATCAGTGGTGCTCGGGAAAAGCCCACACCAAAAGTGTTACATGATTCCAAGTGGTGAAGCTTAGTAGTTTTGGGATTGGTTTCTCGGCAGTTTTCACTTCATTTTTTGCAGCTTTATTGCATTATAATAGAAGATCTCATATGCAAAGCTCAGTCAGTTCTGTGTGGGATATGCAAAGATTTTTTCCCCCTTTTCCCGGGGATGATCTCTTTAGAAACTTAAGAAGGAACACCATTAAAATGCCAGGTTCCATAATTCTGTTCAGCTGAAGCAAATATCCTCAAAAGAGAACGGAACACACAACTGCAACTCAAGTTTCCATGTCCATAACTTAGAAGTATGACCATAAGCATCACAGGTGCCCTTGTTTTGATTCTATCTTGTTTGGGCAGTATATATGGGATGCTTTAGCTATTCGGAAAGTGCTAAAACTCTGAAGTTTTGTGGTCCAGCGCTCATTTTCTGACTGTCTCCGACAGCCAAGTATGGCAATGGGGTGGGTTGAGGTATATTATTGGCTGCCTCTAGCCATAGATTATGCTCCTAATCGCGCTCGGGTCAAAAATTTCCTGGCCTGCCCCAACTAGTAGGGGTTAACTCTGATTGGGTCCCCTAAAAGACGTGTGCCACTACGACTAAGAATATTGAGGTTGGGGTTTTCTCAGTTGGAGAAGCAAGGAGTGAAGTGAAGAAAGAGTAATAAAAAAAATCCACACGAGGGAATGAAAGAGATTTTCTTAGTTAAATTTACATTATGAATTAAATTTATCGAAGTTGCACTTCATTATAATCCTAACTCTAATGCCTGGGCAAGAGGAAAGTGGCAAGGGTCCTTAAGACTTCAGAAATAAATGAGGCTAAGGGTCCTTTGTGGTTCGCCCCTTCTTAGACTCCTACATGCATGCACCGAGATGTACTATATTTTCAGCAGAAAAAAATGTTAGGGTCGCCACCCAGGCTTTCATCGCCTTCTTTTAGGCACCCTTTGGGTGAAAAATTTCTTGCACCCGATACAACCTGGACAGGTTAATTCAGGTCGAGTTCCCTAAAATGCCCAACCCATTTTCTCTGTTGGATGAATCTTAGCCACTGTAAACATGAGAATTCAGAAATTTCAGGAACAACAGTACATACTTTATCCAATAGCAAGGGGTTAAGATCATCACTGGAGAAGATATTGGGTTCAGAAGATGACGGGGTTTCCAATAACCAGGGCATCACATATTGACATATAAATTTAGCTACGGAAAGTTTGGAATGCCATTTTTGTCTCCAAATTAAATTGACGGAGTCTTTGAATTCTCGTACTGATGAATTGCATCATTTCAAAAGTATACTAAAACCTGTACAGATTAGCAGAAGTTCGTGATGTTCTAGAGATCGTTTGGAACTTCGATGTGACATGAGGCCAGCATTAAACAGCTCGCTTTCTCTGCCCTCCACACAAATGCTATACCAAACTGCGTTAAGTTCTTGATCAGAAAGCTCCTGCTGTTGCATTAAGGGGCCTACTTTTGGAGGAACCAACCAATTAATCTCCACGCTCCAGCTTGGGATGTCTGGTGTCTAAAAAGTTTTACTTTTGATCATGAAAAACAGATGGTTAGAGACTGTAAACGCAGTCTCATGATGCTAGAACCGTGTCATAGCATGCGACTTCTGTTTGCTAGATATCCAAAGCCGGAGCAATTAAATGAACAAGATGGGTCATCTAAAGGTGGGCTCTCTTTGCAACCAAGCACTTACAAGACAATCCGGTTAAACATTCCCCTTTATATTAGCAAACAGTGCCAGATGGTTTGATCAATCCAATGAACTCGGTGGACCCAAACCCTGTGCTTTTACTCGATCATTTTTTATTTTCAATAATGAGTAAATAGATAGAGGTGAGCACATGGCTCTATTGGAATGAATTTTGCGTGAACTTGAAAGGATCGGCAACCCAGGAAGACTAAGAAATTTTCCCCAATCAAGCTATGGATGAAATGGCCACCCCTTGTATTTGTTACACGTCCCATCCATCCCACCGATGGATGGCAGAGAAGTTGCGCTCTTAGGATGACCCATATGACTTGATCTCTTAAATATCAGAATTTGATTCTATCAACCTAGCAAGGTTGTTGGCCATATAAAAGTCAAGCAAAGAGGATCAAAACTCTTGATTGAGCAGAAACGAGACAGCAGTTCTGCAGCAACCACTCCAGATGTCTTGTTGACTGGATTTCTTGCCAACTACCACGACAGTCTCGTTGTTGCTTGGAAACGTGATCCGTCGGCCTCATTTTCAGGTCCTCTTTATTCTCGATCTCTTGTAATTCTTATATGTTAAAGTCGAGAAAATGCGGCAGTCTAGAAGCACATGCTTAGGCAAATTTTATGGTAATCCAAATCATTCATCTCTTCTGTTGCTTCATGCTTCGAAGTATTCTTAGCAGGAAGATCCCGGCCGTTATTGTTGTAACGGGAAACATCGGAGGTTTCATAGTTCAGGTATGGAAGAGAATCTTGACAATCGGCAAACGTATGTATTAATTGCACAAGTTATCATGACCACCCACAGAAGTATCAACGCACTGACAACGTCCATCGGATTTTAGTAGCACTTCCATTATTGAGTGCCACCGAATAATCACACCAAATTTGTTCCTTTAGATCATTAGAAAGAGCAATTTTCAAATCCTGGTTCCCTTTCACAAAACAAGTTCCAGACAGAGACTTAAAACAGATGCAATGAATTCGTCCTCTTTTATAGGAATTTAACAAGCACTTCTTCTTCCGTAGATTCAAATTCCAGCGAAAATGAGGGAAAATCAACCTAAGGCCACAAAATAACCACAATGCACGTCCAATCCTCCACATCCGAAAAGGCCAATAAACAAGAGGGTCTCGTTGCCACAAGTTACTGAAAAGAAGTGTCTGGGCAAAATTCCTTTCTGCGTCTCACAACTCCTGTGACGCAAACATAAAGCAAAAATAAAAAAGGTCAGCCCCGTGCATGAAGTTCCTGCCTATGCGAGCTCTATGGAAGGGGCAGGACACAATGGCTTAAAGTAGGCAGCCTTACCTTGCATTTTTGCAAGAGGCTGATTCCAAGCCTTGAAACCGTGACCTCAAGGTCACATGAAGACAATTTTTAGCATTGTGCCAAGGCTCTCATTCAAACATAAAGCAAAAATGAAAGGAAAATAATCTGCACCATACAAAAACCCTCTTTTTTCTTTGGGAAATCTTCAAATATCATCTAGCTTCTTGAGAAATATCAAATATCGCGCCCCTTTTCTTTTTCGAGTTTAAGTCTTTTCCTATTTCCTTGGGAGAGCTACTTACTGTTAAGTTTTGGACGGAATTCATCATATTTCTATTTGGTAAAAAGATAAGAATACCCCTCATTTAATGAGTTATTTAAGTAGTATATTCCCACGAAAATACTGAGCTCTCATATCAATCAAGCCCTTGATTCGATTGATCAGTTGACTGCTTCTTTGAGTTTACCGTGTTTTGAATATCCAATCAATATTTCCAAGAAAAGAAGGCTTTGATGCGAGAGAGTGCACCAATCTTCCAAACTGAGACCAAACGGTTTGTTATACTTGTCGTTTAACCATCAACCTAGAAAGGGGTTGGCAAGAGAAGAAGTATTTAAAGGTAAACTTGATGAAAACATGGTTAGTGGATCTCAAATTGGCTTTCTTGAGGTAGTGTTTGATCACTTTATTAGAAGAAATAAACATATTGATGTTGGAATTTGAGTTAGTTACTGAAGTCATACCATTGGCAGAACCATGCCGGGTTAGCAATGGGGAAGGGGAGGGTTATTTGATTTGTGTGATTGATGATCTTTTTGTTGGGCATTATTATTTGGGTGACACATTTGCTTTTGTCAATGAGTTAGGCTGGTAGAAGAGAATGTAATAGTTTCTAAGTGATAATGATCATCTTGTTTAAGAGATTAAACAGAGGCTTCTTCCTACGCTTGTAAATTTCAAAAGAAAGGTAAAAAGGTTAGCCCTGGTGCACCAAGCTCCCATGTATGTAGGGTTCAGGGAAGGGGTAGACTTCAAGGGTCAATAGTAGGTAAGTGAAAGAAATGTACAGGTTGGTCTGCTTTGCTTTTAAATTACCCTTCTTTGGTTCTACTTTCGTCAAATTTATCTAGTTCAATTGTGTTACAAGCTTACAATATAGTTGGTGTTCACAAGTATTTAGTTTGTTGGAAAATAAATCAGAAGCATGGAGTTCTTGTCTTATATCATCCTTACATATATCCTGTGTGGTCTGCTCTTTTCTGGACCCTACGTATGTAGGAGCTTCATGCACCAAGCTGATCTTTTTTATATATCATGTGCATCATCTTTCAATATAGTTGGATAGAAATGAGAAAATATTCAGTGGATCCTACCATTGAACCAATCTAATAATATAGGATCAGTACTTTGATAAAGCTTCACTTGGTATCTAAGTGCTCCAACTGTTCAACCAAAACGGACTAGTTGGGTTGGGTACACAAAGAGGTGGGTATAAAGTGCTCCAACTGTTCAACCAAAACTGATGAGAAAGAAAAAGAGAGGAAATTTCAAGTAAACTGATGAGAGATAGAAGGCTCTGTTTGTGGCAGTATCAGTCAATCTTTACTAATTAATTGATTTAATAAGGGATATTAATGTCTTCTTCTACAACGTAAACAAAATGACATCCCAACACTTAATGACAAGTGGGTCATTGAAGGAAAGAGGAAAAGCCCAAGTGGAAATTTGAAAACTCAAAAAAGATGGTTTGTGTGTTTGATATTTCTTATGCATGTTGATGGATATTTGAAATTTCCCCTTTTTATTTCAAGTACATAGAAAGGGGGCAGCCTCGGGCACAAAGCTCCCACCCATGTAAAGTTCGGAAAAAGAGCAGACCACAAAGGCCTATAGAACGTAACTTTACCTAGCATTTTTGCAAGAAGTTATTTTTACAGAATTACAAAAGGGGAAAAAAAATGTTGAAAAGTGATTCATAGAAAAGAAATGTTCGTCTCACACACTTAAATTAATGTATAAACTTCTCTAAAGGACCACTAAAAGGGCTTATAGATGGTCTACGGAATAATGTATTTCATACATTTGCATTGTATAAAGGCTTCCTCAGTTTCGGGCATTTTAGGTGTATCCATTGAAAACTAATGACTTGGCTGCATATTGCGCACTTGGCATGGATAAAATGCAAGACTTTTCCACATAAATCCGAGCCGACCATCGGACGTGCCGTTCAATCGTTGGAAAACTGTGCATTCAAATGAATGACCAAGAATGACGGCACATGCACCGACTAAAATGAATGGTTTCAACATAAATCCAAGCACAAATGTCACAAAATTACTATGGTTTCAAGCAAGCCAAGTCTATAAGACCTCGATAGCTGCACCAGATGAAGTCTAGGTCAATTCGGATAACCAAAACTATAAATAAGTGGCCTTCAAGGATCAGGCAACAACTTGGAAATAAAAAACTAGAAAGCCACAATTGGAGCCGGCAGATTTTTATGGTAGGTGGAGTTGCAGTTGTTGTAGTGGACCCCGTGTCTCAATGACTTCTCCTAATGTATTAACCGCTTGACCCATGCTTCCTTTCTTTATAACATTTTTCAAAGAAAGAGTGGTGTCAATGGTCTCCCTTTCCCTGAACAATGCACCTTTCACATCGAGCGAACAACAAATTGTTGCTTGTGTTGGACAAATATAAACCAAAGGAAAAAAGTAGAGTTTACATGATTCTTTCACTATGCTAGAACAACATATTTGATTAGAAGTGGGATTTGCTATGACCAGCCCCAGGATTATAGAGTCTCGCCCGATGAAAATGGCTAGCTCATAGCTAAAACTACAAGTGGGTCCCGTATTTCAGATTCCAGAATCCCATCCGTCTGTCTAATTTCTTAAACTAGAAGCAGGTACCGTATTTCAGTTGATCATATATCCTTCCTACCATCAACATACACGATAAACCTCACCTAGAGGATGACAAAGAGGTACAAGTGACCCCACATCTTAGTGATCCAATTCCAGAAAACCAGTAAAACAAATTCCAAGATCATCTAATCTAGTAAGATTTCTTTGACTAGCCCCACCAGAGCAAGACCTAAAAGATAACACTTGTTTTTTTTAGTACGAGTGGCTATCGATTTTGTTATGACTTTTTATTATTATCCGACCTCTATAAGTATCATGATCCTAATGATGATTCTATACGTGTTTACAATTAGAATCATGGAGTTATTGATGTCTCCTGCAGACCAGTTGCTATGATCTACTAAACAGACTAACATATTAGAACGACAATGGTATCTATCCCCATCATATGGTCTAAGCATGCACAAGATGGCATAAAAACACATGTGGGCCGTACATATCGCTGATCCAAATCCATTATACATTCCAGTAAGCACAATCGCAAGGACTATCTAAAAGATGAGATTTTTGGGACACACCCCATCAAAGGCAAGACCTATAAGATGAACGGTTAGGATCATTGAATTATTGGTTTCACTAGTATCTTTTCACCACTCTGATCTACACAACGGACTATCATTTTACAATCATAGCCCCCATCCATCCCAGCGCACGTTAGATTCTACCAAAACTTTTCACGAGAATTGTACGTTCTCCTGTTTCCACAATTAAATACCAATACCCGTCGCATCGGAGAATATGAGATGTGTCTTGTACCAGGAAGTTCCTCGCAAAGGACACAAACTTCCCCGGCGCACATTAGCCCTGCCAAAAATCAATAAATGGCCACGGAGACAGAGGCAGAACCAACGGCCGCCACATTCCTCCAATGGCCCCAATCGTGCCCCGAATTTGGCCATAGCATTTACTGACACTGACAACAACGACAGCAACATGGGCGGAGGAAAAATGATAACGCCACACCATCATTTGGCGTTTAGTGGAATAAGACCAAGTGGGCCCCACATCCCTGAGTGATCAGGACCACTCATCGTTGCCATCTTGCAACACATGGGTAGCTGTTTCGAGTTCTTATAAGGACTACAGTAAACATCTCGTAGAAAAACTAATGCCAGGATCATCCAAAGTATGATTTTTATACGTGGCCAATCTATGACAAGAATGTCAAGTTGAACAGTTCAAATCATCCTGAAGATTTTGGGATAAGGTTTGGCTCTAAGTAAAGTTAGTTCAATCCTTTACGATGTGTATCAAGACGTTATGCTTGTCAATGAACGGTGTAGATGATTCACAAAGGTGGACTCCACTTAAACATTGGGAATATAATTTTCAGCAGAAAAATTCAGAATTTTATTTTATTTTATTTTTATTTTTTTAGGTGGTCATGATAATGGCAGACATCCACATCATTCTTGTACAAGACATTGGAGTTTTGAATTCGACGACACCATATAATTAACTCCATAATCATGCGGAGAGCAAAGAAAATATTTGAATTAATTAAATACATATTAGCTAGTGGTTAGAGAGATTAAGATCTGGATGAAATGGAGACTCATATTAGATTAATCAAGAAGAAAAGGACATCGTACGGTCAGAAATGAAACACAGACCTCCCTCTAGATGGAAGGGTTGCGATTGCTTGTTGAGACGAGATTGACGGTTCTGGGATCTTCGCTTAGTTTGCAGATATCGATAATCGTAGCTGAAACGTCTTTGTCGCCGGAGAGTTTCTTGTCAAGATGTAATCTTTTGATAGAGTTGATGGGAGCTGATCTTGGACCGTCGGTTACTGGAGGAGTGGATTGAACGGACGGTCGGATTGTGGGAGACTTGTGATGGGGTTTTGAACGCCGGAATGAGCTGAAAGAGGAAGAGGAGGTGGCTTCGTCGTCGGCTGAAGTCGCTGATTGTGCTCCGGTTGCGCAGGCCCGATGGGAAGATGAACAGCGGAGATCGTCCTGGATAACACGTGGAGAGCTCTTGCGATTAGATCCACCGACTGGTGATCTTAAGACGATTTTTTCAGCAAAGAGTTAGCAAAATTAGAAGCAGAGAAGATAAACCAGCAGAAGGAAGTGGCTGTAGGCAGATTTTTTCTGAAAAAATCCGGAGAAATACAGATGAAAGCAGGAAGAGAAGGAAGCCATAAGCATAACAGAGAAGTTACAAGTCTTCACAGAGAATCTTGAGCAGATTTTTCCACAGAAAATGAGAGAGAGAGAGAGAGAGAGAGAGAGAGAGAGAGAGAGAGAGAGAGAGAGAGAGAGAGAGAGAGAGAGAGAGAGAGAGAACAGCAAACCATTGGCGTCAGGAGGCGATCAAAGAGAGGATTTTTCACCAGAAGTGAAATTTGAAATCGGAAATTAAGAGGAAGAAAAGCAACAGAAGGAAATTACTGGCGTCTGTAGTCATCTAAAGCAGAAATTTTTCCTACATAAAATTAATAAAAAACGATATTGTGACTTTAGAAGCGATCTCGAGAGGTTTTTCAGCTAAAACAGCAGAAAAATGAAGAAATTATAGGCTTTTATGAGAAGCATCGGAAAAAAAATCGAAATTTGGAAGTAGATAAGCAAATCAAGAACAAAGTCGATCGAAACACCAAATCAAATCACCTGCGAACCCAGATCTGCATTTTCTCGCACTCGTTTCAACGAAACCGCCTTCGCTGTTCCAGAAGAAGACTCCTCGCTGCTAGAAGAACTCGCCCCCGGAGGCGGCGTAGAAGACGACCAAGGAACTACTTGATTATCTCCATCTTCTTCTACTTCTTCCTCTTCTCCTCCTTCTTCTTCCTCCTCCCCCTCTTCTTCTTCTTCTTCATCTTGATCATCTTCGCTTTCTCCTCCTTCTTCCGCCCTTTCTACTCTCTGTTGTCTCTGATTGCAGCTACTAACACATCTTTCGCAGACCGAAACTGTTGGACCTAGTTTTGCTCCGAGGGCCTTCCATGGCGTCGGAGATTGACAAACCTGACAGAGGAGATTTCTCGAATGTCTTGCTACCAGAAAGTTTGCAGAGTGCACTTTGGCATCGCAGTCCCAGCATAGACTTGCTTGATCGGACTCGCAGTACATCCTTGCAGGAAAATCGCACAGTTCACATTCCTTCATTGTTTCCAGATCTTCTTCTTCTTCTCCTGCTGTAAAAAATCTCTGCAAATCTTAGACTTCTTTGTCTTCCTTTTCTATTTCCTTGAACCGCAAATCCGGAGAAGAAAAGGAAAGGTAAGGCAAGTAGTCTAATTCTATAGAAATACCCCTGATTCTTATGCAGATTACGGTTGGGTTTCTTGTAGAGACAGACCATGTACAGGGGTATTTCAGTCAACTATGGTATTTAAGATTTCAACTTTGAGAAATGGTAGCTATACGAGCCTGTAAGGCGTGTTTCGAAGCGTCCTACCTAGGGACGATCTGACTCGTTCATCAAATTACTTTGTCTGTGATATTTTACAAATATGAAGATCAGAATGATTGTTCAATTCTAGGTTACTATATTTAAATAATTTGAACCGTTCATCTAATTACTCTATTTTTTAGGAGTTGTATTTATATCATTATTGTACAAAATTCTATCTAATCATCCAATCTGCATACTGAACCTCTAAACATCCAAAGCCGTCGGATCATCAACACTTGGGCCCTTCGTAGACAAGTGAGATGCTTTGCTCCTTTTCATCACAAGATTGATCAGATGAATTTGTTGGATCATCCCAATCGGAAGCAATTAGATGTACGTTTCCGATCATCCAAAGGTGTATGGATCATAGAAAACAGAGGCGCTTCCACAGCAGCACTACTTTGCATTGAGCACCCCCCTTCAAGAGAGAGGGAAACTCAACCAATTAAGTAAACATAAACCTAACTAGAGCCCACAGTGCCACGTGGCGACCTCCACAGCAACCGCTGTCTGCGTCGCAGGATATTTTCCCACTTGACTGACGTGGTGATGATCTGGCACCTCTGTGGCCAAGCAGTTTCCGCAAATACCACGTGGCAATGTCTCATCCACTCAAACTTCTTAAAGCCACGTGAGATCCACCTGCGCCGGAGGTTTTGCCAGCTATGTAGGTCCCACTCGAGTCCGGGATCTTGGCCTCTAAATCTCTGACGGTTTTACTTATTAGAATTTCATCAATATTTTATAAAAACGGAAATTTTATATTCTGTGGATAGGGAATCGCTGGAGTGGCCTGGTTTGTGTCTCGCTGGCGCTATCGTTGCCACGATCGAGTTCTGCCGCCTTCAATCCACGGCTGAGGTGGCACGAACCACGTGAGGAAGCTTACGTGGCAGCATTTGGAAAGTAATTGTGTTTACGTGTCGAAAGCTACATAATAAGCATACGAGTCGTAAAATATCTAGCAAATCTCTCGGTTTTGTTAGATTTAGCGAAATATCCGAGGAGATCACGTCCGGTTCGGACGCGTTCGCTCACAAAGAAGAGAAATTTCAAGACCTATTTGCACAAGTATTCGCTTACTGGTGGACCCAGGTACTTGCAATCAGCACCGCATATCTAGTGGGCCCTGCGTTAGAAAAAACTGTTGCAACACTCTTACATGGCGTTAGTGGGGCACACAGCTAAATGTGCATATGTAAACCATTTTATGGTGATCTAAGCTATTCATCTTGGCTCAAATGGACCTCTCTAAATGGTAATATTAATGTGGCTGATTTATCCTCTTTTATCATTACAACACGTGCTGCTCTGACTAATTATCCACCCTTTATCTTAGATGGGCCAGTCTTAAAACTTTCTCAACTCATAAAGTTCTAAAATAACTGGGTCTCAATTTGTTGGGGGTTAAGAACTTATTGTGAAAATTTTTAGTAAGATGGGGTCAAGAAAATAGGCTTATAGCGAAGATTTGCAAAGCAAGTCTCTCTCTTCTCAAACCTAATCCTTGGCCAAAGAAAATTGCAACTTAGTGACAATAAGAGACACCAATGTTGTGTGCAATAAACTATACTAATAATGGCTTTCAACAATATAGGACCATAGTTATAAGGTACTTCATTTTTATAATTTTTTAAGTACATCTGTTTTAATAAAAATATGTCTTTTTAGAGTTATTTCTATATTTTATGTTCAACATTCGTCTTTGTAAAATAAAAACTCTATTTTATTTTTTATTTTTTTTATGAATTTCTGTTTTTGTATTTGTTTCCAACATTCCAATCTTAAACTTTAAGTCTGTATGTAATAATATAAATATTGTTTAGGATAATGATGTTTTATATTCTTTGTAATAATATAACTTTATGCTTAAAAGTTAATTAAATGGGTAGCTATTATTGTCTCTTTTATTTTTACAGTTTTCAGAATTTGCAGTCTTTTTTAGTCCTACTTTTTGTGGGCCTTTTTCTATTTCTTTATTTTTTTACTTTTTCCCCAACTTCTCACTTTCTAACCGTAGACAAGAGTTTTACTTGTTTAATAGTGCTTGACATTGATCAAATCACTGACAACCCTGGAACCGAACATCTTATCTGGTTGACACCACTAAGACTTATTTCTCGAACCTTTCTGGTCATGAAATAAAATATTTTAAGTTGCTTCTGTGTAATATCATCTATTTTCCATTACCACAAAAGATTTAGTAAGCAAAAGGGGAGTCGCGATACAACAGTAAAAGTTATTGTTACGTGACTTTGAGGCCATGTGTTTAAGGTGTAGAATCAGTCCCTCGCAAAATACAAGATAAACTACCTACTATAAATCTTTGTAGTCTACCCCTTTCTCAAATTCCACATAGGTTGGGGCTTGGTGCACCCGAACTTCCCTTTTATTGAAAATTTGACTCCATATGCATGTTTATTGATGGAAAGTTTTGCATGATATAAAGTCTCCTCTCTCTCTCTCCCTATGTATGCATATTTATATCGTATATGTATGTATAGACCCAATTACACATACAGTACGTACGTATTCTACAAAGACCTGCACCCATAGCTATACTTGTGGTTCAGTTTGTTAGTTGGAAAGATGAATGATAAACATTAGAATAAGACAAGAATGGCATATGTGGGTGAGGGCGAAGGTAGAAGGTTCTCTTTATTGAGACAGTCCAATGCATGGCCCACCTTGGGGAGCGAACCTGGGCTAAATTCCAACGGCGTTTGCGAGTGGACCCACAAGCCATTGGCAATAAGTGTACGTACATAGGCATCTTCTGTATTGTGTGGCAGGGAACATGATATCATCGGATGGGAGAGATCAAGGTTTTATTCATTATGAATAAATATTATTAAAATCATAATATAATAGATAATAATTTTGCAAGGGGATGGGCATGGTTTGGGGGCCCTAATATTTGTTAGAATAACCAAAAAATAGAAGCTAGATAAAGCTAAGTAATTCATTTTCTTTTATTATCTTCATGAGCATTAAGGCAGATGAAAAGGCTTGTTTCTGCATCTCCTTTTTATTTTCTTCTTCCTTGGCTGTGGAAGTGGGACTGAGCTCTCGACCTCATTGGTGCGGTCCATGTGTCCTTGTCACCAGGTATTCGGTCAAACACCTGGATTAAATTTTTATGAATTATGATATTTGTCATGAAAAATACGAAATTAGGGTTGATCAAAGAGATAAATAGTCGATCAAATAATATCACTTATATAACTTACATAACAAAAGAAATTATGTGGTTCATAGTTCTAAAACTTCAAGAGTCAACTTGGAAAATTCATCTAGTTTACTTGACTCGATATCAAATTGATTTATTCATCACCCTTCAAATACATAATTATTTTGAGTGATAGAAAATTTTGACTCTATATGTATAAGTGAAGGTTAGGCAAGTTACTTGGGATATTTTAGTGTTGTTTTGGAGGTTTTGGGATCAAATGCTAGCAAAAACAAAGTATTTTTGTAATAGAGCAAGTCAATTCATATATATAAAGTGGGGATGCAAATATTTTCATTACACACCACTGCATTATTAAATTTAAAATTAATTTTTAACCTATTATTACTGGTTGATGTTAAACTTTGTGATGTTTTTTTTGAAGTATTTGGTTAGTATGAAACCCTCTTGGATACAGCTTATATCTATTCTACTATCCATAAGGGCAATAAGATTTTATCTGTACCATTCTCTGCAAACTGAAATTTTAATGTTGATATACCATTTTTGCAAAGTGACTTGCCTTATTAGGTCAAGATATTGAAGGAGTAAAAAAGTATTTTTGTAATGGAGCAAGTCAATTCATGAATAGATTTATATATATGAATTGACTTGCTCCATTACAAAAATACTTTGTTTTTGCTAGCATTTGAACCCAAAACCTCCAAAACAACAATAAAATATCCTAAGTAACTTGCCTAGCCTTCACTTATACATATAGAGTCAAAATTTTCTATCACTCAAAATAATTAAATGCTATTAAAAATCTTACTCTAGTTTTTTGGAGTCACTTTAATTTGACTAGACTCAACTCACTTTTGAGTTCAGTTAGAGATTTTGAGTTTTTAAACTATGATTTACGCCCTAGTTCTAGAACTCACAACTTGAGTCAAGAAACTTGTCTGGGCCTCTCTACTCTATAGCAAATTGATTAATTTAATAAGTCTGGTTGCTGCACAATAAAATTGCTTAAGTTGCTTATGATTTGAACAAAGAATGAAAGAACAAAAGATAACATATAGTAGTCACCTACGTGCCTAGTAGTTATTATTTGCATAAAAGATAAAATGTATGTATATATATGTGTGTGTAAAACTAGAAAGAATATTATTATGAATTTTGTTCTAAGTTTTGCTGAGTTACAAATGAGTCACTTTGAGTTAACTTGACTCCTCTAGCTTTTGAGCCGAGTTGAGTTTTTGAATTTTTAAACTATAGTTTTGACTAGGAATGTGCTGTACATAAAAGAAAATAAAAATAAAATTGAGCTTTATATGATAAAATAGGTGAAAGATTATATACCAGATTACCCCTATTTATGCTTCTAAATGCTTCCGGTAGTGCTGCATATATGTTGATCATCTGCATCAAACTTAATGAAGCTGACCAAGGTATTTTCAAACAGAATTCAAGACCAACTCAACATGATCACTGTTATTGCCATTATGGGCATGATACTTTTACCCTCTCCACAGAACATGTGTACCCATACACACACCAAAGTTGGTGTGACAATGCAGTCAACATATTATATAAGGCCTGAAAAATCATAATTTACTACTAATTTTACATATAAAAGACAAGTCTCAGTAGGTGTACACACTCAAAAGAAAATAAAAGAGTACATATTCAAATTTTCATGCTTGTTGAACCCATTTTTGTTAGATGTAACTCAGTCATAATGTTAGAAATAAATTGGATAAGCTAGACATCAAATTTCATTCCCATCGAATGTTTTTAAACTATGTTTCTTTACGTAAAAAAATTATGATCACGCATTTTTTTTAAATTTTCAAAGATTTAAGTGATTAGAATTGTTTAAATATATACTAGAGCATCATATATTTTTGTTAAGGATAAAAGGGAATTTTATAAAAAAAGATCGATGGAGGAGATCGAAGAGTGCAAACGCCACGTCTAATTTATAAAGTGGCAGTAGGACAGGACTTCTAGTTAGGCTCAACAAACCATGGAGGAATTGGGACACGCAACTAAGCAGAAGAAAAGGAACAAACTTTTAGGCTGTTCAGGTGGATAGGAAGGTGACGAGGTATGTTCTTTACCACTTGCGTGAAAAAGGAGGGTTCCTCTCTCTCTCTCTACGCCTACTTGCATATACATATAATTTATATAATGTGGGGCCTTTTGTTTGGTGATCCGAACGGTTCATCTACAGTATCTCAGTTTTAAATTTGAATGGTGATTGAATTTATTAACGATGAGGATCGAGATGATATGAGATTGCAAACCATCCAAAGGAACTTCTTTGATTGATGATTACGATTTAGCAAATCCCTTCTGGGTAAAAAATTTGTAAAAATCTCTCATCTTAGAATTCATCTATAGGATCTCATTTTGGATGGATCGTGCCTCAAAAGATTCTTCTACTGGATGGTTTTAAGACTCTCATAAAGTTAAAAGATGGTTAAATGGTAGAAAAATCTTGGCCATATTCAAAGGATTAGGATTATCCAGTACTCGAGATTTTGGGGGCAGGTCGATTGATCTATCCGATAAAGGCTTCACGAGGTGAATGGTTTGGATTAACATATGACAGGTTTCTTTTACTGTAGGTATAACCATTGATTGGTTTACTTTTACTGTAGTTTATTAGCTCGTAAGTAGACTCAGAAACTTATCTGAGCTAGTTTAACTCAACAGCATAACGAGTTGACTCAGGGTGCTGGTGAACGGCAGACCTCCCACATAGTGTACAAATCAAATGAGTTCTATTACAAACCACACTCGAGTTGGGTTGAGATGGATTAGCTCCAATTTTGAGTCTAATTGAGTTTTTGAACTTTAAAACAACTGTTTTACATAAACGCGCAGCTCCGGTGCACGAAGCTCCCATCTATGCAGGATCTGTGACAGAGGCAGACCAAAAGGGCCTATAGTAGACAGCCTTACCTTGCATTTTGGAAGAGGCTGATTCAACGCCTTAAAACAACTGCTTTACATGTGAAAAAGAAATGCAATTTATTGTTTTGGTATTTAGAAAAGCGATTTTACTTGCTTTCATAGAAACCATAATATCAGATGTTATGGGCAATCCATGTTCATGGGATAGACACAGTATCCTTATCAGAAAACCACAACGCACTTCCGCATTGTTTATATTTCTAGTCACAGACTCATAGTGCAAGCTGCAAAGTTATGCACACCCTAGTTATTGTTTGACGGATGGTCAATCGACCTGGATTTGTTTATGTTGAAAAAGGACACTCTTAGCTACTGGCTAAGGTTTTCGTCAAAAACCATTAGTAAGCCTCATCTTAATCCTACGCCTAATTACTAAGTAATGGCTAAAGTTATCTATATCCTCACTCCATAGCCTCTTCCTATGAATTCAAGAATCTTAAGCCTCTTTTGTTTGGGCAACACCAACCAAGGACAGCAAACCCTAAATTATGATTTTATTACTGGAGAAATGTATAAAATTAGGAGGGGAGTCTTGACGCAATGGTAAAGTTGTTTTCGTGACCTTGAGGTCATGGGTTCAAGGCATGAAAATAACCTCTTGTAAAAATACAAAATAAGACTGCATATTATAGACTCTTGTGGTATGCCCCTTCTTTGAACCCCGCATGCACAAAAACTTAGTGCACCACAACTGACCGTTTAGAAATGTATAGAATTACATGCCATATAGGCATTTTGAACCATATCATTATTGATGGTACAAAAAAGATCAGAAGGCGAGGAAGTGCGAAAATGATTTCCACAAAACGCTACTACATTTGCTTAGTATACGAGACTTTCCAATGCATAAACTTTTGAAGCAGATTCTTCATGATGTCGTGAAGAAGTGAAATCGACATCCGAGGAAGAATTGTACGCGTGTATTGACAGCTCTCCATAAACCATGGGAAAAATATCCATCGATAATGATGTTAACACTTCTATTGGTAGCTCTAAAACATAGATAATATTGTTTAAGAGTCCCAGGAGGAGTACACAAAACAGCAAAAAAGGAGGAACATTATCCGAATAATTTATCTCAGTCTTATGGTTGCCAGTGTCAGGGGATAAGATCACTACCCATGTTACAATTTTGTCAACAGTTAATATGTTATCCTTCTACCAAACAGCCTTAGTGGAAGGAGACAAGAAAGAGGCACTACTTTGTGCCCTTCTTCAGGTGTTGTTTGAGAAATACAGTACCACTGTAATACTAAGCTCAGTATAGGAGAATAAAAAAATACAAATAATTGAAATGAAAAAAAAAATCCCTACTTTTGGATCTACAAAGTTATCCACATCCTAGTTGCTGTTTAACGGATGGTTATTCGACTAGTTTTGTTTATGTTAAGAAAGGCCAAATGTTAAATTTTATTTATATTTCTAAAGTACATGAATGATTGACTTTAGGTCTGTTTCAAAATATTTTGGAGGGGAGCTTAAAGTTTTGAGTATTGTCTTTCTCTTTTAGGTTTTTCTAGAGTAGGGATCTAGAAGAAAGAATTTTGGGGAAAAAAAACTAACAAATCTAAAATTTGTATATGCATTGAGCTGGCTTGGGCTCATCCATTCCTTTATCTATTTTCTGAAATTTTATTATTAATTAATTACTAATTTACGGTATTTATTCCATTGTCATTTGAATGTGATTTAATTGTAATAAAATATGCCATTTTATATTTACCAATTATTTTTGCTTAATTAGCTACTGTTTGATTTTACCTAATGAGATATGTTTATGTTTTTCTAATCTCAATAAAAAGCGTTACTAATAAGGGTTACACACAACAAAAAAGAAGCCTATCATCTTTCTTTCTTGTTCGCTGCAATACTTCTATCTTTCTTTAAGAAGCAATATCAAATTTGAGTTTGCGCTTGCTGGGTTGAAAGTGCAGATCATCTGGCTAGCAGGTCATTTTTAAGCCGGGAGACATTCGCCAAACGTCCTGACTGCACCAACCAGAGAGGCAATTTAGCCTTTAGGAGTGTTCTAATCATGCTATGAGCGATAAGTTCCGCTCTTCTTAATCTTTTATTCATCTATCATTTACCCAACATCCAGAGCCGAAAAGATTTTTCAACACCAAACTTCTAAGTATTGGCAAAAGTTTTTGACAGAAACTATTAATGAACCCCAACTTAATCCAACGCCTCGTAACTGAGTATTGGCTAAACTAATCTACGTCCTTACTCCTAGCTTCCCTTCCTTTGAATTCAAGAATCTTAAGCTTCTTTTGTTTGGGAGCACTGGCTGGAGGCCGCTAACCCCAAACTATGATTTTCTTACTAGAGAAGCATGTAAACTTTTTCAACCACATTGATAATACAATAAATATCAGAAGGCCAGAGGGGAGCGCAATGTAAAGCTCCTGGGTATGCAAGATTTGGGGAAGGGTCGGACTACCAGGGTCAATAGTATGCAACCTTACCTTGCATTTTTCAACAGGCTATTTCTATGCCTTGAACATGTGACCTCAAGGTCACACGACAACAGCTCTACCATTGTGCCAAGGCCCCCCTTCGTTCTGAATCTAAGTATGTAACGAAGAATTGAAATCGATATGATCTGAAGCAAAATTGTACGCTTGCATTGGACAGTGCTACATAAGCAATGTAGAAAATATACACAGATAATGATGTTAACCCCTGCTATTGGCAGCTCTAGAACTAGATAATATATTAAGAAACCAAATCCACAATCATCGGTTTGTGATGGCTAGATCCACAGTCATCAGACGGTTATTGACTTTCATCCTACAATCATGCCTTGACTCATTGTAAATTATTGACTTTTTCCTCTCCAAAATTGTATATATATATGCAGGAGATGAATCAAATGTAATGAAGTCCAATTAGATTTTCTTACATGGTATCAGAACGGGGGCTTTCATTCTGGTTCAGCACCTCATTTTTGGTGAAGATCCACCGTCCAGTCCAACTTTTTCATTTTGGTTCAGCATCTCATTTTCAGGGTTTTTCTACCTTTCCTGTGAACCCCATCATCAACAAACCGGCTAATCTCAACGGCCTTCATTTTTTTTTAAGAAACTTGATCACTTCCAAAGCAACAATACCCACTGAGATCTTCTCTTAGACATTCTGTCAAACACTCGGCACAGTGATTCGCCACCATCCCATCCCATCCCATCCCAAACCAACCCATCACCTGATCTTATCTTATCTCAGATGTCACAGTAGGAACTAGTGATTTTTGGAAGTTGCTTTATCTGTTTGGGTTTTTTAGCTCCAACCTTGCGCAGCAATTGCATTTGCAACAGGAAACACCTCTTCATCATTTCCCTTGCCCACTTCAACTTCTTGTACAAAGATTTTTTTTTTTCCTAGTAGCGCAGCCACCATGCTATTACTTCGGCAGCAACAGTGCTACACAAACATGAGAATTCTTGCATAGTGGATCCTCTCTCCACCCAATGGTCTTCAAACCACACTCCAGCCCTCTTCTACGATAGATCGTATTGAAAGCCAAAACCTTCAGCGTAGTGGGGAACACAAATCAACGTTCTTGAAATTCCTCGTCGATGACGGAACTAGATTAATTTCCTACATAATCTGGCTCAACCACCTTGATTCCCCTATTTTTAGGCTAAGATCCTACCGATCTTCTGTTGTTGGCTCAGATTGCCGCTAATCAGGTTTCCAATCCACAACGATCTCGACCAAATCCTCAAAATCGGCAACCATTTCCACTTTGCCGCCGACTACACTCTCCCGATCTCTTGCGAAACTGCTTACCACTCGAAACAGAGGAATTTCTACGTTCTTTCTTTTTTGAAGATGCTTTGATAGCTTCCTTCCACTCCTCTGCTTCCTTCTTTTTCTCCTCTGTCTCATCACCAAACAGATCTAAGTCATCATCGTCTCCCTCTGGGGCACTCTTTAAAGCATTCTCAGTTGGGGCAGCTGCAGCAGAAGCCACTTGGCCACCAAATCTCACTCCAACAGCTTCACCAGGGAACCTTACACTAAGTATAAAAGCAACAGTTCCATACTCCCTACCCACATTGGAAAGTTTTTCACCTGGCTTCTTTGAAATAGCAGTGAAGATCTTGATATCATCTCTGGTGATTCCATCTCCAAAAATATAAGTTTTTCCTCAAAGGTATTCTTTGAGGGATTTGGGACCGGCTTCGTTGCGAGGAGAAAACTTCTTAAAAGTATTTTACAATTTTCAAGATAGCCAGGCCTTCCATCTAAACCACCCTCATAAAGCAACTTCCTCAGAAGCCACAACTTAGAGAAAAGACTTTGGCATAGATATCACAGGACGCAGAAGGGCTATCTTCATTCGGCAGTCCTACTCCAATGGAGTCACACCTAAATTATTCTTCTTATTCATTCATACATCAATCATTCACCAAATCAATTGTTGACACCAATGGCAGAAAGAAAATCTCATATTTCAGTCACGACTGAGGCCAACAGGTACCATCATTCTAATTAACTTGGACTTGTCCTTATTACACAGCCATTAAATGAAGACAACTGTGGTACTTGGAGCCGTGCCACGCTCATGGCCTTGAGTATTAAGAACAAAGAAGGTTTTGTTACTGGTACTATTCCACAACCACCAATAACATCCACTATAGAGTTTCAACAATGGAAACGTTACAACAATCTTATAAAGGCATGGCTTTTTAATTCTATCTCACATGAGATCGGAGCAAGCATAATATATAATGAAAATGCTCATGACATGTGGTCCGACTTGAAGGAGTATTTTTCACGAACCAACAATGTTCACCTCTTTCATATTGAAGAAACCATTCGTGATTGTAGGTAAGACAACAAGACTATTTGCAACTATTATACTAAGCTAAAAGGACTCTGGGATAAACGCGAACACTATCTCCAATTCCAACATGCACCTGTGGTGCTATAAAGGAAGTTTTACAGTTTCAGCTAAGTCAAAAGACTATGAAGTTTCTCATGGGTCTAAATGAGGATTAAGCTGCGGTCAGAAGACAAATCTTACTTATGGAACTACTTCCTACAGTAAACAAGGCTTACTTGCTTATTCTTCAGGATGAAAAGTAGCGAACAATATCTAAATCAAGTACTTCAGTGACAGACATTTTAGCATTTGTCGTGAGAAGTAAACCAGGAAATTCTGGTAAAAATTCCACACTTAAATTTTTTAACTTGAAGCGTAGAACCTGTGATAGAATGGGTCATAACTCAGCAACATGCTGATCACATCTTAAGTGTAATTATTACGACTCCAAAGGTCACACTATTGATGCTTGCAGTAAGCTACAAGGTAAACATTCAACTAAAAAACTAAACAAATAGAGCATAAAAATTTTATCTTTAAAGCCAATTATGCTAATGGTGGTATGACAACTCAGAAATCCTTCACCCTCACATCAAAACAGTATCAAGGTTGGATAGAAATTCTTAATAGTCATAAACAGAATTCCATGGCCAATCATGTCCCTAATACATCTTCCACAAGTGATCTCTCAAGTACATTTTTTTGTGCTTCTATTTCTTACAAAAAAAAGTGTTGGATTCTTGACATGGGAGCAACTGATCACATGGTATGCTCTCCTGATTTCTTGATTAAAAATTGTCAAGTCATCAATTGAAAGGTGCAACTGCCCAATGGAACAATGGCTACTATCACACATACATGCAACATTTCCTTTGATGGTTTCACATTACATGATGTGCTTTGTATTCTATCCTTCCAACTAAATTTAATCTCCATTAGTAAGCTTGTTCATAGCTCCCACTATATTCCTACATTTACTAATGATGCATGCCTACTACAGGACCATCGATCGGGGAAGATGATTGGAACTGGAATTGAACGAGGAGGACTATACTATCTTGATACTCTATAGAAAACTTCATGCAGCTCAGTCATCACCTTGGTACCTTACCCTTAACATCTTTGGCACCAACGTCTTTATCATCCTTCAAACAAGATTCTTCATGTACTTTTTCCTTTCATCACAAACAAATATTCCTATAACAGTACTAATTGTTTAATATGTCTATTAGCTAAACAAACTTGTTCCCCTTTTTTGTTAAGCTCTATTCACACTCACACACCTTTTGAGCCCATTCATGTTGATATATGAGGAGGATATCATATTCTTACAATCAATGGGGTACGATATTTTCTTACAATTGTTGATGATTATACTTGCTGCACATGGGTCTATCTAATGCATCATAAATCTAACACCTAAAAATACATCATCACATTTGTTAATCTTGTAGAGACACAGTTTTCTCTAAATGTTAAAACTATTAGTAGTGATAATGGCCCTAAACTTACCATGACAAAGTTTTATTCTGATAAAGGGATCATCCATCAAAATAGCTGTGTATCCACTCCACAACAAAATGGAGTGGTTGAATGAAAACATCACCACCTTCTTAATATGGTACGAGCCTTGCTATTTCAAGCTAACTTTCCTAAACATTTTTGAGGGAAGCTATCTTAATTACCACATATCTCATCAATCGAACACCTAATCCGATCCTCAAAAACAAAACTCCCTTTGAGGTGCTTTTTTAGAAACTGCCAACATACGATCATCTATGAGTTTTTGGATGCTTATGTTTTGCTTCAACATATCACCATCACCATACGATACATCTTTCATGGATATCCATATGGTGAGAAAGGTTATCAACTTTACGACTTATCGCAGAATAAATTTTTTGTCTCCCGAGATGTTGATTTTCATGAAACAATTTTTCCTTATCCATCCTCTTCTCTAAACACTCCTCTAGTGCTTCCTTGTACTCAATCATCAATTTATGATGACGATTCTGACAATGAATCTCCGTCATCAAATAATCCATCAGCATCTCAATTGTCTCCTTCACAAAACCATTCAAATTTATCTTCTTGATTAACACGCACCACCAAAACACCTAGCCATCTGCGTGAGTATCATGTTGGGATTCCTCTTCCTTCAAGAAATGTTCCAACATTTAACTCAAATTTGGTAAACATTGCTTATCCATTATCTAATGTACTTTCCTATAAGAGATTATCAACAAAGCACCGTGCTTTCATTGTTTCTCTTTTAGTTGAGAAGGAACCACATACTTTTACAGAGGCAGCTCGTGACCCAAAATGGTGCCTTGCTATGCAACACGAACTTGTTGCTCTTGAAGCAAATAAGACTTGGTCACTTCAACCTTTACCTCCTGGCAAAAGACCCATTGGATGTAAATGGGTCTACAAACTCAAATTCAAACTTGATGGAACTTTTGAGAGATACAAGGCCTGCGTGGTCACAAAATTATACAATCAAATCAAGGGACTCAATTATCATGAGACTTTCACTCTAATTGCCAAACTTGTGACTGTTTGCCTCTTTCTTGCTATTGCATTCATCCAAAATTGGCATCTCTATCAACTTAATGTCAATAATGCCTTTCTACATGGCGACCTTCATGAAGAAGTTTGCTCAGACAAAAGTGGGGGGACACGTGTTTGCAAACTCCACAAATCCCTCTGCAGTCTCAAACAAGCTTCTCGCCAATGGTTTATAAAATTATTAATTGCTCTTAAGCAAGCTGGCTACTAATAATCAAAAGGCAATTATTCATAATTCGTCCTATCCCAAAATGGTAAAATCACCACCCTTCTTATTTATGTTGATGATGTCATCCTAGCAGGAAACAACCTTCAAGATATTGAAGATACTAAGTTATTCCTAAAAGCTTGTTTTAAATTGAAGGATCTAGGACAATTAAAATACTTTCTAGGCATTGAAGTTGCTCAATCCAATAAAGGCATTACTCTTTCACAACGAAAGTATGCTCTTAAAATCCTTGAAGATACTGGATACCTAAGTGCTAAACCAATCTCATTTCCTATGGAACAAAACTTGTCTCTCAGCAGATTTGAAGGTGAATACATCAGTAATCCTTCTTCATATCGAATGCTTGTTGGACGACTAATTTATTTGACCATTACAAGGCCAGATATTACTTATGCTGTGAACATCCTGAGCCAATTCATGGACAAGCCACAAGTTCCGCATTTAGAAGCATCTCATTACATCTTATAATATATCAAACATGCACTAGGGCAGGGAATTCTTCTCTCTTCAAATAGCCAAATTCAATTAAACGCTTTCTGCGATGCAGATTGGGCTAGACGTCGTGATACTCGATGTTTTGTTACTGGATACTACATATTTCTTGGAAAACCAAAAAGAAAACTATTGTATCGCGGTCAAATGTAGGAGTAGAATATCGATCAATGAGTACTACTTATTGTGAGATTGTTCGGTTGAAGTATATTCTACAAGACTTCGGCATTAATCATCCTTGTCCTGCCAATTTGTATTGTGACAACCGAGCAGCACTCCATATTGCTTCAAACCTAGTCTTTTATGAATGAACGAAGCATATTGAAATTGATTGTCACCTGGTACAAGAAAAAATTCAAGACAGACTAGTGAAGCGAATCCATATACATACAACATATCAACCAGCTTACATCTTTACAAAACCCTTAAGTTCTTTACAATTCTCAACTTTACTCAACAAGTTAGGAATTATTGATATGCATTCCAAACTTGAGGGGGAGTGTTAAGAAACCAGATCCACAATCATCAATTTGTGACAGCTAGATCCACAATCATCGGATGATTATTGACTTTCGTCCTACAATCTTGGCTTGACTTATTGTAAATTATTGACTTTTTCCTCTCCAAAATTGTATGTGTGTGTGTGTGTAGGAGATGAATTGAATGTAATGAAGTCCAATTAGATTTTCTTACAGAGTAGATAAAACAACCTAAAGCTAGGAACATTATCTGAATAATTTACCTAAGTCTTATGGTTGCCAGTGTTAAGGGATAAGATCACTATTCATTCACAACTTTGTCCACAATTATTTTCTTGTCCTTCTACTAGACAGTCTCTGAGGAAGGAGACGAGGCAAAAAGGATCATTACTTTATGCCTTTCTTCAAGTGTTGTTTGAGAATTATTTAATCTGTAGTTCTAATATTCATGAGTTGACTCAAAAACTTATCTAAGTTACTTCAATCAGTATCAGCCAACTATCTCGACAAGTTGAGTCCTGCCTAGAAAGCAGTGTTCAAAGTCCACATAGATTATCCTATATATCTCACTTTATCCAGCTATAAATTCTGCATGGTTAATTTCATATAATTCTAGAAGCTGCAAAAATAATTATGACTTGATTTTCCCTCACCAACTGGTGTGATTTTTATTCTCCAAAATATCAAAAGTCAGAAAATTAAGATGAATGGTCTAGATCAGCTAAAGATGCGTCTCATTATGTAAAAGAATTCGGTGCATGGTAACTTTCAGTTAAGAAGGGAAGCCTTGGTGCAACGGTAAAAGTTGTCGTCTTGTGACTTTGAGGTCATAGGTTCAAGGCGTGGAACACCTCTTATAAAAATACAAGGTAAAGCTGCATGCTATAGGCCCTTGTAGTCTGCCCCTTCTCCGAACCCTGTGTAGGCGGGAGCTTCATGCATCGGGGCTGACTTTCTGTGCCCTTCTACACGGGATGCCTCACCATGGCATCCCTCGTTCACATGCATATTCTTTTCTTGCTCACGAAAGGTTCTGTTTAGCTTAGTGTGGGATTATAAAGCCTCGATCCGTGAAACTGTCAGAGACATGCAAAATCCTCAAGTATCCACCAATCCTCTTCCTCACTGGAACTGATTTCAGACTTCCGATCGATTTGGATTCCTCGTATCTGACAGTGCATATCGATTCGATTTGTGTACCTCCAATCGAACGGCGGGTACCTTGCTATCTCCACCTTCTAGATCATCTGAACAGCATTGTCTTTCTGAGATGGATACGAAATTCAAAGCGATGCTCAACTTCCTTTAACCTTGCCACATTTTAGTCCATTCCTCCTTCCTAACACTTCCTATCAATTTCATAAAGAACCCTCTCAAATAGCATCCGACGTTCGTATGAAGAGGTAGAACTGGGTGTAATCGATGTATCTTCCTAAGGAAGTTCTATCTCGTTGCTGATTCGCGATAGCATCGAATAGTAGATTTGGCATCGGCTTCATGGCATTCCGAGCCCACTCCGATCGAATAATATTGAAGATAGAAGATCCAACGTATGCCAGTACACTGCCATGCTGCTAGTTTAATCCACCAGGATAATGTGGGAGTCCTGATAGAAGATCTAGCCATACCTTTGTTCCGGTAAGTTTCCAATCTAACAAACCGAAATGGAACTCTGGAGGCATATCATGCATGTACACCTTCAGAATTGATTTGCTTGGATTGTTTTTCTTGAATTCTTCTTCTTCAAGTTCATCCTCCTTATTGGGCGGAGATGCAATCGGAATTTTTAATGGTTGATCACTGTTTTGATATTGGAATGGAATATTTTCATTGGGTATCAAAGGAATTAAGAGCTTATTCGGTATATTGATGAACTGAGGCTGATTTGTAGACTCCATGAATAAACAAGAGAAGATGAAGAGAAGCGTGGTGACTGTGAAGAAATGGATTGGACAAACTTTGGGATAGGAGTAGAAGGCAATCTGTGCTCCTGTCAGCCATAAAGAACTCTAAGAATTTGAAAATTACCCGGACGAGATCATTTTGTCTTCTAAAAAATATGGGTGCTAGCCTACCATCAAAAGAATAGTAGAAGATCAATGATTTTCATAAGAAAATCACATCGTGCCAGTGTTTTAAATACAAAAAAGCCTATTCAGTTCATTCAAATGAGCCTCTAATTACATCATGTTCCCAGCGAAACAAAAGGAAATTTAATCCAAAAATAAGGATTGGATGTGTTCCCAAAAAACATAAATACATTGTAAGGTTGTTAAGTGTTCAATTTTGGTCAAAATACCCCTAATTTAGTGTTTGATTAGAGCATCTAGACCATTAAAAAGGAGGAGGATCTTGCGTCAGGTGCCAGCCGGCAAGGGGGAAGTTGAAGATGATTCTATTATTTCTTTCTTACAAATTAATATGCATTTGTATATTAGTTTGTGAGGAAGAAATGAGAATCATCTCCAGCTTCTTAAAAGATGGCAACCCTTGTATCAGGTAGCCAAAGAAGGGAAGTTGAAGATGATTCTATTATTTCTTTCTTACAAATAAATATGCATTTGTATATTAGTTTGTGAGGGGAGAAATGAAAATCATCTTCGCTTTCTTAAAATATGGCCACCCTCATGCGTCGGGTAGCTGTACCAAGAAGGGTGAAGTCAAGATGATTTTAATGATTTTAATGATTGTAATGATTTTAATGAAAATCATCTTTAGCTTTTAAAACTATGGCAACCCCAACATGACATGAATCGAAATATGAAATTCGCTCAAGCTTAGGGCGTTCCCCATAAACAGCCTTGTTACATCGGATCCCTGATGCGGTGAAAAATAGGCAAGGGTTGCTAGGCGTTCTCCCGTATGGACGCGCTTACGCGGATCCCAGTGTAGTAAAAATGGGCAAGGGCTGCGTAGCGTCCCCTCGGAAGCGACGCCCGCATCGAGAACCTGTGTGCAAAGGTGAAAAGTGGACATGGGTTCATACCATGGAGGTCGAGAAAGGCGATAGTAAATAGGGAATCTCCAAATCATAAGATTCGCATCGCTACATGGAATATAAGGACATTGACAGGTAAGAGTTTGGAGTTAGTAAATACAATAAAACGTAGGAGAGTCAACATCGCTTGTATCCAAGAAACCAAGTGGAAAGGAGCTAAAGCTAGAGAAATAGATGGGTATAAATTATGGTACGTAGAAAAGGAAAATAATAGAAATGGCGTGGGAATAATAGTGGATAAGGAATTAAAGGATAAAGTTGTGGACGTTAAAAAGAATCACATAGAATTATAATAATAAAAATGATTCTAGGAGAGCAGATTTTAAATATTATAAGTGCATATGCACCACAAGTAGGGCTACAAGATATAATTAAGAGACAATTTTGGGAAGATATGGAGGGAGTCATGCAAGAAATTCCCAATACTGAGGGAATATTTATAGGAGCAGACTTAAATGGCCATGTAGGAAAAGATAAGGAAGGATATGATAGAATACACCTGAGGGTATGGTATAGGTGAACGAAACGAGATGGGAGAGAATATCCTCGATTTTGCTTTGTCATATAACCTATCCATTGCAAATACACTCTTTAAGAAGAGGGATGAACACTTAATAACTTTTAAAAGTGGACTTCATAAAAGCCAAATAGACTTTTTTCTACTTAGGAGTAATGCACGATCTATATGTAAGGATTGTAAGGTGATATCCTATGAGAGTTTAACCTCACAACATAGGTTAATGGTTATGGATATTCATATCAAAAGATGGAGTAAAAAGAACTGAACTTAATACACATCCAAAAACTAAGTGGTGGAACTTAAAAGGAGAGAAAATAACCTCATTCAAAAATAAGTTGATGGTAGAAGGAAATTGGAATTATGAAATGAAGTAAATACCATGTGGACTAATATGGTAGTCCATTAAGAAAGTGGCAAAAGATGTCTTAGGCGTATCTAAAGGTAAAAGGCTATTAGCAAAGGAAACATGGTGGTGGAATGACACAAAGGCAAAAAGCTATTAAAGAAAAACGAATGCATTTTAAAGCATGGCGAAGATTAGAAATAATGAAAAATATGAACAATATAAGAATGCTAAAAATGTTGCTAAGAGAATAGTAAGTGAGGCTAAACTTAAAGCATATGATGAGCTCTATAATAGACTAGGAACAAGAGAAGGTGAGAAAGATGTGTTTAAACTTAAAGGTAAGAGAGAATAGAAGAGTAAGGACTTAGAGCATGTTAGGTGCATTAGAAGCGATGATCAAAGGGTATTAGACAAACACGCTGAGATCAAACAAAGGTGGGAAATATACTTCCAAAAATTGTTAAATGACAATGGCCCTAAGAATATAGGAATTGAAAATACTATAAATCTAAATAACACTGGATATTATAGATATGAACGTAGGATTAGAATGCTTGAAGTAAAAGAGGCCTTGAGAAAGATGAAATCAGGAAAGGCCATGGGGCCTGATAGTATACCAATAGAGGTTTGGAAGCATATGGGAGATATTGGGGTAGTTTGGTTGACCAAGTTATTTAACAAGATTATAAAATCAAAGAAAATGCCTGATGAGTGGAGGAAAAGCTCTATTGTACCAATCTATAAGAATAAAGGAGACATTCAGAGCTGCATTAATTATCGAGGGATCAAACTTATGAGCCACACCATGAAACTTTTTGAAAGAGTCATTGAGAAGAGGCTACGACATGAAACAAGTGTATCGGAGAATCAGTTTGGTTTCATGCCTAGGAGGTCTACCATAGAAGCGATTTTCTTACTAGGACAATTAGTAGAGAAATATAGGGAGAGGAGAAAAGACCTACACATGGTCTTTATTGACTTAGAGAAGGCTTATGATAGAGTCCCTAGAGAGTTAATATGGAAGGTGTTAGGTGTTAAAGGGGTTTCTCAGGGGTATATAGACATAATTAAAGATATGTATGAGGGAGCAGTAACAAATGTTAAGACCACTAGTGGCGTGCGGTGATTTTCCCTGTCCTTTGCTCGGATTGCACCAAGGATCGGTATTGAGTCCATACCTTTTCACATTAGTTATGGATGAGTTAACAAAACATCTGCATGAGGAGATTCCCTGGTGCATGCTATTTGCAGATGATATAGTCCTACTTGATGAGACAAGGGAGGGTGTCAACATAAAGCTAGAGCTATGGAGAGAAGCATTAGAATCAAAAGGATTTAAAATTAGCCCAACTAAGACAGAATATATGGAATGTAATTTTAGCAAGGAGAATAGGAGTGGAGCACCAGTCAAGATTGATAACCAAGAGGTCCCCATGAGAGATCACTTTCGATACTTAGGATCGTTGATCCATGAGAGTGGAGAGATTGAGAGGGAGGTTACCCAGAGAATCCAAGCGGGTTGGAACAAATGGAGATGTGCATCGGGGGTTTTATGTGATCGACGGATGCCACTCAAACTAAAGGGAAAATTCTATAGGATGGCTATAAGGCCGGCCATGCTATATGGATCAGAGTGTTTGGCAGTTAAGGAACATCATACTCATAGGCTGAGTGTTGCAGAAATGAGGATGTTGAGATGGATGAGTGGTAAGACAAAAAAGGATAGAATTAGAAATGAAAATATTAGAAGAAATTTAGGGATAGTACCAATAGGTAACAAGATGAGGGAGATTAGACTTAGATGGTTTGGACATGTTCAAAGGAGGCCAACAATGGCACCAATTAGAAGGAGTGAGGCAATACAAGTTGAAGGTTCTGAAAGGGCAAGGGGAAGGCCCAAAAGAACGTGGATAGAAGTGGTGAGGAAAGATTTAAAAACTTTGGGACTAAATGAAGCCATGGTATTTAATAGAGTGGAATGGAGGAATAAGATTCATGTGGCCGACCCCTAATTGGGATAAGGTCTTGATGATGATGATGATGATTTTACATCAAATATTTTATTTTAGCTTTAATTGGCCATCCAACCGTTGAATTGTAAAATTTAGTGGTTAGATGACTATTAAAGCTAATGAACAGTTTAGATTGCGCTAATTGGGTCATGTGCATTGCAGATCGGTCAACTCAGGCGTGGACGCTCCAGGTCGAATCAAGGATACAAGATGGAGATCAGATGAAGTTTCATGGAAAAAAGTGGATTTTGAAGAGTCCTAAGACAGAACAAAGTTTAAGACTTGCAGAGTTCTAGTAAGTCTAAACTTCTAGTGGACTCCACTCTCTCTAATCTCTCTCATCTCTCCTATCTTATCTCTCCTATCTCTCTTCAATCTCCCTTTCCCTCTCTTTCACGTCTCTATCTCTCACTCTCCTTTTTATACCTCTTCCCCTCTCTCTCCAAAAATGGTTTTTTTCCCCTCTTAGGAGGGTGGGCGCTGGCTGAATTTCTGCCTCTCCACTCACGATTCCTCACTTCTCCTCTTTCTCTCTCACCGCAACCCTTCCTCCTTTCTTCTTCTATCTCAATCCCCTTTCTCTCCTTCCATCTCTCTCGATTTACAGCTACTACTTTCTTCTCCTTCTCTCTATCCTGCCCAAATTTTCCCATCTCGTTCTAAGTCTCGATCTCGGGTTTCACCTAGCATATACCACCGCCTAGCACTAACGTCTTCGGCGTCCTCTATTCAAGAAACCACCGGTTGTGCATTGCTCAGATCGCACCAATCATCGGATCTACACCTCAGGCAGCCTGCCCCATCAGCGTCGTCGGCCTGGCATCTCGTGCTCCATTTTCCCAAAAGCCTACCTTTTTCCCAAGTTTCTCCACCTCCTTCCCATTCTCCCTCGTCCTCTCAGATGGCACCTATACCAGTCACCGGCCAGCATCATTACCCAGACAAGCACCAGTAGAAGCCCTCTTCACCGGTGATCTGTGTGCACAGGGTCGCCCACACAGCCCAGACCCATCCGGACGATCCTGGGGAAGACAACCCAGAACGGGTTTTTCCCCAGATCCTCCTCCTTCCTCGATTTCTTCTTCCTCCCTCCTTCTTCTCTCTCTTCCTCTTCGGTTGGACCAGTTGGCGATAGGTGCGTGACACACCTGGGCTGGCTGGCATCAACCCCTTTCCCCCCTTCTCTGTCTCTCTCCCTCTCACTTCTCTTCTCCGGTGGTCTTCTCTGAGTCACCAGACGTCAAGGTTTCTCCCATCTTCCTTCTCTCCTTTCCTCTCCTCCTTCCTTTCTTCCTTTCTTCCTGTTAAGTGTTCAATTTTGGTCAAAATACCCCTAATTTAGTATTTGATTAGAGCATCTAGACCATTAATTTTAAGATTTTACATCAAATATTTCATTTTAGCTTTAATTGACTATCCAACCGTTGAATTGTAAAATTTAGTGGTTAGATGACTATTAAAGCTAATGGATGGTTTAGATTGCGCTAATTGAGTCCTGTGCATTGCAGATCAGTCAACTCAGGCGTGGACGCTTCAGATCAAGTCATGGAAATCAGATGGAATTTGAAGAATCCTAGTATAGGACAGAGTTGAAGAATTGCAGAGTTCTAGCAAGACTAGAATTCCAGTGGACCCCACTCTCTTTCTTATCTCTCTTACCTATCTCCTCTTCCTTCTCTTTCTCCTCTCTTTTCTCTCTTATCCTTCTCTCATGTACGTCTCTCCCCATCTCTCTTTTAAAAACACCCTTCTTCCTTCTCAAAAGGACGTTTTTGCTTCTAGGGGAGGCTGGCTAGCTCACCTTTTCCACCTCCTTTTTCAGCTTCTCTCTCTCTCTCTCTCTCTCTCTCTCTCTCTCTCTCTCTCACTCTCTCTCTCTCTCTCTCTCTCTCTCTCTCTCTCTCTCTCTAACCATTCTCTTCTTCTTCTCTTCACGCCCCTCTAGGCTGGACGTAGGAAGGAGGCAGATGACCCCCCCATTCCCTGCTTCCTCCCTCTCAACACTCTCTTCTCTCTTACTCTCTCTTTCCCACACCCTCACTTCTCGTTTTCAATCTTTGTTACCCGCTCACTCTCCCTCCTATTCCCTCTTCTCTTCCACCTATCCATGCATCGCCTCTGCCAGTCCACAGCCCAGACGCCAATCGACCCCCGTCGCGCCTCCACTTCCAGAACCGGACGGAGCCCAGACCAAACACGCACCCAACAGCCCAGATCATCTGTTGCTCTGGACCGGCAACCCTCCACCGCACTGGACTGCTTAGATTTCTAGCACCGCTCTCGTCTCTGTCTCTCTTTCTCTCGTGCTCCTCTAGCACGGACCCCCCACTCACCGCACGAAGCTACCTTCCTCTCTTCCCTCTGGTTCCTTCTCTCTTTTCCAGGCGATCGACGCCCAAACAACCCAGTCCAGGCGTTGGCCTTCTTCCTCGTCATTGGATTGCGATTGGGTTTTCTCCCATCTCTTCCTTCTTCCTTCTTCCCCCTCCTTCTCCGGCGGTCCTTCTTCTCTTCACCGGATTGCCCAGTGAGAATTGGGTTTTCTCCCCACAGGTTCTCCCCTCTTCCTCTCTTCCTTCTCTTCTTCCTCTTCTCTCCTTCTTCCTTCTTCCCCTTCTCAGGTTTTCATTGTTTTTTCCTGATTTTTTCGTGAAAAACAAGAGACCCCCGAAATTCTGGATCTGCCCCTAGCAGATCTCAGGAATTACATTTGTGTCCCCTTACAGATTTTGGAAATACCATCTGTGTCCCCAAAAGAATTACATCTGTGTCCCCTGGCAGATTTCAAAAATACCAATTGGGTCTCCTATCTAATACCAAATGTGTCCCCAGACTAATTCCATGTGTGTCCCCGATTTAATTCCAACTGTGTCCCTGTGCTATTTTGGTTTTACCTTATCTTCATTCTGACTATTCAGGGACAGTGCAATGCAAGACAGACTATTCAAGGACAGACTAATTCAAAGACAGTGCAATCCAAGGACAAGCTTATCCAGGACGCATTTTAGTTTTATTTTCTGTTTTCCTTGGAATAAATATTTGTGAACATTGGAATAATTGAATACATCTTGATTTTAGTTTATTTCTAGTATATTTTGTGTTTTTATTCTTTTAGTTGAATTTTATTTAAAACTCCATCATTTTAAATCAAGTCCTCGTGGAATCAACCCGTATTTGCATAGTTATACTACAATAGCCCGTGCACTTGCGGTTAAACAATCAACACTTCCTTCTCTTCTTCCTCTTCTCTCCTTCTCCCTTCTTCCCCTCTTCCGGTTTCCATCATCATTTTCCTGGTTTTTTTGTAAAAAACTAGAACCCAGGGAAATTCCGGATCTGCCCCTGGCATATCTCAAGAATTACATCTGTGTCCCCTGGCAGATTTTGAAAATTCCATCTGTGTCCCCAAAAGAATTCCATCTGTGTCCTTGATTTAATTTTAACTGTGTCCCTGTGCTATTCTGGTTTTACCTTATCTTCATTCTGACTATTCAAGGACAGTGCAATCCAAGGACAGTGCAATCCAAGGACAAGCTTATCCAGGACGCATTTTAGTTTTATTTTCTATTATCTTTTGAATAATTAATTATGCAAATTGCAAAAATTGAATAAAGTTGGATTTTAGTTTATTGTTAGTTTATATTCTTTTATTAATTAAATTTTATTGAAAACTCCATCATTTTAAATCAAGTCCTCGTGGGATTGACCCGTACTTGCATAAGCTACACTACACTAGCCCGTGCACTTGCGGTTAAACAACAACAAAGGTTGATTCTCATAAAAACAAGGAAAATTATCAACCATATATAAGAGTAGCGGAAACCGTGAAGAACCTTACTATCTACCTTTGAGAACTTCAATACGAGACAAAAAAGGGACCAAAATATCAAAGCAGTAGAAACACCCAACGTGAAAGAAAGTAGACACAAGATAATCCAAATCTCAGTTCATCACAGCATAACAGAAACCAATTAACAAGTTCTGATGACTCGTGTTTTATGTTAATGGCGAAGTAGTTCTAATGCCAAGTTAAGAAGGAACAAACACTTCCACGTCTCTTCAACGATAACATTGAAGTCTTGCAAAATGCAAGGTAAGACTGCGTACTATTGAATCTTGTGGTCTGCCCTTTCCAGAACCTTACATACAAGAGAGCTTCATGCACCAAGGCTGCCCTTTAACCAATTCAAAACCCCCCGTTTGATCCGCAAACGTGAAACATAATAATATGATGAAGAATGCTACAGTCAGAAGCCGCCACATAGTAAGCTGCCGATGGCTTTTACATGAAGGATGGGACCCATTGATCTGAATTTTTGGCTTTGGACATTTGCTAGGCCAAAATTCATGCCAATTGGACAATACTATTCTAGCATCATAGAGACCACATGGTAAGTTGCATGTTTTCAATTGGAAAATATTAGCAGTTTAAAGAACAAAGTAGGGCCTACTCTTTGCAATCATATATCCAAGCCATGTTGCATGCTAAGCCATGCTACGGATTGGCCACTCACCTAACCGCTAACCCATTTAATTGCTCTAGTCGATTGATCGGTGCCCTCGAATGCAATCTTTCATATCATCAACGAAACCAGCTCATATCAGAGGTATGTAATCATCGAACATCGCATAACTTTATCACGTACTAAACCATGACTTATTCTACTAGATGGATGGTTCATCGAAATAGCAGATTCCACTTGGCTATATATTGACCGCTGATATTTTCCAAGTGGAAAGATTTTATCTGCTCGTTCCTACGAATCATACCCAACAGCTTGATTCGGACCTGAAAGTGAAGCGGAAATACAACTGTCCCTTAATTTGTCCCCATAAGTAGGTTTGCAACTCTTATCAGTTTGACTTTTACCACGTTAAATACAGCAGGTCCAACTGCGTCGGTGCTTCATTTTGCCGCTCGATCACCATTCGACGGTTCATACTCGCGATATACTAACTTTTGAGCTTATATCTAAAACTATCTGCCAAAGGATTCATTATATTAGTAGGGTCAGCGTCCCAACGACCTTTTGAAAAGAGAAGTAGCAAGCATTGTAACTCTTTCATACCATATTCAGTTTTCTGGCTATCCATTCTTCCAAGTTCCTTTAGATTGTGGAACGCAAATTCCTACGGAGATGTGCGGTAGAAGGTGGCACTGGCTCTCTTCTACTTCATTGCTTTGTCTTACTTATTATCTCGATGGAGACCAAGCTCTCTAGAGCAGCTGATTCAATCACTCCAGGTCAATCTCCATATGGAAACCAGACAATAAGCTCTGAAGATGGTAACTTCTAACTGGGCTTCTTGTATAGAAAGGTCTCTTAACAAACAACAGCTTGGCTGGCAAACAGACAAACACCTCTCACAGATACTTCTCACAACTATATGATCATATGGAAATTTGGTCCTTATCTACAAGTTGAAACGTGTAAATTGGCCGACTAAGTCGACTATTGAAGCTCCAAATTCTACAGTCACAGTGCTTCTGGACCCTGGAAATCTTGTTTCGAGACACGGGTTGAATTCCTCTATGTTTATTTGACAAAATTTCGATCATCCAACTGATACATGGCTACCTGGACCTCATTTGAGATAGAATAAAATCACTGGAGAAATGCAGAGATTTACTTCATCGAGGAACTACATCACCCAGCTCCTGCGTCTTTTCCATAATGAGATTGACCCTGCAGGAAGCAGTCAGATTTTCACCATATTCAACAGATCTGTAGTCGTCTGGACTAGTGGGAATTGGATGGAAAAACTTTCGCATGCGTTCCTGACTTGAGAATAAACTATATCTACAATTTCAGCTTTGTAGAGACTAGGAGAGAAAATTATGTCACTTGCTCTCTTTATAATCCTTTCACTATTTCCAGAATTTGTATAGATATTTCTGGTCATATTCAACCACTGACATGGTTTGAGTCCTCCGAAGGATGCAGGTTATGTTGATATAGTCCAGGAGAGCTACGTGATGTTTGTTCCGTGTGTGGGAATTTTGGTAGCGGTAACCAGAAAAAGCTTGCGCGAAGTTTCTACATGTTTGTAAGGTTTCGAACCAGCTTCTATGGAGGATTGAAATTCCTTACTGGTTTTGGTGGGTGAGAAAAACGCCTTTACAATGTGATATGAACACCTCTTCTAGTGGACAGAAAGATGGGTTTTGGATCATGCAGGATATGCAGTCGGAGATTATTACTCTATGCCCTTACGGTAGCTCGAAGTTCCAATAGCTGTGAAACAACTTGCGTGCGCGACTGTTCATGTACCTTTTTTGCTTATGAGAGTAGTGAGTGCTGGATATGGAATCGAGACCTACAAAATCTCAGACAAGCTTCTGGTGGCAAAAGAAAGATTGTAAAACTACGCTTCCGCCTTGACGCTTCTAATCTGCAGATGTGAGTAGAAATCTGGTTGACCTATTGCAGGGGAACTTGTCGGTGTTGTCATTGTCGTTGTGGTTATGTTTTAGTTCTGATTTAGAGATACAGAAGGAGACTGCTGACAAGAGAGAATATGCACGGGCTAAAGTTCAAGCAGGAATGACTCTTGGAGTGATCCAAACCTATACTGGTAATGCTTCGCTGTGGATGAGTCTAAAGCATTTGATTTGTTGTTGAGTTTTGGCAAATAAATGGATGATTCTTTTCCAACCATTCAAATTTAGATTCAAGAAATCAAACGATTAGAATTGTTTTCTAGTCTCCTAAGATTTGGGCCATGGCTCATGAGTAAATTTATCTAGCACAGATGATTTGAATCATGTGGAGTAGGGTATACATGTATTTCTTCCTACTTATATTTTCTAAGTTAAAAAAAAAAACCGCATCCATTAAACAGAGTGAAAAGCTGGTTATATATTAGACTGTCTTAGAGAGAGGTGTCCATTTGTATTTCTTCCAGCTCATTTTTTGTGCACATTCTTCTTATTTGTACTGCGTTATTGTCTTTTGTAGTTATGATAATGAAATGGTTGGTTTTTGTTGAAAATCTTAAGGTGAGGCAAACGCTTAATAGACACTTTGGCCGTCCTTCATGAAGACCTTATTATAAATTGATACTTAGACTATTTAGATAATTCAAGGCTATACACTTGCATTATGAAACTCTTTGCAACTAACTCTATTCTTAGCATCCATGATGGCTATGAAAAATAATAAGGATAAGCATGTAAAGAACACTAATATGGTAGAATATCCTACCGATTATTAAGTTCCTTATAAATGGACTATTCCTAATGTTATACCTAAAGAAATTTATAATATAGATAAATTTGATTTTACTTCTACAAAAATTATTAAGAATATGGAACAAACAATCAGTCTGGATAATACAGAAGAGATAATTAATATGTTTCAAGAAAGAGATTTGAGATCTTATTTGGAATAAAAAACATATAGATTTATTCATGTTGGTCTGATTTAAATAGGGTCTAAACCTCTTACTTTAAATGCTTCAATTCTTATAGTCTTGAGAGATGCTCCATGTTTAGATTGGGCTCTGTCGTTGATGGGTGTCTTATAGACTAGTCTCTGTCATGGATCAATTTATATTAATGTTTTTCTTGGTTTCAGTTTATCATTATCTTATTCTAATATTTTAGATGCATTAAGTCTTTATTTTAAGACTCATGATTATAATTTTAAGGTAAGATCAGAAACAATAAGATTAATTTATAGAGTTCATTTTAAGGTCCTTCCTACTCTTGTCATAATTGGTAGGTAGAAATCACATGGAAACAAGACTGTATTAATGAAAACAAACTTATTGTCATCTAACATGACAATTAATAGGACTTTGAAATGGATAAAATTATCTTCCTTCCATCTTGGCAATTTTTAGAAGCTATCCCGCCAAGGCAAATAGTTGATAAAAATTTAGATCAGATAATACAAACAGATGATGGTGATGTATGACAATAGGAGATCATTTACCTAGATGATCTAGATGAACATGAAGTGATTCTAGGGAGTCTAAATGATCTCCTACTGTCAAATCTAATTTCTATGTCTCCATCATTTGTTTTTATTATCTAATCTAAATTTTGGTAAACTATTTACCGTGGTAGGATAGCTTCTGACAATTGTCAAGATGTAGGGAAGTTAATTTCATCCCATTTCATAGTCTTATTAATTGCTATGTCAGATGACAATAAGTTTGTTTCTATTAATAGTCTTCTCCCTAGGTGATTTCTGCCTAGTAGTTGTGATAAGAGTAGGAAAAACCTTAAAATGAACTCTATAAGTTAATGCTATTGTTTCTGATCCTATCTTGAATTTATAACTATGAGTCTTAACATAAAGACTTAATGCATAAAAAATATTAGGATCAAATAATGATAAATTAAAATAAAAAACATTAATATAAACTAGTCCATGACAGAGATTAGTTTGTAAGACACCCATCAACGTTGGAGCCCAATCCAGACATCGAGTATCTCTCAAGACTGCTAGAATTGACGCACTTAAACAATCTAAAGTAAGAGATTTGAACCCTACTTGAATTAGACCAACATGAATAAAATTATTTTTTCTGAGTCCAAAATCACTTTCTTGAAACGGATTAATTATCTCTTCTGTACTATCTACACTGATTGTTTGTTCTATATTCTTACTAATTTTTGTAGAAGTAAAATCAAATTTACCTATATTACAAGTTTCTTTAGGTTTAACATTAAGAATAGTCCATTTATAAAGAACTTCAGAATTGATAGGAGATTTTACCATATTCATAGCCATCATAGATGCCAAGAGTAGAGCTAGTTGCAAAGAGTTTCATAATGTAAGTGTATAGCCTTGAATTATCTAAAGTCTAAGCATCAATTTATAATAATCTATTCTTATACCTTACTCGATTGTCAACGCTTTATGAAAAACACCTTTTGTAATCACTGCCACGAGAATAAGGCCTATACAACTTGGGTGTCAATTCATAAGACAATGCGAGTAATAAGGCCTATGCGACTTGAGTGTCGATTCATAAGGCAATGCGAGTGGATTATTATAAAATAATGCTTAGAATAATCAACCTTGACGTTACCTGGAGCAACTCTAGCCTCTCTTCAATGCTCAAGGTTTGATCATCCAAGAAGACAATAGAAGACCATACTAATCGTATTATTACTCTTTACAATCAACTCTAGAATTACTTAGATATACATTATAGCTCTGATGCTAAAATGAAAGTGGAGGACCGAGATGGCAATACTTACGGAGTAAAAGTAGAGGTGTTTTTCTTTATAAATCAATGATCCTAGTTGTCAGATCTACACAGTAAGTGGTATCGCTTGGTTGAAGATATGTTGTCATTCGCTGAACGTTTGTTGTCTCGTTGTACAGATCAGATCAGATCTTTTACTCGTTGTGTAGGTTTGTCGAGCGACGAGGAAAGAAATCTCTGGCCCTCTTCCTCTCTCCTTGATCCCTGTTTAATAATGAAACCTCCCTCTCTTCGATCGTCCCTAGGAATCTGTGATTGTTGAAGAATCCAACTCCCGATGCCAATCAACTTGCAAATGACATGGCAACAAAAACTCCACCGTTGAAATTCAGTGATGTACAAAAATGTGACTGGCCGTTCTGCATACTCGAGAAAAGGATCATGTTATCTCTCAGTGTTGATATCCTGCTCGATTTGCCTTTAAAGATCCAGAGCTCTTTGAGGATTTTCGTAGAACACTTTTGGTACAGGCGGCAAGAGGACGCACATGAATTTCTTTGGAGCATTAAGCAACTTATGGGGATAAGTGGAAAAGGGTTTTCGGTCCAAATTAGGCCTAAACTCAACTTTCTTATCAATTTTCTGTCTAGGATTGGGTGCACCAAAGCACTTCAGATGAATGGTAAGGACATACAGGGCCTTGTGAACACTAAGCTGTTTGAGGGCCCTCACTTTCTCCTTGCAACGTTGGCATCTATATTTCCTCTCCTCTCCATATAATTTCTCGAAAGTAGTGAAATGAGTAGGTGACTTGCGCAAAGAATAAGCCTTTACTATTTCCAGACTTAGATCCACGAATGGATCAAGTGTATTGGAACAATCTGAACATTGTAGGCAATTCAACTGACTCCTGAGACGGCCACCAAAGATCATGGACTAGGCTTGTCTCATAAGCACTAGAAGACATAGGAGAAGGAAACGCAAGGCAAGAATGGATCGGTGGTGGCGCGAATCAGGAAGGGGCCGGAGCGGAGTGCAATCTGCCCATCTGCGATGGAAAAGACATGGCCAGATGAAGAAAGGAAAGGCTAAGAGAGAGAGAGAGAGAGAGAGAGAAGAAAAAAATAAAATAAGGAAAGATGTGGGGAGCCATCGGGGGAGACAATGGGAAGAGGAAAACAAAAAACAAAAAAAATGTTTCACACTCGCCTAAAGTGATAGGGTACTCCTAAGGGGGGAAATTTTGCATCCCCAATTTTGATAAGGACACCCATGAGAATAAAATCAGCCCTCAAAATGATAACGACACTGTGTTCAAGAAAATCCATATTGGTTAGTAAACTCGGTGACAACTATGAAATGACTCGGTGATAGCTAAGAGTAGATGACTCACTGATAATTGTGAGCAAAATCAGCAATAGCTAATGAATGGACTCAGTGACCACATGCAAAAAATGGATACAACGACTACTGCAAATGGATTTAGTGATTACCACGAGTTAACATGCGTGGGTACAATAGCTAGATGACTGGGGAATAGCAGTAGGATGACTTGATGAATAGTTGTGGGATGTCTTAGTGAATATGGTGAGATGATTAGGCAAAAAGTGTGCACGATTTCGAGTGGACTTGATGACTATTCTGAGCAGATCTAGTGGCTCCATTCCGAGTGATATTTGTGAGCAATTTACGAGGGTGGCTGATGAGGGCAGGTGTGAGAGACATTGACAAACTTCTAGATGATAGGCTTCTAGGCGGCAAGCTTCTACGTGCTTAGGGTATACTTGATGACTGATTAGCACTTAGACTCAATAGAGAGTGTTGAGTATGGGGAACTGCAACCCTTTCAAGAGAAGCCATAGATACATCCAAATGGTTGATAGAGCTGTTGGAAAGCACAAACAACTATTGGAGAAAGAGTTGGATGAAAGATATGCTTACAATTTAGGTGAGCTGAATCAAGTGTAAAAGATTTAGTGTATCCTCCTCTCATGGGCATGGAGGGGAGATTGTTAGGTGGAATTGCATGTGGTCCATACCCATGTGAGTGAGAACTCCTATATATATGTATGTATGTAATGTTAAGGCTGTTGTTAGAGAGGGCGAGAGTTTGAATGTAGAGCAACAGAGGACGATTGGAGGAGGCTCTGAGCCTCCCCTTATCTTCCATGTAATCTTATCAAATAGTGATTCTCTTTTCCTGTGGATATAGGCATAATAGCCAAACCATGTAACTCATTGTCTCTCATTGTGTGTGCTTGCGTCTCATTATGGATCTATGATCTGAATTGTCAGATCTGCCAATCAATGGCAGATTTGGCACAACAATATCATACTCGATGACATGACTATGAACAGAGGAAAAAAACAAGAAAGTGAGGATTGGGACTGAAGATGGATTTGGTTCCTTACTTCCCTACGGTGAAGAGAGAGAGAGAGAGAGAGAGAGAGAGAGAGAGAGAGAGAGAGAGAGAGAGAGAGAGAGAGAGAGAGAGAGAGAGAGAGAGAGAGAGAGATGATAATGGATTGGGTTTTCCTACCTTTGGTATTCTCTACTAGTTCTCCTCTCGATCTTCCTCAGTCTGCTTTCTACTGTCATGAAACATTTCAACCTCTTCCTCCTTATATAATTTTTCCTTATTAGTTTCCTTATTTGGAAACTATTTTTGATTTCCAATCAACTTCTATGTTTCTAGATCTGATTCTCTTTTTAGTTTTAGTTTATCTCTTTTTTAGGCAATTTCCTCTTGGATTGCATCTTGCATAATCTTGCCCATTTGATTTGATCTGAACAGTACAATTCTGATTTGGTTGATCTGCAACATATAAAGCTAAATTAGAATCATCTGAACTACGCTTTATTCATCTGATTAGCTTCAATAATCATTGTACCATTAAATTTTACAAATCAATTGTTGGATGGTCAATTGGAGCTAAAATACATATTTTATCTAAAAATTACAAAATTTATTGGTTAAATAATCTAATTAAATGCTAAATTTAGGGTATTCTTGCTAAAATTGAACACTTAATAGTCAGACTCTTATGTAATAGTGGGATGCCCCATGGTAATTTACCATGTGGTGACACCCATTTTATCATCATCTAAGTATGATAAAACTCTAAGAATACTATAAAGATAATTGAGGAGTGATAAATCCAAGTGTACTCTTGCAACTTATCCCAAGCAAGTATTTGATCATCTAAAATTTAAGATTCTCAACTTATCCATCTCAAAGTTGGGTACAATTGCTCTAGCCATAGCTACAAATGTCTCCAAACTTTTTAACCCATACATCTCATTGCCCGTTAGATGATTGTTTAGAAGATCAAAATACAAAGATGTGTATTTGACAAACATGCCTTCACAAATCAAAGGCTTAGTACACCCAAGAGTATAGTTTAAAAACACAGAAACTTGACTCTAATTGGAAAGTGAGGCATGCTGAGTTAATGCAAAGCCACTTGTGGAGACTAAGAGTACTCAAGTGGAACTTTTAATAAAATTTTATTGATTTCTGCTTATATCTAAAATTGAGAGACAAGATTTTGCTATTTTTACTTGGAATGTGTTTTCTCAGCATGAGTTCTAGCTTTTTGTTGGCTTGCATGCATCATTGGGAAGGATTCTTAGAGTTGATAGGTTAAGGGTTTTTGGATGGGCATTTGCAAATCATTGTCCTTTATGCTTCAAGGAAGAGGAAAACTCAAATCACTACATCTAGTACTATGAGCATTCTACCAAGATTAAGTATTTTTTCTTGCTATTTTCAGTGAAATAGATCATGTCAAGAGACATTGCTTCACTTATTTTCTCATGGAGATGTTTTAGGGGCCCTAATAAAATGAAAGATCACTGGAATTTTGCCTCGCTGCTATATTATGAACTATTTGGTTGGAGCAAACTACGCCTCCAGAAATGAGTAGAGAGAGGAGGGAAGATTATGTGATAATTTGCTTTACTTTTGTTAGAGTCCATCAAATCACAAGACTTTCAAAGAAATCACAAAATGAATTGAGGAGAAATTAGTTGACTTGTTGGCATTGGACTATAGTTAGTGACACTATTAATTCTAAATGGATGCCGTTACTGTTAGATCAGATCAAATTTAACTTTGATGGTTAAGCCTTTATAATTTTACGACCTTCAAAGTGGGTGGGATCATTAGGGATCACTTGAAGAACTTGAATGCAGAATCTTTTCAGCAGCATTAGTGGAAGTGACTCTTTTAGAATTAATAGGTGCTTTATTTGTTCCTAAGAAGGTTAATGGAGATTTTGGGACTTCATGGATGAGGTTAAATCTATTGTGGTTTATTGTGGATAATCATGAAGTCAAATCCAATTATATTAAGCGTTCAACCAATTTCTCAGTTGACCAACTAGATAAGAGAGCAGTTTAGAGAGATTTTCTTTTGATTTCTGATGTTATTGCTTTTTATTTTGATTTTTTGTAATAAGAAATTCTCAGTCTAAATTTTTTTATTTCATTAACACTATCATCCTCTTTCAAGAAGGAAATGTATATATAATGCATAAGAGTTGGTTCGGTTGTGGTATCAATGCTTGGAAAGTCCTATCTTCAAGTGTCAGTGCAAGCCCGTCGGTGACTCTGAATTTTTCAACGAGTCAAATAACTCCGACGAATTTCAAAGTTGACTCGCGAGAGATGAATAGCTCTGACAACGTTTCCAAGTCAAATCGCGAGTTGCGAAACAACGCCCAAGAGTGAAATTTTTTATGCAACTCGCCCATTTCGACAGAACAGTTTGGATCATTGAAACAGGTATGCCTGACTTGTAGTTTAGAGCTACTATTTTCCCTACAAAATAATATACAGATCCAGATCGGCCATATGAAAACTCAATTGCGTCGACTTGCATATTCAATTGTATCCATTTGACTTGCTTTTTGGGTGGATGTCTCATATGAAGAGCTGTCATGTGGTGGATACCCATATTTTCACCTAGAAAAATTAGCTGGTTGAAGTACAATCTATGTCACCAATCTATGATGCATGGCTCCATGCGCCAAAATTCATTGAGCTTTCAAGAAATGCATCCGAAAAAGCATTTTTACATCTTCTGAAAAAGGAAAAATAAAATAAAATCACATTCTTACATCAAAATAAGTTTCAGTACTAGTTTTCGGTATGAAGGTTTTGAAATGCGAGACAATTGCCAAAATGAACGTTCCCGATAACAAGAATACAGCTCTAATGGTTTTGCCATCGGTCAATGTGACCTTGGTTGTCAACCTTAGGGTGACTATGCTTTAGGAACGAAAACAACGGGGGGAATGATGCCGAAATAGAATTGTCCCAGCTCTGATGGTTTTGGCAGCAGTCCATGTGAACTAAATGTGGGCTCATTGTAATAGTGACCTTGGTGGTCAAGCTTATGGTGACTATGCATTAGAATGAAAGCAGCAGGAGAATGATGGGAAAATATAACTGCCCCCCTTAATTTCTCAGTGTCGCTAGATCTGTAGCATGGGAGTACCTAATCCCAGTAAAAGTCTCGACTTTTTCATGCATGATAAATTTCTTTACTAGATTTAATTGGTTCATCATGTTCACCTTACTAAAAGTACTCACGAGAACTCAATGCGTTGGATGATCTAACCACTTGTTACCATTGTTTGAAAATAATGAATAAAAATAGATGGTAATTGCGTTTGACCCAAAGGAACATGGACCAATCGCTAACCCATCTAAGCCATTTCGAATAGATGACTGGCTTAGACTAAAAGAAAAGGTTTTATCATACATGAGAAAACAGGCATGGACAAAAGTTCTAAGTCCCACCACTTTAAATGAAGCAGGTCCAAGATCCAACCACTCATCATTTCTTTATTTTAGTAGGCCAGTTCTCAACTACATATTCTTCCAATCGAATCAACTAGGAAATATTTGGCTTCTTCTTCTTCTTCTCCTTATTTTACATATTAAAAAGCAAATTACTAAAACAGGGTTGTTAATCGATCGGGATCGGAGCATAGACACCCATTTCACTATTCTAACTACTACAAATCCTAATTTCAAACAATTCTTTAGATCTTATACGTGCCTAATGTTTAAATATTAATGTATTTGAAATTGTTAGGATCTCAGACAGTTTTGGATATAATGCATGAGAAATATTGACGAGTTATCTCTGCAATGCATAGGACTTTCCAGGGAAAACAAGTATTTAAACTCAGTTAAATATATATTTCTTCCTTTATGAACAAAAAAAAAACAGGGGTGATTCCTTAGCTTTATAATAAAAGAAGAAGAACTCCGTCTTGGGACTTGTAGGGTAGAAGTGCAAAACTTCTATGAAGAGTTTGATAAAGTGTTTACTCTACAATCAGAGTACTAGAAAGTCAATCGTTATAAGTGGGAGAGACCGAGAAAAAAAATAAAAAAAAGAAACTTTTACTTAGAGTTTTTAAAATAAAAATGAATTTGGCTATATTAGTGTGAACAAAGTGATAAAAATGAGAGTATTTTAATCTTTTAAATAATTACATCTGATTTTGGACTATCGAATGGTTTTAGGCCCCTCTTCATATAACAACCAAATAAAAATCGGACCATAAGGATAATGATTAGATATTTCACAGTTAATGTTCAAATATTGACAGAATCTAGTAGGATTATTTAGATCATTCTGTCCGAACCAATTGACACCTATACTTACACATTTTTATTCACTCTCCTAAATTTAATCTCTGCTTATGGAGAAAGCAACAACTTAAACTTGTAACTAAGCTTGTGCAGAGATAGATGCCTAGTTGTTGGCGACTAACTGGACTTAATATTTGCGGTCCACTGAGTGGGCTTTGCAACTAATGATCTCCATCTTTTTTATGCTGTAAATCCTCAACATCCCATGTAGATTATACAAGAAGCATCTTCTCCATGGGATTATCTCAACCGTCTGATTGGGCTAAATTTCTGTACTCTTGCCAGTGGACATTATGAGTGGTCCATTTCTCGCACTAACAAAATAGTATTCAGGATCATCCAGTGGAGATGAACGATTTTCGGTCCTTGGCCTACGTAAGATGTGGCTCAAAAGATGAGTGCTTTGATGTGAAAACGGCTGGCTCGGCATGTCCTTTTGGATGCTCATGCAAATCCTTGTACTTTTAAGCGTGCACACAGCACCTTAATAGCCTGTAAGGTAGTGAGTTTCCTTCGTAGTCAATTTTAAAAAGGCAGTGGGAGGGAATGAGCTAGTGCATAGCACCATCTGAACTCCAATTTTTTCGTCATCTATCCTTCAAGTACCTTAATTTGTGAAATGAGAACTCCTACAGAGATGAGCTCTAGAATCAGCCAATGGCTCTCTCTTGCACTTCCTTTCTGTGTTTTACTTATCTTCTTCAAGGAAGCCAAACTCTCTACAGCAGCTGATTCCATATCCCCAGGCCAATTTCTCTCTGGGAACCAAACTATCAGCTCTCGAGGAGGCAACTTCGAATTGGGTTTCCTCAAGCCAGGTGAATCCCAGAATTATTACATCAGCATCTGGGACAAAATGGTCTCTCAGCAAACAGTAGTTTGGATGGCAAACAGAGAGACACCTCTCCCTGACAGTTCATCACAACTAACAATCTCAAATGGGAGTTTAGTCCTTATCAACAAGTTGAAACGAGTAATTTGGTCGACGAATACGTCCATTGAAACTCCAAATTCTACAGTTGCAGTGCTTCTTGACACTGGAAATCTTGTTGTGAGAGATGGGTTGAATTCCTCTGCAATAATTTGGCAGAGTTTCGATCATCCAACTGATACATGGCTACCTGGAGCACGTTTGGGATTGAATAAAATCACTGGAGAAAGGCAGACCTTAACTTCATGGAGGAACTACGATGATCCAAGTCCAGGGTCTTTTTCGTTGGAGATTGATCCCGCAGCAGGAAGCAGTCAGATATTCACCATATTCAACAGTCCGTAGTTGTCTGGACTAGCGGGAATTGGGATGGGAAAACTGTTGCTAGAGTTCCTCAATTGAGAACAAACTACATCTTCAACTTTAGCTTTGTAGAGAACAAGAGAGAAAAGTATTTTACTTACTCTCTATATGATCCTTCTACTATTGCAAGTTTTGTTATGAATGTTTCAGGACTAATCCAGCCACTGAAGTGGTTTGAGTCCTCCATAGAGTGGCGTTTTCCTTGGAATCGTTCAGAAGAGCTATGCCATGTTTATTCACTTTGTGGCAATTACGGAAGCTGTAACCAGAAAAGCTTGCCCAAAGTCTGTACATGTTTGCAAGGTTTCAAACCAGCTTCTACGGAGGATTGGAATTCCAGTAACTGGTTTGGTGGGTGTGCGAGGAAAACACCTTTGCAATGTGGTTACGACACCTCTTCCAGTGGAAGGAAAGATAGGTTTCTGATCATGCAGGATAGGCAGTTGGAGATTATTACTCCACGCCCTTCAACTGTCAGAAGTTCCAACAATTGTGAATTAAATTGCTTGAGTGACTGTTCCTGTACTGCTTATGCTTATGACCATAGTGGATGCTGGATATGGAATGGTGACCTACGGAATCTCAGACAAGATTCTGGTGGTGATAGTAACACTGGAAGTCTTTATATCCGCCTTGCAGCTTCTGATCAGCCGGTTTCTAGAGGTAAGTAGAAATCAACTGGAGCTATTGTAACTTGTTGGTCATATATCAGCCTGTCCAATAGAGAGGAGCAGTGTCCATTTGTATTTCTTCCTCATTTTATAAAAATTCATTATTTATACTGCAATTTTTTTATTTATAGTTACAATAGTGAAATGGTTTGGTTTCTGTTGAAAATCTTCAGATGGCAGGGATAAGATGAGGCGAGTGCTTATAATAGTCATTCTACCGATCACTGCGGGGATTGTTTTGGTAAGCACGTGTCTCTATTGCCTATGGTGGAGAGTCAAGAACAGAGGTAAGAGAGAGAATTAGATCACCCATTAATTTTATTCACCTGCCTGGTTATTTAAAAAAAAATAGAATGTTATAACAGCAGGGGCATTTGCTTGAATGATATACACCATTCATTCGATTGTACTGAACTTATATAGGGGTATTCCCCAAAAGTTTCCCTATGGAGATGATGCTAACCATTAGACTCATGCTTCATAAGATGGACAACATACAGAGTGAAAGGGCAAAATGCAAAAGTTTCAATAAATTTGAAGGTTACGGTCTTCTAATTTGGTACATAGCAATCTGGTGTGAGCCCAACAAATGAATGGTTAGCAATAACAATTTAGTGTAATCGTGTTGTACTTTGCTGCCGGTAGGAACTAAAAAACCATCAGAAGCTCCACTTGTATGTGTACTTTACACATACTGTTATTTTTGTATCAGGAAACTGGGAGAATGTGCTAATGATGCCCTTTTCACATTTGAGAGCAATTCCTACAAATGTCCAGGAGTTCTTTCATGGGAAAACGTTCAGAAATGAAGGGAAAGTTGGAGTAGATCTACCTTTCTTTAATCTTGCAACCATAGCAGCTGCAACCGAAAACTTCTCAGATTCGAATAAACTTGGGAAAGGGGGCTTTGGCCCTGTATACAAGGTGATATTTCATTGGTTGAATGCCATACTTTCTATAAATTGAAAATTCAGTCTCTTCTGTAATACAAATAAAGTACTTGGGGCGTGAATCATCTTCGGTTTGATCTTTCCTGTTGATCATCATTGAGGTACTTTTCAAATATACTTTGTCATGCTTGTGTTGAAACTTAAGAAAGTTATCACAAGAAGATACTTGGTGGGGTGCACATCTTTGATATTTCACATTGATCAATCAGTGTGTGGAGAGTTCGGATTTGTGTTACTTTCAAATCGACATTATCATGCCTAATGCTTTCATAATTTCTAGTTACATTGAATTGCATCCTCTTACTGCAGCAGCATTCCTCTTCTATGTTCTGATGGTGCAACTAATGAAAAATAGATAAATCTTTTCAGGGAAAACTACAGAAGGACAATTAATAGCTGTTAAAAGGCTCTCTAAGAGTTCTTCGCAAGGCATACAAGAGTTCAAAAATGAGGTTGAATTGATAGCTAAACTTCAGCACAGGAATCTCGTTAGGATTTTAGGTTATTGCGTTGAAGGAAATGAAAAGATGCTGGTCTACGAATACATGCCGAACAAAAGCTTGGACTACTTTCTTTTTGGTTCGTCTCTATGACTTAACTCAGCTTTCATATATTTGATATAGACTAGACGAGAAGTTAATCTTATACTACAAAAGATATACTTGTGTATATTCTAATGGAAGCATGTTCCAGATGAGAATCGAGGCAGATTCTTAGACTGGGAGAAGCGGTTTATCATTATTCTTGGAATTGCTCGAGGGCTTCTTTATATTCATCAAGATTCTAGGTTGAGAATTATTCACAGGTATATAAAAACAAGCAAAATTCTTCTAGATGAGGAGATGAATTCTAAAATTTCAGATTTGGTTTGGCAAAGATTTTTGGGGGCGATGAGAATCAAGCAAAAACTAACAGAGTGGTTGGGACATAGTCAGTTACCTAATTTATTAGAAATTATGCTATTCTCTGGCTAGCAGAATTTTAGTTTCATTAGTTATCAAACCATTTAAATATCTGTGTTAACCGGTGATGTGCAGTGGTTATATGTCTCCAGAATATGTTTCCCGTGGGATTTTCTCAGTGAAGTCTGATGTCTTTAGCTTTGGTGTCATACTACTGGAGACCATAAGTGGGAAGAAGCACACTGGTTTTAACCAGAGCACAGAATCCTTCACCCTTCTAGGACATGTAAGTACCAAGATGTATGTTCCTGTATTGACTTCTGTGACCTCTCTTTAATATCTACTAGTTAACTTCGACATCACATCAGGCATGGAGGCTCTGGGAGGAAGAGAAGGGAATGGATCTTATGGATAGTGCATTGACTGAAACATGTAATAAGGGTGAAGTGTTGAAGTGCATACAGGTCGGCCTCTTGTGTGTACAAGAAGACCCAACAGACAGACCAACCATGGCTTCTGTTCTTGCCATGCTTGTTAGCAAAACTACAACACTTTCAGTGCCTAAAAGACCAGCTTTTGTCCCAACAAGTCTGTCTCACGTGGGATCTTCTTCAAGTGGGCAAGTAGCATGCTCTATAAATGAAGTGACAATCTCCACCGACTGTGGTCGGTAGATTGAGGGCAAGTTTCTATAAGAAATGGACATTCTCTGCGTCGCCATCAAATATCATGGCTTATATTCTTCCTTATGCTTTAGTTAAAAGTTCGTCTTAAGTGTAATGTTCAGTTAATACAGCTAGTTGATGATCTTGTAAAGGAGTCTTTGAATCCTCTTTGATTGTGGACCTAGTGTTGCATGTTTTATCTCTCTTTCCTTTTCCCTGTATGATCACTATCTTTCGTGATAAAAAGAAACGTGCAAGGACTACCCTACAATTTCTTCGCCATGACTGCAAGTTGAAAGGAAGGAGATAAACATTTTGGACTGCGGGAATGGGAATTAGATAGTGTCAAGATGTATTTGGTGCCTAGTGCAGATGTATGAAAGTTCTAAAACTACACTTCTTTGCCAATGACTAGTAAGAACTGTCTTATCTGCCTAGCAGCTTACCCTGAAAATAGTCATAAGACGTATACAATGAAAGGCAATTTTAATTTGATGAGGAAAAGAAATAAATGAATTGGGCATGGGAGACAAGCGTGAACGAGATGTAGCAACCCTAACCTAAAGAATCACCAAACCTTAACCTAAAGAATCTTTGTCATCTGCAGAAGGCTCCAAATACTTGTTCCTTTTTTGACATTATATCACAGTACAGACTCGAGCACTTAACTGAGTTGATTAAGTGCCTGTATCACAATCAAAAGGTTGTGGGTCCGAGTCAACTTTTACCTCATGGTAACAAGGAAAAAACAAGACCTTTTAAACAGCTCGGGTCTTCAATCTCTAGGTCTATTTGATTTGGAGAAAGTTAAGTCATTGAGATCAATTTTAAGAAGCCTTGCACTCAATCAAAGTTGCATTTTCAGCATTATTTCAGCAAGAAGTCCACCCAATCTCTAAGTACTTTATTTGGAGAAGTTTAAGTCATTGAGATCAACTTCAAGAATCTTACATTCAATTGATATGGCATTTTCAACATTATTTCAACGAGAAGTCAAACAAAATGTATTGCAAATGTCAGATGTAGACTGCAGGCAGATGTGAACCACACATTTTAAACCATCTCACTATCCATCATAAGACGTTGAATTTTGGTGGGTAAAAGTCAAACCATTTCAGTGTATATTTCCCAATAGGCCATGGATATATCGATGGCTAAAAGTCACTGACGATTAGGAAGTTTTTCGTACGTCTCATCCAAAGCAAGCTCTACAAGGTAAACGGTTCAGGTAATTGAAAATTAGGGCTCGGAAACTGAAGCTTTTTCCCTTGACCATTTTTCAAATGAAAAATATGATTGTAGGGCATGCACCATTTGAAAACATGGGAATTATTAGAGACTCTCACTCTCTCTCTCTCTGAATCCAAGAATGCATGTTTTGTACATACTGTTTCTGTCTCAAGTTCAGAACCATCTTCAGTGATATAGTACTTCACATCTGACGAGTTGTTAGTTTTCAGTAAGGAGTTGCCACAGGCATGGTATAGTTTCTCATAGAAGTAATCAGTCAACATTGGATTCCTGGAGAACTCTTCCTCATACATATGCTCGGGTTTCACAAATTTCATTTTCACATACCATGATTGTTATAATTTACGACCAATATGAGAAACTACCACAGTAGTTTAGCTTTCATCTTTGATGCTTTGCGAGAAGATAAATCCTGGCATTTGTCCAATTGCTCAGTGTTTTTTGAAACATGCCAAGAAAGATGTTGTTTTGGGTTCCCATGATCACTGGCTTCAGTGATAACCGTGGTAGTAAACTCAAAATGTGGACTTAATGCGGTCTTTGCTAACAGGTGTCAATGCAGCTTAACGAGGCTCATAAGCAAAATGCGAAAGGATGAGAACCGCCTAAACTCGAAATTTTGATACCATTCTGATAATCCCAGATGAGGCATTGATCTATCTACTGAACTGGTATAATAGATGTAAGACTATGGGGATAACGTCCTTACTTGTGGCCATTATGTAAGACTATGGAGTAACCTATTGTAGATGATATTCATCTGTACGCGTGTCCGATAGCCCTACAATCGTAAGTTGACTTTTCTTTCTAGAAGAGAATAGTACTCCTTGTTGTTCAAACTGAAGCTTTTGCCCGCTACTATTTCGCAAATGAAAGATATCATTATTAGGGCTTGCACCATATCAAAACAGGGGAACTATGAGAGGTCTCTCTCTCTCTCTCTCTCTCTCTCTGAAGCAAGGGATGGACGTTTTTGTATGTACTGTTGCTGCAAGTTCAGGTTCTCAATTAGATAATAGTTGACACAGGCATGTACAGTATTTGGACAGCTTTGAGTTCCCGGAGAAATCTTGATCATACATGTATGTACCCAGGTTTCACAAATTTCATTTTCACATGCCATGGTTATTATAATTTATGACAAACATGGTGAACTATCGCCAGAAAATCCTGCTTTCATCTTCAGTGCTTTGAAAGAAGATAAATCTTTGCATTTGTCCAATTGCTCATAAGCATTTCTGAAACATGGGAAGAAAGTGTAAACCATTTCCTCTAATGTTTACAGAAAATCAGAAGCATAATAGGGAAAGCAAATTAAACAAGAATGGATAGGCACTTACCTCCATCCATAGCAGTGAAGATCCAAGGCAGTTTAAGAGATCTTCTAATCCTCTTCAATTCACAATGATGGAAAACCAGAAATGCAGTAAAATGTTGCATGAATTTGAAAGGATTAGGGCCCCTTAAAGATGAATGTTTATGGTAGTTATCCTTCCATCAAGGATAACTGCCATGGGCAGTTATGACCCATGTTCATGTGTCAATTCTGAATTTCAAATGTTCAGGACCATAACCGTTTTTTCTAACATTCTCCCACTTGGTCCAAACATTTGTAACTTTATAAATTCAAAATCTTAATGTATTAAGAAATAAATTACATGAATCATGGCGATTGGTTACTCTATAAAACGAGTATTATCTTCTCTGGATCACAATGCATTATGTTTCTTAAACATGTGCCCATATTTCTTTATGAATTAACCATATGTTTATTTTAGGTTCAGACATTAGCGATATTTCTCAAAATGAATCAATGTTTACACAAGGAAAATTAAATGTGAGAAAATATCATAAATAGAGTTTCATTGAAAATTACATCCGTTCTTATAACGAAATTACATAGTGGAACCAAGTTCCATTCTAACTACATGATCCTTGAACTTGAATGGTGGCATGCCCTTAGTCAAAGGATCAGCGATCATCAATTCAGTACTGATATGCTCAATGACCACTTTCTTTTCCTTAATATGTTCTCTTATGGCTAAATACTTGATGTTGATGTGTTTGCTTCAACTACCATATTTGTTGTTCTTAGCCATAAAGACAACAACTGAATTGTCGTAATATATTCTCAATGGTCAAGAAATAGAATTCATTATTCTAAGCCCAGATATGAAACTCTTTAACCATACACAATGTGAAGTAGCCTCAAAATAGGAAACAAACTCAGCTTCCATAGTGGAAGTAGCAATTAAGGTCTGTCTAGCACTTCTCCAAGATATAGCTCCACCAGCCATCATAAAAATATATCCTGATGTTGATTTATGTGAATCAACATAGCCAGCAAAGTCCGAATTGGAGTAGCCAATTACTTCCAGATTTGTTGTTTGTCTATAAATAAGCATGTAGTCTTTAGTTCCTTGAAGGTACCTCATCACTTTCTTTGCAACTCTCCAGTGGTCTATATCTGGATCACTCTGATATCGTCCTAACATTCCCACAGCAAATGCAATGTCAGGTCTTGTGCAGACCTAAGCATGCATTAGGTTTCCAACTGCAAAAGCAAATGGAATGTTCTTCATTTGTTCCCGCTCAAAATCATTTTTAGGGCATTGGTTTAAATCGAACTTGTCTCCCTTCACAATGGGAGCTACACTTAGTGAACAATCTTTCATTCTAAATCTCTCTAAAACTTTATTAATATAGGCATATTGAGATATATCCAAAATACCTCGTAATATCTCTATGAATCTTAATGCCAATGACATAAGATGCCTCACCTATATCTTTCATATCAAAGTTTTTAGAGAAGAACTATTTCACCTCATGCAGCAAACCCTTATTGTTAGTTGCAAGCAGAATGTCATCCACATATAAAATAAGAAAACAGATCTTATTCCCACTAACCTTCTGGTATATACATTGATCCATGATGTTTTCTACAAATCCAAATGAAGAAATTACATCGTGGAATTTAAAATACCACTGATGGGACACTTGTTTTAAACCGTATATGGATTTCTTGAGCTTGCAAACCAAATGCTCACCATTATTATAGGAGAATCCTTTAGGTTGTTTCATGTAAACCTCCTCCTCTAGATCTCCATTGAGAAATGCTGTTTTCACATCCATTTGTTGCAACTCCAAGTCAAAATGGGCTACTAATGCTAACATGATGCGTAAGGAATCTTTCTTAGATATAGGAGAGAAGGTCTCCGTGTAATCGATTCCTTCCTTTTGAGTAAATCCCTTAGCAACGAGTCTTGCCTTGTATCTCTTAATGTTGTCAAATGAGTCTTTCTTTGTCTTAAAGACCCATTTACATCCAATGGCTTTTGCACCATCAAGCAACTTAACAAGATCCCAGACATCGTTACTCTTCATAGAATTCATCTCTTCCTTCATAGCATTGTACCATAATTCTGATTCTCTGCAACTCATAGCCTATGAAAAGGACTCGGGGTCATTTTCGGCTCCAATGTTGTAGTCAGATTCTTGTAGATACACAATATAATCAATAGGAATTGCTGATCTCTTTGGTCAAGTAGATCATCTTAATGTTGTACCATCATTTTCCTAAGAAATATGTGGTTCAACTGATTGTTCAATAGTTGTTGGCAACTCTTGAACTACCTGATCTACTGGAATGTTATTAACAGCTTGTGAAACTTCAATAATTGGTTGTTCAATACCAATTTGTACTTGAGGGGTTCTATGAACAATAACCAATCTATCACTTGAGGTGGAAGGTTGAGAATCTGAATGATCTTTCTCAAAAATTGTGTTTTTGGTTTGATCGCTCCCACTAATTAAGTCATTTTCAAGAAACTTTGCATTTCTTGATTCCACAATCATAGTGCTATGAGATGGACAATAAAACCTGTACCCCTTAGACCTTTCAGTATATCCAATGAAATAACCACTAATAGTCCTTGGGTCCAACTTCTTTTCTTGTGGATTATAAATTCTTACTTCAGACGGGCATCCCCAAATGCGCATATGTCACAAACTTGGTTTCCAACCTTTGAATAACTCAAATGGTGTTTTTGGAACAGACTTGGTTGGAACTCAATTTAATATATACGCTGCTGTCTTAAGTGCCTTAGTCCACAAGGATTTAAGAAGATTAGAGTTGCTTTGCATACTCCTCACCACATCCAACAATGTGCGGTTTCTTCTTTCTGCCACACCATTTTGATCTAGTGAACCAGGCATGGTGTATTAAGCAATTATCCTATTTTCTTGAAGAAACTTTGCGAATGGTCCATGTGCTTGTCCATATTCTATATATCTACCATAATATTCTCCACCTCTATCTAATCTCACAATCTTAATTTGCTTTCTGCATTGTTTCTCCACTTCAGCCTTAAAGACCTTAAAGGCATCTAACACTTCATTTTTGTTATGAAGCAAGTAGAGATACATGTATTGTGAGTAATCATCTATAAAGGAGATGAAGTATTTCTGACCATGTGAGTCAATGTTAGGACTACATATATTCGTATGAATGATCTCCAATATGTTTGAACTCCTATTGGCACCCTTCTTTAACTTGTTGATCTGCTTTCCCTTAATACAATCCACACAAGTGTCAAAATCAATAAAAATTAAGAGTACTAAGTACCCTGTCATTTATTAATTCTTCATTCTTTCTATGGAGATATGTCCTAGTCTCCGATGCTATAACATAGAGGAATCTTCATTAATAACACATCTTTTAGTGCCAGTATGGACATGCATAGTGTTATAAGTGGTATCATTTTGCAATTCAATATAGAAAAGATTATTACACAATGTACCATTCCCAACAACATCAAATTTATAAAATAAAGTAAAAGATGTTTTTGAAAAATTAAAGGAATAACCCAAGGGTACAAGTCTTGAAACTAAAATCAAATTCCTAGAGAAACTAGGAATGTAAAATGCATTTTCCAAATTCAAAATAAAACCACTACTTAGAACTAAACTGCATGTTCCAATAGCCTCCACATGTGAACACATCTTATTTTCTGAATAGATGCCTTGCTCACTTCTCATTGGCTTCCTTAGGTTTCGCATACCCTGCAAGGTATTTGAAATATGGATTGTAGAACCAGAATCAATTTACCATGTGTTATAAATGACATCAACCATATTGGATTCATAACAAATAAAGGAGATTGGGTTAACTTTCTTCTCAAGCCATTTCTGAAACTTGACACATTCCTTTTTCATATGTCCCTTCTTTTTAAAGAAGAAACACTTGGATTCCTTCTTAATATCATATTGGGGAGGTATTTTACCTTTTCCCTTCTTATTGGCTTGAGCTTTGTCCTTTCCCTGCGTTGCTAGCATTGCACTTTCTCCCAATTCCATTACCAACCCCTGTTCCTCTTGAACACACATGGTCATGAGTTTATTGATTGACCATTTGTCCTTATGTGTGTTGTAGGAGATCTTAAAGGGTCCATATTGTTGTGGGAGAGTATTCATGATATAGTGCACCAGGAAGGATTCCGACATCTCAACCTCAAGATTCTTCAATTGAGCTGCAATGTCCCTCCTTTGCCTGATGTGCTCACGCACACCTCTAACAGTGGTGAGTCTCATGGATGAAAACTTCATTATTATGGTGCTTGCTAGTGCCTTATCTGAAGTGACGAATTGATTATCTATGGCCTTTAGCAAATCACGGACCTTTTCATGTTGATTGACTGAACCACGTATGCCAGCAGATATTTTAGTCTTTATGAAATTACACTAAGGCAATTAGATCGCTCCCATTGCTTATAAAGTGCAATTTGTTCTGAAGTGCTGGTAGTAGTAACTGCAGGTGGTTCATTCTTCCTAATAGCATAATCAATGTCCATCCACCCCAAATTGAGGAGAATTCTCTCCTTCCATACTTTATAGTTATCACCCTTCAGTTTAGGAATATCACAACGAATATCAGAGAAGTTTGCAGGTTATACAACTGCATATATATATACATGCTCATGTCAATTGAGGCATAAATAAATTTCATGCTTTACGAATGTAAATCATGCAAAGTGAATCTAATGACATAAAAATTGCCTGTGGCCTAAAATTTTAATTTAGGTAGATTCATGTAACTATATGACAGAATTATCAAATTATGTACTTAATTCACAATTTTGTGAGAAAATAATAATAATTTGATATTCTATCCCAAACTTTATGATAAAACTATTAAATCGTAATCTATAATTCCTGTGGGTAAATTATGAAAAACAATTTACTACTTTATCCTAATTAATTATATAAAAATAATAAAAATTCTTGTGGGATAAAATTTATTATATTAAGTATAATTAATTACAACTAATGTCTATAATTCCTTATGTGATCCTTGACTTAGTATAACATAATTTTATTTAATTAAAGATGTTGTGGCTAATCTCTAATTAAATAAAATTATATGGACCACTCAACATTGTTTTAACAAAAAAATATGAGAATAATTATCTATTGGAAACCCCAAAGTTTCTTCTCCGCCGATGATCTCCACTCTCACTATGACTCTCAAGAAGCAAGAAGATCAGCCCTCCTTTAGCCTGACCCATGCGATTGAGTGCAGCCCAAACAATCCTAGCACATCTAGCCTATTCCAGGAAACCCAGCAAAGACCACCAACACAGAAAAATTAGCGCACTGAAGTTGAGCTTACAACAGGCCATCCTCCCAAACCCAGCATGGCTTAGACTAGCAATGCTTGCTTAGCCAAACCAAACCAAACTAGCTGAGCATAGTCCACCCACTACTATCTCAGTACAGGCCAGCCTAACCCAGCTTTGCCAATGGTTGGGATTTATGCTGATTTTTATTTTTATTTTTTTTGAATAGGAAAGAGGTTTATGATCAAGCCTCTTCGTTTCTCCCATTTCAATTTCTCCTGGCATAACCATCGTTAATGGCTGGTCGCATCATCTCTGGCCAATGGGAAAGCTAACAGAGAAGAAGCTTCCATTGGTGGCCAGCCATCCCTGATGTTGGCTAGAGCAAGATGTAATAATCTGGTTTTTACCTCAAACGAAGTGTCCGTGGAATGGAGGAAAAATCTGGGTGAGGAAAACCCAAGTGCTGCTATCTCTCCTTGCTTTTCTCTTCTTTGTGTAATGTTAGTGAGAAGCATTAGCAGATCTAATGTTTTTCATAATTCCAACTCTTTCACAGTTTTGTTTGCTTTTCATTTTGCAAAATGAAACTTTGCATAAAACTGCTAGGCAGAGGTGTAATCTAAGGCTCTGATACCAAATGTAAACCATTTCCTCTAATGTTTATAGAAAATCAGAAACATAATAGCGGAAGCAAATTAAACAAGAATGGATAGGCACTTACCTCCAGCCATAGCAGTGACGATCCAAGGCAGTTTAAGAGATCTTCTAATCCTCTTCAATTCACAATGATGGAAAACTAGAAATGCAGTAAAATGTTGCACGAATTTGAAAGGATTAGGGACCCTTAAAGACGAATGTTTATGGTAGTTATCCTCACCAAGGATAACTGCCATGGGCAGTTATGACACATGTTCGTGTGTCAGTTCTGAATTTCAAATGTTCAGGACCATAACCGTTTTTTCTAACAGAAAGAAGAGTGAAAACCATGGTGACAAAACTCAAAACATGGACTTAGTGCAGACTTTGCTAAAAGGAGTTGACTGCAGTTTAAAAATGCTTAAGACAACTCCGAATAACTTGTCAAAGTCTTATAAGAAAAATGTGAAAAATTCAAAACTGCCTCAACTAAAAGTTTTGGTACCGCACTGATCATAATCACCCAGATCGATTCTCTCCATATAATGATAAATTATACTAATTGAGGTTGTTCATCGGTACACATATCTAGCAGCCTTACAATCGTAAGTTGACTATTCTTTCTAGAAGAGAATATTACTCCTGGTTGTTGACATTTGAAGGTGATCCAGAAATGTCATTGACCCTCTCTGGACATGTCTTCTCTGATGGGGTTATTTTATATATCTTTGAAGCATTGATTAACCTGCCTTGAGAACGGTTGTCTATAGGAATGTAGCCAACATGCTCCTTTCTGTCGTTCGATCTTATTGGACGGTGCTAACACTCACCATGGGGACTTGGGAGACTACTGCCTCAGTCTGATTTCACTTTTGTCTTTCAAAGAAAACATATCCTTTGAACTTGTCCAACGCTCATTAGATTTTCGGAAACATGCGAACAAAGATGTCATCATGGGTTCTTATGACCACTGGCTTTAGTGATAAATGTTAGGACCGTTTGGATCGGATCTAATGAATCGGAAATCAAAACTCACACACACACTTAAAGATCAGGGACCAGATATATGTAGTTCGGCTATCATGCCTACATGCATGGGAGAGGAGATCAAAGTATTCATTATTTGAAGATTATAGACGAGGAGGCTACCCTTGTTGTATACAACTCTCTCTCTCTCTCTCTCTCTCTCTCTCTCTCTCTCTCTCTCTCTCTCTCTCTCTCTCTCTCTCTCTCTCTCTCTCTCTCTCTCTCCATGTCCATGGGAAAAGAATGCACTAAATCCTTCCAAGATTAGTTTAGCTCCCCAAAAACACAAACATGAGTTTTATGCAACTCCCACTTCAATAACTGTCTATGCCTATCTGTGAGTTCTCCTAGAGAATTTATGTTCTCCTTGCTCAAGACCCTCTACCGAATCAAAATACTAATGGTCACCGAAGATGATGTAAGTATCTAGAACCTTGCTTCCTATAACTTTGTCAGTGCTTCTTGCATCTACCCATAACCACATATATTGGGTGCCCAATCTCTCCACTTGAAGTCAATTAGCCAAAAAGGTTAATGAGAGGCTACATATTTCTTAAAAAAGTATCTGAAATCAAAATATATTCTACTTACTAATGAGTAAGAGCTTGAAAATTTTCATCAAGCTCAAAGACATGTAGATAAGGACAAACGGATGCAAGCCATGAAAAAAGAAATCAGCTCACTAAAGAAAATTAGACTTATATGTTAGTAAAATATCTTAAGGGCAAAAGAGCAAGCTAAAGAGAGGTAGCAATTGTAAACCAATCAAACACAGCTTGATTGATTGTCAAAGGTTTCAAATAGAAGAAGAGAATTGACTTTGATGAGATCTTCTCACTAGTAGTGAAGATGACATCAATCCAAGCTATACTTAGATTGGTGGCAAGTTAAAAACTTGGTGCTTGAACAGATGGATGTAAAAATAGCCTTTCTCCATAGAGATCTGGAGGAAAAAATTTCTATGAAGAAATTAGAAGGATTTGAAGTCTCAGGGAACAAGGACCTTGTTTGCAAGCTGAAAAAAAGACTCTATGACCTTAAGCAAGTCAAAGATTCCCTGACGAAAGATTTTTCATACTCATGCGCTATGTAGATGATATATTGATCGCTGGATATAATGTAGTCATGATCTAAGCTGAAGAAGGAATCATTCAAGTCCTTTGATAGAAGGGACTTAGGTGTAGGCCTAATTTAGGTACTTTTATGGATAAAAATAGCTCGTGATAGGAAAGAAAAGAAGTTGTGGTTGTCATAGCAGAATTATGTTGAATGGGTAATCAAAAGGTTCAACATAGAGAATGTTAAGCCAATCAATACTTCGCTTGGCAGTCATTTCAAGCTAACTAAGCACACATGTCCCTCTTCAAACCAAGAGATAGAGAAGATGATAATGATACCATATTCTTCAATTGTTGTGAGTCTAATGTATGCAATGATGTATACAAGACCAGAAATTAGTCATGCAATAAGCTTAGTGAGCAGATTCTTGTCTAATTCTGTAAGAGATCACTATAAGGCAGCGAAATAAATTTTCAAGTACCTTAAGGGTACATCTAATTTGTGTGTGTGTGTGTGTGTGTGTGTGTGTGTGTTTCAGTGGAGTTGAACCAATCTTGGAAGGATACGCAAATTTAGACGTAGTAGGAGATCTTGATGACAAAAAATCAATATATTAATTTCTCTTCACTTTTACTGAGGGATCTGTATCTTAGCAATCTAAATTGCAAAAAGCATGTTACTTTGTCAACAACAAAGGTAGAGTATATTACCATAGCACAAGTTAGCAAGAAATATGGGATACATTGTGATAGTCAAAATGTGTCACGACCCGGGTTTTTATATGATGCAATGTTGATAAAAAGGCGAGATCTCTTGTTTTATAAATATGAAATGCATGAAATTCTTTTTCATTTGGAAAACAACCTTTCATAAAAACCCCAAGTGTGAAAACACATTCTCAATTTATTTAGTCATGGCAAAGTTTTAAATCAATAATGTTCCCAAGAAAGTGTTAGTCACATTTGACTATTAGAGAGTAACTACAATCAAGTAACATTGAAAGATAAGATAGGGGTTTACTTACTTGTACTTAGCCTGTGTCTCCTAGTACAAATGTCCCTTGCCCTTAGGTATTTACTTTGTATCTGAAAAATATTGAGGATTGGGTGAGTATATAATATACTCAGTAGGGCCTATCACTACTAGTTTTATAAATGCATGAGATGTTTTAAAATCATGTGCTCATTCATTCAAAACATGCATATGTTTGAATACTCGAGTTCAATATTAGTATAAGAATCCATAATCAATTTCAAAATATGCGTATGTTTGAATACTCGAGTTCGATATCAATATAAGAATCCATAATCAATTGAAATTCTCATAACTTAAAAGATCACATAATTCCAAAAGTGAAAGTATCATATATCTGATGACATCATGATATGCAATAGATGCCTCATGGAGTCCAACTCATGGACCCCTAGTATGGTATGGTCGACCAACCTCATATCATGCTATATGAAATGCACATAACTCATCAAACCATAGGGTCCACTATGCCCACGACCTCCTCGCCGTGTGGTCCCCGGGTACCTGAGGACACTTGGTCATAGCCTCCACGGGGCCTATGACACGCCGACCCAGTGCCGTGACACCAATGGTAGCCCCCTGTACCACATGCAGTCGACGTAGGGACTTGCCTCTTTTTGGGCGTGGTACCCATCCACCTATTAGTGGTAGAGGTCGGGTGGCCAACCCAGACCCCTCGGCATAGCACCCACAGGCTTACTTGCCCAAATCACATAAGATAAGTCAAAACCTTTTATTAAAACTTGTCCTCTTTTGGGTCCCTCACAACTGCCTGGCCCTCGGCACTCCAGCGTCTTTTGGCAACCCTCAAGGACATGCAATCTTTGCAAGTACGTAAATTATGCAATGCATGCACTTGTTTGCAACACATGTATGTGCATAATGTATATGCAGTCATTCTAAAACATGGCTATGTATAAAGCATTTAACATGCATGCTGAATTTATTCATACAAATCACATGCAAATCAAATCATATATCTAAAACATATGTTCTCAAATAACAGTAGTTCTTTTAAAAGAATTTAATAGTGATAGAGGACCTACCTGACTAGGTCGCGTTAACCCTCTTGTCTTCGTACGCTCCTGAACATGGTTTGGGGACTCAAGGTTAGTTTAACCTATCTTTGATGGGTTTAGAGTATTTGGGTCTTATTACTTAGGCATTGGGGGTCCATCCCTATGCCTATGGGTGTCCTAAGGTCCTAATTAGGCCTTGGTATTCTCAGTTTTCCAGAGTCCTAGTGGTCACGCGCCACCATCCTATTTTAAGGGTCATTCCCTACTTTGATTGGGCCTTGATTAGGGATTTTATGGTTTGGATGTGTCTGCGTCATCGATACGGACACAACGCCTTTTGCGGCGCCTCAATCGGAGCTCTAGATCTCAATTTATAAGCGTTTTAACATTATATATACATATAGTCTTAAAGACAAAAAGGGAGGAATGATAGGGCGCTGCGCGTCTGCGACGTGCGCCCAGCCTCCTGAAGTAACAAAAAGAACAACGCACGCTAGCGCGCTGAGCGTCTGCGGCGCGCGCCTCAGCGGGCGCGTCTGCAGACGCGCGCGACAACGCTGCTCATTGTCCCTTTGGCGGTCGCGTCCAGGGACACACCCGTTTGGTTTTTCAAATAGGCGTCGACCTGAGTCGACGTGGGACGTTCCTATTGGATCGTCCCGCCTGTTAGTGACCTGGGTCGTCCTCAGGGTCCTTTGTGGTGCTCCTAGGCTCCGTTTTGCATGGTTTTTCATGCAAAAACTTAGGGGAATTGAGCCTAAGACTATGAGTGAGATGGGTTTGGGGAGTTTTTGGGCATACCTGCTTCGTGGGTGGTTTTCTCTCCACGTTTTCCCCTCTTAGTCACTGCTCCGCGATGGGTTTTCTCCAAGGTTTTGGGCTGCCATTAGAGGCACCCAAGAGCTCTATTTATAGAGCTTTTACAGAGGGTTCTGGAGGGGTTCTAACCGCCTTTGAATGGCGGTGGGGAACCCTCTAGAATGGCGGTGGTTTCTTCTTGAAACACCGCCGTTCCAGAAACCTCTAGGAGGTTGAAGACGAGGGGGTGCCCGTATCAAAATGGGCACCTGTGTTTTTCAGGTTAAGTCGTTTTTGTAAAATTTATAGTTTTGCCCCTGAACTTCAAAGGGCCATATCTTGCTCATTTTAACTCCGTTTTGGGTGATTTTGGTCTCGTTGGATTCCTTTTTCCGAGACACATCTAATGTCACCACTTTTAGTACCAAATTCCTGGGTTTAGTCAAGGTGACTAGTGAAATGACCAAAATGCCCTTTTCTTTAAAACTGAACTTTTCATTGCTAAACTTGGAATTTTAATAGTACAAAATTGGAGTCATTACAAAATGCCATGGACTTGGGGCAATAATTCAATACACCATACATCCACAAAGCATATTGACATTATCATTGGATATGAGGAGGTGATATTATCATTGGATATGAGGAGGTGATAGAGGAATAACTATTAAAGCTTAAGAAGATTGACACCAAAGAAAATCCAGTGAACATGTTAGCAAAAGTGATTATATATGAGAAGCTAGTGCTATGTAGAGATATAGTTAGGATAGACTCCAACTAAAAGGATATAATTCACTCTCCTCTCATGAGTAGGCATTGGGAGAATTTATGAGTCCATACACATATTCAACAGTCAACACCTACCATATTCAATAGTAAGCACTGACTAGCTAAATTGGAGCCTAATTTCTTAAAGATTTATGGGCGCATGATTTGCATGATGGATTTTTGAAATAGTCAAGATTTTTAGGTGCTGATTTTCTCAAAACATCAAGATTTATACATTTGTCAGCCCAAACTCCTACAAATATGAGCAGGAGAATAGAGCAATATCATCCCTTAAGCTTGTATATTCCTCTCCAATGTAATTGAGGTAGTAATTCCCTCTCCCATGGATGTAGATTATTTGATTGAACCATGTTGTAATGACCCAACATTTTGGAGACATTTTGTATAAAGAACAAACATAGTGTGATGTGCTAATGATCTTGACTATTTTGGAATAAATATATGTTTATTATATGTTTAAGGGTCTTATTAGGTGGTTGAATGTTTGATCTAAATTCACATAGGGACCTTAGGAATTTGTGAATAAAATTAGTACCACTAGATACTACACGCAAAATGGAATCCAACGCCTCAAAGAACGCCGAAAACGGAGCTCGTATGACGAAGTTATAGGCATTAGAAGATTGAGGGCATTTTGGTAAAATATACCTAAAAACGAAAAAGCCAAAAACCACAGGGGGCCATTTTGATAACGGCACCCCCTGTCTTCTTCCTCCTCTAGCCCTCTCTTGATTTCTCCAGAAACTCCCGGTTTCCAGAGATTTCCACCACCGCCAATGGCGGCACCACCATTGGCAGCACCACCTTTCCTCTCCTATAAATACCCCCCAAGCCCCCTTCTCCTCCAGGTATTTTCGGGTTCAAATCTCCGGCAAAGAGAGTTTGGAGAACACGATTCCAGGCGTACGACGGCTTCACGGTGGATGTCCATGTACCTCCTCGTCCCCACTCTATTCCTCCTCTCTTTCCCCTCCATTGTCCCTCACAATCCGGCCAGATCTGGCATCTCCCGGCCGGAGAACCCATTAGGGAAGATGGGTTCCTTACAAAACCCTAGGGTCAGACAACCAGGGTGTCGTTCTAGGCTGCCCGACTGACCCTCCTTTTCCGCCTCATTCCCAGCCCAAATCCTCGTCAGATCTAGGAATTTTTTGACCAAAAATCACCAGTCCTCAGGGAGGAAAACCAGACGGGTGAAATCCCATCAAGGAGAGAGAGAGAGAGAGAGAGAGAGAGAGAGAGAGAGAGAGAGAGAGAGAGAGAGAGAGAGAGAGAGTGTGTGTGTGTGTGTGTGTGTGTGTGTGTGCCTTGCAGGGGTGCACGAACGTCCCAGGGTGCACGGCGCAGTCCAGGACGCCTAGCTTGACGCACACCTGTGCCAAGCTCCCTGGGGGTTGTCCTCACGCACGTGTTGCGTGTGAACAGTTTTCTTGGCTCGACCAGGACTCATGGGATGTCCTAGGAGCCAAAGCACTCCCTAGCTATGCCTAAGACACGTCCGCGCAACAGTGCACACCATTCGGACGTGCGCACATGACCCAACCTGGTTGCGGTGCGACCAGGACGCACGAATCTACTATAGAGCGCGCATTCTAGAACTATGGCATGCAAGACCCTAGGCACTACATTTGGGTCGTCCGTTAAGGCGCGACCTTTTAAAATCCAAATTTGGAGCCTATACAATAAAATAGCATAGATTAACGCCTATATCTTATGTTTGAACATCACTCAGGACCTTACCAAGATATTCTCGGACTCGATGTGAAGATAGGCACAAGCGACGTAACAACGCACGAGGTAGGTAGTCTGATCCTACTCTGTTTTCAAAATACATCATAAACGTTCATTAAGTTGCTTGTTTTAATACTGTATTAAGCATGTGTTTTAAACTATGCTGTTCTTATACAAGTATGCGGGACCTGCTTGCATGATTTATGTATTTGAAAAATCTTGCATTAACTAAAGAATGCTGTTGAGAAATAATGTTGTTGTACACGTTACGGATTCATGGCATTTTACACAATGCTTGCATACTTTGAAAACAAAGCCATAAATTGCATGGTTTATGTTGATTTGAGTTTTGGACTATATATGGTTTTGGGCTATTAAACCCAGTGAGCACTATGCTGAGGGGTATGGGTTTGGCCTCCCAGCCTCTACCACCAAAAAGGTGGATGGTATCGCTACCAAAAACGGCATTGTCCCTTTCCTGACTGCTGTGGTCAATAGGGACGACCACTGAAGGTGTTCACGGCACCCTTTCGGGGACATATCCATAGTCGCCGTGGAGGCTATGGTGGACTGGTCTCTAGATACCGGAGACATGCGATCCATAGTGGTTCTGGTTGCAAGCATGGTGACCCTATGATTTCAGTAGTATGGATATGCATATAACATTTAAATTGGTCGTAAAAGAGTACTCGTGACCAGATGACTTGAGACCGGTGCATGTTACTTCGTATGCTATCATTTACCTCATATGCAGACTACTTTAAGTATTTTCTGATCATTATATACTACGCATGGCTTTGACATATGGTGTAGATCTCATAATCAAGATATGGTGAATCTATTGATTTTGACTTTCTAAACTCAGACATACTGTTTGTATTGCATACTAACTCGTGATTGATAAAGAATTTCAATAGATGGCATTACTTACACTTTATGCACACATATGCGCACCTATTACAAATTTAGCATGCCTTTCATGCAACCACTTTGAACTCTGTATGATGCATTGCTATGTTTTAAAAAAGGGTAGTGTCAGGTTACCTATTGAGTATGATAAATACTCAACCCAATCCATTATTTTTCAGATCAAACAAAAGACCAATAGAAGAAACAACAGGAGGCGTTAGAACCAAAGTCAAGTAGGCAAAGGTGCGATTTCCTTGAGAAACTACTATAATCTTGATTGTAAGTATTTGTTGTAGCTGTGGCTGTGACTAACAATCCTAAGAGTAATTACTTGTTTTGATTTGGTTTATAAATTGCTATGGCACTATGCATTGAGCGTTCATTTTGACACTCGGCCTCTTTATACAATGTTTTTGAAAAAGGAAGAAATTTTTCTGCATTCTTCTACATAAATTGTTTTAAAACTAGAGATCGATCTCGTTGTGTTTTTATGAAAAATGGCATTGAAAAACTCGAGTCGTCACACATGTAAATCTGGTCCCTGTGTGTGTATATTTGATCTTGCTCTCCTATCCTTTTTTTCCATCCCATCCCAACAATAAGTACATTAGTGTAACCCAAAATGTGGACTCAATGCGGACTTTGCTAGGAGTCAGCGTAGTTTAACAAGGCTTAATGCAACTCCACATAACTAAGGTAATGACTTTGTTACTTGTGGTCTTTATCTCGACATTATTTTCAATTAGCATTGATTATTTAGAAGCAATTTCACAAAAAATAAAAGTCACATTAACTGAAGTTGATATTCATTTGTAACAATATCTAACAACCCTGCATTTGTATGTTGACTTTTCTTTCTAGAACATAATAGTACTGGTTGTTGAAAATTGAAGGTGAAGTAGAAATATCATTGGCCCTCCCTTGATATGTCTTTTCAAATGGGGTTGCTCTAAAGCATTAATTCAACCCCCATGAGAACAATCATCTGCAGGAATGTAGCAAACATGCTTCATTTCGTTGTTTGATCAACGCACAGGTTAACATTCATGAATGCAAATTCTTGAACTTGTATACATAAAATTATATGCGTGCTTCCAGCATTTCCCTACCACATGATAATGCCTTCTCAAACATCTTTGTTTTATTAGGGCTCTCCTAAAGAACTTGACCTTCAATGTTAATATTCTGAGCTAGAAACACTTGTGGTACCTAGATAGTTTATGATCTAAGCCATTAATATCCTCTTAGATAGACTATGGACTGGTCTATTAGATTCTCTTAGCTCTCTGCTTGGTTTGGGTATTTACCATTGCTTTTGAGCTTCTTGAATTGACCATTTTTTGGATCAAGATCCTCCAGAGGAGAGAAATTTTGATTCATGGCCTATATAGGATGTTGTTAAGAATTCTTACAATGTTTTTAATAGTTAATGCAAGTCTCTATAGAGATGGGCTATAGAAGTAGGCAATGGCTCTCTTCTACTACTTATTGTCTTGGTTATCTCCATGGAAACCAAGTTTTCTATAGCATTTAATTCAATCACTTCAAGCCAATTTCTCTCTGGTAACCAGACCCTAAGCTGTCTAGGTGAACTGGGCTTCTTTTCACTGGGTAAGTCTTGACGATACTCCATTGGTATATGGTACAAAAAAATCTCTTAAAAAATAGTAGTTTGAGTAGCAACCGAGAAACACCGCTACTTGACACTTTAGCACAACTAAGAATCTCGGGAGATGGAAATCTAGTCCTCATTGCCCGGTCAAAAGGTGTAATTTGGTTGATGAATTTGAATTTGAAAACTATATACTCTACGGTTGCAACACTGGAAATCTTGTTTTAAGAGATGGGTTGAGGCCCTCTTTGATAATCTAGCAGAGTTTTGATAATCCTACTAAGTGGTTACTTGGACTACGTATGACATTGTATAAAATCATTGGAGAAGGACAGAGCTCCACTTCATGGAAGAACTATGATGATCTAGCTCCTGGGTCTTTTTCCCAGGAGATTGTTCCCACAGCAAGAAGCAATCAGATGCTTACCATATTTTAAAGAAATATAGTCATCTGGAGTAGTGGGAATTGGAATGGGAAAACCTTTGCTAGTAGTTTGTTGTTAAGTATTTAATTTTAGCCAAAAGACCCTTAATTTAGCATTTAACTTGATCATCTAACTCAATAATTTGATAATTTTTAGATAAAATATGAACTTTAGCTCAAATTGATCATCCAACCATAATTGGTCAAATTTAACGGTCAGATGATCATCGGAGCTAATCAAATGCTTAATATATGGTTAGATAACTCTAATCCAGTCTTATATTTTGTAGATCAAACAAATCGTGGTTTGAACGGCTACTTCTACAGTGCAGATCAGTTGGATTGGATATCAGATGACTCATATTGTGCTAATTATTGTCAAATCAAAAATCAACGGTGCCGATTATCCAAGAGGGCATTGAATGAACTAGATCAATCACAAAGCAAGATGGAAAGATTTTCTAAAGAAAAATAAGAGTTCTAATTAGAGTAAAAGACATCATGGATAAGATTTCCTAAATAAGTTTCCCAGTGGGAAACTAACTCTTCACCTAAGAAAAGTGCAAGGAAAGCTGGGAAAAACAGAATTAGAAAGCATCAAGGCTTTAAAAGGAGGATGACACTGCTGGGCATGGGAGGATTTTATTTCTATTATTTTCATTCTTCTGTTGTCGTCCTCCTTTACCTCTTTGGCTAGAAGTGCAAGGGAAAGAGGCAAACCGCACGTCTCTCTCTCGTTTATCTTTTTCACTGTTTTTTTTTTTTTTTTTTCCCAATTGTACTCTTTCGTGCTGTTCACCGTAGACTTTCCAATCCCACTGCTACTAAATTCTCTTCCATCTGCAGTTTCTTTTCTTCGCTCTTCGCTCTCAACTCTATCTTACCTGCTCCCTCCTCCCGTTTCCTTTCTCGGTTTCCAATAGAAACCCGAGTTCCAGTCCCTTGTCCTCTGTCACTTCACTGCAACGGTCCTATTCCTATTTGCTTCATCTGCTTTTGTTCTCTAGTCCGTCATGCATCCTCTGCCGATGTCGCGTCTCTGCCAATCGTCCCCGTCGCTCCCCCATCACTAGCCACCTTCCTTTCTCGCCTCTCTTCTATTTTTGTTCATTTTCCTATTAGATTGTTCTCCTTTGCATTCTATTGTTTTGTTCATCGTTTTCTCCATTCTATTTACCGTCGTTCTTGCCTTCCCTTCTTCTCAGCTCTCCTTTTATTCTTCCCTATTTTCTCTGTCACCTACTTTTCCATCACCCTTGTTTTCTAGTTTCCCACCATGTCAGCCAAGCTCCTCTTCTTTTTTTTTTAATCTCCTTTCTTGAGTTCTAGTTTCTTTTTTGTTCACTTGCCTCCAGCCCACCCAGCACCTCTGCTCGCACCTTCTCCATTACCCGTCCACTCCACTGCCATGCTCTAATCTGCCGAGTTCTTCACTGCACAAGATAGTTCACTAGCGTCTTCCTTAGCACCGATGAACTCCAATCATTGAGTGGCCCAGCACCACCAGACAGACTGGCCGGGCTGCCTAGCTTTCCCCCTCTGCCTAGTCCAGCACCGGCCAAGCTCCCTCCTTTGTCCAGTCCGACTTCTCCTCTCCATCACTTCCACCACCGACGCTAGCTTTGTTCTCCACCCCATCTTTCACCGCATCGGCCGTATGGGCTGATTGTCGTTCACCACTCCAGCTTCCATCTCCCCCTCCGTCGAGTTTCCTCTTTCTTATTTCTCTTTTCTTGTTTTATCAGATTATGAGAAATTTCATTTTTGCCCATCGCATATCTAATTTAATTCTAGCTGTGTCCCCCTTTTAATTATATTTGTGTCCCTACTGCTATGCCCTTTTTATTTTGTCTGTGTTCTGTGATCCAAGAACTACATAATCTGAACTGAATTAATTAAGGTTTAACCTAATCAATGGTTTAGCTTTAATAATAACGATCTCTTTATTTCTCTTTTGTTTCACATTAGATCTTTAATTAATTTTTAGATTATATTCTTAGGACATTCCTTAGCTTGATTAATATATCTGATCTTTAATTTAAACTCCAAAAAGCAATCTAAATTATCCAAATCCCAAAATCCTTATTTAGCCCAAAAATTTCAAATTTTTTAGAATCTGCCTAACCCTCTGGTGGATCATTAATCAGAAGCATGAGAAAGAGACTGATGAAGGCTTATCAAAGTTTATGAGACCAGATCTGAAGAAATTGATGATAATTAATCTAGGGAAGAGATTTTTCTTGTTTATTTAGTTAAATTTCTGACTTTTTTAGTTGAACTTTTGTAATTTTCATTGATTAAACATATATGAAGTTTGATTGAACTTTCTATTAATTTTTGTCATTTAATTTTAAATTTTAAAAAATTAAATTTTATGTAAACTCCAAATTCTTAAAGCTAATCCCCGTGGGATTGACCTATACTTGCATACGTTATATTGCAATAGCCTGTGCACTTACGAATAATCTAACATCTACAATTAAAAACAACTTATATCTCCAATATCAACTTTATAGAGAACAAGAGAGAAAAGTAAGGCACTTACTCTGTTCATGATCCTTCCATTATTTCAAGATTTTTGTTAGATGTTTAAGGAGAAATAAAACCACTAACATGGTTAGAATTCTTTAAAGAAAGGAATTTTCTCTAGCCTTCACCACGATGTGCTGTTTATTCTCTTTGCGAGGATTTTGGTAGTAGTAACGAGACAAGCATGCCCTTCTGTTAATGTTTGCATGGTTTGGAACCACCTTATATGAAAGATTGGAATTTGAATTACTAGTAACAACACCTAGTCCAGTGGAAAGAGATGGGTTTTGGATGATACAAGATATGAGATTGTCACTTATTTCTCTGCACCCTTGAATTGTCTAAAGTTTCAAGGATTGCAAATTAACATGCGTGAATGACTGTTCTTTGTAATGCTTATGTTTATACAAATAGTGGATGTTCCATATGGAAATGAAACCTACAAAATCTGAGACAAGCTTCTAGTGGTGATAGTAACTCTGGAAATCTTGACATTCACCTTACAACCTCTAATCCGCCAATTTCTAGATGTAAGTAGGAAATGCTGGAGTTATTGTAGGGCAACTTGTTGGGGTTATAATTATCGTGAGTTCTATTTGCATTCCAACAAAAGTCCAAAATTCTTTAGCATTCCAACCTTTATCTAAGTCTTTTATTTGTTGCAGATTTTTGGAAAATGAAAACAGCTGTTATTTTGTTTTCCTACAATTAGTTCAATTGCAATAAATCAAATGTTTAGAATTATCTTTAACTCTTCATAGGATTTGAGCAATGGCTTGTTAATATTCAATATATCACGTAGATTGTTTCAAAAGAAAATTTCTTATAAAAAGGATGTGGCTAAATTAAATAAAATCACAAACTTTTTTAGTATTCATAAAAGGCTCAAATTTGAGGGAAATTTTCAAATCCAACACAAACCATTAAGAACCCAGGCAACATTAGTTTTTAGCCAGCATATCATGTACGTGTCGCTTGACTTGACACGTTGGCGAGTTGACTGACCACATGGCAGGGTCAGGCATAAATTTTTTTAGAAAAAATAGTGAGCTTGACATTCAACCTTTCCATTCCCCATTCTTTCTCTTCTCCTATTTTCCCTTTGCTCTCTCATGAAAACTAAGAAGTAGAGGAAAATTGAGTATTCATGAGCTAGGTTGAACAAGTGCATTCTTGGCTATAGTTTTCTTATTGTGATCATAATTGGGTGTTTTCTCCCTTGAGAGAAAATACCAACATAGGCAACTACATATCCATTTCCGGCGTATAAAATTAGATTAAGTTCATCTACATGGCGCTCATAATAGGTTTTGAATTTGAAGGAGCTAGCAAGGCCTACACGAACAATAAAAGCAAAAATGGATTATGAATCCATCATCCATCTAGAAACATTAGATATGATAAGAAGTAAGCACACATGAAAGGTAGAATCAGCAGATATTCTGATGAGCAAACATCAAACTATAAACAGTAATATCTATGTTTTTGGATGGAAAGTTCACCAAAATTGATTCAAATATGTAGTGCCTAGTTGGAGGAGTTAATTATTGCTCAAACTAGAACAACATATATTTATATATGAAGTCTAGATTGATATAGACAAGTACCTGAATTATGCTAGCATGATCACCTCATGAATGGTATGGCTCAATAGATGACCATGTTCTTGACTAATGTATTCCATCAGACATCCAAGTAGTTTGGAACCTTGACATTTTGGAAATGCATGTCACCTCCCATTTCCACCAGTTTCTTCTATCACAAAGAGCCCCTGGCTCCGTCATTGGTTTTACCTTCCATAACAAATAACACAATCCCTACAATTCTTTTTCTAAAACCAGAATGGATGATGTCCCTCTTGTATCCATGCAACTAAGAGTTGCATAGAATATCGACCTAACTCCAATTCCTATTGTCAATCCAAATACTCCTAAGAAGATATAGAAAGGAAGCATAATCTTTCCACCCTCAAAACAACCAAGAATGATTTCAATGTTTTAAAGGTTTGGAAAATGAATAACAACCAAAAACATAGTAATCACTTTGTTTTCCCTTTCTTCTTCTTTTTTTGTTCAATTCTCTTCTTTTCTCTTTCAACATGTGGGCTTTGTAGAAATTTTTTGTTAATTTTTAAGGATTTACCTTTCTCCATTTTCCCTCTACCTTTTTGTTTATTTAAATGAGAAATCAAAGGGAAAAATGTGAGAAGGGAAAGGAGAATGAAAAGGCTGAGTGTCAGGCCCACCTTCTTCTTTTAACATCTTAATGTGCTACATGGATTGTTAATTCACCAACGTCTTAGGTTAAGCTACATGCATACATCACACGCTAGTGATAAACTAATGCCATCTAAGCTTTTATTGGCTTGTGCTTGATTTGAAAAACTTCCTCAAATCTAGGCCTTTTTATGAACACTCAAAAAGTATGTGTTTTTATTGAAGTTTGAGAACAAGTTCAAGCCTTTTCACAAGATTTTTCTTTTTAGAAATGAAGAGGATTACGATCCACTTGCATTTTCTCTGCTTGTATTTTCTATAGTGAAAGTGAGTTAGAGAAAGGACATCTAAAGTAGAATTCAATGGGAAAGGATACATTTATTAGTTTTACTGGTAGACATTTACCTCCAATAAAAGTTATTTTTTAATATTTTAAGCTTTTTCTATACCCTTTTTTCATATTTAATAATATGCCACTCTGCTTTAATTTTTCTCTACTCATTTTGGTAATTCTATCTTTGTCTTATGAGAGAAATTTTCCTCATGAAGAAATCCTTTCAAAATTGAGTTCCAAGATTGACTTCCAAACCCTGCCTGGCTTAACTCCACCTTTTAATGATCTGGTCAATCATCATGTTTGGAGTCTCCTATTTAGGCTATCTACAAAAATTTCCATTTGATGCTTTTAGCTACTAGTTTTTCCCTTGAAAAATTTAATGGTTATGGTTTAAACATAGAAAATGCATAGCTAAAATTAGCTAATTGAACAAGATAATTTGGTTAGATCATTTAAGGTGGGGTTAAGCCAGGTGGGGTTTTGAAGTCAATCTCGAAACTCAATCTGAATGACATTTCTCTTCTTTATGTTAGTACTAGTCATGAACACGTGCACCTACGTGCATGAGATTGGAACAATATATATTTAACAAAGATTTTTCATTTTAGTGATGATAAAATTCTGCTAGTAAAAATCCATCAGAAGTGGCACTTTCACCTTAGTTGTAGTAATATTCCGTGGGTAAAAATCCACCTTTTCGACACATTTTTTTATATTCATGACTACCCTTCCACCTGTTTGCAAAATGCTCTCTACATATTTTTCAAAATACTCTTATGTGCAAATATGTTGACTATATATAGAAAGACATGCTATTTTATAAATTGAGGAATGCTAGGCCAAAGGTCCTGTTTGGCACTTCCCAAGAAGCGCCCCACATTTTAGCACGAAGCAGGCCCACCTTTAGATGATCCTACTCATTCATATCATTGCCCCTACTTTGGATATCTTTTAAACAAAAATCACAAGGACAACATGATTCTAGCATGTTAGAAACCATGTTTTTGAGAGTTCACTTAAACCGTTGTTTGTACAAAGTTTCTAACTATCCATTTCTTATAATAAAATAGTACAGGTTTTTAGATGCTAGAATTATCCAATCCACATGTTATTTCAACCTAAAATTATTCGATCCACATGTTGTTTCAACCTAAAGACATACGCACCCTCCCAGCATTTCCCAGCCCAATGAAAATATCGTCTTTGTTTTAGTTGGGTCCCTCCTAACCATCTTGACCCTCAATGAACCAAATTCAAAGCCATCTCAACATCCATCACAAGACTTTGAATTTTGGCGGTTAAAAGCCAAAGTGCATTGATGTACATTAGCCAATAAACCCTGGATAAATCAAGGGGTTAAAATCATCGGTGTTTAGTGTGAGAGATTTCAGTTTCTGTAAATAACGACTCAAGATCAAATGTACCGATCATTTGCATGTATAGGATACAAGAGATGATCACAAATCATATGGAGATAATATCAATGAGAAATATTTACCATAAAACAAGTAAAAAAATCAAATATAATTTCAACAATTAAGGTAAAGAATAACAGTCAAAGATAATAGATAAACGCGTCTCTTTCTCTCTCTCTCTGAAGCCAAGAATGGTCATTTTTGTCCGTGATGTTTCTGTTTCAAGTTCAGAACCATCTTCAGTGATCTAGTATTTGTTCATACAGATGCTCAGGTTTCACGAATTTCGTTTTCGCATGCCATGATTATTATAATTTCCGACCAACATGGTAAACTACTGCTAGCAGTCCCTGCTCTCATCTTTATTGCTTTGAAAGAAGATAAATCTTTGCATTTGTCCAATTCCTCATAATGTTTTCTGTAACATGTGAAGAAATATATTTCCTTGGCTTCATATAATCACTGGCTACAGTGACAACCATGGTAGTGAAACTCAAAGTGTGGACTTAGTGCAGGCTTCGCCAAAAGGAGTCGACCGCGGTTTAACAATGCTTAACACAACTCCGGATAACTTGGCAAAGTTTTCTAAGCAAAATCTGAAAAGTTTAAAACTGCCTCGGCTCAAAGTTTTGATACCACGCTGGTAATAATCTCCCAGATGACGCATCGATCTATCTAGTGAACTAAATAAGGTAGATGTAGGACTAAGGGAATAACTTTGTTACTTGTGGCAAATTACTCTAATTGAAGTTGATATTCATCAGTGCCCATGTCATAAGTCGACCTTTCTTTCTAGAAGAGAATACTACTACTGGTTGTTGACACTTGAGGGTGATGCAGAAATGTCATTGACCCTCCCTTGACATGTCTTTCCCGGCAGGGTTGTTCTATACATCTTTCAAGCATTAATTCACCATCGATGAGAGTCGTCGGTAGAAATGTAGCATACATGCTTCTTTTTGCCGTTCGATCTTGACCGGACTGTGCTACCGTTCACGAATGCAAATTTTTGGACTTGTATACATAAAATTATAACCATCTTCCAGCATTTCCCAGCCACAGGAAAATTTCTTTTCAAGCGTCTTTATTTTAGTAGGGTCCCTCCTAACGAACTTGAGCTTCAATGTCTACACGTTGAGCTAGTAAGTAATTGTGGTCCCCATTATGATCTAAATCATTAATATCCTGTTAGATAGACTTTAGACTGGTCTACTGGATTATCTTAACTTTCTGATTGGTTCAAGTATTCTCCCGTTGTTTTTGAACTTCTCAAGTCGACCATTTCTCGAATCAGGATCTTCCGTAGTGGAGGAATTTCGATTCTTGGCTCATCTAAGATGTTGCTAAGAACATGAATGGTTTGGATCACCAAACAACTGGGTCCTGCACGTACTTTTAGAGAGGGAATTCCCATCTGCAGCCAGTTTGAAAGGAGAAGGGAGACGGAATGATTTCCTGTATAATAGCCCTTCATCCCTCCATTTCTTTCGTTATCTATAGTGATTGTTAATGCGTATCTTCATAGATATGGGCTGTAGAAGCAGGCATTGGCTTGCTCTTCCACTTCTTCTCTTTCCCTCCATTTCTTTCGTTATCTATAGTGATTGTCAATGCATATCTCTATAGATATGGGCTGTCGAAGCAGGCATTGGCTTCCTCTTCCACTTCTCTGTCTTAGTGATCTTCTCCTTGAAAGCTAAGCTCTCTATAGCTGCTGATTCAATCACTTCAGGTCAATTCCTCTCTGGTAACCAGACATTAAGTTCTCAAGGTGGCAACTTTGAATTGGGATTTTTTTCACCCGGTGAGTTTAAGAAATACTATATTGGTATCTGGTACACAAAAGTCTCTGAACAAACAGTAGTTTGGGTGGCAAACAGAGAAACACCTCTCCCTGACACTTCATCGCAACTAAGGATCTCAGGAGATAAAAATCTAGTCCTCATCGAGCAGTCAAAAGGAGTAATTTGGTCGACGAATTTGACCTTCGGAACTCCCAATTCTACAGTTGCAGTGCTTCTTGACACTGGAAATCTTGTTCTGAGAGATGGGTTGAAGCCTTCTACGATAATTTGGCAGAGTTTCGATCATTTAACTGATACATGGTTACCTGGAGGACGTATCGGATTTAATAAAATCACTGGAGAAAGGCAGAGTCTTATTTCTAGGAGGACTACGAAGATCCAGCTTCTGGGTCTTTTTCTCTGGAGATTGACCCTGTAGGGAGTCAGATGTTCACCATATACAACAAATCTTTAAGCATCTGGGCTAGCGGGGATTGGAATGGAAAAACATTCGCTAGAGTTCCCGAATTGAGAACAAGCTATATCTACAATATGAGCTTTATAGAGAGCAAGAGAGAAAAGTAAGTCACTTTCTCTATTTATGATCCTTCCGTCATTTCAAGAATTGTTCTGGATGTTTCATGACAAATCAGGCCACTGACATGGTTTGAGTCCTCTAAAGAATGGAGTTTGCGCTGGCCTCCACCACGATGTGATGTTTATTCTCTTTGTGGGGATTTTGGTATCTGTAACCACACAAGCATGCACACACAAGCATGCACCTGTGTACATGTTTGCAGGGCTTTGAACCAGCTTCCGTGGAAGATTGGAATTGAAATTACTGGTTTGGTGGGTGTGTGAGAAAAAGACCATTGAGATGTGGAAATAACACCTCATTCAGTGGAGAAAAAGACGGATTTTGGATGATGCAGGACATGAGGTTATCGATTATTGCTCCGTGCCTTTCAACTGTCCGAAGTTTCAACGATTGTGAATCAACTTGCTTGAATGACTGTTCTTGTACTGCTTATGCTTATCACAATAACGGATGTGCAATATGGAAAGGGAACTTACGGAATCTAAGACAAGGTTCTGGTGGTGACAGTAACACTGGAAATATTTATGTCCGCCTTGCGACTTCTGATGAGCTGGTTTCTAGAAGTAAGTAGAATTCTGCAGCGCTATTGCACTAAACTTGTTGGGGTGATAATTGTTAGGGTTCTGTTTGAATTCTGGCTTGGAGATACACAAACAAACAGCTGACTACAGAATTTTTCTATGGGCTAAAGTTCTAATTAAGTAGACTCTTTTAGCAAACCAAACCTTTATCTGGTAATGCTTTGTTGTGAATGAGTCTAAACTTTTGATTTGTTTTAAATGAAAGCATTTGTTCTTTTCTCTTTTTTTTCTTCTCAATCATCCTTTCAGATTCTGTGAATCAATGGCTTAGAATTATAATTTTAACTCTAATAGGTTTGCATTCATGTCCTCGTAATTGCTCAATCTATCACATAGTTTTCGTCATGGAATGTAGTTCCTTCTGCTCATAGTTTGTGAGCGAAACTACTGCATCCACTATATAACCTCATTATTTCATGGTCCTGTCTCACACAAAACACCTTGCAGACTTGTACTTGAAAGATATATTGGCCTCCGACCTTTTAGGTGTAACACTGTTTTGGAATGTGACAGCTCTTCCATTTGAAATCACGGACAACTAGTGCTAGAATCATCCGTTGATGAGCTTTACAGAATACAAGTAAAAGTACTTTACTTACTCTACTTTTGATCTTTCCACTATTTCAATATTTCTAATATAATTGTCAAGACAAGCCAAGCGACTGATTGGAGTGTTCTAAGCAGAGGAATTTATTTTGGCCTAAAGAATGGATTTTGAGTGACTGCTTTGTAAAAAACACAATTTTATTATGCTACCCAGAGTGCTGTTGCCCCAAGATTTTTGTTTGGGAGCTACAAAAAATATATGAACATGAATTAGTTTGCTTGACCTTATATATGGTACTGTTGAATCTGTGGCAAGCAGCAGACGATGATGATAATCACGAGATCTTTATCTCCATATTAATTTGTCTGGAGGTGCAAAATACTTTAGTTGAGTTCCCCATTTTGGTGCTTACATCAGTGGACTGTGATTTTCCACCCTTCTCTTGCTCTCCAACCAAGTCAATCCCGCTGCACTGCCTACTCGAACTTGCTGTGAGGTTGTTGCAGCAGTATCATCCCTTACCTTCCGAGAACTTTAAAAGTTATTCATTGTGATATTAATCAACTCTTTAGCTCTCTCGATTCTCAACATGGAGGCTTGTGTCCCTCATTATTCTTGTGGTAGTTGTGATGCTGAAATGGTTTGGTTTCTGCTCAATATCTTCAGATCGCAGGGGTACGAGGAGACGATCACTCACAATAGACATTCTATCGGTCACTGCAGGAATTGTTTGGCAGGCACATTAGTATATTGTTTATGGCGGATAGTCAAGAAAAGAGGTAAGTGGGAGACTTGGTACCTTTCTTTATGACCAAATAATTTTATTCACCTGACTGGTTTTATTTTTTCAAGAGTTGATGCGGAAAATGTATATGCAGGAAGCATATTTCAATATACACCATGCATTTGATTGTATTGACCATGGATCCACCATTCTCCGGAAGCTTTTCAATTGAGATGGCCCTAATCATCCCAATCATGCTTCATAAGATGGACAATTTTACAGATTGAAAGGGGAAAAATGCAAAAATGTCTGTAAATTTGAGGATTAGGAACTTAGGATTCTCTAGTGCAATCATGTTGTATTTGTGTGGCTTGTAGGCATGTAGAAAACATAATAATCTTCAGAGTGTATGCCATAGAGAGCATAACAACTTCCATAGTGTGTGCTTTACTCTTATGTTGCACATGTTTGCAGGAAACCAGGAAAACGTGTTGAAGTTGTCCTTTTCACATTTCGGTTCAGGTTCTATAAATGTCAGGGAGCTCTTCCACAAGAAGTTAATAGAAAATGAGAATGTTGATGTAGATATGCCTGAATTTAAACTTCGAAGCATAGCAGCTGCTACAGATAACTTCGAAGATTTGAATAAACTTGGGCAAGGGGGGTTTGGCCCTGTATTCACGGTCATATTCCTTTGCTTGAAGCTCATAATTTTTGGTAAATGAAACTGCAGTTAAGTTTATCTTGTAACACAACAAAGATACATGCTGAATATGTTATTTGGACAAGCCTTCTTAGTACTTTCTTTGTTCAGCAGTTCTCAAATACTTAGTGTGAGGTGCGTGTCTTTCATTTGATATTTCATGTTAACCGAACTAGGCTGCGCTAGAGCTTGTCTAGGACTTCTGTTGATCAAACTCCAGTTATTCTTCAATTATATTTCGTATGCTGTATTAGCCTTCCATACTTGGAGTTGAATTTTGACTTCATCCTCCTCCATCTTTTGAAAAAATTCTGTGCAACTAACAGAAAGTAATATATTTCTCAGGGCAAGCTACCAGACGGGAAAGTCATAGCTGTTAAAAGGCTATCTAATAGTTCTGGACAAGACTTACAAGAGTTCAAGAATGAGGTTATATTGATTGCTAAAGTTCAGCACAGGAATCTTGTTGAGCTTTTAGGTTATTGCATTGAAGGAGATGAAAAGATGCTGGTCTATGAATACATGCCAAATAAAAGCTTGGACAAATTTCTTTTCGTTTCGTATCTATGGTTTAGAATCAGCTTTTGTTCATTTGCTATAGACTAGAGAAGAACATAATCATACACTACAAAAGATATACTTACGTGTTGTAATGGAAGCATGTTCCAGATGACAACCGAGGCATGTTCTTAGACTGGGAAAGGCGGTTTATCATTATTCTTGGAATTGCTCGCGGTCTTCTTTATCTTCATCAGGATTCGAGGTTGAGAATTATTCACAGGGATATGAAGACCAGCAACATTCTTCTGGATGGAGAGATGATCCCTAAAATTTCAGATTTTGGTTTGGCAAGGATTTTTTAGTGCAATGAGACTCCTGGCAAATACTAATAGAGTGATCGGGACATAGTAAGTTACCCAATTTATTTGGTATTATATGACTTCATAGCTAGGCTGTAGCATAATCTAACTGCCATTGGTAATCATACCATTTAACTAATTAAACTGGTGGCGTATAGTGGTTATATGGCTCCGGAATACGCCTCACATGGGCTTTTCTCAGTGAAGTCTGATGTCTTTAGCTTCGGTGTCATACTACTAGAAATCATCAGCGGGAAGAAGAACTCCTTGACCATTGTAGGACGTGTAAGTACCATACATATGTCTATTGATGCTTATAAGTCTCTTACTTCATATTTTAGTTGACTTTCAAGTTATCTCAGGAATGGTGACTTTTGGAGGAATAGAAGACATTGAATCTACTGGATACGTCATTAAGCGAAGCATGTAATGTAGGTGAAGTGTTGCATAAAGGTCGGTCTCTTGTGTGTAGAGGAGGATCCAACAGACCGACCAGATATGGATTTTGTTGTTGCTATGCTTGTTAGTGAAGTTGCGACTCTTCCAGTGCCGAGAAAACCAGCTTCCGTTCGGAAAAGTCTGTCTAATGTGGGATCTTCTTCACGTGGGCAAGGAGCATATTCAGTAAATGAGGTAACAGTATGTATAGCAGAGCGTCGATAGACCGATTAAGTTTCTGAAACAAACCAACTTTGTTTGTACTGCCCACAGACATTGTAGCTTATGTTCTTCGTCCGGTTTTCTATTTCTTCTTATTGAGTAAAAATGTGATGCCCCGGGTTTTTAGAAATAATTCTTCAAAAATTTATTTGGAAATGATCAAGACCTGAGTAGATTTTTTTTTTTATAAGATATTTTCAAACTATTATATATATAATAGTTTTCAAAACTACCGTTCAAAGCCTGGGTGTCTCATCAAAACTCTACATATAGTCAAAATAAGTATATAAGAACAGGATTGCCAAGACCCACTTGTCATAGCCCAAACAACCATAATGAAATTATAACTATATGACAAATTCTAATATTTATAATAAAATTCATTGTCTTATTACATTACTCTTCTCAATGGTTAATAGTAGTCCAGAATAAAGTAAGGTAACTTATTCATTCTTATACTTTCTATCTCGTTACTCCTAAGCCTCCTACAATGCCTTAATTCTCATTCTGAACAGAAAATTGACCTCAAATTCATGGTGGAGGTGAATACAACCACTCAGTAGACAATTTTAAGCTAGACAAAAAAACATATGAATGCATAAAGATGTTAGGATGCAAGTGATTACACATGATCGATATCAAACATCAATAACGATTAAATCTCGAAGTTGATGATAAATCACATCAAATGTTGTAAATCTGAATAAAAAATACACATAACTAGAAGTTGTACCAAATATCTAAAACATGTCACATAATATCAAATTGATTAGATAACACCGTCTTGTTGAGGCCATAAAGGCAAATAGTTTAATTCCCTCAAGGTTGACTGACATAACCATATATGTCAATATCATATCTCGCCTGCTATGCATGTAGAGAAAACCAACGTCTCTTACTTACATTCAATTGTGGATACCACATGACCTACACCAGTTCTCATGAGGGAGAATGGATCACACTGAATGGAAGGTCTCATGCCTTTTCCAATTGTACAAAAGCCTTTACCTCAGGCAGGCATCATATTTTCTTTTCAGAGTATCAATTACCAATTACACTCCTAGCATAGCAAACTAAGGGAATTTACAACTTGCCTCATACTAAGCTCAAATCTTATGAGTCACCTAATTTAGGTTAGGTACAACTCTCTAGAGTTACTTAATTTTCATTTATTAACACATTTTCACATCTCTCATGAAAATTCATATGAAGTCACTATTCAATCATACCTCATACACTGTTCCAAAGAGTCTCCCCACAGTTTTGATCACATATTCATGGTATTAGTCATATAAACACTACTTAGAGGGAAAATTCTAAGGCCATGATCAACGTATCATTATTTGCAATTGAATATGTATATATCATAAGCATGCATGTAAGCATGTCTCTCAACGTGCACTTCTGGCAATCTACCCTTTTTATACTCAACACACGTATGCTTTCATCATAAACTCTCTTTTTTTCTATTTTAAAAGCATCAAATACATGATCGTCCTTTATGAAGTGTGATCAATGATGAAATTTAATGCAAATTTCCAAGCATGATACGCATTCATCTAAGCAAAGTCAGTAGCATGATTCCAAACAAATCCATAGTTGGGTGTACATGCAATTCACCTGAGATCAATGGTGTGAAATAACCCAGCATGGTGCACATGGAATCATATAGTCCAGTGTATGAGTGTGTGTGCATTAAAATAAATGATCAATGGATCACACACTTTATGTTATAAAAAACAGGAGTGTGCAGGTTTCAAAATAATGGATCAATGGTGTACCAATGTCAATGTGAATCAATAATAAGAATTAAGATAATTATAGAAATTGCACCTAGGTCCAAATAGACCAATGGATGTGGTTTGTAACATTCAAGGGTGATGCACTTATATTCAAATTGATTGATGAAATTTAAAGTTAATATACATGGTACGTCTTTATTAAGTAATCCACAGACAATATTTGAACGTATAAATGGACGGTTGCTTGGAAGATAGAACCAATGAATAGATCATGTGCATGGGTTAAATCAACGGTGGATTGGTGCATGTAGTTTGGGTAAGTTATAAGCATGCACCTAGTACAACATCAGTGGGATTTCAAACATCTAGTGAAAAATTCACAAGATTCATGGGTGCATGGAGATGCTATGGTAAGAATGATATTACCATGGAAATACATTGTGCGTATGGTTTGCACATGGAAATAAATTAGTGGGGATGGTGTGGGCATGGAAATAACAGGGTGCGGGTATGCCCGCTAAGAATCGAGGAGTGATTTGATCTTTAGGCGATAGCTATGCTACGCATGTACCAGGAATCCACGACTAAAAACCCCAATTCATTCATAACTAGTGTGTGCATGTTATGGGATAGATCAACGGTAAGAACCTGATCGGAAAAAAAAGAGGGGTTCGGAGCATGCATATGCCAAATGAGTGACTAATGGTTCAAGCATACTTAAATCATAATTTCAATGGTGAGATCCCAATTAAGACATGATAAGTGTTACACATACTTCAAATATGAGATTGATTGATGCAAGCCATATTAAGCCTAAATACAAAAACACGTATGTATTGAGTGATAATCAACTAAGTGCACGCGCTATTTATACCAAGGACAGTGATGTATGTGATATTGAAATACAAGTAAATTAGATGCACTAGTTATTAGATCAAAGATAACGGAAGCAAAGTGCATTAGATCATGATGTCTAATTATGTATGCAAATCACTAAATCAAATGACAAACCATGCAATTGACATTACTCCAACAAGCTAGATCAAAATTGTGAAATTAAAAAAGAAAAGGAAAGAAAAAGAAAAAGATCTAACTCAGAACATCACATGCCCCTTTCCTCTTAGAAACAAAACAATCTTCTACAATCTTTTTGTCCAAAAATGCAGAAAGCGAATGATCCTTGGTGCAAGAAATTTTCTTTAAAATAATTGTCTTATGGCTAATTTAGGGACTTGAGCTCTAATTCTAAAGTATTCATATTTACCCTGTAACTAGTAGAGCCAACTAACCTTTTGTTATCAATCCCATCCAAATTAAATATTTATATTATAAAAACTGGAATTATTACAAAAATTTACCTTTGAATTGTTATAAAGTTAAGAAAATAATGACTGTAGAAACAGCCGTAGAAGTCTCTTTGTCATGATAAAAACTGAAATGGAGTACGTACACGAAACACATTTTTGGGTGTGGGGAAAGGAACATGATATGGTTTTGGAGCTCGATCGGATCATTTCGTTCTTTTCTTACCAAGATAGTAATTCGGACTTAAAGCTTCAAAAGTGCCCCTTTGCTAATTATGTCTCTTATTTTAGCGATTTTCTATATACTGATTAAATTGCCAGGATCCATAAACAGAATGCAGGTGTTTGGGAGACACATCTTCATTTGCATGACTATGGCCTCTATCTAATTCCTTTTCTTATTTTTTATCCGGTTGAGGATGCGCGGAAGGACCCTCTTTATCCTGATTCTGGACTACGGGAATTGATTTTTCTGAGTAGTTACAGGGATCATCCAATGGATGAGATGTTTTCAGGCATGGTCTATCAGGATCTAGTAGATGATTTGTTTGGACTTTGGGCCATTGGCTTGCTTTTCTCAATGAAGTCCGGGATCTTTTGTTTGGGTGTCATAATACTTGCAATCAGTAGGAAGTAGAACATCTTTGGTTAGGAATGGTACAGCAGGGCACTTTGACATGGTAAGTTGCTATGCACCTACAAAGATTACAAATTTGGTTGATCTGATCTATTCATCTGATGCTTTTTGCTTCTGATATTTCTTAGACCAAAAAAATGGCAATTGAACAATTCTAGCAACCACATAGTAAGTTACGTATTTTCACTTGGAAAATATTAGCTGCTTAGTACTAGTGGTGGCGACTTTTGCAATTATCCAAACTATGCATAAGCTAAGGCAAGCTACGGATTGGCCACTCACCAAATCTCGAACCCATTAGATTATTCTAGGCCTTTGATTAGTGACCTCCAAAGCAATGCTTTCATATCGTCAACAAAACCAACTCAATCGGATAACTTTATCATGGACTTAACTGTTACGTGCTCTGCTAGATTAATGGTTTGGATCTTTCAAATAGGAGATGCCAGTTGTGCTTACATCAGCCGATATTTTACGTGCTTTACTATATTAATGGTTTGAACCATTCAAATAGTGGATACGACTTGCGCTTTAACCCGCTGATATTTTCGTAAGTATATATATAAAAAGATGCACATCCAAATTTTTTGAGAAAGGGATGCCCATCCACCTTATATCAGCTCATTCATGTGAATCATATTCAACAGAATTGGGACCTGAAAGTGATGCAGAAATACAACTCTCTCTTAATTTTACACTTTGGGTGGACTGGACACTTGCACACTGTACCGGTTGTAGTTCCACGACGTTAAATGCAGCAGGTCCAATTGCATCCGTGCTTCATTCTGCCGCTTCATCACTATTTGTTAAGTTTGGGCTTATATAATTCTTTCCATTTATGTCTTTGAAGAGCTATGTGATTTGATTGGACATCCCTGAAGATAAGCAAATCATTATGAGCCAGCTAATAAATGTGATCTTCACTCTAGAAAACCATTTATCAATATCAAGGCCTTAGATTTACACAATATCAATCAATGGCAGTTCCTTTTTGAATATCATTATCCATAAGAAGGTGAATTCCTCGCTGGCATATCCCATGATTGCTATGCACTCAATACATATCTCAAAGGACCTGAATATGATCTATGATCAGCTTTACCGATTGAAACCTCAAAGACTTCATTTGACCCACTCATATTATAATGGATCCCTTCAGTTTATATGCAATATATTTGTTTTTGGATACAAGCGAAGAATAAGAAAGCAAATCACTCAGTCTCCTAAATCTTAATCTCTACCAAAGGGTAAAAGCAACAACCACAACTTGCAACTAAGCATATTCCAAAGGAGATGCTGAATTAATTGTGACCAACTGTGCTAGAAATTTATTAGCAATCAATAAATAGTTTTGCTTTTTTAAGAAGCACTCTTATTTTATGTCTACTGAGTATCCTAAATGTGATATTAAGTTTTATGAACAAAATACTTTTGCTTAACATAATATATGTTTAGGGTCTCTACCCAAGATAACTAAGACAATATCATTTTCACATTAATAACAGCATCACATTTAGCAAGTGTATCAAAATATTGATTCTCACTTCCATTCTCACTTGAGGACTATTTAAAGTTTATAAAGAAGAAGCATTCATTTCTTCCTGTCTTGTAATTCTCAAGGATTTTGCTATTTTCATAAATGGATTGGCTTATGTACATGGGTTTGATATTGCCAAGAACCTGTTCAACATTTAGCGACTTCTTTTACATTTTTTTGTTTTGTTTTTAACTTTCCATAGAGTGCTGCCAAGAGTAGATGATCTAAGGAAAATGAGGTGTACTTTTTTCATGCAAAGTAAAACTTCTTTTGTTGATTTAACTCGTTCGTCATGTTCAAAACACCTAAAATGCATAACCCATAAGAAATCAATGTGATTAGACAATCTTAACTCCTTGTTTTGTGATTTTGTAAAAATTAATAAAAATGGATGCACATAATTTTTAAGTAAAGAAACATAGGCTAAAACAATCAATAGGCAAGAAATTCGATGCTTAGCCTATCTATGTCATTCGTAACATGATGAAGAACTTATATCTACAAAAATAGTTTTATCATGCATGAAAAAGGGTGTATGTACACCTTCCTCTCCTCTAGAAGGTGTACTCTTAGTAGGACTATAAAAGTTGTAGTATGAACAGTTAAAAATAAGAAAAGAAAGCCGTTAGACAATGAATGAGTTCTTGACAATGACAAACCCATTCGTAGAAGTAGCAAAACCTGATTCTTTATCACTTTCGCATGGAATCCATATAATATTACCTTATGTTCATGGTATCATCTCATAATTAACTTGCCCAATGTTGTTCATAAAATGACTCACTTAAATACAAGTATCATTCAAAAGTGTTTTAAAAAATCCAATGAAAACTCAGAGAGGTAGTAGCTATTAAAGTACTGATCATTAACTTAAAGCTCTAATGTTTTTTATAGCGATCAATATGAAGGAAACGTGGGGTCATGTTACAGCGACCTGAGTCTCTAACCTTTTGGTGACTATGCTATAGGAATGAGTATCCTTTCTTGACCAAAATTGGAGAATCAGCCTGCCAACCATGTGGAAATATACCTGCCCCTTAATTTCTCCATGTGGGCAAGTCTCACCATTTAAGTGAGAAAGGTGTCAGTTCAACCACGTTAAATGAGACAGGTCCCACCGTATTAATGCTTCAGTAAGCGGCTTGATTGTTATCGGACCACTAAGATTCACGGTTTCTGAACTTATCTGAAAATCTCGGTCAAAAAAGGTCTCAGAGGATTTTGTGACCTCTCTTCTTTACATACTAGTTAACTTCAAAATCACATTAGGGGCATGGAGACTTTGGAAGGAAGAGAAGGGTTTAGATCTTATAGGTACATCAGAGTGAACCTTACAGGTTGGCCTCCCGCGTGTACCAAAAGACCCAACAGAGACTTGACATGGTTTCTGTTCTTGCCATGCTTGTTAGCAGAACTGCAACACTTCAGTGCCTATAAACCAGCTTTCTTTCCAAGAAGTCTATCTCATCTCGGATATTCTTCAAGTGGGCAAGTAGTATGTTCAACAAACGAATTAACAATATCCACGAAAGGCGGTCGACAGATTGAGGACAAGTTTCTGTAAGAAAAGGTCATTTTCGATCTGTATCGCCCATTAAATATTGTATCTTATATTCTTCCTCATGTTTAAGTTAATGTTTTTCCTGAATATAATGTTCAGTAAACACAGCTTGTTGACGATCTTGCAAAGAAAGGAATGTGAGAGTCCTTTGATTGTGGCTGCGTTGCAGGTTTTATTTTTCTCTCTTTTCTTTTCCCTGGATGATAGTATCTTTCATTGTACATTCTGATAATCTCCGTCTTATGATTTAATCAAATCGCCACATTCTTTAAATTTTTTTCCTTTTTTTTTTTTTCTGAACGGCTGTCATGTTCAATTAAAGTTGCAGATAAGTATGTGTAACTGTGCAAGGACAGCCCTACAATTTCTTTGCCATGACTGCAAGTTGAAAGGAAGGAGAAACATTTTGGAGTGTGGAAATGGGAACAAGATACTGTCAAGAAGCATTTGGTGCCTCGTGCAGATGTACTAAAATTCTGAAACAGCACTTCTTTGCAAATGCCCCACAAGAACTGTGTTAACCAGTTAGCAGCTTACTTGTGCCTTATTCGACCTTATGACCTTACAGACTTGAGCACTTAGCCGAGTTGGTTGAGTGCCTTGTCTAATAACCAAGAGATTGTGGGGTCAAGTCAAAGCTTACCTACGAAAAAAATAGAAAAAAGAGGCCTTTTAAACAGCCCGACTCTTCATTCTCTAGGCCTCTTTGATTTGGAGAAGTCGTGGAGATGAACATTCAGAAGTCTTGCACTTCAAAGGCATGGTATAGCATTTGATAGTAACTCAAACAGCTTTGGGTTCTTGTGATAACTCTTGCTCATTATAATAACCCCAATTTTGTGGTTTTAATTGAAGAATTAATAAAAGTTGAAAATTTTAGAAAAATTGGGATGGAATATTAGGTTGTTAGAAATTTACTTTTTATATAAATAGAATCGTGAGTTGAAACATAAATATTTACAATGTACTCGAAAAATGGAGTCCAATGACTATAAGTACGCTAAATTTTGAGTTCAGATGAAAAATCTCTACTTTTCTCTATGTTTGTAATTAAAAGGACAAAATAGTAATTTTACTTTATTATGGGGCTCACAAAGTTAGGTAAAGACTGAGGTTAGCAATGCTAAGTAGAATTTAGATTAAAATAAGAAAATAATTAAAAATTCCAAAAACTATCTATAAATAGGCCAAAAATTTTCCCAAAAATTTGTATAAAATTCTCCATGATTCCAAATTCCCTCTCTTTCCCTATTTTTCTCCCCATTTTCTCTCTCCTCTCTCATTCACTGACAACGCGTCCCCAGATGCACCAGACGGAAATGCATCATCCCAATAAACCTAGGTTTTACCCTAATATTGTTTTTGAATTAGATGTTGATTTTAAACCATTAAAATCAAGATCTAATCCGATAAAAAGACTCAAAATAACTTCTTCTTCAAAAGTCCTCTGACTATTCAATGATCAGAGCAATCTACATGAGTCAAATCACTAAAAAAATTGAAAATTCCGGCACTTCTATCTTCTCAAGCAAGTATTCTTATTTTTCCAGCATAATCTTCATCTTTGAACACTTTCAGGTAGGCCATCACTCTCCCCTCTTCATTTTTTGGCATCCTTTAAAGTTAATAGTTCACCGGACTAGTTTATTCAGCTAGGTTTTCTGGTGAAACCAATATTGGTAAACCTAGAATAGATCTCCATTAAAGATGACTCAGATGGAAAATTTGAGCTATCCAATGAATTTAGGAGGGCCCAAAACTATTAGAAAAGTGATTACAGTCATATGGAAATTTCAATTTCACGATGATTTGGAGATCCCCGATCTGACGATCCAGATTTGGACTATCTCATGATCTCCAAATCAGGGCATTGAAGACACTTGACTGGAATGTGCATTGAGATATTCCCTGCAGGAGCATCTTCATGCGTGCTCTCCGAGTGTGACACTAGTGTCGACCAAAAATGACGATGTCTGCGTCTCGGAGATGGAGACGTAGGCTGCCCCATTTTTTTGTGTCCTCACTATCTAGAATTGATCTAGACCGTTGAAATTTTGACTGAAACCTTAAAAATGTGATTCTAACCTCAATTTAACTTCAAATTGAGATAAGATATGAAAGGACCAATGAATTTCTCTTGATGAGTAGAATCTACTAAACCCATAAAAATGAAGATTTAAGCACTATATATTTCTATTAATTATAAGATCTAGTACTAATCTCCTTGATCAGTTAGATCAAGGATGATCAAATCTTATGGATGAATTATACTAATGATCTAATGATGAGATTGCATGAAATTAAGGGTTAGATGTTACAAATTTATGAAGAATTGTGATTTAGACCCTTAATGTTATTAAAACCATAGATCTAATAAAGAGAGATTGGATCTAATGGTTGGATCATGATGAAAACTTGTAATATACATAATTTTTTATTTGAATTGTCAAATTATAGTTTAGTTTTCTTTGATTTATTAGTAGATTTACTGATTAGATTAATTTTATGATTTAATGTTCATGTTAAGTAAATATGTGAAAATTACATGAAAAATCACCGAAAATATAATTAATTGATTAACCAAATATAGATTTACTTTCATGAACACTATAATTTATGGATGACCTAAAATTAATCATAGTAAGGACTACAATAATTAGTGTAAGATAAGGAATGAAATTCATCACCATTTTCTTTACTCGTTTTGAAGAATAATAAACATCCATGAATGACATGGTTAATGTTCATGGACATAAGTTAAAATCAAGTAGGAAAGGGACTTAGGATAAAAGAGCTCATAGGAACCTTGTAAAAGGTTGAGCTAGTGCCACTCCAGTGGACTCTAAACATCATAGTTATGAGGGTATACAAGGTCTAAGTGATTTTTCCTCGCATTTCGTTGAAGTTTGTTGAGGTCTAAACATCTCCTTACATGAGGATTGTATTAACTACTTTTTGAGTAGGCTTTAACTGAAAGCATTATTCAAATCTAAAAGACGAAGGAGTAGTCTAGAATTAGGAAGAAATAAATCATTTTCAACCAATAAATCACTAACTGGTTGAGCATTAATAATAAGAACATAAAATGTGAGTACATTATCAAATCAAACTAAACTTTAAGTAAGATAATAATGATCAAACAAGATCAATTATGAGATCTTGAATGATAAAATAAAATAAAATAAAATAAAGAACTATAAATCTAGATTAAATTCTTGATTTAGGATATAGATTTTAGATTAATTGCAGATCAACAGATTAAATGATCTAAAACCTTGATCAATATGATTCAAGGAAAGAGATCCAGATCATCCTCCTTAGGGATGATCAAAAGAACATATAGGAAGTACATATGGAAATGACGAATAACATTATACATATGATTTGACAGATATACATAAGTTGATTAAGATTGTGGAAAATCTTAAGGAGTGAAAATATCACATTTGAGGCAAGTGGATTTTAAGGATGCATTTACTTAAAAAATACATATTTTAACATGTGATCATATTTTTAGAATTATAGAAATTCATGATACAATGAAAATGTTATAAATGCCTTAGAAATATTTATGATACAACCAAATGATAATGGAATAGTTATGCACTTGTTAAAGTTTAAGAATTGATTGAAAATAGGTAAACCTTAAATCAATAAGGATGTAGATGATATTCCAAATTTAGAAAAACATACAAATTGTTTAATAAGTAAAAAATTATTATTTTACATACAAGGCTTGTGGTTTTGTTTTAGATAGGCATAAGCTTGGGGATACTATGCTAGGACTGTTATTAGAGTTTGGCCATCGGCTCTCTGAAAATTGATGATGTGATAGATACCATGCCCTAAGAAAGGTAGAAAGTCGGGTGGGGCAATTATGGGAAGGCCACCACTATGACAGCCATGGTCCTCCCATATGGATATGAATATTGTATTTTTCCACCGTTGGTATCAATGGAGTATAGAGCAGTTATCTAAGTGCACTAGATTGGATTAGGTTGCAGCATAGTAGTCCTCGCTGTATTTTGCATTATGATGTATGTGAGATAGGCATAGTGAAATTCCTTATATTATGGCATAATGAAAATGTCTGGTAATTGTGTATTACCAATATTCTCATGAAGGAAAAGTTCCCAATATAAAAATTGGCTGAAATATTGATCCCGTATAGTAGAAAGGTTGATCACGAATATTAACCCCATTATAGTGAAAGGAATTGATAATAAAATCAACATAGTTTGGGAATGTTTTACTATTGTCATTATTGACTACTTTCACGATTTTAACAGATTTATCCGTCTACAGTATATATGTATAAGGTTCAACATGAATGATAAATTAATGTTATACATAAAAATGGAAATGATTTATGAATGTGCTATATGATAGAAATGATTAATGGGATTATTGGATTTTGAGATATATTGTTGAATTATCATACTTCTTAAATCCCTTATCAAGCATAGCTTGCTGAGATATTGTAAATGTTTGAATATTTACAATATCTCATATACAAATAAGGAAGATTGAAAGCTCAGTACTTAAGGCTACCTACTACAGTACCATTGATTAGGGTATTTCCTTTGAGGAAATTGTATTAAGTACTGTGTAATTTGGATTATGTAATTTGGACTATGTATTGTAATAATGCATGGGCAGTGTATGTGAACCACTAGATGGATCTTGATGTTTAATAGAAGTATTTCTATTATTCTTCAATAACAAATTTATTTTGGCACAAAAATCTATGTATGATATGTACGTTGAAGTAACACTAAGTTATTTACAAATCAATTTCCAATAAAAAGTTTTTTTCGCTATTTAGTTTTCAAAATATTTCACTACTAAGGAACCTGTATTTGCAAAACACTTGCAAAAATGTGTTATAAAAACCCGAGATGTCACAATAAATATGCTCAGGGTTTCACAAGTTTTATTTCCACATGCCATGATTGTCATAATTCACAACCAATGTGGTGAACTACTTGTTGTGCTCAGATCTGTGCAAATCTAACTATTAGGATCAATAGATCTAAATAAGGCACAATCACACACACGAAGAGACAAGGAGTTACGTAGTTTGGCCAAACTCAACCTACATTCACAAGCAAGGAAGAATTATTATCTCTAATCAGATTACATGAAAGAGGAGGAAGAGGAAGCAAAGCCTCCTTTGTTTTTTTATGTACAGCTGCTCACTCTCTCACATTGACAACCCTAACATTACATTTATATAGGGGTTCTTACTCACATGGGTATGGACTACATGTGGGTCCACCCCAATAATCTCCCCCTCCATACTCATGCGAGGAGGATGCACTAAATCTTTAACACTTAATTTAGCTCCTTCACATTACAAGTATATAACCAATCTAGCTTCCCTTTCAATAATCGTTTGTACTTTCAATGGCTCCATCAACCATCTGTGCATATCTACAGCTTCTCCCAAAAGGGTTATTGCTCCCTACTGAGTGTAAGTACTAATCAGTCATTGAGTATACCATAAGCACCTAGTAGCCTACAGCATAGAAGCCTGCTAGTGTCTCTGACACCCGCCCTCATCAGTCACCCTCGTAGACCTTCTCATAGGCTGCTTACAAATGTCACTTGAAATGGACACGTCCATTCGAAATGGGGTCACTAGGTCTGCTTAGAATGGTCACCAAGTCCATTCTGAATTGTGCTCACTTTCACTAAGTTATTTTACCACTATTCACTGAGTCATCCTACCACTATTTAACGAGTCATCCTATCACTATTTAACGAGTCATCCTACTATTGTTCTCGAGTCAACCCACTCCCAGTAGTCACCGTGTCTACTTTATGCACTTTCACTGAGTGCACTCACCAACTACCGTTGAGTTCACTCCTAGTTATCACCGAATCCACTCACTAATTGTCACTGAGTTATCCACTCCTAGTTATCACTAAGTCATCTCTTAGTTGTTACCGAGTTCACTCCTAGCTGTCACCGAGTCTACTCACCAAAATGGGTTTTCCTGAATATGGGGTGTCATTATCAATTGCTTCAGGTACTGATTTTGTTCTCAGGAGTGTCCATATCAAAATTGGGGCTACATAATTTTTCATGAGAAGGGGTGCCCATATCAATTTCTAGGGGTACAGAACATTTTTCTTTTACTTCCACCTATCTCCATGAATAGCTCCCCCCACACTTTCCTTTTTTAACCCTCTCTCTCCCTCTCTCTCTCCCTCTCTCTCTCTCTCTCTCTCTCTCTCTCTCTCTCTGGCTTTCCTTCTTTAGTCATTTGTCTTAGCCGATTGGATTTTTCCTCTCCTTTTTCACCAGCAATCGTACAGGTTGCTCCATCTTCAATTTTCTCTCTGACAATCATTGCATCATCCATTCACTACACATTTGTCTCCTTCTACTAACAAATCAGTGGATGCGCAAGTGGATGTTGCATTCTCTCCTCACTAGTGATCACTATTGCATCACCAGTCTCTCCAATGATGTGCATCTTACACTGGTAAATAGCGCCTCTCTCCCTAACTGCCCAAAGAGCATTGTTAAGTGTTCATTTTTTGCTAAAAGACCCCTAGTTTAGCATTCACTTAGATCATCTAACCGTCTAAATTGCAAAATTTAGCTTGATTGGCCATCCAAACCTTAATTTTCTCTAAATCAATGGTTACATGATCATTAGAGCTTATTAGAGGATTAATGTACGGTTTTGATGATTTTAATTTAGTCTTTTATTTTGCAGATCAACTAAAGGAGGGTTGGATTGATTAGATCTAATTTCAACAGAGCAGATCAAGTAGAGATCAAGAGGAAGAATCCTAATTGAAATAGAAGAGGAAGAGTCCTAATTGAAATAGAAGAGGAAGAGTCCTGATTGAAATAGAGAAAGAAGAAGAGTCCTAGATGGGGATTAGAGGAGTTTGTTGGAGAAAAATAAGGAAGAAAAAAAAATTATTATAAAGGGGGGAGCCGTATGAGTGTGGAGGAGAGTTTTTTTGGAGTAGTTTTACTTTCCTTTGTTGCTTGCCATTCTAAGTCTTCCATTTTCTTCCTCTTGCTTTCATCTTGCAATTCTCTCTTTACATTTTACGCTCGTTCCCATTCAACCTCCATCACACCTAGCCATCTCCACAGCCCTCTTCATCCACCACACAAGCCCTTTCACATTTCGCATTCTCTTTTACGTTCACATACCAAATGACCCAGTTACTTCCACCGCACCCACCTTCCTGCTTTCTATCTATTTCACACACATCTCCATCTTGACCTTCTCTCTTTCCCCCTCTTGTGCACTATCTCTAACATCTTCCCAGTCCACCCTCAATCACAACCAACATCCACTAGTCGCACGCCCAAACCTTCCATCATCTTCGTCACTTCACAGACCAAGAATCAACCCAATTCCCCATCTCTACATCACCGGTGATCCAGCCCCAGATTTTCTTCAGACACCCAATTTCCAGCATAGATCAGGCCAGGCATCATCTTCCCCGGCTTGAACAAGATGACACCCAATAGGGGCATCGTTTTTTTTTTCATAGGGAAAGCGACTGCACCCCTTCGCATGCCTAGGCAAGAACCCAGACTAGACGTCCAGAAGCCAGGCACGCTTCTCACCGCACTAGACTCCTAGTCGCCACCCAGTCCAGATCCGGGCCTTCCACAGTCTTTGGACATCTCGGAGGAGGAAACCCGAACTGAGTTTCCTCCTGCGTCGATGCCCTCTTCTCCCTCCTTTGGATCCATCTCCTCCATTCACCGATTATCTTCTTCATTGGTTTTCATATGGTTTTTGTTAAAAACCAAAATTTTGAATAAAATTACACTTTTGCCCTTCATCTTTAAATGCAATGACATTTCTGTTTATTTTCATTAATTACATCTGCGTCCCCTATTTAATTACATCTGTATCCCCATTTTATTTACATTTGTATCCCTGTTCCATTTAAGCTTTATTCTATCCATCTTTTGATAGTGTTATCTAGGGACAATGCTATCCACGAACAGTATGATTAAGGAATGTTGGATTAGTTTTATTTTATGTTTTCTGGAATTGAAAGTTATGTAAAGTGCATCATTTGAATAAATTTGAATAGTTAGGTTAGTTTTGTTATTTTTTTCAAGTTTCAAATAATTAAATTTTATTAAAAACTCCAAAATTCTAAAGCGAGTCCCTGTGGGTTCAACCCGTATTTGCATAGCTATACTACAATAACCCTTGCACTTGCGAAAAACATCAACAAGCATTGCATGTTTGGATCTCCCTTTCCCTTTGTCATATGCTCTTATGCCGATCTCGGTCGTTCCATCATCTACTGGTGGGCATAGCAACCAGTTGCGATTGATCTCCTCCTATGATTGCTGCCGGTTGATTCCTCTTTATTTCACCTAAGACGTAGCCAGCCACAATCTCTTCCCTTTTCAGGTTTTCTTCCTTATTGATGATCGAACCAGTCATGCAATGCTCCAGCTATCTTTTGGTCATGATTTCTTCCTCACTTCCACCACAAGCCTAAGCCTCTAATTGTTCGACTGCAATCTCTACTACATCTTCATGGATCCACTTGTTACATGAATCATGATCCCACGTCCATGGCCACCTCTATCCAACCTACCTGTTAGATCTCGGCCTTGTTACAGTCCTCTCTCTCACTAGCGACAGTCAATAGGTTTTGACAGATTTCGCAAGGCACCATAACTGGTTTTTCTACACTCTGGCCACGATCTTCTTTGTGGAGGTTGAATTCTGAGATCAATCAAGTCTTCAACCATAGCTCTAATACCACTTGTTGTGCTCAGATTTGCCATGTAGATCTCACTATCAGGATCGATAGATCTAAATAGGGCATAATCACACACACATACGCATGCACATGCACACGCACGCACGCACGAAGAGACAAAAGTTATGTGGTTTGGCCAAACTCAACTTACATCCATGGGAGAGGAGGAATTACTATCTCTGATCAAATTACATGGAAAAGGAGGAGGAAGCAAAGCCTCCTCCAGCCCTCCACTATTTCTCTACGTACAACTTCTCACTCTGTCAGATTAACAACCCTAACATTACATTTCTATAGCGGTTCTTACTTACATGGGTATGGACCACATGTAGGTCTGCCCCAACACTACTACCGGTTATCTTGCTTTCATCTTTAGTGCTTTGAGCGAAGATCACTCCTTACATTTGTACAATTGCTCATAATGATTTCCGAAACGTGTGAAGAAAGACATAGTCTTCGGTCCTATGATCGCTGGTTCCAGTGATAACCATGGTAATATGACTCAAAATGTGGACTTAGAGCTGGCTACAATGATAACCATGGTAACAAAACTTAAAATCTAGACTCAGCACAGACTTCACTTGAAGGAGTCGACCGCTGTCTAAGAAGGCTTAACACAACTAACCATAACTTGATACCGTGCTGATAATAATTTCCCAGGTGACGCATTGATCTATCTACTGAACTGATACGGTAGAAGTAGGACTAAGGGAATAACTTGTGGTCAATGTGCCAAGGTAATTTTTCATGCAAAAGATATAGCAGTGATTCTTCAGAGGCAAATTTCTCTAATTGAAGTTGATATTCATCTATAACTAATCGAATAGTCCTACAACCGTAAGTTGATTTTTTCTTTTTTCTGAAAGAGAATAGTACTCTTGGTTGTTTAAACTTGAAGGCGATGCAGAAATATTATTGATTCTTCCTTGTTATGTCTTCTCCAATGGGGTTTTTCTATATATCAATGGAGCATTAATTGACCTGCCAGGAGAAGAATCGTCCGTAGAAATGCAGCAAACATGTTTCATTTTGCCGTTTGACCTTGTTCGCACAGCGTTGACTTTTATGCCATAAGGTATTCATAAAATTATTCGCGTCTTTCTAGCATTTACCAGCCGCTCGAAAATTCCGTCTTTGTTTTAGTAGGGTGCCTACTAACGACGTTGACCTTCAGGGTCTGCATGCTGAGCAAGAAGTACTTGTGGTCTCCAGATTATGATCTAAACCATTAATATCGTATCAGATAGACTACTGACCAGTCTCCTGGATTATCTTAACTCTCTGATTGGTTTAAGTATTTCTACCATTGCTTTTAAACCTCTTGAGTCGACCATTTCTAGGATCAGATCATCCAGAGGCAAGGCATTTCGATTCTTGGTCTGTCTAACATGTAGCGAAGAAGATGAATTGGTTGGATGAGCAAACAACTGGGCCCTTCATATATTTCTAGAGGGAATTTTCCTCTGGAGCCAGTTTGAAAAGAGAAGTGAGAGGGAATGAGAAACTGTATTATAGCCCTTCATCCGACCTTCATTTCTTTTGTTATATATTCTTGTAGTAGCTTTGATTGTTGATGTGAATCTTCACAGAGATGGGCTCTTGAAGCAGGCAATGCCTTTCTCTTCGACTGTATCGCTTTGTCGTAGTTTTCTTCTCCATGAATGCCAAGCTATCTGAAGCAGCATATTCAATCACTTCAAGCCAATTTCTCTCTAGTAACCAGACCTTAAGCTCTCAAGGTGACAACTTTGAACTGGGTTTCTCACCTGGTAAGTCTCAGAAATACCATATTGGTATCTGGTACAAAAAAATCTTCCAACGAACGGTAGTTTGGTTAGCAGCTTAAAATCTCATAAGATGGAAATTTTAGTCTTGTTGACAAGTTGAAAAGTCTAATTTGGTGGACGAACCAAAATCTATAGTTGATCTGCTTCTTGATATTTGAAATCTTGTCTTGAGAGATAGGTTGAACTCTTCTACAATACTTTGGCAGACTTTTGATCATCCAACCAGTTCATGGTTAGCAGGTGTACTTATGGGATCGAATAAAATCATTGGAGAAAGGCAAAGTTATACTTCATGGAAGAACCACGATGATCCAGCTCCTGGGTATTTTTCTCTGGAGATTGACCCTGCAGGAAGTCAGATCTTCATCATATGCAACAAATCTGAAATCGTCTGGACTAGTAGGGATTGGAATGGAAAACCTTCAACAGAGTTCGGAATTTGGAACAATCTATATCTACAATATTAATTTTATAGAGAACAAGAGAGAAAAGTATGTCGCTTACTCCGTTTATGATCTTTCCACTATTTCAAGATCTGTAATCTATGTTTCATTAGAACTCAGGCCACCGACATGGTTTGAGTCGTCTAAAGAGTGGGGTTTCGACTGGCCTCCTACAGGATGCATGTGATGTTTATTCTGTGTGGGGATTTTGGTAGCTATATCCAGATAAGCATACCCCTCTGTACGTGTTTGCGGTTTTGAACCAGCTTCTGTGGAAGATTGGTATTTGAATTACTGGTTTGGCGGGTGTGTGAGAAAAAAAACCTTTGCACGTGGCAATAACACCTCATTTAGCAGAGAGAGATGGATTTTGGATGATGTGGGAATGAGGTCGTGGCTTATTAATCCTCGCCCCTCAACAGTATTTATATGGGAAGAACATTTTTCTAGACGTTAATATCATCCAATCCGGACAGTTGTAGGACTAATAGACATCCAAAGGGGAAAGATTAGATGAACATGTTGGATTAAGCAATGGTCGAGCCCTTCAAGCCAAATTGGGACACTACATGGCAACTCACCATATACGTAGTCCCGCCCTACTGTGGCATTCTTCTTCAAGGTACCTAATATTGGCAGTGATTTAATTGCAGTTTGCCTGATTGTCCTCGTTTGTGAATTAAAATAGTGAGAAGAAGCATCCTGGAAACTGGCAATTCCACACTTTATTCCCAGCTAGTTGAATGGAGAAGCAGCAGCTAGAAGCTGAAATTCAGGCTTCCTCTCGACCATTTTTTGTTTTCTAATCCTCAATTACTTTGGCTTGTGATTGCACGTTCCAGGGACGGGCTGTAGAAGCAGGCAATGGCATGCACCTCTACTTCTTTCCTTTGTCTTATTTAGCTTCTCCTTGAAAACCAAACTCTCTGTAGCAGCTGATTCAATCACTCCGGCCAATTTCTCTTTGGAGGCAAGACCTTAAAACTCTGAAGGTGGCAACTTCAAATTGGGCTTCTGCAGGCCAGGTAAATCCCAGATTAAGTTTACAGGCTCTGGTACAAAAAAGTCCCTGTACATGCAGTAGTTTGAGTAGCAAAAAGAGAAACGCCTCTCCCTAACACTTCATAGCACCTAAGAATCTCAAGAGATGAAAATCTAGTCTTTGTAAACCAGTCAAATATTGTAATTTGGTGCACGAATTCAATCTTTGAAGCCCGATATTCTACAATTTATCTTTGGTACTTTGGCAGAGCTTTGAAGGGGAGCCTTAGCACAGAGGTAGAGTTGTCCTCATGTGACCTTGAGGTTACAGGTTGAGGTGTGGAAACAGCCTTTTGCAAAATGAAGGTATGGCTGCGTACTATAGGCCATTGTAGTCTGCCCCTTCCCTAGACCCTGCATATGTGGGAGTTTCGTGCACCACACTGTCCTTTATTTTGGCAGAGCTTTGATTAGCTAACTCATACATGTTTACCTGAAGGACGTTTGGGATTGAATAAAATCACTAGAGAAAGGCAGATTCTTACTTCATGGAGGAACCTAGATGATCCAGGTCTTGGGCTTCATTCTCTAGAGATTGACCCACATGGGAGAAGTGAGTATTTCATCATGTGGAACATATTTATAAGGTACTGGAGCAGTGGGGACTGGAATGGGCAATTTTATCGTTTCAGTTCCTGAAATAAAAAAAGGGCATGCCCGGTGCATGAAGCTCCTGCGTATAAAGTCTGGAGAAGGGGTGGACCACAAAGGGTCTATAGTAAGCAGCTTCTTCATCTTGAATTTTTGCAAGAGGTTATTTTCATGCCTCCCGTGACCTCAAGTCACATCATGACAATCTTTGTAAAATGAGATCGGACTGCATCTATAATTACCGCATTATTGAAGATGATGAAGTATTTAACTTACTATTTATTATTCTTTCATTATTTCAAGATGTGTGCTAGATGTGTCAGGGAAAATCAAGCAAATGACGTGGATGAAATAGTCTAAATAATGGAATTTGTTTTGGTCTCAATCAAGAGATCAATGTCAACTTCAAGCGCTTTGTGGAGCTTTTGGTAGCTGCAACTAGAGAAGTTTGCCTTTCTGTAGTTGTTTGCAAGGTTTTGAGCTTACATTATCTAAAGATTGGGGTTTGAATGGTAGGCCTGCCGGCTGTAAGAGAAAACCCCCGCTGAACACTGCTAGTAGATTTGAGGACAAGTGATAGGTCTATTGGATTGAACTTATGATGAAAACCCACTGCTAGTAGATTTGAGGACAAGTGATAGGTCTATTGGTTTGAACTTATGATGAAAACCCACTGCTAGTAGATTTGAGGACAAGTGATAGGTCTACTGGTTTGAACTTCTGATGAAAACCCAGTAAAGAGGAAAACTATAGCTAAAGTTTATTGTGTGAAGGATTCGAAATAGAATGGGTCAATGTTCAGCCCCAATCACAAAGGAACTTAGAGCAGAAAGAAAAGAAATGATCAAGAAGGCTAAGAACATAAGTCCCTCCTAGTACTTCCCACTCTCCAATTCCCTGCCAATTCCATCCCGTCCCCAACTTTCCCTCTCCCTTCCTTTAACAACCAACCCCCAACTTCCTCAACCGTGTAACCACCTGCTTGTAACCACTTGATTCCCATCAATCATCTCCCAACAGACCTGTGTAACAACCCTCCTGCTGTAACTACTTCCTTCTTCTAGAATAGGTCTAATATATTAGTGATGTAACATCACCCTTCCCTAGCAGTTTCACCTTGTCCTCAAGGTGAAAGGAGGGAAATTGAGTATCTAAAACAGCATAGATTTCCCAAGTGTTGTCACATTTAGATAGATGCTTCCACTTCACCAGAACTTCCTTCTAACCATTTGGCAGGGTTCTGATTTGTTTAATAGATTCCAATTGAACAACAAGTTCCAATTCCTCGGTCAGACCAGAAGGTAGGGGCTGAACTTGGGTGGAGCTTGACAAGGATTGCGTGAGTTGGAAAACATAGAAAACAGGATGGATTCAAGTAGTGGGTGGTAAATCCAAACGATACGCTACTTCTCCCACACGTTCCAGGATTGGATAAGGGCTATAAAACATGGGGCTGAGCTTCTCATTAGGTCTTTTGGCCAACTTCTTGAACTTAAAAGGTTGTAACTTTAGAAAGACCGGTTCCCCAATTTTGAATTGAACATCTCGATGTGTTTTGTCTGCTTAAGACTTCATTCTAGCTTGGGCAACTAGTAAGTTATCTTTTAATTCTTGTAAGATAACATTTCTATCCTGGAGTTGTTGGTTCACTGCCTCCACGATAGACCATTAGAGAGCCGTAATAAGGTGGGGGGGTTCTCTTCCGTAGAGGGCCTTGAATGAGGACATTCCAGCAGCACCTTGAAAGGTAGTATTATACCAGAATTCAGCCTAAGGAATCCACCGGGGCCACTGCTTAGAATGATTTGAAGTGAAGCATAAGTATGTCTCCAAGCATCGATTGGCCACTTCAGTTTGCCCATCAGTCTGTGGATGATAGGCAATACTCATCTTTAGCTCCATTTCTGCTAACTTGAATAGCTCTGTTCAAAATTAACTGATAAAGAGGCAATCCCTATTAGATATTATTGAACGAGGATACCCGTGTAACCGAACTATGTCTTTAGCAAAGAGAGTAGCAACATCTTGAGCAAAAAATGGATGTCCTAAGGGCAGGAAATGACTGCACTTAGAGAGACGGGTCTATCACCACAAGGATTGTATCCACCCCTTGTGATTTGGGTAAGCCTCCAATAAAGTCCATGGACAGGTCATCCTAAACTTGTTTTGGAATAGGTAAAGGCTGAAGAAGTCCTCTTGGTTTGAGCACTTGGTCTTTGTTTCTTTAACATGTGTTGCAAGTGGCCACAAATTTCTAGACGTCCCTCCTCATTCCTTACCAAAATACAATATTGGATAGCCTCTTGAATGTACGAAAGAATCCTAAATGTCCACTAGCTGGGGTTGAGTAAAATTCATTAAGGTGGGGATTCTATGAGAAGTCTTTGGAATGACCAACCTGTCATGGAACAGTAAGCAGCCATATCTTAGAGAAAAGCCTTTGTGACTGCTTGGATCGACTAGAAGGTCCGACAATATGAAGCTGAGGCTCTCATCTTGTTGGATTTCCTCTTCTAGTCCTGAAAATCCTTGGCTTTAGGTAATAGAGAGGGCCATTAGGTTGCATTCCAGTCTTGCTAGGGAAACCTCTTGGGATTTGGAAGAACCTCCAGGGATGCCAATGTTAGCCTTCTGGGAAAGAGCATCTGCAGCTCTATTCTGCTTTCTTGGTTAGTGTTGGATGTCAAAATCAAACCGAATTAGTTTGATTAGCCATTTCTGCTGTTCACTATTAAGTACCCATTGATCCAGTAGGAATTGAAGGCTTCTTTGATCTGTGTGGATAGTGAATCGCCTACCCAAGAGGTAGTGACATCACTTCTGTACAGCCAGCACTACAGCCATAAGTTCCTTCTGGTATATTAACTTAGATTGGGTGCGGGGGCAAGGGCCTGACTGAAGAAGGCAATTGGTCTCCCTTCCTGCATGAGAACAACCACAATTCCCTTACCCAAAGCATCCATTTCTAGAACAAATGGCTTACTGAAGTTAGGAATAGCCAGCACATGAACAGAAATCATGGCTTTTTTCAACTCATCGAATGCTACTTATGCCTCAGGAGTCCATTTGAAGCTGTCCTTATTAAGTAGATTCATCAGGGGCCCTGCAATAATTCCATAATTTCTAACGAATTTGCGGTAATAACCCATGAGACCCAAAAACCCTTTTAATGCTCTAACATCATGTGGAATAGGCCAACTGCGCATGCATTCCACCTTAGGGTTTTTAGCTGCCACCCCGCCTGCCGATATTACATGGCCTAGATACTCCAGTTGAGTTGAGGCAAAGCAACACTTCTTTTTGTTAACAACTAGTTTATGAGATCCCAAAAATGGTAGTACAGTTGCTAAATGTTCCAAATGCATATTTATATCAGCACTATAAACGAATATGTCATAATTAAAAAAACCAAAACGAACTTATGAAGATGCTAACAGAAAATGCCATTCATAAGAGATTGGAAGGTGGATGGGGCATTCGTCAAGACGAAGGGCATGACCAGAAACTCGTAGTGACCTTTACGTGTCCTAAACGTGGTTTTAGCAGCGTCTTCTTCCTTGATACAAATTTGATAGCAATCGGATTGGAGAACTAGCTTGGAGAAGATAGTGGCTCCTCCCAACTCATCTAGTAATTCATCGATTGTCAATATGGGAAACTTATCGGGAATGGTGATTTTGTTTAAGGTTCGATAGTCGATGCATAAATGCCAACCTCTGTCCTTCTTCTTAACTAGCAATACCGGGCTTGAGTAGGGGCTTGTGCTAGATCGAATAATGCCAGCCTCCCATAATTCCTTGATGATTCGTTCAATTTCATTTTTTTGACAATGTGGGTACCGATAAGGTTAGATATTAGGGGGTGGGGAATTGTCATGGACCCAAATGGCATGATAATGCGGGCGACTGATCAATAACTGCAATGGCTGGTCAAAGATATGAGCATATTGAGCCAGGAAGGTCAACGGCTGTGGATGACTCATGTGTGATTGCGGCTCTCTATCGAGCTGCAGTCCCTGGTATTCAATCACATAGCTCGCACCCGTGCTGGGCATGAGTCATTGCAGGGCTTTAAGGGATAGGAACAACCTCGACAAGGAGAGATCACCCCTGATGGTTATGCGCTTGCCCTGCACCAAAAACTACATCGTGAGCTCATGGTAGTTGGTTGAGACCTCCCCGGGGGTTTGTAGCCATGCCATTCTGAGGACAATATTGGTTTCACTCAGGTAGAAAGGGTAGAAATGGTGCTGGATCACTAAACCTAGAAGAAGCAGAACTAGATCTCGACAAACACCATCTCCCCTGATGCAGTATCCATCCCCCACTTGAACGCCAAAGGGTTTGGTGTGGGTCACCAGAATCTGCAGCTCGACGACCAACTTTTGAGCAATAAAGTTGTGTGATGCCCTACTAGAACCACCACCTCACGATGACCTGATACCCCCGCAACTTCATGTCGTCGGCGGTTGACATCTCGATGATTGATTAAATTGAGAGCTCCAATTGGGTCACCTCCTCTTCGTGCGAAGCAGCTTCCTCAGGAGTTGGAGTTTCTGAGCACTCAAAGTCCTCTTCCTCCTCCACCAGTAACAGCACTTGTAAATGACAGTTTTTGCATCGATGCCCCGCTGAATATTTCTCATCGCACCAGAAACATAGTCCCAAGGCACATTTCTGTTGGAGCTCCCACTCAAATAGAAGCAGGAAAGAATCGTGCCAGGCCGGAGAAGACTCGACGGCGATGGGGGATTGTTCTCCCTGAAACCCTGCTTCCTTCGTCGTCTCTGGTGGCCCAGTTAGGATTTGAGGAAGACAATTATGTATTTGCCCCTGTGGGCCAAACTCAAAGATGGGGCTCTTTAGTAAGAGTTGGGGGGCCCAAGCAACTTGGTCCCAGGTCTGCCTCTATTCCCATGGGCTCTCACTCGATCGAGGGCCTCATTTTTCTCTTCTACCTTCTGGGCCAAATCCATGAGCCCAATTAAGGAGGCGGGCTGGAACACTTTACCTCAACCTTCAAATCCTCCCACAACCCATTGAGAAAAGCGCCTTTTAGCAGATTGTGGGGCAAATCCACTAGGGGCCTGACATCAGCTCAAAGTCTTAGTGATAGTCGGGGACGGGGGAACCCTACCTCAGTGCCAACAATGCCTCATAGTCATCATTAGACTATGATGGTCAGAATCTTTGGAGGAGGGCGGTTCGGAACAAGAGCTACAATCAGATCGGCGTCCGAGCATCTGACTAGAGAAACTAGTGGAGGGTTTCTCCCTCTAGACAAATTGATGCCGCCGTCACCTTCTTGCCTCAGTGAGTTGGTTGAGCTGGAAATAATGCTCCACTCTACACAGCCAACTGTGTGGGTCCTTTCCATCAAAGATCAGAAGATCTAACCTCCACGGTTGAAGGTCGGTCCTCGGGTTGTCCGGTCCTCGGGTTGTCCGGCGTTGCCGACAGCCCATTATTTTCCCCACTAGAAGATTCACCTATCTCGGTCGTCCTAGGTCTTCCCTTCTCCGGCAAAGTTCCGGTTCCCTCTTCCCTATGCCCGCATCCAATTCTTTATCTCCAACAAGTACTTGCCGATGGCAGTCACACTGGTTTGTAGCCGTCCAACCTCCTCTTTCATGCTCGCATGTTCTCTACATCCTTCTCCATTGTTTCTGCCTTGTCAGCTCGAGTCCTTACCATAACCCCACAACCGAACCAGGCTCTAATACCATCGATAGGTCTACTGGTTTGAACTTCTAATGAAAACCCAGTGACGAGGAAAACTATTGCTAAAGTTTTTTGTGTGAAGGATTCGAAATACAATGGATCAATGATCAACCCCAATCACAAAGGAACTTAGAGCAGAAAGAAAAGAAATGATCAAGAAGGCTAGGAACATAAGTTCCTCCCAGTACTTCCCACTCTCCAATTCCCTCCCATCCCCGGCTTTCCCTCTCCCTCCCTTTAACATCCAACCCCCAACTTTCTCAACCTTGTAACCACCTACTTGTAACCGCTTGATTCCCTTCAATCATCTCCCAACAGACCTGTGTAACAACCCTCCTTCTGCCGTATCCAGTTTTTGGTGATGGCCGATATCCAGTTTTCCCCAAATTATTTTTCTCCGGAATCTACAAGCATGGAGGAAAATGAATCAGTATTTTGAGCAGTTGTACTTGTAATGCCTATGCATATGGAAGAAGTGGCCGTTTGATATGGAAAGGAGAACTATTGAATCTGAGACAACTATTGGATGGCGACGATAACAAAAGAGATCTTTATCTCCGTATTGCTTCTTTTGGAGGTAATAAAGAAACCATTTACCTGCTCTAATTTAGGTGCTTAAAACAATTATGGAGCTGTGATTATCCATTCTTTTCTACCTCTACTATTAACGTTGGTTCATTGCAATTCAGAGTGACTACAGGAAATCGATGTCCACATTGTGGCAGCAAGTCCCCTATCCACTAAGCAGTGGAGGTGGACGTGGTGATCCAGCATGCGGAAGCATCCACTGTGATATATCTACAGGCCAGCTTTGCTTTAATGCCCCTAATGGATTTTCTTGTGAAATTACCAACATCCAAACAGAAAAACGGACATTCATGATCCAACTGAGAGAAACGAGTATTTTGTAGGATAACTGAATACAGAAGCTCACAGCTAAACAGTTGCCTTCCATTTTACATGACCAACAGAAACACTATCTTGTTTGTGTTTTTTGTTTCTGAAAATTAAGCTACCTAACTAATTTTCTTTTAAAGTAACTTCTCAGATATAACTTCGTACGATTGATCCTTCTATGCTTCTAGTTCAATTTTGATGCATCCTCTTCTTGCAGCAGCATGCGTCTTTTATCTTTTGAAAAACTTCTGTGGAGCTAATAGAAGCTAGATATATATTTTCAGGGCAAACTATCAAAAGGTGAAGTCAAAGCTGTCAAAAGGCTTCCGAGGACTTCTGGACAAGGCTTGGAAGAGTTAAAGAATGAGTTCATATTGAGCTAAACTTCAGCGAAGGAATCTTGTTAGGCTATTAGGTTACTTCATTGAAGGAGATGAAACAATGCTGATCTATGAATGCATGCCCAACAAAAGCTTGGAAACATTTCTTTTTTCTTTGCGTCTGGGACAAAAAATCAGCATATCATCATCATCATCATCATCATCATCATCATCATCATCATATATAATGAATTCTGTTGCAGATGGATCAGTGGCATCAGGGTTTCTTTCTACATTAAGAATTTGCATTGGTAACAGTTATCTTGAACAGGCCTGTCAACCTAATAGAGGCTTATTGGAAGCATGTTGCATTAGCTTGGTCCTATTCAAAGCAAAGGCATTGCTTCCTAAATTTTATTTGCATTAGCTTCGTTTTGTGGTGGGAGTTCTGTTATTTTTTAATTTGAGATGGTTTTTCTTTTCCTCGTTGTTGTCTAGTTTCTGTGCTGGGATTGGTTATAAAGGTTGATGTTTTGAATTTAGTATTGGAATTTCTGATATCATTTATCTGAATTTTGCAATGCAAGTTGCAGCTGGTCTTAGTTTTGGCTGTATATTTTGAATGCATAAGATGTTTCATTCTTTCCCCTCAAAGTTTATTAGTGTATTTGCTTGATGTCTGATATGGTTCAAGTGATTTTCTTCATGTAGCAATTCGTGATACTTAATTCATCGGTACAGTGTACATAGTATCTTCCTGCAAATTAGTTGTTCTTCATTCAATTTTGTAAACAGGGGGTGATTACTAATATATAACAAATTCTTTTAATAATTTTTACAGGCGGATTAATTTGCCGTATTAGACGGAGGATAAATGTCAAACATGATCCAGCTGCTGGCGAAAAAGAGGCAGTTAACGACACCAGTATTCTATTCTTTTGATAAGGTTTAAGTAGCTACCGGCAGTTGTTGTGGTGGTTTGTTATGCTAGTATATACTTATTCCAAATTTATATATAATTCCCAAAAAAAAAAAAAACTGTGTATTGGGGTATTGATAAACGTCTGTTCACCAGTTAAGAGTTGCCAAGGGACTTCCACTAGCTATCTTCCGGCACTTCTAGACCGCATGGACTGATTTGCTGGTAGGTTGTAGTTAAAGAATCATATTGCCATCTTGAAAGGACTTGAGCAAGACCAAAGCTGAGTAAACACCCGACAAAATGATCAACTATGATGAATTTAGAAGAGTCCCAGATCCCTAGAATCTGTCCTGAAGCTCCAACTAAATTTATAGTGATCCAGTCATAATTATAAAGGTCACAAATACCAGAAAAGAGGAATTAGGACATTTGTTCAGACTTTGTGGGTATTTGGGAACCTTGTTTTATTGTATTTTTTCTTTTTCACAGTAGAAAATTAGTCTAGTTGTCTACTGTTATATAGAAAGAATATAACAAAAACAAGTCCCCAAACATGCAATTTGTTTCTTGATTAGTGATAATTCAAGGCCAAACGGCTCAGAAAAATTTCTGAATGTGAACTCTTTTTTTTCCGCACCACCTGCCTCTCACATTCCACGTTAGCAACTTTCATTTAAAAAATCGAATGAGGATACCAACCCACCAAAAACAAAGAATTCCCAGTGAGAGGAAGAAAACACCCTCTCGTGAGAAACTTCACTTCTAAAATTCAATGAGATCTTGTCTAGCCACTTGCTCTTTCCCCTGAAAGTTGGTACTCAAATCTGTAGTCTCACTACTACACTTAAGGCTTTTAAAGTCAGTATAAAGAAGTTATTATTTTGACTATCAACTTCATAAATATTTTACAAGTCATTTGGGAAAAAACGACTTTAAAAGTAAAGACTTAAAAACAACATCTTTAGTTTGGAGGGAAGAGGAATTTTTCATGGGAAGTCATTTAACTCAAACGCATTCAAAAGCTTATACTTTTAAAGTCATTTAGAAATATGCGATTTTAAAAGTGATTGAATTTTGAAGCCATTTAGTCCTAAACGACTTCAAAAGTATACACTTTAGTATGGCACGAATTGGAATTTTATGTGAAAAGGACTTTTGAAGTCATTTAGGACCAAACGACTTTCAAAGTCAGTGACTATCAAAGTCGTCAAGAAATGAATGACTTCAAAAGTCAATATTTTTTAAGTTATTTGAATTAAATGACTTTAAAAGTCCTTTTCCATGTAAAATTCCTCTACGTACCAGACTAAAGTGTCTACTTTCAAATGACTCGGAAAGTTTAAAGTTGTTCAGGACTAAACGACTTCAAAAGTCTCTTTTTTTTTTTTTTCATTTATGATATTCCTAGCACTACCAACTGTATATAATTCAATATAACATCTTATACAATTTTCTTACATTCTTTATACATATGAAAACAAACATACATTCACTTCCACATTAGGTACAAAACATCCAATTTCATCATTATCAATCCATATCTATCTTGAAAATACTTCATAAAAGAAACCGCAATACATGCATTCACTTCATTTGTAAATATATACACATTTGCACTTACTTTCATACTAAGTTACCCTCATTCATTATCCCATAAAAGTTATATAATTCAATATATATATATATATATTTATATTTATATTGAAAACCAACTCCCATATTCACTTCAATTACAAGTCCTAAATTCACTTCATCCATTCTTTAAAGCCGTTTTCAGCAAATAACTTTAAAAGTTAGTACTCTGTTTTAAGAGTTATTTCATTGTCTTTCACATTGCTTTTTCTCATTGTCTTCATCTATACACAAAATATAAGCCAGATTTGGGTGTGGCTATCCTCAACCAAAACCTAATTGTGAAGAGGAATTACGTTCACATATTCACGGTTGATATCAATTTTGGATTTTTGAATTATATTTGCAGAACTGTGGTTGTGTTTTAATCAATGTTGAGGTGGAACATAACAAAGACAACATCAAAACTGATATCCTTGGATTGACATTGGTTGACCTCAACATTGATTAAAATGAGATGAATACTATATATGTGAGTGTATGTACACACACACACACACACACACACACACACACACACACACACACACACACACACACACACACACATATGTAATTGAAGACTTATTCGAAAAGTAAATTCTTTTCAATATTCTTGCATTTATTATGTACAAAATGCATGAATCAACACTGAGTATCATAAAAAATCAGTTTCATTGTATTTAAGTAAGAGATTGTATGTGAAATAAATATATTTGATATATGTAATAAAAGGGTGATAAATGAGTTATTAGAAAAAAAAAAAAATACTTTGATTTTCTTATTCACATATTTATATGTGTGTGTACAAAGAATGCTTCAATCAACGCCGATTATGATAAAAAATCGGTTTCATTGTGTGTTTATGTAAGATATTGTAAAGTACTAATATAATATATATATATATATATATGAAGTGAAAAATATATTAGTTTGTAAAGTTATTTGAAAAAAATGACTTTAAAAGTCGTTTATAATAAACAACTTTAAAACTTTTACTTTGAGTTGTGGCTATCCTCAACCAAATCCTAACTGTGAATTAAAACTACATTCACATATTCACGGTTGATATCGATTTTTCAATGTTGGTTATTATTCTTTGTCTGTCTCATGTGTGTGTGTGTGTGTGTGTCTATATATATATATATATATATATATATATATATATATATATATATATATGCATGTTTGAAGAATTTTTATTTGCATGGTTATGGTGATGTAAAAAATTGTGGAAACAATACTGGTGATGCCTGATCCATGATCAGATGTTACCAATAACTTTTTGACCCAAAATTGATATAGAATATATAAAAAATTTCTAATCTAGAAATAAAACAGATTAGATGATCTTTGCAATCCCCATTGTTATAGTTAAAACAGTAACCTTGGATTGTAAGAAATTTGTACATTTGAATTATATAAAATCAAAGTGAAAAGAGAATAATATTTAAATTTTTTATTTTTGGAGTTCTAGAAAGCAAAAATTTTACAAATATCAAATCAAGTTTTAAAACCTTAATATTGGGATTGTACTCGAAAAAAATGACTCTAACCACATAAGTTTGCTAAAATTTAAATTTGGACAAATAAGTTTTGATTCTTCTCAAAAAGGGTAATTTTGTAATTTCACTTAGTGGGCCCCGCTTGCAAAATTTTGAGATTTGAGTAGCATTCATCTCTTTTTTACAATAATTAATTATATACATTGTACAAAATAGTAAAAAATATTATGATTATAATTTTAATATTTTAAAAAATAAATTATTAAATAAGTAAATAAATAAATAGATTAGAAAAAAAAAAAAAAGGCTTTTACTTAAGGGGAGCTAATTTGATATTAGCACCCCTACCCTTAAGAAAGATTTACAAACAAACTATTCGGTCTATTCTCAACCTGAGAGAGAGACCGCATGCTAGAGAAGCTTGTCATAACCAGCAAGGAAGGAAAAGAAAAAAAGAGTTAGTGTATTCCTTGAAGTTGGAGCTCGCTGGAAATGACGATGGCTTGGATCATTTATTCGAGCCGGTCATCTTCAACGGCATGTCCATAAGAGCAAGAGTCCCTTGGAGATTTCACAATTAGGGCATCCTCGCTGGAATTTTAGGGGAGATTTACAATGTCCAACAACTATGGACCGTTTGGCATTGAAAATCACCTCCTCTGGCAACATTAGTGGCCTGAAAACTACAAATCAAGTACAATCTATTAAACTCAACTATGATTTAAAAATTTTAAGCTAGATCCACACAATCCATGCTAGATCTAGGTTTTTATGCTAATCCAACTGTTGAATTCCTAATTAGTGATTAGAAATAGGTAAATATATACCTAATATGGCTTGGATATGATTGAGATTGTTGATCTAGGTTAGGAAACTGATCGAACAATCTTAGCCATCCAATCAATTACTATGGAAACAATATTTAGTGATGCCTAATCAATTATTAGATGCTACATATGAGTTTTGGAACTCTAAATTAACTAGTATATGACAGAAATTGAAAAAAAAATAAATCTAGATGGAAATTGATCGATTGATCTCAGCCATATGATCAGATAGTAAATGAACAGGGATCTGGCAATACCTGATCAGTCATCGAATGCCACCACTGCGTACATTAACCTTTATTAAGTAAAGATACTATGAAAATTTTAAGATCAAGGTAATGATTGTAAAGAAACTAATGGATTTAATAAGGACCATTGATTTGTTGATATACACATTGTGCAGCCAGTGATTAGAACTCTAGTCACTTTTTTAAGGTTCTAATTAATGAGCCTTAACCCTTAATAACTAATCCAATCACTCAAAAAACATGGATCATGAAAGAAATCACCAAATCAAGACCCTTGAGTATATGAGGATGACCTTAAGTTTATAATTAAATATTGAGAACATAAGATCATACCTTGAAACACTGAGTCAGATCATTGTAATCTATTGGATTAAACTTTTAGATCTAGATCATTCAGCAATAGTGTTTTTTGAATTGTAATGCAATTCTAAACCATTAGACCAGTGATTAGTGAATGGATGACCAATCTGGGACTGAATTGATCATATATTCCTTTACGTAATTTATGGTCAGAGGAAGATTAGATGGTTTATGATGATCTAAATTGTTAGGCTTTAACTAAAATAGGTTTCTTATGCAGTTATTAGTATATAATTCAACATTGACAAGAACTCTAGAACATCAATAAAGAAGGTTGATCGATAAGTGAGAGAAAGAAGAGATATAACTAAATCAAGGAGCACGTCGAAGGAGGTAGGAAGTTTTAACACTGATATGCTTTTGTGAAACATGAAAACCATTGATAAGTACTCTTTCATGTTTGAAAATCCTTAAAATTGGCATTTTGAGATTTTTTATTTATGCAATTTGTATACCTGTATTTTATGCAACTTATCAGTTTGGAATGCTGTGTTATTTTACCATCAAATTGAAAACTTGTACATGAAAATGTATTTGAAATTATATAGACTTTCATGATTTATGAAATGAAGAGGAATGTGGAATCCTTAATAACTCAAACCTTGTGAGGGTTGTTTTTACATGGCTATATTGTGTCATGAGATCTGACTTACATGATTTCAACCCAAATAGAAGGCATGTTACACTTCACCTAGAGTAGACTAGAAGCATCAACCAATCTACTTAAAACTCCCAAAACTAATCAATTGGTGGTCCTAGTACACGCTTGATCACTTTGATAAGAACGAGTTATAATGTGTTTCTAGAATGAGCATGAATAAGATCCAACATGACATACATGCAAGTTTACTAGTGAATGCTTTAAGATGTATCTCTTGATTGTTGAATGCTAGTAGTTACTTACATAAAGCTAAATTGTTTTGTTTATATGAGTGCAAATGAATGTGTACATACATGTTCTATATGATGGCTAGAAGAATGCAAGTTAACATTGCTTAAACTTGTTGCATCTTCAGAATAGTTTACTTAATTTCTAGGTTTAATTTTAGAAAATTTTAATTTTAGAAATATCTATACTTAGAAAGTTTCTGTTTTCATCCATGTTTTATCTAATTTGCTTTTGGTTTGTTTACCACCTATATTATGTCGATTTGTTTTCTTTAAATGGATTAAATGGCCATTTTTTTATGTCATTGTTCTAATATCATTGTGTTCTTCTTTATAGTAATGATGGAACAAGAATAAGATCAAAATAAAAAGTACAGACAAGTGGCCAACATGACACCACCTAAAGAGAAAGGGGAGAGGGTGAATAATAATAATAAAAAGGTTATCAAGAGAAAATCAAAGGGAATTAAAGAAACTATCCAATACAATAGTAGGGGCCAAGAGATAGGTGAGAATGCAGCTTCTTATAGGAGTTTTCCATGCTCTATAGTAAGAAGTATGGTTCTTATCACAATTGATGATTGGAGACTTGTGCCATCCTCGACAAAAGATTCAATATGGGAAAATGTGAAGGTAGGTAAACATTAATAACATGTATTATATAATTCATAATATATCTTATTTTCAAATATAGTAATTTGTTATGTACTTTGCAAACTGCCTTTGACGTGCTTGAGTAGAAGAAGATGTGTGTTTTAGCAGGATGTGTGGAATGCATTTGTATAGAACCTCATGCCCATTGAATTTGAGGTATGTGCGAAAATGATATTTCATTTAATTAATTACATGTAATAGGTATATACAAATGTGTAGGCAAAGAGTGCAAGAGGAAGAAAGGTTCATGAAACTAATATACAGCACCACTTGTCCAAGTTGTGCTACGCTCATTTAGAAGAGCACAAAGTAAGCATCTGTGTCAATTTATTCCTTTTAAATTAATGCTACTATAGTTATATACATTTTGTTCTCTAATTATAGTGTCTTGCTTGACAGTTAAAGAAAGTTGGGACTACAGAACCCATTGATCGCTCCATCCTCTAGAAGATAGTGCATTCGGTGGGTCATACTAGCCAAACATTCTCAGATGAAACTATTGCACAAATTGCTTATCGCATTGTAAGTGGTTCCACTTGTATATCAATTTTATACAATTAATTAAATGACATGATCATGTCTTTCCAATTAAATTTTTTAGGACATTCTTACACAAGAAAACACAAGTATATCAATCTAAGCAACATTGTTGCCAACAAGGACGTCCTGTATAAGGCTATGGGCAATAAGAAGGCTACCCTAATTGAGTTAGGGGCATGGGGCGCAGTATTGTTCCTTCTAAATTCTTTGGTAAATGTTTACTTATAGTTGAAGATCAGGTGATGTATAATAATTTGGTTGAGAAAACAAAAACAGATATATTTAAATAGTTGCGTGAAGGAGGTTTGATGATAGTTTCTTAATCCATTGCACATAATTCTCGTAACACCCATGTACCTCTGTCAAATGATAGCTGCAATTCTCCAACTGAAGAAGATCATGAAGGACAATCGACGCCCCTTGAAATAGAAAACCTACTTAAGGAGGTATATTTATAGACAAAACTAGAAATTTTCATTGTCCTTTTGTAATAATTCTTTATCTTAGCATCTCTATTGTATATTTATTTGTAGGTAGGTTAATGCCTGTTGGCCATTAGATTTTCGTCAAAATATCATAGCAGTTGGTTCATGATATGAATATTAATCAATTGATTTGCACAGAATTAGTATGCCACCACATACTAAGCAAGTGTCTATTACTATGGCTTTGGATGCTAATGTTAGCCTATCATTCCCTTTAGAAATGAAAAATATTACAACTATTGAGCAGGCAATAGCATATCACGTCACTTGATCGGAGGCACTAGTTATTCCCATAGAGTCCGCATTATGTATCTTATCATACTACATTTTTCTTATCAATAAGTTTTATCTAGAGACCTCAATTTAATTTAAAGTCTTTATTAGCTTTAAATGGTTAATCAATAACAACATGTGCCATTAAGGTCACCCGCCATCACACCATCACCTATTGTCACACAAATGGAACAAGTACTTGACCTATATGCTTGTTTTTCTTTTTTCATCATAAATTAGGTCCTCTTCATTGATTAATATTATTTATCTAAATTTGTTTACATCTTTTACAACAATTGTCTAAGGATTGTGTGGAAGTCCCACGTAACACGCCTCGATCCCTAAGGTTAATCCACTATTTCATCAACGAATATAGGACAATCAACCCCATACAAATCAAAGAGAGAGTGCTTGCCAATGTAATAACCCTAATTTTTATGAATATATTTGAATTATTTAAAGTAAGAATTTGAAAATAGAGTTGGAATTTAATATTCTATGAAAATTATTATTATTTTATATAAAAATGAAATCAAGAGATGAGACATGAATATTTGAAATGTACTTGAAAAATTGAGTACAACAACTATAAGTATGCTAAAATTGGATTTTGAAACCATATTTTTCTTAATTTTTGGAATTTAATTTTACCCATAAGGGTAAAATGGTAATTTTATTTTGTGCAGGGTTCACAAAAATTAGATGAGATGTGTGACAATTAGCACAAGGATTTTGGAATGATAAAAGTGGAAAGAATGAGGAAATCTACTTTCAATTTAATAATAAAAGTGGAATAAAATATTAAATAATAAAAAATTAACCTATAAATACTCCTCCCAAAAATACCACGAAATTAGACCAAACTTCTCTCCTCTCCCCCAACCTTCCTCTACCTTTCCCTTTCTCTTTCCTCCCCTCATTCTCTCTCTTTCCCTTTTTCTTTTTCTTTTCTCTCTCCTCTCGTTACAGCTACAGAGAGTGTCCCCAGACGCTCTCGACACAAGATCTAGCTTGTGCTACACTAGTGCGTCAAGGGATGTGCCTTCCACCTCGAACCCAACCGGTTAGGGCTTGCCTAGTCCTAAAATTTTTCTTTGATTTCTCTCCCCTTTAACTAAAAACACCGACCAAGGAATCCTCTCCCCTTCCCCCTTCTTTCTCCCTTACTTTTCCCCCTTTCCCCTATTCTTCTCTGGCTCCAACAATGGCTCACTAGCAATTAAAAACCAGTGCGCACAGACAAATGCTACTCCACCGGAAACCAGAGCCCAAACACCATCTTTGGCTTCTATTATCTCCAGCAAAAAAGGTAGGCTACCCCTCTTTATCATTTTTTGTTGATTTCCCCTTGATCAAACCTCTGTTCACCGTCTGATTTGGTTTACCAGTGACTGAATCACTGGTGAGCCAGATTTGGTGACATAAATTGGGAACATTGATAAATTGATCCCAAATGGATGATCTAACTATTGGATCAATTCAGAACATCCCAAAACCCCTAGATCTAAAATCACAGTAAAATTTCTATATATGAAAAATTAAGATTTGAAGCTAGGTGATCTAACAGTCTAGATCAAACTATCTCACCAACCTATGGTGAAATTGCTCCCAAAACACACAACACATGATGGAGATGGAGACACATTGCTCTTTGTTCTTTCGCATCCTCAATTTCCAGATCAAATATTAACTGTTAAAAATGTATGAAAACTTCAAAATTCAATTCTAAACTCAATTTAATTCCAAATTGATATCAGAAAGAACCATTGGATTCCTCTTGAAGAGTAGAATCTACTGAACTCAAAACATTTATGATTTGAGAACTTTTTATGATGATCCATAGCAAAAAGCCTTACTAATAGCTTGGATTAGTGTAGCAACCTGAATTTTCATATGCTTTTTTTTTTTCAAAATAAAATTTATAATACGAGATTGATCTCTATTTGAAAATAGTTTCATAAAAACAATGCAATGCAATAGAAGAATCCTTTCCTTTTAAATTTCCTTTGAAAACTCCAAGTGTCATTTTTCATTTCTCAAAACCAGAATTTTTGATGAAATGAGCCCTACATTTACACCAAAAATTCAACAGAGTTTTCTCTAGTTTTGAACATATGACATTTAACTCATGTCATTACGAAGTACCTGATAGATATTCGTTTGGAATTTAAAATACTACTAAAGACTATCTCCTTTTAAGATAAATTTAGACATGCAACATACCCAAGACTTATCAATCATAGCCCAATTACAATTTAAATCACATATACTATAGAAATATTACCTATAGTCAGCATAACATAAGTTTCTCAATGAAACTCTATATTACATTGCTTCTTATCTTCTTAAAATCTTTAAGTGGTTTTCTTAGAGCCTTAATCTCCTTTTCTAATTCTTAAAATGGTAGGGTGAGTATACAACATACTCAGTAGATAATCTAATACTATAAAATCGAAACCATGACACATACATGCACATATATATGTATATCATCCACAAAATCTACATCATACTTGACAATTCAAGTAACATATGATTACTTTAAAACTTATAGTAATCAGTTAAACTATATGTCCATCATTTCAAACCTTTAAATGTATTATATTTCAAATGTCTGGCCCAACATGTCAAAAAAGATTATAATAAAACGATTACCATAAAATTCTTTCATGAACACCTATTAGGTATGAATTGATATTTGTAGGATCACACAAGATGCTCAAATGATATAATACATTAGTGAATATGACTAGGATAACACTATCTAATTAGAAAAGTCAATACATATTGAAATCCTAAAGATAAAATCATTAGCTAAGCATATATGTGCCAAAGTACAGTATCGATAAAACATAAAGGTAGTCAAAGGGGAATGGCTAGAATTCCAATTATCATCAAACCATAGATCAATAAATCTATAACCTGGCAAGCCCATACTCATTAGGTGAAAATCCACTAGGACATATAGGTGTTCTCAAATCATCGTAATGTTCAAAATTATTTGATAAGTTTGGCGAACCAATGTGCTCAAAACAAGTGAAACCAAATCAATGTGCATAGTACTAAATCCAAAATGTATAAATCCATGCCCACATCGCCGTGGAAAATTGGTCGCTCTAATCATGGAGACATACAATCCTACCACCTTGGATGAGGTCTAACGCTCAAGACATGACCCACATACATATTGGACAAGAACTAAACACTGATGCTCATATGGTCTTATTGTCACCCGCATGCGACTACCATGGCCTCTACATCTGCTCATGGATACTGAAATGAACCATAACTCACCACACCTCATGGGGGCTACCTGGCTACAACTCAGAGCACTTTCCCATGAGAAGATACTCCTACTGTTCACCGTCTCCATCGTAGGGCTGGTATCAAATCATCTCAAATCTCAGAGGTCAGTGGCCAACTGCATCTCCTAGCATAGGGTCTCAGGACTTACAGCACATAGCAAGCCTCCAAGACTTATTGCACAAAGCAGGCCTTCCTCTAGGTCATATAACACACAACAAGCCTGCGAGCTATCCAGGACTTAGGACACTTGTAGAGTGCTTGCCCAAAACATCGATGAAATCCATATCCACTAGGACTTACAGGTGCTCGTAGAGCACATGCCTAATTCATCAACATATCTATATCCATTAGGATTTAGGGTCACTCATAGAGTGCCTACGTAAACCATTGATGAAATCATAAACATTAGTGCTTACAGCTGCTCATAGAGCGCCTACTTAAGTATCCACAAAATTGCATTCGTCAGGACTTACGACCACTCGTAGAGTGCCTACCAAAAGCATTGATAAAATCATAACAATTAGGACTTATAGTCACTCGCAGAGCACTTGCCTAATGGGTAATCATCAAAAGACCAACATCATACATCTTAAAGTGTATAAGATAGTGTGCATACTTTATGCAAAATCATGTGTCTCAAATATTCATTTCAAAGCATAGCTCAATAGCCAATTTCACTCATATTCATATATCTAAAATCTTATCATATGGCTTACATATTGTGCACAAAACCAAGTATCTTCAAGCATTCCTTTCAAAGTGGGAAATCATGCATTTGCAAACCACAATCTTCTCATGTCTCACAAGTAAAACAACCATTTGCATACATTGAACTATGCAATTCATGTTTCTTTCAAAATTAGGTTGTAACATGAACTTAAAGTCATATATCAATCTACACATTTCATTATAAAAGTGTTAAATAAAGAACATATGATAAGTCATGAATCTACATGAAAATCATATACGCAATAGTAACATATATCAAATCATTGATATGATAATTCAAACCATTATAAACTAAAATAGTTCTCAAACTAATTTTCTCATTTTGAAGTTCATTTGAAACTTGGTAGTATCAGATTACCTACCTCTTACAATGCTCTCCAATTTCAATTGTGTCAACATAGCTCAAACATCAATTCATCTTGAATCAATCCCCTTGTTTCATATTGGGCAACATCTAAATAGCCAATCAATACCAAACTCGTATTATTTTTAGTTCTCACATTTAAACTTTGTTTGCTTAATGTCAATATCATTTCATATGACTAAGATCACCCTTGTGATCTAATATTCACCCTCTAGACCAGTGATCCTACTGTTAGAACTTGTTGAATCTAGATTTTTCTCATTGTCAAATCTTATTAGCTAGTGAATCATGTTCTAGTCCATCAATTTGTTTGTTTTCCATTTTTAATCGACAAGTCAAAACTCAAATGAAGTAATTCAAGTTCCAACAAACTGTTACTCATCCACGTACTGAAGGTTTACTAGCTCCAATTACACTTTCACGTTATCAGTGAATTTATGTTATAATTTAACAGTTAAATTACCTTAAAGGCATGAAACTATTAAATTTACAATCCTTCATTGGTTAATAACTAATGGCTAAATTTGTGTAATTATGATATTCCACAGTTACTGTTATTAGGTTAGATTTGCTTTTCATTATAGATCGTGTTTCTCATTCAATTCAAGTCTAATATAATCAATTTCTGTCATATTCTAGTAATTTCAGTGTTTAAAACTCATATGAGGTGTTTGATCATCGATCAGACGTCACAAAGTCACTGCTTAAATAGTAGAAGATCAAATGATTGAGAATGTATGATCTATTTCACCCCTGGATCAACACATTTGATTCATTTCACTTGAATTTTAGGTCACTAGACTTACTGCTCATGTCTGATCATCAATCAGGCAACATTAAACACTATTTTCACAGTATTGATGGGATGGCTAAGATTGTCTGTTTAGTTTCTGGCCTAGGTTGACCATCTTAGTCTAATCCTAGGTTTATTAGATGCTTACTTACCTATTTCTACTCACTAATTAGAAAATCAATGGTCAGATTGTCCCTAAAACCTAGTTCTAAGATAAAATTGTATGAATTTAACAAAACACATCAAGTCAAGAGTAGTGTTTCACATATCTTACCTTCAAAGCATGTCTCTATGCTTCCTCCACCCTTGGATGACCCGGATTGACACTGATTTCAAGCCAAACCACCTTGATCTCATCGCACGCTAGTTTCCTCTTCAATCAACGACTAAGAATGACATAAATCATCAACTATTCTTAGGGCTTTAGTTCTTCCAGGCAAGCCATGGAAGATGACCAGCTTAGATCAATGATCTGAGCTGTCCTCGTCTCTGATAATGGCCTGTAAGATCCATCCAAAAAACCCATAAAAACTCCTACGATTGCAATGGAAGCAAAGGGCTTTTGCCTTAGACTTGAGGCAAACAAGGTGAGTGGTTCGGATTTGAGATCTAAGCTCCCATTGTTGCGGGCAAGCTCCTCCTTTTTCCAATGACACAAAAACCCCCAACTCTTCTTTGACGTGGCTGCCCTTTTTTTGACGTGCAAGTCGCCTTTCCCTCTCTTTCTTTCCTCCCCTTTCTCTCCTTCCTCTTTCCTTTCTTCTTCTTCTCCCCATTTCTCTTTCTTCTTCTTCCCTCTCCCCATCGAGTTTCTCTCTTTTGCTCTATCGAGCTTTTTGGGAAAAAAGACCTAATGTCTGTTTTGTGTTTTGCTTTAGTAGGGGGGCTGCTAGTATCAAATTTGGCCCCTCCTCTAAGTATTTTAAATTATATTTATTTAATTAATTCATGTTAATTCTAATTATGATGTTTTCATTATCCTAAACATCATAATTTCAATAAAAAAAAGTGTATACCACCAATTATCAAATTCCAATGACTCTTGACTATCAAACCCAAATTTCTACAATTGGGGTCTACTTAGTAAAATTACAAAAATACCTTTTGTAAGAAAAATCACAATTTATTCGTCCGAACTCTAATTCCAACAAACTTAGTGTCATTGGAATCATCTTTTCAAGTACAATCCAATTATGAATGTCTCAACACATGGTTTGATGTCTACAAAACTTTCACTTTAAAAACTCCAAAATTTAGAAATTTCTGTATTCTCTTTTCATCCCAATTCGAGAAAATCCAAAAATTTACTTAAATTCATATTTAAAATTTAGGAATGTTACAATTAGTTAGATCAAAGATGATCAAACCATTTGGATTGAATGTATATATTGGTCTATTGATGAAATGATATGAATTTATGGGTTAGATGTTACATAAATATGAGAAATTATGATCTGAACCCTTAATATGATGAAAACCCTAGATCTAAAGAATGAAAGTTAGATATGATTGTTGGATCATTATTGGAATTTGAGAAATGCTTTATTGTTATTGAATTTGTTAATTTACTTACATCTGATTTAATTGTAGATCTATTTGTTAGATTAAATCAATGGTTAGATTTACATGTTAAGTTCGAATGATAAATTTACTTGGAAAATTATCAAAAACATAGATATCTGATTAATCTAAACTTAGATTACATTCATGAACAATTACAACATAATGATGACATGAAATTAATGTTAGTAAGGGCTTGCAGTAATTCTTATAAGATAAGGAATGGAATTCATCACCATATCCTTGGCCCACTTAGGAGAATAATCAACATCCTTGAATGTCATGATCAAGTTCTTGGATCTAAGTTTAAAATCAAGTAGGAAAGGGACCTAGGGTAAAAGAGCTCATAAGACCTTGTAAAAGATAAGATCTATTGCCACTTCAGTGGATTCTGAACATTATGGTTAAAGGGGTATATAAAATCCGAGTGATTTTTTCTCACCTTTCGTTGACATTTGTTGAGGTCTATATGCCTCCTTACATGAGAATTGTATTAACCACTTTTAAAGCATACTCTAATTGGTAAGCATTAGTCAAATCTAAAATAAGGAGGAGCTGTCTAGATTTAAGAAAAATAAATAATTTCTCAATCAGTAAAACACTAACTAGTTGTGCATTAATAATAAGAGCATAAATTACAATCAAATGTTAAGATCTATTAAAACCTTTACATAAGATGATTATGATTAAGCGAGATCAATTGTGAGATCTTGATGATCAAGGACAATAAAAGATAGAATTAGATTAACCTTGAAATATGATATAGATTTTAGATCAAATATAAATCAATAAGTTAGAGGACATAAACCCTTTATCAGAATATTCAAGGGAAGAAATCCTAATCATCATCTTTAGGGATGATAAAAAAGATCAAACTTTGAAAAATGAACTGTTAATGAATAAAAAAGATCAGAAATCTATAAAGATCAAATATCAATGAGATATATATGAAGTTCAAAAACTTAGATCTAATAGATCAGAAGTTAATCTAACTATAAGATTTATAAATCAATAGTTATTATAAGAAAAACTATATGAAAGAGATAGACTAGTTAAGATGAAAGAATACAAAGAAATCTAGACTCTTAAATATTAATCAAGGGACAATAATGAAATAATCATACAAATCCTAAAAGAGGATAGATATGATAAAAAAAAGACACATACAAGATCATCTAATAATATGATGATTATGAGATAGATAAGGACAGTATGTGTATGAATTGACAGATATATAGATTTCTACATTAATCAAGATCATTGATTATTGGGAATTATTGCATTCGAGGTAAGTGGAATCTTAAGAATGCATTTCTTTAAATTGTAAGATCTATGTTCTAAAACATGATCTTATTTGAGAATATGAAATTATAGAATGTTTATAAATTGGTAAGATTTAAATATTCAGAATGTCTAGTGATTTAATTAGAATGATATAATAATCTTATGCTTAGAATTATGTAATTATTATTTGAAATGCATGTGTTGGAATTACATTATCTAATTTAGTTAACAAACTACATTCTTAGTACATGGATATCATTTATAGTAAATGATTATCCCTAAACTTAGTTGTGAATAACAAATTAATTGGAATGGGTATCTTTAAATGACTATCCCTAAACTTAATATATGGATACCAATTTAATAGAAATGGGTATCATTTACAGTAAATGATTATCCCTAAACTTAGAAGTGAATACCAAATTAATGGGAATGGTTGTCATTAAATGATTATCCCTAAAGTTAATATGTGGATACCAAATTAATGGATATGGGTATCATTTACATAAATGATTATCCCCAAACTTAGATGCAAAATTATATCCTCGATATATGTATATCAAAATATGAGGATTATGATGTTAATATAGAATTTTATAAACAGACAAATCATCTACTAGTATTATCATTATTTTTCATGCCGACATGGAGGCTTATGGATTTTTTGTTTTCCATAGGCATAGGCCTAGGGATACTATGCTAGGAGAGTTGAAGGTTTTGGCCACCCATTCTTCGAAACTGATGATGATATGGATATCATGCCCAAAGCGAGGCAAAATATTGGGTGGGACAATTATGGGAAGGCTAGCCACTGTGATGGTCTATCTCCGCATATAGACATGATGCTGTGAGTTTTTTCACCGTGGTCTCAATGGAGTACTTTAGTAGTTATCCAAGTGCATTGTTATGGATTGAATTGTAATATTGTAATCCTTTATGTATTTTGCATTATGATGCATGGCATGATGAGATGCCCTGTATGAACTTATTACCAATATTTCTCATGAAGGGATATTTTCCAACAAAGGTTGGATGATTATTAACCCAGTAAAGTATGGGTATGAATATTGTGGTATTGTTATTAAATATATTAACCATTTTTTACAGTTTTAATTGTTTATATATATATATATATATGATATTATTAAGAACTATTAGAGAATACATATTCATAGAAGATTTAACATGAGAAATTTCATGATAAAGTTACTTTACAAAGTATGGTTCATAGAAATGAAATTACTTGATTCATATAGAATATGATGGATATGAATATTGGAATTATGAAAGAATTATTAAATTATAGATTATGTTTTAAATTACATATGCTTCTTAAATCCCCTATCAAGTATAGCTTGCTGAGAGATTATGAATGTTTGAATGTTTATAATATCTTAGATATAGATAGACAAGAGTGGATGGATATGACAGAGGAAGGCAACAACCCTACTATGGATCAAGGGTGTATACTCTTATGGAAAGTCTTGTATTGTATTTGAATTTGTGTACTTTGTACATTTGATGTAATAAATATAAAGGGCTATGTATGTGAACCATTGGATGGATCTTGTTTTCAATAAACGAATTTCTATTGATTAATTCGGTAGAAATATATGTTATAGACAAAATATGTATATATGTAAGAGAGTGAAAGTGACATTCGGGTTGAAAAAATTTTCGTTGTTTAAATTTTTAAAATTTTTACAAATAAAGCTAGTCATCTTTTGAAAATAAACATGAAAAAGTGTTTTAAAAACCCGGGTCATCATAGCCAATGACAATGTTGAAGTGCCACTTATGGCAGAGGATCTATTATAAGTTTGCTTATGGGATCAAATCAAGTACCCTCATATTGTCTCTTACATGGGTATATGCACATATTTGCTTATAAAATATTTGGCCTTACATTTATATTTTCATAGTAGAAGTAATAATTATTTCTTTTATGTAGCTTCTTGAATGATGCAACTAGCCTTTTTGAGGGTGAGGGTATACTTTATCAATTCCTTGACCCTGGCATCATTTGTGGAGTAGTAGAACAATGGGTGATAGAGAGGTATCTTGATGATATTTTACAAGGCTTTTTCCATTGTTCAAAGGGACAAGGCTTAATGATTCCCTACAATAGCAAGTGAGTTTTGATTTTCTTATTTTCTTTCTAACTTATTCTATACTTAAGGATTATTGATTTTAATTACAATTCATATGACTGTTTATATAGGGCTCATTGGATGCCTCTCATTTTGGATGTGAATGGTGGGTAGGCTTTCTTTTTTTATTCTTGTGGATCACACATCCATTCCACCCTTGTAGAAATTATAAATTAGTAAGCTTTTATTCTTTTCATGGATTATGTATAGATAAATAATTTATCATTCATCTATAATGCATTTGAAATTTAAATTTATAGAACATGGTTAACATAGGCTAATCTGACCTAGACTATACAACCATTGAAACTCACTGGAAGACTGTCAAGGTATAGAAAATAGTTAATTACTCTATTTTATAGCTAATCAAACTTACAAATATTAAATATGATATTTATGGATTCTTTTGTTGTCCTTGTTGCACAGTGCCTTAGACAACAGTTCGATTGGGAGTGCGAGTATTATGTGCTGAGATACATAAAGACCCTAATATTCGATGGTGTTGGTGTCTCCCTATTAAGAAAGGTAAGACACTTTTACTTTTCATAATCTTATATTTTTCACAATTTTTTTATCTATCCAGCTAAAAGATTGTGACCTAAATTAAATACATTGTATTACAAGTTGCTGTGCTTTTTGAGTGGGCAAACAAGAAGAGTTACTTCAAAGTAAATCTCAATGAAATATGAAGTAAATAGGCTTACTATGTATTGCATTTTAATTAAAACACTTGGAGTAACTATATGAATGTGTGTGTGTGTGTGTGTGTGTGTGTAATAAAGTATTTTTTCGTTCACTTGTCTATATTCTTTTAGTTTTCATTATTTCTTTTGAAATATATATATATATTAAGTAATAAATGAATGGAAACTTAGAGTAGGGGGGAGTAAATGAGTAAACATGGATGAAGTAAATTTGGAACTTGTAATTGAAGTGAATATGGGGGTTGGTTTTCAAAATAATCATTGAAAACTTTTATGGGATGATGAATGAGGGTAACGATGAAAGTAAATGCAAATGTCTATAGATTTACAAATGAAGTGAATGTGGATGTTGTAATGAATACATGTGTTGTGGTTTCTTTTATGAAGTATTTCCAAGATAGATGTGGATGGATACTAACGAATTTGGATGTTTTGTACCCAATGTAGAAATAAATTTATGTTTGTTTTTCATGTGTATAAAAGTTGTAAGAAAATTGTATAAGGTATTATATTGAATTGTATACAAGTGGTAGTGCTTAGAATATTATAAATAAATAAAAATAAGAAAAAAAGACTTCTAAAGTTATTTAGGGCTACACAACTTCAAAAGTAGGGTCTTCTAAAGTACTTTTAAAGTCGTTTATACATAAACCACTTCAAAAAGGCTTTAAAAAATGCCATACTTTTGAAGTTGTTTAGGGCTAAACAACTTCAAAAGCACCATATGTTTGAAGTTGTTTAGGGCCAAATGACTTCAAAAGTCCTTGATTTTAAAGTCGTTTATATGAACGACTTTAAAAGTTATCCACTTTTGGAGTCGGCTAGATAGAAGTAGGTTAAAAGAAGTCACTTTTTAACCAACTTTTATTATCATTTTTTACTGACTTTAAAAGCCTATTGTATAGTTGTGCCTTATCAATATGAAACACATGTATATCTCTTACAAAAGAAAATTGAAAATCAAAGCAAAATAAGAACAAGAGAAGACAATGGGAGATTTACGTTCAATCAAGAGAAGAACTGAAGTACTCAAATAGTTTTGGTTTCTAGAAGAACTCTTGTTTATACATGAACAATGTATACTATCTTTATGACACATATCATGTCCATATGACATGATTTGTCCAAACCTAAGATCAAAATGGAGGTACTACTGGCACCAGTCTTTCTGCTTTTTCATCTTTCATGGCTTTGTAAGGAGAAAAAAATCTTTGAATTTATCCAATGGTCATCAGCCTTTTGGAAATGGCGACAAAATGAAGCTCCAATCATCATTGGAGATATGGCAATAACAATCACCCACATGATGCATTGATGGAAGGAACTAAAATTTTTTAATATAAGGTATAGCCATAGTTACATGAAACTCTTAATAACTGAAATTTTTCTAAGAAAGTCCTAACTTTTTTATCTCCAAATAATTCAAGAGTTCTTATATCTTTCCAATTATGGACAAATTTACCAAATTAAGAATGACTATGAAATTACACACAAAATTGAAGAATAATTTATCAAATTCTAAAAATATTATTCGAAGATCTTGTAAAAAAAAAAATGTAAATTAATAGATTATATTCATATCATTGCCTTTTCCCTCATATTTTTCCAAGTGTTATTCCTTTTTGCGACGTTGACTTATTCCTGAATCCAAACATTGTAATTGTGGGTAAGACTAACATTAACTTCATGGAAAATGCTTTGTGGACTTGGAATGCTCCCAGCAAAACCTAGCTAGTCCCCACCTTTAGTTGATCTGATCTATTTATCATGCTCGGCCTATTGTACATTGGCTAGATGTAAAAATTCATAATTATTGGATTGTTTAAGCCATTGTATTCTAGATTTTTAAATCATGACCATTGAAATTTTTAAATGAGAGAAAATCTAGACGTAGATGCATCTAATTGGCATGAATTTCTCAATAACTTATCTAGGGTGGGCCGAACAAGATGAAATGGTCAAATTGTCCAAAGCTGGGGCCTAGTTAAGTTGCATCTTGAAAACATGTTTCAATCTTGTTAAAATTCCTCCGACCTTTTTTCTTTTTCCTTGTTGTGGAATCAAATAATTACAAAGCAAATCACTGAGAGACTCTTAATTACGCACAATTCTAATCTAATTGCCAATCAAAGAAGAAAGAGATGAGTCAAAGCTATGACTGAGCGTAGTCTAAGGAGATAAGTGATGCGGAAATTTCATTGCCTCTTCCTTGGTTTGTCTTATCTAGAGACTTCAATCTCTTCTTCCAATTTATTGCAAGACTATGCATTCTTCCAAAAGAATTATCATTTGACTCTTGGGATGTAAGTTGTGCTACTTTTCATCCTCCACGTGACAATTTCAGTCAAAGTGGTCTCCATTTTGATTGAATAGACTCCGCCTGGAATTCCAATCTTTCCCACGTGCCCAAGCACTACTGAAGATTGTTACTGTTCAGAATATGAGCCAGTTCTGTATACACTATACGCCATTAATCTTACGTATTTGAAGATTTAACCCACCCTCCGATTGATGAACACTATTCTACAGTAGCACATTCTTGTACTTCTATGCGCTGGCTGGAGCCGACAGAGGATTGGCCTCCATAGTCAGTTCGAAAGAAGAAAGTATAGTGTATTCCATTGTTCGATCTCCTTATAACTGCATACTTACGTAGATATGAAATCCGTTCCCCTTTTTCTCTCTATCCTAGTTATAGTGTTCGTGCAAGCCAAACTCTCTCTCGCAGCTGATACCTCTCTGGGCCAATTTCTGCCTGGAAACCAGACCATAATCTCTGAAGGTGGAAACCAGACCAAATTCTGTCTATGCAGGTCCGTGAAAGAGACAGACCACAAGAACCTATAGCACATAACCTTGCCTTATATTTTTAAATAAGTCTCAGAATTACTTTTTTCCCTCCTTCTCGTCCATATGAAATTATATCAAAGCATTCGTCATTTCGTAGCAAGTCTAATTGGGCTACTTTTCCACCTTCTCATAAAGGGACACATCATTAGATGATCAAATTGTTCCCCTGATTGCCCTGGCTTTGGATGTCAGACGAAGATGCAAAGCATAATAGTTCCATGATTCTAGCATCCCAGAAACCACGTGCGCGAGATTTTTTTGGGTTGAAATTCGACATTCACCCACCCTATTTCTTCGAGTTCAATTTATACGGTTGTCACATGTCCGCGGTCAAGTGTACATTTTCTCAGGTGCTACAATCATCCAATACCATCATGTAAAAGTGGGACCGCCAAAGAAGGGCTCAATCGCATGGTAACTGCGTACCCCAACGAGGGGCCCTCTTTACTTTGGTCTTTGCCAACTTTGGATATCCGGTAGACCAACAATTTCTGGGATTAATGTACATTTTTTCGGATGCTACAATCATCCAACCCCAGTCTTGCTACCTGGTAACCGTGTAGTTTGCCGCTAGAGGCCCTACCTTTGATTGATTGCTACCTGGTTGGCCAGGCTGTGTATGATTATGTGTCTGTGAGCGCGCGCCAATGGCCAGCGGTGTAGTTTTCCCTTTGCAAAGCAAGGTTCTTCTACTCTCTCTCTTGTATATGGCACACCATTTCCTAGTGCAAAATCATCGGCATATTACGGTATAACAAATCCTCCTCTAGTAATGGTAATCTAAGAAGATCAGCATAAGCCGATTTGTTAGAGGTTCTAGTGAAAAAGTCTCCAGGAAATATTAAGAATTAGTGAACAAACAATGTTTGATGGCATTGCCCGACCTCTGTGCTTTGAGTTGGATAGGGGAACCGTCAGTTAAATTCGAAGTCAGTGAGATAACCCTTCTACTTTGATTGCTGGACACCTAGCGGAAATGAATATTTCTCTTGTAAAGACCTATAACATGCACCTCGAACTGATGGATTGGCTAGATATTGGTGTTCGTGTTGACAGGGTGGATAGCTTAGGCGGACTTTCCCATCGCTATTCATGGTGAATTTGAAGAAATTAAATAAAACGAATAAGAGTGATAATAATTTTTAATAATCATTTCAAAATGCTAAAATGATAATGCAAGGGGCATTAGGGTGTTGACCAACGGTCCCTGGATGTGGTCCAAATGTGACACTTGGATGGCTTTGCTCCGACGATCTTCATGCCTTACTACAAAAAACTGGCAGTGATTTAACGACAGTGTGAATAATTGTCCTCGTGTGTGAATGAAAATAGTGAGAAGAAGCATCCAGGAAACTGGCAATTCCACCCTTTATAAATTGAATGAAGAAGAAGGGTAGAAGCTCAAATTCAGGCTTTCTTTCAATCTTCTTTCTTTGTTTTCTAAAGATCAATTCCTGGGCTTGTGATTGCATGTTCCAGGGATGGGCTGTAGAAGCACGCAATGGCACGCTCTTCCACTTCTTTCCTTTGTCTTATTTAGCTTCTCCTTGAAAACCAAATTCTGTATGGCAGCTGATTCAATCACTTCAGGCCAATTTCTCTCTGGACTCCAGACTTTAAACTCTGAAGGTGGCAACTTCGAGTTGGGCTTCTTCACGCCGGGTAAATCGCAGAGTTATTATATAGGTATCTGGTACAAAAAGGTCCCTGAACAAACAGTAGTTTGGGTAGCAAACAGAGAAACACCTCTCCCTGACACTTCATCAAGCCTAAGAATCTCAAGAGATGGAAATCTCGTCTTAGTTAGCCAGTCAAATATTGTGCTTTGGTCGACGAATTCAACCTTTGAAACAGAAAATTCTACAATTGCGGTACTTCTTGACACCGGAAATCTTGTTTTGAGAGATGGGTCGAATTTATCTGCGGTATTTTGGCAGAGCTTTGATCATCCAACGCATACATGGCTACCTGGAGAACGTTTGGGATTGAATAAAATCACTGGGGAAAGGCAGATTCTTACTTCATGGAGGAAACCAGATGATCCAGCTCCTGGGCTTTATTCTCTGGAGATTGACCCATATGGGAGAAGTGAGTTTTTCATCATGTGGAACAGATCTATAAGGTACTGGAGGAGTGGGGACTGGAATGGGCAATTACAGAAATTCAGAAATGTTCCTGAAATGAGACTGAACTACATCTTTAATTACAGCTTTGTTGAAGATGATGAAGTGAAGTATTTCACTTACTCACTTTATGATACTTCCGTTATTTCAAGATGTATGCTAGATGTGTCAGGGCAAATCAAGCAAATGACATGGTTGGAACAGTCTAAAGAATGGATTTTGTTTTGGGCTCAACCGAGAGATCAATGTCGAGTTTACGCTCTTTGTGGAGCTTTTGGTAGCTGCAACCAGAGAAGTTTGCCTTTCTGTAGTTGTCTGCCAGGTTTTGAGCCTACATCATCTGAAGATTGGGGTTTGAGTGGTAGGCCTGCAGGCTGTAAGAGAAAAACCCCACTGAACTGTGGTAACGGAGTAAATGACGCGTTTTTGTTGGTGGACAATATCAAGTTTCCCCCAAATTCTCTTTCTTCGGAATCTACAAGCGAGGTGGAATGTGAATCAGTTTGCTTGAGCAGTTGCACTTGTAATGCTTATGCATATGGAAGTAGTGGGTGTTTGATATGGAAGGGGGAACTATTGAATCTGAGGCAACTATTGGATGGGGAGGATAATGAAGGATATCTTTATCTCCGCATTGCTTCTTCTGGAGGTAAGAAAGAAACTATTTACCTGTTCTAGTTTAGGTGCTTAAAGCAATTAGGGACCTATGATTATCCATTCTGTTCTACATCTCCTATTAACATTGGTTCATCACATTTCTGTAGTGACTACTGGAAATCGCTGTCCAGATTGTGGCAGCAATGTAGTCCCCTATCCTCTAAGCACTGGAGATGGATGTGGTGATCCAGATTATAGTATCATCCACTGTAATGTATCTACGGGCCAGCTTTGGTTTAATGCCCTTAATGGAAGTTATTATGAAATTACCAACATCCAAACAGAAACACGGACATTCATGATCCAACTGAGAGAAACAAGTATTTGTAATACAACTGCATACAGAAGCTTACAGCTAAACAGTAGCCTTCCATTTTACATGACCAACAGAAACACTATCTTGTTGCTAAATTGTTCAATTCCCGCAAACAAGTCATCTATAGATTGTGATTCTTCTAGCCCCTGCAATGCATACATTGAGGAAGGAGCATCTTGTTTCAAATCAAACAGTTCAAATAATTGTTGCAGTTACATTGCTGGAGGTTTATCTTCATCCCCAAGATCACATTCACTGGATATTTATAATGACCAGTGTGATGCTTATACAAGCATTGTCAATTTGAACCCATCACAACTTGCAAATAGCTGGCAAGAAGGAGTTGAAATTGGGTGGGAGGCCTCGCCAGAGCCGGTTTGTACTTCCTCAACGGACTGTGAAGCTTGGCCCGAATCAAGGTGCAAGCCAGATAAGTCAGTGACTGATAGGAAAAGGTGCTTTTGTAATGCAAACTTCAAGTGGGACGCATCAAGTCTGAGCTGCATACGTGGTGAGTGAAAACCAGAATTAGCATGTAGTGGTTGGGTTGATGTCTAATGAATTATATTTAGATACTAAAGAAATTATTTTACTTTCTTGGTTCTCAACAGAAATTGTTTTCACTATGCATAATGCTTGAGAATGGTGGCTCCATCATGCACATCTGATCATGTTCAGACTATGGATAATAGCATGAGAACCATACATGGTTTTTTTGCTTTTACTTATGATATTGAAACTGGTTGATTTCTTTTGAGAATTTCAGATGGCAAAGATAGTTTGGAATCTTCAGATGGCAACAGTACTAAGAATCAGCCAGTGGTTATGATAGTCACTCTAACCATTTCTATTGGGATTCTTTTGGCGGGCATATGTGTCTATTGTTTATGGCGGAGATCCAATAACAGAGGTATAAGTGACAAATGGTATCATGAACATACCAGATCATGGATAAAGTATACCTCCATCTGAATGCGTTGTTTACACTTCAATTACACATTTTTGTATCAGGAAACAAGGAAATTATGATGAGGACACCCTTCGCTCATTTGAGAGCAAGTGCTGTAAATGTCCAAGCGTTCTTCCATGCAACTAAGATCAGAGAAGACGGGAAGGTTGGCTTAGATATACCTTTCTTTGATCTTGCAAGCATAGCAGCTGCTACAGAGAACTTTTCAGATTCGAATAAACTTGGGCGTGGGGGGTTTGGCCTTGTATACAAGGTAATATACTCATATTGAAGCTTAAATTTTCTATATGAGATAATATACTCCACATGTTGAAGCTCAAATTTTCCATAAAAATGAAACTTCGGTTACTACAAAAGGACACATCTGTCAATTGTATTAGTTGGACAAGTCTTCTTTCAACACTTTCTCTACTGAAATTTCTCAAATAGCAAGGCAAGCACAGTCATCTTCATTTTAATAGTCCATTTACCCAACAGCAGGATATGTTAAAGCTAGAGTCCTTTTTCTTTATTGTATTTAGTTTGAGTTGTGTCGTCTTGTTTGTGTTTTTTGTTTCTGAAATCAAGCTACCTAGATACTTTTTCTGTGTTTTTGTTTTTTGTTTTTGTCATCAAGTAATTTCTCAGAAGGGGAGCCTTGGCACAATGGCGAAGTAGTTTCTCAGATATAACTTTGTATGCTTGATCCTTTTATGCTTCAACATGTGTTTTTTATCTTTTGAAAAACTTGTGTAGCTAATAGAAGCTAGATACATTTTTCAGGGTAAACTATCAAAAGGTGAAGTAGTAGCTGTCAAAAGACTTTCAAGGACTTCTGGACAAGGCTTAGAAGAGTTTAAGAATGAGGTCATATTGATTGCAAAACTTCAGCACAGGAATCTTGTTAGGCTATTAGGTTATTGCATTGAAGGAGATGAAAAAATGCTGGTCTATGAATACATGCCCAACAAAAGCCTGGACACATTTCTTTTTGGTTTGTCTCTTTGACTCAAAATTAGCTACTATAAATGTATACATAGAAAAGAGAAAATCTTATACTAAAAATTTCAATTATGTATCTGCCACTGCAAACATGTTCCAGATGACAATAGAGGCAAATGCTTAGATTGGGAAAAGCGGTTTATCATTATCCTTGGCATCGCTCGAGGCCTTCTGTACCTTCACCAAGATTCTAGGTTGAGAATTATTCACAGAGATATGAAGACCAGCAACATTCTTCTGGATGAGGAGATGAATGCTAAAATTTCAGATTTTGGCTTGGCAAGGATTTTTGGGGGCAATGAAACTCAAGCAAATACTAATAGAGTAGTCGGAACATAGTAAGTTACCCAATCGATTTGGTATTGTCTTCTGTTGTACAATTCAAATGTCACATGTTATCTAACCCTTAAATACTGTTGGCCGGTGGGGCGCAGTGGGTATATGTCTCCAGAGTATGCCTCCCATGGGCTTTTCTCAGTGAAATCTGACGTCTTTAGCTTTGGTGTCATACTACTCGAAATCATTAGTGGGAAGAAGAACACCAGTTTTTATCAGTCTGAGTACTCCTTGACCCTTCTAGGACATGTAAGTATCAAGACGGGTTCATTACTGATTTTTATGATATCTCTTCCTCATGTATTAGTTGACTTCGAATTATGTCAGGCATGGAGACTTTGGAAGGACGAGAAGGGATTGGATCTAGTGGATACATCATTATACGAAGCATATAATAAAACTGAAGTGTTGAAGTGCATACAGGTTGCCCTCTTGTGCGTACAAGAAGATCCAGCAGATAGACCAAATATGGCTTCTGTTGTTGCTATGCTTGTTAGTGAAACTGCAACTCTTCCAATGCCTAAAAGACCAGCTTTCATTCTGAGAAACAGATCTGAGGTGGGATCTTCTCTAAGTGGACACGAAGCGTGTTCTGGAAATGATATAACAGTTTCTACAATTGAGGGTCGATAGACTCGGGATTAAGCTTCTAAAGGATACTAGCTTTCTCTGTATGGCATGTCAATTGCTTTAGTTTATTGCCTTCCTATTTCTGTTGTCCTAATGTTAAGTTGCAGTTGCAGGTAATTATTTATGGCGTACAGGACCAGCAGCAAAATTTCTTTGGTTCATGTGACTGGAAACTGAAATGAAAGGCATGAAACAATTGGGAGTGTACGAAAGAGAACAAGAATAACGTTGTGTTGCACCATTAGTTGTTTTTTTTTTCGGAGATGGCAATGAAGATTTACCGAACTCCAAGATATCACCTCTTCGCATATGTCCTGCAAAAAGTCTGATTTCTCTCTTTCATCAATTAAATGAAAAGGATGACCTTTTGATCTCCTCCCCGTTCCATGACTGAAATAGCACTTTTTGTTAGAATCTACATTGTTATTGAATTGATTGACGAAAAGAGATAAAATCATGCATTATATAGCAGTTACATGTTGATAAGCACTAAAGATCTAGATCGTGATTATAGCAGAATATATTGGTAGGAAATATTTTGTATAATCCCTTAATTATAATGTAGATCTGATTAGCCAATAATTTCTCTAACAGATCTTATCTTATAACACTCCCCTCAAGCTGATGCAAAGATAATTTTGGCATCAGCTTGCTAATTAAATGCTGTATTTGAAGGATTACTTCTTAATGAGCATAATCTCAAGTCAATCTCTACTTCCTTTGTTGCTAAAAGTAAATATGAAATCGATGATGTCTTCTTCAATGAACTGATTTTGATTGCATTTTAATAGATAAAGATCCCTGGGAATGAGCATTATATCCTTTAACACTGATTGCGAAATCAAATGACAATTTAAGCCAATCCATTAGAATAATCGAACGATCAATGGTAGTTTGAAGCCTAATCTGTCAAAAGATGTTGGATTGAAGGGTTTTTAAATGACTTTGATGAGATTGATCTCTTGATAGAGGAAATTAGATAGTATATCTTCCAAACCTATAAGCCACAATCCCTCCAAGTAGGTGATCAATCTGAGAAAGTGGGGGCTTGAATATTTTGGTTATTGGGAGAGTATTAACCTTCAAATGGAACAACATGGATGTGATTGCTGGTTGATAATAAAATCAATGATGGGCAAGGTAGATCACATTAGATAGGCAATGAAAGGAAGAAAATTAGATGTCAGCAATCGTAGATGCGATCTGCAAGATCGGAGATCAATAATCGTATAACAAGATGAAAGATGGGGATACGATTGACAAGATTGAAGACGAAGATCTTTACGATGACTCTGATCATAGGATACTCAGAGTAACCTATCAGCACCTTCATACAACCTATCATCTATGCCGGAATCATGTGAGTCTGGACCATATGAGTTAGGTACCAGGCTTGACCCACTGTTGCAACTAGGAAAATAGTTGTCCTGCCGTTCAATGCTCCAAATGTGACGATATATTCGGCTCCGTTCCTGCCAACAGTCTCAAATGCAATTTGTGAGGGGCGCGTGCTCGACTATGCTCTGATACGGCTGCATGAGGCAAAGAGTAAGTCAAAGAAGACAATAGATAACAATAATAATCAAAATGGATCCCACCAAACCAATTGGTATATCTTTCCCTGGATTCTTCGTCTCCTCTGCCATTGTTGAGACTGAACGCGCAGATTTAAAAACAACGTCCGATCTGAGCTCAAAATGGCGAACGAGTTGGGCTGAAGACAACGATCCTCCAACATCTTGCAGACAAAGGTTTTCCATCCAAATGTCAACAGCAATGGCAGTATTTGCCTTGACATCTTAAAGAAGCAATGGAGACCTGCGCTAACCATTTCCAAGGTGTTGCTCTCAATCCGTTCTCTGTTGATGGATCCAAACCCTGGTGATCCTTTGGTGCCGTAGATTGCCCACATGTACAAGACGGACCAGAGCAAATAGAAAGGTGTGGCAGTCAAGCACTAGAGCATATCCATTGCCAATCTGGCCAGGGTTGTCCATGATGATGGCCTGGGATGTGAAGTTAACAGCTTCCTTGGTTGGGTCATCCATAGAGTTTGAGCAATATAACCACGCTTGAGATCCTTGACTGCAACGTTCTTGACGTTGAAGCCGACATTGTCACCAGGAAGAGCCTCTTGGAGAGCTTCATGGTGCATTTCCAAACGTCCGACTGGGACAGTTCCAATGCCACCAATCTTGTGGACGTCCTGAAGTGGGAGACGGAGCGGCTTGTCCGAGGGTCTGTTTGGCTCCTGAACCATGTCAAGGGCCTAAAGGAGGGTGGGGCCCTTGTACCAGTCATGGTTGTTGGACATCTCGATCATGTTAGAGAAATTTTTACCTCTCTATCGACCGTGCTAGATCTTATTGCCTTCATGTTGTGGAAACTGCAGTGACTCCGTTAAGTAGATCGACGGTTCTTGTAATAACTTGCATTTTATAATATATATATATATATATATATATATATATATATATATATATATTTCTTATATGAAATTGACAACAAAATAGCTAAATGCCCTAATGACTATAGAATGAATGGGCAAAACTCTAGAACTAGAGTTAAAATCTCCAAAAGACAACCTTTTTGGAGAAATTTACTACCCAAAGCTAAGAAGTGTCCAAATGCAATGAATCTAACAAATTAGAATATGAGATAGGATTGGTAGGAGATAAGATAGGAAAAAAAGAAAAAAGAAAGTCAAATCAAATTAGAATAAGAAGGGGGGAAGAGAGATACGTGAAATATATATATATATATATATATATATAGAGAGAGAGAGAGAGAGAGAGAGAGAGAGAGAGAGAGAGAGATACAAACCAATTTACGTTTTGGATAAGAAGGTTGTAGAAGAACGATCTCGTCTGCGAGATAGGGGATTGCTTAGGAACTGCTCTAAATTAACTTGACTTTTAACTTAGGTTAGGAAATCATGCATTTGTTTGATATGAGAAAATAGTATTAATGCATAAAGATTTTATTATTATTATTTTTAATTACAGATTTATTTTGCATGAATACCTGGTACGATCAGATCTGGTTTCACATTGCATGCATACTTGTGAATGATGCATGATCCTATTGATTATCACCTCTGTTTGGTCTGTTTTTATTTTGTCACTATGAAAGAAAAATAAAATAAAAATAGAAGTAGTTAGGGGTCACCCTAAGGAACCATTATAAATATGGGTGCGAAAGTGAGCTGTAGTAAGTGGTGAATGGCTCTCCTATGAAGCATTCATCTAGCATTCGTCTATTGGTAACATCTGACCATGACTTCTGTCCAGGCATAAACTTGGTCAGTTGTTGATTGGCAGGTCATAACATGCAGTGGAACTACCGTTCTAGTGTTGATGGTACAGTTGTTCATAGCAGTAGAAGAAAAAAAAGAAAAAAGAAAAAGAGAAAAAGATAGGAGAAAAAAAAAGGTAAAACAGTAGAGTTTGCATTGTATGCGTCAGATACCCATTTCCAACTGACATGCATATGCATTAGAAAATCCTTCCTGAATGACCTTAAATCTCTTTGGATAAGATCCTAAATCTCTTCGGATGCCTCTTCGGAGACATTCGATAAAATTGGTAAGATATTGGAAATGTGATGAAGTGTCTTGAGTGTTCTTGGAGGCCATGGAGGATCTGTTAATTGCTTTGAAATCCAAGTTTGGACAAGAGTAGATCCAAAGGTGTATACAAGTAATATGACTCACTATTTACGAAGAGCAATGATAGGATATGCATACATAGGATGCCTTTTCTAGATCTAAGTCACTTAGTTTGTTCAAACAGCCAATCTCATCCAAGGAGCGTCATTTTATTGCATAGGTATGGGAGGCTAGATATGGTGAATGGATTAGATCTTGTAAAGATCACGCTTGTCCCATGGAAAAGGAGTGTCCCTTGTGGAGACATATCATTGCTCGTATCTAAATGTGGCTACATTTCTTTATCAATATAGTTCAAACTTTGCTTTGGAAACTAACTTAATGTTTGGAGTAGAATGGCAAGTTGGGTGAGGAATCAAGATCAAGGAGGCTAATAGAATATTTTGTGATTATTGTCATAAGGCTCTTTTTTGGTTTTGATTCCAAACTTATGATGCTTGAAACGTGCTTCAGATAATTGTTATTTTGAAGAGGAAAGCTAAAATGATCGCTCCATGGGTGCTGCCTAACTACTATACTTACGTTTACTCTTAGCGCATAGCATCGAGTGGATGGGTAGGCGCCCAGCACAGGGCAGAATGCTTGGCGCTCATTGCATAGATAGCATGCATGATACTCCACCACTGGTAATGGCATATTTAGAATCTAGCACATGCTTATTACCTATTCATGATATACATAAGTCCTAGGCACAGCACACACTTGTATGGTCAGTAGGCATAGATGTGGCCCATAAAGAACCATTGCATGCATAGGCCCACAGAATTTTGATCAATATCATAAGATTTTTTTTTGAGTCTTGATCTATGAATAAATGTTTATATGCGAGTGTAGTCTCTAATTGTTCATACGTGTAACTTGCAACTTAATTGTTAAGCATCAAGTTTAGTCTGGGAAATAAAACAATTGATTCCTACATGCTACGCAATAGAATGTAAGCATAAGATCTTGACAATGTTGAGCTACGAATATACAGGCATCTGTTGTAATATCCACCCACTAGCGACGATTCTCCGGCGACGGATTTCTCCACCTTCTAACAGCCGGGAACAAGGTAAGATCACTCCACTCTCCTCTTTGCGTTAAATTTCAAGGTCTAGTCACTTGTAAATGCCGGAAAACGGCATGAACACATAGTGTTTAAAATAAAAAAATAAAAAATCGTGCTTACTGTTTTCTCTAAAAAAATTAGATGAGACGGTGTCAAATTTAGATCTGGACCGTTCACATTGTTTATGACGAGGAGAGGAAAGGACCCACAAAATTTTGTGATAATTGGACGGCTAGGGACGCCAAAAACCCCAAAAACCGTAGTATGGGAATTTTTGAAAATGTAATAAAAATCGTGAAAAAACTATAGATTTAGGAGGGATTTGGGAAAAATAGAAGGTGGAAATGGAATGTACGTGAAAAACCGAACTCAAGGGTGTAAAAATCATGAAAAAGGGAGCACTTAGGGTCGCCGACGACGGCGAACCAATCCAGTCGTCGTCTCTAGTAACGGCGACCAAAACATGAGGAAATGCACGGACGAGGGAGCGCCACGTGGCACGATGAGGGCGCGCCACGTGCAGGGCACGTGGTGCGACTCGTGCACACCATGCGGAGAGGCTGGAACGTGCCACGCGCGTTGTTCCGTCCCCCACGCGTAAAGCACGTCCACAGAAGCGCCCGCTACCCTAGAGCGGGTTCTGACGCAAAGCGCTTCCACAGAAGTGCCCCCCCACAGGCAGTGCGCATGTTTGCGGCGGGCCCATTTTCAGGATTTTGGTCTTTTTGACCCTTTAAACCTTTAAACCTTGATTTTAGGAGCTATAGAGGTCCAAATCATGATCCGAAAGAGGCGTTGTAATCGTCTCAACAAGGTGGACCTAGATTTAAGATAAAAGTCTAGTTTGGAGTAACTTTTTAGTAGTGAAACTACTAAATGCTATTTGATGAGTCAGATCGAGCTGATCAATAGATGATCAGGCTTTAGATTTTGGTTATATGTGTTAACCATGATATGATTTATGTCCTGACAGGTACATCAGGGCATACACCTTAATATTGGATACGTGTTTGTTTGGGGATATTGCGATACCGAGGTAGGTGATTTCATTCATAAATTTTCCATGATTCCTAAATGTTGATTTGGTGATTTGAGAATTTTGAGGCATATGATTTATGCCTTACCATATGCATGAGATTGAGTTCAGCATATAGCCTTTTATGTGCGTGCTATCTTTTTGGTGGTTATTGCATGCATTGCTTTTGATATCATTCGTGACATTTTTGGTCTTCTTGACATGTGGGAGTCGCTCTGACTTGATATTTGAGACTATTGATCATGTGGTAGGATGCGATTTTTCACCCTGTGAGTGCCTGAGTGCCCGTAAGGGTGAAAGTGGGTGTATAACACGACTTTTTGTGAGTGCCTGAGTGCCCGTGAGGGCGCAAGGGTGAAAGGGTAAAAGCGGATGGTACAGAGAGCTGACTCCACATTGCTGTGAGTGTACGTGAGACACTCATAGGGTTTGACTGTGTATGATGTTGACACTTTTGACATGCATTCATGTGTTTCTAGATTTTCTTGGAATGTGCATGTCCTGATATCATGGGTGATGATATCTTATGTATTTCATGGACTTGGTATGTCATTCGTCATGTGATTTACGGCTTTATATTATGTTTGATCATCTTATGATCTTTATGACTTGCGCTATGTAATTTGTTTTTATTGAGTTTACTTTGAATGTATATCACCTACACAAGCATAGCTTGCTGAGCCTCAGATACAGAGAGTGACAGCAGGTTGATGCACTGACAGAGCAGGTAAACGTGATCGCAGCTTTCCAGTGAAGCACAGACGATGTTTAGAGATGACCAAGTTTGTTCAAGAACTCACTTTGGATTTTGAGTATGGGCTGTACTTTAATTAAAAATGTAATGTGGCCTGGATGTCAGAATGTGGATTTATGTTGGATGTGGTGGCTGTATGGAGGGACCCTAGGTATTTGGTAGTGGCTATATTTTCTTCTCTATTGTTAGAGTATATTTTATTGAAAACAACATTTGGTTGTGGATGGGTGTAGAGACTGAGTCTCCCTTATACATTGTTTATCAGGTGATTTTGTATTGCATTGGTCATGTGCAATGGTCCAAATTACAGAGGAAACTCTATCGAATTTTCGGTGGAAATGGTATTTCATTTCACTGTTAAATCCGTAGTTTTTGAGGGTGTATGACTCCCCGGACTTGGAAAGAAATGCTTTCTCTTAAGTTTTTATTTTTGGTCACTTTAAAAATGTTTCTTTATAAAACAGGGATCCCAACTACTATTTTTGGAAATTATTGTTTTAGTGTGTAATAAAAACCCTGGGTGTCACAGTTTGGTATCAGAGCCTAGGTCTACTCCATCACAGTCGCTCCAACAAATTCAAAGGTCATATGCAATCCATGAAGTGAGGTAGTTTCCTAAATATGAGTTACAGAGATAAGTTATGTGAGCAATGTCGATGATTGTGAAATAGATAATGCCAGGGAGATTGGCAAACTTTCTTAAAAAAATTGCAACCTTAAGTACTTGTATGAGCAAAAGGAAGTGCATTTGTTAGGAAAGTACATGGTTCTTATAATCATGAATCAGAGTAAAGATTTTAAGGTAGTTCTCTTAGTGAGAACTTTAATATATGATAGACGATATATTCAATTGCATTGCTTTTGATAGCTAAGTTTCTAACTTGGATTGTGCGTGTAACTGTTGGAAAAAGATTAACAATTTTTGTAATGAAAATAGCATGATGAAAATGGTGAAGGATCAGAAATGGTTACAACTACCAAGAACTTGAAAAAAAGAAAAAGAAAAAAGAAAGAAAGTTGAGAGTAGTGTAGTGTCAATTTAAACTTGAAGCAGATTTATTGATGAATAAATTGTAATATTGGGAAAGTCATTGGAAATTGATGAAATAGGATCTTAGTGTCCTATAGATGAAATATCGAATTTTGAGACGAAAATTGGTGAGTTTAGTGTATAAAGAGGTGTTGAAAGTGAGTCATCAATGAAAAGTGAATGCCTATAAATTGTTCTGAGGGTTTCCAATTATGATTGGAGATGCCTAGCCCTTGAAAGAGGTAACAACCCTTGTATGATAATCGTTAGTAGTAATGATATCAGACATTGGTGGGTGAATACTTACAAATTGTTTGAGGTCTTAATTATGATTTAAAGTGCATATTACTTATAGGACATTATGACCGAATGGTGAGAATACTTCTTGAATAGAAATGATGTTGTAATAAAGCAACTAGGAAGAAAAACATACAAAGTGAATGAGGCGAGACAAAATTGATCATGATTGATTTACATCCAACACTGACACAGATGATAGTGTGGTTTCTGATGCTTAAGAAATTATTATAAAGGTAAATTTCCTTGGGTGTGAAATTGATTTAGTTGTAAATGATTTGGATTGATATGCCCATGAAATAATTCATTAGTTCAAGAAAGTGAAATAGCGGAAGTGAGGACACTGAAAATGTAATTACAAAGATTTTAAGGATGATTAGTCGAGAAGATGTGTTCCTCCATTATTGAGATCTTTATATAACAGGCTCTTAGAAAGGCCTGTGATAATATATATATATATATCTTTGCCTTATGAACAACTAATGATATTATGAGTGTTGTTGTTGCAAAGTAGAGAAATTAAATAATTTAACAGTATTAAACCAGTATACTCAGTGGAAGAGACTTGCCCTAACTCCTTCACCATGAAGAAGGAGACCATGGATAGATTGTCATATGTTGACAACTGTATTGAGGAATTAGATGATTGTGTCGCATTTTATACCGGTTGCAAGGTTGCAGACATAACCTCTATATATATATGAGGGATTCTTTTAGGTCAAGACTGATTGTAGAAACTCGGACATGGGTAGTTCGAGCCAGCCTAGTAAGGGCAAGAGACTTTCATCGATATGATGGCAGAGGCTATTTAGCCAGCGACATTTGATTAAATTGTGTTAGGATGCGGAAGAGAGACATAATGTGTACTAATAGTGGAGATTCTGATATTCTTTTACAGATTGTCCCGGTGGACAATGAGTTAGACTAACAGACATTTAAGAAAGGGCAGAGATGGCCTCATGTTAGTAATGCCGATCCATCATGATACCTTTACATTTACGTACATGTCACGCTTTTGACTGTCATTACCATTACTTGTAGTAGGCACCCTGATAAATGTGCCTTTATATGTATTTAAAGATCCTTGGGTTGGAAGTTAGGACACTGATTGGCAAGTTATTGAAACTTATAAGTACCTCTAATAAGCATTGGTGAAAAATGATGATGAGTGAGAGGATAGATACTGACTTTATTGTCCTTGATTTGAGAGATTATGATATCATCCCTGTGGATGAATTTCATCGTTGGAGGATAATTGATTGTAGTGAGAAGAAAGGTACTTTTGATAAATCAGATAACTAGTGATCTCACTCCTGAGTAAGAAGGGGCATAATTGAGATTAGCGTTAACCTTGCCTTGAAGGCAAAATAGTGCTCATCTGATGTACCGAGTTCGGGTTTGTGATTGTGGATGGCAGAAAATGACTACAGATTTAGCACACAGAGGGTGTGAAGATTTATGACCTTCCTGAGGAGGTGTCAGGATTTTTTTCCATGAGAGTGATATTTTTTTTTATGTATCAATTTAACATGAGATCAAGTGGCATACAGGGCGACCCTGGTTGAGTGGGAATGGTTTCACCTAAGGTAGTTGTTCAACCAGAGACTAATAGACCTAGTGGGTCTTCATGGGATGCACTAACCCTCCTTGTAAGGAGAAAGATAGATTCTTATTGCTAAGTGCGGATTGTTGATTATTGATAACTCAATAGTGGAGAATTGATATTCTGTATTGTATATTGATGATCCATATGATCAGTCTTGGACTATGCATCGTATTGGTGGATATTGATTTGAGGTTGGTTATCAGTAGCTGATGATTGCGATTGAAATGCCTTTGAGACAATTATTAGAACTCGTTATGATTGCTACAAGCCTTGGATGATATAAATCGATGAATTTAGTACACTGATAGTATGTATGGGTATAATGGGCTGAATTTCTAGAGTTTGTTGAGATGAGTTATGATTATGTAGTGAATGATATTTTCTATATATCACGACCTTCCTGGGCACAAGTTCTTGTGCAATATTCTAAGTATCTAAACACAAGAAGTTCTTATGTAATATTCTAAGTATCTAAAGGACTCATCTTTCACTATAAATGTATGTGAGTAGAAATTATGGTCAAAGAAGATGAATTCTCTTGACCAAGGTACATTGACTGATTGAGATACAGTTATAGGGACAATGATAATTTGGGAATAGTTAAACTAATGACTAAGGTTGATAGTCTCCTTAGTGTAGTGAATAGTTATTGCTGGAAAATTGAGTTCTTCAGGATAGCAATGACATGGATACTGTTTTATATTATACACATGAGCCTGATCTCTCATGCGTGTGAGAGGTGTGACAATAAAGTATGTTGAGTATGAGAGCATTTTCTTTGGTGTAATCAGCTTAAAATTTTGGCTTATACTTGTGAGTAGCTGATGAGGGCGGGTGTGCGAGGCGCTGGCAGGCTTCTAGGTGGCGAGCTTCTAGGTGGCAGGCTTCTAGGTACTCACAGTATGACTGTGCTATATGATTCTTATTATTGGCATGTGATTGCTTGTTGCTGAGCTAATATGCTCTGATTTTGATTGGCATGTGGTTGCCTATTACTGAGTTGGTATGCTCTGATGTGATTGGCATGTGATTGCCTGCTACTAAGCTGATACACTAATTTTGATTGGCACATAGTGGCCTATTGTTGACCTAGTATGCATTGATTTCGACTGGTATATGCTTGCTTGTTGCTGAGTTAGTAAGCTTCGATTTGGTTGGCATGGATTGCTTGTTGATGACTATATATGATTCAGTTTTCATTAGCTTGTGACTGCCTGTTACTGAGCTAGTATGCTCTGATTTTGATTGGCACATGATTGCCTATTATTGAGCTAGTATATGCTGATTTTGATTCGCATATGATTGCTTGTTGATGCATAGAGATGCATTGATTATGATTGGCATATGTTGCCTGTTCAAGGGTTGATGTGATATGGTTTGATAGATATACACTACCTAATTATGAGGTAGTATGTGCTGGAATGGATTTGACATGGAATTGACTATATATGAGTCGTGACACATCAATTTGGTTGACATGGTGATTTAATTATACTAAAGATATAAACAAATGATTAACTCTTGGATGTGAGTATGATTGGTGCAAATGACATTATATGTGTGGTTATTACGTGTTTTAACCACAATACAAGTAGCAGATTCGGAATGGCTTTAAACATACATTGGTTTATATGTATGAGCTGTTATCTAAGGAGAACGTGATATGAAACTGTTTATCGACATTGGTTATAAAAGGATGATACTATATGTGGGTCTTATGATACCATACGATGATATCATGTGGGGATGTTTCTAAAATTATTAAGGAATGACATGAAAAGAATTTCAAGGATGAAATTTTCTATAAGGTGGGTAGGATGTAATATCCACCCATTGGCGACGATTCTCCGGCGACGGATTTCTCCACCTTATAACAGCCGGGAACAAGGTAAGATCACTCCACTCTCCTCTTTGCATTAAATTTCAAGGTCTAGTCACTTGTAAATGCCGAAAAACGGCATGAACACGTAGTGTTTAAAAATAAAAATAAAAATCGTGCTTATTTTTTTCACTAAAAAAATTAGATGACACGGTGTCAGATTTAGATCTGGACAGTTCACATTGTATATGATGAGGAGAGGAAAGGACCCACAAAATTTTGTGATGATCGGATGACTAGGGACGTCAAAAACCACAAAAATCGTAGTATAGGAGTTTTTGAAAATGTGATAAAAATCGTGAAAAAACGATAGATTTAGGAGGGATTTGGGAAAATGGAAGGTGGAAATGGAATGTACGTGAAAAACAGGACTCAAGGGTGTAAAAATCATGAAAAACAGAGCACCTAGGGTCACCGGCGACGGCGAACCAGTCTGGTTGTCGTCTCCGGCAACGGTGATCGGAACAGGAGGAAATGCATGGATGAGGGAGCGCCACATGGCCCGACGAGGGCGCGCCACGCGCAGGGCATGTGGTGCGACTCATGCGCACCACGCGAAGAGACTAGACAGTGCCACGCGCGCTATTCCGTCCCCCACGCATAGAGCGCGTCCACGAAGCGCCCGCTACCTTGGAGCAGGCTCTGACGTGAAGAGCTTCCACAGAAGTGCCCCCCCCACGCGCAGTGCACACGCGTGCGGCTGGCCCATTTTCGGGATTTTGGTCTTTTTGACCCTTTAAACCTTTAAACCTTGATTTTAGGAGCTAAAGAGGTTTAAATCACGATCTGAAAGAGGCGTTGTGATTGTCTCAACAAGGCAGACTTAGATTTAAGATAAAAATCTAGTTTGGAGTAACTTTTTAGTAGCAAAACTACTGAATGCTATTAGATGAGTCAGATTGAGCTGATCAATAGATGATCAGGCTTTAGATTTTGGTTATATGTGTTAACCATGATATGATTTATGTCCTAATAGGTACATCAGGGCATACACCTTGATATTGGATACGTGTTTGTTTGGGGATATTGCGATATCGAGGTAGGTGATTTCATTCATAATTTTTCCATGATTCCCAAATGGTGATTTGATGATTTGAGATTTTTGAGGCATATGATTTATACCTTACCATATGCATGAGATTGAGTTTCAGCATGTAGCCTTTCATGTGCGTGCTATCTTTCTGGTGGTTATTGTATGCACTGCTTTTGATATCGTTCATGACATTTTTGGTCTTCTTGACATGTGGGAGTCGCTTTGATTTGATATTTGAGACTATTGATCTTGTGGTAGGATGCGATTTTTCACCCCGTGAGTGCCTAAGTGCCCGTGAGGGTGAAAGGGTGAAAGAGGTTGTGCAACGCGACTTTTCGTGAGTGCCTGAGTGCCCGTGAGGGTGAAAGGGTGAAAGCGAAAGTGCGCGTTGTTCCCATGAGTGCTTGAGTTCCCGTGAGGGTGCAAGGGTGAAAGGGGATGGTATAGAGAGCTAACTCCACATTGCCGTGAGTGTACGTGAGACACTCATAGGGTTTGACTGTGTATGACGTTGACACTTTTGACATGCATTCATGTGTTTCTAAATTTTCGTGGAATGTGAATGTCTTGATATCATGGGTGATGATATCTTATGTATTTCATGGACTTGGTATGTCCTTCATCATGTGATTTACGGCTTTATATTATATTTGATCATCTTATGGTCTTTATGCCTTGTGCCATGTGATTTGTTTTTATTAAGTTTACTTTGAATGTATATAACCTATACAAGCATAGCTTGTTGAGGCATTGCTTTGATTAGCAATGCCACAGGTATTGAGAGTGACAGCAGGTTGATGCGCTGACAGAGCAAGTAAAAGTGATGGCAGCTTTCCAATGAAGCACAGACGATGTTTAGAGATGACTAGGTTTGTTCAAGAACTCACTTTTGATTTTGAGTATGGGCTGTACTTTAGTTAAAAATGTAATGTGGCCTGAATGTCAGAATGTGGATTTATGTTGGATGTGATGGCTGTATTTAGGGACCCTGGGTATTTGGTAGTGGCTATATTTTCTTCTCTATTGTTAGAGTATATTTTATTGAAAACAACATTTGGTTGTGGATGGGTGTGGAGACTGAGTCTCCCTTATACATTGTTTATCAGGTGATTTTGTATTGCACTGGTCATGTGCAATGGTCCAAATTACAAAGGAAACTCTGTCAGATTTTCGGTGGAAATGGTATTTCATTTCACTTTTAAATCCGTGTAAGCATAAGATCTTGACAATGTTGAGCTATGAATATACGGGTAGCTGTCCTATGACTAGCATAAGCTAGTGGATGATTCATGTTTATTGAAATATGCTTGCTAATAGGAAAGTTATAAATACTTTCATAAGATACACAAGTAATGTGAAATGATCTAAGGAGTGAAAATTAGGTGACTCAAGAGAGTTGTGCCAAGCTTAAAATTAGGCGACTCATAAGTGTTGAGCCTAGCCTGGGGCAAATTCTAAGACCCCTCTGGTTGCTATGCTAGGAAGATTAGTTGGCCACTGACTTCTAAAAGTTGATACTTGCCTTAAGAGGCTGATTGTAGAGAGTATTGTATCATGGGAGACCACTCTCTTGTGATCCAATGCCCCCATGAGGATTGGTGTAGCCCGTGTGGTATCCACGGCTGAATGTAGTTGGATGTGAGTCCTCTACGTGCATAGTATACCATATAATTATCATATATGGACTGACATGTCGATCATCCTCGAGGATATTGACCATTGCCCAAAGAGGTTGTGGTAGGACGCTACCACTCAATGATATAACATATTGTGATACATCATTCTTTGATAAAAGTCCTAATGAGCTTGTATGTATAAAATTTGAAGGACATATTAGAATTTATTGGAAATACTAGATTTTTATAAAGGAATAATTATTTTATAATGTTTATATCATACTTATGATTGATCATGTAAGTGTTTGCACAAAAAAAAAATATGCCAATGTCTTTGCCATGGTTTTCAAACGGTTGGTTTAAACCTATTCCTATTGAGTCATTGTTCTCACCCCTACAAAACATTTCAGGTGAAGCGCGAGAGGACTAAGCAGTCGACTTGACCAAATTAAATAAAGTGAATAAGAAGAGAAATATGGATAAGTATTTAGTTAGACATTTTATTTTTTATCTTTCATTTTGAAATAATAAACACTTGAGGATGAATGTAATATGGTAGGCGAGATTGATATATTTAATATGAAATTTAATTTGAACAAAAATTACTTATTGTCTGGGCTGTGATTAGGGGATCCTATAATGGTATGTTTTATTTTTGTTGTTATATGTGAAGGATTTAATGTGACACTGGGTTGAAGGTGGAATTGTGAAATATAAATATGTATTATGTCTTTCAAATGTTTTCAAAAAAAAAAAAAAAATTCCTAAAGGAGAGTAATAAAATTTTCAAATTTTATTTCAAAAATCCTTTAAAAAAAAAGCCTGGGTCATTACACTTGGTATCAGAGCACGGTTCACTCTGCTCACAGCCAAACAATAAAATAATAAATAATGCTAGAATAATAAGTCTTAGTTCCATTAGCTAAGTAGAAGCAGAAACTTACTAGGATTTTGATTATGACATTTAGATGGCGCCTAAGAGGTGTGGGCTACAAACATAGTTGAGTCCTCCTCCTCTGAAGCCCCAGAAAATACTAAAGCCCAACATGAAATAGTCAAGGATGTTATAGAGCTCCTTTTACAATGAATGAAACAAAGATTGGAGACCCTGGGGCAAAGAGGAGAACTCAAGGCAATGGTTGGAGATGAGGAATTAGGGCCAAAAGGTGACACGTTGCTTAAGCGATTCAAAAAGATAGCTCCAAAGTTTTTAGGAGAAGATGGACCAAAAGCAACCGAGACTTGGCTTTACGAGGTAGAGACAATTTTCAAAGATATGAACGTACTAGAGGATAGGCGAGTACCAGTCGCTACCTTCATGCTGATCGGAGAGGCCCTACACTGGTGGCCAACACCTGAGAGGACCTACTTCAGGGATATGGAAGTAGTGGAGTGGGAAGACTTCAAAATAGTCTTCATTGACAAATACTTTCCACCTCATGTTAAGGATTAGAAGGAACAAGAATTCCTAGGATTGGTGCAAGGTTCCATGATAGTGGAACAGTATGAAACCATATTTGTTAAGTTGAGGCGTTTTGCTCTAGAAGTATGCCCCACAGAATTGAGAGCTGCACAAAAATTTGTCAGAGGATTAAATTTTCACATTAAGAGCAAGATATTGATAGCTCAACCTTCCTCATTGTCCAAGGCTATGGAGTTGGCAGCCATTGTGGAATGGGAGTACAAAGCTTCTAATAGATACGGTGAGAGATATAGTGGACACAAGCCAAGTTGGAAAGGGAAGAGGCATACTACACCAACGAAGTTTGCTCGACCACAAAAACCAGCATTGAAAAACTTTAGAAGAAGAGAGAAGGAAGATGCCACATGCCTAACATGCCATAAGTACCACCCCAGCAAGCCTTGTTATGTCTGTGAACGACGATGCTTCATCTGTGGTGATAAAGGTCACTTTCTCAAAGATTGCTAGAAGAAAAGAAGGGATGGGCGACCAAATCTGGGACAAGTTCAGAGGAGTCAGGGAAGAGTATTTGCATTGACCACTAAGCAGGCACGCGCTTCAAATTCCATAGTTGAAGATACCCTTTAGATTTTTGATAGATTTGCTCATGTCTTAATTGATCCTAGCTCCATACACTCATTTATATCATATGACTTCGCATCATGCATGAAATGTACAAAATACAAATTGGATATTTGTTTAAAAGTCAGCAACCCAGTAGGAGAACCAATTCTAGCAAATGAATTCTTACAAGAAGTACCGATACATATATCAGAACAAGAACTTAGTGCATACTTAATACTATTGAACATGTCAGACTACGATGTCATTTTAGGCATGGATTGGCTAGCAAACCATGAGGCAATGGTTGATTGTGGGAAGAAAAGAGTCGCATTCATCAACCCTAAAGGGGAAATCATTACCTTTCAGGAAGGCTAAATGTCTCAGGAATGACCATTATATCAGTAGTGCGAGCATCACAACTTATAGCTGGAGGATGCCCACCCTATTTAGCCAATGTAGTGACTCAGGAGGAGTCAGGGCTAGAGATTCAAGAAATAGAAGTGGTAAGGGAATTCCAAGATGTTTTTCCAGAGGAATTGCTCAGGTTACCACCGAAAAGAGAGTTGGAGTTTTCTATCGAACTGCTACTAGGAATAGCTCCAATCTCTAAGGCACCTTACTGCATGGCACCAGCTGAATTAAAGGAGTTAAAGGTGCAATTACAAGAGTTGATGGACCAAGGATTTATTCGACTAGGTATCTCACCATAGAGAGCCCCTATGTTATTTGTCAAAAAGAAAGATGGATCTATGAGACTGTGCATAGACTATCAATTATTGAATGGGGTCACAATTAAGAACAAATATCCATTACCACACATTGATGATCTCTTTGACCAGTTACAGTCTGCTAAAGTATTTTCAAAGATATATCTGAGATTTGGTTATCATCAGCTGAGGATAAAGGACAAGGATATCTCGAAGATAGCATTCAAAACTAGGTATGGCCACTACAAATTCCTAGTTATGCCTTTTGGACTAACGAATGCACCTGCAGCTTTTATGGATTTGATGAATTGGGTATTTCGAGAATATCTTGACAAGTTTGTCATTGTATTCGTCGATGATGTTCTAGTCTACTCTAGTATTCGAGATGAACACTGAGAGCATTTGAAAATTGTGTTGAGCACACTCCAGACTCATAAGCTATATGCAAAATTATCAAAGTGTGAATTTTGGCTTGACCAAGTATAGTTTCTCGGGCATGTTATATCTACAAACAGTATTGCAGTTGATCCTAAGAAGATAGAAGCAATCGCCAATTGGGAAAGGCCAAAGACTGTATCGGAGATCCGTAGCTTTCTTGGGTTAGCATGATATTATAGGAGATTTATTGAGGGATTTTCCCGCATAGCACAACCCATGACCCAACTGACCAAGAAGGAGAAAAGGTTTGAATGGACTGATGAATGTGAAAGGAGTTTCCAAGAGTTGAAAAGGAGACTCACCACCGCGCCTATTTTGACCTTGCCAATTGGTAGTGGAGGATTCGTGGTATACAGTGATGCCTCAGGTAAGGGACTTGATGCATGCTAATGCAACATGAAAAGGTGATTGCTTATGCCTCTAGATAGTTGAAGACTCATGAAGCAAACTATCCCACACATGATTTGGAGCTGGCTGCTATGGTCTTCTCATTAAAGATCTGGAGACATTATTTGTATGGTGAAAGGTTTGAAGTCTTTACAAATCATAAAAGCCTTAAGTACATATTCTCACAGAGTGATCTCAATATGAGGCAATGACGTTGGATGGAATACTTAAAAGATTATGACTTTACCATCCAATACCATCTTGGTAAGGCCAATGTTGTAGCTAATGCTCTTAGTAGGAAGATGAAAGGAAGGCTAGCAAATGTCACTGTAAGATTAGCCTTCACAAAGCATATATTGTGAGCTCAAAAGGAGTGTGAAGAAACTCAGGGCATGAGTAGTAAGACTGGATTCTCAATGGGTACTAATGGAGGAATACGCTTTTAGGGTAGACTTGTAGTACCAGCAGTAGCCAAACTAAGATAAGAAATATTACAAGAGGCACATAACTCAAAGTTTACCATTCACCTTGGGGGTACAAAAATGTATCAAGATTTGAAGAGGAATTTTTTATGGCAGGGCATGAAAAGAGACATTGGTGAGTATGTGGCAAGATGTCTGACTTGTCAGAGAGTAAAGGTAGAACATCAGAGACTAGCAGGACTATTACAAACTTTAGAACTCCCAAAATGGAAGTGGGACCATGTTACGACGGACTTTGTGGTGGGATTACCCCGACCCTCTAGTGGGTACGACATGATTTGGGTGATAGTAGATAAACTTACTAAATCCACACACTTCCTTCCCATTCGACAGAGACAATCACTGAAGAGTTTGGCAAAGTTATATATTATGGAGATTGTAAGTTTACATGTAGTGCCTTTGACCATCATATCTGACAGGGATAGCAGATTCACATCACATTTTTGGCAGAGTGTATAGGAAGGACTTGGTACCTCGCAAAGATTTAGTACAGCTTTTCATCCATAGACTGATGGACAGTCTGAGCGAACTATTCAGATGCTTGAAGATATGCTCAGGGCTTGTACTTTAGAGTGGAAAGGTAACTAGGATGAACATCTTCCCTTGATAGAGTTTGCATATAATAACAGTTACCACTCTAGCATTGGCATGTCACCATACGAGGCATTATATGGTAGACCTTGTCGAACACCAACTTGTTAGAGCGATATTGGCGAACAACAATTGTGAAGTCGAAATTAATTGAGCAGTGTGCAGAGAAGGTACGAGTTATCCAGAAGCAGTTATTGGCTGCCCATAGTAGACAAAAGAGCTACGCGGATAGGAGGCGCAGAGCTCTTGAATTTATAGTTGGAGGTCATGTTTTCTTGAAGGTCTCACTAACTAAGGGAGTGACGAGGTTTGGAATTAAGGGAAACTAAGCCTTAGATTCATAGGACCATTTGAAATTCTGGAAAGAATTAGACAAGTGGCATATCGACTAGCACTTCCACTGCAATTATCAGAGGTACATGATGTATTCCATGTGTCAATGCTTAGGAAATATATTCCCGATCCTACGCATGTATTGGAGCAAGTTCCAATTAAATCGCAATCTGATCTGACTTTTGAGACGAAGCCAGTATGGATCCTAGATCGAAAGGGGAAGACTTTGAGAAACAAGACTATCCTGTTAGTCAAAGTCTTATGGCATCATCATACAATTGAAGAAGCTACTTGGGAAGTGGAAAGTGATATGAGACAAAGGTTTCCAGAGTTGTTCACTATACTACCTTGAAATTTCAAGGATGAAATTTTTGTAAGCAGGGAAGATTGTAATAACTTACATATTATAATATATATATATATATATATATATCTTGTATGAAATTGACAACAAAATAGCTAAATTCCCTAATGGCTATAGAATGAATGGGCAAAACTCTAGAACTAGAGTTCAAATCTCCAAAGACAACCTTTTTGGAGAAATTCCCTACCCAAAGCTAAGAAGTGTCTAGGTGCAATGAACCTAGATAATCCTGGTTAGTTGGGAAAGGATAAGGATAAGCACCTAATTAGAATCAGATATGGGATAAAATAAGAAGGATATAGTAATGAATCTAACAAATTAGAATATGAGATAGGATTGGTAGGAGATAAGATAGGAAAAAAAGAAAAAAGAAAGTCAAATCAAATTAGAATAAGAAGGGGGAAGAGAGATATGTGAAACACAGAGAGAGAGAGAGAGAGAGAGAGAGAGAGAGAGAGAGAGAGAGAGAGAGAGAGAGAGAGAGAGAGAGAGAGAGAGAGAGAGAGAGAGAGAGAGAGAGAGAGAGAGAGAAGAAGGAGAGCAGAACAAACTACGCCAAGGATTGCGAACCAATTTGTATTTTGGATAAGAAGGCTGTAGAAGAACGATCTCGTCTGCAAGGTAGGGGGTTGCTTAGGAACTGCTCTAAATTAACTTGACTTTTAACTTAGGTTAGGAAATCATGCATGTGTTTGATATGAGAAAATAGTATTAATTCATAAAGATTTGTTTTGCATGAATACCTAGTACAATCAGATCTGGTTTCACATTGCATGCATACTTGTGAATGATGCATGATCCTGCTGATTATCACCTTTGTTGGGTCCGTTTTTATTTTGTCTTTTTTTTTTGTCACTACGAAAGAAAAATAAAATAAAAATAGAAGTATTTAGGGGTCACCCTAAGGAACCATTACAAATATGGGTGCGAAAGTGAGCTGCAGTAAGTGGCGAATGGCTCTCATATGAAGCGTTCATCTAGCATTCATCTATTGGTAACTTCTGTCCAGGCATAAACCTGGTTAGGTGTGGATTGGCAAGTCATAACATGCAGTGGAACTACCATTCTAGCGTTGATGGCGCAGTTGTTCATAGTAGTAGAAGAAAAAAAGAAGAAGAGAAAAAGATAGGAGAAAAAAAAGGGGTAAAATAGTAGAGTTTGAATTGTATGCGTCAAATACCCATTTCCAACTGACATGCATGTGCATTAGAAAATTCTTCCTAAATGATCTTAAATCTCTTTGGATAAGATCCTAAATCTCTTCGAAGACATCCGATAAAATTGGTAAGATATTGGTAATGTGATGAAGTGTCTTGAGTGTTCTTGGAGGCCATGGAGGATCTGTTAATTGCTTTGAAATCCAAGTTTGGACAAGAGTAGATCCAAAGGTGTATACAAGTAATATGACTCACTATTTATGAAGAGCAATGATAGGATATGCATACGTGGGATGCCTTTTCAAGATCTAAGCCATTTAGTTTGTTTAAACAGCCAATCTCATCCAAGGAGCGTCATTTTATTGCATAGGTATGGAAGGCTAGATATGGTGAATGGATTAGATCTTGTAAAGATCACACTTGTCCCATGAAAAAAGGTGTGTCCCTTGTGGAGACATCATTGCTCGTATCTGAATGTGGCTACTTTTCTTTATCAATATAGTTCAAACTTTGGAAACTAACTTAATGTTTGCAGTAGAATGGCAAGTTGGGTGAGGAATCAAGACCAAGGAGGCTAACAGAATATTTTGTGATTATTGTCATAAGGCACTTTTTTGGTTTTGATTCCAAACTTATGATGCTGGAAATGTGCTTCAGCTAGCGGTTATTTTGAAGAGGAAAGCTAAAATGATCGCTCCATGGGTGTTGTCTAATTACTATACTTACGTTGACTCTTAGTGCATAGCATCAAGTGGATGAGCAGGCACCCAGCACAGGGTGGAATGCTTGGTGTTCATTGCATAGACAGCATGCATGATACTCCACCGCTGGTAATGGCATACTTAGAATCCAGCACATGCTTATTACCCATTCATGATACACATAAGTCATAGGCACAGTACACACTTGTATGGTTAGTAGGCATAGATGTAGCCCATAAGAACCACTGCATGCATAACCCCACAGAATTTTGATCAATATCATAAGATTTTTTTTGAGTCTTGATCTATGAATAAATGTTTATATACAAGCGTAGTGTCTAATTGTTCATGCGTGTAACTTGCAACTTAATTGTTAAGCACCAAGTTTAGTCTGGGAAATAAAACAATTGATTCCTACATGCTACGCAATAGAATGTAAGCATAAGATCTTGACAATGTTGAGCTACGAATATACGGGTAGCTGTCCTATGACTAGCATAAGCTAGTGGATGATTCATGTTTATTGAAATATGCTTGCTAATGGGAAAGTTATAAATACTTTCATAAGATACACAAGTAATGTGAAATGATCTAAGGAGTGAAATTAGGCGACTCAAGAGAGTTATGCCTAGCCTAAAATTAAGCAACTCATAAGAGTTGAGCCTAGCCTGGGGCAAATTCTAAGACCTCTCTGGTTGCTATGCTAGGAAGATCAGTTGGCCATTGACTTTTGAAAGTTGATACTTGCCCTAAGAGGCTAATTGTAGAGAGTATTGTATCACGGGGAGACTGCTCTCTTGTGATCCAGTGCCCCCATGAGGACTGGTGTAGCCCGTGTGGTATCCACAGCCGAACGTAGTTGGATGTGAGTCCTCTACGTGCATAGTATACCATATAATTATCAAGCATGGACTGACATGTCGGTCATCCTCGAAGATATTGACCATTGCCCAAAGAGCTTGTGGTAGGACGCTACCACTCAGTGATATAACATATTGTGATACGTCACTCTTTGATAAAAGTCCTAGTGGGCTTGTATGTATAAAATTTGAAGGACATATTAGAATTTATTGGAAACACTAGATTTTTATAAAGGCATAATTGTTTTATAATGTTTATATCATACTTATGATTGATCATGTAAGTGTTTGCACACAAAAAAAATTATGCCAATATCTTTGCCGTAGTTTTCAAACGATTGGTATAGACCTATTCCTATTGAGTTGTTGTACTCACCCCTACAAAACATTTTAGGTGAAGCGCGAGAGGACTTAGCAGTTGACTTGACCAAATTAAATAAGGAGAATAAGAAGAGAAGTATGGATAAGTATTTAGTTAGACATTTTATTTGTTATCTTTTATTTTGAAATAATAAACAATTGAGGATGAATGTAATATGGTAGGCGAGATTGATATATTTAATATGAAATTTAATATGAACCTAAATTACTTATTGTCTGGGCTGTGATTAGAGGATCCTGTAATGGTATGTTTTATTTCTATTATTATATGTAAAGGTTTTAATGTGACACCAGGTTGAAGGTGGAATTGTGAAATATAAATATGTATTATGTTTTTCAAATGTTTTGAAAAAAAAAAATCCTGTAAGAGAGTAATAAAAATTTCAAATTTTATTTCAAAAATCCTTTTCAAAAAAGCCTGGGTCGGCGCAATTCTACCAGGATTTGATAAAGGAATTGCAGAAACAGAAGAGAAACGACCTAGACATGCAAAAGCTACAGGCACAAAGGCAAGGGAGGTTTGGTTTGCAGATGCAATCAACACCACCTGATTGGTTGCTAGAGAAGACCCAAAAAACAGAGCCAGCATGAAAGAAAAATGACAGAGACAAAGAAGCGAACATAGTACAAGAAGATGATAGAGAAGAAGAAGAGCTGAAGTCAGATTGGGAATGATCAGGGGGGAGTGACAGATCTGATTGGCGACGACAATTCTTCACCCCATAACTCTAATACAATGTTAGAATCTACGTAGCTATTGAATTGATTGATGAAAAGAGATACAAACATGCATTATATTGCAGTTACATGTTGATAAGCACCAAAGATTTAGACCGTCATTATAGCAGAATATATTGGCATGAAATATTTTGTATAATCCCTTGATTATAATGTAGATCTGATTAGCCAATAATGTCTCTAACAGATCTTTTCTGATAACACTTTTTCCCAACATCCTAAAATATCGCCACACTAATGGAAGGGTCTCTTAGCAGCATCAATGCTTACCATCCTTAAAACTACTAGTGTGTGCTAGAAATATTTATCAGTAACACATAATAAATTGATGAGTTATATACAGAAATGGTGCCTAATTTAAAAAATTACATCTAATTTGCAGACCGCTGATGATCAATCAAGATATCCGTGGATTAAACAGGGATCAAAAGATCGAGAATCTTTTCAAGGACTAACAGTTGTTCATCGAATTTTATAGCCATACCGTATGTCCGTCTTAACTATGTGTAAGATGAAAGTTGATTCTTTACCTCTTCTTTTGGTTGATTGTAGTAACTTCTAGCGAGTTATACTAGCTCATGAAGGAATTCAAAATAAATGCCGGGCTGCAGATTATGTACATACAGTCAATCATTTAATAATAATAATAATAATAATAATAATAATAATAATAATTATTATTATTATTATTATTATTATTATTATTGTACATTGTATCTTGTTGCCATTACGACTCCCATTCTCCTTTCACCATTGAAGTTTAAATACGATCAAAACTGAAAATACAATAAATAGAGACAGTTTGATGCATGCAGTACTCACGGACCTTCCACTGCAGTGATTGTTATGTCCTTTCCAGAGGATTCTGCTTCACACAGATATCTCCTTATAAAGGTGGCTAGTTGCCTGGGTATTGAAAGAGTAGCATCAATAACAGGCTTTGTAAGAATTGAAGCCATGTCTGGTGTATCTGATGTATCTTCTTGCGCGCACAAAAGCACCACCTGAATTCACTTCAATGCTTCTCTAAAATTGAATGATTCACGTAGTGATGGGTCCATCCAAGACATGGGATTTCACAGATAAAGTCCATCCAAGACATACTCAAGAGACATATAACTACTGCATTTCATAGTTTGAGGAAAATTTAGTTTGAAAGATAGGATCATGGTTTCTGCACCTCGTGTAGTTCATGTGCACATTTAAGTCTTCATCAGATCTTATTCATGTAGAGAGATAGTAATTCAGAATCATGTAATCTATTTGCATAATAAGACAAAGGCACTATACTATCTACCAACGACCCTTCTTGTCTTTCCTTGAGTCCGATGTTCTCCGAAGGTCCTTGCCAAGCCAAAGTCTGAGATTTTGGCATTCACCTCTTAATCTAGAAGGATGTTGCTTCTTTTCAGTTCCCTGAGTAATTCTTAGCCTAAAATATTGATGAAGATAAAGAAGCCCTCGAGTAATTCCAATATGATGCTAAAGCCCTTCTCCCAGTCCAGTAGTACACATTGGTTCCGATCTATTTAAGTGTTACCATTCAAACATGAAAAAGTCGGAACTTGCATATTGCATATATAATCTTTCAATTGTAAGATTGTAGTGTGTATAATCATACCAAAGAGAGAGAAGTCCAAGTTTTTGTTGGGGCATATATTCATAGATTAGCATCTCTTCAACCCTCTGAATGTAGTAACCTAAAAGCCTAACGAGATTTCTGTGCTCAAGTTTCTCGATCAATACAACCTCGTTCGTGAACTCTTCTAAACCTTACCAGGAGCACCTGAAAGTCTTTTAACAGCTATGGTGTCCTGCAGGCAGCTTATCCTGAAAATATAATCAGTGTGTAAACAAAGTCATGCTCTATTGTTACTTAATGAGAAGTAGAAGTGTAAGAATTGGAGATTACCTTATAAACAGCTCCAAATCCTCCTCCTCCCAGCATATTTGTATCAGAAAGGTTATCAGCAGCAGTTTCTATGCATTTCAAACTAAAATATGGCATGTCTAAACCTTCCTCCCCTGCCTCTCTAAACTTGGTTTACTTTAGGAGGTCGTTTTGGGGTAGAACACTTGCACTGGGATGGAATGACAATTTGACCATTGTTCCAATAGTTCCCGAAAGTAGAAACATAAGGATTGAAGTTGTTAGGTTCAAAGACAATTGAAGAATCCTTGCTTCCATTGTGATAATCAGAGTCACTTAGTTACCTTTGTTCTTGACCTTTTTCCTCCATAAATAAAAGAAGAATGTACAACCCCCCACTCCTCCCCTGCCCCCCACCCCACGCCACAAGATAATGATCCCTCCAACAGTTATTACTGCAATTATCATTACCAAAGGTCTCATCCTATCTGAACTTGGAAATTTTGGATTTATTAGCAATCAACATATATAGTCAACTTACATAGCCTAGGGCAATATCCACGAACAAAGCGAAGCCATCGATCTAGAAGGATGTTGCTTTTTTCAGGTCCCTATGAGTAACTCAGCCTAGAATCTTGATAAAGATAAAAAGCCCTTGAGTAATTCCTAATATGATGTTAAAGGTATTCTCCCAGTCCGGTAGTACAATCGGTTCCAGTCGTACAACTACCGTAGACCCCACGTGGATGTTTAGGCTGTAACCACGCAAGCCCCCACGTCTAACTTGTTCGTACCATAGAATACACAGAAGATCGCCAGAAACATCCATCACTAGCCATGTATTGTTGTACAAGGCTGAGTATTCGAAATAAGCCTCATCTTGATTGCTAAAGATGTTAAGTGGAAGATGGAAGAGCTACTCGATCCTGGAATTTGATTAATCGTACGTCCTTCTCCAGTACTTGGTTGATCCCTTCCAGACGAAGAATTTATTCGCACTGTCGCCATCGATACCGAACGAAAACGTTCCCAGTGCAGGATCGCTGCTGTTTCTCCACATTAAGAGAAGTCGACTTTCAGCGGTTCTCAGATTGATGCCAAGCTTCATGACTGGTAATAATGTATATGACAGATAGTCGAACTTTTACCGTACAACTTACCTGAATTGTTTGAACTTCTTTGTTTCAAGACAAGATTGCCGTTATCCAAGAGTTCAGCGCTCCTATAATTCGACCCTATCGATGTACTAGTGGACCAAATCAAATGGTGGAGTTACTTCCATCTATATTCGCTAGATTTCCATCATGTTGGATGGTGATTAGACACCTAGATAGTAGCATCCATCATGTTGGTTTGTAATTACTCCAATTGAAACTCCAAATAGTACACCATGTCAAAGAGAATTGAAATGTTTATCTCCATGAATTGAAATAATGACCACTCATAATTTAGAATGTATGGAAACCGAAATCAGCTTATAAACACTCAATCTCCTTCCCCTAAACAACAAAAATGCAATGATTGGGAAGAAATTTCTGTCAATAGTAAAGTCTCTCTTTCTTTTTTTTTTTCAAACTCACCATAGTTGACTTTACTTGTTAAAGCTTGCCATTGCACATTTGACTGATAAAGCCTGCCATTGATTGGTAAAGCTCGTCATTGCATACTTGACTGGTCAAGCCCACCATTGTTGACTAGTCAAGCCTACCATTGTTGACTAATCTCTATAAATAGAGAAGAGATTCAAAGAAAATGATAGACCACATGAATGAGTGAAATCCCATTTGAAGAAAGAAAATTTACTTTGAGAGTTTTTCACATAAATCTTGTGTCTTTATTTTTAATTAGTTGCTTAATACTGCTTCACCCAACTTCAAATCTAAAATTTTCTTAACAATGGTATCAGAGCAATTGGTTGGGGTTTGCTTTTCACGATGAAAGGTGGGTGGTGGTTTAAGTTGAGAAGCAAATTGTAGTCAACACTATGGCAACTAAGTTAGAGATCGAGAAGTTCAACAAGAGTAATTTCTCCCTTTGGAAATTAAAGATGAAGGCAATTTTGAGGAAAGACTATTGCGTAGCACCAATTGGAGATTCTAGACCAGCTGGAATAGCTTGCCAGTGGAAGGAGATGGATAATAATGCTATGGCCAACTTGCATCTAGCCTTGGTAGATTCAATTTTATCTAGCGTTGCAAAGAAGAAATTGTAATATCCTTAATTTTTGGTATAAATTAAGAATTTGTTAAATAAATAAATTAAAATTTTATAAATGGAATTTGATCCTAAAAACTTAAGAATTTGAAAGTGCTCGTCAACAGGGGTATTTTAGTCATTTGACAGAAACGTAAACACAGGGGCCCGAATTGATAACGGCACCCCCTCCTTCTACACGCCTCTACTGGATCCGATAAAATTGCCGAAGAAACCAGCGAAAAGAGGCGTGAAGGGAAGAGTTTCTCTTCCCCTTAGACTCTAAGGCCTATATCTTTCCCCCCAGGCGCCAAAACACTCCACCCTGCCTGTTTTCACTGAGTTTTACTTTAAACCCTAGCTTGGAAAAAATTCAAGTTTTCCGGCAGTGGAATTCCGGCAACGTCCATCAACGCCCAGCCAGACGAGGTAAATCCTAATCCCCTAAATTTTAATTATTAAGTAGGTATATATAAAATAGAAGTACATTTAAATCAGGAAAAACCACGTTTTTCTTGGGAACCCTGTGCACGCTACTATTGGAGCATGATTTCATGGATGAAACCACATCTGCATGCAAATTGGACCGTCCATCTAGTGCATGAGAGACTGAAGATCAAACCCTTTAAATTTGGGAGAGATCGAACGGTTGGGCTCTCTAGAAAACGTGAAAACCAGTACCTAGGGAAGTTTTTAGGAACTTGGGAAAAATCACTTAAAAAACATAGTTTTTGGCAAAATCAATGCAAAAGGAGGGTGGAAATGAAATCTAGGTGAAATTCTGAGAAAAACGGCATAAAAATCGCAAGATTTGGACTCCTGTGGGCTTGCCGGAGAAGACCAGAATTTGGTTGTCTTCTCCGACAGCAGCGACCGTGTCGGTGCCCTGGTGCTGACGCCAGGACGCCCAACAAGACGCCTCAACAACGATGCCAGACGGGAGTTTGACGTTGCGTGCGGGAGCCCCTGCGCGGGCTGTCTTGGGAAGTCGGGACGCACGGTACCAAGGACACACGCATCGTGTCCCTGTTGTGTTTCACGGTGGCGAGCGTCTTCGTGACGCCTGTTTGCATTGGAATAAGCCGATGTAAACCAGCGCTGCCAATATAGACCCCTTATAGTGGTCGATCAAGCCCCATTTACGTATATATGCACTTAAAACTTGATTTTTGGGAGCTAGAGGAGTCCAAATCACAATCCGAAAGAGGCGTTGTAACCGTATTGATGACGTGGACCTAGTTTTAACTTAAAAACTTATAAATAACCACTTTTAATTTAGAAATTTTTTAAAATAGTGATATGACATGTATAGGTGCTCTTGAACATACTAGTTAAGAAGATTATTAGCAAGCTAAGTGGTCTCACATTGATGTAGATGACGACAATTAATGCTTTGCCTTGATTTTAAAACCATGCATAAATATAGCATCATGCGTGATTGTGTTTTTAATCGCATTTATTATTTGCCATTGATTTCATGAGACTTTGAGTACATTATGATTATTACAAATTGAAATCTTTTATTGAATAAACTCATGACAAATGTTTTTATGAGCATGATATTAATTAATGATGCTTAAATAAAGACTTCTTTCTGATTATATATTGGAAAAGCATGGATTGGCATGAAAATAAGAATAGAGGCTTGTTAGCTGGTCCTTTTATAGGCTAACCCTAGGATGAGGAGCGTGTCTTGGGGATTACAAGCTACAAGCGCTCTTGAGTTTTAGCATATACATATGATTTCCATGTTTTATATTTGATGACAGGTGCTCTTACCTGGTGGGCGTCATGCTAGGAGGGATAGGGTAGGCCACCCACCCTCCGAGATTGTGATGTGATGATATTGTGATATGATAGACACCTGCCCATAGATGGCATTCAGTAGGGGTTTGGTAACATGGACAGTCTAGACTACTAGTCTGGGCCTTTTCATGGGGACAGACGCTAAGTCTCCCATTATGGTGTCGACGGAGAGCAGCGGTGATTGAGACCCATGGAGGGTTGCCACTGCGGCATGATGGTCCACATTCTTATTATGTGTGCATGTATGATGAGCATGATTATGGATGGTATGCCTGGGTGTGACGGCACTCAGAGGTTGGCTATGAGTACTCATGATCAGTGATATTAGTGTGATGTTGTGGAACCCATTACCTTATAGTGCCCTTATTCTTATTGTATGCTCATTTACATTGATTCATGTCATGTTTTAACTCTATGAAATGCATGTTTTAGCATATGGAGTAAATTGGCATTTATGTTGGCATGACTTATGATACTACTATCTTCATAGATGATAGACTTTTTATTTTATCAATATTGTTATTCATTATTTCATTTTATTACATTAATTGTCTATGTACCTACACAAGCAATAGTTTGTTGAGGCATTGCTTTGTTTTGCAATGCCTTAGATCTAGAGCATGATAACAGGAAAGGCAAGGCTGTTAAGAAACCGTGAGAGCCGCGGAAGATCCTTTTACCTAGAATTTTAGACAGTGATGTGAGTCAATAAACAGATTGTCATTTGAATTTAATTATGAACTGTATACTTTATATTTTGGATTTGATTAAGATGTTTAGACATATGTTGGACATTTATATGGGATATTATGATGGATAGACCCTGGGCCATATTATTATTTTATTTTGGGTATTTATTTGATTCAAAATAAAGGCGCTGATTCATTTGACGTTGATTGATATGAGTATTGTTTTAAATCTATTACCATAAAAATTTATTTATGTTTAAATTATATATATGCCATTTTGAGAAAGGAAAACTAACACCAGGAGTTTTTAAGAGATGTTTTAGTAACTTTTCTCATGGGATCCCAAATGCTCTTATTAAAAATGCTATTATTATAAATAATAAAAAAAATGTCTTAAAATCCTGGGGTGTTACAAGTTGGTATCAGAGCCCAGCCTAGTCCATCATAATCTTTGCAAATGTCCATTTATATGGGAGTAACAGTCCATAAATTGTTGAGAGAGGGAAACCATGAGAGAGGAACTTACACTTAGTGATATTTAAAACTTTTGACAGATGGCTCCTCGAAGAAGGAGAAGGTCTACCCCTGCTACACCAGTTGCCCCACCTGCTAAGTCCTCTGATCAAGGGGATCGAGATGCTGAGTTATTAAATTGATTAATGTCAGGGCTAGTACCACTCATACAACAACAGGTTAGGACTGATGTTCACGCTGCTAACCCTAGCCTATTCCACCACCTCAGGTAGCACCCATGGTTTCGTCAGTTCATTCCTCCCAACTAGTACAGGAACCACCAGCACCTAAGACCACTGAGGGCGATGCTACTAGTGACTCTAAGAAGACAGATAAGCTACTAGAGAGATTTCAAAAGATGGTGAAACCCTTTTATGGCGATGGTAACACGGAAGAGGCCAAGCGATGCTTATTTGAGGCTAAAAGGACATTTGACACTATGAAGATCTCACCAGAGGATCAAGTTAGAGTAGCCTCCTACCTACTGAAGGGTGAGGCAAGCTTCTAGTGGCAGACCCTTACACTCACCAGACCAAATCCGACCAAGATGATGACATGGGCAGCCTTTAAACAGGCTTTCAACACTCAATACTTTCCACCCCATGCATTGCAGTCATTCAAGAAAGAGTTTGCCACCTTAGAGCATAGAGACATGACAGTTCAGCAGTATCTGAATCGATTTACACGACTGAGGAGATTTGCACCTCACGCATTGGCCTCAGACACAGAGGCAACTGACAGATTTGTGGATGGGTTGACACCTTGGCTAAGAGACCGGGTGATTTTTTCATGACCCACTTCTGTGCAAGATGCTGCTGACATGACTTCCATGCATGAGAAGAACTCTCTCAGGATTAGAGGGGGTGCATACTAGCCTTTTAAGGGCAAGTGACCATTTGGTGCTATGCAGAACCATGGTGCATCAGGTCATCCACCGCATGCCAAGTTTAAGAGAGATATAGAGAGGAAGAGATGTGATAGGTGTAAGGGTTGGCACCCTGGGTAAGGGTGCAATAGATTTGACAGGCCATAGTAGCAGAGGCAGTCCCAACCACAGCGACAGCACCATGCACCTTTCCAGAGACAACCATACAGGTGTTTCAACTGTGGAGATGTCGGCCACTTTATTAAGGACTGTCCTAAGGGGCAGAGAGAGAGGCAAATCAAGATGGGTGCAGAGACAGCTAACGCGCCACGTAGCCAGGGACGAGTATTTTCCATCACGTCAAGACAGGCGCAGGCATCACACCAAGTCGTTGAAGGTACTCTTCTAGTCTTAGATCGACATGCTAAGGTTATTTTTGGCACAAGGTCTACACATTCTTTTATATCATGTAATTTTGCATCTTGCCTTGATGTATGTGTGCACAAATTAGCATTTGGATTAAATATTATGACACTTGTGGGAAAGACAATAGAGACTACAGAATATCTTAGAGAAATACCTGTAGAGATATTAGGCGTGAGTATGGACATTGACTTCATCTTATTAGACGTGGTAGACTACGATATTATTCTTAGAATGGATTGGTTAGCCAACTATTGGGCTATGGTAGACTACCGAAAGAAGTAAGTCACTTTTCTTATACCTGGGCAACCAGAAATAGTGTTCCAGGGTAGGAAAGATCAGTCAGGTACATGCATCATTTCTACTATGAAGGCAACATGATTTTATGCATGAGGGTGTAATGCATTCCTCACATATGTGACTGTTGAGGACAAGGAGCAATCACGGCTTGACGAGATTGGTGTTGTCCGTGAATTTGTTGATGTCTTTCCTGAGGAATTACCATAATTGCCGCCAAGTAGGGAGATTGACTTTACCATTGACTTGGTGCTGGGTACATCACCTATCTCTAAGGCCCCATACAGGATGGTACCAGCAGAGTTAAGAGAGCTTAAGGTACAATTGCAAGAGTTATTGGATAAGGGATTCATTAGGCCGAGTGGATCACAATGGGGAGCACCAGTCCTTTTCATGAAGAAAAAGGATGGATCACTAAGACTATGCATTGACTATCGGTTGTTGAATAGTGTTACTATAAAGAACCGATACCCTTTGCCACGCATAGATGATTTATTTGATCAGCTCCAATTGGCACAAGTGTTCTCTAAGATAGATCTGAGGTCAGGGTATCATCAGCTGAGGGTTAGAGAAGAGGATATCTCGAAGATTGCTTTTAGGAATCGCTATGGTCATTATGAGTTCTTAATGATGCCGTTTGGATTGACGAACACACCTGCAGTGTTCATGGATCTAATGAACTGTGTTTTTTGAGCTTATTTGGATAAGTTCATGATTGTATTCGTTAAGGACATCTTGATTTATTTGCCTAGTCATGAGGCACATAGAAAGCATCTCCACATGGTATTGGACACACTTCGTCGATATCAATCGTATGCCAAGTTCAGTAAGTGTGATTTTTGGTTAAACCGGTGCATTTCTTAGGCCACGTCATATTTAAAGATGGAGTGGCTATGGATTTAGCGAAGGTAGAGGTAGTACTACACTGGGAGAGCCCCAAGATAGTGACTGAGATACGCAGTTTTCTCGGTTTGGTAGGATATTATTATCGTTTCATAGAGGGATTCTTTAAGATTGCGTTACCATTGACCACCCTGACCAGGAAAGACACTCAATTTGTATGAACTAAGGCATATGAGGAGAGCTTCCAACAGCTCAAGAGGAGACTTACTACTGCTCCGGTATTGACTTTACCATCAGGTGCAGGCGGTTATGTGGTTTATTATGACGCCTCTGGCAAGGGATGAGGAGCAGGTTGATGCAACATGGGAAGGTAATTACCTATGCGTCAAGACAGTTGAAGACACATGAGGTAAATTACCCAACACATGATTTGGAATTAGCAACGGTGGTATTTGCGTTGAAGTCCTGGAGACATTATCTTTATGGTGAGAGATTTGAGGTATTCACTGATCATAAGAGCCTCAAGTACTTCTTTACTCAGAGTGATTTGAACATGAGGCAGCATAGATGGATGGAGTATCTCAAGGACCTCGACCTCACCATACAATACCATCCTGGGAAGGCTAACGTCATTGTAAATGCCCTGAGTAGGATGTCTGGAGTGATGATTGCCAATTTGTTGACTCGGTCTAAGTTCTTTGACAGGATTTTAGAGGCACGCGACAAAGATAAAGAAACATAGGATCTGACGGATAAGATAGATTTTTCGAGGGGACCAGATGGAGGAGTCAGATTTAAGGGAAGGTTGGTAGTACCGGCAAATGACGAATTGAGGTGTGAGTTACTTTAAGAAGTACACCAATCCCCGTATACAATTCATCCTGGGGGTACGAAGATGTATCAGGATCTCAAGAAGCATTTTTGGTGGAATGGTATGAAGAAGGATGTTGGAGAGTGCATTGCACGGTGTTTAACGTGTCAGCAGGTCAAGGCTGAGCATCAGCATCCATCAGGACTACTCCAGACACTGGACCTGCCTGAGTGGAAGTGAGATCACATTACCATGGAGTCTTCCAAGAACTGCTAGTAGTCACGACATGATATGGGTTGTTGTGGATAGGTTGACTAAGTCCGCTCATTTCCTTCCTATCAGACAGAATCAGATCGTGGATAGTTTAGCGAAATTATATGTTAAGGATCGTAAGTCTACATGGAGTTCCCTTGACGATTATATCGGATCGAGATACGCGGTTTACCTCAAAATACTGGAAAAGCATGCAAGAGGCGTTAAGATCGAGACTGAAATTTAGCACAACATTCCATCCTCAGACAAACGGACAAAGCGAGAGTACCATACAGATTATTGAGGATATGCTACGAGCTTGTGTTATGGATTGGAAGGGTAGCTGGGAAGATCATTTACCATTAGTGGAATTTTCCTATAATAATAGTCATCACGTTAGTATTGGCATGGCTCCATATGAGGCACTTTATGGCAGAACTTGTCGGTCACCCTTATGTTAGAGTGATGTAGGAGAAAGAAGCATGGTGAAGTCTTAGTGGAAGAGCGTGCAGAGAAAGTCCAACTCATCCGAAAAGGATTATTGACAGCTCACAATCAACAGAAAAGTTATGTAGATAAGAGGCGAAAAGACTTAGAGTTCTTTCAAGGTGAGCATGTATTCTTGAAAGTTTCTCCTATGAAAGGGGCGTTGAGGTTTAGAAATAAAGGGAAGCTTAGCCCCAAGTATATTAGACCTTTTGAGATCTTACGCAAAGCTGGGTCAGTGGCATACCAGCTAGCTTTACCACCACAGCTGGCAAATGTACATGACGTCTTTCACATGTCTATGTTGAGGAAATACATGCCAGATCCCTCACACATGTTGGATCAGATCCCAGGAGAGCTACAGTCTGATATGACGTTTGAGGAGAGACCAATGCGCATACTAGATACTAAAGTCAAGGAGTTAAGGAATAAGACCATTACATTGGTCAAAGTCCTTTTGCAGCATCATTCATTACAGGAGGCTACTTGGGAAACAAAAGAGGAGATGCGAAGGATCCATCCAGAGTTATTTACATAGAGGTATGTAGCTAAATTTTGAGGACGAAATTTTTATGAGGGAAGGATGTAATATCCTTAATTTTTGGTATAAATTAAGAATTTGTTAAATAAATTAAATTAAAAATTTATAGATGGAATTTGATTCTGAAAACTTAAGAATTTGAAATTTCTCATTGATAGGATTCCAACACCACAAAGAATGCGGAAAACGAAGCTCAAACGAGGGAGTTAAGAGCCGTTGAAGTTATAGGAGTATTTTAGTCATTTGGCAGAAACGTAAACACAGGGGCCCGAATTGATAACAGCACCCCCTCCTTCTACATGCCTCTATCGCCCGAATTGATAACGGCACCCCCTCCTTCTACATGCCTCTACTGGATCCGATAAAATCGCCGAAGAAACCAGTGGAAAGAGGTGTGAAGGGAAGAGTTTCTCTTCTCCTTAGACTCTAAGGCCTATATCTTTCTCCCCAAGCTCCAAAACACTCCACCCTACCCGTTTTCACTAAGTTTTACTCTAAACCCTAGCTCGAAAAAAATTCAAGTTTTCTGGCGCGTAGAACTCTGGCAACATCCATCAACGCCCAGCCAGACAAGGTAAGTCCTAATCCCCTAAATTTTAATTATTAAATAGGTATATATAAAATAGAAATACATTTAAATAAGGAAAAACCACGTTTTTCCTGGGAACCCTGTGCACGCTACTGTTGGAGCATGATTTCATGGATGAAACCACATCCGCTTGCAAATCAAACCGTCCATCTAGTGCATGAGAGACCGAAGATCAAACCCTTTAAATTTGGGAGAGACCCAACGGCTGGGTTCTCCAGAAAACGTGAAAACCAGTACCTAGGGAAGTTTTTAGGAACTTGGGAAAAACTGCTTAAAAAATATAATTTTTTGGAAAAATCAATGCAAAAGGAGGGTGAAAATGAAATCTAGGCAAAATTCTGAGAAAAATGGCGCAAAAATCGCAAAATTTGGACACTTGTAGGCTTGTTGGAGAAGACCGGAATCCGGTCGTCTTCTCTGGTGGCGGCGACCGCGTTGGCACCCTGGTGCTAACACCGGGACGCCCAGTAGGACGCCCCAACGACAACACCAAATGAGAGTTCAACGTTACGTGTGCACAGCGTCCACGCTCGCAGGAGCCCCTGCGCGGGCTGTCTTGGGAAGTCGGGACGCACGGCGTCCTGGCGACCGTGACGCACGAGGCGGTGCGTCACGGTACTGAGGACGCACACGGCACTTCCCCACTATGTTTCACGGTGGCGGGCGTCTTCGTGATGCCGGTTTACGTCGGTATAAACCGGCATAAATCGGCGCCGCTGGTACAAACCCCTTATGGTGGTCAGTCAGGCCCGATTCATGTATATATGCACTTAAAACTTGATTTTTGGGAGCTAGAGGAGTCCAAATCATGATCTGAAAGAGGCGTTGTAACCGTATTGATGACGCAGACCTAGTTTTAACTTAAAAACTTATAAATAACTACTTTTAATTTAGAAAAAATTTAAAATAGTGATGTGACATGTATAAGTGCACTTCAACATACCAGTTAAGGGGATTATTAGCAAGTTAAGTAGTCTCACATTGACGTAGGTGACGACAATTAATGTTTTTCATTGATTTTAAAACCATGTATAAACATAGCATCATGCGTGATTGTGTTTTTAATCGCATTTATTATTTGTCATTGATTTCATGAGACTTTGAGTATATTATGATTATTGCAAATTGAAATCTTTTATTGAATAAACTCATGACAAATGTTTTTATGAGCATGATATTAATTAATTATGCTTAAATAAAGACTTCTTTTTAAATATATATTGGAAAAGCATGGATTGGCATAGAAATAAGAATAGAGGCTTGTTAGCTGGTCCTTTTATAGGCTAACCCTAGGATGAGGGGCGTGTCTTGGGGATTACGAGCTACTAGTGCTCTTGAGTTTTAGCATATACATATGATTTTCGTGTTTTATATTTGATGACGGGTGCTCTCACCTGGTAGGCGTCATGCTAAGAGGGATAGGGCCGGCCACCCACCCTCCGAGATTGTGATGTGATGATATTGTGATATGATAGACACCTGCCCATAGATGGCATTCGGTAGGGGTTTGGTAACATGGACAGTCTAGACTACTGGTCTGGGCCTTTCCGTGGGGACAGACGCTAAGTCTCCCGTTATGGTGTCGATGGAGAGCAGCGGTGATTGAGACCCATGGAGGGTTGCCACTGCGGCATGATGGTCCACATTCTTATTATGTGTACATGTATGATGAGCATGATTATGGATGGTATGCCTAGGTGTGACAGCACTCAGAGTTTGGCTATGAGTACTCATGATCAGTGATATTAGTGTGATGTTGTGGAACCCATTACCTTAGAGTGCCCTTATTCTTATTGTATGCTCATTTACATTGATTCATGTCATGTTTTAACTCTATGAAATGCATGTTTTAGCATATGGAGTAAATTGACATTTATGTTGGCATGACTTATGATACTACTATCTTCATAGATGATAGACTTTTTATTTTATCAGTATTGTTATTCATTATTTCATTTTATTACATTAATTGTCTATGTAGCTACACAAGCGATAGCTTGCTAAGGCATTGCTTTGTTTTGCAATGCCTTAGATCTCGAGCGCTATAACAGGAAAGGCAAGGCTGTTGAGAAACCGTGAGAGCTGCAGAAGATCCTTTTACCTAGAATTTTAGACAGTGATGTGAGTCAATAAACAGGATTGTCATTTGAATTTAATTATGGACTGTATACTTTATATTTTGGATTTGATTGAGATGTTTAGACATATGTTGGACATTTATATGGGATGTTATGATGGATAGACCCTGGGCCATATTATTATTGTATTTTGAATATTTATTTGATTCAAAATAAAGGCGCCGATTCATTTGACGTTGATTGATACGAGTATTGTTTTAAATCTATTATCATAAAATTTTATTTATATTTAAATTATATATATGCCATTTTGAGAAAGGAAAACTAACACTAGGAGTTTTTAGTAGATGTTTTAGTAAAATGATAAACAAAACTTTTCTCATGGGATCCCAAATGATCTTATTAAAAATGTTATTATTATAAAAATAAAATGTCTTAAAAACCTGGGGTGTTACAGAAATAGACAAAGGAAATCTGGGATTCGCTTACTAGATTGTACGAGGTCAAGTCACTTCACAACAAAATCTTCTTAAAGAGGAGAGTCTACACTTTTCAAATGAGTGAATCTATATTGATGACGGATCACATCAACAATCTAAATACATTATTTTCCCAACTTACAGCATTGGATCATCATATAGTGATAGATGAACATGCTGAGATTCTGCTTCAAGTCTACTTGATTCGTATAATCAACTCATCATGAACTTTACAAATAATATGCTTATGGATTATCTAATCTTCGACGAAGTTGCAGCTGCTATTCTAGAAGAGAATCTAGGCACAAAAACAAGGAAGACAGATTGTCTAGTTCACAATAGGCAAAGGCTTTATCAATGATGAGATCAACAGAACATGGCTCCAATGGGAGTCACAACCATGGTAGATCAAAGTCAAGAAGCAAGAAAATTGTCAATTGTAATCATTGTGCCAAGAGAGGACATATCAAAAGAGATTGTTGGCATTATAAGAAGAGTGTAGAAAAGGCTCATGAGGCAACAAATTCTTAAGGATGTATTACAAGTACCTTTGATGATAGAGAAATTTTATTCAACGAAGTAGAAACTAATTTTAATGGCTCACTGATGTCTAGATAATGGATTTAGAAGCAACATGGGACATGAGCTCTCATCGAGATTGGTTTCAGACATATGAACATGTCTCCAATAGATCTATGTTCATGGTAATGATCATGCTTTAGAAATTGTTAGTATTAGTACTATCAAAATAAAACTATTTGATGGTACAATTCTCACTATCAAAGAGGTATGACATGTGAAGGGCTTAAAGAAAAATCTAATGTCTCTTGGACAATTTGAGGACCTTGGATGCAAGACCCATATATAAGATGAAATCATGAAGATTATCAAAGGTGCGCTTGTAGTAATGAAAGTAGAAAAGATCTCAATAAATCTATACATGCTTTTGGGAGAGACATTATAGGAGGCAGATGCTTCAATAGCATTAGCCAGTGAAGAAGAATCAACAACAATTTAGCATCGCAGACTTAGCCACATGTTAGAATGTGGTTCAAAGATTCTCACTAAATGTAATCTCATACCAGGGCTCAAATTGGTAAATTTACCTTTCTGTGAGCACTGTGTTACAAGTAAGTGGCACAGATTAAAATTCAATAAATCTACTGCTAGAAGGAAACACATTCTAGAATTGATTCATTCTGATGTGTGGGAGTCATCGGTTATATACCTAGTAGGAGCAAAATATTTTGTATTATTTATTGATGATTACTCTAGGAAATTTTGGGTGTACCCAATCAAGAAGAACTTAGATAAGTTCCCAATATTCCAAGACTTTAAAGCACAAGTGGAATTTGAGTATGAGAAAAGGATACTTAGACTAAGAAAAATCCAAGTACTAATTTGGAATTATCATTCCTCATGTATTTCTTTAGGAGGTGAAGTAATTGCTCTCTATTTTTTATTCATTAGCCCAGTACTAAATGATAATATAACTTTGAGTAGGGTCATATTTATGAAGAACCAAGCCATTCATGATGTTGTTCTTGACTTAAATGGGCCCTCCAAAAACCTCATCCATTGGATGATCTTAACCAATGCTACTTTTAGTCATGACTCAAATGGATGATAAAAGTTTTGACTATTTATTCTACAAATTAGAAAATAGTGGTTAGGATGATCCACTAGATCCAAATTTTGGTACATGAAGAATGTAACTCAAGGACAATGTTGAAAACCATTCAGATCTTGAAAAGTTTGGGCCACTCATAATTTAGAATTTATGTAAGCCGAGATCAGCTTATAAACAATCCCAATCTCCTTTACCTAAACGACAAAAATGCAGCAATTGGGAAGAAATTTCTTCATTTTGGGTGCTTAATCATATCCTTATAATTCCTTTCTTAGTTCATAATCAAATGAGGATGCCAAAATAGATCCAATTTTTGTTGTGTGCCAAACAAAAAGCTTAGAACTTCTATTAGGACAAAATGTAAAAAAGGAAAAGGAAAGAAAGCTTAAGAAAAACCACAGCTAAGATCATCCAAGGTTGACTGTTTCTAGGATGCATCTATAATAGGATATAGAACATGAATAGTTTGGATTGCCCATGTACTATTAGCTATCTGAACTGTTTGTGAGGAGGGTTAGTTCCATTAATATACTGCAGATGACTACATCTTTGGCAAGCTATAACTCTCACTCCAAGTGGCCTGGTCTACAAGAGATCTATACTACTTGTTTGGCAAGCCATAATTTTTCTGCTAGCTGTCTATTATTTTACCACATGGCACATTTTGTTATTATCTTTGTCCTCTTTTCTTGAGTTTTAAAAGTTTTTCTCTATTTTTATCCACAAATCTTCAAAATCTTTTCCTCTCTAACTCTTTTACTTATCTCCTTCTAACTTCTAGTATCCTCATATTATAATAGTAGGCTCCAACACTTATTTTTCACATAAGTAAGCCCCACTTAAATCCCTAAAATCTCTCTCTCTCCGATCCATCCAATCCATCTTTTTCTAATTCTAATTTTTTGTATTATATAATCTTATACAATTAGTTGAAATAGTGATTCTAATTGATTCTTTATCTTGCTTCTAATTTGTAGTTCTTTTGTATAGAGGAACTAATTCTTCTTTGGGTTGAGAGTTTGAATAGTGTCCTTAAGCTTGGACATGGCTTCCTTTCTATCCTTGTTGGTGTATGTGCCCACACCTTTAGTTTAGACTTAGCATGTTTCAATTTTGGAGCCAATTTTTTACCTACATTTCCCTCTAAGTTTTTCTCTTCCCACCATGATTCTATTAGTTTCATTAGCTCAAGCCTTTCAAACCATTCAACTTTGAAACAAAAAGGTTTAGGACCCATCAATCCATTTTTTACTTGAGGATTATAGATCTATGATCTGAATATTGCTCAGCGAATGATATCAAGTCCTTGATAGCTTTAATCAATCCTTGAAAAGCAATTTGACAAGACTACATTAGTACAACTAAGAATAATAGGTAAGTTTAGGAGTGTAGTAAGAAACACAATGAAGATCAAAGCATGGAGAAGTTTAATATACATGTCACTATTTGTTTGTCACTAATAACTATGAGCCTGAAACCCTAACCAAACACTCCAAGGTTAGTAAGTAGAAGTTTAAGAAACCAAGTCCATGATTCCTTATTTTACGTCTCCACTATAGAGCATTCCAATGGACATATTTGATAATTGGTATCTTTCCAATAGCATGGAGTAATTAGCTCTGGCATCTACTAGATAAGGCATCAAAATATACATACATCTTGTGAAATAGAGGATTTTCATCAGGTGTGGCTCCCTACACACACAACTCAATTGAGCTATTAGAATTCTTTTGTTTCAATTCACCTATATAATCCCATAGCCTATAATAATGATCTTTTAAAGAACCATGATTAAACTTCGTAGCCTTCTTCTTAACCCTCCAACATTGGATTATAGTCATATCAGTTTTATAATTTCATCTCACCTCATCATGCATCTCTACTAACTTCCAATTTGGGGTGGTTCTAAACTTCTAAATATATTTCTCAACTAGCCAAAGATGGTTGTCTATTCCTCCTATGTGACTTGATACATTTGATTTCTTATTTTCTATCTCCATTATTTGCAATGATGCATAGAGCTTCAAATTGCAGCCCTTCTCACCACATTTTTTCTTCAACTCATTGCATCTAACTTCTAATCTCTCCAATTATTAACTTAATTAGCTCTAACTACCTTCTTCACAGACTAAGCATCATTGAACCTCATCCCTACCTTAAAAGTTAGGTTTTGCAAGTCAGCTTTGTCATTAAATAAATCCATTGGTTCTTTTTCTTCCTTCCTTACAATAGTTTATCTTTAGAATAGGCATCATGATATGAAGATGCTAGGTAGTTACTAAGACAGTCCTCATCTAATGCATCCACAATTGGCTCATCAAGACACTCAAGGGCTCTCTTCTTTAGATCCTTAATTTTAGCCCTAACTTCAAGCACCTTCTCATTAGAAGTTTCATTCTCATATGTATCACCCTCACTACAAACATCATCTATATGCAAGTAATCTTCATCTAGCCAACTAATTGACTTTGTTTAGACATGTACATGACATGCAAGCACCTATCTAATTCCCTTGACAAAAAATGTGATGGAGGCCTACTTGGAAAAAAAAAAAGAAAAAAGAGGAGAAAGATATGGGTTTTACTGAAATACTTCGAAGTGAAGGATTACAACAAAACAAAAAACAAAAAGTTCACCTATTTTTTGAAGTTTTTTCTCACTTTTTATAAAGCTATATAAACACCTATTAGTGATTTGGTTCCCCAATATTGAAATTAATTGTTTGAAGTTGCCAAACAATAAGTTGGGCTAGCATCACTGGTGATTAAAAAAAATTCAAGGGTTTAAGTCTCATCCTTTTGGATGTTACTATACTTATTTATCCCCTAAGACTTTATTGTCTTATATAATAATTTCTAAGACTTATGCTTCTAGACTGCACCTATAAAGGCTGTTTGACCCTTTGTTTGGTTGTAGCTAGCTAATAAAAATATCAAAGAATAGGTACTATGCTTAACGTATATATCCTTATGTTTATTCCTCATCACCTTGTAATAAGCCAAGTTCTTTTGCTCTTTAGAACAACTTAGGACTCTCTCCAATGGCTTTCTATACCATTATCTTATTTGTAAACTTGCTAAGTTTACAAATTAAGTGTTGATTAATGTATCATATACATTTGAATTATAATATCATTACATGGGTGTCAAAGACTTCCACTAGTATCAATTTGACACTCTAATCATATGAAAGTATTTGCAATACATTTATATTTTTCAATATACTTTCATACTCATCAGTATCTATGGTATTTACAATACCCCTTGTATTTTCAGTATACTTAGATACATAAATAGCATCCACCTTGCTTGCTTGCAAGTATGCATGACAAACCCTTAATTAACAATAACCTTTCAATTGGATTTTAACCATAACTCTCATCTACATACATTTTATAATCTACTTACGATAGTAAGTGAGGAGGATTACTTATTCACATGGTATAAATCACTTTTGAACACAGAAGAGACAAAGTTCATCTTCTCCAAATGACATTTCAGGCCATCCTATCCGACTTGCCAAAAGACACATCTTTTGGAATAAATCCATACTTTGTAAAGAGTTTCCCTTCAATCCACCAGCCTCTGGATAGGCCAACTAATGTGTGGATCCACATCTCTACTTTGTGGTTATAACATGTACAAGGCCTCTTGAACTTTTATCTTTTAGCTGTTGGATATCTAACATCCAACCATGGTTTGTAATAAAACCAATAGGATTTAAACCTTGGAGATGCGTTCCTAACCTTTTTGTCGTTCACCATCCTATGGCCTTCCAACCAATCAAAATCTAACAACGTTGATTGGGTAGAAAAATTGGCCCTTTTAAGTAGCTTTGCTTGCTTTTTCAAAACTCTCTCATCCTATGTCTAATTAGACTAATTCTTGGACCAAAATTTTCCTTGAATCCTCCCCTTTTCATCTATTGGTTTGGATCATGGATCTATTTTCTATGATTTATTAATTTCACAAAATAGTACCCTATTCTGGTTCTTTGTTATGCATAAAATATAATATTTGTTGTCATACATATTGAATAAACCAATATACCAAAAGGAATATTGCATGAATTAATAAGATGATTTTGTTTTGCCTCATGAGCATTTCAAAAATCACTAGTTCTCTACTTAATAATTAAAACAACAAAATATCCTTAGCAGTGAGATACCTTTTAAAGGATGACCTAACATTTTATGCAAAGTAAAATCAAACCATGGTTATGAAATGATCCTCCAACCATGCATATGGTTCTTTTCATGAATTGAAGTTGGTGCCATCAATTGATCTAACTAGATCATGCCTTGGTTCATGGCCCTTATAGTTGTTATACTACCTTCAGCCTCTAATACAAAAATTCAAACAACTAACACTTTAAAATTATTAAAAATTTTGGGAGAGAGAGAGAGAGAGAGAGAGAGAGAGAGAGAGAGAGAGAGAGAGAGAGAGAGAGAGAGCAAAATATGGTTGAGTATGTATTAAACACACTTTCTTTAAAGTGTTATTTGCATCCCACTCTTTCAAACAAGAGATTGCTTACAGGATCTCTAGTAACCCCACTTCAAAGATGCTACAAGCCTTTATATGAGGTATTGTGAGCAACTTCTAAAGACCCATCCTAAGCTCTAGAATAGGTAGGCAATAATCTGATATAGAAAAAGTATAAGTTTTGATAAAGAAAGTTCAAACATAATAGAAAGCATAATAGAATTCCACTTTTCTCATGAATGGTCATACTTGAGACTCATTTACAGATTTTAGACAACTCTTGAAATCAAGTATGAAAAGTCACTTTAACAATCACAAAATGGTCTCAAAATAAATAAAAATAATTAAAACAAAGTTGTTGTACATTAACTAATGACATCTCCCAAGAAAAGATCTATTAATGGCAATCTAAATGCTTAAGGAGTCGACTCTCACCTAGAGAGCTCTAAACTCAAAACTTGTCAAGAGAATCAACTCCCATAACTTTTTAAACTTCTAGAGGGAGTTGACTAATGAGTTAAAGAAAGGAAGTTGTGGAGGGAGCTAACTCCCTTTGAAAGAGTAGACTCCCACCTTATGAAATCATTATGTGTAGAGTTGACTCCTCCATGGGAGTGGACTCCACAAAAAAAGTTTGGAAATTGTTTTTCCAAAAAAAATTTCGTTTCATCTAAATAATTTTATATTTTATTTTATTAAAATTTAATTAAAAATTCAACACTATCCACAAGAAATACAATCAAAATGATTTATCTCCATGCTAAACATCCTAAAAAGCATTAACCATATTCTATTGGATGGTACCGAAACTTGTTGACTCAATCCAAAATTTAGCATATTGTAATTTCCTTACTTCTCCTTGGATCTAAGGTTTTTTTATTGTGTCAAATTGCAGTACATTATGCAAAATGAGATCACATTGCCTATCCCACATCAAGTAACTTTTTATGTATTTTAACAAATTAATAAAGCTTATATGGGGGACTTATTTTGTTGATAAAATATCATTTATAATAAATATAATAAAAAGAAATAAATTTTCTACCACAACTAACATGGAGGTAGTCAATTTCAATATCACCTGACTTCACTCAATATGGGATGAGTTTGATCTATTTTGGCATTATTAGGATAGAACAATGTTAGTCCGACCTATGTTAGGCCAATTTTTATGAAAATCTTGCTAGCTCATTGTTAGTCTATCACGAGTTAGGTTAACCTAGATCGATCATCAGACTAACTCTTGCAAACTCATTATTAGTCCATCCTATGCTAGCAAAAGTTTTACAAAACTCAATCTAACTCAATGTTAGTGGATGATATTGCTACCCTAGCTAATCTCAGCTAAGTTTAAGGTATGTGGTCTACTGCTAATGTAAATTGTAGGCATTTTTAGCTTGAAGAAAAAAAAAGGAGAGGCTTGTTTTTCACCTGATTAAGAGTTTGATAAAATAGAGGCTAGCATAAAAAAATTCTATTCACACATATTTCCAAATAAATGGTATTTGATAACACTCATTTTTAAGTAAGAAGCTATCTATATAGTGGGCCCTAGAAGCCATCAATATCCATTTTTAAATAATAAGCTTTGTACATGGTGAACCCTCCAAGCTATCCCACCCCATTTCATATAAAATGATATTCACATGGTGGGCTATAGAAGCTATCCACACTAATTTTCAAACGAAAACAATTAGTGTGGTAGGACCCAAAAACTATTCACAATCATTTTCAAATAAGAAGTTATTTACATGATGGACCAACATGCTGCCCACACCCAATTCAAATAAGAAGAAATGTATGTGATAGGCCCCAAAGCTATCCACACCCATTTTCAAATTAAAGATACTTCCAGGGTGGGACCCAGAAGCTACTTACACGCATTCTCAAATAAGAAGTTATTTATATTGTGGGCCTTAGAAGCTGTCTACACCATTTTCAAATGAGAAGCTATTTACATTGTAGAGCCTAATAATTGGAAGATCTTTATATGGTGAACCCAAGAAGCTATCAAAATCTATTTTCAAATGAAAGCGATGAGAGACCCATAAATATTCTTTGTAACATCCATAATGGACCCACAAACAGGTTCCATCATTAACAAGTAGGGCAACCAAATAGCTTTCATAATATGCAAGGAGGGCCTATAGATATGCTTAGTGATATGCATGCAATGCATCCCTCATAGATTTTTTTCCAAGAATTGGGCTTGAATAATGTATGTTATTTCAATATTAAATATCATATAAAATTCTAGCCAAATACAGTCAACCTTGTCTTAGCTCAAGTTAAACTTGTCCTTGCCCATCCAAACATCATGCAAAATTTGGCTAGCACAAGTCGAACAAATTCAAGCTAAATCAACTAAAAACAAAATTTATGACTCAATATCTAGCTAGATTGAGCTAACCCTTGTCAAATCAAGATCAAGTAAACTCAGAATAGATCAAGTGACCTTAAAGTCAACTAACTCTAGTTTCACTCACATCAAGCTTGTTAACCCTTTTTGAGAAATTCAACATTTTAAATTTTATTTTATTTTTTTATACCATAATTTTGCTACTATGACTACACAGTCTTTTAGGTTATTTAGGTCAACCCAAGAGACTTGCTTTGAGACTCTAAGTACTTTTCTCTCTCATTTCATTTTACATTTTAAGGAATGACAAATTCAAGTTCCCACTTGATTTTCTAAGGCTAGTGCATTTTTCATGACTTTAGTATATCTAACTTGTTCGCAATGTTGAAAATGGCTTTAGATACACTAAGTACCAATTTAATTGCATGCTCATTACATAATTATTCTATGCTTTTTTCTTATAATTTTTAACTTAAAGAAACATACAATAAATTATGGCAATAAGTTGTTGACTAGAAGAAAAAACTGTGGCATAGTTTACAACTTATAGAAATATATATATATATATAATGTAATTGTCCTGAAATTTGAACTTTGCACTTTTCTTGTATAGTTTTATGATCCTGTAGCTTGTCCCAAGCCCAAATAAAGAAGGAGGGTTGCATCAAGTTGCCAACTAACATAAAACCTTTTGGCAAATCCTTAATGTGAATATAAATTCTGAGGCATTTTCTTAGGCTAAGCGTTCCCCATAAGCAATAGGTTGCATCAAACCTTAGATGGAGTGAAAAATGGGTAAGGGCTCTTAGGGTAATCCCCATAAGCAACGCATTGAATCAGATCATGGATGTAGTGAAAAATAAGCAAGGGCTACTAGGGCGTTCCCCATAAGTGACACTCTATATTGGATTCTGAATGTAGTGAAAAGTAGGCAAGAGTTCTCGCACCATTCTAGATGTGGGCATGTAAAGAGATTAGCATAGGGAAATAAGATTTGTATCGTCACATGGAATATATGCACATTGATAAGTGAGAGTATTAAGTTAGTAGATAAGTTGAAATGTAGGAGAGGCAACATAGATTATGTCTAAGAAACCAAGTGGAAAGGGGCTAAAACTAGAGAAATTGATGTGTATAATTTCTATTATATAGGAAAGGACAATGATGGAAATGATGTAGCGATAGTCATGGATAAAGAATTAAAGAATAAAGTTGTAGATATTAGAAGAACTAGTGATACACCCCACAAATAGGGCTAAAAGATATCATCAAGAGGCAATTTTGGAAAAATATGTAGGAGTAATACAAGAAAATCCTAACACAGAGAGGATGTTTATGGGGTAGATGCTCATGTAGGAAAAGAAAAGGAAGGATATGATAGAGCACCTAGATAGTATGATATAGCAGAAAGAAATGACATTGGGGAAGTTATCCTTAATTTTTCTTTGGCATATAACTTAGCTCTAGCAAACACACACTTTAAGATGAGGGATGAGCACTTACAAACCTTTAAAAGTGGATTAGATAATCAATAGATTTTTTTTCCACTTAGGAATACCAAAACATCAATGTGTAAGGATTGTAAGGTGATATCCAGTAGGAGTTTATCCATACAACACATGTTAATGGTTATGGATATTTACATTAAGAGATAAAAGAAAGGAAATGAACTTAATAGGTGCCCAAGAACTAAGTGTAGAACTTAAAAGGATAAAGATAGCATAATTTACAAACAAGTTGATGGTAAGAGGAAAGAGGAATAAGGAAACCAAAGTAAACGCCATGTAGATTAATATGATTGAGTCCATTAAAAAAGTGACAATAGATGCTTTATGAGTATCTAAAGGTTAAAGACAACCAATATAGGAAACTTGATGGTGGAGTGAAAAAGTACAAAAAAAAAATAAATTTAAATTAAAGAGAAAGGATGTGTTTTAAAGGATGGTAGAAGACTAGAAATAACAAAAATTTGAGCAATATAAGAATGCTTAAAAGATTGATAAACAAGTAGTGAGTGAGGCTAAACTCAATATGTATGATTATCTCTATAATAGATTAGAGTCAAAGGAAGATGAAAAAGATGTGTTCAAACTTGCAAAAATAAGAGAACAAAAGAGTAATGACTTAGACCATGTTAAATGTATTAAAAGTGATGCCTTAAGGGTACTAGTCAAAGATAATGAGATCAATCAAAGGTGAAAAAATTACTTTAAAAAATTGTTAAATAACAAATGCCCTGAGAATATGGAGATTGAAAGAACCGTAAACCCAAATCAACTGTGAGATAAGTAATACCTTAAGTGAAAGAGGCCTTAATGGTATACCAACAGAGGTCTAAAAGTATATAGGAGATAGTGGAGTAGTTTGGTTGACAAAGTTGTTTAGCAAGATTATAGATTCAAAGAAAATGCAGATGAATGGAGGAAAGCTCTATCATACCAATTTATAAGAATAAAGGAGACATAGAGTTGTTCTAATTAACATGGGATTAAACTTATAAGTCATACCTTGAAACTTTGAGAAAGAGTGATTGAGAAGAAGCCACAACATGAGATGATTGTATCATAAAACCAGTTTGGTACCATGCTAGTGAGGTCTATAATGAAAGATTTTTTTCTACTTAAACAATTGATAGAGAAATATAGGGAGAGGAAGAACCTCAACATGGTCTTTATTGACTTAGTAAAAGCTGATGATAGGGACCTTAGAGAGTTAATATGGTGGGTGTTGAGTGAGAAAGGTTTCACAACAATATATAGACATAATTAAGGATATATGTGAGGGAACAGTAATAAAAGTTAGGACCACTAGTATAGAGATCGATGATTTTCCTATCACTATAAGATTATACCAAGGATCGGTAATGTGCCGATATGTTTTCACATTAGTTAAGGATAAGTTAACAAAACATTTTATGAGAAGATTCCATAATGCATGTTATTTGTTGATGACACAGTTTTAATTAATAAGTCAAAGGAGGACACAAACGCAAAACTAGAAAGTTTAAAGAATTTAAAATTAGCTAAACTAAGATAGAATATATGGGGATAAAATTTTAGCAATGAGAGGAGTGGGAGTGAATCACCATTAAAGATTGATAATCAAAAAAATTTCCAAAATGACTCGGGATCGATAATTCATTAGAGTAGAGAGATTGATAGAGATGTTACCCAAAAAGTGGGTTAAAATAGATTGAGATGTACCTTTGGAGTTTTGTTTAATAAAAGAGTACTAGTCAAACTATAAGGAAAATTTTATAAGAGAACTATAAGGGCAGCCATGCTTTATGGATCAGAATGTTGAGCAATTAAGTAATAAAATATACATAGGATGAGCATTACTGAAATGATGATGTTGAGATGGATGAGTGGTAATACAATAAAGGATAGAATTAGAAATGAAAACATTAGAGAAAAGTTAGGAGTAACACTAATATGTAATAAAATGACATATTATAAACTTAGATGATTTGGATATGTACAATGGAGACCAAAACAACACCAATTTGAAGGAGTGAGTTGATCTAAGTAGAACATTTTAAAAAGACATGAGGAAGGCCTGAAAGAATGTCTTAGAAGTGGTAAGAAAATATTCAAAGACTTTTGGACTAAATTTGGCTTGATGCCTAATAGAGGGGAATGGAGGAACAAGATTCATGTATCCGACCCCTAATCGGGATAAAGGTGTGATGAGCCGAGTTTCAAATACATTTTTAAATAAGTTGAGATCTCTGTCATGAAAATTTGTTTTTGAAAAATAAATAATAAAATATTTCTTTAAGAAGATACTTTTCAAAAACTCTAGGTGTCATACCTTTCACAAAAACTTAAATTTAATGGTAAAATAGACATTCCATTTCTATAAAAAAAATCTGGCAGAGTTTTCTCTATTTTTTTTTATTTTCGATAGAAATGGGGCGTCCTTTTTTAGTAGAAAAGGATTGGTGCTCCCAAAGATGTTCCATTAGGTCTAATGAAACCTCTGTCTAATTATAACGAGCTCTTAAGCTCCCTCAGCTTGGTTGGAATCATCTAATATGGCGCCTTAGAAATAGGACTTATGTCTGGCACAAGCTCAATTATAAAATCAATATCCCTCTACAATAGTAATCCAAGAAGTTCCTATGGAAAGATGTCTTAGAACTCATAAACTACATCTACCTCCTCAATATGTGGTTGCCCAGCCTCCACCATGACTATGCTCACTAAGAAAACCCAACACAGAGTAGTGTCGCATTGCTTTCATGGAAAAAACACAAGTCCCTATTGTCACAGACTTGCATTGCAAGGCCCGTGACTAATGTATACAGGCCACATGGAGGCCCTGTTCAGCCTGAGGATGTGGCCTATAGGACTTAGGCCCCTATTTTTAGATTTGTGGAACAAGGCCTAGTTTCCATAGAATTCCTTATAAATATCTTAAATCTTCTGTAATAATCTAGAATACTCTAAGAGATTGGTAGAATAATCTAGAAAGAGTAGGAGGGTTATAGAAGATGATTTGGACCGTAAATGTATTAACACATGTAATGATCCCAACCATCCATTTGAGGAGGTGGATGGGGGAGAGCAAGTATATATAAGGGTTAGCTCCTCATTTGTAATAAACTCAGCTCAGTTCAGTTAAGCTCAATATATTTAGAGAGTTTCCTTTCTGAGTTCCTCTCATTGCTTTTGTGGGTGAGTGAGTGTAGCCTAGCAAATGAGAGTGGGATTAAAAGGCTAACTTGTGCCTAGCAAAAGGAGTTGCGCACAAGTGCCCCACAAGTTTAGCAAAGGTGAAATTGTGACCCCATGACAATTGGTATCAGAGTAGGTTAGTACGAGGTGTTGGTATAAAATTGACAGTTCATGGGTTCGAGTTGGGAATTGCTTATGGAGATTGGGTAAACCTCACAATAGTCATGGCAAGTGAGTCTGGAGTGAGCAATGTGCCTGTGGAAGCCCAGCACAGGTTAAGGAGGGAGAAGTCTATATATCCATCAAAGGAATTGGCTTTGGATGCTCGCCTCACTACATTGGAAGAAAGATTTGGCATGTTCGACCAGACTCTTTCTAATTTCTTGAACAAGTCTAGTGCCTACGTGTTTGCCTTACATAGTCTTTAATATGACATGCGAAGTGCCTTTGAAGTTGTGACAACTTAGGTCTTCACAACAATGAAATAACAATTTATAAAATGTGTCGAGATCCCTATTTTAAAAACTTTGATTTTTAAAGTGACCAAAAACAAAGACTTAAATAAAATAAATTATTTCAAAATCTCAGGAGTCATACAACCACAAAATCACCAATTTAATAATGAAATGAAGTCCCATTTCTACCGAAAATCCTATAGAGTGTCATCTGTATTTTGGACCATTGCACATAACATGTACAATACAAAACCACCTGATAAATATAGTACATGACATGACACTTAAGAGACTTAGTCTTTGTGCCCATCCATTCAATCAAATACAATACTCAATAAAAATGTATACTCTAAAAGTGGATAAGATATCAAGATATTATGACATTACCTAGGTTCATCCATACACAGCCGTCACATCTAATAAAAATACTTATTCTTACATTCAGGTCACATTGCAATTTATATTAATGTACAACCCATAAACAAAAGCCAAAGTGAGGTATTGAACAAACCTTATCATTTCTAAAATGTCCTCAATACTCCACTAGGAACTGTTATCACTTTTGCCTACTCTATCAATACATCAAACCTATTGCTACTCTCCATATTTGAGGCAATGCAAACAAAGTAATGCCTTAGCAAGCTATTGCTTGTATAGGTGATTATAAGAAATAAAACATGTGATAAAACAATTGCTTAGGATATCAACATCATGGCAAATCTCATAGAGCAAATCATTTACAATGCACATTAAATAATCAAGTATCTACAATGAATAAAATGAAACAATAATAATCAAAGCATGCGTTTCACCTAAATAAAACAATATCAAATCCAATCACCATGGCATGCAAGGCACGAGTGATGCATGGATATGCATCAGTCAAAAGTAAACAAGAATCTGTGTTCACATCATATTATACATGCAAGTACATGATGAACAAGGCACCGTGCATAATTAAGCCTTAAGAGTGTTTCACTACACTCAAATCACTAGCAATGAGTACTCATTCCAATTTCAGGGTTCCTCACCTGTAGGTCGCACACTAGGTAGCTCCCTCACCTCGTATGCCTTCCCACAACTAGTTGCCCACATAAGCGTCGCCCAATAAATCAATACCACATATGATCCCCAGGTTTCTCACCTGCAGCTCACACACCAAGTAAGTCGCTCAACCCTTAGGCCCGCCCATATAGGCTTCACCCAACATATCTATACCACATGAGGATATATAATAAGAGTATGGGCTACTATGTTGAAATGGCAACCACTCCAGGGTCTAAACTACTACCGCTCCCCATCGACACCTAAACGGAAAACTTCCTTCGTCTCACATGAGGGACGGACCCGTAGTGGGGATTACCCATGATACCACCACCTACATACATTGCTCCCTTTTGGAGTTAGTGTCTAATCATAAATATCATAAAGTTAGAGGGTAGGTGGCCAGTCCTACAACCCACCTAGCACAGTACCCACTAGGCAACAACACCAATCATAAAACAGCAAAACATGATATAAAGCATGGAAAATCCCATGTGTAATAAATCTTAATGAGCTAGAGTCAAAAGCATGATACATATCATCAATCATGTGTTAAAACATGAGAAATCATATAGATTAGGATGTCATGATATCATAAATGTATAATGAATACATTTTTATAAAAACATGATAGGGCGTAAAACACATGCCTCAAAGTTCCCAAATAGCACGTCATGATCTATGAAATCATGGGAAAATCCTAAACTTAATCACCTACATCAGATGATGTCTTACTCGTCTGTACCTCTCAATTCAGTCGGCCCCAACTCTACTGCAATCCACCACAGTTCCATCACCTAGATAAATATCACATCCAGTCATACTCAGAATCCAATTTATCTAACTTGGATTCTTAATTACACAGCATTATGTTTTAATATTTTACTACATCACATTCAAGACATTTCAATGATTCTCAGCCATAGAATCTCAAGGCAGGGCCACCCTTATTGGCTAATAATTGAAATCAAGTGAATCAGGCCTACTCATAACCATCTGCCCATCTTCTTAATTATATTAATGCATATTTTATAGCTATTAAGCTTAAATTACATTAATCTTAAGTAATTTACCATTTAAATAAACTAATAAGGCATTATTATGTAAATCTCATGCTCAATCGTATGTAATTGCAATCAAATCAATCCACCAAATGATTAAGACAATAATCTTACCTTGAACAAGTCAATCTAAATAGCATCCATCTGTCTGCTTGGTTTGATCATCCACTAATCGCTTCAACTGTGCTCGATCATCAAATATCCACGCTGATCTCATCAAAGATTCTCACCTGATTACCCTAAATCACATAACAATTTAGTAATTCTAACCAATTAATCCAATTAAGAATTTTGAACAATTTGGATCATCAAATTGGATCCAATTTCATACCTGGACCTTCAGTTGATCTCAGCCATTGATCAAGATCGACTAAATCATCTCCATAGATGTTTTAGATCCACAATATCTTATATGGATCTTAATCTACACTTTTTGAGGATCATAATAGACCATGTAGATATGAAAATAAGGTCAGATCATCTTAAATCAGACGATCTAAAGTCTGATAGAGGGTTTAGTTAAATCGACAATTAGATCTTTCCTGATCAATAAATGGGAAGATGGGTATTGTTCCTCATGTTACAAGGATGGAGAGGGTGCTCTCAAATCAACAAGATACTTCCTAGATTGGTCAAAATCAATTGTTGAAGTTTAAGGGTTCACTAGGGGTCTGTTGAGTCAACTCAAGATGAAGGAGGAGATGATGGTTGTCAGTCATGATCTAGTAATTGCCTGATGTAGGCCAAAATGGACAAAGGGGGATGGGATGAGGTCCTGGCTTGCCAGCCCTGCCATGGCTGGCTGAGCTGGTGACAAAAAAAGCCAAAAGCGAGGGGGGGGGGGGGGGGGTTAGGAAAATTAGTGCATGGTAGGCCTGTGTGCTACAATGGAAACATATCAGGAAGGGAAAGGGAGAGAGGGAAGATGGTAATCCAGCCAACCAGTTGGCCATGCTGGTGAGAAATGATCGGATGAGGGATAAAAAGAGAAACTCGATTTGGGTTTCTATCCACTCCAAAGAGAGGAAATGGCCACTCGTCGATGAAACCCCAATCCTGGGGGAAAGAAAAGGGAAGGTGGGATGCCAATGCTAGGGAGGGTGATCCGTTCCCCATGTGTCACTAGTAAAAACCCTTATTGGGTTTTTATCTTCCACAAAGGGTTAGGGGATAAGAAACAGGAGCTGGAACCTCGACAGAGGGGGCAATTGCATGCCGAAGAGGGAAATCCAGGGAGAGGAAATGGGGGGAGGGTTCTACACCCTGGTGCCTACAAATCCAAGCGGCACAAACTATGCATCGTTGTTGGGTAGTCGGATGGAGGGGGGAACAGCACAATCGCTAGGGTTTTTTTTTCCGTTCTATTGTCCCCAACCCCGCTTGTCTTTTCTTGTTCACATGCTGCATGCACAATAGACAAAGAGGGGGTGCCGTTATCAATTTGGCCCCCTCTACATTAGTAAAACTTTTAGAATTTTCTCTCCTAGTCTCCATTTCATATCAAATTTGTACCATTGGATTCATATAGACATGTGCATTCCAAATTTGATAATCTTGTGTCCAAATTGTGAGCCTATAAAGAGGTCATTTTCATGAAATTAAATTCAAATTTTTTATTCCCATTAAAATTATAATTTAATATATTGAAAATGACCTAAAATTTTGGGTTATTATAGAAGTATTTAAGACTAAGAATACGGAGACCATGGAAAGGGTGGACAGCATGTCCAATTGCCTTGAGACAATGGAAGGAGAGTTAGCTGAGCTACATGAGGAGGTGGTCAGTGTAGAGGATGTAAAGATTGTATTTGCCCTGTTGGAGAAGGCTGTAGCTAGTGGGGGAGGATCTAGACTAAAGGAGGTTGCTCCGAAAGTCAAGATCCCTGAACTTACAAGCTACAAGGGAACCTGTGATGCCAACGACTCATAGAATTTCTTGTGGCAAATGGAGCAATACTTTAAAACTACCAAGGTTTTTCACGAGGCCATGAAGGTGGATGTAGCAATGATGTATCTTTGTGATGATTAGATGCTATGGTAGAGATGAAGGTATGGTGATGTAGTTGATGGTCATTGCACCATAGTCACTTGAGAAGACTTTAAGGGGGAGATCAAATCCCAATTCTTCCTAGAGAATGTGGAATACTTGGCCTAGGAGAATCTAAAGTGGTTAAAGCATACAGGATCTATTTGTGAATATGTTAACCAATTCATGGATTTGCTTCTAAACATCTCATATATGAATGAGAATGACAAGTTTTTCTTCTTCATGGATGGGTTGCAACCTTGGGCGGAATAAGAGTTACAAAGGATGGGAGTGCAAGACTTGCCTACTACACTCTCAACTACAGAGAAATTAGTTGAGTTTGACAAAAGGGCTAAAGGCACTAGAGAGGAGAAAAAGAGCAAGTCTAATTGAAGCAACAATGAGAAGGACAAACCTAAAGGTCATAAGGAAGAAGGCGAGGAAGGCTGACATGACTCAAAGAGGAGAGGTAAGTTCCTTCCTCAACATCATGGTTGCTTCATATGCGATGGAGATCATCGGGCAGTAGATTGTCCAAAGAAAAAGTCCCTTAATGCCTTGGTGGTTGATAGGGAAAACCACAAGGTAAGGGATGAGGATGTAGGGGAGGAGCCTAAGATGGGGGTAAGCATCAAGAACCAAACCTATCCATGAAGGCAAAAGTTTGATGTATGTGGACGTCTACCTCAATGGCAAAGGCACACGAGCTATGGTGGACACGCAAACTACTTACAACTTCATCTCAAAAGGTGAGGCTAGGAGATTAGGCCTCAAAATGAAGAAGGATGAGAGCAGGATTGTAATGACCCTAAATTTTAAGCCATTTACTATATATTATATTACATTTTTAATGAAAATAAAGCAGAAATTTAATTCCATGGGAATTGAATTCTATGAAGGTGACTCTCTTAAAAACTCAGAATTTGAACTTAAAACTATCAAATTTGGAATGTACATGTCGATACGAATTCAACAACACTAATTTTACTCAAAAAGGTGATTGGGACTGAAAGGTCCAAAATTTTTACTAAATTAAAGGAGGCTAAAATTGATAACAGCACCCCTATGTTGTCATTTGTGGGATGCAACATATGAAACAAGATTTGATGCAAGAAAAAGGGCAAAACCCTAGTGACCAAGTGACCGTATCACATTGTCTCCCCCTCAATCTAAACACCCAACGGTGATTCTCATTTACCAGCAAACATCCCCATTTTCTCTGTTTCCCCTCTGATCACCAGTCCACAAAACCCTCTTCCCTGAGTAGATCTCGATTTCCAACGTTAGGTCTACCATCTCTGGCCAGCAACTTTTGCTTCACCCATCAAATTGATCCCAGTGTCCTCTTTTGGCTTGGATCGGGCAGTGACCAAATTGGAAGCCACCCGATCACTGCTCCTCTCCCTCTCTAGTTTGCACAATCATCGGAAAAGGTCATGGATTTACTAGATTTGAGGTATGAGTGAGGAGGGTACCCAAACCCTTTTCCTTGTTTTCCCTCTATCGCCGGTAAGGCCAGGCATTTTCAGGTCGGCGTACCTTAGTTTTTCCAAATCACCATTACTAGCATGATCATGATTGCTAGTATCTCGCCTCTTCCAGTCCACCAGCGACACCCAGTTCCTTGCCTAATTTCGATGAACCCGCAAAACCCATTTCCCATCTCTGCTTCCTAGATGACCTGCATTGTTTTCTCCTCCTTGATTTTCTTTCCTCTTCTCCAGTCGGGTTCTTCATCCTGGCGACCCGACAATCACCGACAAACACCCTTTTTCCCTGCTCTTCTTGGATCAGCACGTGGTGACATCATTGATGCCCAGATCCACCCTTTTTCCCCAATGACATTTTACACGACATCGGCACAGCCAAGTTTTTCAGGTGTGCTGGCATGCCCAGGACTTCCCCATCTCAGGCATACCCATCATCTTCCCCCTTCATTTTTTCGACACAAAAACCCTCTTTCCATTAGGTTTTCTTTCCCATTTTTTCTTTATACCCAGAACCCCAATCGGGTTATCATCCACGGTGACTTGACAGTCACCAACAATCGACTTAACCATATTCCCTCTGATAGCCTAAGTGACACTAAAATCCTTCTCTTCTCTTTGTCATCTCTTCCCATAGGCATTGCCAAGCCATGGATGGCTGGCCTGCTTGACACTGTTATCCTTTCCCTATATCTAGCCATGATCTTTGCCGGATCAAGAGTTGACACTGGGGAGTGTACCCAATCACAACCACCACCACCCTTTCCCTATCTCCCTTAAATCTGACAAGTTAAAGTAGAGTCAACTCGTTGAGTCAACTCACCTCAAATTCATTAGGAAGAAACGGAGTTGAATCAGTCATCCATTTTAGCCATTGAACTTTGAACCTTAATTCTGACCAATCTAGGAAGAATTTTGGAGATTCGAGAGTACCCTTGCGATCCTTATAACATAAGGAACAAAATCCATCTTTCCAATTTTTTATCAGGAAGGATTCAACTATTGAATTTACCAGGCTTTGTTCAAAGGTCAGATTGTCTAATTTGTGATGATCTGACTTCATTTTTCCACTCCAAATAGTCCATTGTGACCCTTAGGTAATATAGATCAAGAATATTACTAAATATCTAGGATAAAAAATAGGCTGTGAGATGATTTTGTCAATCTTGATCAATAGCTAAGATCAACTGAGGATCCATGTATGGAATTGGATTGAATTCTATGATCCATACCAATAAGTTTGTTTGAAAGGATTATTTAATTAGAATTACTAATGGGTTTTGTGATTTGGCAAATCTAGGTGGAATTAATGAATGCATAAGTCGATCAGCTAGTGGAATTAATGAACACATCACATGAGGTAGGTGAAAATTTAAGAAAGCATGTCTAAATAGTAAGAGTCATGTTTTAAACATGATCTTATTTTATATAATGAATATTATAGTGTTGAAATAGTACATGATATTGTATAATTTTCATGGGATATGCTTTAAATTTTCAATGATGGAAATAAGTTAATTAAAATGATTTCATATGTAAGTTGGTGAAATTATATGTATGGTATATGGGTACCATTTTATTATTTGTGGTTTATGAGTCTAGGTTTATAATGTACATCCTTGGTGGATTATCACCTAATAAGTGAGGATGTTATTCTTTTTATGAAATATTTACATATGTATATAAACAGGAAAATTGCATGTTATTATTATTATTTTACATCTAGGCATGGAGGCCTAAGATTTTTGTTTTCGATAGGCATAGGACTAGGGATGCTACGCTAGGAGAGTTATGAGGGTTTGGTCACCCATTCTTTGAAATTGATTATGTTATGGATACCATGCCTATGTAAGGCTAAAAATTGGGTAGCGTAACTATGGGAAAGCCCTACTATGACAACCATGGTCCACCCATACGAACATGGATATTCCACTTTCCACTTTTGGCATTAGTGGAGTACTTATGTAGACATCCAAGCGCGCTATTATGGATTGGTGTTGCGATTGCGTATTAGTCCTTGTATTTTGTGTACTATGGTACTGATATGATGGCATTATGAGATGCCTTATATGAAGTGGCATGATGGTATGCTTATATTGTTTTGCCCGCAGAGGCTGGAGGATTATGGACTCTGTATAGTGAGGGGTATGAGTATTATATGTTGATATACCAGCAGAGGCTGGAGGTTTATGAACCCCACAAGGGAAGGGGTATGAATATGAGGCCTAGTATAGTCTAGGAATGGAGATTACGAGACTTATTAATTATATTCATAATTTTGTATTTCTTTTAACAATTTCAATATATGCGGTATAATTCTATATATATGATTGAAGGGGTAGTTTCATAAAAGTTCTCATATGGGAAAATGAATGGGCAGCTCTATTATGCAAAGTATGGTTCATGAAATTAGATTATTTTACTTAGATGAAAAATGATAATTATAGATATTTGGTTTATCAATGGATTGTTGAATTATGAAACATGTTGTAAATTCCTTTCAATATTATTGTTATGGAAATGAACATTTTGACTAATGTGGAATAATTAATTTGTATTTAAATTTAATATGCTTTTTAACTCCTCTACCAAGCATAGCTTGCTGAGATATTGTAAAAGCTTTATGTTTACAATATCTCAAATACAGATAGATATGAGAAGATATACACAACACGAGTAATCTAGCAACCACACTTCTGTGCTCAAGTATATACTTTATTAAAGTTTTTGTATTGCGTAGTTGGCTATTTGGATTGTGGTATTTGGACATTTAATATAATGTTTAAGGGGCTATGTAAGTGAACTACTAGATGGGTCATGTTTTCATGAAACACATATATATCTTCTAGAAAAACAATATTTATATATAGTATGGGAGTGAAAGTGACATTCAAGATTTTTCAAATGAATTTCAAAGAACATGAAAAAGTTTGGTGCATCACCTTTTGAAAATTAACATGAAAAAGTGTTTTAAAAACTTGAGGTATCGCAGTTGGTATCAGAGTGGTTCATCTAGTTACTTGCTGTCACAACCTCGTCGGGCCCACGGTAACGATATTGTCCCGTGCGCACTCACGTGCCACAGGTTTTGCTCTTCCCCTGCGTCCAGGGGAAAACCAGTCATTACTATGAAGGGAGGCATTTCCCCTTATAACTGAGGCCCATCACTCCCCTAGCCGATGTGGGACTAACTCTCCTGCGTCCCACCCTCAGACCATCTCGGCTCCCCTCACAAGGCCAAGCCTTAGGCCATCTTGGCACGGTAGCCATCTCCCGCCTACGGGACACAAGCCCCCGTGTGTCACCACACAAGCGACGGGGTTGTGACAAATGGTATCAGAGCTGGAACCCGACACGGCGAACCGTGCCAAGATGGCCTGAGGCTTGGCCTTGTGAGGGGAGCCGAGATGGTCTGAGGGTGAGACGCAGGAGAGTTAGTCCCACATCGGCTAGGGGGCCTGATGGGCCTGAGTTATAAGGGGGAATGCCTCCCTTCACAGTAACGACCAGTTTTCCCCTGGACACAGGGGAAGAGCAAAACCCGTGGCACATGAGTGCGCACGGGACAATATCGTTACTATGGCCCGATGGGGTTGTGACAAATGGTATCAGAGCCAAACCCCGACCCTGAGGGTGGATGGCTAGCCGCATCGTCGCTCGTGTGGTGACACATAGGGGTGTGTGTCCCGTAGGCGCGAGATGGCTACCATGCCAAGATGGCCTGAGGCTTGGCCTTGCGAGTGTAGCCTAGCAAATGAGAGTGGGATTAAAAGGCTAACTTGTGCCTAGCAAAAGGAGTTGCCACAAGTGCCCCACAAGTTTAGTAAAGGTGAAATTGTGACCCCATAACAATTGGTATTAGAGTAGTTTAGTACGAGGTGTTGGTATAAAATTGACAGTTCATGGGTTCGAGTTGGGAATTGCTTATGGAGATTGGGTAAACCTCACAATAGTCATGGCAAGTGGGTCTGGAGTGAGCAATGTGCTTGTGGAAGCCCAGCACAGGTTAAGGAGGGTGTAACACCCCGGATTTTTAAGACATTTTTTTTTTATTTTTATAATGGCATTTTAAATAAGAGCATTTGGGATCCCATGAGAAAAGTTTTATTTAACATTTTACTAAACCTATCTTAAAAACTCCGGGTGTTAGTTTTCCTTTCTCAAAATGGCGTACATGTAATTTAAACATAATAAATAATCCGCGTATAAATCAACATCAAATAAATTGGCGCCTTTATTTTAAATTAAATAAACGTCCAAAAGACAATAATAATATGGCCCAGGGTCTATCCATCATAACATCCCATATAAATGTCCAACATATGTCCAAATATCTAAATCACATCCAAATATAAAGTATGCAGTCCATAATAAAATCCAAATGATAATCCTGTTTAATGACTCACATCACTGTCTAACACTATAGAAAAATGGTCTTTAGCAGCTCTCACGACTTCTCAACAGCCTTGCCTTTCCTGTTATCGCGCTCGAGATCTAAGGCATTGCAAAACAAAGCAATGCCTCAGCAAGATATCGCTTGTGTAGGTACATAGACAATTTATGTAATAAATGAAAGAAATAGTGAACAACACTGATAAAAAAGTCTAACACTTATGAAAATAGTGATATCATAATGCCATGTTCAAATAAATGCCAATTTATTCCATATGCTAAAACATGCAATCGTAGAGTTAAAACATGACATGAATCAATAAAATGGAGCGTACAACAAGAATAAGGGCACCCTAAGGTAATGGGTCCCACCACATCGCACTAACATCCCTGATCAGGAGTACACATAGTCAACCTCTGAGTGTCGTCACACCCAGGCATACCATCCATAACCATGCTCATCATACATGCACACATAACAAGAATATGGGCCATCATGCTGCAGTGGCAACCCTCCATGGGTATCAACCACCGCCGCTCTCCGTCAACACCATAACGGGAGACTTAGCGTCTGTCCCCATGGAAAGGCTAGGCCGGTAGTGTGGACTATCCATGTTACCAAACCCCTACTGAATGCCATCTATGGGCAGGTGTCTATCATATCACAAACTCATCACATCATAATCTCAGAAGATGGGTGGCCTACCCTATCCCTCCTAAGATGACGCCCACCGAGCGAGAGCACCCATCATCAAATATAAAACACGGAAATCATCTGTATATGCTAAAACTCAAGAGCACTTATAGCTTGCAATCCCCAAGACATGCCCCTCATCCTGAGGTTAGCCTATAAAAGGACCAGCTAATAAGCCTCTATTCTCATTTCCATGTAAATCCATGCATTTTTTATATATACAATAAGAAATAAATCTCTAATTAAGCATAACTAATTAACATCATACTTGTAAAAGCATTTTAAATAAGTTTATTCAGTAAAAGATTTCAATTTGGAATAACCATCCTGTACGCAACGTCGCATGAAATCCACGGTAAATAATAATTGCATTTTAAAACACAATCACACATGATGCTATGTTTAAACATGGTTCAAATATCAAGGCAAAACATTAGTTGTCGTCACCTACCTCAGTGTGAGACCACTAGCTTGCTAATAACTCCCTTTAACTGGTATATTCACGTGCACCTGTACATGTCACATCACTATTTTAATATTTTTCCAAAGAAAAAGTGGTCATTTCTAAGTTTTTAAGTTAAAACTAGGTCCGCGTCGTCAATACGGTCACAACGCCTCTTCCGGATCGTGATTTGGACCTCTCTAGCTCCCAAAAATTAAGTTTTAGTGAAAATTACCCTCAAATGGGGCCTGCCGGACCACCATAAGGTGGTTTAAACCGGCGGCACCCTTTTCCACCGGTTTACACCGACGTACACTGGCGCACGAAGACGCATGCCGACGCAGACGCCGTACGGGACGCGCCGCGTCCCGGCCCCACCGCAACAGCCAACTGGCTTCTCCCCCGCACGCGTGCGACGACGACACCGTGTGACGTCGTCTCTCGGGCGTCACCGAGTGCGTCCTGGCATCAGCGCCAGGGCGCCGATGCCGTTGACGACGCCGGAGAAGACGACCGGATTCCAGTCGCCTCGGCCAGAGCTCTGCAGCTCCGTTTTGCGTGATTTTTGCGCCATTTTCTTGTAATTCTCTACAGTAATCCATTTATGCCCTCCTTTTGCACTGATTTTTCCAGAAACCATGGTTTTTAAATGATTTTTCCCAAGTTCCTAAAAGCATCCCTAGGTACTGGTTTTTGGGTTTTCTGGAGAAATCCACCGTTGGATCACTCCCAAATTTAAAGGGTATGCTCTTGGGTCTCTTGTGCACTAGTTGGACGGTGCAATTTTCAAACGGACTAGGTTTGATCCATGAAATCATGCCCCAATAGTAGCGTGCACACAGGTTCCTAAAAATCTGATTTTTCCTAATTTTTAAACGTTTTCCTAATTAATTTTCTAATTAATAAATACAGAAAAATCCAAGTTTTGCAGGGCTAGGGTTTTGCGTAAACACTCAGAGAAAATGCTCAATAGTGGAGCGTTTTGGCTCCTAGAGGAGCATAGATATAGGGTTTTAGAGTCTTGGGGAAGAGTTTCTCTTCCCCACACGTCTCTTCCCATGTCTCTCCGGCGATTTCACCGGACTGGTAGAGACGTGTGTAGACAGGGATGCCGTTATCAATTTGGACCCCTGTGTAACACGTTTCTGTCAAAAGACCAATTTGCCCTTACAACTTTGACGGCTCATAACTCCCTCGTTTGAGCTCCGTTTTTTGCGTTCTTGGTGGCGTTCGATTCGTATCGACGAGCACTTTCTAATTCTTATTTTTTCAGGAAAAAATTTCATCCATAAATTTTTATTTGAATTTATTTAATAATTTCCTATTTTATCTTAAAAATTAAGGATATTACAGAGGGAGAAGTCCATATATCCATCAAAGGAATTGGCTTTGGATGCTCGCCTCACTACATTTGAAGAAAGATTTGGCATGTTCGACTAGACTCTTTCTAATTTCTTGAACAAGTCTAGTGCCTAGGTGTTTGCATTACATAGTCTTTAATATGACATGCGAAGTGCCTTTGAAGTTGTGACAACTTAGGTCTTCACAACAATGAAATAACAATTTATAAAATGTGTCGAGATCCCTATTTTAAAAACTTTGATTTTTAAAGTGACCAAAAACAAAGACTTAAATAAAATAAATTATTTCAAAATCTCAGGAGTCATACAACCACAAAATCACCAATTTAATAATGAAATGAAGTCCCATTTCTACCGAAAATCCTATAGAGTGTCATCTGTATTTTGGACCATTGCACATAACATGTACAATACAAAACCACCTGATAAATATAGTACATGACATGACACTTAAGAGACTTAGTCTTTCTGCCCATCCATTCAATCAAATACAATACTCAATAAAAATGTATACTCTAACAGTGGATGAGATATCAAGATATTACGACATTACCTAGGTTCGTCCATACACAGCCGTCACATCTAATAAAAATACTTATTCTTACATTCAGGTCACATTGCAATTTATATTAATGTACAACCCTTAAACAAAAGCCAAAGTGAGGTATTGAACAAACCTTATCATTTCTAAAATGTCCTCAATACTCCACTAGGAACTGTTATCACTTTTGCCTACTCTATCAATACATCAAACCTATTGCTACTCTCCGTATTTGAGGCAATGCAAACAAAGTAATGCCTTAGCAAGCTATTGCTCGTATAGGTGATTATAAGAAATAAAACATGTGATAAAACAATTGCTTAGGATATCAACATCATGGCAAATCTCATAGAGCAAATCATTTACAATGCACATTAAATAATCAGGCATCTACAATGAATAAAATGAAACAATAATAATCAAAGCATGCTTTTCACCTAAATAAAACAATATCAAATCCAATCACCATGGCATGCAAGGCACGAGTGATGCATGGATATGCATCAGTCAAAAGTAAACAAGAATCTGTGTTCACATCATATTATACATGCAAGTACATGATGAACAGGGCACCGTGCATAATTAAGCCTTAAGAGTGCTTCACTACACTCATATCACTAGCAATGAGTACTCATTCCAATTTCAGGGTTCCTCACCTGTAGGTCGCACACTAGGTAGCTCCCTCACCTCGTATGCCTTCCCACAACTAGTTGCCCACATAAGCGTCACCCAATAAATCAATACCACATATGATCCCCAGGTTCCTCACTTGCAGCTCACACACCAGGTAAGTCGCTCAACCCTTAGGCCCGCCCATATAGGCTTCACCCAACATATCCATACCACATGAGCATATATAATAAGAGTATGGGCCACTATGTTGAAATGGCAACCACTCCAGGGTCTAAACTACTACCGCTCCCCATCGACACCTAAACGGAAAACTTCCTTCGTCTCACATGAGGGATGGACCCGTAGTGGGGATTACCCATGATACCACCACCTACATACATTGCTACCTTTTGGAGTTAGTGTCTAATCATAAATATCATAAAGTTAGAGGGTAGGTGGCCAGTCCTACAACCCACCTAGCACAGTACCCACCAGGCAACAACACCAATCATAAAACAGCAAAACATGATATAAAGCATGGAAAATCCCATGTGTAAAAAATCTTAATGAGCTAGAGTCAAAAGCATGATACATATCATCAATCATGTGTTAAAACATGAGAAATCATATAGATTAGGATGTCATGATATCATAAATGTATAATGAATACATTTTTATAAAAACATGATAGGGCGTAAAACACATGCCTCAAAGTTCCCAAATAGCACGTCATGATCTATGAAATCATGGGAAAATCCTAAACTTAATCACCTACATCAGATGATGTCTTACTCGTCTGTACCTCTCAATTCAGTCGGCCCCAACTCTACTGCAATCCACCACAGTTCCATCACCTAGATAAATATCACATCCAGTCATACTCAGAATCTAATTTATCTAACTTGGATTCTTAATTACACAGCATTATGTTTTAATATTTTACTACATCACATTCAAGACATTTCAATGATTCTCAGCCCTAGAATCTCAAGGCAGGGCCACCCTAATTGGCTAATAATTGAAATCAAGTGAATCAGGCCTACTCATAACCATCTGCCCTTCTTGTTAATTATATTAATGCATATTTTATAGCTATTAAGCTTAAATTACATCAATCTTAAGTAATTTACCATTTAAATAAACTAATAAGGCATTATTATGTAAATCTCATGCTCAATTGTATGTAATTGTAATCAAATCAATCCACCAAATGATTAAGACAATAATCTTACCTTGAACAAGTCAATCTAAATAGCATCCATCTGTCTGCTTGGTTTGATCGTCCACTAATCGCTTCAACTGTGCTCGATCATCAAATATCCACGCTGATCTCATCAAAGATTCTCACCTGATTTCCCTAAATCACATAACAATTTAGTAATTCTAACCAATTAATCCAATTAAGAATTTTGAACAATTTGGATCATCAAATTGGATCCAATTTCATACCTGGACCTTCAGTTGATCTCAGCCATTGATCAAGATCGACTAAATCATCTCCATAGATGTTTTAGATCCACAATATCTTATATGGATCTTAATCTACACTTTTTGAGGATCATAATAGACCATGTAGATATGAAAATAAGGTCAGATCATCTTAAATCAGACGATCTAAAGTCTGATAGAGGGTTTAGTTAAATCAACAATTAGATCTTTCCTGATCAATAAATGGGAAGATGGTTATTGTTTCTCATGTTACAAGGATGGAGAGGGTGCTCTCAAATCAACAAGATACTTCCTAGATTGGTCAAAATCAATTGTTGAAGTTTAAGGGTTCACTAGGGGTCTGTTGAGTCAACTCAAGATGAAGGAGGAGATGATGGTTGTCAGTCATGATCCAGTAATTGCCTGATGTAGGCCAAAATGGACAGAGGGGGATGGGATGAGGTCCTGGCTTGCCAGCCCTGCCATGGCTGGCTGAGCTGGTGACAAAAAAAGCCAAAAGCGAGGGGGGGGGGGCTTAGGAAAATTAGTGCATGGTAGGCCTGTGTGCTACAATGGAAACAGATCAGGAAGGGAAAGGGAGAGAGGGAAGATGGCAATCCAACCAGCCAGTTGGCCATGCTGGTGAGAAATGATCAGATGAGGGATAAAAAGAGAAACTCGATTTGGGTTTCTATCCACTCCAGAGGAAATGGCCACTCGTCGATGAAACCCCAATCCCGGGGGAAAGAAAAGGGAAGGTGGGATGCCAGTGCTAGGGAGGGTGATCCATTCCCCATGTGTCACTAGTAAAAACCCTTATTGGGTTTTTATCTTCCACAGAGGGTTTAGGGATAAGAAACGGGAGCTGGAACCCCGACAGAGGGGGCAATTGCATGTCGAAGAGGGAAATCCAGGGAGAGGAAATGGGGGGAGGGTTCTACACCCTGGTGCCGACAAATCCAAGCGGCACAAACTATGCGTCGTCGTTGGGTAGTCGGATGGAGGGGGGAACAGCACAATTGCTAGGTTTTTTTTTTCCGTTCTGTTGTCCCCAACCCCGCTTGTCTTATCTATTTCACATGCTGCATCCACAATAGACAAAGAGGGGGTGCCATTATCAATTTTGGCCCCCTCTACATTAGTAAAACTTTTAGAATTTTCTCTCCTAGTCTCCATTTCACATCAAATTTGTACCATTGGATTCATATAGACATGTGCATTCCAAATTTGATAATCTTGTGTCCAAATTGTGAGCCTATAAAGAGGTCATTTTCATGAAATTAAATTCAAATTTTTTATCCCCATTAAAATTATAATTTAATATATTGAAAATGACCTAAAATTTTGGGTTATTATAGAAGTATTTAAGACTAAGAATACAGAGACCATGGAAAGGGTGGACGGCATGTCCAATTGCCTTGAGACAATGGAAGGAGAGTTAGCTGAGCTACATGAGGAGGTGGTCAGTGTAGAGGATGTAAAGATGGTATTTGCCCTGTTGGAGAAGGCTGTAGCTAGTGGGGGAGGATCTGGACTAAAGGAGGTTGCTCCGAAAGTCAAGATCCCTGAACTTACAAGCTACAAGGGAACCTGTGATGCCAACGACTTAGAGAATTTCTTGTGGCAAATGGAGCAATACTTTAAAACTACCAAGGTTTTTCACGAGGCCATAAAGGTGGATGTAGCAATGATGTATCTTTGTGATGATTAGATGCTATGGTAGAGATGAAGGTGTGGTGATGTAGTTGATGGTCATTGCACCATAGTTACTTGAGAAGACTTTAAGGGGGAGATCAAATCCGAATTCTTCCTAGAGAATGTGGAATACTTGGCATAGAAGAATCTAAAGTGGTTAAAGCATACAGGATCTATTTGTGAATATGTTAACCAATTCATGGATTTGTCACAACCTCGTCGCTCGTCTGGTGACACACGGGGCCCTGCGTCCCGTAGGTGGGAGATGGCTATCGTGCCAAGATGGCCTGAGGCTTGGCCGTGTGAGGGGAGCCGAGATGGTATGAGAGCGAGACACAAGAGAGTTAGTCCCACATCGGCTAGGGGGGGTGATGGGCCTGAGTTATAAGGGGGAATGCCTCCCTTCACAGTAACGACCAGTTTTCCCCTGGACGCAGGGGAAGAGCAAAACCCGTGGCACATGAGTGCGCATGAGACAATATCATTACTGTGGGCCCAACGAGGTTGTGACAAATGGTGTCAGAGCTAAACCCCGACCCCGAGGGTGGATGGTGAGCCGCATCGTTGCTCGTGTGGTGACACGCGGGGGCGTGTGTCCCGTAGGTGGGAGATGGCTACCGTGCCAAGATGGCCTGAGGCTTGGCCTTGTGAGGGGAGCCGAGATGGTATGAGGGCGGGACGCTGGAGAGTTCGTCCCACATCGGCTAGGGGGGGATGGGCCTGAGTTATAAGGGGGAATGCCTCCCTACACAATAACAACCGGTTTTCCCTTAGACGCAAGGGAAGAGCAAAACCAGTGGCACGTGAGTGCACACGGGACAATATCGTTACTGTGGGCCCAACGGGGTTGTGACAAATGTTATCAGAGTTGGAACCTGACACTGTGAACCGTGCCAGGATGGCTTGAGGGTTGGCCTTGTGAGGGGACCCAAGATAGTCTGAGGAGGAACACAGGAGGTACCGCTAGGGGGGAGGTGATGGGCCAGGAGTGCCTGAGACTTCGGTCTCTTCACAATAACGATCGGTTTTCCCCAGGACGCAGGGGAAGAGCAAACCCGTGGCACATGAGTGTGGACGGGACAATATCATTACTGTGGGCCTGACGGGGTTGTGACAAATGGTATCAGAGCCAAACCCCGGCCCTGAGGGTGGATGGCTAGCCGCACCGTTGCTCGTGTGGTGACACACAGGGGCGTGTGTCCCGTAAACGGGAGATGGCTACCATGCCAAGATGGCCTGATGCTTGGCCTTGTGAGGGGAGCCGAGATGATCTAAGGGCAGGACGCAGGAGAGTTAGTCCCACATCGGCTAGGGGGGTGATGGGCCTGAGTTATAAGGGGGAATGCCTCCCTTCATAATAACGACCGATTTTCCCCTGGACGCAGGGGAAGAGCAAAACCCATGGCACGTGAGTGCGCACGGGACAATATCGTTACTGTGGGCCCGACGGGGTTGTGACACTTGCGGCCCTATACGTCCAATAAAAAGATTACAATCCAAAGATAGGTTAGGATCTAGTCAGTTGATGTAGTATTAGGATAGAATTAGTTAAGTACTAGAGAAAATAAGTTAGTATACTTAGTTTACATAGGAATAGTAAAACATGAAGAGATACCCTCTAGTAAGACAATTAGGAGGATGATTTAAGAAATTATTGATTACACTATTGAGAATAGTGAACAAGAAAATCAAGCAGTAGAAATAGTTAAGTGAGTGTAATAGAACATCCTTTTTATCCACAAGATACCCAAATACCATAACTTATAATAGTGTAAAATGCTCCTGTGACATCCTGGGTTTTTCTAACACTTTTTCATAAATCTTTTTGCTTTGTGGGGCTCCAATACTTTTTAAAATTGTTCAAAACCAAATAGCGGAAGAATAACTTTGAAAAGAATACCTTAAAAATCCCTAACGTCCTTTTCTTTTCATTAAAAATAATGATTTTCAGAGGAATGAACATCACATTCCTACCAAAAATCCAGTAGAGTCTCCCATGTATTTTGGACCTCATGCGTTTAACGCATGCAATGCGACACCTAATAATCATAATATACAAATAAATATCCATAATGGAGACTCTGTATCCCTCCAAATACCAACATACACATTTTCATTTAATTTAAATAAATGAAATATTTTGGTAATGCCAAAAAGGCTAGGTAATTGACCTGTATACCCAGGATCACTCCAGTCATAGCCATTCGTGTCAAACGATAATAAGTAGACATTCACATGTCCATTTCTAATAGTCATGAAACATTTTTAATTACATAAGAGTTGTAAGAACCTTCAGAAATCCTTACCTATTCCTCACCTTTACTCAAAATAGCTTTCTTGTAACTTCCAAGTCAAAACTATGTGCCTTTCTCTTTACCGGAGTCCTTCGAACCTAAGATATTGTAAACAAGTACAATATATCAGCAAGCCTTCGCTTGTTTAGGTAGTTTCATTATCAACACACAAGTTATGCAGTTCTAACGTTAAAAGGAACAATTTATCATACTTTGTGAATTTTTGCGTCATATGATGCCAAATAAGTAGTGTAATATATTCTGAAATTCATACCATGCCATTTCAAATAGTTTCCATGTCCAATCAGTTTGAATCGTTAGTTTAACATCCATGCTTATTGTTTTCAAATAATGATAATAACCTTAGTAAAACATTTAGATGATATGGAAGATAGTCTCGACTCTTCGCATGCATCAAAACCAATAGAGAAATGCATTTAAAGTAGAAAATGCTTAAATGTGAATAAAGAGTATTTCAACCAGTGTATACGCATACCTATACACACACACACACACACACTCTAAACCTCATCAAGATTTTAAGAGTATAAAACCACTCAAATCCGGCCACTTGCCGTTGGTCATGAGTACCTCATTATTGACCTGAAATACCAAGGTGCCCTACACCTACGCTATTGCGCAATATACATATAAACTCGAAAATAATGGAACCTCTATGCAATGGACAAGAACCAATCAAGTATGTGGCTATTACGCCGATACCAAACGAATAGACTCCTCTATACCGTGTTCATGGAAAACACGGCACACAAGCCATGACCTGTTCATGATGACATGAGCTTGCATTAAGCCCCTCTGGCCAGGTCTCCACTACACATATATAATTTCAAAAAAAAGAGGATAATCAGTCCTCAATCTTCCTAGCACAGAGTCCACCGGCCCCAATATGTCTGTCATAATATAATAATACTAGGCAGCATCCCATACCTATAAAATTGATAAAACCATATAATTTCATGCATTGGTTTTTCAATATGATAGTAAAGTAAACCTGGCATTTTAAATAAATTGCATGAATATACCCTTTTGATAGCTGCATAAACTAAAAAGATTAAAATCTCAAGTTTCAAGTAAATTTCAAGCATATTGATGTCCAAACTACCTACCTCCCTTTTTGTGCTCCACAATTTTGCTATATCCTTCCTTCAATCACTTATTGATCACCTGACTAAATCAAAATTTGAATTCATTGTCAACACAAATCCACATGTTCATAATTTCAAGTAAATTTACACATTTCCAAATCAAGATAGCCATTTCATCCATCCATTTCCAATTTTTGTTATATCCTAGCTAATTTAGGGTCCTAAGATTCATCGGTGATGTCTGATCATCAATCAGACATCAAGGATTTACTGTGCAAATAGTACCCGATCGGACGGCCGAGATTGTCCGATCAGTTTCCTGCCTAGATCTGTCAATCTAACGTGATTTAGACAACATCAAGTCTTTAATTTTTCATCCCTATGCTTAGATTAGGGATTGGACGGTTGGATCATCCCTAATTATAGATCTAGGTTAAAAATGCATAAATTTTGCAAACTACCAAGATTTAAGAGATGGGTATCCTAGATCTTACCCTTAAAGAGTGTCTTCAACCTCCAATCATCACCGAAGAACAAGATTGCCATTGATTTTCCCGTCGCCAAAAATTCCCATCGTCGGTACTGTTTTCTCCCTTTTCGCCCCACCAAAACGTGGTAAATCAACGAGCAATTGTAGGGCTTTTGCTCGTGGTAGCCAGGGGAAGACAATGAACGGCACCATTCATCGATCAATGACGCCGTTCACTCTGTCTTTTCCAACGACTGTCAACCCTTCTCCACCGTCGATCTCCTCCTCCCTTAGTTGATGAGAGAAATGGAGGGTGGAGGATGGGTCGTTTCCTCTCCTCCTTTCTCCTTTCTCCTTTCTCCTTTCTCCTCTCTCCTTCTCCCCCACTCTCTCTTCCTCTTTTCCCTCTTTTCTTCTCCCTCTCTCAATCGCATTGAGAACAAACCTAACGGTCTGTTCTTCTTTTCTTTAAGTGGGGGGTGTCCGTATCAACTACGGCCCCCCTCTATTTTAAGCCTTTTTTTGTTTTTTTGTTTTCAAAGTTCTTACTAATCCTACCCAGGTTTAAATAAAAATTATGCCCAATACCAGTGTTCAAAGATAGAATGCCCAACACAAGTATATACTCATTGTTCACGTATACCGTGTTAAGTGTAGGAACTTAAAAAGGAGCAAATGATAGATTAGAAAAGTTTATAGAGAAATTATAGAATGCAATCTTGGTTTGTATAGAAAAGGGTGAAATAGAGACGATTAAGGAATAATAAATTGAAGAGGAGAAGTATGAATAATTGAGGAATGATAGGTTCAAGAGGAGAAAACTTAGAAGAATTGCAGACTTCAATAGAAATAAAAGTTAGAACTACCATATAACATGAAACTAGAATAGTCTTTTTAGAAATAATAGAGCAAATAAATCTATAGAGACTATACTGTTTAGAGAGAATTCAAGGAAATAATGAGTACTTTCCTTCTCATATATTTAATGAAGGAGAAGGAACTTATTAGCTTATAGTAAGGAAATCTCATCGGGATAGAGTATGGGAATAAGGTTTATATAAACAGATAATGGCTTGATGTTTGAAAGAATTATATCCTAACATAAAATTTTAAGTTATTGACAAGAACCTTATTATAATAGTAGAGTTTGAGATGACTTCTAAAATTGACAAAATTTCAAGACAAAGCTAATCATGAAGCGTATAAAAAAAAAATAAAAAATAAAAAAAATTGAATCTTGATTTTTTAAGAAACAAGTGACTCACACTAATACCACAGTGAAATGAAGAGCTGTATATTCCTGTATTATATATAATTATGTTAAATATGAAAGTATTGGTGAAAAGTTTGACAAGGGAGTTGACATGATAACTCCAGTTGATGGATAAGTCAATAGCACAATGACTTATTCAAAGAAATGCTTATTAAGGATTATAAAAGAACAATAACTTTATCCTCATTTGATATGATAGACTTGGGTATTATCCTAAGATTGAATTGATTTGCAAAATATTAGACAATATGGATTGTCACAAAGACGAAATCATATATCGATGATAAGATAGTCTTTTTATTTTGATGATAAGATAATGTAAAATCTTACATTATATCAGCTTTAAAGAGAATAAATACATCTCTAGAGGATTACATGTATTTTTTATAATTATGGTTATTATAGATGATAAATGATGTAAGATTGAGAAGAAAGATGGAGTTAAAGATTAATAGATTAAATTAAATTAAAATCATTGCACAAGAGAAATCCTAGGCAGCCCCAAATTCTAGCTCTCTTTCTTTTTCCTCTCCATTTTTCCATCTTCTCTCCCTATTTCCCATTGCATTCTCCTCGCTCTTCTAGGACTTCTTGCCCTCTCCCTCTACTTCTCCATCTCACTCCCACCATTCTCTTTCTCTTTTTCCTATTTTTTTTCCCTCTTTCCTATTCACTTTCCTTCATCTATTTCCTCTTCAGTTTCCCCTACTCTCTACATTTTCATATGTGTGCTCCCTAAAATAAACTATGTAGTTACTAGTAAGTGTGCATGATGAATATTTAAATTCTATTACAAGCAACTATTGTTTAAATAAGAAAGACCTGCTTTTAATGGACATCACTAAATGGTTAACTAGTGATGATTTTGGTAATAGATTCATATCCCCATATAGGAAGAATGGTCTATAGGATATGTAAAAAAGAAAAAAGAAAAAAGAAAACCTAAAATAAAAAAAATAAAGACTATTGAGAAACAGACACAACCTATGAAGGTTGGTATACTTTAAGGAATCAAGTGATGTGAATTTGTGCTTTATTTTGAGAAAGATTCTCGAATTATCTATTTTGAAAGATCTGATCTAATATTTGAATTGTATTTGAATTTAAGACATTCCATCAATTATTTGATTTGATGGACTTTCAGTTTATTCCACTAGTAATTGATCGACACTATGAATTTGGACTCTTCTGATGAAGAGTATTTGTTTATATCTCTGCGGTTAGGTGATGTAAACCTTATCTAATAAATGAAGTAAGTGGGCTCATTTGGATCATATGTCAATGGAGAACATTCCAACCATTTGTATTGGTATGTAATGATGGAAGCATTTTAATATCAATATTGAAAGTAAGATAGTATTATATCGATATTTGGAAACACCAATGGTGTTATTTAAGTATTTGAATGTGATTGCATAGCTAATGCGATTTCAATTATACAATTTATGCTATTAGTTTCATATTTGCATTTGAGAAACAATGAATGTATTATTTCGCATATGAATCTAAATGCACCAAAGGGTGTAAGTTCAGTTATTAAATTCTTATTCATATAAGTGTTATCTTCAGTGTTAGTAATTTAATGTTTGTATCTATACTTAAGTCAAAGAGTATTGTTTCTGATTATATGAATGTAAGGCAATAAATATTATTAAAGTAAAATGGAATTTGAGAATGTCAAAGATATCTTTGATTTAATGGTGGTCTTTATATTTTGGATTCATATGTGAAATTGGATGAATAAGTTTGAAAAATATGTTCATGAATACAATTGAAATGTTATGATATGAATTTGCAACTTATATTAAATGAATTTTTGATGAAATGAAAAAGTTATTTGTCTAAACATATGTTGAAGTGATGGAAAGTTATTTGAGAAAAGGTTATGATGTTAGAGCTAAAGTAAGATTCATTATACTAATTGGATGTTTGATTTGTGATTGGAAATGTGAACATTAGTATAACTAAATCAATGTAATTCAAGAAAGATTACTGACAGAAGATGGTGGGACGATATAAAAATCTTCCATTATATATGGTTGTGATGGTGATGCATGTGTGATTAAACATTTATCAATTGATGAGTTTATAATGTGTTTGCACTAAACTATAGAAGGATTTGGATATTATGCTTGAAGTTGTAGAGATGGGTAAGTAATTCTCACAACATTAGAATTTATTATATTATGATAGTGTGGAATGAATAATTACTTCAGCTAGGCAGAAGTTATGTGCCTAGGAGGGTGCAAGTCACAGTGGAGTAGAGGCGGGAGTGTCTAGGTGTGCCAATAAGTTCAAAACATGGATTTTTTTTTTGTTTTTCGTCTTCTAACATTATTTTTGCTATTTCAAAGAGCTAAGAAGGTGAAAACGACCATTCCTCTTCAATCTTTCCTAGATCTAAGAAAACGTAAAAACAAAAAAACAAAATTTTCAAATTTTATGTTTGACTTTTTTCATAAATCTTGATGGGTTCTTATTCTATATGTATAAACAAACATTCCATTTGAGTTTTATTCTTATTTTCTCTATATTTGAGTTAATTTTTAGGTTTTTTCATTTTTTTTTCAAAAATACCAGTTACAGAAATTTAAAAACGTTTTTGTTTTTTGCATTTCTTCATTGAAACATATTTCTATCCACATGTATAGCTTCCTCATGCTTGTGTCATCATGTGTGATATTTTTTTCATACTTTTTTGTATTTTAGGTTTATTTTTTTCAATTTTTTCAAAAATATCACTTATAGAAATTGAAAAAATATATATTATTTATTAGTTAAATCATATTCCTATCCACATATATAGCTTTCTCATGCTTGTGTATTCATGTGTTGTATTTTTCATTCTTTTTTTTTAGGGTTTTTTTTCAAATTTTCGAAAAATAACATTACAAAAATTGGAATTTTTTTTATATTTATTATTTAAAACATATTTCTATCCACATATATAGCTTTCCCATGATTGCATCTTCATGCGTGATGTATTTTTCATAATGTTTTTGTATTTTAAGGTTATTTTTATTTTTTCAAAAATACTAGATAAAGAAATTGGTAAGAAAATTTATATTAATTAATTAAAATGTATTTCTATCCACATATATAGCTTTCCCATGCTTGTGTCTTCATGTGTAATGTTTTTTCATGCTTTTTTTTTGTATTTAGGGTTATTTTTTTCAAAATAACCAAAAGTAATTCTTATAGAAATTGGAGAAAATTTTGTTTTTTATATTTATTAGTTAAAACATATGTCTATCCACATATATAGCTTTTCCATGCTTGTGTTTTGATTGTGATGTTTTTTTCATGCTGTTTTTCTATTTTAGGGTTATTTTTTTATTTTTCCTCAATAACAATACTCACTCTTTTCTACATTTTACATTTTTGGCCTAAAATTTAAAAATATCATCATCAATGAGTTCAAATTCAGACACTTTAGCTATTTCTAGATTTCCAGAACTAAGGTGGGAGTATGGAGAGTTAAGAATTCTAGGTGATAAGAACACCCTTTGGTGCAAATTGTGCGGGAATAAGTAGAATAGTGGAATTTATAGGTTAAAACAGCATTTAGTTGAGGGTATAGAAATGCTAAAAAATCCAGCAAGGTCACCCTTGATATATCAAAGAGAATAAATGATTATATGAATGACTCAAAAAAGAAGAAGGATGAAAGAGAGAGAATTATTATGGAGCAAGCACGACTTGAAAATTTGTTTGGGATTCATGAGGATCTTGAAGCTGTTGAGGGAAATGTTGACATTGATAGTGGGAGATAGATTGGTGGTGGTGGTGGCCCAGGCTCTAGTGGATTTGTTAAGGGGAGCAGTAAGAGGTTAAGAGTGGAATAAAGAGACCTCTTGATATTTACTTTGTCCCTAATCCTGAGAAGGCTCCTTTGCATCAAACAACAATAAATAATACATATAAGAAGGAGCTCAAAACTAGAGCATGCGATTACATTGCAAGCTAGTTTTATGAGATGGCATTGCCTTCAACATCATTCTGTGTAAGTCATTTTGGACCATGTCTGAGACGGCTGCACAGCATGATCTAGGTAAATGGTTTTCTTTTGTTTTTCTTTATATACTAGTACTTTTTATGCATATTTTTAAGTTAAAGAGTATCTAACTTGTATTTTTATTTTTTTCCTATCTTAAGGTTTTAAGGCACCCTATTAGCATGAGTTGAGGGTGCTTCTTCTTAAAAAGTGAGTTGTAAGGACAAATGAATTTGGACAAGAGTGTAGAAAATATTGGGCACAATATGGGTGCTCCACAATGTCAAATTGGTGGACCAATGACAAGGGTCCCACCTTAATCAATTTCTTGGTAAACAGTCCAACTAGGATAGTTTTTCTAAAATCAATTGATGGATCTGAGCACGTAAAGAACTTAGATTTGATTGTTAAAATGTTGGATGATGTCATAGATAATGTTGGAGAGGAAAACATTATATAGGTAATCCCTCCTCTTAATCTCAATTAAGTTTTTCACTAAGAAATTTAACATTTAAAAGTTTTAATATTTACTCATGAATTTCATTGCCTATTACAGATCATCACAGACAATGCATCAAATTATGTAGCTATAAGAAGATACTTACAAACAAGAAGGAAGCATTTATTTTGCTCTCCTTGTGCAGCACACTATGTTGACTTGATGTTGGAGGATATTGGCAAATTTCCAAAAGTGGAGCATGTTATGAAACAAGAAAAGGCAATGACTATTTTCATATACAGTCACACTCATGTCCTTCATTTGATGAGAACAATGACCAAGCAAAGAGAATTGGTTAGACCTGTAGTCACTCGTTTTGCCATAAATTTCTTAAGTTTAGAGACTATCTACAATGTTAGAGCAGAATTGAGGGAGATGTTCCACTCTCAGGCATGGAGCAATGGGAAATGGAGCAATATGTTGTTTGGACAAAGAGTGCAGAATATTGTTAACCATAGCTCCTTTTGGAATAATATTCTATTTTGTTTGAAGATAATGGAATCGCTTGTGGAGGTGTTGAGGCTGGTGCATACTGAAGAGAAGCCTGCAATGGGCTTTGTATACAAGGCCATCACAAGAGCCAAGAAAAAGATAATGGCAAATCTTAAAGATAATGAGCGACAGGCCACTCATATTTGTGGCATTATTGACAGTAGATGGATGAATCAGCCTTGTCAACCCGTGTATGCAGCTGCTTATTATCTTAACCCTACATTATATTACAATAGGCAAGAAGATGTTGAGGCTAATAGATTTATCAAGTAAGGTCTATTTGACACTATCAATACCCTATCTGCAAATCAAGATGATGCAAGCAAGGTGATTGATGAGCTAGGCCTATATAAACGTGCGGCAAGCTTGTTTGCAAATGACTTGGTTAAATTGAAGAGGAAGATAATGGCTCCTTGTAAGTCTTACAATTTTAAATCTTATTTATCTTAAATTTCTTAAACTTATGTTTTTTAATTCATTGTTATTTAACTCTTGTAGGCGAGTGGTGCGTTACTTTTTGGGCTGAAAGCTCAATTCTCTAAAAATTTGCTATCAAAGTCCTCTCCCAGACCTATAGTGCATCTCCTTACAAGCGAAACTGGAGTGCTTTTGAGAACATATGTATTACTTTACTAATTTATAGATCATTCAACAATTTAATTTATAATCAACCTTATAAAATTTGATATTTTATTGCAGCTTCACACAAAGAAGAGAAATAGATTGCATGCAAAAACATTGAACAATTTGGTATACGTTTAATATAATCAAAGTCTTTGCCTTTGACATGAAGATCATTTGACATCCCAAACATATACAGATTCCATTGTATTGAGAGAGGTTGATGAGAGTGATGAGTGGATCATTAATGCAAATGATGAGGATGACCTCGTCTATCCAGATGATAGCCTCACATGGGGTGACGTTGAGTGTGCTATGGAATCTAGTTCACGTGTTGCCCCTCCCACTAAGTAGTGCCAAAGGCAAAAGAGGCAAAGGAACATGTCTCAAGTACTTGTAGAATTAAAGAAAATTGTTTCTGATGAGGACACTGAGGAGGAGTTGCAAGGTCAGGGGGGTGGTCTTACTATATATGTTGAGGAGGATTATGATAGTTATGATGATAATTTGAACGCTGAGCCTGAAGATGATTAACGTGAGTAGTCTTGACTCTTAAACTCTTAAAAGTTATTTTACTCGATTGATTATGCTTATATATTATTTTGTTCATAAAAAATTGCATGTTTATATAATATTTCATCATAGAATTATGTTTCTACATTTTAATACTTTTTGTAGGATTATTAAATATGTAATTTTGTAGAATTATTAAATATGTAATTTTGTGCCTCATGATTTAGGCACACACTTAGGCGCCTTAGGCTCCAGGCACACCCCCTTGCACCTAAGTGTGCCTCATGCCTCTAACTACATAGGAGAAGATATACACAACATGAGGAATCCAGCAACCATACTTCTGTGCTCAAGTATACACTTTATTAAAGTTTTTGAATTGTGTAGTTCGCTATTTGGATTATGGTATTTGGACATTTAATATAATGTTTAGAAGGGCTATGTAAGTGAACCACTGGATGGGTTCTATTTTCATAAAACGCATATCTATCTTCTAGAAAAACTATATTTATATATAATATGGGAGTGAAAGTGACATCCGGGATTTTTCAAATGAATTTCAAAGAAAAATCTTGCACTATTTTGAATTTCTAAAATTTTTGATGCACCACCTTTTGAAAATTAACATGAAAAAGTGTTTTAAAAATCTAGGGTGTCGCAAGGTGTAACACCCTGGATTTTTAAGACATTTTTTTATTTATAATAATGGCATTTTAAATAAGAGCATTTGGGATCCCATGAGAAAAGTTTTATTTACCCTTTTACTAAAACATATCTTAAAAACTCCGAGTGTTATTTTTCCTTTCACAAAATGGCATACATAAAATTTAAAACATAATTAGATTTAAAGCAATACACGTATCAATCAACGTCAAATAAATCGATGCCTTTATTTTAAATCAATTAAATGTCCAAAACACAATAAGAATATGGCCCAGGGTCTATCCATCATAACATCCCATATAAATGTCCAACATATGTCCAAACATCTAAATCAAATCCAAATATAAAGTATGTAGTCCATAATAAAATCCAATTGATAATCCTATTTTAATTACTCACATCACTGTCTAAAACTATAGGAAAAATAATCTTCAATAGCTGTCACGGTTTCTCAACAGCTTTTCCTTTCCTGTTGTCGCGCTCGAGATCTAAGGCATTGCAAAACAAAACAATGCCTCAGCAAGGTATCGCTTGTGTAGGTACATAGACAATTAATGTAATAAATGAAAGAAATAGTTAACAGTACTAATAAAAAGTCTATCATTTATGAAAATAGCAGTATCATAATGTCATGTCCAAATAAATGTCAATTTATTTCATATGCTAAAACGTGCATTTCACGGAGTTAAAATATGACATAAATCGATGTAAATGAGCTTACAATAATACTAAGGGCACCCTAAGGTAATGGGTCCCACAAAATCACACTAACCTCACTAATCAGGAGTACTCATAGCCAACCTCTAAGTGTCATCACACCCAGGCATACCATCCATAACCATGCTCATCATACATGCACACATAACAAGAATATGGGCCATCATGCTGCAATGGCAACCCTCCATGGGTATCAACCACCGCCGCTCTCTATCGACACCATAACGGGAGACTTAGCATCTATCCCCATGGAAAGGCTTAGACCGGTAGTGTGGACTATCCATGTTACCAAACCCCTACTAAATGTCATCTATGGGCAGGTGTCTATCATATCACAATATCATCACATCACAATCTAGGAAGGTGGGTGGTCGGCCCTATCCCTCCTAGCATGACGCCCACCGGGCGAGAGAACCCGTCATTAAATATAAAACAAGGAAATCATATGTATATGCTAAAACTCAAGAGCACTCATAGCTCGCAATCCCCAAGACATGCCCCTCATCCTGGGGTTAGCCTATAAAAGGACCAGCTAATAAGCCTTTATTCTTATTTCCATGAAATTTTCATGCATTTTCTATATATATAATAATAAATAAGTCTTTATTTAAACATAACTAATTAACATCATGCTTATAAAAGCATTTGAAATAAGTTTATTCAATGAAAGAATTCAATTTGGAATAGTCATAATGTACTCAAAGTCGCATGAAATCCACGGCAATTAATAATTGCAATTTAAAACACAATCACACATGATGCTATATTTAAACATGATTTAAAAATTAAGACAAAGCATTAATTGTCGTCACCTACCTCAGTGCGAGACCACTAGCTTGCTAATAACTCCCTTTAACTGGTATATTCAAGTGCACCTGTACATGTCACATCACTATTTTAAAAAAATTTCTAAATAAAAAGTGGTCATTTATAAGTTTTTAAGTTAAAACTAGATCTGTGTCGTCAATACGGTCACAACACCTCTTTCGGATTGTGATTTGTACCTCTCTAACTCCTAAAAATCAAGTTTTAAGTTCAAGAGTACATGAATGGGGCCTGCCGAACCACCATAAGGTGGTCTATACTGGCAGTTCCCTTTTCGCCAGTTTAAACCAGCGCATTTCAGCGTCACGAAGACGCCTGACCTCCAAGACACTGCACAGGACGCTCGAAGTACGTCCTCGTTACCATGACGCATCGTTGCGTGCGTCATGGTCACTAGGACGCGCTTCGTCCCGACCCCACTACGATAGCCAATGGCGTCACCTCCGCACGTGCGTCTCGGAGTGCTTCCCGGCGTTAGCTCTAGGGCGCCGACCCCGGAGAAGACGACCGGATTCCGGTCGTCTCCGACGGAGCTACAGAGCTCCGTTTTGTGCGATTTTTGCGCCGTTTTTCTCAGAATTCTCTATAGGATCCATTTATGCCCTCCTTTTGCTCTGATTTTGCCAAAAACTATGGTTTTTAAATGATTTTTCCCAAGTTCTTAAAATCATCCCTAGGTACTGGTTTTTGCGTTTTCTAGAGAAACCCACTGTTGGATCACTCCCAAATTTAAACAGTTTACTCTTGGGTCTCTTGTGCACTAGTTGGATGGTGTAATTTCCAAACGAATGAGGTTTGATCCATGAAATCACGCTCCAACATAGTGTGCACAGAGTTCCCAGGAAATTCGATTTTTCCTAATTTGTAAATGCTTTTCTAATTATTTTTCTATTTAATAATTACAGAAAAATAGAGTTTTAAGGCTTACCTTGCGCCTGGCTGCGATTGCTCGTGTTGCCAAGGTTCCACTTGCCGAAAAAATCAAAGCTTTGCAGGGCTAGGGTTCTGAGTGAAAACTCAGAGAAACGCTCAAGGTAAAGCGTTTTGGCTCCTAGGAAGAATAGATATAGGGTTTTGAGTCCTAGGGGTTTTGAGTCCTAGGGGAAGAGAAACTCTTCCCCACAAGTCTCTTTCCACGTCTCTCCGGCAATTTTGCCGGACTGGTAGAGACGTGTGGAAGACGGGGGTGCCATTATCAATTTGGACCCCTGTCTAACACGTCTCTGTCAAATGACCAAATTGCCCTTTCCACTTTGATGGCTCCTAACTCCCTCGTTTGAGCTCCGTTTTTTGCGTTCTTGGTGGCGTTGGAATTGTATCGATGAGCACTTTCCAATTCTTAAGTTTTCAGGAAAAATTTCTATCTATAAATTTTTAAATTGATTTATTTAGTAATTTTCTATTTTATACTAAAAATTTAGTATATTACATCCTTCCCTCATAAAAATTTCGTCCTCGAAATTTAGCTACATACCTCTATGTAAATAACTTTGGATGAATCTTTCACATCTCCTCTTCTGTTTCCCAGGTAGCCTCCTCTAATGAATGATGCTGCCAAAGGACTTTGACCAAGGCAATGGTCTTATTTCTTAACTCCTTGACTTTTGTATCCAGGATGCGCATTGGTGTCTCCTCAAATGTCATGTCAGACTGTAGCTCTCCTAGCATCTGCTCCAATACGTGTGAGGGATCTCGCACGTATTTCCTCAGCATAAATATGTGAAATACGTCATGTACATTTGCCAGCTGTGGTGGTAAGGCTAGCTGATATGCCACAGCCCCAACTCTGCGTAAGATCTCAAAAGGTCCAATATACCTGAGGCTAACCTTTCCTTTATTTCCTAACCTCAACACCCCTTTCATGGGAGAAACCTTCAAGAATATATGCTCACCCTCAGAGAACTCTAAGTCTTTTCGCCTCTTTTCTGCATAACTTTTCTGTCGATTGTGAGCTGTCAGTAACCTCTTCTGGATGAGTTGGACTTTCTCTGCACATTCTTCCACTAACTCAAATTTCACCACGCATCTTTCTCCTACATCACTCCAACATAAGGGTGACCAACAAGGTCTGCCATAAAGTGCCTCATATGGAGCCATGCCACTAATAGCGTGATGACTATTATTATAGGCAAATTCCACCAAAGGTAAATGATCTTCCCAGCTACCCTTCCAATCCATAATACAAGCTTGTAACATATCCTCAATAGTTTGTATGGTCCTCTCGCTCTGTCTGTCTGTCTGAGGATGGAATGCTATGCTGAATTTCAGTCTCGACCCTAATGCCTCTTGCACGCTCTTCCAGTATTTTGAGGTAAATCGCGTATCTCGATCCGATATAATTGTCAAGGGAACTCCATGTAGACTGATAATCTCCTTAACATATAATTTTGCTAAGCTATCCATGGTCTGATTCTGTCTGATAGGAAGGAAATGAGCGGACTTGGTCAACCTGTCCACAACGACCCATATCATGTCGTGGCCGCTAGCAGTCCTTGGAAGACCTAGAACAAAGTCCATGGTAATATGATCCCACTTCCACTCAGGAAGGTCCAGTGTCTGAAGTAGTCCTGATGGACACTGATGCTCCTTAACCTGCTGACAGGTCAAACATCGTGCAACGCACTCACCAACATCCTTCTTCATACCATTCCACCAGAAATGCCTCTTGAGATCCTGATACATCTTCGTACCCCCAGGATGAATTGTATAAGGGGACTGATGTGCTTCTTGAAGTAACTCGCGCTTCAATTCGTCATCTGCTGGTACTACCAACCTTCCCTTAAATCTGACTCCTCCATCTGGTCCCCTCGAAAAATCTGTCTTATCTGTCAGATCCTATGTTTCCTTATCTTTGTTCTGTGCCTCTAAGATCCTGTCAAAGAACTTAGTCCGAGTCGTCAAATTGGCAATCATTGCACCCAACTTCCTACTTAGGGCATCTGCAATGGCGTTAGCCTTCCCAGGATGGTACTGTATGGTGAAGTCGAAGTCCTTGAGATACTCCATCCATCTGCACTGCCTCATGTTCAAATCACTTTGAGTAAAGAAGTACTTGAGGTTCTTATGATCAGTGAACACCTCAAATCTCTCACCATAAAGATAATGTCTCCAGGACTTCAACGCAAATACCACCGCTGCTAATTCCAAATCATGTGTTGGGTAATTTACCTCATGTGTCTTCAGCTATCTAGACACATAGGCAATTACCTTCCCATGTTGCATCAACACTGCTCCTAATCCCTTGCCCGAGGTGTCACAATAAACTACATAACCGCCTGCATCTGATGGTAAGGTTAATACCGGAGCAATAGTATGTCTCCTCTTGAGCTCTTGGAAGCTCTCCTCACAAGCCTCTGTCCATACAAATTGAGTGTCTTTCCTAGTCAGGGTGGTCAATAGTAACGCAATCTTAGAGAATCCCTCTATGAAATGACGATAGTATCCTGCCAAACCGAGAAAACTGTATGTCTCAGTCACTGTCTTGGGCCTCTCCTAGTGTAGTACTGCCTCTACCTTTGTTGAATCCACAGCCACTCCATCTTTAGATATGATGTGGCCTAAGAAATGCACCTGGTTTAGCCAAAAATCACACTTACTGAACTTGGCATACAACTAATGTCGACAAAGTGTGTCCAATACCGTGTGGTGATGCTCTCTATGTGCCTCATGACTAGGCGAATAAATCAAGATGTCATCCACGAATACAATCATGAACTTATCCAAATAAGCTCAAAAAACACGGTTCATTAGATCCATGAACACTGCAAGTGCGTTCATCAATCCAAACGGCATCACTAGGAACTCATAATGACCATAACGACTCCTAAAGGCAGTCTTCGAGATATCCTCTTCTCTAACCCTCAGCTGATGATATCCTGACCTCATATCTATCTTGGAGAACACTTGTGCCGATTGGAGCTGATCAAATAAATCATCTATGCGTGGCAAAGGGTATCGGTTCTTTATAATAACACCATTCGACAACCGATAGTCAATGCATAGTCTCAGTGATCCATCCTTTTTCTTCACGAAAAGGACTGGTGCTCCCCATGGTGATCCGCTTGGCCTAATGAAGCCCTTATCCAATAACTCTTGCAATTGTACCTGCTCTCAACTCTGCTGGAGTCATCCTGTATGGTGCCTTAAAGATAGGCGATGTACCCGGCACCAAGTCGATGGTAAAGTCAATCTCCCTACTTGGCGGCAATCCTGGTAACTCCTTAGGAAAGACATCAGCAAATTCATGGACAACATCAAACTCGTCAATCCGTGGTTGCTCCTTGTCCTCAACAATCACATATGCGAGGAATGCGTTACACCCTCGTGCATAAAATCGTGCCGCCTTCATAGCAGAAATGATGCATGTACCTGACTGATCTTTCCTACCCTGGAACACTATTTCTAGTTGCCCAGGTATAAGAAAAGTGACTCGCTTCTTTCAGCAGTCTACCATAGCCCAATAGTTGGTTAACCAATCCATCCAAAGTAAAACATTGCAGTCTACCATGTCTAGTAATATGAAGTTAGTGGCCATACTCACGCCTGATATCTCTACAGGTATTTCTCTAAGATATTATGTAGTCTCTACTATCTCTCCCACAGGTGTCATAATATTTAATCCAAATGCTAGTTTGTGTACACATACATCAAGGCAAGAAGCAAAAATACATGATATAAAAGAATGTGTAGACCCTGTATCAAAAAGAACTTTGGCATGTCGATCTGAGACTAGAAGAGTACCTTCTACGACCTAGTATGATGCTTGTGCCTGTCCTGACGTGATGGCAAATACTCGTCCCTGGCTATGTGGTGCGTTAGCTGCCTCTGCACCCATCTTGGTCTGCCTCTCTCTCTGCCCCTTAGGACAGTCCTTAATGAAATGACCGACGTCTCCACAGTTGAAACACATGTATGGTTGTCTCTGGTAAGGTGTATAGGGCTGTCTCTGTGGTTGGGGCTGCCTATGCTACTGTGGTCAGTCAAATCTCCACAGTTGAAACACCTGTATGGCTGTCTCTGGTAAGGTGTATAGGGCTATCTCTGTGGTTGGGGTTGCCTCTACTACTATGGTCGGTTGAATCTATTGCACCCTCTCCCAGGATGCCAACCCTTGCACCTATCACATCACTATTTTAAATTTTTTTTCTAAATAAAAAGTGGTCATTTATAAGTTTTTAAGTTAAAACTAGGTCTGCATCATCAATACGGTCACAACGCCTCTTTCGGATCATGATTTGGTCCTCTCTAGCTCCCAAAAATCAAGTTTTAAGTTCAAGAGTACATGAATGGGGCTTGCTGGACCACCATAAGGTGGTCTATACCGGCGGTTCCCTTTCCGCCAATTTAAACCAGTGCATTTCGGCATCACAAAGAAGCCCGACCTTCAAGACACTGCACGAGACGCGCGGAGTGCGTCCTCCCGACCCCACTGCGACAACCAATGGCGTCACCTCCACGCGCGTGTCGTCGCGCACTCGTGCGCCTCTGACGTTGTTCGACGTCATCCCCCTGCGCGTCCTGGAGTGTGTCCCGGCGTCATCTCCAAGGCGCCGACGCCGAAGAAGACGACTGGATTTCGGCGGAGCTATAGAGCTCCGTTTTGCACGATTTTTGCGACGTTTTTCTCAGAATTCTCTCTATGATCCATTTATGCCCTCCTTTTACACTAATTTTTCCAAAAAAACTATGGTTTTTAAACGATTTTTTCCAAGTTCCTAAAATCATCCCTATGTACTGGTTTTTGCGTTTTCTGGAGAAACCTAGTGTTGGATCACTCCCAAATTTAAAGGGTTTGCTCTTGGGTCTCTTGTGCAATAGTTGGACAGTGCGATTTCCAAACGGACGAGGTTTGATGCATGAAATCATGCTCCAACAGTAGCGTGCATAGAGTTTCTAGGAAATCTAATTTTTCCTAATTTTTAAATGCTTTTCTAATTATTTTTCTATGTAATGATTATGGAAAAACAGAGTTTTAAGGCTTACCTTGCGCCTAGCCGTGGTTGCTTGTATTGCCGGGGTTCCACTCTCCGAAAAAATAAAAGCTTTGCAGGGCTAGGGTTCTGAGTGAAAACTCAAAGAAACGCTCAAGGTGGAGCGTTTTGGCTCCTAGGGAAGAATAGATATAGGGTTTTGAGTCCTAAGGGAAGAGAAACTCTTCCCCACAAGTCTCTTTCCATGTCTCTCAGGCAATTTTGCTGGACTCGTAGAGACGTGTGGAAGACGGGGGTGCCATTATCAATTTGGACCCCTGTCTAACATGTCTCTATCAAATGACCAAATTGCCCTTTCCACTTTGATGGCTCCTAACTCCCTCGTTTGAGTTTCGTTTTTCGCGTTCTTGGTGGCGTTGGAATCGTATCGACGAGCACTTTCCAATTCTTAAGTTTTCAAGAAAAATTTCTATTTATAAATTGATTTATTTAGTAATTTCCTATTTTATAGTAAAAATTTAGGATATTACACAAGGATAAAGGCAGTAAACTTTGAAGCTTAAGTCTGTACCTGGAGTTGTCAAAGATCCACCTATCAAGGTGGGTGAGTGGCAAGGCACCATCACTTTGACTGTAGTGCCTTTGGACAATTATGAGGTTATCCTAAGAATGGATTTCTTCACTAAGGTTAGAGCCATCCTTATGCCACACCTTAGAATATTGAGCTTCATTGATGATAAGACCCCTTGCATGGTTCTCAGTATTAAAGGATGGAACGGGGCAAGGGAAGATGATATCTGCTTTGCAACTAATAGAGGATCCACAGTGAGTGTGGAGTCGGCATAGTTAGACTTACATCGTCTAGGTGCCATTAGGGTGCTATGGTCTAAAGGGCCCAAGGAGAAACTAGTGGTTGACAAAGGGTGTGCCACAATGGGAAAGCTCCAAGAGGAATAAGACCAAGCAGAGATGTGCAAGGAACATGGTAGCTAGTAGCTACTACACCTATGTGTAAGAGGCACAACATCGGAGGGCAGAAAAATAGGAGCACAAGATGTGTGACAACTCACAATTATGCAAAAGTACACAAGCATACAAGAGTGCACACAACATGAAGGACACAAAGAAAGTCTTAGGAGAGCAAAAGAGTGGCTAGATGCTAATGTGCAAAGGGAGGGACACATCATGGCATCTCTTGAAGTTGCAAGGCAATAGGAAATGGGCCCGATGTCAAATTTTGAGACACTAGCTAAGATGTGTAGATGAGGGCATCGACATTATTAGGTGAGGGAGAATGTCATGGACTTGCATTGCAAGGCCACGATTAAGGCATATAGGCCACATGGAAGCCCTGTTTAGCCTGTAGATGTGGCCTAAAGGACTTAGGCCCGTATTTTTGGATCTGTGGAACAAGGCCTAATTCTAGAAGGCCTCATTTGTAATAAGCTAAGCTCAGTTTAGTTAAGCACAATACATTTAGAGAGCTTTCTTTCTGAGTTCCTCTTATTGCTTTTGTGGGTGAATGAGTGTAGCCCAGCAAGTGAGAGTAGGGTTAAAAGGTTGACTTCTGCCTAGCAAAAGGAGTTGTGCACAAAGTGCCACACGAGTTTAGCAAAGGTGAAATTGTGACCGCATGACACTGTGCTATTCTTCCAACATTGATATGAGATTACTAGTTGTCCTAGTGCGTTGAATATGATCTTCTTCCTACGATAATCCAATGTTGCTCAATATGTCGCCAAACAATCCATCATATCAAGGATGATGAGGTTAGCATCCATCCTCTTACCCATGATCTATATGGGCTCACCCAGAAGGAACTCTCTAGTCTTAATTAACTCTCCCACTAGTGTCATCACATCTAACCCAAAACCCAAGACATGTATAGGCAAGTCCACACAAGATGCAAAAATAGTGAAAATGAATGAATGGTGGATCCTAAATCAAACAAAACTCTAACATTTCTATTTGTAACTAGAAAAGTACCTTCTATGATGGCATTTAAGGCATGTGCCTATCCTGACATGATGGTAAATACATGGCCCTGACTACATTGAACCATATCTGTCATGACCCCACTATTTGTATGTTTGTCCATCTGTTTGTCTATCTCCCGTCTTGTCTCTTAGGGCAATCCCTAAGGAAATGTCTAGAATCTTTGCAGCCATAGCAACATAACAATTGTCTCTGTTGTGGTTGTTGTTGGAACTGTGACCTTCTTGTACTAGATAATATTTGGCCAGGATGGTTCCTCTTACATCTAGGACATTTTCTCCACCTGAAACCTCCACCCTATCTAGTAGGTTGTTGCTACTATCCTGAGGTTCTCTATAGCTGCATCAAAGAGAAGGGCCTCTTACCCTTAATGAGGTGTCCCGAACTATTGCCATCCTACTCACTCTCCTTCCACTCTATCCTGCTCCATAATAGCCGCTATCTCAACCACTTTTGGCCATTGTATTGTTGTGTCAAACAAACCTGGTTCCTCAACATTGGACTTAGGCCATAAAACAATCAATTTGTGACCTATGAGTCAGTCATGCCAGTGCTAGGAATGAACCTCCTCAGCTGACTAAAACGGTCTCATACTGTTGAACCACGAGATTTTCCTACTTTGGGGCCAAAAACTCCATCTCATTTTCCTTCTATATATGGAGTGGAAAGTACTTATCATTAAACAAACTCTTAGAACTTTCCCAAGTAGCCATACCATTAGGAAAATGAGTCTTCTCTATAGTTTGCCACCAAAATCTAGCCTCTCATGTTAAAATATATGTCGCAATTTGTACCTACTTATTTTTAGGCACCTCCATGACCTTGAAAGCCTTGCCCACCTCAAAGATCCACTTCTCAATAGCCTTTGGTTCACCCTCACCTAAGATTGAGGGTACTATCCTTTGAAACCAATCCGGTAACTTATCAACTATGTTGGGATCCTTTCTCCAGCTGCCTTCCACTTTACTCAGTACAATCTCTATTTGAGTCTAAGCCTACTTACTAGATGCTACTACAGGCTGTGTCCAGGCTAGCTCGTTAGATGCTAATGCGGTGTGTGTGTGTGTGCGTGCGTGCGCGCGCGCCTAATAGAAACAATGTAGGCTATGCATGGGCATGTTATTGTTGAAGATGTGGGAAAATACCCTAAATGACTTGAGCTACTATCTCTACCACCTGATTCCCTTTTCCTGAAGACTTAGCAGGTGCAGTAGCAAGAGTAGTAGGAGTAAACTTAATCCTTCTTGAGGAGCCATCTATTCTAAAATCAAAGTAATTTGTGTAAGTTTTCCTTCTAACTCATTCTCTTTAGTAATACTTTATGAACTATTATGACTTTATGGGCTTGTTGGACTAACTGTGAATGGAGTAAACTAGGGTTTGATACCAACTATGATGACCTGATTTTTTTAATGTACTTTTAAATAAATCAGGATCCCTATTCTAAAATTTTCCAAAAAAAATATTTTCTTTAAGAAGATACTTTTTCAAAAACTCCAAGTGTCATAATTTTCACAAAAACTTAGATTTAACAGTGAAATAGACATCCCATTTCTACCAAAATCCAGCGAGTTTTCTCTGTTTTTTGAACATATGCTTTTAATGCATGTAATATCAACAACACATGATGATTCCACAATTATCATCAATATACTTGGAAACTCTGTCTCCACACCCATACTTGAATTCTTAGAAATTTTAAAGAAGTAACAAATTTTAACAAACAAATTTTAAAATATCACTATTTATCCAAAATCTCATCCAATCATAGTCCACATTCCATTACACTTATTCCATATGTAGATAAGTCTAAGTAATAAAGAAAGCTTAAAGTTAAATAGTTATACAGTCCAAACATAACTTATAGTTCAAGTGTTTAGAAATATACATCAATAATGCTAACTCATACTACTATAGTCTTTATCTAACTCTTTCTATTGTAAGTGTCATATACCTCTATCCAACTAAATGATGGTCCCAATTACTTCTTCGGACCTGAGATATTGTAAACACTACAATATCTTAGCAAGTTATGCTTGTATAGGTACCTAACATTATATTTAATACTTTATAAATTCAAATATGCATTATATTTCATGCAAGAATATAAAAGTAAAATCTAATGAATTTAAATAATCATTATCATATAAATAAAATGGCTAATTCAAATCATGCGAAGGGGCAAATTATTCAAATATGACATTTCCAATAACATCAAATAATTGAATATTTTCATACTATTTGCAAAATCACTCTAAAATAATGATGCACTCAAGAAGTTACAAAAGTCATATAATATTTACAAAAGTATAAAGTTTCACCACTAGGAAATTACTCACTCTCACGAGTTTTCAAGTGTATTTTAACAATCGCACCTTAGTCATGAGTACACACATCAACATCCAAGCATCATCATGCCATATCAATATAGGGAATCATTATCCTAATTCTCTCATAGTGCCATGTCACATCCACACACAAGAAAGAAACACATGGACCACTCTGCATCAGCAACTCAGACCTTGTTCATCTACGTGCTCAGCTGCCAATACCATAGTGGGGCGACTACGATCCACACCACATGGAAATATGGATCAATGCCAAGTGGGGCCTTCCCATGATATCCACACTAGAAAATGCCAATCCTTGATGTAATAGGTATTTAACCTTCAGAGAGTGTGTGGCCAACCCTACTACTCTCCTAGCACAGTATCCATGGGCAAAAGTGCCCATCTAAAACAAATCCTAAAAAACAACACGATAAATCTAGTACCTCTGTATTCAATGCGACCCATCAGTCGCTTGCTAATCATCCTTGAAATCAAATCATGGAATATTTAAATCCATACTTATTACTTGTCATCATGCTAATTTACCAAGTTCATAATTAGAATATCCATAGTGGATTAAACCAAAACTATAGACAATTTAGAGTTAAATATTTTGATGAAGTTTCGAATATCTCATCCATAAATATAATAACTCTGACTGTGACACTTCTCATAAATCAAATCAGGATTTCATCTATTTAATCTTCAAAATTTCAATTTAAGTAAAAAACATGTAATGTCAGAACACCAACCTCAAACGGCGAATCCATCTGTTTCCACAGGCTTTTCCCTTGGCTGTGGTTGTACACTAATTTCAAGTTGGTTCAACTGTGTCTAGATCTATATATTGCATAGAGTTTCTATTTTAATACACATACATAAACTTTAAGTGAATATATGATCTAACGATCTAGATTATTCCAAAATCATAAAACTATTATATCTTTAGAATTTTATCTTATATCAACATGAATTATTATAATCTTAGCCTTAGCGTCAATTGTTTTGATGAGCTAATGTAATATTTATTACTTCATATAATTTCATATTGTGCCATGGATGTCCTCTAGCTATTGATTTATAATCTAATCTTATTTATGGATCAGATATGTGTTATATGCACTATCATACTCTAAAACATGTTAGATTACTTTTTGTTGCTATTTGACGGTCATGATCAAATCAATTATGTAAAGTGGGACTACAATAGTTAAATTTATATATCTGGTCACGATCTTATGTTTAATATCTAATTAGTATTGTCAAACAATGTCATCCATCTGAATCAATGCATTTGACCTTGATCTGATGATTAATTATCATCAGATCTTCATTACATGCTTTGTTTCATTAAATCTGATGCAAATTCTACCTCTAATTCAATCATGGACAATTGATTTGACAATTCAAAGATCCTTAACCAAAGCCAAATTTTTGGCATGTTTATAATGGTTTAGATTTGACTAATTAGAAGTTTAAAGTGATTGATCAAACAACCAATAGTTAGATCAATCTATAATAGATGATCAAGATTCTTATATTGACTTTTCTCTCATCAATCTATTAATTTTAATTAGATCTAAACCGATCTAAGCTATTAAAAAAAAAAAATCTAATACTTCTATTTGTGTGAACATTCATAATTAAAGGAGATCCATTCAAAATCCTCTTACCATCGAGCCTGAAATTTGTTCAAATTTTGATGTCAGATGATCACTATCTGTGTTGTGTAACTATTCCCAAGTCAAATCATTACATTACTTGATTTATCACTTAATTGATCGAAATTTTGAAAAAATTTGGTAAAAACCTAACTTAATATTTTTGCTCCAATAGATCATCATTTCTTGCCAAATTTTTACTATTCTCGAGGGATTTTACTCCTCTTGCATCGGGGGAACAAGATGAATGGACCGGATCTTCAAAATCTAACATCTTTTTCAATGCCTACAATCACCTCCCATGTCGATTTTATGTTATTCTCTATTGTCATTTTTCATGTTTTACTCAGCCACTGGCGACCATAGTTCACGCATGCTCTCCCTATCCGACGACGCACTCTAGCTTTTCTGGTGATAGTTTCTCTTACTGTTATGTTTTAAAGAAGCAGGTGCCGTTATAAAAGCTAGGCCCTCCTATTTCAGTCAAAAATATTTTTTATACTCAAATTAAAATATAATTTACATAAACAGAATAATTAAATAATTAAGGCTATTACATAAGGCTTTGACAATGACATGAAATTTGATACTTACCAATCTAAGTAATTCCCAACATGGTGAATGGCTTAGATCTTCGATAGAGGCAAAGTAAAGGGTACTTAGAAAAATCCAAGTACTCACTTGGAGTTATCATTCCTTGTGTTTTTCTTTCGGCAGGTGATGTAATTGCTCTCTATTTTTTTTATTAATTAGCCATTAATAAATGATATAATGCTATAACTTTAACTAGGGCTATATTTATGAAGATCCAAGCCATTCAACATGTTGTCCTTAACTTAAATGGGCCTCCCAAAAATCTCATCCATTGGATGATCTTCGACATTGCTACTTTTAGTTATGACTCAAATGGATGATAAAACTTTTAACTATTTATTTTACTACTTAGAATGGATCCAAATTTTGGTACATAAAGAATGTAAGTCAAGGACAATGTTGAAAACCATTCAGATCTTGAAAAGTTTGGGTTCTCTATTAAGTTATAGACATCATGAGCATTAGTAAGGGGCTAATCATTCAGAAATGGGGTGATTATATCACTTTCTTTAAAGATAAGACAATCATATAGTGGACTCTTTTTTACCCACAATAGCAGGATAAAAGCTTCAAACTAAAAGAAGGAGAAATGCTAAGTTGGAGGTCCTAATCGTACCTCAGCTAGAAGCCCCCAAAATTTGACAGTAAGAGGGTTATCTTTGAATAATATTTGTTCATCTCATTGCTCTAAGATGGTTGAATAATTTGAGAATCTGTACTTTTTAATACGTAATATGAATTGTCAGAAATTTTGTATAACAATGGTGTAAATTCAACTCCTAGAAACGTGTTTGGTATGGTGCGTGAGGTTTTTTACCTCTCACTCAAACCGGGATCTATGAGATGGATGGGACAAAACGTTGAAAGGTGGGACCTCTTGTTGCCAAATGTAGGCGATTCTGGATAAAGTCCATTGGGTACGTTCGGACTAGGGTTCCTCCTCGAAGGAACTATGCCCTCCCAGTAAGGCATTTCCGTCAAAGAGTTAACCTTATGGAACTCTCGACATTCCGCTCATCTCCCATTATAAACAAAATGGATTATACGTTTGGGGTTCTTCTTTCTTGTTCTTTCGTGTCCAACTACAAACGTTATCATCATTAAAGGTACGTTGATGTTCAGTTACAGATTTGGACAAATAATATGCATGATTTCCCACTTCAATTCCACATAACCCCTTCTTTTGATCCCTTTTTGTAGGCCTCCAACTCGTTTATTTCGTTCTTTTGATTCATATGCCGCAGATAATTTGTTGTAGTTTTCTTCATATAATTTGATGAAAATATGATGCAGTGGTGATTATCTAGATCACAGAACATCCTTATTTGCCTTGTTTAGTTAATTATATAGAAATTAAAACATTGATATGGGAGTTCAAATTGCAGTAACAAACCTGCAAAATCAGATATAAGCTTAGAATGGATTGGATCCAGAAAGAAGTGGGAAGGCCCAATACACCAATGAGTCTTAGAAGCTACTAAACCACGGTAATTGCAGAAAAGAAAGCTGTTAACTGTTGATGCTAATACCAATCTCTGTATCTTTCGCTGTTTGTTATAGGAGAATGGGGATTTAACTGTAACAGACTGGTTTATGTTGTCATGTGCTTGATGACATTGAATGTTTCTAGAGTGATATACTCTTTGCTGATAAAATTTGAAAAATATAAGTTCTAACACTAGGAAAAGTTGGAGGAAAAAGAACAAAAAAGGCGATACGTTCGAGAGCATAATTGCAGTGATGCTTCAGTGAATTTCTTAAGAGAAGGGAGAAATATTAAAAAGAAGGAATTACAATATACAGTTCCATAAAAGGGCAGCCTCGGTGCACGAAGCTCCCTGGAAAATCAAATAATATAGCGATGGTTATCAATAATTACAATATGTTTCTTGATTTCCAAACCGTGCCTGTTTCTCTGCATGCTAAAACCATTTCACATGGAAAGCAAAAGGAATCATTCTAGAACAAATTCTCACTGTGTGTAAAACTAATCTGAGTAAAATGGAAAACCCATTTCTTCTTGTGCATCATTTTTTTAATGGTAGTGACTAGAACAAAGACTAATGATCAATCAGATCATTATATTGCACCCATGGATTCAAAAGAGCTATGCTTTGTCCCTCTTTCTTCTAGCACATCATGTAAGGTAACGTCAGCAATTAGGGAGGCTTTTAGTGGATTGTTAGTTCAACTCCACAAAGCATGGGGAGTGACTACTAGCAAACACAGCTTCAGAGCCATCTAGGATTTTTCTTATGGGGCTTTTTGGCACAGGGATAACTATCCACAGATTGGCATACTCGGGGCTTCATTGAAACCACTCAGCCTTTTGTGTTCCATCCTAGTTAAAAGAGCTTCAATAACTGTTAGAGTTATTTCACTTTCTGTCGTCATTTATGAAAGGAGAAGCATCTAAGAAACATAGTCTGCAGGCATACTTTTACTACAAAATGTTGTTAACAGTTAGAGCCTATGCTGATCTTCTAACGTACTGTCTCTGGATCACATTAAGTTCCAATCTCTGAGATTGACAGATTGACTCAGGTTTTTACTTCATCATCATCATCATCATCATCATCATCATCATCATCATCATCATCATCATCATCATCATCATTTAGGCCTTATCCTAATTAGGGGTCGGCCACATGAATCTTGTTCCTCCATTCCCCTCTATTAAGCTCATGGTTCATTTAGTCTAAAAGTTTTTAAATCTTTTCTCACCACTTTTATTGAGGTTCTTTTAGGCCTTTCCCTTGCCCTTTTGGAAACTTCGACTTGAATTGACTCACTCCATCAACCAGTGCTGTTTTTAGTCTCTGTTGGACATGTCCAAACTATCTAAGGTTAACCTCCCTCATCTTGTTAGCTAGTGGTGCTACTCTTAAGTTTCCTCTAATGTTTTCATTTCTAATTCTATCCTTTCTTGTCTTACCACTTGGTTCTTACTTATGATGGAAAATTGGAAACTATGACCTCCTGTCAGTCATGTTGATAATTCATTTCTCTTGGTTCAACATTTTGAAATCCAGTATAGTATGCTTTTGCAACCAGAAAGGCTGCTGCTAATTGACTATAAAAATGAAAGTATGTAGCAGGTATGGTCTCAAGTATCTTTAGATCAAAGCGCATCTTCTTGATTATATCTTCGATAGGCAATACCCAAGAATCTTCTAAAAATCCTACACGCTATTTTTTCTGAGGAACAAAGTGAATAGTTTGAAAGTTAACAATAAGAGTAAAAGAATTGTTTGCTTTTGGAGCCTAGGCTTGTGCCATTACAGAGATTTTGAGGCACGTCTATCTGAGATAAGAGTCCAAAAAGGAAGTGTTTGCATCAACAAACAAGAGGCTGCAGCTGCACCAGAATAAAAGAGAGCTGGTTAGACATCTTACAGGTTTTGACCATCCCTCGGTAAATGGAGGACCAATTATCTCCATGGAGGAGCAATTTCTTAGAACATTCTCAGAGGCTATTCTGATGAAAGTTTTATCGGCCTTCTGTTAAGATTTATGCTATTCTAGTTGTACTTCTTTCTTTACCAAAGAAATGAAATAAAACTTCCATGTATGTTCGCTTATTTTATGAAAGATCAATAGAACTCAACAATACCGATAAGGAGGTGTTTTGGGTCTTCTTGTCTTATAGACATTTTTGCAGGTTCCATCTTGTTGAAGTGCCCCATCTAAGTTTTTACGTCCTAAAATATAGAAGTCTGAAGTCATCCTGTGTCAGTTATCACAGTGGACCTTTGTAGTCAGACTTTGCCCCCGTTGCAGCTCCCTCCATCCCCAACGTCTACTAGCTCAAAAGAGACAGTATTAGCAATTTTGCTTGTAATCATGGCTACCACCAAGGTGTATATAATCTATTACTCCATGCATGGACATGTGGTAACAATGGCTCGGGAAATACACCATGGAGCCAATTCTGTTCAAGGTGTAGAGGCTAAGCTCTGGCAAGTAGCTGAGACACTTCCTGAGCGAGTATTGGAGAAAATGAAAGCTCCTCCAAAGGAGAATGACATTCCTGTTATCAGGCCTGAGCAACTAATGGAGGCTGATGGTTTTATCTTTGGCTCTCCTTCCCGATTTGGCATGATTTCCGCCCAATTGAAGGCCTTCTTTGATGCCACCCACAACCTCTGGGCATCGCAATGCCTTGCTGGTAAACCTGCTGGCATCTTCTGGAGCACTGGTTTCCATGGAGGTGGCCAAGAACTCTCTGCATTAACTACCATAACACAATTGGCACATCATGGCATCCTATTTGTCCCTCTTGGGTACACCTTTGGGAATGGCATGTTTCAAATTGATGAAGTGAAGGGAGGTTCTGCATACGGAGCAGGAACTTATGCAGGAGATGGATCTCGGCAACCCACAGAACTGGAGCTACAACAAGCATTTTACCATGGGAAATATGTGGCTGAAATAGCTAAGAAGCTGAAAGCTCAACCTCCAACACCGTGATCTATACAATCATTCAGGTAACCCTTTTGTCATTCAATGTTTCAATCTAAGATAAAGTTGGCAAATGTATGCATTTCATAAGGTTTTTCCACCTGAAAATAGAAAGAAAATTTGTGTACTAATATGGATGTTGTGCATACTACACTTCAAACTGACAGTTAAGTGTTCTAAAGGACCTGTGATCCCTTATTACAGAACAATACATGATTCATCAGTTACTGAGTACAATTTTCCTAGCATTGATTTTATTTCATTTATTATATGGTTAGCAATCCTGGCCAAGCAGGTAAAAGTACACGTGCTGATGAAGCTACATGTTAGTGATCCTAACTGTTTTTTCTGTGACCAGATTCTAGATCGCTGATATACCAAAATCTTCTTTAGATGATCCTAGTTCTTAGCCTTCTAGAGCAGTGGTGCAAAGGCGCCTTTCTTGTATTAAATCACAGGAAAGAGACGAAAAAGAAACTAAAAAGAAAGAAAATCTTAACCTTTGGATTCAACCACCGTTGTCTTTTACCGTATATATAGTAAGTGTTTAAGTTCATCTGTGGAGAAGTTTTGATAATTATAGTTATAAGGTTCGTGGTATCAAAAAGGGGGGGAAATTTTGCTGAATGTTAATTTTTTGGGATAATATGCAGAAATGCGGTTTGATAGGGATGAGAACTCAGTTGAAGTTGGTGAAATTGGCCGTGTTTTCTTTTAAGTTTTAGGCAGTGCTCTATGAATGGAATATTCTGTCCAACTCTTTTCATGCCAAAAAGAAGATTGCACCGCCTAATGCGGGCTGGACATTGCCCATTCTGCATTATGCGGCCGCATTGTAACATTATGCTGTGCATTTTGCCACCATAATTGGATCATCAGATACAGGTGGTCTTGGTGCAGGGCCCGTCTAAAAGGCGCCTCACAAGTTAGACCATCTCCACAATCAAACGTGTGGGCCTCCACATACTTTACACTCATAGACAGTGACCCAAAGCAAACTACGGTGAAGGTTGGATCGATCTTAAAGGAGCCATTAAAGAGGGTTTAATATATTACTTTTTGCAAGCCATGTTCCGAAAACATTTACTTCGATGGTCTTACCACTGACATTTGTGAGCAGTTCTCAATATTATCCATTTTAGAATTCAAAATAGTCCAAAAGAAAACAGTGGCAAGATCATCCACCACCATGATTCTTGGGGCACGGCTATCTACGCAACTGTTAAGATGGTCTAGGTATTTGAATCATTGAAAGAGCCGGCCCATGTTTTTCTACGTAAAGGATGTGCACCTATCACAAGCAGCAACCACCTTGACTTGGTTTGTTTCTAATTGAAGGGGATTACTCGGCGTGGGATTTCAATGGCATTAAGATAGCTTAAGAGAGCGAAGCTGGCAAAGGTTGGTAGAATTGAAAGGAAGGCCTGTTAATTCTTCTATTATTTCCTTTTCTTTCTTGCGACTAATGATATGCTAAAAGAGTAGAAAAGCTGTAGAACCAGGTATTCTCTCTTCATGTCTTCGTTGTTCTCGTATTGCTTCTCTTTTTTCGTCTTCCACTGGAACAGACTATTACCAAAAATGGGTCGATCAAATACGGACAAACCCTCGTTTCAGCCAGCGATACCTTCGAAGCTTCTTCCAACCCCTCTTGGCCAACTATACCTACGTCGGAATATGGTATCGAAGAACTAACAAAAAGGCTGTATGGGTGGCCAACGGAGAGTGTGGGTGGCCAACAGAGAAAAGCCAGTAAAGGTTAACGGCCGAGTTAAATCTTTAGGAGTTCTTTCCATCCGAAACGACGGAAATGCTGTAGTTGTTGAAGGAGCAAGGAACATCACCCTTTTGTCAACTAGCATTTCAACTCCATCTGGTAACATAACTGCCCAGCTCATGAATTCAGCAAAGCTTGTCTTGCTAGATGGAGATTCCACGATTCTATGGCAGAATTTCGCTCGTCCTACTGATAAACTCCTCGCGGGTATGAAGCTTGGCATAATTCTCAAAACGGGAGAGACAACAGTTCTTCCATCATGGGTATAACTGATAGTTATCCTGCCCCAGGAAGTTTCTCATTTGGCATCGATCCTCAAGGACAAACAGTTCTTCATTTGGTGAGGATTGGTTCCGGATTGGAGAACCATCTCTTGGAATGGCAGCGAATTTAATCCTATGTGGAAAAACCTTAATAGGAAGATTCCCAGATACGGTGTCATCAGCAACGAAGAGGAAGTGTTCTTGGAATGGATCCATGTCAAATTTGTATCGCCTATGCCACACGCTGCTATTAATTTCAGCTGCTTTGGTAGCCAACAGATCAGCAGCTATCTCCCCCTTTGGAAAGGAATGGAATAGAGAATGATGTTTGCCACAACCGTGTAGTGGACTCTGATGCTGGACTTGCCAATGTGAGCTGATTAAGGTCACCTATCACCCACATGGTGGCTCGCACTCTTTTGGTGATCCACGCCCCTCATATTCTAGCCACATATTAGATGGACTGTGCACCAAAGAGCATCTACTTTGGATGATTCTATGGTTCTAAATTCCTGACTGAAGCTGAAAATGACACAAGAAGTCTGAGAGAAAAGTAAAAGAAAGACTGTAGCCCATGGGAGAATTTAGATCGTGCAATAGAAAGATCCTCTGAACATATCATATTAAGAGATTTACTTAAAATGCCTTGAATCAAAGATGGCTTGGCTGCATATTGCGCACTTGGTATGGGTAAAATGCAAGTACACGCTTAGATTTATCATTCCTCGTGATGCTTATCTATGGCCAATTGAGAAGGATTGTATGGTAGACTTTATTGTATTTTGTCAGATTATTCTTTTTCTTACAAGCAAAAAATTATAAAGCAAAAATCACTCACACATACTCCTAAATCTGATCCCCATTCAAAGGGAAAAGCACAACTCAAACTTGTAACCAAGTGTATTCACAAGAGATGCTTTTGTTATCTGTGACCAACTACGCTAGACATTTGTTGGCTTGTCAAATTATTCCTTACTAAGTATCCAACTAGCAAGATTTCTTTTAAATGATCAATTAGCAAGATTATATAATTTGGTTTATGCCATTATGTCAAGTTAACTCTTTGTAATCAATGATATAATGTCGGGCAATTACACACACCAGATTATATTGGCCTTGTTAAGTCAGGCCTTAAATCATGAACAATTGTGAATAATCAATAGAAAAGATCAAGAGTCCCAGTAAGCAAACAAGCTTAAGAGGAGAGGAAGTATACATGCTCCTTTTTTCATATAAGGAAAACCTTTCCCAACATTAGGAATGATACAAATAGGCTAGAACTCAAATGTCATATGCCCATTGAATGATGTAGCCTATTTTTTAAGGTAGAAATTATGACCATCCATTTTTAATTTCAAGCATCCAAAACAAGTGGTTGGGATCATCCAAGCATATTGATTTATTAGGGCTTACTTATTTTTGGCATTTTAAACATGGTGATCTACCAAAACAAGTTCTATCTTGTATGAAAAATGGGATGTCTACACCTCCTCTCTCCTCTTGGGTATGTACACTTACCGAGACTCAAATATTAAACAAGTCTTTGCCAATTTGTGAAAAATCCTACAAATCATCTATCCTCAAGTAACTTACAAAGGAAATAACTCATGAACTCTCACTAGCACACACTCCCAAATTTGATGACTGGCCAAAGGGGAAAGTGACAACTTGACCCTAACCAAGAGTACTTCAAGGGAGATGCTAAGTTGTCTATGATTAACTGTGTTGGACATTTTTTGGTGCAACTATGTATAGTTTGAGTTTCAACAGCTGTACTTAAGTCTCTAACTTTGTGGTTTCTATATTCTTCTTTCATTGAATATTTTGGTTTTTTATGTAGAAAATAATGGAGGGTGTTGCCACTACTATGGTAGCAATAGAATCCCACACCCTTTGAGCATTGAACCAAGTTGTGGGATCTAGCTTACCATAGCTTCCACTGCAACACCAATACGGGGCAACTTCACTTCCATGTCCTTACGTGATGGCTCGGGTTTTTCAAATTTCTTTTTAGAATTAGTTTCAAAAGGCCGGATCCCTATTTTAAAATTCCTTTAAGAAAATGAACAGCAAAAATAATTTTGTTTGAAAAGACTTTTTTAGAAAACCTCGAGTGTCTTCTTATTGGTGAAAACATATTTATGAATTCTAAAACCAACACTTTTACATTAAAAAAATTAACAAGTCAAAGGTTATCATTTTTTAAAATTCTATCCAGTTATAGCCCATAGTCTAATATTTGTTAAAAATATTTATACATGTCTAAACTAACCATCACATTTACATAACCACTTAGTCATTTCACAATATTATAAAATGAATAGAAATATCAAATGCAAATCTACATTGCCAATATCCTCACTAATCACTCATGGGGTCTTGTCTCAACTCGCTTGCTTTCTCTTCTTCGCGTTATCTATGGAGTTGGTAAGGTGAGTATAAGAAAATATACTCAGTAGGTAAAACTAAGATCACAAACATTAAATCAACATAAATCCATACCCATGTACTCACGCACAATATGAAACATCCTTAAGTATTATCCCCAAGGTTTTTAACATAATGTCGCAATGGATCATTTGCATACCTTTCAAACACCCCATCAAAGATTTTGGTTTAGCCAAGTATAACATAAATGTAAGAATAATATAATATGTCGATATCAAAAGAATTCTAATCAAACATGTGCATAAAATCGATGATAAGATAGTTAAGCACTGAAATATAAATTTAAATCACATATAGGAAAATCCTTGTCCATTTTTGTCAAGCATATCAATTCTTAACACGCAAATATAAATGTATTAACTCTCAAATCATCCAAGGCATTATCATGCATAGTAGATCAGGGTATTTATGACTATCATGCATATGGTGCCTCAAAAATCAACCTGTGACAATTGTCTTATAATAGGACACCACAATACTACAAGAACTATCTAATCATGGAACACTACAGTGAAAAGAACGCATTGATCACTATGCTACAACAACTATCCAATAGTGGGACACCACATGCTCAAATGCTAGCACCAAATGCATGAGACTTATCACTATCTCACATAGGAGGAGAACAAATATCACAATGTAGCCTTCTCGTGATGCCACACCCGAAATTTAGCCACCTGGTCTTGGTGTGGAAATATCAGCTTTTGGAAAGTAAGTGGCCAACCCTACAACCCTCCTATCATAGTGTCTATTAAGCCAAAGTACCTGTATAAAAACAAATTCTCACCCAATCAATGCATAAAAATCTAGGTACAAGTGTACCCTCTACAACATATTAGTCAATTACTTATCACATAATCAAATTTTGATCATGGTTTAAAGTACAAAATTTTCATTTAAATACGAATGAGGCGTCAAATAAAAATAATGCATAAGATTTAGTTAGAAAATCAACCCATGATATGCTTTTTACCATTTCAAGTATAATCATAAAATCCCTTTATTTTTACAAAATAAAAATAAAAAATCTAACAAAGTTTCCTCTATTTATAGGACAGTACACATTTAATGCATGTAACGTCGTTCATTTGATAATTATAGTTTCATATATAAACAAGAATGGAGACTTTGTCTCCTAACAATCTCATCCACAAATACTTTAAGAATTTTCACATAATTTAACTTATAAGGATGTTATTTTTTTAGCCTCAAATAAAGTCATCAACTACAATTTAAATGTTGTAAGTATATATATTTAACAAAATAATGCATAACTACAATTAATATGAAAACTTAGCAACCTTTGAATTACCCACCTCAATCTAACTGTTCAGATTTACTAAGATCAATTGCGAATTTAGTTTGGAGGTTGATCAACTATTAAGAATGACCAATCAAAGCTTTTATTATCAACTTAGTGTCAATTTAAGAAATATGGAATAAATGTTGTAGCTTAGTCTCTTAATCGTAGATTTGTATATTAAGATCCTAATTTAAATGGTCGAATCCTCCCTAATTTGCCATTCAACCTCAAGTTAGATATAACTGGGTGTTGGAAAAAATTAATTTTACGTATCAATGGTTATATTTGATCTTCTATGCTTACATCACATGAATCTAAAAGCTGGAGCAATAGGAGTTACAAATTAATGGTTTGATAAGATTTTATATGCTTAACAAGCTTTTCACTTATTATTCTTAACCTAGATTGTGTTTAACATGCAATTCATGTTATTAGATTTATAGACTATCATCTGATCATAATTTCAACGATCAAAATTATAGATCTAAGGCTTTCACTAGTTTATCATGTTTAGATAGAAATATTCAATAGTCGAATGATCTCCAATTAAACTTTCGTTAACACGAGTGTGTAAATTAGGTAACAAGGATTCAAAAAATATAATTTTTTCTTTTTCTTTTTGTCACTAGAATTTGATTGTAGTCTGATGCCAGAAAGGGGAAAAACTCGATAGAGGCACTGGTCAAGTTTTATTGGAAAACAGTTTTTTTCCCATTGATTTTCATAGCAAATTAGGTCAGATGCCAAGTCTACCCCAACTGTGATTGCCCGAGTTGATGGATTCTCAATCAGTTGCCTTGGCCAACGATAATCAGGCGCATGCAATGGCTAGCCATGAAAATAGTCAGCTTATAGTAGATGATGGGCATGCATGCAAGACAGAGAGAAAATATTAGAGGTGGGTTTTCTACTCTATGCCAGTAGCAGTCGCCAATGCTGATGTAAGCGTCGACGAATGCAAAGAGGGATGTAGAGGAAGAGAGATACAACAAAAGAAAGAAAGAGATACAGGAGAGAGAGAGAGAGAGAGAGAGAGAGAGAGAGAGAGAGAGAGAGAGAGAGAGAGAGAGAGAGAGAGAGAGAGAGAGAGAGAGAGAGAGAGAGAGAGAGAGAGAGAGAGAGAGAGAGAGAGAGAGAGAGAGAGGCAATGCATTTCCTCCTTTGGCTTTCTCTTGACCATCATGTGGGGCTCATTTGTTGTGAGGAGGGTACCATTATCAATAAAATTTTGAATTTTTATATCCTCGATCTCCTTTTCACATAAAATTAGTATTGTTGGAAAGCTCTTGTCGTATACATTCTGAATTTTGAGGTTTCAAAGTCTAATTTGGAGTTTTCAGTGAATTTATCTCTACAAATTTTATTTCAATGAAATTTGATTATGTACTCCAACTTTGAATTAAAACAATGATGAAATGTAGGGTTGTTACACCTTAATTGCTCATCATGTCTTGTTGTCAACATCAATGCAGAAACTCAAATGTTCATTATACAACTAAAGCGTTTCATGTTCGCCAACAATCTCTAGAACAATGGTTTACACTTGAAGCACAGCCTACCATTTCATGTAAAGACTAACAATATTATCTTGGCATTCAACTTCTCAGCTCTCTTAAGCCAATGTTTGCAGTAAGTACATTCAAGATAGGCATCACCTTGTTTCAAATTGGAAGAATGTCATAGCTACACTCCTACAGGCTCTTCAATAAATTCACTCTCAATCGAACAATGTGATACCTATGCAAGTAGCGACAAGATAGCTATGATTAAATGGGATCCTCCACTCGAGCCAATTTGAAACTCATTGGAGGATTGCAATGCTTGGCCAGGTTCGACGTGCATCTCAGTAAGGGAAAGTTTGGTTCTAAAAGATGCATTTGCAATTCAAAATTTTAGTAAATCCACCAACTATGAAATGTTCTCGATGTGAGTTACTAGTTGAACTAGATACACTCAAAATGCCATTAATTTATATTGCTCATCATGTCAAATGTGGGGAGACCTTTTTCTCTTTCAAAAGATAACTCTATCATAGGACCACCACTAAATATTTTTCATTCCTCTAAAATACAATGGATGGCTATTATAGTAAATTCAGAAATGAGTCCTTCCAAGAATAATCGACCATATTCAAAAGACTTATCCTTTTCTCCTCTCCATGCCTCTAGCCCATCATCTAATATGGTCCATCCTTATATTAAGAAATCTACCTGAGATAAGGATCGATCAGATAAGGATCAATCAGATAGGGTCCAATCAAGATAAGGATTATCAAATAAGGATTACCAGATAAGGATTATCAAACTTATCAGATAAAGATCAAATTAATATAGAAAAGATCAAGTTTTTCTCTGAACTCCTATAAATTGAGCTAGAGACAGTGTTGAGAGCACTCCTTGTAATTGCCTCCTCATAGTGAAAATCATATTCCCCCTCTTTTTGTGGATGTAGGCCAATTGGTTAAACCATGTAAATCTATTATGTTGTGTGTGTTTGTGATGATGTTTTAATTTTAGTTTCTAGATAACAAGTGGTATCAAAGCTGGAGGATTACTGGAAGAGAGCCAAAGGTACGCCAAAGTAAGAAACCAAAAGACCAAAATCCATATCAAGGCTTCCCCCTTCCCTTGAGTACAGACTAAGACACGGGCTTAGTTTAGGGTCTATCCAGTAAAGGAAGCGACCCAGTCTAGTTCAAAACCAAGCTGAGGAAGAGGCCTAGATCCAGCTCAGACCTAGCCCGAGGAAGTGTCCCAGATCCAAATTTAGACCCAGGCTAGGAGTAGCCTAGTTCAATTCAGACCTAGGCCAAAGTGAGACCCAGATCTATAGCCGAGGAAATGACTTAGAATAGATCCAGACTAGTTGTAGCCCAAGTCCACATCTAGCCTAGGTTATCAAGCCCAAATAAGAGAATGCCTAGATTGGAGAACCTTTTTCAAATGGTAACTAGACAAGCAACAAGTACGATCTTGGAAGGCAAATTGAGGGTCAAAAATAGATATTTTGAATAGCGAAGACAGTTTTTTGTGGGTTGCTACATGGAAGAGAAAAGAGAAACCAACAGGTTAGGGTTTCATCCTTATACTTTTATACTAAGTATTCAAAATTGCTGGTCTTATTTTGATAAGGTCACCCCCTAATGCTAGAAATAAACTAGATCACTGCTAATAGTGACACCACTTGACAGCTTAAATTAATACCCCACAAAATTACAAGGATGCCCCCTTTATACCTAATTAACACCCCCCAAACTCAAAATTTTAAGTGCCTCTCATATTTGACAATGACACCACTCTTAAGATTTTTAACAATTATGGACTCAACTATGCACTTTATTTTTCATGGTTTGACTTAGAAAAGATAAAAATAAACTCTAAAAAGGCATGGAGGACTTCGATTTAGAAAATATTATGGCTGGAACTATGATAAATGCCACTAGTTATACCATGTGGAGACCTAGGATAGAAGATCTTTTATACTGTAAAGATCTCCATGACTCATTAGATGATTAGGGAAAAAGACTTGAGGGAGTCTCAAAAAAAGAATGAATAAAAATGAATAAGAAAATTATAGACTAGATCAGGCAACGGTTAACCTAGCATATTTCACCATGTAGCCTAAGAAGAAAATGCTTACATTCTCTAGAAAAAGTTAGAGAATATATATAAAGCCAAGACCACTATAAACAAAGCCTTGCTAATGAAAAGGCTTGTAAATCTCAAACTAAGGTGTGGAATGATTGTGGTTGAATATACTAGTAAATTTTAGAATCTAGTAAATCAACTAGGATCAGTAGCACTACAACTCCAGAAGGAAATTTAACCATGGCTATAGTCAAGGATGCTTATTCAATGAGGAGACCAAAAGAAAAGAAGCTAGCATAGACCAATTACATGCCTTGGTAATAAAAAGTAAGCATAACAAGAGAGACAAGCACAGGGGGAGGAGTAGGAGCAAACAGAGGGGGAGATCGCAAACTTATGACAAATCAAAGAGTCAATAGAGAGGGCAATTCAAGTGCTTCCACTGCTACATTCCAAGCTATATGAAGAAGGATAGTCAAAAAGTCAAGAGGGAGATGGGACAAGGCAAACTAAAGGAGGCAATGGTGAAACTATCATTACCATTACTTAGGACATAGCAGTGCTCATTACTAAGTAGGAATTGTTCCTGCATGTGGCCAAGAGTGAAGCAAAGTGAGTGATAGACATAGCAACTTCCTATCATGCCACTCCACATAAGGACTTCTTCACCACCTAAAAAGAAGGAACTTTAGCTCTGTAAAGATGGGAAATAACATTTCCTCAAGAATAATTGGGATAGGCGATATGCAAATAAAAACAAACATTGGCTGCATAGTGGTGCTAAAGGAGGTATGGCACATACTAGAACTCAGGCTGAACCTGATCTCAATCTCAGCTCTTAACAAGTAAGGCTACTCTAACTACTTTGGCAACAGCACCTGGAAATTAATGAAAGGCATGATGATTATAGCAAAAGGGCATATATGTAACACACTATACAAGACCCACACAAGAATATCCATAGACAGCCTTATCACAGTAGAGGATGAAGCATCACCAAAACTTTAACACAAAAGACTTAGTTACATAGGAGAGAAAGGATTGTTCACACTTGGTTCACACATGTAAAGAAGCAGCTCATCAATATAGCCAAAGGTATATATCTTAATTTGTGTAATTATTGTTTGTTTGGCAAGAAACACATAGTTGCTTTCTCTTCTTCTAGTAATAAAAGAAAAGAACTTTTGAGTTTGGTGTACTCGGATGCATGTGGTCCCATGGAAGTAGAGTCACTAGGAGGGAACAAATATTTTGTAGTCTTTATAGATAATGCATCTAGGAGGGTATGAGTATATTTTATAAAGAATAAAGACTAGGTATTATAATGCTTTAAGAGATTTCATGCGATGGTAGAACAACAAATTAGAAAGAAATTGAAATGTCTTCGAATAGACAATGGAGTAGAATACAGCTCAGAGGAGTTCAGAGCATACTACACAATATGCAACATTTGATAAGAAAAAACAATCTCATGTACCCTATAGCACAATGGAGTAGCAGAAAGAATGAACCGAACCATTGTTGAGAGAGTAAGATGCATACTTAGTATGGCTAAGCTACCTAAGCCATTCTGGGTGAAGCTGTGAGAACTGCCTACTATCTGATCAATAGATCACCATCAACACCACTAGATATTAAAGTCCTAGAATAAAAGTGGACAGGCAAGAAGGTGACCTATTTGCACTTGAGAATATTCGGGTGTAAAGCTTTTGCACGTGTATCGAAGGAGATGAGATAGAAACTAGACTTGAAGTCTACTCCTTATATCTTCATCGGTTACGGAGATGAAGAACTCGGATACAGATTGTGGGACGCTAAAGTGAGAAGGATCATTTGAAGTAGAAATGTAGTGTTTTAGGAGAATTGGTTCCATGAAGTATTAAGAAAGACTAATAAAGAAGATGTTAGTGCTCCAAATATAGTACCTGATCTTGTACCCATACAGGTTGACTCGGAAGCTGTGTTAGATGATGAAGAAGAGGCAAAAGAACTTGAGTATGGGAAGCATCAACCCCTTGCACTAAAGGATGTAGGAACATCAGATCTTGGATCAACTTCTCAGCCAAAAGTGGAGCCACAACCAAACATGTCAACAAGTGGTTGTACTTTGAATCCATCACAAAAACATCTAAAATCATAATCTAAGAGAATATTAGCTCACTAAAGAAAAATCAAACATACTTCCCAAGGGAAAAGGAGCACTGAAGAATAAGGGACTCTTCAAGTTGAAAAGAGGCAGCAACGGAGAACCAATCAAGTACAAATGGGTGTAAGCGATGTAAGAGAATATTAGCTCACTAAAGAAAAATCAAACATACTTCCCAAGGGAAAAGGAGCACTGAAGAATAAGGGGCTCTTCAAGTTGAAAAGAGGCAGCAATGGAGAACCAATCAAGTACAAATGGGTGTAAGCGATGTAAGAGAATATTAGCTCATTAAAGAAAAATCAAACATACATCCCAAGGGAAAAGGAGCACTGAAGAATAAGGGGGTCTTCAAGTTGAAAAGAGGCAGCAATAGAGAACCAATCAAGTACAAGTGTGATTGGTTGTCAAAGGCTTTGAGTAGATAAAAGGAATTGACTTTGCTGAGATCTTCTCACCGGTAGTGAAGATGACATCAATCCAATTCATACTTGGACTAGTGGTGAGACAAAACTTGAAGCTTGAGTAGATAAATGTAAAGATAGCTTTTTTACATGGAGATTTTGAAGAAGAGATATACATGGAACAACTAGAGAGTTTTGAAGTTGAAGGGAAGAAGCAATTAGTGTACAAGTTAAAGAAAAGTCTATATGGTCTTAAGTAAGCGCCAAGGCAGTGGTATAAGAAGTTTTACTCATTCATGACGAGTCAAGGTTTCAAAAGGATAGCTGCAGATCAGTGTGTGTATGTGCAAAGACTACATAAGGGTAAATTAGTCATTCTCCTACTTTATATAAATGATATGCTAATAGTTGGTCAAGATACAACTATGATTAACAGATTGAAGAGGGAGCTATCTAAGTCTTTTGACATGAAGGACTTAAGAGTAGCTCAGCATATTTTGGGGATGAAGATTACATGTAACAGGAAGGCAAGAAAGTTGTGGCTTTCACAAGAAAAGTAAGTTGAACAAGTAATTAACCGGTTCAACATAGAGATTGTCAAGCCAATCAATACTCTACTTAGCAATCATTTCAAACTGAGAAAACAAACATTCCGTCAACAACACAGGAGATGGATAGAATAGACGTGATTCCTTACTCATCAGTAATTGGAAATCTAATATATGTGATGGTATGAACAAGGCCAAATATTGCTTATGCAGTAAATGTTGTGAGCAGGTTTCTATCTAACTCAGGCAAAGATCATTGGAAAACTGTAAAGTGGATACTAGGGTATAGGAAGGGTACATCTAAGTTGTGCATGTGTTTTGAAAGTATAGAGAAAATTCTGGAAGGATTCACATATGCTAATATGGCAGGAGATCTTGATGAAATAAAGTCAACATCATGGTTTCTTTTCACTTTTATAAGGAGAGCTATATCTTGGAAGTCCAAATTGCAGAAATGTGTGGCTCTATTGACAACAAAAGTTGAGTATATTTTGTAACTCGGACAAGCAAGGAAATGTTGTGGAATAAACATTTTCCCTAGGAACTCAATTTTATGCTAGAATAGTATAAGATACATTGTGAGAATCAAAGTGCTCTAAACTTGAGCAAAAACTCAATGAATAATACATCGCAAAGCACATTGATATACAGTGTCACTAAATATGGGAGGTGATAGAAGAACAAATATTAAAACTAGAAAAGATTCACAATGATGAAAATCCTGTGAGCATGTTAACAAAGGTGGTAACATATGAGAAACTTGTGCTATGTAGAATCATAGCAAGCATTGACTCAAACTAGCAAAGTATGGTCAGGGAATGGAGGGAGAGAATTGATATGGTCCATTCTCATATTAAGAAACCCACCACAAATAAGGATTAATCATATAAGGGTCAATCAAGATTAGGATTATCAGATAAGGATTAATAAACTTATCATATAAGGATTATCAAACTTAAAAGATAAAGATCATCATATAAAGATCAAATTAATGTAGAAAAGATCAAGTTGTTCTCTGAACTCCTATAAATTGGAGCCAGAGATAGTGTTGATAGTATCCCTTGTAATTGCCTCATCATAGTGAAAATCGCATTCCTCCTCTTTCTGTGCATGTAAGCCAAATTGGTTGAACCACGTAAATTTATTGTGTTGTGTGCATTTGTGATGATGTTTTAATTTTAGTTTTTGCATAACATCATCGCCTAATTGCCCTTCACCGACCTATTCCACTCTACATTCTTCTTCACGTAGTTCTTCTTCCACTGATCCTCAACCACAACTTCCTAATCCTTTAAGTATTAATCTTGTGGTTGATCTTAAGACTTTATTTCCTCCTTCCCTTAAGTGCCTGCTACTGTTGACCATACCCAAATCATATAATTGAGATCAAGCACAATGGTTAGGCCGGGCTCCAAGGCATATACAGTCTCACTAGACCTTCACAATCTTGAGATAGCATGAGACATTCGCAAAAATTATTAAGCATGAACATTGGAGACAAGCAATTTATCCTAAATTCACAGCCCTTCTTCAAAATGCTGCTTGGCACTTAGTTCCATATTAGCCACACATGAACCTCAATGGTTCTAAGTGGATCTTCAAAGTTAAAAGGTCATCAGATGGTTCCATAAAATGGGACAAAGCTTGCCTTTTCACTAAAGGATACACTCAGCAAGAGGGTATTGACTATAATGATACTTTCAGTCTTGTAGTCAAACATATACAACCATAAGAGCCATTCTCTCTACTTCCAAAGTATGGAATTTATGTCAATTAGATATTTGTAACTCATTTCTGGTGATATATAGGAATGGGTTTACATGGCTCAACCGCAATATTTTACTCACCCTAAGCTTGGTTTCAAAAGTTGAGCTTTTTGTTTACCAGACTTGGATTTAATGACTCTAAAACAAATTCTTCCTTATTCATTTTTTGTAGGAATGGGATTGTCATCTATTTCTTAGTTTATATTGACGATATTATTGTACAAGAAATGGTTCACAGGTTGTTGACCATATTATGGAGCTCCTTCAACAAAATCTAGGTGGTAAAGACATGGGCCCTCCTCACTATTTTCTTGGTATTGAATCTATCTACCCTAAAAAGGGTCTTTTACTATCTCATAAGAAATAGATTGAAGACTTACTAGTTCAGCTCGCATGAAAGATGCGACACATGTTCAAATGCCTATGTCTACTTCTAACAATATGTCCAAGTTATCTAGTGAACCACTTGCATATTCACAATTGTAGTAGAGCACTTTTTGTGTTCTCCATTATGTCACTTCACCAGGCTAGTAATTTGTAGTAAACAAAATATGTCAATTGCTTCATGGGCCGACATGTGAGCATTGGCAAGCTGGTAAACGCATTCTGTGATATCTCAAGCCTATGCTTACCCACGACCTTCTTATCTCTCCATCTACAACATATGATTTACAAGCTTTGAGTGATGTAGATCGGGCTGGTTGCATATATGGTCATAGATCTATAGGTGGCTATACTATTTTCATGGGCTCTAATATTAGTTCTTAGTCTGCTATGAAATAAGCTAACATTGCTCAATCATCCACTGAATCTAAATACAGAGCAATTACCAACTACCACTTCTAAGCTCATTTGGTTATGGTCTATTTTACGTGAGCTAGGAATCTGAGGGTTCATCATCTCCAATATAGCAATGGAATGACAATGTAGGTGCAACTTATCTCATTGTTACCCACTTGTTTCATGTCTGTGCTAAACATATGAGGTAGATATTCATTTTGTACAAGATTAGGTCGTGAAAAAGCTTTCGAGTTATATTTATATCTACAATGGATTAGATAGCTGACTTGATGCCCAAAACGACCGCAAGTGCACGGGCTATTGTAGTATAGCTATGCAAATACGGGTCGATCCCACGAGGACTTGATTTAAAATAATGGAGTTTTAAATAAAATTCAACTAAAAGAATAAAAACACAAAATATACTAGAAATAAACTAAAATCTAGATGTATTCAATTATTCCAATGTTCACAAATATTTATTCCAAGGAAAACAGAAAATAAAACTAAAATGCGTCCTGGATAAGCATGTCCTTGGATTGCACTGTCTCTGGATTAATCTATCCTTGAATAGTCTGTCCTAAATTGCACTGTCTCTGGATTAGTCTATCCTTGAATAGTCTGTCCTGGATTGCACTGTCCCTGAATAGTCAGAATAAAAATAAGGTAAAACCAGAATAGCACATGGACACAATTGGAATTAAATCGGGGACAGAGATAGAATTAGTTTGGGGACACAGTTGGTATTAGATAGGGGACCCAATTGGTATTTTTGAAATCTGTAAGGGGACACAGATGTAATTCCTTTTGGGGACACAGATGGAATTCTTTTAGGGACACAAATGGTATTTTCGAAATCTGTAAGGGGACACAGATGTAATTCCTGAGATCTGCCAGGGGCAAATCCGGAATTTCGGGGGTCTCTGGTTTTTCACGAAAAAACCAGGAAAAAACGATGAAAACCTGAGAAGGGGAAGAAGGAAGAAGGAGAGAAGAGGAAGAAGAGAAGGAAGAGAGGAAGAGGGGAGAAACTGTGGGGAGAAAACCCAATTCGGGTTTTCTCTCACTGGGCAGTCCAGTGAAGAGAAGAAGGACCATCGGAGAAGGAGGGGGAAGAAGGAAGAGATGGGAGAAAACCCAATCGCAATCCGACGCGAGGAAGAAGGCCAACGCCTGGACTGGGTTGTTTGGGCATCAATCGCCTGGAAAAGAGAGAAGGAACCAAAGGGAAGAGAGGAAGGTAGCTTCGTGCGGTGAGTGGGGGGTCCGTGCCAGAGGAGCACGAGAGAAAGAGAGACAGAGATGAGAGCGGTGCTAGAAATCTGAGCAGTTCAGTGCGGTGGAGGGTTGCCGGACCGGAGCAACAAACGATCTGGGCTGTTGGGTGCGTGTTTGGTCTGGGCTCTGTCCAGTTTTGGAAGTGGAGGCACGACGGGGGTCGATTGGCTTCTGGGCTGTGGATTGGCAGAGGCGATGCATAAATAGGTGGAAGAGAAGAGGGAATAGGAGGGAGAGTGAGCGGGTAACAAAGATTGAAAACGAGAAGTGAGGGTGCGGGAAAGAGAGAGAAAGAGAGAAGAGAGTGTTGAGAGGGAGGAAGCAGGGAATGGTGGGGGGGGGGGGGGGTTCGTCTGCCTCCTTCCTACGTCCAGCCTAGAGGGGCGTGAAGAGAAGAAGAAGAGAATGGTTGGAGAGAAAGTGGGAGTAGGGAGAGAGGGTTGGTGAAACACAGAGGGAGAGAAGATGAGAGAAGACAGGAAAAGAGTGAAAGAAGAAAGGGGGAAGGAGAAGAGTGTGCGGGTGAGAGAAGCTGAAAAAGGAGGTGGAAAAGGTCAGCTAGCTAGCCTCCCCTAGAAGCAAAAACGTCCTCTTGAGAAGGAAGAAGGGTGTTTTTAAAAGAGAGATGGGGAGAGACGTACATGAGAGAAGGATAAGAGAGAAAAGAGAGGAGAAAGAGAAGGAAGAGGAGATAGGTAAGAGAGATAAGAAAGAGAGTGGGGTCCACTGGAATTCTAGTCTTGCTAGAACTCTGCAAGTCTTCAACTTTGTCCTGTACTAGGATTCTTCAAATTCCATCTGATTTCCATGATTTGATATGGAGCGTCCACGCCTGAGTTGACCGATCTGCAATGCATAGGACTCAATTAGCGCAATCTAAACCGTCCATTAGGTTTAATAGTCATCTAACCACTAAATTTTACAATTCAACGGTTGGATAGTCAATTAAAGCTAAAATAAAATATTTGATGTAAAATCTTAAAATTAATGGTCTAGATGTTCTAATCAAATACTAAATTAGGGGTATTTTGACCAAAATTGAACACTTAACACACCCCCAACCAGCATTTTGCTAGTCCCTAGCAAAAGATGCTAAGAAATCAACTCAAAATTTTTTATTTTTCAGGTCATCTCCATTTTTTTCTCAAAGAATTATCTTCAATGAATCTATCAACTTTAGCAAACTAATAAAGATGACTGAAGAATTCAAAACCTTACCCATATGCTAAAAATATTCCATTTGAACTCAAATCTCAGAGTGAGTATGTGCATATGCAGTCTACACATAGAATAATCTTTATCTCTAAGTAGACTTCTAACTTTTGAACTCCATCTGAAATATGTTTTGACCTCAATCCTTCCTAATGACATACGCTCAGAAATAAAGTCTCTCAGATAAAGGGTTCAAATCATGTCTCTCTTTTAATTATGTGAGAAGAGTCAATGAAAACAAATTTATCTCACATATACTCATGAAGAACGGGAGTTACTAAGGAATTTACTTGTATTGATCCCTTTGGAATGGATGTCATTACCTTTGAATATTTAGAAATACTACTCTTTTAATCCTGTCCATTCATTTCCTCATCAAGACTATATTCATCCTAGAATCAATAGGTCTTTAATTGGGACAAAACATAGGCTTAGGACAAGGTACCAAAGAAAGGGTATAAGGGTATTCAAAGTTTCTTCAAAAAATAAGTAGAGGTCTTCTACTAAAGTTGACAATTCTTCTTTTCTTTGCTTTTTTCTAAAGTGAATATTTTTGTTTCCATTATTCTTTGTATTCTTCAAACCTTTTTTTTTTTTTTTTACACTTTTGACTCACTTTGAAGAATATTTCTTTTCTTCACATCCACTTTTCTACTTTTATTGCAACTAAAAGATATTCTTTCATTCATCTCTACTTTATTTTTCAAAGAAAATGGGTAATGGATAATTTATACTGGGTTAATATGGGTAAATGGTAATTTGGGTGACAAAAGAAAATGGCTTTATATTCAAGGCTCAACTTGGCTAACTAGTAGTAAAAATACTTCTGGGTAGGCTTTATGTCTCTATGTTAACAACAAGGATGGCCTACATCATTTTATAGGTTTCTTATAACCTATCAAATTCAATGAACTTCCAGAATTTTAAAGGTAGTATTCTAATTATTCTGGTAATTAGCCAAATTTAAGAGTTTGGGATCAATTTTCTTTAAGCACGCTGAAGAAAATTTTGAACATCTATAACCTCTCAAAAGGATGAATGGTTCTAAAACTCACTTAGGTTATAGCTCTCCACTGAATTTCTTTAGGATATTTAAGTTATAGCCACTTATCAATTTAGACTATCTATATGCAACAGCGTGTACAGATATGATTTGAGACTTTGCCTTCATGGAATACTTTAGAAAATGAGTAAAATGATGAATTAATCATATTCCATTCCATTTATAAGCTAAAGTTATCCAGATTATACTTCAGAAAATCCAATTCTCATCATGGTATAGGAAATGACCTAAAATTTTTCATTTTTTTTCATTTTTTTCATTTTTCATTTTTTTTTTTTGAAAAAAACCAAGGAAAACACCTAAAAACTAAAAGAAAACTAGAATTTGCTAGAATTCTACACCCCGTAACCTGACAGAAACATTGTCCTCAATGTTTAAAAAGTAGGACCTAAAATGAATATGGGTGATGCAGAAAACAACAAAATATGGTACAAAGAGATCAAATTCACTCAATCCTGATAAACAAGATCCTCTAGAGTTGTGGACTCAACTTCTAGATTCTCATAATCTAGGAAAGGCTTTAAACGTTGACCATTCACTTTAAAAGAATGACCAGTCCTAGTATTCTCAATCTCGACAGTCCCATATGGAAAAACTTCTTTTACTATGTATGGACCGGTCCATCGAGATCTAAGCTTACCTAAAAATAGGTGGAGCTTAGAATTGTAAAGTAGAACCTTCTGGCTTGGAATAAAGGATTTTCTCATTATGTTCTTATCATGAAAAACTTTCATCTTTTCTTTATATATCCTATTACTCTCATAAGCTTCTTGCCTGATCTCTTCCAAGTCATTAAGTTGGAGTTTGCGATGTGAGCCTGCTTTATCCATATTGAAATTGAATGTATTTATTGCCCAATAGGCTCTATGTTCCAATTCCACAGGCAAATGACAAGCCTTACCGTATACAATACGATAGGGAGACATACCAATCGGGGTGCGCTGTACAGTCCTATAAGCCCAGAGCGCATCAGTCAGTCGAAGAGACCAATCTTTACGATCTGGATTAATAGTCTTTTGAAGGATTTGTTTGAAGGCCTGATTAGATACTTCTACTTGTCCACTTGTTTGTGGGTGATACGGTGTTGCAACTTTATGTGTAATATTATATTTTTTCATTAGTGCTTCAAATGGTTTGTTGCAAAAATGTGTACCATTATCACTTATAATGGCTTGAGGAGTCCCAAATCTAGAAAAAATGTTTTCTTTTAAAAATTTAAGAACTATTTTGTGATCATTATGCCTACATGGGATAGCCTCAATCCATTTTGAAACATAGTCTATGGCCAATAAGATATAAATGTAGCCAAAAGAAGGTAGAAATGGACCCATGAAATCTATACCCCAACAATCAAAATTTTCTATCATAAGAATAGGGTTTAGAGGCATCATATTCCTACGGGTTATTCCTCCTAACTTTTAACATTGCTCACATAATTTACAAAACACATGTGTGTCTTTGAACAACGACGGCCAATAAAAATCGCATTGTAAAATCTTTGCCGCTGTTTTCTGGGTAGAAAAATGTCCACCACATGCCTTTGAATGACAAAAGGAGATAACACTATGTTGTTCTAAGTCAGGGACACATCTCTTAATGATTTGATCTGGGCAGTATTTAAACAGGTATGGATCATCCTAGAAATAGTGCTTAACATTGGAAAAGATTTTTTTCTTTTCTTGTTTAGTCCAATGTTCAGGAATTTTCCTCGTGACTAAATAATTTGCAATATTAGCAAACCAAGGAGGATGGGAAACATGAAAAATTTGCTCATCAGGGAAAGTGTCTTTAATTGGCAACTCATTTAAAGGCTCTATTAGGACTAAGCGAGACAATTGGTCAACTACCACATTCTCTACTCCCTTTTTATCTTTTATTTCAATGTCAAACTCTTGGAGTAGGAGAATCCATCTAATTAGTCTAGGCTTAGCATCTTTCTTAGAAAGAAGATACTTGAGGGCCGAATGATCAATGAATATGACTATTTTATATCCAACCAAGTAAGACCTGAATTTATCCAATGCGAAGACAACTGCTAAGAGTTCTTTCTCCGTAGTAGAATAGTTCATTTGGGTGCTATTTAAGGTCCTACTGGCATAGTAGATGACGTATGACTTCTTTTCTTTTCTCTGTCCTAGTACAACTCCTACAGCATAGTCACTGACATCACACATGATTTCAAAGGGTAGACTCCAATCAGGCGGCTGCATGATAGGTGCGGTGGTCAAGTTGTCTTTCAACTTTATAAATGCTTCTTGACAATCCTCAGTCCACTCAAAAGGAGTATCCTTTGTGAGGAGGTGACATAGTGGTCTAGATATTGCACGAAAATCCTTAATAAACCTTCGATAGAATCTTGCATGACCTAGGAAAGATCGAATGTCCCTAATAGATTTTGGAATGGGTAGATTGGAAATTAGATCAACTTTAGCTCTATCTACCTCGATACCTTTAGATGACACAATGTGACCTAAGACAATTCCCTTAGGAACCATGAAATGACATTTTTCCCAATTAAGCACTAGGTTCTTTTCTTTACAATGAGTTAAGACTTTTCTTAGATTTTCAAGACATGTTTCAAATGAATTACCAAAAACAGAAAAGTCATCCATGAAAACCTCTAAAATTCTCTCCACCATATCACTGAAAATGCTTAACATGCAATGTTGAAATGTGGCAAGAGCATTACATAATCCAAATGGCATTCTTTTGTAAGCAAAAGTGCCAAAAGGACATGTAAATGTGGTCTTTTCCTGATCCTCGGGTGCAATTTCTATTTGGTTATATCCTGAATAACCATCTAAGAAACAATAGTAGTGATGTCCTGCAACCCTCTCTAATATTTGATCAACGAAGGGCAAAGGAATATGGTCCTTCCTTGTAACAGCATTCAACTTTCGATAGTTAATACACATACGCCAACCAGTAGTAACCCTGGTAGGGATCAATTCATTGTTGGCGTTAGTTATTACTGTCACTCCAGACTTCTTTGGAACCACCTGAGTAGGACTTACCCATTTGCTATCACTTATGGGATAGATGATTCTCACATCAAGCAACTTTAGGACTTCTGCTCTAACCACATCTTTCATATTAGGATTTAACCTTCTTTGCATTTGATGACATGGTTTAGCTTCATCCTCTAGATATATCCTATAGGTGCATATTAAAGGGTTAATGCCCTTTATATCAGCTATGGTCCATCCTATAGCACCTTTGTGTTCTTTTAAAGTGTCTATTAATTTGTCCTCCTAAGATGTTTCTAATTGGGAGGAAATTATTATAGGAAAAGTCTCTCTGTCTCCTAAAAAGGCATATTTTAAATCTAATGGTAGAGATTTCAATTCAAGCTTAGGAGGTTCTATGAATGATGGAAGGCGAGTGGACTCCCTCAGTGGAAGGTCCTCGAAAGGAGGTTTCCATTTTTCTGTTTCCATGATAGGAACAGAATCAAGGAGGGCATTAACTTCCTCTATTAATGCATCCTCATTAAACTCATTAAAATGGGCCAAACAGGCCTCAAGAGGGTCCGACAAGGAAGATGACTGAAACTGATCTTGCACAACTGAATTGATCATGTTAACACAGTGCAAATCATCAGTAGTTTCACCAGGTTGCTTACAGATATTGAAAATGTTGAACTCTATTGTCATATTGCCAAAGGACAATTTCATCACACCATTTCTACAATTGATTAAGGCATTGGACATAGCCAAAAATGGTCGTCCCACGATGACTAGTATTTCATTCTTCTCATTCACCACCGGTTGTGTATTTAGAACCAAAAAATCGACAGGGAAGCAAAATTGTTCTACCTGGACTAACACATCCTCTATTATCCCTCAATATTTTTACAGAACGATCAGCTAGCTGGAGCGTAGTAGATGTAGGTTTCAATTCACCCAGACCTAACTGTTCGTATACCGAGTATGGTAATAAGTTTACACTAGATCCTAAATCAAGAAGAGCTTGGTTTATCTTGTAGTTGCCAATAATACAAGTAAGAGTGGGGCAACCAGGATCCTTGTTTTGGACATTTAATGTTCTCTTGATGGTGCATAAGTCTTTTAAGAATTTGGCATATGATGGGATTTGTTTTATAGCATCTAAGATTGGTATGTTGATCTTGACTTGCTTGAAAATCTCTAAAATCTCATCATTAGATGCAGACTTTGGGGCTTAGCGCAACCTTTGAGGGAATGGAGCAGGGACTGGACATGGCTCAACAGGTGAAACATGGTCCTTTTCTTTAGTTTTTTCTTTAGGTTTTTCTACCTTTTCAATCTTTTTAGGCTCATCTTTCTCAATTATTTTACCACTCCTAAGAATAGTAACAGCTTTAGTCTGTTCCATGGTAGAGCTAGATGTTTCATCAGATGCATTAATGCTAACCGCATGCACTCCCTTAGGGTTTGCTTGAGGTTGAGCTGGGAATTTTTCTTTTTCCATATTTTGCATCATTTGACTCATCATGTTTTTTAGTTCATTCACAAATTTTTCTAATTGAGAAATTTTCCTTTCCTAATTTTGATTAACTTGATTATCCTCTACATGCCTTTTAGGTGGGGGCAAGTAAAGTCCAGGAGAATGAGGTTGATGAGCTTGGTATAGTGGTGGAGCAAGTAGTCCTTGGTTTAGTTGTTGATGACTCTGGTATGGGCCTGGTTGTGAGACATTTGCATTAGGTCCATTTCTCCAATTGAAATTTGGATGGTTTCTCCAGTTGGGATTATATGTCTTAGAATATGGGGAGAAAGGTCTTTTATAATTATTGAGTGCATTAGCATGATCATGAAGTACATCTTGAAATGCAGGGATGGTAGGACATTCCTGAGTAAGATGTGATGTACTTTCACAAATGCTACACACTTGTTCATCATTAGTTAAGGTTTTCGTTCCCATTTCCATGGCTTCTACTTTTCTAGCTAGGGTTGCTACTTTGGCACTGATTTCATTTTTTTCAGTCATGGCATACATGCCTCCCCTAGTAGATGTGGTAGTGGGCTTGGGTCTATCTGAATGTTCTACTCTTTCTAAGTCAGCCCAGGTCTGTGCACTTTCAGCTAGCCATTTCAAATACTCCTCCGCCTCATCTGGTTGTTTATTCAAAAAGTCACCATTGCACATCATCTCTACAAACTGGCGCATATCAGAATTAAGTCCTTCATAAAAGAAGCTGATAATGTGCCATGGTTCATAGCCATGATGTGGGCAAGTAAGCAATAGATCTTTGAACCTTTCCCAGCATTGGTAGAATGATTCTTTATCTTTTTAGGTAAAGTTCATTATCTTACGACGAAGTGTATTTGTTTTATGTGTAGGGAAAAACTTTTTCAAGAATTCCCTAGTCATTTCATTCCAAGTCCTTATGGAACCTGGTGGCAGTGCATTAAACCACATTTTTGCTTTTTCCTTTAAAGAGAAAGGAAATAGCTTAAGCCTGACAGTATCTAGACCTATATTTTGGGTTCTTTGGGTAGTACATACCTCATCAAATTCTTTAAGGTGCAAATAAGGACTCTCACTATCTAGCCCATGAAATTTGGGAAGTAATTGAATTACTCCCGTTTTTAATTCCAACGCACCAGCATTTTGAGGAAGAATGACACAAGAGGGTGTACTGGTGCATGTAGGTTGAAGGTAGTCTCTTAAGGTTCGTCTATGAGGATTCTGATAAACATCATTTTCTCCATGGTCACTCTATTGGTCCCATTCCCTATTTTCATTCCTTCTCCAATTTCTTTGTTGATGATTATTCCTCCTTGGTGGAGGTTGATATTCATCATCAATTAGAGGTGGTGGGTCCTCATTCATGATGAGTGGAGCTTGATCGCCTCTAACACTACCATGGGGTGAGCTACCCCTTGATCGTTGATCAGCCATTGTTGATCTGTCTTTTTAGTCGTACGAGACTAACCTACCGGTTTTGTCGCGTATCCAAAAGGGCATAAAATGAAAGATCTTTTTGGTTTTTTATTTTTTTCTATCCTAAATGATGCAACCTAAATGCCTAAAATGATGCACAAAACAGGACACAATCAAGCAATCCCCTAAGGCTAACAAGCATAGATATTTTGATTTTCTTGATTTTCTGTAGGGACAATGCTTTTAATTAGCCTGATCTAACGCTCCTACTCTCTTTAGGAGTTGACTACTGCTTACCAGTTAGGTTCTAACCAAAGTAGTTAATACAACCCTCGTGTAAGGAGGCGTTTAGACCTCAACAAACGTCGACAGGAGGTAGGGGAAGAGCGAGGCTCTATTGGAAAACCCCCAATAACCACAGTGATCAAAAGCAACCGGAGTAACAGTAATTCGTGTCATATTAAGAGGGTCCTACGAGCATGTGATAACCCTATAGGTCTCTTCTGATTGATTTTAAATTAATGTGAACGGAGAGGTTGCGCGCTTGAGGTGATTATCTTAGGTGAGCTAAGGAGTGGTGATGAAATCCACCCTTGATCTTGTGGGGCAGGGTGCCCTTACTAATTAATTTTCACACACCATGACAATTCGATCAACATATAATTCACCTTAAAGCATTAGACGTGTCCTAAAATGCAATTAAAAAAAAAAAAAACTAATGCAAACCCTAAGATGCAACAATTATAACATATGCTTTCTATATGCCATTAACTACCAAACAATGCAAATTATTCTAAATGCAAACCATAATCTAGAAAATAAATGAGTGAGGAGACTTACAGTGAGGTTTCTGATGAAGATTAAGTGTGGGCCACCTTGTCCCACACTTGCCCTGTATTATTACAACCCTTTAAAATTGAAATTAAAAATGCAAATTACAAGGAGCCTCACTATAAGATTCACTCAAAAATAAATTTTCTAATCTAGGAAAGTAAGAAAAATCTATCAATTGATGAAGCTCCACTCCAATTTCCTGAAAAAGAAAAATAACAATTAGTACCAAATTCAGAAAATAAAGTGATTATGCACTAAAAATGCCTAAAGATGCACCTAAGAATGCCTAAAATGCAATTCCTAATTTTTTGTATTTTTTTGGATTTTTTCTGATTTTTTTGAATTTTTTTAATTAAATTTTATAAAAACTCCATTTCAGGTCCTCGACAACGGCGCCAAAAACTTGTTGATTGTTTAACCGCAAGTGCATGAGCTATTATAGTATAGCTATGCAAATACGGGTCGATCCCACAAGGACTTGATTTAAAATGATGGAGTTTTAAATAAAATTCAACTAAAAGAATAAAAACACAAAATATACTAGAAATAAACTAAAATCCAGATGTATTCAATTGTTCCAATGTTCACGAATATTTATTTCAAGGAAAACAGAAAATAAAACTAAAATGCATCTTGGATACGCTTGTCCTTGGATTGCATTGTCTCTGGATTAATCTGTCCTTCAATAGTCTGTCCTAGATTGCACTGTCTCTGGATTAGTCTGTTCTTGAATAGTCTGTCCTGGATTGCACTGTCCATAAATAGTCAAAATGAAGATAAGGTAAAACCAGAATAGCACAGGGACACAGTTGGAATTAAATCAGGGACACAAATGGAATTAGTCTGGGGACACAGTTGGTATTAGATAGGGGACCCAATTGGTATTTTCAAAATCTGTAAGGGGACACAGATGTAATTCCTGAGATCTGCCAGGGGCAGATCTAGAATTTCGGGCGTCTCTGGTTTTTCACGAAAAAACCAGGAAAAAACGATGAAAACCTGAGAAGGGGAAGAAGGAAGAAGGAGAGAAGAGGAAGAAGAGAAGGAAGAGAGGAAGAGGGGAGAAACTGTTCGGGTTTTCTCTCACTGGGCAATCCGATGAAGAGAAGAAGGACCACCGGAGAAGGAGGGGGAAGAAGGAAGAAGGAAAAGATGGGAGAAAACCCAATCGCAATCCGACGACGAGGAAGAAGGTCGACGCCTGGACTGGGTTGTTTGGGCGTCGATCGCCTGGAAAAGAGAGAAGGAACCAGAGGGAAGAGAGGAAGGTAGCTTCGTGCGGTGAGTGGGGGGTCCGTGCCAAAGGAGCGCGAGAGAAAGAGAGATAGAGACGGGAGAGGTGCTGGAAATCTGAGCAGTCCAGTGTGGTGGAGGGTTGCCAGACCGGAGCAACAGACGATCTGGGCTGTTGGGTGCGTGTTTGGTTTGGGCTCCGTCCGATTCTGGAAGTGGAGGCACGACGGGGGTCGATTGGCTTTTGGGCTGTGAACTGGCAGAGACGATGCACAGATATGTGGAAGAGAAGAGGGAATAGGAGGGAGAGTGAGGGGGTAACAAAGATTGAAAACGAGAAGTGAGGGTGCAGGAAAGAGAGAGAAAGAGAGAAGAGAGCGTTGAGAGGGAGGAAGCAGGGAATGGGTGGGGGGTCGTCTGCCTCCTTCCTACGTCCGGCCTAGAGGGGCGTGAAGAGAAGAAGAAGAGAATGGTTGGAGAGAAATTGGGAGTAGGGAGAGAGGGTTGGTGAAACACGGAGAGAGAGAGAGAGAGAGAGAGAGAGAGAGAGAGAGAGAGAGAGAGAGAGAGAGAGAGAGAGAGAGAGAGAGAGAGAGAGAGAGAGAGTGAAAGAAGAAAGGGGGAAGGAGAAGAGTGTGCGGGTGAGAGAAGCTGAAAAAGGAGGTGGAAAAGGTGAGCTAGCCAGCCTCCCCTAGAAGCAAAAACGTCCTCTTGAGAAGGAAGAAGGGTGTTTTTAAAAGAGAGATGGGGAGAGATGTACATGAGAGAAGGATAAGAGAGAAAAGAGAGGAGAAAGAGAAGGAAGAGGAGATAGGTAAGAGAGATAAGAAAGAGAGTGGGGTCCACTGGAATTCTAGTCTTGCTAGAACTCTGCAAGTCTTCAACTTTGTCCTGTACTAGGATTCTTCAAATTCCATCTGATTTCCATGATTTGATCTGGAGCGTCCACGCCTGAGTTGACCGATCTGCAATGCACAAGACTCAATTAGCGCAATCTAAACCGTCCATTAGCTTTAATAGTCATCTAACCACTAAATTTTACAATTCAACGGTTGGATAGTCAATTAAAGCTAAAATGAAATATTTGATGTAAAATCTTAAAATTAACGGTCTAGATACTCTAATCAAATACTAAATTAGGGGTATTTTGACCAAAATTGAACACTTAACAGCTATCAATCCCTCGTTTTTAGTCGATTTGTTACAAGCTGAAGATGTGTACACCTTACAGTACTTCAACTTGATGGGACGTGTTAGAGAAGATAATATTTTGAATATCTCCAACCAGTTGAAATTGAGGAAAATCAACTAATTGGGAGATTTTATTGATTCCTTGACTATAAAGTTATCACTAACTTATGCAAAGTTTGTCACTGAATTTTGTAAACTTGCCATACTTATCAGCAATTAACCTCTGTATCAACAAACTTCAAATATAAATAAATCATTTCGTAGATCATTCCCATTTATCAAAAGGGAAGGGATCACTTTATTTTTGCACAAACAAAGATAGTGTCATCATCTAGCAAGCATACTACATAAAATCTAATGAAAGTAAGCTACCAATTCCAATAATCAAACTAGTGTTGTGGGTTAAGACAAATAAAGAATGTCCAAGCTTCGAATTGAGACATAAAAAGAGTAGAATAAGAGTTTCAAGTTCAGGCATTCAGCTTCGTTGGTGCTAGAGAGCAAGAGAAATTAGGGCATAAGATTTAAGTGGGCTTTATTGGAGTAAATTGTCTTTGTTTTTCCTCCCATTAGTTCTACCTGAAAAGTTTGTTTTACTCTTCATAACATATTGGCAACAAATTTATATTGAAGGTATAATTTGTCTTATGTAAATTAAATTAAAAATACTAAATTACCTTTAATTAGTCTGAAGTTAAATACATATTAATAATGATATTATAGTCTAACAATTTCATTTTTGGTTCTTCTAGAATGAAACTAGAATTCTATTATGATTCTTCTAAAATGAAACTAGAATTGAACCATATTTAATTTGGTTCTATTGATAAAGAATTAAAACTTGACCACAATTCCTAATTGAAAGCCTAGAAACTAATTTTTTTGTCTAGTTCTCTTCTGTTTTTTTGTTCTTTGGTTCTTGTTGACACCCCTATGGAGGAGTTGCACATATTCTTCCTTTTCTCTAACCTTTTCCTCTTTTATGGTTATCCCGACTTTCCATAACTTCTTTCTTCCTCCTTTCCTTCTTAATCTCAAACACTTTCTATTGTTTTCTTTTGGTGCAGTAATAATATGTTGCTCTTTTTTTAATCTCTTAAGTGTTTCGATCAATGAACAACTATAGTCAATAAAGCGTCCAATATAAATATAAATATATATATATATATTGTTAAAAATAAATAATAAAGCATCCAAAATAAAATCCATAAGATTAGACATCCTAAACCAAGAGGATGTTGTAGCTAATAAAGCATCCAATTTATATTTCTAAAAGTAAATTAATAAAGCATCCAAAATAAAATTCATAAGATTAGAAATCCAAAACCAGTAGGATGTTGCCGTAGCTCTTAGCCGGCCAGAAGGTCTGCTACCTTATTCCCTTCGAGAAATAGTATGCCATGAAGCGTGACAAGGTGAAGTTCAAACTTCAAAGAACAAGCATAAATAAAAGGGGGTTGATATAAATGACAAGCATTTTCCTAACATGCCATCATTTATTGTAACTAATGGATGAATGAAGCAGCAAAGAAATTCAACCAAGAAGATTCGCAATTGGCAGACAAATACCACAGAGTTCAAATATGAGACAGTTCCTGTGAGTTAGTTTCTTCGTAGTCGGAGCTCCGATTAATCGTGGCACCCACATAGATATTTGCCTCCCAATAATTCTTGTTATCCAAGGATTCAAAGGGCCGAGCTGAAGTAATCTCATGCAAGATCATATAAGAAGATACATTTATTTAGAGAATGCTTCAAAGAACGGTAGAGATATGGTTGAGCAGTTGAAACGTGCAGGAATAAGTATCCGTAGGCTTTTTCACTTAACAAGGCCAACTCAATGGAAATCTTAGCAAGCTCGATCACCTTTTGTGCGTCGAAGCTTTGTGGGTCAGATTCTTGAGATGATACACAAAATCATTGTAGTTCGTGATGGTATGCTTTCCGCATCAAATGAGTGTCATATTCTGTTACAACAACATGAGTTTGGTGTATGAAGAGAAGGAGAATGAGAGGAATAAGAAGCATTGAAAGACGATGCTTCACTTTAGATATCTTGTTGGGTTGAGAAGGGAGACGAAATGATGGGCAAGTAAAGTCTTTATAAACCTTATAAGTTCCTCGTGTGCAAGTTTTCCTATCTTATGGTATATTCACCTCTAGTTTTTCACTAATGATGGGCCCCTTACTGATGGTGTCATAGTGTTGCCCTTCACTGGGCATGCTCCAAAATGAGATTCTCACTGCAATTTTAAGAGGAGAGCGAGAGAGACTTTAAGATTTCTTTTGGCTACAAAAAAGAGCAATATGTACATTTAATTGTTAAAATTGGAGAGATTGTAAGCTTCCCTATCTAGAATTTACTTCATTAAGCCACCATATCGCAATAATCCTTACAAAGCCCTGTGGCTATAAATATCATTGAGGAATGTTGGTATAGAGTATGACAACATCCTAACAGTCATGCACTTCTTTACTTTTTATATGGCGGGACCTACATATACCAGTGATCTATGCCATTCGTATGACTCCCTTATTTTTAATATCTACTGATTCCAAAGTCAGGCTAAAAGGGGACCTCTAGCATCCAACCAAAACTTGTACTTCTATTTTATCAAAACATCTATGGCAATTCTCCATAAGCAATGGTTTGCATTTAATGAACTAAAACACATTTTTTTACATTTGGGCCTTGAGATATCCAAGTTAGGCAAGTTGTATGAAAGCCATGGATCAATAGTATGTAGGACCTACTATACAGAAGTGGCACAATTGCAGAGCTGCTGAGCTGTTACTATGTTTTGTACTAGCATTCCTTAAATTATTCGTGGGTAAGATTTCTTATTATGGAAGGCTGGTCACTCATATTAATACAAATCCTATTTGGCCCTCGCAGCTGAAATGTCCCCTAAAACTATACAAAGTGTTTTGGTTTGCCCCCAAAAATATTAATTGTGTTAATGTTCCCTCCTAAACAACCATACCGGTTCAATCTCATTCTTTTTAGTTACAGCATTAGTGTGCACCATTAATTTTTGCCAACATAGCAGTTGACCTACATAGTCAATAGTTGACCATCCAATGTGGATCTTCTGACCCTATGATAAGTGCATAAGACCACTATATGCTGATAATCTTAACCACAAATCCAACCAATTCAAAATCTCTATCGAATTTTGACTTTTTCAAAAGAATATAAAATTCTCATATGTTCAAAATCTCTGGATGTGTGTGTGTCTACCCAAATGTAGAAAAACAAAAAAGAAGAACAAGATAAATAGAAAAACTCAAATACTTCGATCAACCAAAATAATGGTATACAGTAAAAAAGAAGCAGAAGAACAAGAAGGAGGAACAAGATAAATAGAAAACCTCAAAGATCTCAATCAACCAAAATAATGCATCCCTGCAAAAAGAAGCATATTAAATACCTAGATCAAGCAAAGGGTTTTTCTTCTTCTTCTTCTTCTTCTTCTTCTTCTTCTTCTTCATGGGTTTCCTATATGGGGAATCTTTAGGTCTTTTTTTATTTAACTTCTTCTCTTTTAGACCTTGAAAAGTGTTGATGATTTAGTTGTATACTTAGATAAAGGACGGTGAGATTAAGTTTTGAGGGAGGTGAGCATATTGTAAATTTAAAGATTTGTACAAAAGATGGAATTTTAGAAGGTATTTTCAAATGAAAAGATGCTTTTGTGTTTTCATTTTTCAATTTTCTTATTATTGAATTCTATGGCATGAAAATGAAGGAAGAAAACCACCATGATATTTGGTGCCTTAGCTTTTAGCTATATTTGACTTTGCCTTAAAGGGGTTTGATAAAATGCCTAAATAAAATAACACTAGAATAGAGAAATTATTATGGTAGAGGAAATCTTGCAAGCTATGATTGATGGGTTAGCTTAGGAGTCATAGGTCTAAGAAGCAAAGGATCTCGTTTAGAATGGTCGTGGTGGTGCTTGTATTGCATGTGAAAATTCTCTCCTTTTAGAGAGATACTTTTGTCATTTGATGATATTTTTGATAAAAAAAATCCACATAAGATGATCAATTGCTACCTAGGCAGGACACTTAGAAAGCGACTTAACACTATTATGTTTATTAACAATGAGGGGCAAATTGGGCAATTAAAATTTTTGGAGGCCAAAGTGAAACATTGATAATAATTTAAGAACATGTTGTTTTACCATCCTATTTTATTGTAAAATTTACTCCCCAAATACGATTCTAGAATAGCTAAGAGCTGTTTCTAAACTTCCTCTCTTCTCTCTTAAAAGTATATCATGAGGTAACATAAGCAAGCAAGCATTTTCACCAATTCTATTGTAGTTGATTACATAACTCAGTATCTCTCCAAAATTACAAAGTCACAAGTTTGGGGCATCACTTTCCCTTTTGGCTAGGGATTAGATTAGGAGTGTGAATGCTTGTGAGCAAGAGTATATGAAGGATTTGCTTTCCAATTCTTTGCTTGTAAACCAAATAAAGAAAAAAGAAGAAGAAATGTTTCAAAAGTTTGGAAAAAGCATATCTTTTAATAATGCACAAGCAAAAGTTCTTTTTTTTAAAAAAAAAATCTCTTATATATTAGTTAATAGGATTTTTCATTGAAGTGCCATTCAAATTGAGTTTTGAGACTTAGTCCATAAGCCCTTCATATAGGCCTCGCCTTTGGATGATCTGACCAATTCATTTTCTTTGCCTTTTCCTGTATAGGCCAACTGCAAAAAATTTATCTATTGGATACTTTTATTTACTAGTTTTCTTGAAAAGTATTTTGATAATGACTATTGGACTTTTCAACTAAGGAAACTTGAGAAAACTAGCAGTTAGAAGCAATAAATGGCTTGAATTTTTGCGCATAGAGTATCTAGAAGAGACTAAAGAAGATAAATGGATCAGATCATTCGAAGGTGAGTTTTTGATAGACAGGGCACGCATTCACTCACGAAAGCTTAGTCTAGAAAGTATTTGTCTTTTTCTTGAGCACTTGAATAGTATTTTTCATGTCTCGTGTAGGCTTTCTTTAATTATTTTATTGTATCCTATGTCATTAGTAGGATGAAAAGTCCCCCAAAAAATTATATGGTGGACTTCATCTATCATCGAGCCATGTCGTTCTTTGATTTCTGCCAATTTGGGCATCCAATGGCCCAAATTTATTGCCAAATAGACATTTCTAGAATAAAAAAGAAAATTGTACTTTTGTTTATTGGTTCATTATCTTTGGGCCACTAGATATCCACATTATTGGAGGGAGAATAGATGAAAGACGTGGATCAACATTAGGCAGAGCCCATCACATGAAAGTTTGGACACCTATCGTAACGAACGTCCTAGATTGACAATAATTGGAGCCCATGACATAAATGTTCGCAGGCGCTCCTCAAAGTGACTACGGTCCGGCTGTATTCCAACTTTCCACATAGCTAGAGCGCCTGAACCGTAAAAGCTAGATCTCTTCTTTATACAAAGAGAACACAAAACCCAAAATCTGAGCAATTTGAGTTCTGAATTGGAGAGTCTAATCAATGGTATTTAAACAGCTTAGAAGAATCGACGGCCGGCGTATCTATGTCAGGATGAACAATTTAGATCATAAATGTGGACCCTGCCTGGACTTTTAACACAAACCTCAAAAGAGAGTGCCGCATTAGTACCAATGTGTGCTTGGGAATATCATTTCCACCCAAAGAAAGGATAAAATTGAAGTATTATAAGTCTAAGCTCTAGAGCTGCTATATGGAATCTATGGGGCCTAGAAATTTGGTGATCTTGAGGGCCCATCTTCTAGGCAACATCTTTCCTTCTTCTTTTTTATGGGCTTTAAGCAACATATTACAATATCTTAGCTCATAAAAAAAAATGAACGGTTCAAATCACCAACCATCTGATCCCAGATGTACTGTTTTACACCAAGAACCAATATAAAAATAAGATATCATTTTCTCATTGATTAGTTCAAATATTATAAACTTGACAAGAAAGAATATGTATAGCATAAGATTTATTCCAACCACCTCCTTGATCCTTCTATCAAGCCAGGACTTAATCTGAACATGAGAATGCAAAACTCCACCTGGCTCAAAGCCCCATCTCCATCCAAATCCCCTTCTCTCAGCATATCCAAAAGCTCCTCATCTCTCAACTCCTGCAATCCCAATAGAACCGAATTCTTCTTCAAGCTCTCAAATGTGATAAGACCCTTCTGCCTATCCATTAGTAGCCGAAACCCGTTACATAGCTCTCCAAGGAATCTATTTGTTCCCAATCTCTCCGCCATCGAAGGTAAGAAGTCTTCGAACACCACACCATTTTCGGCCATTGATGACTGTACTCTTGTGATATAAGGTTTTCAATCATAGGTTTGAACAAACCTGAGAGATTATGCAGTCTTAAATAGTGGGAGAGAGGAGGAAGAAAGAGGTTCCTGGAAGGAGGTGACAGCCAAGATACAGATATGAGGAGGTTTCTCTAGTGATTAGGAGGCTTTTTCCGAGGCTAAAGTATGTGTTGTCTTGGCCCTTTGCTTTTAAGAGAAGGCTCTTTCTTAGAAGATGCATGGGACATTCTCTCTCTTCCGCAAATAAATAATCATGTTTACATACAAAATGACCAAAGTATACAATTGCACAAGGAGATGTTGATACTGGACCTAAATTCGATAATTGGTGTAGATTTATAATTAGATCTAGAGTTAACAAGTACACCCCTTAACAGTTGCACATGTTTTTTAGGGTGATCTATTTCAACTATTGGAAATACTATGCTCGCCCATTACGTATTACCATAAGCATTGCACATGAAACGCTTTCCTCGCAGATGAATCGGCATGACCCCATTTGTGGTCGATCTCAACATCCAACGAGGTGGGTCTAATCCAAACTCGATCATTCAAGTTTGCAACATATTTTGATTGTCCAACAAGAGGCATTAGTACAAGCCATACATCAACCTAATGGAGAGGAACGGTCGATTCATACAATTGAGCTTGCTTGGTGGAAAAGCTACCACACATTACATTTTGAGTTAAATATTTATATGTTTTTATATGCTATTTTTCCTTTGCATTTCTTATGAAAAAGAGTAACATGAAGTCCTTGTTTGGATTCGTAGATAGTAGAGAAAAGGGAAGGCGATATGCATAACCTGTGTAGATTCGTGCCCATTCTTGTGATGGCTAAAGTTTACTCATATAATACCTCGCGTGGAGTTTTTAACTAAGATGCCCAAATACGGCATTCCAAATTATATACGAAAGTTTGTGGGAATGCATTTGGTTGGTCTTTGGATGGCCATGTTGCCGACAGAAGGAAGTTTCCATCTGGTTTGGAAACATGGTGATGGATCCATATGGAAATAAAATAATGTGTTCTGTAATCCAACAAATCTTAGAGCCTAAGACATGGGATCCATTGTGCAGCATTCATGGTAGCTAAGGTAATCTCAACGGTGGATGTTCGGTAATGGGAATGATAGATTTGTGTGATGGGCCCACTATTTGCCTGCTAGGCCTACGGTATGTGGGTCATTTCTTACTGCAAGTAGAAATATACTAGTTAGGGATGAGATCGATATATGTCGTCCTTTGGTGTTTGAGGAGAGCTGACTTGAGACGGTATGAGATGAGCCATATTGTTGTTAGTGGTGCTGAGATGGGTTGAAATGAAGTGATATCTTCTCATCTTAGCATTAGTTATGCTTGAGATGAGTTGAGATCATCCTCAACTCAACTTCAATGATATTTCTAGTCATCTCACTTTTTCTCATGCTAAATCCAAGTTATCGCAACCTACCTCAAGTAATCTTAGGCAATATCTCATCTCATTTCAAGTGGGCTCGCTCCATCTCAAGTGCCACGAACACTGTTAGATTTGTCTTCAGACTTCCATGTACTTCTAACTTTTCTTCTATGGAACATTATTAGAGAAGAATGTCCTAATTGGGCCTTGTCTTACTAAATATATCTCCCATCCTTTGATTTATTTTCGAAGAGAATCTCATTAAGGCCTTGCATTTGTCGACAAAGTGTGGCCCAAGCCTAGACTATCATGAAGTTCTCGTTGTTGTAGGCAGGTGCTTGACCTTAGGAATTGGAAGGCTAGTCATCCACATTTTCTGGCCATATGGTATATAACTTCCATGGTGCTAGTGCTTCTTGAAATGAGATGATAATTGACTTGAGATTATTTGAACTGGGTTGAGATGACCCAAATTTGGCTTGAGACAAAGTGAGATGACAAGAAATAGAGATGAGTTGAAGGAGATGGGTTAGAGATGGACTAAAAAGATGTGATATGGCTCATTTCCATTTCAAGCAAAATACAAGTGTGGAGCTGAATTTTGGGATGAAAAGAAGTGGCTCTTTTTTACACTAGGAGTGAGATGGCTTGAAATGAAAGTGATATGCAAACCAACAATGAGCTGGGTTTGAGATTGGGATTTTTCATCTCATCTCAAGCACCATTAATGTTTGGTTGTAATATGTCCTTCTAAGTAGCTTATCTTATAGATCAATCAACGTCTTTCAAATTTGTGCAATGATGTGCAATACAATCATAAGAACCAATTTTCCTTAGAGAAGGGGCTTATTATTTATCAAATGATTGTGTGATACATTTCTTTGGTTATTTCAAGTATTGAGATTACATTTTCTCAATTACTAGTGATCGTCAATTACATTTCTTTTATAACTGAATATAAGCAAACAAACTTTGATTACTAAATACACAAAGACTCTCTGATTACTTAATACATAAAGAAAAAGAAATAAAAGATGATTGATTATAGATTAACTATGTGCAACCAAAATATGACAATCTATAACTTTAATGATCTCCATGGTCTAGCTTAGATTAGTCTTACAATGTGGTTAAGTTGTTGTCTCAATTTTACAACATAAGCTGGTTGATGAGTCACATGAATATGTCTTCCAAAGTATTATGTGTACCAAATAAGAGTGTCTAATATTAGGTGTATCATTATTATGTTCTCTTTTAGTCACTTAGGCCTAAGTAGTTATAACATCAAATGCATGACAATACTCTCTCCATGGAGCTAAAGAAGTTGCTCATAATCTTGTGCATATTTTTTATATTCATTTAGTCATTCAATGTTAGAAGAGAACATGTGTATTGCCAATGACCATTCAACATTAAGAGGGCTTGAGGCTTAACTCTGTTGAAGTTGTCGCATGTATTTTATAAACATGCATACGTGGCTTTGCCATTTAGGTCTTCTGAGTTGATAACACCCTTGTGGATAATATTTTTTTTATGAATTTTAGGTTTTTTCAATCAATGAGACCTTTTTTATTAGAGTCCTTGATTTATAAGACTCTTTGAGTTAGTGGGGCTTATTTGGCTAGAGTCTTTATGTTGTAGGACTCTTAGAGCCTATCGACCCATCAGCTAGTATCATTATTTTTTGGGACTTTTTAAGCTACATGACATGTTTAAATAAAGTCCTTAATTTATAGGACTCTTGGAGTTGTAGGACTCATTTGACTATTCATTTATTTCTTGGACTCTTCAAGTTGAAAGGCCTATTTAGCTAGTCCTTAATTTCTAAGACTTCAAGTCACAAGGCTCATTCGGATAGAGTTCTCAATTTCTAGGACCCTTCAAGTTACAATTTGGCTAAAGTCCTTAACTTCTTAGACTCTTCTAGATGCAAGATAATTCAACTGGAGTCCTTAATTTGTCAAACTCCTTAAGCTACAGAGCCCATTTGATTAGAGTCTATAGTGGGTGGGACTCCTACTGTTATGGGGCATGTTTGGATAGAGTCCATTTTTTATGGGACTCATTGAGCTGTATGACCCATTTGCCTAAAATATGTAATTTGTGTGATTTCTCAAGCTACGATGCCATTTATGTAGAGTCCATATTTTTTTAGACTCTTTGAGCTCCAAGGCGCATCTAGCTAGAGTCCATATTTTATGGGACTCTTTGAGTTGTGGGCTCATTTGGCTAGAGTCTATAATTTGTAGAACTCCTCAAGCTACAAGGCTCATTTGGCTAAATTCCCCAGCTTAGTGCTTTTAGAGTTTGATTAGATTTGGAAGTCTCATTCAAGACCCACTTTTTAGATTTTGATTACATTTACACTTTAATTGGATTTTGGAATCTTAATTGAAACCTGCTTTAAGACTTTGGCTAGATTTAAACATCCTAAGCCATAAGACTTTGACTATGTTCAGGATCCTCAAATGGGATCCACTTTAAGAGCTTCAGGACTTTGACTTTGTTTAAGAGTCTCAACTGGGGTCCATTTTAAGAGTGTTAAGTTAATAAAACTTTGACTTTTTAGGAATCTCACTTGATTTTTTTCAAAAGTCAAATAGCCAAGGGACTTTGAAGTATTTTAAAACTTCAGTGGAGTGGATAGAGAATAAGAAAGAGGGTGCCTAGCTTTAGATGTGAACTTGGATCCTTTCACTTTCTGAACTTTAGACACTTGGTTTTGAATATTGGTTGAGGCCCACTTGGGGCTTCTTTGTATCTAGAATTCTTCCAACTTTGGTTTCCAAAGAGTTTGTAATTTTAAGAATCTGAGTTAGCTTAGGACTTTTATTTTGGAGCCCTTGTTGGTTATCAACTATGACTAATGATTTGTTTTAATGATAGGAAAAATCTAACATGGTTAAAGAAAGTAGGCACCCATTTCAAGTGCTAACTTGGGCCCACTTGTCTTTTTCTTCTTAAATTTAGTCATTAACTGGGACCCACTCTTGACTATCCATTAGAACTCTAAGAGTTTAAATTTGACTTTAGTCATTAATTAGCCCTCACTCTAAGGATTTATGCTTTTAGGAATCAATAGGGTTTAGGATGGTTTTGATCTTCAACTGGGACCCACTGTAAGACTTTATGTTTCTACTGTGTATTATCTTGGTTGTCAATTGGAGACCTGCTAGGACCCTTATCCATTTAGGAGTTTTTCAATAAAGCCCTTAGCCTTACTTAACAACAAGGACCTACTTAGGATTATTACCTTTTTTTCTTTTTTTCTTTTTACATAACTTGTAAAAGTCCAAAGTCCTTTTTTCTCTCTCTTATATTCCTTTTTGTGTTCAATGACAACAAGGTGTGGCATCTAGTTCAATTGAAGATGGGCCCCATTCTAGGTTATCGATGGGACCCATTCTAGTACCTTTCTAGAGAGATAGACTAAACAAACTTCCCAAGACATGGCAAGCTCTACCCTATTATAGAAATTTTGCCTAACCCGGTCTTAGCAGTTGGAGTCCCCAAAGAATAGCAAGCTCTATCTAGAAAATGAGAGCACACTAAGAATCAATAAAGAAAAAGAAAGTCCCTCTCTATAGGCATAGTGAGCTCTATCCATGAGAAAGACTTAGGAAAAATAGAAGAAAGAGGATCACCTTGATTGTTGAAAAAACTCTTAGATGAATAATGCATAATCACCATTTTGTCTTTGTATTTCTCTCTTTTTTATTTCTCTATGTATATTTTTGTCTATGTTTTTTCAAGTCTAGGTAGGAGGCACTATTTATAGGCTTCATTGAGTAGGAAGTTATAGGAGAAATGATTAATAGGGAACTTAGAGAGGGTAGGTAGCAAAGAAAATGGGATAGGAGAGAGCTAGATAATTTTGATTGAGTAGGAGTTTGAGAAGGAGAGAAAGAGAGAAAGAGAGAGAGAAAATGTGAGGATGGTTGGAAGAAAGAGAAAGAAATGGATCTCACTTAAGATAGGAAGGAGAGAGAGGGAGAGAAAGAGGATAAATGTGTTCCACTTATAAACAGGGTGGGTCTCATTTTTTGATTAATAGAAAACTAACGTGTAACTGTTTTTTAGATAAGAGATAGTCCATAAGACAATTTCTTTTTAATAGAAATGGGTCCCACCTAAGACCAAAGGTGCGTCTCATTTTACGTTTCACATGAGTAGGACTTTCTCCCCATAGGAATAGTCTTAATTATTTTTATAATATGAAACACTTTAGGGTGTTTTTTTTAATGAAATGGGTTCCACCTTTGACCAAGGTGGGTCACATTTCATGTTTCACATGTGTTAAGACTTTCTCCCCGTAGGAGAGTCCTAACTATTTTAGAAAATAAGAAGCCCTTATGGGGCATTTTCTTCTTGAATGAAAATAGGTTTACCTATGACTGAGGTGGGTTTTGATTATGCTTCTTAGAAAACCAAGTGTGTAGAATTCTCTCCCCATGAGAGAGTTGGGGGGAGAGTCCTAATTGTTTATGAGAATAAGAGGCCCATGTGGGGCATTTTTCATTCAAGTGATAATGGGTCCCACCTATAAATCGTGGGTCCCATTTTAAATTCCTAGGTAAACTAAATATAAAAGACTCTCTACATGGAATCTTAAATGCTTTTGGAGGTAAAGAGCCCCCTCATGAGGTGTTTTTTTTATTGAAGTTAATGGGTCTCACTTAGAGATAAAGTAGGTTTTATTTTAAATTGGAGAGCCCAAATGAAACTTCTTTTTTAATTTTTTTATAGAAAACAATGGGTTCCATATACAACAAGGTGAGTCTCACAGTGGGATTTTTGGATGACTTAATATAAAGAGTTCTCTCTCTCTCTCTCTCTCTCTCTCTCTCTCTCTCTCTCTCTCTCTCCTAAACATTTTAAACCAAAAAGCCTCCCATGGGGACATTTTTAATGGGTCACTTATAGATAAAATGAGTGTTATTTTGAGTCTTTGAGAAGTCTTAGAAGAACCTTAGGAATAAAGAAATTTTAGGAGGAAAAAAAATTAAGGACTCCCTACAAGAAAGTCTTAATATTTTCAAACTAAGAGACCCCCTATGGGATTTTTTCTTTCTTTCTTTATTTATTTATCTAAGGGCCCTACTTTTTTTTGGATAAAGTAGCTCATGCTCTCAATATCTTAAAAAGGTAAGAAATACAAAGAGCTCTCTCCATAAGGGTCTTTAAAAAGAATTTACAATAAAAGTGAGCTCCATATTGAAGTTGATGGAAAATATATTGTTAAACATGAGCTAGATTCATTACAAACATATAAAATTTGAGCATATCTACTAAACTAGAGGGGAAGTTAAAGATTTTCCAATGATTTCATATATGGCTATAAGTGTTTGGTGTAGTAAAAAGAATACAATGGTCTTTTTATACAAATAATTAAATGAGGGCACTTTATTATTCTTAAACAAAAGAATTGGACTTGAGACTATCCAATAGATTTTAGGGAATAGTCCTGATGGAATCCATTTAAAGTTGAAATCCCAAAGTTATAGTCAAAATATTCCATTGGATTGTTTAATATGATCTCCCTAGATATTCCTTATCTCTAAGGAACAAAATAATTGAAGGGGATCCCTTATAGAGATAAAGACGAATTGATTGAGTTGAAGAGATTGGCTATCTACCATATCCTAGCAGTGAGCGAGGAATCAGATGAGGTCCCATGTCACATCCAAATCTCATTAGATTGTCCAAGTCCAACAGCCCTTCCCCATTAGTCAAGGATTAGATTTATGAGTGTGTGCCTACTTTGCTTTGTAATTTTTCCAAAGAAAAATACAAATTTTCACATACTAGAATAGAGGAACGATAGGCTGCCCTAGAAGCGCCCCTCATCTTCTCTATTAAGAGGTCCACCTTTAAATGAATGGATTCGCTCATTTGATGTATGTGGCCATAGATATATAGTATTTCAAACATCAAACACATATGATGTAATAACTTGCATTTTTATAATATATATATTTCTTGCATGAAATTGATAACAAAAAGCTAAATACCCTAATGGCTATAGAATGAATAGGCAAAACTTTAGAACTAGAGTTCAAATCTCCAAAGATAACCTTTTTCGAGAAATTCCCCACCTAGAGCTAGGAAGTGTCCAAGTGCAATGAACCTAGAGAATTCTAGTTAGTTGGGAAAGGATGAGAATAGGTATTTAATTAGAATTAGATATGGGATAAAAATGAGAATGAGATAAGAATGAATCTAGAAAGAGAGAGGAGAGAGGAAAAGAGAAGGCTACACTATCCATTTTGCATTCTGGAAAAGAAGACTGTAGAAAAACGATCTCGTCTACGAGGTAGGGGTATAGGAATTTATCTAATCTTGTTGGATTTTAAATAAAAATCTTATATTTTGTGATTGATCCCATGACTTTTGATGAAATTTTTTAAAGATCATTGTTAGTGATATAAGCACATGATCTATGTATATGTATGGGTCCTCTATTATTTAGTTCTTGGTTAATTGACTTGTGCACCAATCATGTAAGCAATAGTCGAGATACGCATATAAGATGTGATAAAGACATTGGTTGAATTGGAACACTTTGACATAATATTAATCCATATTATGATAATGCTTTTCCATGCAATCTTAATATATATTATAAGTATGAGTTCCTACACATAGTTGCATTGCTATCTTTGATGAGGATTTTAATCTCAATCTTATAGTTGATAAGTATGAGCGCATGCTTGGTTTTGAAACATTTTACACTTATTTATCATCTAAAAATGAGTGTTAGACGATAATATATCAAAATTGGATTATGGGGTATAGGTCATATTATGCATGATGCATTGCACGTGGTGGAAGATTTTAGATGATGTTGATAACTTAAGAAGGTTATGATTGATTGATAATGATTTTGATGACTTTCCAACTTTCAATCAGGATTCTTAACAAATGTCAAAAGATAGTCATAAATGGCCTTAAGCCGTGCTAAGCCACATGACATTGACATGTTACCATCCATGGATTCAAACATGTAAAAATTTAGTTTAATTATAAACCTAAGTGGGGTACGGTGTACAAAATGGAATAGATTTGCCATTAGTATAGGCATGTTTACACAATGCCTAGCTTGGTGATAAACTTTAATGCTTTGTGCATGCACAACTCAGACATGACTCAAACCAAACTTAGAAGACTGGGTTCAATTGAAACGAGGGTACGATAGACCACAACTTCCTCAGTGAAGGAAAACATAGATTCATGGAAGCGCCCAATTCCCATCAAGCCAACGGGCCCATAGCTTAAGGCCAATTCCTCGCTCACTAGTTCAGCATTCAACTTTATTAGAAAGTAGCAGAACTGACACAACTTAATTGACACCTCCATTGCATTGCAACCAACACTTGGGTAGTATAATTAACACATTTCGCATGATACCTTCCACATGATAGTAGGTTTGGAAACCAAAGCTTGTACATAGAACATAATGCATAGCACCTAGATTATACGCATAACAGCCAGTACATGAGTGGTGTGCTTGGTGGCCAACGTATGAGTAGGCCACATTACACCCTGCACATAACTAATCAACTTCACGTTTAGCGCTTAGTAACAAGCTTAGTACCTAGCATACATCCATTACTCCAGTACACTATGTTTTGATCAGACACAAAATACTGCTTCATCACACTACACCTCATTCAAGTATGGCGCATCCCTCCAAAGCACTGTGCACAGGCTGAGCCTAGTGCACTACACCAGTGTGCTGCTCACTGATACTACATGGGTACAGATCAGTGTGCATGGTGCACAACACCTAGGCATGGCACATAATACTCGGTATTGAAAATAGATAGGTGCCCATAATGATTATTTGGTAAACATGGTTTTGATAGCTTGGTATTATGTGATTTGAAAATTTTGATTCACAAATGTAAGTTTTATAAGTGTGCAATGTAATTGAGCTACGGTAAGTATAATTTGTAATCAAAATAATTGTTAAATTTCTTTTGAATGATACATAGTATGGTACAAGATATGATTTTAGAAATGTTGAGCCATGGTTATATGTGTACTTATGCTAAAGACTAGAATTAACTAGTCAAATGATTTATGTAAGTTAAAATATGGCTTGCAAAATGAAAGTTTGTAAATTGATTTTGTACGATGTATTATGGAATGAAAAATTGTGACTCAATATGAATTCCACGAGCAAGGAAAAAAAAATTTTGATGAATGAAAATTAGGCGACTCTAGAGAGTTGTGCCTAGCCTGAAATTAGGCGACTCGTGATAGTTGAGCCTAGCCTGGGGCAAATTCTAAGACTCCTCTAGTTGCTATGCTAGGAAGATCAGTTGGCCGCTGACTTCTGAAAGTTGATACCTGCCCTAAAAGGGCATATTGTAGAGAGTATTGGATCATGGGGAGACCGCTCTCTTGTGATCTAGTGCCCCCATGAGGACTGGTGTAGCCCATGTGGTATCTACGGCCGAACGTAGTTGGATGTGAGTCCTCTACGTGCATAATATACCATATAGTTGTCAAACATGTCAGTCATCCTCAAGGATATTTGACCATTGCTCAGATGGGTTGTAGTGGGACGCTACCACGTACTGATATAACAGATTATGATACATCGTTATTTGATAAGTCCTAATGAGCATGTATGTATGATATTTGAAGGATATATTAAAATTTATTGGAAACATTATATTTTTATGAAGGCATAAATGTTGTATAACATTCATATCATACTTATGATATAATATTTAATTGTTTGCACTACTTAATTTATGCCAATAATGTTGTCGTAGTTTTCAAATGACTGGTTTAGGTATTTTCCTACTGAGTTGTCGTACTCGCTCCTACAAAATATTTCAGGTGAAACATGAGAGGATTAAGCAGTAGACTTGACCAAAGTAATTAAGGAGAATAAGAAGATAAGTATGGACAAGTAGTTAATAGACATTTTATTTGTCATCTTTCATTTTGAAATAATGAACACTTGAGGATGAATGTAATAAGACAGGTGACATTGATATATTTAATCTAAACCTTAATTTGAACCTAAATTACTTATTGTTTGGGCTGTGACCAGGGCATCCTATAATGGTATGTTTTATTTTTGCTTTTATATGTGAAGGTTTTAATGTGACATCAGGTTGAGGGTGGAATTGAGAAAAAAATAAGTACATAATATATATTTCAAAAAAAAAAAAATCCTGCAAGAAAGTTTTAAAATTTCAAATTTTATTTCAAAAATTCTTTTCTAAAACTCGGGTCACCACATACGATGATTCTAACATCTAAAAAGTATAGCTTTTATAGGGAGAAACTTTATATAAATAACAGTCCAAGTTCAAGTCCAACAACACGACTTTTAGGATGCTAAGCTCATGCATCTATTTTGATTTATTTTATTTTATTTTATTTTAAGAGATATCCATAATTAGAGAAATCAGATGAGCAAAATCTAATAGTTCAAAGGTGTGCCCTTTCACGAGGAAAATGAGAGGCACTTCCAGAAAAGCTCCTTATAGGGCCTTGGACCTAGCATTCTTCACTAAAATAGACCAATCTACATGTTTTTCAATCTACGAGTCATCAACGGCCGGGCAATAGAGGATCATCTGAATGGGACCCATCATGCAAAAGTTGACCGGTATGTACTCTGATAAACAAGTGCAACGCTAAAATCATCTAGTCTGCGTGCTTTTCAATATGCGTCATCCATAGCTAGGCCAAATCAGATGAGCGGGTCAGATCATCCAGAGATCGACCCATCACGCCAGTTTCTGAAAGGGTATTCTCGCGAAGCTGAAAAAGGGTACTTTCGTCATTTCATTGCTTCCCTCCGAGGACAAAACCCTAGCAACTCGAGGGCTTCTGCTGTTGGGGCTTCTGTCCATCTCGTTTTTCCGCCTTCACAATTGCCTTTGTTGCAGACGGCAATGGTAGCTCCTCTCTTTCTAGATTCTCCCTCTATTTTCTCTCTCTCTGATTCTTCATCTCACTGATGTTCTGTGTTTCTGAAACAGGCATCGGAGAAGAAGCTCTCAAACCCCATGCGGGAGATAAAGGTTCAGAAGCTCGTTCTTAACATCTCCGTCGGTGAAAGTGGAGATCGACTTACCAGAGCAGCTAAGGTGTTTCTCCCATTTTCAGATTTGATCTTGTGTACTTCAATTTCCTATCCAGTGAAGTCATTTATATTGTTTCTGCAGACTTACTTTGCTTCTTCGATGCGATTGACCGGATAAATTCTCTCTTTCGGTCCTTAGGGTTTCTTCCGGTTTCCTTTCAATCATATTCAGAATGAGAATTTTTTTTTAAAGTTTGTTTACTGTTGATGGGGTCTTTCTATTTATGATTTCTCGAAATGCGAATAATTTCTGCTGGCTTGATATGTTCTTTTGATTGGATTGAGGTGATAAAGGTTCTGTCTTTTGCTTTCCGGGTTTCTGATTTATGTTCTTCGCATTTGAATGAGCTTTCCCTTTACCCTACATTCTGTGATTTCTCAAGAAAATTTCAATTTTTCTGTGAAAACATAATGAAACGGTGTGTATGTAGCATGTCTTCCAAGGGCTTTGTTTAGTAGTAAGCACATCTGAGGATGCAAAAAGAGGATGCTTTTTACTCCTTTTCCTGCATTGTTCTGGGATTCTTCACTATTGGATTTGGTTTCTTCGGGATTGCCTTCAGTTGAAATTGTTAATTCTTTTGTTTGCGGTTCATTGTTTTGGTATCTCTTGTGGCCAGGATAGATACCGTTGTAACATGATACCATGTTTTGCTTTATGTTTCTTTGTTTGCTCCTCGAGTTTGCAGGAAGAGCTGCTGTGCAAAGATGCTCTCATATTGGGCTAGTGTCCTTTAGTCTATCCACGTACTTAAAATCGGTACTAACTGTGCCATAGATGTGCATGACCCTTGTGGTATTATTGCTTAATATATTCACATGAAAATGAATGGTTAAACTTGTAGGCGGTTGCTTCTTGTTGATAGTGTTGTATGGCGCGGATGCAATTGTGTTATGTTCGGCTGGATGCATGTACAATTCATATTAGCCATTCCCATTCTGAGTTCAGTGGGTTTTAGATCATCTACGTAGGATAGAACTCAAAATTAGTACTATCTGGGCCATAAATTTGTATGAACTTGGTAATGTTATTGCTTAGTACATTGATATGATAATGAATGGATAGACTTGTATATGGTTGCTTCTTGCTGATTGTACTGTATGGCGTGATGCAATTATGTTGTGTTTCTATATGGACACACCATTTGTATTAGCTATTCATATGCCTCAAGCAAGCATGCTGTTGCAGATGTCTCTGCTGTTCTTCTTTCAAAAATGTTAAACTTTTCTGGGGCTCAGAACACCAATGTTGCAACTGTTGCAAGAATGTGATCTGTTTAGATGCAATTTTTCTTTTCAGCTATGTTATTTGTTCGTTTAGGAACATTTTTACATCTCCTCATCTGTCTTAAGAACATTTCAGAGGAAAACTCCATGTTTGTATCATTGGCTTATGTATCTGATTTTACAATCCTGCTAATTTTTTGACGTTCATATTGAAATTAGATTGCAATCTAAAGTGCCCTGTGATTTATAGGTTCTGGAACAGTTGAGTGGGCAAACACCTGTCTTCTCTAAAGGTATGTTGTTTTCTGCAAAATTTTGTCGATGGTTGTTGGATTTGTTTCCAGAGTCCTTATTTCTCCCCCGTTAATGCTACGATGCAGCAAGGTACACTGTACGATCTTTTGGTATTAGGCGTAATGAAAAGATTGCCTGCTACGTCACTGTCAGGGGTGACAAGGCAATGCAACTTTTGGAGAGTGGGTTGAAGGTGAAAGAGTACGAGCTTTTGAGAAGGAACTTCAGTGATACCGGGTGTTTTGGTTTTGGTATCCAGGAGCATATCGATCTGGGTATCAAGTACGTCAGCTTTTCTCTGATAATAGTTATCATTTTCCATGTTATCTTTACAGTTCAGGAAAGCAAAAGTCAGACGTTATGTGCAGCGTGAATGATATAATTTATATGTACTTAGCAGAGTAAATGTAGATAATTTGGATCGTGCTTGCCTTATGAATGAGAAATTTCTATTTATTAACTTGTAGATATCTTATATATTATGTTTTGAATGCTCGTGTCATACCCTTGGTGTTCTCACAAAAGCTTTTGTGGCATGTACTGCTTGTACCTGAAGCTTTCTCAGTATGTTTTGAATTCTGATTTTCATTTAGTGTTATTTCATGAAGACATTTGTCATTTCTTCCTGTCTAACATTTTTCTTGGCTTTGCAACTAGCTAAAAATTTTCATTTTGCGCACTCAGATGAGTCGTTTAGTTGCCCCGTTTCACAGCCAGGAAATCGTTGTTTCAAACCCACCTACCATTTGAAAGAATAAGAAAAAAAGAAAAAAAAGGTGCAACACGACCTCATTCTTATTCATTTAAAGGGTAAACATTAACCGTGTAAATAAGGATTTGGTTGAGCCCAGGAATGTGTTCTTAGGAAACATTTGTTGGTCACTGAAAATACTGAAATCAAGTGGTTATTGCTATTGTGCTGGTTTTTGCTAAACTGATCGTTCTTTCTGCAGGTACGATCCCTCAACTGGTATTTACGGGATGGACTTCTACGTCGTTCTTGAACGTGCAGGATACCGTGTAGGACGTCGTCGCAGGTGCAAGTCCCGTGTTGGCATTCAACACAGGGTGACCAAGGAGGACGCAATGAAGTGGTTCCAAGTAAAATACGAGGGAGTCATCCTGAACAAGTCCCAAAACATCACTGGTTAGATGCCCATTCTTGGGTCCAACTAGAATTTTGCAAGTTTGAGTTTTGCAGTTTGTTCTTCTGCCTACAAAAGAGTTATAACTCTCCCTTTGTCCTTTTTAGTAGAATTCTAATACAAAGTAGCGATTTCGTGGTGTTGTTAGGTTCTAATTATGTAATACTATTTTCTCATAGGATCTGAATTCCTAATTTTGCTTTGGAGAAAATATGATCTGAATCCCCTACGTTATTGCCCCATGTTATCTAGGATGCGTATTTTGCATCTAAAAGTATATTTGAAGCGCATCATTTTTTGATACACTTGCAAACTATTTCACTAAGGGTCCTATATTGTAGAGAGGGCCCACCCAGCAATGGGAGTTGCACCGTATTTACCTTAGTATGTTCTTAGATGGCCTTGCTCGTATTAATGGATGAGAGTTCATGAGCGTGTGAAGAACTAGACTGCCTTTTTTTCGTGGTGAAAATGTACGTTATAGTATATCTAACCCATTTATCGTGAGGCTGAGATAGGCTAGTGATTGCAGCATATTTGTAAATTTTTCAAAAACCCAAACAAGTGGTTGGGATCATGGAAATGTATTTAATTGTCGAGATTACCAACTTTCTGTCTTCGTAACATGATACGGGCTTGGAGCTTTCAAACAAAGCTCTAGAGGCAGCTGTCTATTTGCTGTGTTTACGATGGTCTGCTCTTACCGTGACTTTTAACTGATACCTTCCGTCAAAGCAAGAGCCAATGCTCGACCGGTGTGGAAGGAGTCTACACCAGCTGGTGGATCTCAAACCTTATATTTTTTTGAGTTATCTAATTCGATCAAGGAGTCTACACCAGCTGGTGGATCTCAAAACTTAGATTTTTTTGAGTTATCTAATTGGATCAAGGAGCCTACACCAGCTGGTGAATCTCAAACCGTATATTTTTTTGATTTATCTAATTGGGTCAAGGAGTCTACACCAGCTGGTGGATCTCAAACCTTGGATTTTTTTGAGTTATCTAATTGGGTCATTGAATTGTAGCCTCTCAAGATGGGCAGTACCAAAAGTCTCATCTAACCGAAACTTCTCTAGCGGGTTCCCTCCCCTGAAATATGGATGTTACTAAACAAAAGCACAAGGGGAAAGAAGTCCAGAACCCACCAAAGACGTAGGTGTTGTACGGTACCTTCCTTAGCCACCCATCTTTATGAGTTGCAAATATGATGAACCAGGTGCCTCAATCAATAAATTAAGTGATGGGGCTTAACAGGTGGTGTAGAACCTTTCTGAATGTGGACTCTTATCAGGACCCATGTAAATCACTGAAAATCATTGGTTCGCGTTTTCTGTCAAAATTTTAAACACTGATTATGCATGAAAGGTCTAGAAATATCCAATTAAGACAAAATAGTATATGTGGGTTGAGCTTGTTATTATCTACCAGATTAACGGATTGGATTGTGACTACATGGCAAATGTGGGTTTCAAGAGTGTTCTTCTTTGCAATTTTCAGAAAGAATTATGGGTTTGCTGTAACTTAATGATCTAGACAGTGCAATTGGGGAAGGAAATCATCAAGAGTGTAGGGGCTGGAGATATTCAAGGTTTTGAGGGTTTTTATGAACTTCTCCCAAAAACTACATTAGAGGTTGGTGGTAATTTGGTCAAAATTCCGTGTTATTGGTTCTAGGGTTTTTGTGGATTTTTATAACTTTGACTTTTATGCTACTGTTTTCAAAGCTGGAAAACATCAAAACTGTACGCATAGAAATTAAAATAGTTGTAGTGTAAAAATATGTGATTTCAAGTGAGAGAAAAATCTATCGATGAAGTTTGTTTTCTAGTTAGAGAGAGAAGCTGAAGATATGAACAGCGGCGTAGCCTCTTTCCGTTAAAAACTTGTCTTTTTACGCTTTTTTAAATGATGCGATGATTTATTATAAAAAAGAAAACATATACAAAACACAAGACAACAGTATAATTGTTACTTAGAGTTTGTTACATTTTCTCTCAAAATAAACTCCCCTAACATCATTTGAGAGAGACAACTTTAAAGAGGAAGGGTTCCCTCTCTCCAGTCTTGAGATATCTGTTGCAAGAAGCCTTTGTTGCAAGGAAATTAGCAGCTTCATTTGCTTCTCTATAACGTGATAGAATGTCAACGCCTTTCCCCCTCCGGCACTCCATTTGAATATGATAAAAATCCAAGAATATTAATTTATTCATTTTTCAAAGGGCAAAAAGTAGTAGTTAGGATTATCCAAATGCATTGATTTCTCTTGGATTACTTAAATTTTATAAGTAGAACATGATGAATAGTTTAGATCTTCCAAAATAAAAAAATATCTCATGGCAATATCTTCTTCTTAAGATGCATGTAAGCATCTATAACTAATGGGACTCATCGTTGCAAGTCCATCAAGAGAGAGAGAGAGAGAGAGAGAGAGAGAGAGTGCACGCGTGTGTGTTCATTCATGAAACTTTTTATGGCTCTCTATTGAAAAAAAAAGAGAGCACTGGGCCCATCATTTATATTTTTTCAATGATTTAAGCCGTTGGTCTAATTCGTGATGCCCTAGATATCTTACATATAAAAGAAAATCTCATCTATTGAATACTTCTAAGACTGCTTGCTGGAACTTTTAGGGTTGTGGAATATATGATGAGATGCTCAAAATCGTCCCTTTCAAACCCTAAAAGATCCAACAAGCATGGTTTTCGGGGAATCCATTTGATAAGGAATTTTTTTTTTTTTTTTTGGGTGTGTATGTAGGGCATCTAGAATAGTCCAAAATAGATAAACATTATAGATCATTGAAATATTTAAGTAGTGATCCATCGAACAAAGCTTTCCATGATAAAAATCCTAAAAAGAAAGAACAATTGCTTTTGTTTTTTATTATTCAATGCTAAATGGAGCCCATTTGCTTTAAGTTTTTACTTGGTTGAAGAAAAATCAACTTATAGTTACATGCAACATGTTATTTGATCTATTTTGCTTGGTGTACAAATGACCATTATTAAATAAGTTTACTTTAATATCCAGACCAGGCACTATCCAATAGATTTTAGAAATTGTCTTGATCTGGTTCATTTAAACTTTGGGTCCTAAAGTAATAGTTCAAATATAGCGCATCGTCCATGCTCCTCCAATCTCATTGGATTCAGACTTTTTATTGGATTATCCGAGTCCACTGACAGCTCTACTCATGAGATTTATATTTTTGTCTAGTTAGTAGATAACTGAAATTTGAGGTTAGATCTTTTAATTCAAGCATAATCTTGTGATGCAAGGGACTTCATCCATATTTAAGGCCCGATTGTGCTTGAATAATCTGGTTTATGTGATTATGCCAGATTTTTTGTATATGATTAGTTGGTTTAATCTGGACAATTTCATAAACAGGATTATTTGCCTTGCCAATCGAGCCCTTAATAATCAACTCAATAATCTGGGGTTCCATCTATGATTATGGGGCCTACTTGCACAATGCCTGATCTAATTTGTTACTGAATGGTGGATTAGGGGCAAGATTTCTTCCTGATTTATGGATGGTTTGTTGATATATCTAAACCAAAATTTTTAATTTTCTAAATGTTCATTAGAAGACAATGAATTGGATAGTTAGGATTATCTAGGTTGGTAGATACCTTAGTCATACCTAATCCATATGACCATAAATATCTGGGTCACAGAGAGAGAGAGAGAGAGAGAGAGAGAGAGAGAGAGAGAGAGAGAGAGAGAGAGAGAGAGAGAGAGAGAGAGAGAGTTTGATGCGGCCAGTTGCATAAAAGGTTTATTGCTGCTAGTATTTTTTTTGACTGCTCCATGATCCGCGCCGGTTGCAACATGTGCTTTCAGTTAGAATAGAATCCTGATGAATGTAAATTTAGATGCCTAAATAGGGTTTTCCGGTAGACTCTTGCTTTTTGTGTTTTTCGTCTTTAGATCTAAGCGGCCCATAAATTGGCTTGTGTGAAAAAACACCCATCTGACAATTCTAACTACTTTAGATTTTACAAAGAAGAGACGGGCTCTAGTACAATGAAAGATGTACTATGAAGATCCATCGGAGCGTTTTCTAATGAGTAAGTGATCAACAGATTCCTTGAGAGATCCGAACAAATTTTCACGAGTTAGATCTTAACTAAACATTTTCTAAAATCATGAAAATCTAGAGTCTACAAGAAAACCCTCTTCTGGCATCTACATTTATGGACACTGGTAAGAATTACCCAATAGATGAAATTTTCGGTGCACAACCAGTGCAGTGTCCGAATGAAATTATGACTGATTCTAATATTCCAAAAGGTAAGCCCGATTGGAGTGGGATGCCCTATTTAAAAGGGCACGCAGACATCAGGTGTCAAAATGAAACGACAATTGTTTGGAACACTGAAGACTCAGGTTCGCGAAGAAAGTTCGGTGCACGACTCAATCCACGGAGAAGCCTTAGACATACGGCTTCGTTCGTCTGGGTGTCGGCTGGACTTGGTAATTTAGACCGCTTCAAAGGAACTGCGTGATGTACCACAAGGCGTAATGTGCGCCCCCCCCCCAACATGAAAGTGAGAGGAAAGTGCATCATCAAGACGCCCCCAACATAGTTTCTCCCACTTGATGACAGGAAAGTGAGAGGAATAGCAATACCAAGACTCTGGTAGAGCTAGTTCAATAATCAATGTGATGTACCACGAGGCGTAATATGCACCCCCCACTTGATGACAGGAAAGTGAGAGGAAAGTGCATCATCAAGACGTAAGGACAATAGCAATACCAAGACTCTGGTAGAGCTAGTTCAATAATCAATTTCCCACCTAAGGTTGATTGACATAGTAGATTAGATGTAAACATAAAATTGGCTGTAGAATTTTGTGGACTGCGAAAGAATAAAAAATGATTGAGAAAGGAAAAGTTCCAATAATGCAATGGATGAGATTTGTTGGCACCGTCTATTAGGCGAGGCCATTAATATGAATGGTCCAGATCTTAACCGTCATAGTCAACTGCAATTTTTTCAGTCAGCTGTCAAGGTTTAAAAGTCGTTAGCAAATACTTGGATTCACCTGACGTCTAGAAAGCAAAGACACAGTGGCGGGACCCACAAAATATTCGTTCTCACCCCATCCAATAATATAGCCAAAATAAATTGACCACAATTACCGCCCAGTCAGTCAACTAAGCCGCCTTGTTCTAGACGTCCCATTGCTTTCCAGTATCTTAAAATATGTTCACTTCCCTCCCTACAAACTACTCTCAATCCTCAAGCAAACTAGTCTTCGGATTAATGGGTGATCACAGAAATCTTGTTCTATCTTCTCTGTTAATCTTCTCTAGTATTCTCTTTGATTTCTGCACAGCAATTGACACCATAGCTCTAAATCAATCCATTAGAGATGGGGAAATTATCATTTCCGACGGCGAAATGTTCGCTCTCGGCTTCTTCAGTCCCGGGAATTCGACGAATCGGTACGTCGGAATATGGTACTACAATATTCGTCCACAAACCATTGCTTGGGTTGCCAACAGTGTAAGTCCACTTGCAAATTCATCCGGGTCTTTCACTCTAAGCAGCAACGGCGATCTCTTAGTTCTTGGGGCATCAGGAAATGTTGTTTGGTCATCCAACTCTACTTCTACATCAGCAAATTCGACTGCGAGGTTGTTAGATACTGGCAATCTTGTGCAAAGAGAAGGAAATTCCTTCAGCAATAACGGAAGGATCTTATGGCAGAGTTTCGATTCTCCTTCGGACACTTTGCTTCCGAACATGAGAATTGGTGTCAATTTAAACACGGGAGTTAAAACGAATTTAACTTCTTGGAGAAGCGAAAGCGATCCTGCGCCGGGGGATTTTACGTTAAGTATGGAAGTTCAAGAAGTGGCTCAGCTCTTCATATATAATAGATCGGTTCGCATTTGGAGAAGTGGGCAGTGGAATGGAGGGTTGTTTGTTGGAATACCAGATATGTATTCTGTATCGGTTGATGGGCCGATTCTTGTTAGAGATGATGTTCAGGGAACAATTTATTATTCCTATAATTACTTCAATAACACGATTAAACGGGTAAAGCTCAGTCGAGCTGGTGAGTTTGATCAAATTGTTTTTGATCAAAGTCGACGCCAATGGTATGTTCACTGGACGCAGTCTAAAAATCCTTGTGCATCTTATGGTGCATGTGGGCCTGACGGGTTTTGTGACCAAAACGGATCTCCGATTTGTAGTTGTTTTAGAGGATACGAACCGAGGTCGCCGGAAGAATGGAGAAGGGGGAACTGGAGTGGTGGTTGTGTGAGGAGAGCTCAGTTCCAGTGTGAGAGGAATATTAGTACTAATATTCAGGAAGAAAAACAAGATGGATTCTTGAAGCTAGGAATGGTGAAACTTCCTGATCATGCTGGTTGGGTGTCTAGCGCTGATAGGGACGTTTGCAGAAGCGATTGCCTGAGGAACTGTACTTGCATGGCTTATGCTTATGTTAGCGGGATCGGGTGTATGGTTTGGAACAAAGAATTGGTGGATATCCAGCAGTTCACATTCGGTGGGGAGGAGCTTTTCCTTCGTCTTCCAGATTCACTGATCGGTAAGCTTTTCTCACTCCACAATTGAAATGTTTTATAGAGTGTATACAATCTAAAATTTATTGCAAATTTGGCATGCTTAGTTGAATTTTCATTATTTAAGAAGCTGCTAGGAATTGGATTGCAGTCCTATTGCCTGCTATTGGCAACCTCGACGCATACATGAAATCAGCACATACTTTTCCGTTTCTTTTGCCCTATGTTAATGCTTCAACGGTTTATCCCTGTACCAAGCAACCCCAGTCTGGTCGAAAATGACAAAGGCGGTCATAGCTACTTCAGTGTAGCATTTTGATATAATCGGGCTTGTACAATTTTATAGTATCGTAGATTTTCACTACGGTTGCAATTTGCAATCTAATCACCTACAAACCGATAAATTAGGTATTCCGAGGGGCATTTACAACTTGATAGTTTACATAAAGGTGCGCTCCTTGATGCTATAATTTCTTACTCGGAAATCTTCTCTGTTTCAGATCATCCGGGTAAAAAGAAAAGTTCAACAATTATTATTGTAGTAATCGTTCTAGCCGCTGTAATAGTGGGTGCTTGCTCATACTTAATATGGAGGAGGAGGTCAATAAAAAGAGGTAATTCCATCAAACTGTATATGTAAATTTTTGGTAGCAGATATCAACCTGATCATACTTAAAAGTACATTTCTCTGTTTCTCCACGATTAGTGAAAAGGAGCACCACTAGGAGAAGCTTAACTTACATTAGATCCCAGAAGAAAGCAAACGTCCTCGGAGATGGTATAAAGCAAGAAGAAGTCCCGGAGTTGCCATTCTTTGATTTTGATGTAATAGAAACCGCAACGGAATACTTCTCATTTTCAAACAAGCTTGGAGAGGGAGGTTTTGGGCCTGTTTACAAGGTATAGTTCACTTCCTTAGCTCACATTAATTGGAAAAATGTATATTAGACATTGATCACGTTGACAATATCTTCAGGGAAAGCTGCCAGAGGGACAGTTGATAGCTGTTAAGAGACTATCAACGAGTTCTGGACAGGGGACAGAGGAGTTCAAGAATGAAGTTCGACTTATTTCCAAACTGCAACACAAGAATCTTGTTCGTCTTTTAGGATGTTGCATCGAAGGAGAGGAAAAGATGTTGCTCTATGAGTTCATGCCTAACAAAAGCTTAGATGCCTTTCTCTTTGGTGAGTTTATAGCACAACATACTAAACATTCTTTTTTTATCTTCCCGAAGGGTTAATGAGTTATTCAGTTTATGTAATATGTGATATGGTGGATACTCGTTGTAGATGCGGACAAACGAGGACTTTTAGATTGGAACATGCGCTTTCAGATCATCGAAGGGATTGCTCGTGGGCTTCTTTACCTTCACAGGGATTCTAGATTAACTATTATTCACAGAGACTTGAAGGTCAGCAACATTCTGTTGGATGCTGAGATGAGGCCCAAAATTTCAGACTTTGGAATGGCTAGAATTTTTGGAGGGGATCAACTATTAGCCAAAACTCAAAGGGTTGTTGGGACATAGTAAGTACTATTTATCCTTATGGTAATTTCAATTCTTTTAAATACTGCGACAGTACTATTCTTGGTAATCTAATTATGAAAATAAACAAATGCAGTGGCTACATGGCACCAGAGTATGCCATGGCGGGGCAATTCTCTGAGAAATCAGATATCTTTAGCTTTGGGGTCCTGATTTTGGAGATCATTAGCGGCATGAAGAATTCGGGATTTCATCTAAGCAACAGTTCAGCAAGCCTTCTTGCTCATGTTAGTATTGTGATACTCTTAACTGTTCCTTAGTTCTCTCAAGTCTAGGTTACAAAATTCATTTTCGTCAACTGATATTATTTCAGGTATGGAGACTTTGGAATGATGGCGAAGGACTAAAGTTCATTGACCCGTCGATCAATGACTCGTACTCCGAGACAGAGGTGTTGAGATGCATCCATATTGGGCTGTTATGTGTTCAAGACTTCCCCTTTGACAGACCAAGCATGTCTTCCATAGTTTTCATGTTGGGGAATGAAAGTGCACACCTCTCCACTCCCAAACAACCGGCATTTACTACTAAGGATGCCGCCATGGAATCGGGTTCTTCTACTAGCAATGAAATATGTTCTATGAACTCCATTACATATTCCACGGCGCTAATTGGTAGATAATTAGCGGGATGAGTTTGTTTCTAACTTTAAAGAGGAGGGAGGTTAATTATCCCTTTATTTATACTTGAACAATTTCATAAGAAAAGAAGGTTTTGTAGTTGGTTTGTACATAATTTGTCTCTTGCTTGATACACTGTGCTATCTCAGTCTACTAAACTTGCTTTCTTAATTAGCAAAACGTTATATTGGAAAAGCTAAGAACCACAGTCGTTATCAACCTCCCGCTGCCACTGATTTTACCTTTTGTTCGGATGATCATAAACACTTGATCCATGACAACTAGACCTCGTTTAGGATTCCGCCAGAGAAAATTGAAACATTGTTTTCTCTTGGAGTTCACCTTGTTGGTGGGATATCCATTCAGCATGGGACTAAAATCACGTGTCTGCTTTTGAGCCAAGATGATGGGTTGTAGATTTTCTGAATTTTCTGCTTCTTGGACTCGCGGGTTGAGGAAAAGATCCTTCGTCAGCGGTACATTCATCCGCCAAAAACTCTAACAAGATTGATGCGACAGAATACAGCAGCACTTGCCGCAAACCGTGTCAATGCAGCTTTGCTTTCCTACACATTTTGTATTTTCGTTGAATTCAACGATCTTGGTACACCCTTAACACAGTACATCTCAACAGACATATAAAGACATGCGCATGGACCCGCCGCAGGCAACTGCTGAGTTCACACCCCATAAGCCCTCCCACCCCCTGCCTAGGTCAGGTCTCGCTGCTAATTGAAAACTGTTTTGGTTTGGTGGAACTGGTAAACCCTTCGCAGTTCAGCTCCAATCTAAGGCTACCTTTACATCATCATCAAAGAAAAGGAACGAGATGAGAAGAAAGAAAAAAGACAAATCTAGGCATGTCAATCAGTTTGGTACGCAAAGCATCCCACACTAGAGCATTCAACCATACAAGTTTGACTCAAAAAGCCCACCATTGGCTTCGTATTACAGATGAAGGGCATCCTTTAGTAATGGTTAAAAGTTGTAAACCCTCGATTAGATCACTAAGATGTAATCGATATTTCAGATATTGCAGGTAGGACATCTACTATGCTCCAATGTGTTCAGGATGGTGGAGTGCTTTAGGAGACGGCAGATAGCGTGTTTCTTATTTCCAAGAAGACGAGATAAAATAAACCACTTGCCAGATCTACACGCAGATAAGTCACTAGCTGTGATTTGTGGAAGAATTGCCTTGACGCGACTAACTCCTATTAGTACTACTCGAAGGATGCTTACCAAAACCATTTTTTCCTAGCATTACTCTTTTGACGAACTCTTTAAGACTCCTCCAGGGTGATTTTAGAAGGCAATCTCTAAATGTTTTACGACAGAAACCCATCTTTCAAAGGACAAGTGAGCGGTTACATTTACCTTGACCTAGACTTGCTTAACAAATTCACAAGACCTCATTATAGATTTATGAGACCAAACACACATTTTTTCTAACCATCCACTACAAAGCAATGATAACCCATCTTGGACCCGTTTCATACAAAAATGTAGATGATAACCCATTTCATTTTCTAACTATCCACTTCAAAGCAATGATACTATATGACTTCTAATGGTCTATTGTGTTTCCATTTTGGGACACGGCTCATCCATCTTGGAACCAATTTTTCCACAAAGAGAAATATTCGTCCATCTAGAAGAGGGGCCCATACTAGGGCGTGACGACATGGTATAATGGCGCGTGGTACCTCTATTTCTACAAGGTGGGCTCCGCCGGTTGTTGATCCAAACCTGTTTATCTTATTTTCCTGAATTTAGATATTTTGTGGCCCAAAAATCACAAGGTAAAGTGGGGGCCCTATAATGCAAGGAGGTTACTCTCTACAATTGCATTTCTCCATAGAACTCTGAACATATAAGGACTGACGGGAGTCCGGAGCAAAGGTTTCTAGTGGAGGGGCGCAAGGAGTTTCATGGGGGTCAGGGTTCTAAGTTGTGCATGTGCATGCGTGTGTCCAACTAGAGAGAGAGAGAGAGAGAGAGAGAGAGAGAGAGAGAGAGAGGACTGAACATGTCTTTGTTTTGTTTAGCTATTCCACCAAAAAATAGAAAGTCCTGCAGTCAGTGATACTTAATCCATTACTATAGCAGTTCTCATATTGTATGGTTACACTGATTTATCTTTAGTTTTCTGATATAACATGTTGAAACGCTAAGACTAAGCTGACGAGCTTACCGTTCTGCAATTGTCACCAATAGCACCTTCTGTAACAACGGGTAGCTGCCATTTGAGAGCACTTATAGCTTCTTTCAACTTTAACCATTTCATTTCAGATTCTGCACAGGGATCGACATTATAGCACTCTCAATTTCCATGAGCCAGCTGTTCGAGTTGGGCTTCTTTACATCTACAATTAGTTATAGCTATATCGGATTAATGGGACAAGAAGGTCCTGGAGAGAATTGTATGGGTAGCTAATAGACAGAGTCCAATTCTTGATTTTTCTGGGTTTCTAACAATCAATGGCGGAGGTAACCCTGTGGAGTTGGATGAGAAAGAAAACAGTCTCTGGTCTGCAAATGCTTCAATCTTCATAAACAATTCAATTGCTAAGATCCTGGACTCTGGAAACCTTGTTCTAAGAGAAGAAAATTCAGATACTAGCAGTGGAGACATTGTGGCAGATGCTTGATCACCCCTGTCGACTCATTCCTATCGATGATGGAAGTCTGGTTTTGATCGTTCAGTAGGAAGTTCCACTATCCGAATGGAAGTTCAGCGGCTTCCTCAATTATTGTTTTGCCCCAGTGGATTCAATCTCATCATAGATAACCAATGAGTGAAATTACGTAGATTATTCAGGTAGAAGCATTCAGTGGGCATGGTTTTTGGAAGTAGACCAAATAAGGAAGCAGGATAAGATGAATAGGCCAGATCATCTAAAAGAGGAGGCTAACTAGATAGGAGAATCCTAAAATCAAATCTGAAAAATCCGTCCGGATAGCACTTCTCTAAATCTTATTTACTACAAGAAATCATATGGTAAAGCTGCTTCTTGTACATGAGTAGCTAGAAGTACACGAGGATATCAGTCCCACATGCTTATCCATCAACCTTCCATCTTCAAGTCCACATCTTAGGCAACAGTGAAAATCTTTTTACTAGCAAGATCAAAGCAGCTCAACTGTTGTCCCTTAATGTTTTGGATCTTTTGCTGGAAGGTTCCTAATTGACTAAGTTATCGCCGATTCATTATTAAATTGGCGCAATATAGGTAAAATGAGTCACCATTTTAAAATTCCAAGAACGACACATCCTAAAAATAGCATACTTCTGTTTTGTCTTAATGGAATATGTTAGACAATTAAAAATAAGCTATTTATATAGAACAGCAATAGAGGGGGAATTAATTTAGGAATATCCTATATTTTAATTTAGAAGAATGCTAAATGAATGCTCTTTGTAAGGGCGTTCAGGTACCACATTTTGTGGAACTGACTTTGCATGATCCATCATTCATATCGTTGCTCCAAGTTTGAATGTCCATAGTGCAAAGAGTCTAAAAGGTAGATGCTAGAATCATTTAATCTTTAGTAAAGTTTATTTAACTGCATATGATTGTTTCTGAGACATTATATTATATATATATATATATCAATTTTATTTGACTGTAATATCTTTGATATATATGAGAAATCAGATTATATTTAACATCAATATATTTACGTTAGATATCAAATGTATTTAACATTATGATATGAATTGGGGTTAGGATAGATATGCCAACTCTTTTTATATTGTAAAATCTGATCATTTATAGAGAGAAAAATCAACCTGAAACTGCTGTTTTTTTAGTGGGAGAAAAAAGGGGCGTCTTCAACGCAGAGGACCTCGCGTTACCCCGTCTTCTTCGTCTGCAACAGATTCCGTCGCCATCCTTCCTAGTGTCGCCACCATTCATCAGTACCCGTCCTCGTCTCCGACAGATCCCGTTGCCGCCGCTGGTCGTCTCCTGCAGATAGTGTTCGTCCCACCCCTCTCTTTCTGATTTCAGGTGAACAAGTTGCCAATTACAAACAGCTCAAAAGGGTGCTAATAAAGGTACAATGGCTTGTTTCTCCGCTATTTGCATATTTATTTGTCTTCCATTGAGGTTTTGTGGGTTTTCCGTTTCTGGGTTTTGTTGATATTTGCTTACTCTTTCAGCTACTAAGTACATTGAATAGAGGGATCTCGGAGTTAGTCGTAATGGCAGCTGATGCCGTGCCACTTGAGATCCTTCTCGTTAGTTGAGGATAAGGTATACGTCTTTTAGTTCTGTGATTTCTTGTTTCGTTTATATGTCTCGCTGCACTTGAATGTATGGACTATTTGGTGTTAAGTTTATAACGAGTTTCAGTTATGGGAGATTATTTAGTGAACGAACTCTTTTAGCTGTCGAGATGGTAGAGTTGGCAGTCTTCAATTATTGCCTTTCTAATCCGATTGGAATTGCCAATCTTTTAGCACGGTCCTCGACGTTCTGAATCGGGGTTCGATTCTTTCGTTAATTAGTATGTGGTTTGTTCTTTGTTTGCATTATGAACCGTGGTTTTCATCAATTAGAATTTGGTTGTTTTAGTAAGTATAGTGTACGATGTTTTTAAAGATTTTTCGTGAGAAGTCCTTAGTATTGTGTAGTTCTTTACTGGTTTACTCTGTACTGCAGTTTATGTTTGGCTTGCTATAATTTCCTTTTGGTAGGATATCTTAGTGTGGTTTTCTTCATTAGCTGTTTAATAGGATGTTTGTGCATCATATTTCATAGAAGTCTAGTTTGTCAATGACAGCTTTTGTATATAATTAGTAAGCCATGGAAAAGAAATTATTCGTAGAAAGTGTTTTATGCCTTGAAATTGAAATAAGCCAAAGACCCAAGAATATTTCATGGGGTAAAATTTTTATGTCCTTTGCATAATTCAATTTCTAGGCATAAAACACTGTCCAGGAGAGTTCCTTTTCCTGTGGAAATCAATTTGCATCCATTTCCTGCTGACCGTTAGAGCTTTGATGGAAGGAAATGATGAAGCTGAGGTCAAGCATGAGAGAGATCAGCAAACACTGTGTTTGTGATTCAATGGCCAGTTAGAGAGAAGTGGAAGAGGACATAATTCAATTTCAAGGCATAAAATACTGTCTACGGAGAATTCATTTTCCTGTGGAAATCAATTTGCATCCATTTCCTGCTGACTGTTAGAGCTTTGATGGAAGGAAATGATGAAGCCGAGGTCAAGTATGAGGGAGATCGGCAAATATTGTGTTTGTGATTCAATGACCAGTTAGAGAGAAGTGGAAAAGGGGGACCAAGCTAGAAGGCAGTAACTTTATGTTGTATTTCCAAAGAGTTAATATCAAACTTCTCCGATGGGTATCCTATACCCAAGCTTGGACTTGGAAGACTAGGGAATTAGAAAGACATCTAGTGCTGGAAGAGGGGAAGTAAACTTCCCTTTTAAGCTTTCTGACCAGTGAATTCCACTGAAGTGTACTAACGGATGCAGTTGGAAGGTTAAGACTTTTATCAGCATGATACCAGGTCAGAGGTTCACAAGAGGGCTCTTCTGACTTAACAATTTTTTAGTCAGACGGATGTTTCTTGGAGGTCAGCATTTATCATTGATGACATTGTAGCAAATGACATCAATATGCCTTTAAGTATCCACCTTGACGAAGCCAATCAATTAGTGGATGAGTTAGTCATGAGAAGTGTCTATTGGCTGTAACTATGTGGTAATGTCAGTACTTCTTGTGTTCTACATAACCTCGTTGCTAAAGTTACTTGGAAAGTTATGCACATAATTTGTGTGTCTGCAGTTGTGTAGGTATTAGATATTGAATCCGAGTGAGCCGCATGGTGCATGCTTTATAACATAATGTGGAGAGTCTTTTAAAAAAAGATAGTGACACAAGAATAGGTGGATTCGGTGGCCTTCCTCCATTGAATTCTTAGATTGTCATAGATCTATAATCTTCTGTGCTGGATAACTCTCCAGGTTTTTTGTGAAGCGAGTTTCTAGTCCATCAAAGTCACCACCTTGTTTGAGGGAATCCATTATTAGATTTGAATATTTTTTTCCACGGTAATTGTAGGATAAATATATACCTGTTCTGAAGGCCATGTGTGTTTAGTTGTAACTCTAGAAGGACCAAGCTCTGATCAGTGACAGGAAACTAATAACAGTAAACTATTCAATTGTGGCAGAATGTCCCATATGTTTTTGTTCCTTCCAAGCAAGCACTTGGTCGTGCTTGCTCTGTAACGAGCAATGAGGGCAGCCAGTTGAAATCCCAAATTCAGCAACTCCAGGTACCTACGATACATTAGCTCATACTTCTAAATATGTTTGCTTTGTATTTGGATCACCATTTAATCCATCTAATTCCGTAATTCTCACTTGAGAACATTGGATGCTATCGAGAAGCTCCTAATCTAGATATGAAGACCTTTCAGCATGATGGCTTTGGGTTTCAAATCTCATCCCACCCAAAGGCTTGGACCGATGGAAGCTTTTGTACATGTCGACCAGAATTATTTGGCCTTTTCATTCAGTTGAGTGTAATGTCTGAACTTAGCCTATTTTTTGTCAAAAATTGAGGATTGATCAAGTCATCACTAATTTTGGCATCTGTTGCTCGTTAGAGCCTGTTTAGTGCTGAAATGAGTACGATTTAAATTATCTGGTATTACATACGTGTAGTTTCTTCTTTCTTGCTAATCTACGTTGTCATTGAGCCTGGTCTCTTTAAACACAACAATGTCTGAATGTCTTTTCTCAAGAAACATGAAGAATTTGGGAGTCATAATTGCTATGGTCCCAAGAGTTTCATTGATTCGAATGTGCAAGTTACAGCTTTATGTATGCAGACTTAACAGAAGTGGAAATGGTCCTCATCGCAAAAACAACCCATCAGCGGGTTGATTACTGTGACATTCAGCTAGCTTCATTTGGTTCTGTCTAGAGGAGCAAACCATTCTATTTGAATTCGAAAGGGAGACTCCTTTGGTGTTAGAAAGACAGCCCCAAGACGGTTTCAGCCACTAGCTGCATATATTGATCAACAAGGAAAATGCGGCAGTTCAGCAGTGGCTTGGAACATCTAAGAAGAGGCTTAGCAAGTAATGGTTGGGACCAATGAAAATGTGGCCCTATTTGTACTTCCAGTATCCAGAGTCCAGACCATCCATCTCCTAGGCCTACCTCAGATCATACCCCACAATCACATGCATTAGACAAACCTTGCCTTTATAGTCTGCATTACCGGACATTAATCCTCACTAGAGACTAGCTTCGAAGTCGTGCTTATATAAGAGAGGCCCTACGTTAGTTTTAATCACTGATTATATTGGCCTTGTATTTTACATGTCCGAGTAATCTTGTATTCTCTGATCGGCAATCACCATATGGAAACTTCATAAGATCACGAGGAAAGACTTGCACGACGACTCCCAACTCAATGGGACCCTCTATGAATAATTTTGTACCGTTCTGAACATACGATCCCGAGCTGTACTTGTAAGTCCACTTGTTGCCATGGCAAAACTGAGAGTGACGCCAGTTTTCGTTTCACATAAAAATGAAAGAAACGGGATTGGGTTCACTCCCCACAGAATTAAAACAGTCAAATCAGAAACACCCTTTCGAATTTTCTCCCGCGGGGTTTTTTCTTCTTTCTTGGCAAACGACTGCTTCACGTGCATCTTCACTCACCAAGCCAGCCCATCCCCAAAAGGCCCCAATTCTCAGCATCTCTCTGAAACTGTATCTGTTAAGAATTACAGAAGCGATTTTTCATACTCTCGAACTGTATCTGTTACAAATCATCTCTGCTAAAAGAACTGCCATGTTATTGGATTTCTCGACACAGGATATAAAGATTATCCTCCCGCAGTAAAAGTCGAGAATCTGTTTACTGCATCAGCTACAATCTCCGGCGATCATACTTCTTCAAAGAGCCAATTTGTCTCATTAGATGAGATCATGATGACCCATAACTTTAATCCAAGCACCCTATAGATATGCAGAAACTCACTTTTCCCATTTTCTAATTCAACCTCCCACAGCATTCAGATGTCCTCATCTAACCATGGTCTAGATAAGCTTCTGACCCCAAAAGGAGGGGTCTTCTGCCTCATTCTTCTTCTTCTCTTTGGAGATAAGACTTTTAACCTCCCTTTTCATTTTCTCAATTGAGAAACATTGTCTTCAACAGCTTGTTTCTACTGTCACTCACTATCCAACAAAAGCACATGTGCCGTAAGTAATGAATGAGGAATTTCTAGAAACAGCCAAAATAGTGATCAACAACTTTAGTACCACGCAAATCCTTTGAATTGCCTTAGTACCAAGCAGTCTCTCCCTTGGAAGGAAAAGGGTTTGAGGCTGCTCGTGGGTGTGTGTCTACTGTCTACCATTAAAAAAAGAAAACATTATAATATGCAGTTATATGCGTGATTGGTCTTGTGTGGCCTCTTTGGTTAGCAGGGAGCTGTGGAAAATGAATCCATTTTCATGTGGTGAATCAACCATTATAGTGAATTTGCGACTACTAAATACCAAAATGTTGTATTTTAGTTATTTGAAATATCACTAAAGATGTCACATAACATATCTCTTATATCCCATATATCAAAGAACATACAACACACATCTCAGATATCACAGGAAATATCACAGTAGATGTGTCAACAGAAACATTCTACATACATACGCCATTAAATAAACTCTCCTTAACCATAAGATCTATAATATGATTGAGCCACTTCATGCAATGGCCGGCTTGAGAAACAGTAACACCTGAACGCTCTTACATAGAGCATCCATTTAGCATTACTCTTTAATTTAAGTGTAGAAAAACATAATTTAAGATAAGCTATTAAAATGGCAAAGAGGGGAGTCAGTTTTAACTGATCATTTAGCGATAGTTTAGTAAATTAGAGACTTTTTAGCATAAAATCCTTTTATTTTTTTAGACTATTAGTATTAACATTGTATACTTAGTGTAAAAGTACAAGCGGGCCGTGACTTTGCAGACCACCACGTGGAGCCACGCAAGCAGACGTGGACTTGGGACGTCTAGCGTAGAAATCTTCATTCCAATGTCTTTGAAAGTCGTTGAGTCCTGTACCATCAAAGCCAACTACTGCGCCGCCACGTAGAATTGCCAATGGAAATGATGGAACCTAAGTAGGCTCCACCAGGCCACATGCCTGTGCACTGAAGTCCAACCCTAAAATAGTTCTTTCCACTTTTGCAGGTCCCACGTTAAGCGGAAATTAGGCGTTTTACTTAAATTTTGTACGTGAGTCTTGCCACAAAGGTAAAAGTTGTTGTTGTGTGACTTTAAAGTTATGAGTTCAAGACGTGAAAATAGTCTCTAGCAAAATACAAGATAAGGTTGTATACTTTAAGTCCTTGTAGTCAGCCCCTTTCCTAAACCCTGCATAGGTAGAAACTTCGTACACCGGGACTACTCCTTTTTTTTAGCCATACTTGTCATATTGCTAAAATCTTGGTGGAAGATGGTTTTATGAGAAGGTTATGTGAGTGATGAATCATTGGGCACTTTTGCTCCAATTCTAGTTTACTGGTTGCATGGAGGAATTCATCACCTATTGCCTCTGTTGGATTGATTCCGGTTGCATACAAGAAAGGAGGAACAGGAGAAAAATCTGGTGCCTATTTCATTGGCAATAAGGACAGTTCTGCTGCAACACTTTGCTCAGGCAATGGTTACCCAACTGGTATTTTGGGTTAGCATGTCAACTTTTCCCAGTTGCATCTTTTTCTTAGAAATGCTACCACGCGGGACGCGGAAAAGAACGTCTTTTCAGGACGCAACGTAGTTAGCTCCCTCTCTTGTTTGGCCTGACCCATTTGGATTACCAGCAAAAATTCATGTCCATTGATGCCGTCAGCTCTAATTTTTTGTTTAAAAATTTCAATGATTACTATTCGAGAATTCAAAATAACACAGCTCAAATGATCCAATGATCATAAATTGGTGTCTAGTCAACGTAGGGCAGTAGTAGAGGGCCAAGACTCAATGCATCCTTTTTTGTGCCCACAAAGTATTCTCCCTTTTTGGTTTTTTTTTTTTTTTTTCGTTCATTAAAGACACATCTGCGAGCTAACCTAAACTCCCATCTCATTGAAAAGGTGACACCCGTGCACAGCTTTGAAACTTAGGCACCCAGGTGAGCGGCTCCTTCAACCGCTTGTGCTAGGAGGCTTTGGTGCCTAAAACACTTGTTCTACAGATGATTTACATCATTCATCCGAATAGTAAGCTAAGCTCACCACGGAAAACCTCCAAAGAAGTCTAAGGCACTCGTCCTCTATTTTCTTGTTTCCCCGTGCAGTCGTCCCCATCTTCTGTTGCTTGATCTCCAACAAAGCTATCACGGTTCCTATATTCGAAGCTAATCCCTTTTTATCATAGATGACCTCGAATAAGAGTTCGAAGGAGGAGATTATGCAACCATCTATTCCAATCCAACTCGTGCAGATTACAATCGCAATGCTAGTCATGGATACATGGCAATATTGTTTGGAACTGTAACGTTTACCACTGTTGGAAACTACAGTTCTCCAATCCCACTATTGAGATCCAGATCTGAAGTTTTGTAGAGATCTAGCCATCAGATCTGTAAACTAAGATCACACACATACATAAACACAGATGGATTTACGTGGTTCAGCCTAATCTGGCCTACATCCACGGGACAAGAGAAAATCAATCACTAGCAAGAATAGGAATACAAAGAAGGAGGAGGAGGATCAGATCCCCACTCGACTCTACACTCTTCTACCTTCAGATCAACAGATCTGATACTTACTCCCTTCACTTTAGCTCACAACTCTACACCTCTCTCTCTCTCTCTCTCTCTCTCTCTCTCTCTCTCTCTCTCTCTCTATATATATATATATATATATATATATATATATATATATATATATATATATATAGATCGGATCTCCCTTATTTATAGGGTGAGATGATCAGATTTGTCAAGATTTGCAGTGCAGCAGATCTTGACCAATCATGCTTTCTTGCTAGCCAATTTTGAATTTACAGTCGGTGTTGATTTTTTATTGTTATTTTGGAGCAGAATTCTGATTTGGCTGCATCGAATTCTGACTTTTGTGTTCTTTCCATTTTTGCAGATCTCATAGGTATGGACCCATCAAGTATTTCTTGTACTGCTACATGCACTAGAATAATTTCCCATATCGCCATGTTCACTCTGAACACCACAGGTTTGTGGTCCCTTAACGCAATTGGAGCCATGTACAACCACCCACTCTAGGGTCTTTTGGTTGACACCTTTGGGGGGGCATTCTCATTCCTTATCTCAGGGATGATTGCACGGACGGCTACGATATTCTTCTGTTTCGCGGTGATCTAGGCCGTTGATGACCATGCGGGCTTTGGCTGCCTGGCAACATTTTTCATATTTTTCCAAACAACAGCGCTTACCATGACATTCATCATCAGTTGCAAAGCGTGAAATATAACTACTCAGCCATTTTTCACTATTTGGGATCAGCTTCTTGGAACCCACATGCCTTACATTGTAGTGAAGCGTCCGGAAGGGGGATATGAAGCTTAAGGCGACGAATAGACTTGGGTGCCAAAATTCAAAATATGGACACAATGTCAACTTTGCAAAAAACGAGTCCACTTAGTTTCGATGCAGAGAAGAAGAAAGAAAATGTAGGAACCCGCTAGTTTGACTCGGCTGAAGAATCGAAAACTACAACAACTCGGTCGAGGTCTGAGTTGACACATTGCATTTTGATATAGGCAAGGACTAGAAGGAATGGTTCATGCCATAAGGCATGATTACAAGATTTGGAGTCGAAAATAAGCTGGCAAGGTAAAAATTTGTAAAATTTAGAAAAATATAAAAAAAATGAGATGGACCTGAATTTATTTTCTCCATTTGCACTTTACAGTCTTATTAATAGGCTGAATTGGATGATCATGTATCTATTTAATGGTGGCTGTAATAGCTCATATATATATATATATATATATATTAAAGGTAATATTTTAATTAGCCCATCATTTGAAATATGTGTGTCTGTGTGGAGTGTGTCAAATTAAGCTAAAAAGCTTTTAGCTAACTTAGCTAGTTAGAATATTTCATATAATAGGTGTATTAATTAATGTTATGGAATCGTCAATATATTAACTTGGTAAGGCTTGACAACTAAACCCCAGTGTAGCTAAATGGTTTTAAGTCAGATGGGGATTAGGCTTCAAGTCATAAAGGTGACAACTCTTTAGAAAAGAAATGAGGTTATGTTGATTGCCAGACTGCAAAACAGGAATCTCGTTAAGCTTCTTGGTTGATGCATTGTAGGAGAAGAAAAGATGATGATCTATGAGTGCATGCCTAACGAAAGCCTGGATTCTTTCCTCTTTAGTTAGATTTTGGTAGCTCTCTCTCTCTCACGCACACACAAGCGGACACACACAAACAAACATGCATACAGAAGAACACAGATCTGTACATTAATAAACAATTGTATAACTTTGTTTCTATGGTCAGGTAAAGAATAAAGGGAGCAACCAACTAAATTACCTATCTTTCAGGAGAAAAAACAATAAGGAAGTTGCCTAAATGAAAATAATTGCAGCTAATAACAGAGAAACAAGAAGTCTTCGAGGTTTATTTACATCTTTGCGTGCAGTTTTCTAGATAGATCGGTCTCTTTGTATGTCTGGAAAGATTTTATTATTCGCTCTGATAACGGTAACTGGCAGGATCAGATCCAAATAAGCAAGGGCCACTGGATTGGACTAAACGTTTCCACATTGTCGAGGGAATTGCTCTTGGACTTCTATATCTCTGTCGATATTCCAGATTGAGAATAAATTCGCTGAGATTTAAAGGCCAGAAACATTTTGTTGGATGGAGATCTGAATCTGAAAATTTCAGACTTCGGCTTGCAAAGAAGTTTAGGAAGAAAAGAAATTTCAGACAAACACAAGAAGGTTTGCCGTAACATAGGAAGCCCTGGCATCTTGACTAAACAGTTTATCAAACCTGCTGCAGATCCTAAATTATTGCACTAGTTCAACTCTAACCTGTAAACATGATCTAAGCAATCCAATAAACAAGGGCAGTCCCGGTGCACGAAGCTCCGGCCTATGCAGGGTCTGGAGAAGGGGCAGACCACAAGGCCCTAAAGTACACAAGGGCCTAAACAATCCAATGCAGTGGCTATATGTCCCTGCAGTACGCCTTAGAAGATCAGTTTTCAGGGAAATCCGATGTCTTTAGCTTTGGGGTCTTGCTATTAGAGATTGTGAGTGGAAAGAGGAACACAAGCATTTAACATCATGAGGTCACTAAGAAGCTCGAGTTATGTAAGTACATGGCTATCATATTCTTTTATGTATTCATATAATGTCTTTTGTAACTCCAAAAATAAATATCTGATCTTCAAAATTTTCATCTAAACTGATTTGAGATTATCTCAGACATGGCAATTGTGGAACGAAAACGATTTGCCAGAATTGATTGATCTATCATTGGACGACTCATTTTCCCAAGCAGAAGCTTTGAGATGTATCCGTGCCTGGGCTGTTGTGCACGCAAGAATCAGCAGACAGACAAACTATGTCTTTCATAGTTTTCATGCTTGGTAGTGATATTGCTTCTCTTACTAATCTAAAGCAGCCAACATTTACAGAGAGGGGAAGTCATCTCGCTGGTGAAACTTGTTCTGCAAATGATCTAACTACTACAACGTGCAGAGGCCGATACTTTGCAACCCGAGTTTACTACTGGAGATCATGGGAGTACAACGTAGCCAGCTAGAAATTTCAGAGAGCAAAGAAATTGATTCTTGTACATGGTTGTATTTACTAGTGTACCATCTGCGATTCGATTGGGCAATTAAATAAGACAACCAATGTTATAAATAACTGATTCTTTCCTTGTATTGGATCCTGGAAAATTCTTTCTTTAAAATGGTGATAGATGTACTCAGAGACAGAGACAGCACACTAGTGGCTTGTAAGAGCTAGCCCGCCAAGTAAGACCTGCCATGGAAGGCCTCAGACTTGAAAATCCCACCAATTGCTGAGATATCATATGCCTGATCAAGTGGGTTATTTCGCTAAGGATTCGAATTATTAGCCGTTGATGCAATGAATGGGATCCAAAACCAGTAGTTGGTCTCATCATGGCTCCTTTACATTGTTGCCACAATTTCTACCGGGTGAAATCATACTTGACCGTGACAGAATAACTACGTGCAACATTAGAAAGTAATAATTAAGTATATAATTACGTCGAAACATTTTATTGCTTCTCATACTTCATATTACGTCCAAGTAAGCAATTTGATTATCTCACCAGCCACAGTCAACATGAATTTGGTCATTTCCCATTGCTCTCCGTTTTTAAACTATTCTAGACTCCTTGTCAAGGGTGATCTTGAAGGCAACCCCAAATGAATGCCAGACAAAATGAGAAGGCTTTTCGAAGCCATGACAATAGAGACTTGTCCAATGGTTTCAATTTTGGTGCACAGATCATCCATCTTATGCCCACGAAGATAAACGTTTGGGATCACCAGATACGAACTAACCCATTTCTTCACTAGATTTTGGTACAGATTGATGGGTCTAGACCAAAGTTCTCCCTTTTTTATTGGCAATTTTAGGCCTTTGAATTTTGGAACTGGAATTCTATTGATAAATGTGAACGATAAGCCTCTTAATTTTATAAACCATCCAATTCAAAGTTCTGATATTATAGATTTCTTTGGTCTAATGGTTTGAATTTTGGAGAATGGCTCGTCTATTTAACACCCTCACAGATAAATTAATCGGATTATTAAACATTTAGGTCCCAGTTGTGCTTGCTTGCCCACATTCTTCCAAAAGGAAATGTACTCATTCATCAGATATTAAATGTGGAAAGCATCAGATCAATGAACTAAAGGAGAGTTGAATACATTATTTTCTGACCTTAACATACAACCAAAGGAATTCCTACGGCAACACGTCCAATTCTTGGCGTTTTGGTTGGCCCTTTGACCCTTTAGATACCAACACTCGATGACTCTAGAAGCCTTTCATTCATCTTCTCTTAAGCTGCTTGAGAGTTCTTTCTTGGTATAAGATATAGCGGCACAGGCTGTTTATAGTGAAGCATCTAAAGCTATAAACCTTCTCATTGCAAGCTACAATCTTTCATCTTTCGCTAGTACAATCTGTTTAACTATCTAATATAGCCATGATGAATAGCTAAGCAGTTTGTGGAGATCTCACTCTTCTTCAGTTCACACCAAGGGCACCTTCGGCCGAATAATGGGTGCAGGCAGTACAACAATTGTAAAAACTCTTGCATCTCTCCTCTTTGTTTACTTATTTCAGCTCCGATTGTGCATAGCGATCGGCATCATAGCACCCAATCAATCTATCGCAGACGGCACAATGATAATGTCTGCTGCAGAGCGCTCTGAATTGGAATAACCAAAATCTCCGGAATTAATGGAATTGATCGAGTCCATTCAGTTCTAGATTTTTTTCATTAACTTCCAAAGTCGAAGGTGACAGATTTTTTAGCAGAAAAATTAGGAGAAATGTTGTTTCTTGTTCAGTTCTTGTCAGCCAAGTCTTTGTGCACATTACACTATGTTGACTCAATTCATAAACGTCTGCATTGTGTTTGCATTTTGATTTTGACCCCATATATCCCAGATCACGTTTCTACAGCAACGAGAGAAATCCACTAATAATGAATGATTACAAAGAATCTTGACGATTAGTCACCAATCTTCTTCCTCTTTGCTTTTTTAGGAAAAACCCAAAAGTTCTTACTTTTTATTTTTTCACTCTCTCACATCCATTGAATTACAAAACACGGGTTTACATGCATTATATAACATTTACCCTGGGCACTTTCCTCTTGGGTTAGATCTTTTAATTAATACTCTCTCTTCCTCTGTCATGCATGCACACACAACCATTTCTTACATCATTAAAGAATAGAGAGGACTTTAAAGAACCTACTTATGTGGAATTTTGTCAAAACCAACCAAAAGTGGACATCGTATGTTTAGATTATTTCTTACTTTAGAACCGAACCACCATTTCTGCAGTTGAATTGAATATTATGTGTCTGATGAATGCTTTTAACATAATTCTTCTCATCTTTAAACATGGCTGAAAGCAAAATCAAGGAAAGAAGATATTTTGATACCCACTAGTGTCAGATTGATTCATGCTCTACAAGTCCACTTATGCAATTGAAGTACATATTATGTTGATCACACGAGCATTTTTATCATGCATCTGGTTCCCATTTCAACATGACTGCATCGAATTTCATGGCAAATAAAATTTTCAATTCGCATAAATTTATTTATTTACTCTTGTTATGCGAGTTTGGGTCAGATCAAACTAAGCAAGGGCAGCTGGATTGGGCTAAATGCTTCCAGATTGTTGAGGGGATGGCTCGTGGACTTACTTTATCTCCATCAAGATTCCAGATTAAGAATTATTCACCTGGATTTGAAGGCAAGCAACATTTTACCGGATGCAAAACTAAACCCCAAAATTTCAGACTTTGGCTTGGCAAGGACTTTTGGAGGAAGTCAAATTCAAGCAAACACAAGAATGATGGTGGGAACATAGTAAGTACTTGTTGCTTGAGTATACGAACATTTCTCATTTACTTGTTCAAGTGCAAATATGCCATAGTCACACAAGCTATAGTTTCTAGATTCCTGTCATTCTAATTTCAGCTCTCAAACTTTTGTGCTAAACAAACCAATGCAGTGGCTACGTGTCCCCTGAGTATGCCATGGAAGGTCGGTTTTCAGAGAAATCAGATGTCTTTAGCTTCGGAGTCTTGCTATTAGAGATTGTGAGTGGCAAAAGGAACACCAGCTTTTACAATCATGGGGACACTCAGAACCTTTTGAGTTATGTAAGTCCATATTTATACATGTTTGAAATATCTATGCATGCAGTGGATTCATATCTTCAAATTGCCACATCAATGATTTCTAAGATTTTCTCAGGCATGGCAATTGTGGAGGTAAGGCAAGCTTCTAGAGTTGATTGATCCAGCATTGAGTGAGTCATGCTGCGAAGCAGATGTTTTGAGATGCATCCATGTGGGTTGTTATGTGTGCAAGAATTTGCAACAGATAGGCCAACAATGACTTCCGTAGTTCTCATGCTTGGTAGTGAGATTGTATCACTTCCTAGTCCAAAACAGCCAGCATTTACTGAGAGGAGCATTACCAATGTCGCTAACAAAATGTGCTCTGAAAATAATGTAACTAATACAACTCTCCAACCAAGATAACACCTGAAAAGAAAGGCTTAGTGATTACCAGTTCACACTACCCGGTGAATTTCATCCTATGTTTCAACTTATTGGAGCTTACCCATTAGGAAAAGTTGTCGTCATGTGACCTTGAGGTCACGGGTTCAAGGCGTGGAATCAGCCTCTTGTAAAAATGCAAGGTAAGGCTGCCTACTTTAGGCCATTGTGGCCCGCCCCTTCCCCGGACCCCGCATAGGCGGGAGCTTCGTGCACCGGGGCTGCCCTTTTTACCCATTAGGAAAAGGAGAATGACTGTTGAGAAGCTAGCTCCTATGAGAATTTTGACCTGCAGCCATCCAGACAATGTAAGTATTAACATTGTGTTATTCTGCCTGACAGCCCTTGTGCATCCCTTCATGTTAAATCCACTTGGTTTGAACTTTCTTACCATTGGAGGTTTAGTGATCTTTTTCTTTATAATCCATTTACACTTTGCTATAGCGTATCACCCCACTTACACATCATCTATTAGCTCAATCTGTATACTCTGCTATAAAGCTTTTGGACTATCCTTAGGTTGATCCATTAAACATATAGAAAATCATGTTGTTCAATTTGGATGTATATGCCAACTTTAACTTTGGCAGTTCTTCGGATGCACATTAATTTCATGTGGGTATGCCTTAAAGAGATGTTATTTTTGGAATTCAATATTCGAGGACTGATTCCTTTAGCCTACTGACTTATTTGGATTCTTTTTTAGCTTATTTTGTTGATAAAAAAATTTCTACTTATTTAATACACTGAACTATCATTAATTCAACCAGTTTGCTATACTTGATTATTTACTACTTTGAAATGGATGGCTGAGACAACAGTTTACAATCATTTAAGTAAATCAACGGATTGGATTTACTCAACGATGATCATACTTTTGCAATGACTCATCCATGACCCACGTTACCAGGTAAACGATTTGGATTATTGAAATAGTGGGCCCCACTTGTAATTTTGGCTGCTCATATTTTCCAAGTGAAAATATGAGCATGCACCATTGAACCGCCCTTTTATGTGTTGGATGCGCATACCTTCGCTAGGAAAATATGGCTACAACCACTTAATTTGAACATTGTGTCACTAAGCTAAGTTTCATTCATTCTGAAGCTCCTGACACTGCTTCGCATAACACGACCATCACAAGCGCCAGTGACGAATCCATAAGTCCTGAACAAGCAGATATAATCGCCGGAGCTCGTGGGGACTCGATCGACCAGAGAGAAAAGTCTTGTCTACAGATCCATGGAGGAAATCAAGCTATGGATTGTTTGTCAAGCCTTTTGCAATGGGAGTGAGGAAATCAAGTTCACAACAAGCCTCTTTATAATGATCCAAATCTACGTAGATGATTGACAAATAGTCATGAAAAATGAAAATCTGAAATATCATAAACGAGGTACAATCTCAAAATGCATGTTCTTATTTCCTTTTTATACTTCACCGTCCCATAGTTCATCGGCAGACTTGAAGGGCCCATCTGGTGACACGAATATCATGCCTAGAAAGCCTCTAGCCTGTGGAATCTGAGTGATCCGATGTGACTCCTCTTCTGTGAGCTCCCAATCGAGGAAATGGAGGTTCTCCTTTAACCTCTCCTTGTTAAAGCTCTTAATAATCATGCTCACTCCTTGCTCATAGACCCATCTCAGGCAGACCTGTGATATGGTTTACCAGTTAATGTTAAAGAACTTTTATCAGTGAAGCAGTAAATATATACTACCAAGTCTTACAGTATCACAATTTAACTGTAGGAGCATTTTTTATTTATTTTTAATCTTAATACTTTTTAACTGGTACTCACACACCCAATAGTCTTGATATATACACCATTTTCATAGGTATCCTCGAATACATCCACGGAACATACTCGCCTGCCAAAGGTATTCTCGGAACCCATGACCTAATTACAGGAGAGGCATCTCAGCCTAATCATTGCACTATGTTGAGTTATGTGCAGCTGTAAGAGCTTGTTGGGTTGGCAGAAAGTGGTTGCAAATTGATTTCCATAAGAAAAGGACTTATCAGTAGAAATAGTTTTACACCTTCAAATTGAATTATGCCAAAGTAACAGTCTTCGCATTTCTTTTTTATGTTCATTTTCCTACCTAATGGTCGCAGCCCTTTTTGACGAACTGGGTCACACTGAAGTTTTTCCAGTTAAACTTCATTCAAGAAAATCTGAATCACGCCAAAGACCTAAAATTTTTATTAAGGGTAAGATTGTGGGTCTTTGGTGTAATTCAAATTGAAGGGACAAAATACCTTTTATAGAGAATTCCTTTTTTCCGCAGAAATCAATTCCACTTCCTGCCAAGTGCCAACTAACAGGCACTAAGTGCCCTCTGCAAATGTTTCAGTGGATGGGTCCTCTGATGATACTAACATAAATCCAACTGCTAGCAAGTATCAAACAGATCTAATGATACAATGTCATATTCGGCGGTAATCATGGTACAGTTGACACAATGCGGTTCATCTTTGCACATAAAGAAGAGAAGCTATTCCAGGGAAAAGCTCTTAATCCAAGAACTTACAATCGATCAATCTGGTGGCTACTGTTATTCTAGACTTCTACTCCGTCACTACCGGTCCTATTTTGATCAAGGGTCGGGATCATCATATCACTACGGCCGCAAGTAGGAAACTAGGTATGTGTAACCAGACTCCTAGACCTGACCTAGAAATCATTCGTTTGGATAATTGAACAGGTCCACTTGCCCTTCTAGACGCTCATAGATTTCTCCAAAATATATCCCTGAACAATCATACAGCCTCACTTTTGCATTATCAACAAACAGAATTTATGATCAGACAGAAATTAAAGAGTATGGATATGGTAGCACCTGAGCAACAGTCTTTCCTCTTGCCTTCGCAGTCTCTTTTAGTACTTCACACTCCAGAAGTAGAGGATTTTCCCAAATTCCTTGCCCTCCCAGTACAGACCATGCACTCACATGGATGCCCTTCTCCGCACAAAACTCCCTCAATTTCTTCTGCTGCCAAAGTGGGCTCATTTCCACCTTCCGAAACATAGTTCTCATTATCATGAACAACTGCTAAAATCTACTAGAACATGTAAAAGATTGTCGTAATTAACTTACTTGGTTCACTGCAGGAGGGATCGTTGCTTTAGAGAGTATTTCGGCTAGCTTCTTGCAAGAGAAATTGCTTACTCCAATTGATTTTGTGAGGCCGAGTCTTTGACACTCCTCCATGGCTTCCCAAACTGACTTGAGATCCATCTGAAGCAGATCTTCGGCCTTAAAAGGAACTTCTGGTTTCCCCGGCTTTAAGCTCACCGGGAAATGAATGAGATATAGATCAAGGTAATCCATCTGAAGATTCCTACAGATTAAAAGAAATGTTATAATAACTCTCCAAGCAACCAAATTTCATTTTGTCTAGCTCATTTAAACTCGAGATGTTGATTAACTCAAAAGACCTTGCATTTCTCAAAATAATTGGGAAAGTACCTGATTAAGAACAAAAATTTCCAAGTAAAATACAAATTATGACTAACTACCAAATTTCAAATATTATTTTTAGATCTAGGAAGATATCCAAAGTTACAAAAATCAATTAAGTTGACAAATTTGAACTGTTCGCAATGTTTTGAGCAAAATCTAGACCTTTTAACCATGACTGTAACCACAAACATGCAAAACAAATAAATTCAGATGGGTGGTGTGATGTTACTTGAGAGTGTTCTTGAGTGCTGGCACGACAAGGTCATGGTGGGCATTGGTGCACCAAAGCTTAGAGGTGATGAACAGCTCGGCTCGTGATTTTATGTATCCGAGGCATATGGCTTCGGCTACTGCTTCACCCAAGGGCTCCTCAGACTGGTAGGGAGCAGCGGTGTCAAAGTGTCTGTAACCAAGCTGGATGGCATGGAGAATCGCCGTTTTCATGGCTTCGGATGCTTGGAATGGAAAAGTTGCCGTGCCCATGCCTATGAGAGGCATGTTCCGGTCGCCGGACCTCAACTTGACCTCTGGGATGATTCCCATTTTCCCGTCAAATATGAACTTCTCAGCTTTCAAATGTTATCCGATAGTCCTTCTTCTAGGTTTTAATATATGGTAACCGGGGTGTCCTAACAGTGTCGATGTGAACGAGTCCTTTGATATGACAGCAAGATGAACACGTGTCCTTCCTTGGATGAAGGATCTGGCTCCATGATCCATCAATACAACTTGAGGATAGTGACAAAACAAGTACAGTTGTTAAACCTTTAGTTTTGTAAGACTTGATTTTATAATAGAACCGCTTATTTGGCATGGGATTAGGACCCCGTGGGTTACCTCCTTATGATCTGCATCATGATATCGTTAATCATATATTAAATTCAATTTATCACCCTACTAACTGATCACTAGCATTAATCTAGATGGTATTGTCTGGAAAATCAGAGTCAAGAAAGTATATCGGAACAGTAAATCAGATCTCACTTGAATTACACAACTAAATGTAGAAGGAGAAGATAGAAATGAAATCTGGATCACAAAATCTGAGCCCCACCACCAATAAATAAATATAAATCAGATAATAGACAGGTAGTCATCCAATTTAAAATTGGAAATCATGCAACAATGTAAATTCAAGATACAATATATGTCATATTTCACCGTCCCACAGCTCCTCAATAGATTTGTAAGGCCCATCAGGCGACACTAAGATCTCTCCTAAATACCCTTTGTGCTGTGGAATGTGACTGATCATATTTGATTCCTCTTCTGTGAGCTCCCAATCCAGGACATGGAGGTTCTCCTTTAGCCTTTCCTTGTTAAAACTCTTCACCACCATACTCACTCCTTGCTCATACACCCGTCTCAAGCAAACCTGTTAAATGGTTCACAAAGTTGGTTACATTAAACGACTTTTATTGCTGATCCGTAGATTAAACATACATCAGTTAATATTAGAGAATCACAATTTAGTCAGAAGTTTATCTTTAATTAAATTGGTCTAAGAAAGCATGACCTGTTTTGGGTCTGAGTCATTCATTATCCGTGTCCCCAGCAGCCCAGAGGGGTATCCTAGAAAAATTTAATCAAGGCCAGTCTAGTTCTAGTAAGTATTGAAAAGTTTGGATCGTTAGGCCGGTGACAAGCTGTGGGCTATCTAATATGGGTCCTAGAAGTTGAATAATATTGACCATCCAGTCATATAGGAACGCACGCAGAATGGTAAAATATGGAGGAGCTATTCTTGATCACACTTTTGTATATGAGAATATCGGATTCTCTGAAACCCAAACAGTAAGAGCGAAACGAAAAAAGGATTGATTTAAGTTCTAAGCAAAGTTTTATGATGATCTAATCTTCTTGATAGACATGGTAATTGGGGTTACTAGAAAGTAAGGAGTGCCCACAGAAAGTAAGGGTATGGATAACTTGGCAGATTTGTTTGCATTGCTACGTTTTACAGTGCCCATATCACATTCCCAAAAGATAGCTAAGAACGAAAATTAAAGATTGTGGGTAGGTAGCACCTGAGCAATAGTCTTTCCTCTAGCCTTTGCAATCTCTTTCAGCACTTCACACTCCATAACCAGAGGATTGCCCCAGGCTGCTTGCCCTCCCAGTACAGACCAAGCACTCAAATGGATGCCCTTCTCAGCACAAAACTCCCTCAGTTTCTTCTGCTGCCAAAGTGGGCTCATTTCCACCTTCCAAAGCAAAAGTCCCATTCAACATCTCGTAAAAAACTACTAGTAAATTTTAACATGCTTCTAGAATTTACTCACTTGGTTCACAGCAGGAGGGATCTTCGCAGTGGAGAGTATTTGGTCTAGTTTCTTGCAAGAGAAATTGCTGACTCCAATTGATTTTGTGAGGCCAAGTCTTTGACATTCCTCCATGGCTTCCCAAACGGACTTGAAATCCATGGGAACAATAACCTCCTGCTTAAAAGGAATTTCAGGTTTCCCTGGCTTAAAGCTCACAGGGTGATGAATTAAGTATAGATCAAGGTAGTCCGTCTGAAGATTCCTATAGATACACAAAATAAGTTACAATATTGTCCCAATAATTTCAACGTCTTCTTTTAAACAATCTCTAGCTTTCGACTTACAGATCAAAACTTCGCGCAGCCCGATTTATTCAAAAATTTTCTCATTTCTTACTTTATATGCAAATTAACTTGAGTAAGCACAAACCCATAATCTGTATCACAATCTTCTGAATAATTATCAGATCTCATGTATAAGTTGCAAAATAAAATAAAATTCATATCGCTATCTGCTTCCAAATGTTTCCCCAGGATTTTGAAATCTAAACTTTATAATTACAATTACTATGACGATTCTATGCATAAGTATGCTAACAAAGGTCAGCGAAGGATAAATTTATGTGGGATGGTCTTATGTCACCTGAGAGTGTTTTTGAGTGCTGGTAGAACTAGATCGTGGTGGGCATCCGTGCACCATAACTTGGAGGTGATGAAGAGCTCGGCTCGCGATTTTATGAATCCAAGCCCTATTGCTTCGATTACTGCTTCGCCCAAGGTCTCTTCAGACTGGTAGATAGCGGCTGTGTCGAAGTGTCTGTAACCAAGCTCGATAGCATGGATAATTGCCGATTTCATGGCTTCGGATGGACGCAAGGGAAACGTTGCAGTGCCCATGCCTAACAGAGGCATGGCCCGGCTGCCGGAGCTCAATTTCACTTCCGCAATGATTCCCATATCTTATGAAGTATCGATTTCTTGTGCTTCCCAGTGCTATGTACCTTATTTCATCTCCATCTCTTTATCATGTATATATTCCAGGAGTTGATATTGCCACCATTTTATCAACTGGATTGCTACTGTCATCATTAAAAATTAGCCACTGCAACACGTGGAAGGCTTTTGTCCCTATTTATATAATATACACCACTTTATCCAAAAAAATATAAATAAATAAAAATTGGGATTTCAACATCCCAATTTGACCATTAAAGAAAGACTAAACATAAAATTGTCATAATAATAATAATAATAATAATAATAATAATCAGCTTATGGCTCTGTACCTCTCTTCCATGAGTTGTTGGGGTGAACCCACTATGGCTCATACCCATATAAGTAAAAAACAACCGACATTCTAGAATGTCGGCACCATACCGTGACTCAAAAATTTCAACACTGATGACTGTAAGAATATATTGCCATCAAATTTGACATTCAAATTAATGTATATGTGATGCCCCGGGTTTTTACAATCCTTTTTTTCCATAATAATAAATATAATAATATGTTTTAAGAAAATAAACGGGATCCCTAAAAATAAAAATTTAAAAGTATAAAAAATTTAGCGTAGCTTTAAAAGAATTAATTGAAAGCGAAAACCTCGGGGGGCAACCACATTCAAAAACTGTAATCATAAACAAAATTAAATCCATGATACTCTGAGCATGCTCAATTCAAAATTACAATAAATACACAGGCTAATTAAAAACGATAATAAATTAAGTCAAATGTCATCAGGTTCTATCCATGATCACTACAATATTTACATCTAAGATTTAACATTCTCCATACAGTAATATGGGTCCAATCTATCCAAATGTATAAACCTCTACGTAAAATCTCAAAAGTCTAATACCAATCCAAGAGACATACTCTAATCTATGTCCGAATATGAAAATAAAATGGATGGTCTTCAAGTCTTCTTCCAAATCACCACTACTCCGCCCACTTTCCTTCTCAGTTATCATGTTCCAAATCTAAGGCATTGCAAAACAAAGCAATGCCTCAGCAAGCTATGCTTGTGTACGTGATTACACTCAAATAAAGTTTAACAAAATTTACAATGTGATTCTCATGAAGAAAACATATATAAAACATGTCAAATAATCAAACTCTCATAATTATAAACCTTTACAAAACAGGTATCAAGTTAAATTAGAATGGCATGCAAGGCATGATTAAAATACAAAGATACATACATCAAAACAATACGAGTCTATGTCCACAAGATAGTATGCATGCAATCATGATAAACAAGACATTGTATCAAAACAATACCAAAATATTCCAAGATACTCAATCACCGATGATGTGTACCCATACTAACTTTGGGTCCCTCTTGTGCAGCCCGCATCAGCCCTCGGAGTCCCTCACAGCCTAGGCCCAGCTTGCCCTAGTTCACCCCATATATAAATCCATATGAACATGCAGAATAACTATATGGCTACTATGCTACAGTAGCAACCCCATCAGGATCTGACCCACAGTCGCTCCCCGTCGACACTCAAATAGGAGACTTTCTTTATCCCCATGAGAAGGAACGGACCCGTAGGGGGACTACACATGATACCACCACCTAAGTACCTAGTCTTGTATCACTCAAGGGCGGTGTCTAATCATCATCCTCACAAAGTCAAAGAGCGGGTGACCAATCTGACAACCCTCCTAGCATAATACCCACCCGGTATAAGCACCCGTCATAAATCATCGACAAGATATAAATCATATAAAGACTCTATAAATAATCCCAATAAATACGATCAAAGCCCATGATAAGATAGTGCATCACATGTAAACATAGTTATTAACAAAATGAAATGTCATGCTACAATACAAAAGTAAGGATCTAGTTATGTGCCATGAGAAGACATAAAACACATGCCTCAAAAACTTTTAGAGATCCAGTCATGGTTACTGAAATCATGAAGTAATTGAATGAAATCAGCTACCTCGATAATTGCAATACTCTAATCAGACGCGTGGAAGTGTCACGTTGCGTGCTCTAACATACATGTTACATTATAAATCCTCTATCACTTAGCAATTCAATGATGCCTATTCTTCTAATCTCCTATATCATCTCACATTCTATGTATACCATTAAGGTATAAGGCCTGATCATCCATTAATGCACCTGATTTAGATTATCTAATGATATTCAATGGCTTAACCCTTAAAAAGAAATTTAGATCTAGATTTTCAAATCAAATTTAGGTCCGCGTTGTCGATACGATCGCAATGCCTCTTTCGGATCACAATTTGGACCTCTTTAGCTCCTAAAAGTCAAGTTTTTGTAAATGGACGGGTCAAAGAACTTCAAAAATCTAGAAAAACTGTACGCTAAACGTGTATCTTGCACATTCATGCGTGTGCCGTTGACGCACGCGCGTCACCCCTATGTGCGCATGTGTAGCCACGCGTGCTTCCCTGCGTGTGTGCACGTGCAGCCATGCTCGTTACGCGCATGCAATCGCTCTCATTTCCCGCTAGCGTTGACCGCGTGCATAGGCATGGAGCTGCATGGTGCGCTCGTGTTAGCTACAATATTGCTACAGGACCGATAATTAAGTGATATAGTACATTTACATGTACTCAGTTGTAATAGTGCAACAGAGGCAAGTTACAATTATCAAGTTTCAACAAGTATGGGTTACAACAACTCGAGCTGTAATAGTGCAAAATTGTAATAGTACGAGTTGCAATAGTAGCACGTTTGCAACAATGACAGAGTTGCAATAGTAGCAACAATGGACAAGTTACATAAATAGCAATAAAGATTCACCCCAAGAAATTGATAATGACACACTTGTTTAGAAAAACTGAAAATGATGAATTGACCCGGTGACAGCTAGTAAGTGGTCTGATAACAATTAGGAGTTGACTCAGTGAACAAGTGTAGAAAAGTGGATACAGTGACTATTGTGAGTGGGCTGACTCGAGAACAATAGTAGGATGACTCGATGACTGTGATAGGATAGCTCAATGAATAGTAGTGAGATGAGTCGGTGAAAAGTATAATTCGAGTGGACTCAGTGAGTGGACCTTTTGACCATTTCAAGTAGACGTGACCACTTTGAGTTATGTTTGTGAGCAGTCGATGAGGGGAGGTGCAAGATGCACTGGCAGGCTTTTGGTGGCAAGCTTCTATGCAGCAAGGTTTCTAAGTGCTTGCAGTTTACTCGATGAGTGATTTGCACCATATGGAGTATTGAGTAAGGGGAGCAGAGTTACTGAAAAGTGCAGAGACTAGATCAAAGCTGTGATTGAAATTTTGGGGAGCTGAACAAAGTAGCAGTATTTAGTACATTCTCCTCCCATGTGCATAGAGGGGGAGATTGTTAGGGTGAACCTGCTGTTAAGTGTTCAATTTTGGTCAAAATACCCCGAATTTAGCGTTCAATTAGATCATCTAATCGTTCAATTTTGCAAAACTTAGCTTAATTTTGAATTTAAATCCAATTGGCCATCCAAACAGTAATTTGTCAAAATCAACGGTCAGATGATCATTAGAGCTCATTAGATGACTAATGTACGGTTCAGATGATTCTAATTTAGTCTTTTCTTTTGCAGATCAACCAAAGGATGCACGGACGGATACGATTAAAAGTTAACGGTGCAGATCATCTTAAAGGGCAATGGATGAACTAGATCACCCATGAAGATGGATGTGATAGTTTTCTAGAAGACAATGGAGCTAAATTTGGAATCATGGAGAAAGAGGCAACCCTTTCCCCCACTTCTTTCTTTCCTTTTCTTTTTCTTTTTTTTCTTTTTCTTTCTTTCCTTTCTTTTTTCTTTTTCCTCCTTTTTCTTTTTCCTTCTTTCCTTCCTTTTCTCTTTTCTTCCTTTTTCCTTCTTTCCTTCCTTTTCCTTTTCCTTCTTTCTTTCCCTTTCTTTTTCCCTTCCCCACTCTCACGTACCCAAAATTTCCATTCTTTGCTTCTTCTCTTCTACTTTTTTCTCTCCATCCCCTCCTCTCTCCCAACGTTCTCCTCTCTTCCTCTTAGGCTGGGTTGAAAGGAGGAACCGTGTTTCCCCCTTCTCCCACTTCTCTCTTCTCTTCTCATCTCTCTCCATTCTACCTTCTCTACCTCTTCTTCTCCTTTCTCACCATCCTATTCTCTCCTCTCCTCATCTTTCTCTCTTTCCCAACTGTACCCAACTCTCCCCCACTGCCCATTCTCCCACTTCTCTCTTCTCCTCTCTTTTTCTTCTCATCTTCCTCTCTACTCCCTTATCTCACTCCCCATCCATCTCGATCTTTCTCCACTTTTCCATCGTGAACCAGACACCTCTGGTTCCCAAATTCACCACCCATCTTCCATTTCATCCGCTGCACAGAGCGTTACACCCATCAACCCAGATCCCCATATCTATTCAACCATTCCTCTATCTTCCTCATATCTCCCTCCCTCAGTTTGCCTCTTTTGGTCCACTGCACCAATCCTTGTTTCACTACCGTTCAGTGGTTCGGTTACACCAGCACTAATTGTCTAGCGCAGAACCCGAAGCATCAGTCCTTCCCCTTTGATTGCATCGGATGTGGCCCCCATCACCACTCTCTTCCTCTCATTTTCTCTTTACTTCCAACACCTGATCCCATCTCTTCCAGTACTTGGACCAGCGTCCCAGGCGTCTTTCACCGGTCCAAGACCGGAAACCCAGCTCCGGGTTTTCTTCTTTCCTCTCCTTCTTCTTCCCTATCTTCCCTTTCCTCTTCTCCCTCTTCTTCCTCCCCCAGCTTTCTCCTCCTTCTTCCCCATCTCCCTTCTTTGTCGGGTTTCCTAGTTTTTCTCTTAAAAACCATATTTTAACCAAAATTACAATTTTGCCCCTCCTCTTTAAACGAATTTACAAATCTGTTCTTTCTGGTTTATTCCATCTGTGTCTCCTTTTTAATTCCATCTGTGTCCCATTTTATCCCAGTTCTGTTTTATCCATCTTTTTCTTATCCAGGAACTGTCCAATCTGAATCAGCTCAATTAAGGACTAACCCATCAACGGTTTTGCCTTAATCAAAACCCAATTTCAAATTAATTTTACAGGTTCATTCTTAGGACATTACTAGACATAATCAACGCATCTGATCTTCTATCTGAAATCTAGAAATCAATCTGAGCCGTCCAAATCTTGAAATCACAATTTAGCCCAGATCTTGACCATTTTGAAGAATCTGTCAAATCCGACCAGTGGATCACTAATCAAGAATGTGTTGAAGATATCTGTAAAGGCGGATCAGCTTTTAGAATACCAGAAGTGAAGATTTTGATAAAGATTGATCTAGGAAAGTAGTTTTTTCTCATTATTTGATTTTATTTGTTTTATTTCAGAACTGGAAAATCTGTATTTTTGAGAATTTGATTAGATTTGAACATTGATTCTCATTTCAATAATTCTAGTAATTTTGAGTGATTTATTTTTAATTTTACATAATTAAATTTTATTCAAACTCCATCATTTTAAATCAAGTCATCGTGGGATCGACCCATACTTGCAAAAGCTACACTACAATAGCCCGTGCACTTGCGGTTAAACAATCAACACCTGTTATGGTCCATACCCATGTGAGTAAATAACAACCGACATTCTAGAACATTAGCACCACACCGTGACTCAAAAATTTCAACATTGATAGCTAGTAAACAAAGAATATATTGCCATCAAATTTGACATGCAAATCACTATATACCCTATAAATACAGGACATTGATAAGTGAGAGATATGTAATCTGATAAGATGAAATAGAATTCTCTCTTGTGGGCGTAGGCCATTTGACTGAACCACATTAAACTCTGTCTCTCCTATTCTTTCTATGTGTTTGATTGTATAATCCTACTATTCATAGATCCTAGTTGCTAGATCCGTGGCAAATCTGGCACAACATGAATCACATTCTTGGCTTCAAGCACTTGGATGAGTTGACTGGATGGTGAAGACGCCGAGGATTGTCCAGGGAAGTGCCTGAATAACTGTTCTTGTAGAGCTTATGCATATGGCAGTGACATGGATTGTTTGATGTGGAGTGGAGACTTGATGAATATTTAAAAGTTCAATTCTAGGGGGAAAGATCTTTACAGATACCTAACAGGGTAAGATTGAAATTGATTATGTCATTTTGCCAAAGTGTAAAACATTTTCAGACGCAAAAACATTTGATCAATTCTTCTATCATCTTATTGCTAAAAGAAATAAAAATCAAAATATGACAAACATTCCAGGAGAAGTAAGTCAGCCTAGTCAGGAAAACGAAATGTTGTCTCAAAACAGAGAGAGACAATCGGAAGCAGGGAGAACGCTATAATACTAAGTTAATAGTAAATCCAATTCTTCAATTTCAAAGGAATCAACACTACCTAAGCACAATTGTCCAGAAAGGCCTTGAATGTAAATGTCTTAGGTTTATTACCATATTGCATCTTTGTTGGATTATGAGCACTTGGCAAGTTGGCTAAGTGCCCTGTCTCACATTGGGTTCTAATCCGCTCACCATGCGGAGAGCTATATCTTAGTTATCTGTTTTTGAATCCTATAGATCAACAAGTTATTGTTACTTTAATTCAATGCCCAACTTGATGCCTTCCAAAGCAAGATAAGTAGATATGTTATCTTGATAATCCTTTTTCAACTCTTAACATTTCTAGTTCGGACTTCTCCTATATGCTCTTCAAAAATCATTTTTCTCATGACATAAGTCTCACAGATAATATAATGCAAAAGCTACTTAGATGAAAAAAAACTATTTGTGCTTGCACACTCGAAAACTTTTCTTCATGCAAGTAACATATATCGCTAATTAAGTAGGATATTTATGTTCTTCTGCAAATAAAAAGAGAGAAGGCAAGGAAATAATTGTAAAAAGACTTTTGAAAAGCTCTGGTCAAGGTCTATAGGAATTCAAAGACGAGGTTGTGCTAATTTCCAAACTCCAGCAGAGGATTCTTGTTAAGCTTCTTGGGTGCTGCATTGGAGGAGAAAGGATGTTGGTCTCTGAGTAACAAAATCTGGGGCGCTTTCCTCTCTCTCTCTCTCTCTCTCTCTCTCTCTCTCTCTCTCTCTCTCTCTCTCTCTCTCTCTCTCTCTCTCTCTCTCTCTCTCTCTCTCTGCATATATATGTGAATCATACATACATAATGTTGATAATAGAAGGTGTGTTAGCACATCTATTTCTAATTTCCACACATCTAAAAAGATTTGATATTTCTTTGTAATGGATAACTGGGTCAAATCCTACTAAAAAATAAGGTTACTGGATTGAGTTAAACGTTTCCATATTGTCGAGGGGATTATTCATGGGCTTCTTTATCTACATCGTGATTCCAGACTTGGAATAATTCATTGAGACTTAAAGGCAAGTAACATTTTACTGGATGGAGAACTAAAACGCAAAATTTTAGACTTTGGCCTGCCAAGAAGTTTTGGAGGAAACCAAATTCGAGCAAACACAAGTAGGATTGTTGAGAAATATCAAGTACTTATCTTGAGTTTAAAGAAATTATTCATCCCTTGGTTCAAGTACCAACATTTTACAAGTTAAATTGTTGTGTTAGCTAGCTTATGTCTAAAAACAAAATATATGCTAAACAATACAATGCTGTGGCTATATGTCCTCGATGTACGCCATGGAAGGCCGGTTTCTGAGAAATCAAAGTCTTTAGCTTTGGGGTCTTGTTGCTACAGACGGTAAGCAAAAAAAGGAACGCCAGCTTTTACCATAATGAGGTCGCTAAGAAACTTTTGACTTATGTAAGTATATGTGAAATCTCCACAAGTCTCTAGACTGCAATCAGAGTTTGAACTTTTCGAGTAAACTAATTTCCACAATATTTCAGGCAAGGCGATTGTGGAACAGAGACAAGCTATCAGAATTGATCAATCCAGCACTGCACAACCATATTCCAAAGAGCAACTTCTAACATGCACCCATATCAGGTTATTGTGCGTGCAAGAATTTGTGGCTGATCGACCAACTGTAAACCATTTTCTCTAATGTTTACAGCCAATCAGAAGCATATTAGCATAAGCAAATTAAACAAGAATGGGTAGGCACTTACCTCCAGCCATAGCAGTGAAGATCCAAGACAGTTTAAGAGATCTTCTAATCCTCTTCAATTCACAATGATGGAAAACCAGAAAATATAGTAATTGTTTCATGAATTAGAAGGATTAGGGACCCTTAAAAGAGGAATGTTTATGGTAGTTATCCTTCCATCAAGGATAACTGCATGGGCAGTTATGACACATGTGGCAGTTATGACACATGTTCATGTGTCAATTTTGAATTCCAAATGTTCAGTACCATAACTGTTTTTTTTTTTTTTAATTCTCTCACTAGGTCCAAACATTTGTAACTTTATAAATTCAAAATCTTAATGTATTAAGAAATAATTTACACAAATCATGGATATAGGTTACTCTATAAAACCAGTATTATCTTCCATGTATCACAATGCATTATGTTTCTTAAACATATGCCCATATTCCTTTATGAATAAACCCTATATTTATTTTAGGTCCAAACATTAGCAATATTTCTCAAAATGAATCAATGTGTGCACAAGGAAAATTAAATGTGAGAAAATATCATAAATAGAGTTTCATTGAAAATTACATCTGTTCTTATAACGAAATTATATAGTGGAACCAAGTCCCATTCTAACTACATGATCCTTGAACTTGAATGGTGGCATGCCCTTAGTCAAAGGATCAACGATCATCAATTCAGTACTGATATGCTCAATGACCACTTTCTTTTCCTTAATATTGTCTCTTATGGCTAAATACTTGATGACGATGTGTTTGCTTCGACTACCACATTTGTTGTTCTTATCCATAAAGACAACAACTGAATTGTGGCAATATATTCTCAATGGTCTAGAAATAGAATCCATGATTCTAAGCCTAAATATGAAACTCTTTAACCATACACCATGTGAAATAGCCTCAAAACAAGAAACGAACTTAGCTTTCATAGTGGAAGTAGCAATTAAGGTATGTTTAGCACTTCTCCAAGATATAGCTCCACCAGTCATCATAAAAATATATTCCCATGTTGATTTGTGTGAATCAACACAGCTAGCAAAGTTCGAATCGGAGTAGCCAATTACTTCCAGATTTGTTGTTCATTTATAAAGAAGCATGTAGTTTTTGGTTCCTTGAAGGTACCTCATCACTTTGTTTACAGCTCTCTGGTGGTCTATACTTGGATCACTTTGATATCATCCTAACATTCCCACAGCAAATGCAATGTCAGGCCTTGTGCAGACCTAAGCATACATCACGCTTCCAACTGCAGAAGCATATGGAATGTTCTTCATTTGTTCCTGCTCAAAATCATTTTTAGGGCATTGGTTCAGATCCAACTTGTCTCCCTTCACAATGGGAACTGCACTTGGTGAACAATCTTTCATTCTAAATCTCTCTAAAACTTTATTAATATAGGCTTCTTGAGATAAACCCAAAATACCTCGTAATCTATCTCTATGGATCTTATTGCCAATAACATAAGATGCCTCACCCATATCTTTCATATCAAAGTTTTTAAAGAGGAATTGTTTCACCTCATGTAACAAACCCTTATTGTTAGTTGCAAGCAGAATGTCATCCACATATAAAACAAGAAAATAGATCTTACTCCCACTAACCTTCTGGTATATACATTGATCCATGATATTTTCTACAAATCCAAATGAAGAAATTACATTGTGGAATTTAAAATACCACTGATGGGATGCTTGTTTTAAACCATATATGGATTTCTTGAGCTTACAAACCAATTGCTCACCATTATTAGAGTGGAATCCTTCAGGTTGTTTCATGTAAACCTCCTCCTCTAGATCTCCATTGAGAAATGTCATTTTCACATCCATTTGTTGCAACTCCAAGTCAAAATGGGCTACTGATGCTAACATGATGCGTTAAAAATCTTTCTTAGATACAGGAGAGAAGGTCTCTGTGTAATCGATTTCTTCCTTTTGAGTGAATCCCTTAGCAACGAGTCTTGCCTTGTATCTCTCAATGTTGCCAAATGAGTCTTTCTTTGTCTTAAAGACCCATTTACATCCAATGGCTTTTGCACCATCAGGCAACTTAACAAGATTCCAGACATCATACTCTTCATAGAATTCATCTCTTCCTTCATAGCATTATACCATAATTCTGATTCTCTGCAACTCATGGCCTGTGAAAAGGACTCGGGGTCATTTTCGGCTCCAATGTTGTAGCCAGATTCTTGTAGATACACAATATAAGATCGTCTTAATGTCGTACCATCATTTTCCTGAGAAATATGTGGTTCAACTAATTGTTCAATAGTTGTTGGCAACTCCTAAACTACCTGATCTATTGGAATGTTGTCAGCAGCTTGTGGAACTTCAATAATTGGTTGTTCAATACCAATTTGTATTCGAGGGGTTCTATGAACAATAACCAATCTATCACTTGAGGTGGAAGGTTGAGAATCTAAATGATCTTTCTCAAAAACTGTGTTTTTGGTTTGATTGCTCCCACTAATTAAGTCATTTTTAAGAAACTTTGCATTTCTTGATTCCACAATCCTAGTGCTGTGAGGTGGACAATAAAACATGTACCCCTTAGACCTTTCAATATATCCAATGAAATACCCACTAATAGTCCTTGGTTCCAACTTCTTTTCTTGTGGATTATAAATTCTTACTTCAGACGAGCATCCCCAAAGGCGCATATGTCACAAACTTGGTTTCCAACCTTTGAATAACTCAAATGGTGTTTCTGGAATAGCCTTGGTTGGAACTCGCTTTAATATATATGATGTCATCTTAAGTGCTTCAGTCCACAAGGATTTAGGAAGATTATAGTTGTTTTGCATACTCCGCACCATGTCCAACAATGTGCGGTTTCTTCTTTTTGCCACACCATTCTGATTTGGTGAACCAGGCATGGTGTATTGAGCAACTATCTCATTTTCTTGAAGAAACTTTATGAACGGACCATGTGCTTGTCCAGCTTCTATATATCTACCATAATATTCTCCACCTCTATCTGATCTCACAATCTTAATTTCCACATTGTTTCTCTACTTCAGCCTTAAAGACCTTAAAGGCATCAACGCTTCATTTTCGTTATGAAGCAAGTAGAGATACATGTATCGTGAGTAATCATCTATAAACGAGATGAAGTATTTCTGACCATGTGAGTCCATGTCAGGACTACATATATCCGTATGAATGATCTCCAATATGTTTGAACTACTATTGGCACCCTTCTTTTAACTTGTTGGTCTGCTTTCCCTTAGTGCAATCCACACAAGTTTCAAAATCAGTAAAATCAAGAGTACTAAGTTCCCCGTCATTTACTAATTTCTTAATTCTTTCTATGGAGATATGTCCTAATCTCCGGTGCCATAACATAAAGGAATCTTCATTAATAACACATCTTTTAGTGCCAGTATGGACATGCATAGTGTTATAAGTGGTATCATTTTGTAATTCAATACAGAAAAGATTATCAGACAATGTACCATTCCCAACAGCATCAGCTTTATAAAATAAACTAAAAGATGTTTCTGAAAAATTAAAGGAATAACCCAAGGGTACAAGTCTTGAAACTGAAATCAAATTCCTAGAGAAACTAGGAATGTGAAATGTCTTTTCCAAATTCAAAATAAAACCATTACTTAGAACTAAACTGCATGTTCCAATAGCCTCCACATGTGAACGCATCTTATTTCCTGAATAGATGCCTTGCTCACTTCCCACTGGCTTCCTTAGGTTTCGCATACCCTGTAAGGTATTTGAAATATGGATTGTAGAACCAGAATCAATCCACCATGTGTTATAAATGATATCAACCATATTGGATTCATAACAAACAAAGGAGATTGGGTTACCTTTCTTCTCAAGCTATTTTTGAAATTTGGCACATTCCTTCTTCATATGTCCCTTCTTTTTACAGAAGAAACACTTGGATTCCTTCTTAATATCAGATTGGGGAGGTATTTTACCTTTCCTCTTTTTATTGGCTTGAGCTTTGTCCTTTCCTGCATTGTCAGCATTGCACTTTCTCCCAATTCCATTACTAGCCTCTATTTCTCTTGAACACACATGGTCCTGAGTTCATTGATTGACCATTTGTCCTTATGTGTGTTGTAGGAAATCTTAAAGGTGTTCGTGTTGCTGTGGGAGAGTATTCAGGAAATAGTGCACCAGGAAGGATTCCGACATCTCAACCTCAAGATTCTTCAATTGAGATGCAATGTCCCTCATTTGCATGATATGCTCATGCACACCTCTGACAATGGTGAGTCTCATGGATGAGAACTTCATGATTAGGGTGCTTGCTAATGCCTTATCTGAAGTGACGAATTGATAATCTATGGCCTTTAGCAAATCACAGACCTTTTCATGCTGATTGACTGAATCACATATGCCAGCAGATATTTTAGTCTTTATGAACATTACATTGAGGCGATTAGATTGCTCCCATTGTTTATAAAGCGCAATTTGTTCTGAAGTGCTGGCAATAGTAACTGCAAGTGGTTCATTCTTCCTAATAGCATAATCAATGTCCATCCACCTCAAATGGAGGAGAATTCTCTCCTCCCATACTTTATAGTTATCACCCTTCAATTCAGGAATATCACAAAGAATATCAAAGAAGTTTGCAAGTTGTACAGCTGCATATATATATATATATATATATATATGCATGCTCATGTCAATTAAGGCATAAATGAATTTCATATTTTACCAATGTAAATCATACAAAGTGAATATAATGACATAAAAATTGCTTGTGGGCTAAATTTTTAATTCAAGTAGATTCATGTAACCATATGACAGAATTATCAAATTATGTACTTAATTCACAATTTTGTGAGAAAATAATAATAATTTGATACTCTATCCCAAACTTTATGATAAAACTATTAAATCGTAATCCATAATTCCTATGGGTAAATTATGAAAAACAATTTAATACTTTATCCTAATTAATTATATAAATATAATAAAATTTCCTATGGGATAAAATTTATTATATTAAGTATAATTAATTACAACTAATGTCTATAATTCTTTATGTGATCCTTGACTTAGTATAACATAATTTTATTTAATTGAAGATGCTGTGGCTAATCTCTAATTAAATAAAACTATATAGACCATTAGACATTATTTTAGCCAAAAATTATGAGAATAATTATCTATTGCATAATTGGACTATAATCTTGAAGTATAATATTTCATACATTCCTATATATTCTCATAATTAATCAACAGGTTAGAAGATGATGAAAAGAAAGCTCTCAGGCAGCCACTATGAATGTTTGAGAAACAAGCCTTAAGATGTCTCATCATCGACAACTGACGACAACTTAACCATTGCACCAATGGCTGTTCCTTATTACTGTAAACACAAAGGCCATAAGCTTGGCTGGTTGGTTCCTTAGATTGAGGTCACTACATCTTTATCGATTGGAAAACACTATTAACCTTAAGAGATTATTTCCTGTGAAAGAGAATGGGAGACCATTGTTGATTTCAGCCCATGTAATGGAAGCTTCTACAAGGGCTTTCTAAGGCATCAATAGCCAAAAGGAAGATGCCAGATGAGGAAGATGTTGATCATCTTGGAAGTCGTAGATTGCTGGTTCTGTGATGGTAAATGCCAGGAACACGCAACGAGAACGTCGCATGGGATGGCGATGCATGGCTTTGAAAGTTTATAGTTGACTGAGAATGACATTTGAAGATTACTTCACATGTATAGGTAGACCATATTCAAATGCACATTTGTGTCAATCGGGGGTCTACGGCTATGCTGGATGAGGAAGAAGACCGAAAGCAGATGAAAGAAGGTACCAACATCATCAACACAGCATCTGTGGTTGCTTACAAGGGTTGTCCAAAGCTCCTATATTACACATCGACTAAGGGAGCAATTGTGGCATTTACAAGGGGGCTTGCATTGTAACTGGTCCAGCAAGGAATATGTGTTAACAGTGTGGCACCCGGTCCTGTTTGGACTTTGTTGATACTGGCCTCTTTTACTGAGGAGGAGAAAAACTGAATGCAGAGGTTCAGCAGACATCCTCCATTTCTAATTTCTTATGGTTCTCTTAAACAAAAATGCTAGGCAGAGGAATCAGGCTTTGATACCACATGTAAACCATTTTCTCTAATGTTTACAGCAAATCAGAATCAAATTAAACAAGAATGGATAGACACTTACCTCCAGCCATAGCAGTGAAGATCCAATGCAGTTTAAGAGATCTTCTAATCCTCTTCAATTCACAATGATAGAAAACCAGAAAATACAGTAATTGTTTCATGAATTGGAAGGATTATGGACCCTTAAAAGATGAATGTTTATGGTAGTTATCCTTCCATCAAGGATAACTGCAGTGGGTATTTATGACACATGTTCATGTGTCAATTTTGAATTCCCAAATGTTCAGGACCATAACTGTTTTTTTTTTTTTTTTACACCAACTATGTCTTCAATAGTTCTGATGCATGATAGTGAGATTGCATCTCTTGGTGTAAGGAGGGAAGGAATTAGATGATACTCGCTTACATAACTTATAAGTATAGTACGTTAGTAAACAAAGTGGTTGTAATACTTTGATTCTGATTTTTTGGCTGGTATAGTGCGCATTCGTGATTGGAACACACCCCGAAACTAGATTAAGAGCAATGTTGTAAAGAAAATGCTTTGGACCTAGGATAAGGATGCCAGAAAAGGACCCAACCTAGGTTGGGGCCTTGTTTGGATGATCTGATCCATTTGTCATGTTTGGCATGCCTTAGATTGGCTAACCATCAAAAGTGTGATAGTTGGATGATTTGAGACATGCTTTTTTTTGTAGTAAATCATGTCTATTGAAAATTTAAGAATAAAAAACAAAGAACTAGAAGGCTCCATTGAGCATGAATTGAAGAATGAACCCTAAGTAGGGTGAGCCGAAACAAGATGACTGATTCAAATTATCCATATTTGAAACCTATCAAGGTTGAATCCTTTTCGGTGTCCATTTCTAGCATACTATTAGAAAAAGTTTATGTTGTGAATGACTGATTCCTTGACATACTGTATGTCACAACGTGTAGCACACATGTAACGAGGCATCTTCTTGAAATGCTTGATCGCAAGTTTGAGTCTCTGTTTTTTCTTTTAGTCAAGGATTAGAGATTTAGGGAGCTAGAGTGATCTCCTTTGAAATTCTTGGCTTGCAGGACAATTAAAGTTCATAATGAATACTAGAAAATACATTATTACTTCTTAAAATTTTCTTTTATCTTGCGATCATGAGAGTAGTACTGGGTTAAAGCCACCTGGGGATTTCAAATTTTTTTTACCTTTTGGACGTTGGAGGGCATGCACCTACAAGCAGCCTCGAGCCTGTGATTCACAATGGGAAGAGCGCTAGCCTTGGGTTAGAATTTTTTATGCTAACGTAAGAATTTAGAAGCCCAAATATGTCTTCACTTTTTCATCCGTGCAAAAAAATTTCCTGCCATGGAAATATTAAATGACCTCATACAAGTAAATAATTATAAAGCAAATTATTCATGCACTTTTCTTCATCTATATCATAATCTAATTCCCAATTTATAAGAAAATCACAATTTGAATCTGCAACCAAGTGCATTTTGTGGAGACGATGAGCTGTCTGTGACTACCTGCACTAAGCATAGTCGTCAAACCCGAGAGTTGCTCACTGTCAGGCATCCAATCACACTATAACAGCCCGAGGGCCCACACCTTGCAACGATATTGTCCGCTTTGGTAATTAGGTGATCATTAGGAGCTAATCAGATGATTAAAGTGTGATCAACCAAATTATGCATGGAATGGATTGGATTGAATTAATGGACTAGATCACCATCAAGGAACAAAAGGTCACATGGGTTTCATTATATAAGATGGAGATGCCTAAAGAAATAAGAAAGTAAATCTTGTAGATTGTCTTGGATATTTTCTTTCTTTCCAAGAAGAAGAGAAACCAAAATAAAGAGGAAACCCGTAGGAGAAAGAGGAATATATTGAAAAAGGAAATAGAAAGAGAAGGTGGGTTATAAAACTAAGGAAGATCTGAAGAAGAGCCAACCAGAGGGCAGATTCACGACCTCTCCCCCCATAGATTCTTTGGATTGCAATGAGACTGCTTCAATAGTAAAAGGCAGAAGATAAAAGAAGGAGAACCTAGGGAAGCTCCATCACAGAACACCACAAAATGAACCCAACTCCACTTCTCTGCATCCCTCTCTCTCTTTCTTAGACTGCTTGCATGCACTCAGGCGAGAGTCCTAGACCCACAACCCTCTCTCTTTATCTCTATCATCTCTCGCTCAGCTTCTCTCCACCATGAGAAAACCAGAGCCCCAACTCCTTCTAAGATCTCTCTTTCGACTCCTCTCTCTCTATCTCTTTATCTTTGTCGAGAAGATCCGGATCATACACCACAGTAGGGGGAAGCCAGTCTCTCTCTTGCTTCTTCTCTTTGCTCGATATCTCCACCCAGAACCCATCTCCTTGCCTATTTAAACTCTTCATCGTAGAGGAGAGAATGGTGACAATCTTCACTGAAGATCTTCAGCTGTTCATCGATCCTATCCATTGTTTCCTAGTCCTTGTCATTGTCCCAATTTCTTTCTCCTTAGTTCCCCAGCTTCTCTCTTAATTTCTCCCAGTTTCTCCTTTGTTCTCGCTATCTGCCATGACTGTCATTCACTCTATTGCTTTAACTATGATTTTTCACAGCTTTTCTCACCTGAATTTTTATTTATTTTTCATTGATTTCTCTTCAAAATTCTTGTTTTTCCATTCTTTGCATTGTAGAGGAGAAAACACAATCTAGGTTCTCCCCAAACTCCACCTTTTCTCCATTGTCTAAGTCATCTTATTCCTCGTACTTCTATTTTTTGGTCAAAATCTGAAAAACTAGAAAATTCCACTTTTTACCTTTGCACTTTAATTGTAATTCCATTTCATCCCTTCTTATCCCAGTTTTGCCTTATTCCAATTTGTCTTATCCAGGATATGTGCTATTCTTAGATTATCTAGTGACTAAGTAATCTAGACCCTATTTGATTAAGGCTTAACCGAATCAATGATTTAGCTTTAACAAATTTGATCACTTTATTTCTTGAGCTCTTTGTCATTAGACTTTCAGTTAATCTTCAGATCTTGTTCTTAGATAACTCTTAGCTTATCCATCAGCCCTGATCTTTAATCTGAAATCCAAAAATTTGAGCTAACCCGTCTAAAACCCAAAATCTTTTCTTAGTCTAGATCATTAAAATTTTGAGAAATCTAAACAATCTAGCTGTTAGATTTATAATCAGAAGTATTAGTGTAAGATTGATGAACACCGATCGACTTTGATGATGTCATTTTGAAGAAATTTATCACAATCAAGTTAGGGAAGTGAATTTTATTTGTTATTTAGTTTAATTTTCTATCTTTTTGAACTTAGATTGGTGTAATTTTCATTAGTTGAATATATTTGAGTTTGCAATCCATTGTTATTTAATTAGGGGTCAATTAAATTTTATTTAAACTCTAAAATTTTAAATCAAGTTCCCATGGGATCTGCTTGTACTTGCATCAGTTGTACTTTAAGAGCCAGTGTACTTGCAGTAAACAATCAACAGTAATTTGAAAAATCATTTCCATATGGCATTGTCCTAACTAATTCCTCAAGTAATCTATTTTTTCCTTTCAACAATACAATTTTGTTGAGACTAGGGCCCATATCACCCCGCCCCCGCACGGTTTTGTTATTCCCCCGTGAGGGAAAACCAGCGTTGCAAGGGAAGTCCTCACTACTCTTATCAACAGCTAACTCTCAGTCCCTCACCCCCCTAGAAGCCTGCCAGCCCTCTTGGCCGGCCCTCATCGGGGCAGGGCTTCACCTCTCCCCCTTAGGGGACACGTGTCCCCGCATGTCTTCATGCGAGCTCCCACGTGCGAGCTCCCACGTGCAGTTAGCCACCCACATCAGGTCAAGGGTTGGCTCTGATACCACTTTAACAGCCCGAGGGCCCACACCTTGCAATGATATTGTCCGCTTTGGAGACTGAGGCCCATATCACCCAGCCCCCACACGGTTTTGTTCTTCTCTTGTGGGGAAAAATCAATCGTTGCAAGGAAAGTCATCACCACTCTTATCAATAGCACAGTAACTTTTCCCTTAATGAGGGCAGGCCAAGAGGGTTGGCAGGCTTCTAGGGGGGTGAGAGACTGAGAGTTAGTTCCACATTGCTAAGGGGAAAGTTACTGGGCTATTGATAAGAGTGGTGAGGACTTCCCTTGCAACGGCTAGTTTTCTCCTACGGGGGAAGAACAAAACCGTGTGGGGACTGGGTAATATGGGCACCAGTCTCCAAAGCGGATAATATCATTGTAAGGTGTGGGCCCTCGGGCTGTTACACATACAAACTGTTGATCCAAGCTATGGTTTTAGCAGGCGGTCTAGAGCTTTATCATTCAGTATGTTGCCACTCACATATTGCTCCAAATAGGGTTATCGTGCTATATTCCTGTTGGATCTAGCACCTATTAAGGCTATGCTAAAGGATAAAGAGCTCTTCCAGCTACCGTCTGTTGGAGCACTTAATGCAACGTCCTTAGCTGTGGTCATTTCTTCTAAGTATGCAGGGAAACAAAGCTGATAAAGTTGACTTAAGATTGTCCGAAGCATGTCAATATGTCCGAAGCATGACTTAAGATGAGCAGGCTCCAATAGAAATGGATCAAACTCATCAGAACTAAAAAAGGGGCCTAAAATAAATATATAAAAATAAAGTTTGCCTGGTCCATATAAAAACATCAAATGTTATATAACGGAAAATATGAGTGGCGAGGAACGCAAATGGGGCCGATTCTTACAACTGATCCAAAGCATCAATATGGTCCCATTCCTCCGAATGAGCGATGCACCAAGATCTGGACCTGTTTGACATGTATAATCCTTCAGTTAGAGATCTAAAGAAGGACGTTTGAAATTGGTCAACAAAACCTCCATAAATCAAAGGTTTTGACTTATGAAACAGTTAATAATCAAAGCCTTCTAGTGTAGTAGTGTAAGGAGTCCTTTGCTTGGGTGACCAGGGTTTTAAGTCTGTGCACGAGGATGTGTGCGTCTAACTTTCAAAATAAATTAAAAATAATAATAATCTAACTACGGGGGCCTCAGTATATAAAGCTTCCACATAGGCAGGGTCCGCGTTTGCTAATGCAAAAATAATTATCCAACTGAATATATTAATTGAAAGCCAACAAGCAGGTAACCAAATAAGGACCGAGCTACATCACTTGCTCGTAGTAATTGATGAAATTAATTGCCCAACTACAAACGTGCAATTGTTATTCTGTATGCCCAACATTCATTTATGTTCATTTAAAATGAAAATTACTTCAGAAGTCTATATTCGTCTCTGAAAACATGTATGGGATTATTGTTTGAGTTCACAATGCAAGTTATATTCTTTCCATCTCTCATTTGTCTGGCGTAGGCATGATACAAGCTAAGACAGAGTCGACGGCCTTGTCTTACTTTGATTGACACTGACACCTCCATTTGTGGAGCAATGGGCACAGACACTGCAACAACAGTATGATTACTTCTAGTTTCTCTCTTCCGTCTTTACTTTAGATTTGGTTCCTCAAATGATACCATAACACTTGAATGTCCGATCATCGATGGAAATACTATAATTTCAGCCGGTAATCAGTTCGAATTAGGCTTCTTCAGTCCTAGAATTCTACTCATCGCTATATCGGACTATAGTATGAGAAGATTCCAACGAAGATTGTATGGATAGCTAACAGAGAAAGTCCAATTCTTGATTTTTCCGGAGTTCTAACCATCAATGATAAAGGAAATCTTGTGCTGTTGGATGGAAAAGAAAACATTGTTTGGTCAACTAATGCATCAATTGCCACAAGGAATTCATGTGCGAAGCTCCTGGACTCGGGAAACCTTGTTTTAAGAGAAGAAAGTTCATACACAGATAACGGTGTGACACAATGGCAGAGTTTGGACCAACCTACAGACACCTAGCTACGAACAATGAAGCTTCATGCAAATCCAAAAGCCAATTACGGCCAAATGCTGAAGTCATGGAAATCATCTTCTGATCCTTCAGTTGGAAGTTTGTCTGCACTGATCGATGCTCAGGAACTTGTTCAGATATCTATCTGGAATGTGGTGAAGCGGACCATGGAACGGTCAAATATTTGTAGGCATATCGGTGATGAAGTCATTTTATCTCAGTGGAATGAGTCTCACAATAGATAATAAAGGAGTGATAGAAATTAGTTACAATTATGCATCTCCAACTCGGTTCTATGATCTTGATTCGTCAGGAAAAATGCAGCAATTAGTATGGGATGAAGAGAGAGAAAATTGTTTGTTGGTTGGTCAGCATTTGATAATGTATGTGATATTAATAACACTTGTGGGCATTTCAGGAGCTGTAATTCGCTTAAACCGCAATATGTAGCTGTTTGAGAGGATTTGAACCGAAGTCTGCTGAAGAGTGGAAGAATGAGAATTGGTCAGGTGGGTGCTCAAGGAGAAGTGGGCTGAAGTGCCCAAGAAATGTTACTTCTAGAGAAGAGGGAAAACAAGATTGGTTTTTGAAGCTAGGGAGTGTGAAATTGCTTGATTTTCCAGATGGGTTAGTTTTCAAAGATGCAGAGGACTGTGAAGAGAAGTGCTTGAATAACTGTTCTTGTGTAGCTTATAATTATGATAATTACTTGAAATGCTTGTCATGGAATGGATGCTTGATAGATATTCAAAAGTTCTCTTCTGGTGGGAATGATCTTTACATCCTCTAGCACATTCCGAACTGGGTAAGGTTGATTTATTTGTTGTTTTTTCAAGGAGAAGGGTAAACATTCAGAATCCCCAAGCATCTAGAAATTTTTTTATAGTGAATGGGAATCATTTGTTTTGAGCAATATTTGCTGGAAAAAGGAAACGGGAAAAGATGGCATCGAACTGAGGAGTGCTATGGCTTCTATCAGAAAAACAGAGTGGAGGCCAATAGCCTACCAGCCAGAGGAAGCAAAAACAAGGGAGAATTCAAGGGAATTAAAAGTGCTAATCTAGGAGAGCTTTTAATTTGAGCACATTAATCTAGCAGAATCTTGTCAGTAAATTTCGTAATATATTGTCAAAGGATACATTTGTTTACATTACATTGAATTTCACAAACTGACGAATCATCATTATCTTAATGCAGAACTCGACTTGGTGACTTACTACAGATGAGCAAACATTGGTTTCTTATTAAGGTTACCCTTTCAACTCTATGTCAGTTTTCTACTCTTTTCAACCCCAACACCTTTATCTATCATTTTTGTGGTATAAAATACTGAAACGGAAGACATATTGAAAATTCAGAAAGTAACAATTATTAGTTCTGCTTGTCGATCATTACAATCATTATCCATCAAACACATGTAAATTGGATCTTTTGTCTGTAATTTTATCAGATAAAAAGACAGGTGCAAAGGTTATCACCACAAGCACAGTCATTGTAGGATTATGTTGCTGGTATCTGCCTGTAGTTCTTTTGGAGGTGCATAATAAAGCACAGAGGTATGGCATTATTATTTTAAACAAAGATTGCTTAAAGGATTTTCATCTTACAAATGTTAAATTTTTCTTTACTCTATGACATTAGGAAAAAGGAAAGCCAAAAGAAAAGACCATCCCAGTTTATTTGATATGGGTGAAAGCATATCAAATATATCAAGAGAGGACATGAATGAAGCAAGAAAACTGGAGTTTCCATTGCTTGATTTTTCAAAACTAGTAACTGCAACAAACAACTTTTCTGCGGCAAATAGGCTTGGACAAGGGGACTTTGGTCCTCTCTCTCTCTCTCTCTCTCTCTCTCTCTCTCTCTCTCTCTCTCTCTCTCTCTCTCAAACAAACAACTTTTCTGCGGCAAATAGGCTTCGACAAGGGGACTTTGGTCTCCTCTCTCTCTCTCTCTCTCTCTTGGTTGCTGCATTGAAGGAGAAGAAAGCCTGTTGGTCTACAAGTACATGCCTAACAAAAGCCTCGATGCTTTTCCCTTCAGTTTGATCCTAATAACTCTCTCTATATACATAGTGAATATATAATATAGAATTCTGTTTAGCTACTTGAGCAAAAAACTAAAGAGAAGTGGAAGGAACTCACCTGATGGTCCTTAACTAAATTACTTACTAGAAGAAGGGATCCTTCAGATTATTTCTTGCCGTAGAATTACAGATCCACTTCCGTAGTAGAATCACATAGTACGTTGATCACATAATTGCTTTAATATATGGCTGTTTCTTATTTACACATGATTGAAATGGCAACTAGACATCTTGGCATAGATAGCTAAAACATATTTATTTGTTCAAACAAGAGTAAGATCTTTTACTTAATTTTCTAATGTACATTTTGGTCAGATCCGACTAAGCAAGGTCTACTTGATTGGGCTAAACATTACCAAATTGTTGAGGGGATAGCCCATGGACTTCTTTATCTACATCAAGATTCCAGACTCAGAATTATTCACCGGGATCTGAAGGCAAGTAACATTTTGCTGATGCAGAACTAAATCCCAAAATTTCAGACTTCAGTTTGGCAAGGGGTTTGGAGGAGATCAAAATCAATCAGACACATTAAGGGTTGTTGGGACATAGTAAGTAATAGTTGCTAGGAGAGACAAAATTTCATATTTTCTTGTATCAACTACCAACTTGCTATAGCACACCAAAATTCTTTTCTAGTTTTCTATTATTCTCAATTCAGCTCTGAAGACATTCTGTGCTAAACAATCCAATGCAGTGGTTATATGTCCCCGGAGTATGCCATGGAAGGTCAGTTTTCAGAAAAATCTGATGTCTTTAGCTTTGGGGTCTTGCTCTTAGAGATTGTTAGTGGCAAGAGGAACACCAGCTTTTACCATCACGAGGTCACCCAGGAAGCTTTTGAGTTATGTAAGTTGATACTTGTCATTTTCTCATGGTATGTTTGGAGTCTCTACCTACATTCAGCATTATATCAAATCTTCAAATTTCCATATGAATATGAGATTGTTTCTGGCATGACAATCATGGAATGAAGATAGGCTTTTGGAGTTGATTGATCCAGCATTCGATGACTCATGTTGCCAATCAGAAGTTTTGAGGTGCATCCATGTAGGTCCCAAGCCAAGATGAAAAAGGAGGAGGGTCCTGCGTCAGGTGCCAGCCGGCAGGGGAGAAGTTGAAGATGATTTTGTTATTTCTTTCTTACAAATGAATATGCATTTGTATATTAGTTCGTGAGGAAGAAATGAAAATCATCTCCCCTTCTTAAATATGGCAACCCTTGTATAGGTAGCCAGCCGGCAAGGGTGAAGCTGAAGATGGTTTTGCTATTTCTTTTTTGCTTGCAAATGAATGTATATTATTTTGTAAGGAAGAAATAAAAATCTTCAGCTTTTAAGAAATACGGCAACCCAAATATGACATGAATCGAAAACAGATATTCCCTCAAGCTAGGGCGTTCCCCATAAGCGACGAGTTACATTGGATCCCGGGTGTGGTGAAAAATAGGCAAGGGCTGCTAGGGCGCTCACCTAGAAGAGACACGCTGCATCAGATCCCGGGTGTGGTGAAAAATAGGCAAGGGCTGCTAGGGCGTTCTCCCAGAAGAGACGCGCTACATCAGATCCTGGGTGCAGTGAAAAATGGGCAAGGGCTGCTAGAGCGTCCCCTCGGAAGCGACGCTCTGCATCAGAACCCAGGTGCAGTGAAAAGTGGACATGGGTTCATACCATGGAGGTCAAGAAAGGCAATAGCAAATAGGGTATCACCAGAATATAAGATTTGTATTGCCACATGGAATATAGGGACACTAAGTGGCAAGAGTTTGGAGTTAGTAGACGCGATGAAACGTAAGAGAGTCAACATCGCTTGTATCCAAGAAACCAAGTGGAAAGGGGCTAAAGCAAGAGAAATAGATGGGTATAAATTATGGTACAGAGGAAAGGAAAATAACAGAAATGGCGTAGGAATAATAGTGGATAAGGAATTAAAGGATAAAGTTGTGGATGTTAAAAGAATCAGCGATAGAATTATAATAATAATAATTGTTCTAGGAGAGCAGATTATAAATGTTATAAGTGCATACGAACCACAAGTTGGGTTACAAGAGATAACCAAGAAATAGTTTTGGGAAGATATGGAGGGAGTCATGCAAGAAATTCCCAACATTAAGCGGATATTTATAGGTGCAGACTTAAACAGTCATGTAGGAAAAGATAAGGAAGGATATGATAGAATATACTGTGGATATGGTATAGGTGAATGAAATAAGATGGGGGAGAATATCCTCGATTTTGCTTTGTCATATAACCTATCCATTGCAAATACACTCTTTAAGAAGAGGGATGAACATTTAATAAGCTTTAAAAGTGGACTTCATAAAAGTCAAATAGACTTTTTCCTACTTGGGAATAATGAACAATCTACATGTAAGGACTGTAAGGTGATACCTGGTGAGAGTTTGACCTCACAACATAAGTTAATGGTTATGGATATCCATATCAAAAGATGGAGTAAAAGAACTAAACTTAATACACACCCAAAAACTAAGTGGTGGAACTTAAAAGGAGAGAAAATAACCTCCTTCAAAAATAAGTTGATGGTAGAAGGAAAGTGTAACTATGAAACAAAAGTAAATACTATGTGGACTAATATGGCTGAGTGCATTAAGAAAGTGGCAAAAGATGTCTTAGGAGTATCTAAAGGTAAAAGGGTATTAACAAAGGAAACATAGTGGTGGAGTGAAACAATTCAAAAAGTTATTAAAGAAAAACGGATCCGTTTTAAAGCATGGCAGAAGATTAGAAATAATGAAAACTATGAGCAGTATAAGAATGCTAAAAATGTTGCTAAGAGAATAGTAAGTGAGGCTAAACTTAAAGCATATGATGAGCTCTACAATAGACTAGGAACAAGAGGAGGTGAGAAAGATGTGTTTAAACTTGCAAAAGTAAGATAACAGAAGGGTAAGGACTTAGATCATATTAGGTGTATTAAAAGTGATGATCAAAGGGTATTAGTCAAAGATGATGAGATCAAACAAAGGTGGGAAACATACTTTCAAAAATTGTTAAATGACAATGGCCCTGAGAATATAGGGATTGAAAATACTATAAATCAAAATAACATTGGATATTATATGTATGAACGTAGGATTAGAATACCTGAAGTAAAAGAGGCCTTGAAAAAGATGAAATCAGGAAAAGCCATGGGGCCTGATGGTATACCAATAGAGATTTGGAAGCATATGGGAGACATTGGGGTAGTTTGGTTGATCAAGTTGTTTAACAAGATTATAAAATAATAAAAAAATGCCTAATGAGTAGAGGAAAAGCTCTATTGTACCAATTTATAAGAATAAATGAGACATACAGAGCTGCACTAATTATAGAGGAATCAAACTTATGAGCCACACTATAAAACTTTTTAAAAGAGTAATTGAGAAGAGGCTGTGTCATTAAACAAGTGTATCGGAGAATCAATTTGGTTTCATGCCTGGGAGGTCTACCATGGAGGCTATTTTCTTACTAAGATAATTAGTAGAGAAATATAGGGAGAGGAGGAAAGACCTCCACATAGTCTTTATCGATTTAGAGAAAGCTTATGATAGAGTCCCTCGAGAGTTAATATGGAAAGTGTTGAGTGGTAAAGGGGTTTCGCAAGGATATATAGACATAATTAAAGATATGTATTAGGGAGCGGTAACAAATGTTAAGACCACTAGTGGCGTGACTGGTGATTTTCCTGTCACTATAGGATTGCACCAAGGATCGGCATTGAGTCCATATCTTTTCACATTGGTTATAGATGAGCTAACAAAACATCTGCACGAGGAGATTCCCTGGTGCATGTTATTTGCAGACAATATAGTCTTACTTGATGAGACAAGGGAGAGTGTAAACATAAAGCTAGAATTATGGAGAGAAGCATTAGAATCTGAAGGATTTAAAATTAGTCGAACTAAGACAGAATATATGGAATGTAATTTTAGCAAGGAGAGGAGGCATAGAACACCAGTCAAGATTGATAACCAAGAAGTCCTCGTCAAAGACCACTTTCAGTACTTAAGATCAATAATTCATGAGAGTGGAGAGATTGAGAGGGAGATTATCCAGAGAATTCAAGCGGGTTAGAACAAATGAAGATGTGCATCTGAAGTTTTGTGTGATCGACGAGTGCCACTCAAACTAAAAGAAAAATTCCATAGGATGGTCATAAGGCTGACCATGCTCTATGGATCAAAATGTTGGGCAGTTAAGGAACATCATACTCATAGGATGAGCATTGCAGAAATGAGGATGTTGAGATAGATGAGTGGTAAGACAAAAAAAGATAGAATTCGAAATGAAAATATTGGAAGAAATTTAGGGATAGCACCAGTAGGTAATAAGATGAGGGAGACTAGACTTAGATAGTTTGGACATGTTCAAAGAAGACCAACAACGGCACCGGTTAGAAGAAGTGAGGCAATACAAGTAGAAAGTTTTAAAAGGGCAAGGGGAATGCCCAAAAGAACGTGGATAGAAGTGGTGAGGAAAGATTTAAAAACTTTGGGACTAAATGAAGACATGGTATTTAATAGAGTGGAATGGAGGAATAAGATTCATGTGGCCGACCCCTAATTGGAATAAGGTCTTGATGATGATGATGAGGCCAAATATGTCTTCCGTAGTTTTCATACTTGGTAATGATATTGCATCTCCTCCTAATACAAAATGGCCAGCTTTTATTGAAAGGACAAGATGTTTTGAAAATAATGTGACCATTACAACTTGCCAAGGCTATATAACTGAAAATGATTTATGCTTATGTCTTTAGGATGACCATTGAATTATCTTAAGTTTCAAGTCATTTGACTTTGTCCATTAGAAATATGGAGAATGACAGTATAAGTGTTAGAAGTTGTAACCAGAAGTTATTGTTGTTAACACATTCATTCAAAGTCTTTTTCAATGGAAATTTATTCATTCAATTTGTGTATACATATAACTATATAGACAATTCGGTGGAAATCTTTCCATGTACACTTATATGCGACTCTTTATATTTCTCCTTTTCTTCTAGTTTCACAAGAAGTTCTAATTATGAGAATCTTGGCCCACAGCCTAAGCTGGATCCTTTCACCTTAGAAACCATAGAGATAGGTCCTTAATGTTAGCTTCCCTGCTTGAATTTTCTTGATAAAATGGAAATTTAATATCGATAGATGCGTTTAATTTTTCTAATATCCATTAAGACCAACCATTTCATGGATAGGTGTGTTCATCTGGCAGTTCTGTTGTTTCGCATTATATCCATCATAGAGCTTACTAGATGAACATTTTGGATCATGCAAGCACTATATACACGTTATGCGTTCTCTTTCAATTTTACTTGACAAAAATCAGTTTACTTGAAGAGGAACTGGTTTTCTAATTTTAGATTATTTTGATAAAAAAAGGGGCAGCACCGGTGCACAAAGCTCCCGCCTATGCGGGGTCCAAGAAAGAGAAATCCTAGTAAATATATGAATTTGTGGACTGCTTATTGGCTTTCATAAGATCCTTACATTTGGTTGTCACATTCATTAGCTGTCAAAGAATAACGCAGATACATTTGTTTGGACCACATGTTAACTGTAAATCACTGGTGAGCATGGATGTAGCAACTCATTAACACCACAATTAAAGACAACTCAATCATCTTCTCAGCGGCATTAAGCATTCAAACTCAACAGCCTACATTGCCTAAATCTCATATATCCAAAATGATTAGTAAATAATCAAGTGTAGCAAACTGGTTGAATTAATGATAGTTCAGTGTATTAAATAAGTAGAAATTTTTTGATAAACTAAGTCAGTAGGCTAAAGCAATCAGTCCTCGAATTTTGAATTCCAAAAATAACATCTCTTTAAGGCATACCCACATGAAATTAATGTGCATCCGAAGAACTGTCAAAGTTAAAGTTGGCATATACATCCAAATTGAACAACATGATTTTCTATATGTTTAATGGGTCAGCCTAAGGATAGTCCAAAAGCTTTATAGAAGAGTATACAGATTGAGCTGATAGATGATGTTAAGTGGGGTGATACGCTAGGTAACTTGTACACAAACACATCATGGGGTCGGCCTATATGGATGACATTGACAGATTCTAGAGATTTTTCGGTCTAGAAAGGGGAGAAAGAGAAATCATTGGTCTATCTGCTAGTGGTCCTAACATTTGTTACTTCTCTTTCATGCATATCCTTAGTTACTTATATATTTTGTGAAACCCCTTTCTCGCCCAACCTCTTTCTTTTATAATGTAAATCAAGGCAATCACCCTGCCAATGCATTGATATGAGTAGTTAATTACATGAAAGTATAGCTTTCCAGTCTCTATCCCCTTCTATTATCATTTAGAGCAACTATGAGAGAGTACTTAGTTAAGTGGATGATGTGCAAGAAAAACTGCATAGGAAGTGTAAAGGATAATACAAAAGCTGTTGGTAAACTTCCCTTAGAGAATCAATTTCTCTTACAGCAGATCTTAAACCCGCAGCATTTCCCTCTCCGTTGAAAGTGGACAATCTTCCCCTCAAAATGCCTCTGGATAGAGTGGCAAAATCTTTAACGCAATGCCCTGCCAGAATAAAATGTTTCCAGAACTTCCACTGAGAAGCCATCACTACTAAGACCAAGCAAGTGTAATTGTTTAGTTGAACCAGTGGCTTCTAAAAGCTCCTGATATAACTGATTAAACACTAGTTAATTTCCTTGGTACGAACTTCCCACTTGTCAATGCGAAGAGGTGATTAGGATTCCTTCACTATCAGAAATTTCCTTACTGTTAAATTATTAATTTTCTATACGTGATCCTTGTTGACCAGTTTCCACTTCCTTGGGTTCACATAGAAGTGAAGATCTTTTGGTCCCTTGGACTGTTGGATGATGATATTTTAGTACATTTGCATTGCCCATATCAGCATTTTCTGCAAGATTGAGCTCTTTCAGCTATTCGTTTTCTGGAACTTGTGAAAGCAGTGTGATGACATTTAATTCTCATACATAAAACTGCAACTGATTTAAGAAACTCTAACCTGTCACTGCCAGAATTATGTGGAGAATTCCCATAAGCGCCAAGATGACAATTGTTAAGCAGAAGAACTTTCAGATAACATTGAGGGTTCCTGGGAAGAGACGCCAATTCAATGAATCCCTGCTCTGATGCACCAGTCAGCTTCAGAAGAAGAGATGGTGAATGCAGAAAGAACAAGTATTATGAATCTGACTAGAATTAACATTCTTTGCTTCTTTTTTTATACAGATTTACTGATGAAACCATATATAAAGAATATCAAATACTCAAGCCCTGGCTGATGACTGAAAACAAAAGAACTCTCACAACAGCTAAATAATGTGGACATTTTATACGCAGAAAAAGACCAGCTGGGTAACAGTCTCTAGTTTCACATCTAGATTCACCATTGGTGTCTATAATAAGTGAAAATATTTACGACTGTCACTCCATAGATAAAGCCATATACAATCTTGAGGCTAATTTTGCATACGTCAAAAACTACATTCGGAAGATTTAAACCCAGTACCATTAAGATTGGCTTCGAGCTGTTCTAATTGGTATTTAGTTCAGCTAAGAGGAAATAACGGTATCAATTAAGCATCATCCAGCGCAAGATGTGTGGTCTTAATACATCTCATATTTACAGTTAGACGATATGTGGTAAAGTTAAGAGAAAATTCACATAAACTGTTCAACCAAGAAACAGAATGGATAAATACTCTTATTTGGAGCATGACATGTATCAGATGTACAGTAATACCCGATTTTCAATTCTTTCAGCTACTCCCAACCATGTTGTGACTTAGATTACTTTTGTAATGCAATGTCTGGTCTATTCAATCTCAAAGATTCACATTCTTATTTGCTTTTTATACTTCACCATCCCAAAGTTCGTCGAGAGACTTGAAGGGCCCAACAGGTGACACGAATATCATGCCTAGAAAGCCTCTAGCCTGTGGAATCTGACTGATCCGATGTGATTCCTCTTCAGTGAGCTCCCAATCGAGGAAGTGGAGGTTCTCCTTTAATCTCTCCTTGTTAAAGCTCTTAATAATCATACTAACTCCTTGCTCATAGACCCATCTCAGACAGACCTGTAACATTGTTTACCATTTATGTTAAAGAAATTTAATCAGTAAGGCAGTAAAATATATGCTAGCTAGTCTTATAGGACCATAATTTAACTACAAGGGCTTGTTTGATTGGCAGAAAATGGATAGATTGGTTTCCACGGCAAAAGGAATTCTCACTGGAAATCTGTTTTACGCCTTTTTGACCATCTGTTATGTGAGAGTTTTGGGTCTTTGGCTTAATTCAATTTGAAGGCCTAAAATACTTTTTACAGAAAATTCGTCATACTACAGAGCAATTTCACTTACTACCAACAGTCAACTAAAAGGCACTAATTGCCTTTTCGTAAATGTTTCGGTAATGGATCCTCAGGTGACACTACATGTGTTAACTAACATAAATCTGTGAGATGGATATGACTAACATAAACCCCACTACATGCATCAAACCGTTCAGGATAATCTAATGATTATGATGTTGGTATGGGGCATCTAATATTCAACCTAGATTGTGGACGGGCCTGATCATCTGATCAAAATGTTACATCGAGGGCTAGTTACGACACAGTGGATACAATCTGGTTCATCTTTACGCATGAGAAGCTCTTCAAGAGAAAAGCTCTTAAATCTATGTACTAACCATTGACCGATCTGGTGGCTACTTCTCCATCAGTATTGGTCCTAACTTCATCAAGGGTCGGGATCACCTAATCACTATGGCCACAAGTAGGTTCAAGGTATGTGTAACCAGACTCCTAGGCCTGGCCTAGAAAATCACTCGTTTGGATAATTGAACATGTCTTGTCCACTTGCCCTTCTAGACGCTCATATTTTATCCAAAACATATCCCCGATCAATCGTATGGCTACATTTTTGCATTATCAACCAACAGAGTTTATGATCAGACAGAAATTAAAGAGTATGGAAAATGGTAGCACCTGAGCTACAGTCTTTCCTCTTGCCTTTGCAATCTCTTTTAGCACTTCACACTCCATAACAAGAGGATTTTCCCAAATTCCTTGCCCTCCCAGCACAGACCATGCACTCACATGGATACCCTTCTCCGCACAAAACTCCCTCAATTTCTTCTGCTGCCAAAGTGGGCTCATTTCCACCTTTCAAAACATAGTTCTCATTATCATGATCAACTTCTAAAATCTACTAGAACATGTAACACGATTGTCGAAATTAACTTACTTGGTTCACTGCAGGAGGGATAGTTGCGATAGACAGTATTTTGGCTAGCTTCTTGCAAGTGAAATTGCTTACTCCAATTGATTTAGTTAGGCCGAGTCTTTGACACTGCTCCATCGCTTGCCAAACTGACTTGAGATCCATCAGAAGAAGATCTTCGGCTTTAATATTACGTTGTGGTATCCCCGGCTTTAAGCTCACCGGGAAATGAATGAGATATACATCAAGGTAATCCATCTGAAGATTCCTGCAAATAAACATAAAAGTCACATATTATGACTATAAAAGCTATGTTAGAGTTAGATATAGAAATAAACAAGCAAAACCGGTAAATTTATATGGGTAGTGTTATATACTCGAGAGTCTTCTTCAGGGCTGGCACGACAAGGTCATGGTGGGCATCGGTGCACCATAGCTTAGAGGTGATGAACAGCTCGGCTCGTGATTCTATGTATCCGAGGCGTATGGCTTCGGCTACTGTTTCGCCTAAGGGCCCCTCAGACTGGTAGGTAGCTGCAGTGTCGAAGTGTCTGTAACCAAGCTGGATGGCATGGAGAATGGCCGGTTTCATGGCTTCGGATGCTTGGAGTAGAGATGTCGCCGTGCCCATGCCTACGAGAGGCATGCCTCGGTCGCCGGACCTCAAGTTGACCTCTGGGATGATTCCCATTTCCCATCAAGTGTGAACTTCGACAGGTTTCAAATGACACACGATAGTTCATCTTCTAGGTTGAGGTGACGAGTCCTTTGATCTGACGGCAAAATGAACTCATTGTCATTGTCCTTCCATGGAAGAAGGATCTGTCTTCATGATTCGCCAATCCTAATTGAGGATTGTGACAACTGACCAGTACAGTAGTTAAACCATCAGTTTTGTAAGACTTATTTTTATAATAGAACCGCTTATTTGGCATTGGATTAGGACCATGTGGGTTGCGTCCTAATGAATTGCAACATGATATTGTTAATTGTATGTTAAATAAAATTTATTAGCCTAATGATGGATTCTTAGCATTAATTTTAGATGGTATTTTAATCAGAATAAAAAACAGTATATTGAAATTGGATGTCAGATGACTTAATAACTGCTAAATTTGGAAGAAGAGAGAGATTATGAAATCTGAGCCCCTCCACTAATAAAGAAATGTACATCGGATAATCGACAGTCAGTCACCCAATTTAAATATGGGAATCATCCGCCAATGTAAGTCCAGGATGCAATGTATTTATTTTCTATCATACTTCAGCATCCCACAGCTCCTCAATGGAGGCCCCTATCAGACGACATCAACATCTCTCCAGAAAACCCTTCGTGCTGTTGAATCTGACTGATCTTGTTTGATTCCTCTTCCGTGAGCTCCAAACCAGGACATGGAGGTTCTCCTTCAGCCTTTCCTTGTTAAAGCTCTTCACCACCTTACTCCTTGCTCATACACCCATCACAAGCAAACCTGTTAAATGGTTCACAAGTAGCTTACGTTAAACGACTTTTACTGCTGATCCGTAGATTAAATATGTATCAGTTAATCTTAGAGAATCACAATTTAGCCAGAAGTTCGTCTTTCGTTAAATTCATCTACGAAAGCATGACCTTTTTTGGGTTGGACTGGTTCATTATCAGTGTACCTAACAGCCCAGGGGCATCCTAGAAAATGTAATCAAGGCAAGTCTCGTTTCGGTAAAACAGTTTGGGTCGTTCGGCCGGTTAAAATCTCTGGGCTCTCTAATATGGGCCCTAGAAGTTGAATACATCAATTGGACTGGTACTGTTACCACCACAAATTGGGCATTCAACGCATGAGTTTATACACTACTTTCTCCACCCCCAAAAAAAAATTAAAAATTAAAAATTAGGATTTTAACATCCCAATTTGACCGTCAGATTAAAGAAAGACTGAGTATAAGATTCCCAAACAACAACAACAATAATAATAATAATAAAGGGGAGTTCGTGCCTACCTGCTTCTTTTCTGCAAGCCACTTTCTTGGATTTGAGCACTTGGCTGAGTTGGTTAAATCTCTTATCTTACAACCAAAAGTTATGAGTTCGAATCTGCATAGCACGTATCACTGAAGAAGATCTAATGGTGTTACATATATCATTTGATCAAAGTCCTTCGATCTGATAACCAAGACACAAGCATCTCCGTTATCCTACCACCAGTGAATCATGTATCCTCTTGATACATGTACTAAACCGATTTCTGGATTTGGCTAACAAAGTTAAACATTTTAATGATATAGGATTTAATCTTGTCATGGAATGCTTATTTTGCATGACTAAGGCCATGTCGTTTGCTTCCCAAGGTGATGTAACTCCCTTTAGCTCCACAATTTTTGGTGCTCCATCCTTTTGCCATATTATCCTAATCTGGTCTGTCTATTCCTCATTTCTTTTATAAAATTTCTTGGGCTATCAAAAAATTAAAGTAAACATTAAAAAAAGATCCCTGTAGGGGCCAAACAAGAGAAATAATAAACACAAATGCGTGATTGCAATTCATCCTCTACAGTGTGAACTTGAAATTCTCATTTCTTACCTAACTAATTGGTTCTATTTTTTTTTTTTTGGAGTTGTTAATATTGTTTTGTTTTAGCTGAAATTTCGATTAGGCTCAAAAAAAGGATATGGCCGGCATTTTACTAAATTCAACTAGGCTGAAAATTGATTTTTGTCTGGACAGAAAAGATGGCCAAAACTAAATTCAAAACTGTCTTTTTTTCTTCTTTTTTTGGTTCAAAGAAACCGGCCTGAATAGGTGTTTAGAGAAATCTCTTACAAAGTACACTCGCATTATTTTTCACTCCCAGCTCCTTTCGGTTTTGCCTCTTGAGTTTTTTTTTTTCTGGGCCTAGTGCAGTGGGGCAACAAGATAGGAAATTTCAAGTGCGCAGATAACGAGTGGCGGAACGAAGAAGCCTAGAGGAAAGGAAAGGATCGAGCACCAGCGATAAGATGAGGATAAGAAATTGACAATTGAGAGTGGCGATTAAACAAACCAATCCTTCCATGACGACAAAGACAGGTCCATATGGTTGATTAGTGTGACAATAAATCTTGCATCAGAGAAACGCATATCAAGGGACCACAGAAATGTCTTGTTCTTTTCAACGGTGCGATATTTCAGAAGTAGTTTATTGGGATCCTGCTGCGTCAAAGGAGAGGATCATCACCGGTTGTTTGAAATCCGAGAGTGGAAAAGATGAAATAAGGAGGGTAGGGAAACCATATTTGAGTTGTCAGTGGTTCCCAACTTCAGGCGATCAGAACCGTTCTCTATAGTTAGATGGTGCCTGCTCCATTTCATACAGTACTTAAGGCATTCCTAATGCTAATTTGGTTGTTTTAGTCTTTACATGAGTAGCCACACTGTCGGGGAGCTGTTCGGTGCTCATTCATCTTTTGGGTTTCAAACTCCCGTCAGTTAGGAAGACAATTGATTATATACCGTTGATTTTTTACTATCTGAGAAATCCATTTTATGCCTGAAAAGAAATAACGGTGAGGATCATGAAATATAGACGATTTCCGAGAGATTAACTTTGGGGGTGGCCAGCACAGGAGTGGTTCTAGAGCAGTAATCATCTAAAGTCAGAAGAAATCAGATAATCAGTCTGATTAACCAAAGTTCGAGCCCATCATGAAAAGTGGGACTCACTGCAGCAACTGACTAGAGGCGCCCTCGTTTATGACTGAAGCGGACCACCATAATCCTAACTTATGATTAGGGAGTCTTTCGTTTTGAAGAAGTTTATTTGGGAAGTCTTGCCCCAAATAGCATTCCTTACATCAAGGCACTTGCTAGCTAGCTTTGGGGCAGAACTTCGATACGGTCACAGCTATCACTCTCTCATCTCGTATTCGCTTCTCCTCCAACAACAATCGAATCAAACAATGTCTGGCTATGATTGTGGTTGTCATAGCTAGGGAGCCATCAAGAAGAACCAACCCATGGACGAAGATGTCAAAGAAGAACCAATTCCTTTCAAAAGATTGCAAATGCTGTCATTAGCCACATTCTTTCTTGTTTGTGGACGAAGCCATAAAAACAGGAGCCCGCATATCAAGATCAAAATGGAATGACTTGTGGCATTCGGTAACCAATATAAAGATTGGCATGGCTAGCTACCTCAGATCAGATGAGAAACATTTCTTTTGCTTCAGAGAGATTTCTTATCCTTTTGTCAAGCTGGCAATATTTAAGCACGTGGTTAAGTTGATCAATGGACTTTCTCTTGCTATCAACAACCATAGACAATTAGAAAGGGGAATCTTGGCATAACAATAGAGTTGTTGTTGTGTGATTTTGAGGTCAGGGGTGTGATGTGTGAAAACAGCCTCTTGCAAAAATGCAAAGTAAGGCGGCATACTACAAACCCTTGTAGTCGGCCCTTTGCCTAGTAATTTGTTTTGAATTGGAATTCGAGAAAAGGCAAGGGTCATCCACCTAGACTTTAGTTGTGGTGTCTCTAACAAAGAGAAAGTTGTGGTGAATCCGCATGTGGTCTATACCCATGTGAGAATAAACTCTATATATGCTAGGATTTCTTATATTGTAAGTGAGAGAGATTAAGACGTAAAAGAGTTGAGTGAGGCTGTTGACCTCCTCTTCCTCTTCTCACATTGTAATCAGATCAAATAGTGATTCCTTCTCTCCCATGAATGTAGGTACGATTGCTAAACTATGGAAACTTTTTATCTTTTCTTGTATGTGTGCTGATCTCAATCCTGATTGTCAAATCTGCAAAACCATAACAGATCTAATACTCAAGTGATATCAGAGCCGGTTTGGAGACATTGGAGGGACAAGTTAGTCATTGGAACCAGTAACTATGTTTCGTGATGGAATGCGGATAATCGACATTGCCGGTGGTTTAGGAATAGATTATGATGGATCAAGATCCACTATCTTTGATATGCCAGTCTGTTATGGCCTTGAGGAATATGCTCAACACTTGCTCAGGCAGTGAGAAATGCATGTGATTGGAAATTAATCAAGGGTTTTTTGCAAAATTGCGATTACTTGTATAGTATTTTTGCAAGAAAATCTAACATTTTTATCATTTTACAAATTTGCCATTAAATTTTCAGAAACTTTATCAATTTGCCATTTTCTTAGGTTCTTATCTTTTTCTCTGTTAATTTTTACTAAATGCCAATATTACCGTTGTCCCTTTTGGCAGCTCCTATTTGACACACTTTGGATACCTCTATGCCCTTACTGTCACCTTTCAATCGACGGACCACTTCCCTCGCTGCTAACCCCATATTTCCCAATAGCCTGCCACCATCTCTACTAGATTGCGGCGCTACCTAGATCACCCCCTCTCGATTGCCTCTTGGAGCTCCCAAGACCGACCCCATGGCTGGTGCTAACCACATCGCCCTCCTCCCAATCGTCCCCCTCCCGGTCGCCCCCCAACACTACCCATATTACCCTCCAATGCTACCAGACTGCCCCCCATTGTCGGCAATAACCAGATCACCCCCGGCTGGCACTACTCAGACTGCAACCCCCGACTGGTGCTATGCAAATTGCGCCCCTCCTGGTTGCTCCTCGACTCTACCCAAACAGTCCCTCCTAGTCAGTGCTACCCATATCGTCCCACTTCTCCACCCCCTGGCCAACGCTACCCGAAATCGTCCTTCAACGCTACCCAAACTACCCATGACGCTACCCAGACCACAAGCCTCGACTGGCGCTACCCAGATTGCCACCCCCAATCGCACTCTGGCACTACATAAACCACTCCCATGGCAAGAGATATCCAGATCAACCTCCCCTCGGCCTACCCAAACAGCCGGTGTGTAATAACTTGAATTTTTCAAGTGTGAGAATGTATTTATTTCAATTAATGCATTTAAAAAAAAAAAAAACATGGGCTATTTGATCATTTCACCGATGCACCGGACGGAGGAATAATCATGAAAATTTCATCACTTCATACACTTCACAAGCATCATCATATTCTATATTCAAGTATAAAATACAGTTGTATGATTAAAGAGGTAAATTAAAATTTTAAAAGATAAAATGTTATTATTGGTATAGAATCATAAAAGGCATATCTCCTAGCCGTCACTACCTAGATCGCAGACCCCTGCCGGCACTACCCAGACTGCCGCCTCGAGACAGCAAGCAGATCCCCCGCCACTAACACCCACACACACCCCCCCCCGCCCGGCCCCCATAGTGGCATCGCCAAATCCCTCACGATTGTCGGTGCCCCCTGCCCCACAACATTCCACCCAGCGACAGCACCCCAGTCAAATCACCACCCTATCCAAATTGCAGTCCTTGTTGAAATTTTGTAAAAACTAAGAGAGGATGAAACCTAACAGAACAGCAATTTTGCAAACTTCCTGGAAATTTAATGACAAATTTGCAAAATGATGAAAATATTGGATTTTTTTGCAAAAATGCCATAAAGTAATGGCATTTTTACAAAAATCCCATTGATCAAACATCAGTGAATTGCGTTTGAAAGCAGCGGCGCAATGGTGAACCTACTGGGGATCCACATATCAAATCTCGCTTGCTGAAGGTGTTGAATTGTCCAAGTATCCCTGAACCCTAACTTTCAGTCAATTTTTAAATCCCGAGTTTATGATGGTCATGCATGATATATATCATTTGATGGTTGAAGTGAGCAGCAAGCTCAGTTGGAAAGCAGTATGGACTACGTTCTTACTTTACTTGATTGATCCAAATGAACTGAATGGTTTGAGAGGAGGTAAGGTTAGCGCAGACGAGAAGAATTAAGAGTAGCCCCGTGCACGAAGCTCCCGCAAATGCGGGATCCGGAGAGGAAGAAAAAGAAGAGTTTAGGAAAAGGGACCAGAATTACGAGGGTACTACTGAAAAGCAAAGCTGCGGAGCACGAGTAGGCCTCCTACAGACAATTTCACTTGAGTGGCTGAGTGGACAGAGATTATTTCATTGTTCTTCACCCCAAGTACCCGAAACATTATTATCTCTTTCATTAGAAAGCAAGTAAGACGACTCCCCAAATTCCCGGCAAAGAGCAAATTTCCACACACATACACAGAGCATTTTCAATCAGTAGTTGCATTTAAGCGCCATGGAGATGGGGCACTTGATGCTCCGGTTATTGAATTGAGAGAGACTGTCATGAGAGAATATGGTCAAGACTCAAAGCTAATCTATGGCTTTTCTGACCAGGGCGTAGATATTTGTTCTTTCTGTTATGACCTTACTGTTACTATGCTACATACTTGGCCATGAGTAACATCACTAGATTGAAAAGGTTCCACATAGGTAAAGTTCACTGAAGGGAAAACCCATCCAAGGGGAGGTTGCTCGAATTCTAACGATGCGATTTTGATATTGGTGGCCAGGATGAAGGCGTGACACCTGATCTTGAGGTGATTAAAGTTTTGACTGAGTTCATGGAAAACTGAACATTGGTGATAATGAGATAAATTTGAAAAAATAGGAAGTTGCTGGATGGAGGGTCGGAGATTTTTGGAGTTCCTTCGGAAAAAATTGAGAACAGTATCTTCGAGTATTGATAAGCTCGCCACGCAATCATTTGAGCAAGTCGAGAAAGAACTGGAGGAAGACAAGGGCTTAACCGTTGATACAGCAGATAAGATTGGTTCTTTTGTGAAGAAAAAGAGGATGCCTCTACGAATTTCTTTCAGACCTGAGAAAAGAGGGAAGCCCCTTCAATGCGAATAATGAGTCAGAAGCCAGCATTAAATGAGTTGGATATTTTACTTATAGCTATGGAGAAGTGCCAAGTGTACAGACAGATTGGTGTTCGACTGGAGTCTTGTAAGAGGTCTTGATTATTAAACTGGACTTAGCTTCGAGGTTGTCGTCAATGGGGAACACATGTTGGCTCCATTGCCGCGGGACGGCGATATGGCAATCTTACGGTGCAGTGGGAAACAGGTCCCTGCAGTGAGTCTCAGCCTTGGAATGGAAAAGCAGCTTCATAAAGACCCCAACCGGGTAATTGGTGCAACTGAAACACTAGTTTTGATTATCTTTGTGGAAGTGACTCCAAACAATTTCCTGAGTTGATGAGCGATTTTGTGGAATGCCAACTGAAAGTAGAGTATTCGATGACAAAAAATGTGGTCAGACTGAGAGATTATGCTAAACAATCTCGTATACTACTGATGGTGATTCTGGATGAGCCTGAAATAGCGAAAGGTGTTGTCCATATAAGAGATGTTGCTGCCAACACAGAGGAGGCTATCCCGAGGGTGAGACTTGTTGAACAGCTGCAGAGAAGATTGAGCAATTATGAGTTGCTTTCAGACGGCTATATTATCTGACAGAGGCAGACTACTTCTGTATCCATGGATTAGTTTTGTGTCACTTACACATACATGGTTTTTTATACATGCATTAAGATACAAGAAAATAAAAAATAAAAAAGTTAGGACAGTAATAAAATGGAGCGACAGCCATCTCTCTCTCTCCCCCAACTTTTCTATGGGACTTTCCTTTTTCGCATCGGCGGTAACTTATCCATCCGTCAATGTCTAAAGCAACGTTTAGATGATCGTCACACCAATAAAAGAACCATGTCTCTTGTGGGGCACTGATCATCCTTCAGTAAGCACTGTAATTGAGAGTTCCTCGCCTCTATATACGGCCATATCGTGCATCTATCAGCCGGACCATTTGTCTGAATTTTACGGATGACCGTGCACAAAGTTTTATACATGCTCCGAGTTCTTGGTGGAATGACAAAGAGCGTCATACATTTCTAGCTCTGTTGCACCCGTCAAACAACAACGACTAGGACCACTTTATAGTTTCATAACGTCTAATGAATTCCAATCTACTATCCATATATCCAATTCTTCAATTCTTCTATAGTGAGATAATAAAGGGCAGCTCCAGTGCACAAAGTTCCTGTCTATGTGCGGTCTAGAGAAGGTATGGACCACAAAAGCTTATAGTACACAGCCTTACCTTGTATTTTTATGAGAGCTGTTTCCACGCCTTGAACCCTTGATCTCAATCCTTAGAAAAATAAAAATAAAAAGGGCAATTTATATCATTAGAATCACACGTACAACACCCATTCTAAAATATAATGATTTATTAACTTTCAATAAAGAATTAAAAAAAGAAGAAGATATATTAGTTTAGTCTGTGTCATATCTCACCGTTCCAAAACTCAAAAAGAGACTTGAAGGTGATAAGATCCATTCCCACAAGGCAGTCCGTGGCACTGGCAGATCCTCACTTCCATATTAAAGCTTATTTACCGTGACTGTTGAAATCAATCACGAATACCAGAATAAGGATTTTTACGAATCCTAGAAAATCAAAATCCAAATTTTGGATTTGATTTTTTGGTGATCACTGATTAGTTTTCCATCCAGACTCAATATAGTGCATTGATTTTCCTTTCCGTGGACGTAGGTTAAATAATCGCAACCACGTAAAACTTTTGTCTCTCACTCCCTCTATGTTTGTTCTCAGAATGGATAAACGATCCTAAACGAACAGAAGGGACGATCAGGTTGATGAAGCACAGTCTTGGAAATCCTTTATGCTGTGGAATCTGACTTTCCTGTATAATTCTTCTTCCATCAATCCCCAACCAAGAACATGGAGGTTCTCCTATATCCTCTCCTTGTTAAAACTCTTCACCAACAAACTCACCCCTTTCTCGTACACCCATCTCAGGGAAACTTGTTAAATTGATGGTTCAAAGATGCTTATGTTAGACGACATATATCACTGATCAGCAGTATATATAGCAAATTAATTACTCATTGTATCCTAATTTAGCCACTTACTTATTTTAGCAAAATAGCTAGACCAGAAACTTCTGTTTCAATTCATTTTTCTGGTTTTGTGGCGATCCAAACCATTCGTCTTCTCCGCCCCGCCTTAGATAGGCTATAGTCGAAAATCATCTTATTGAACATGTAGGCTTTAGATGATCCTAGGATCTAGATAAGTGGTACTTCATTTATTTAAAAGATTTCTGTTCTTGACTAGTTACACGGTTTTATACTAGTCTAGATTAACGTGTTGGATTTACTCTATATCTGGGCCACATCCAAACTGTTCTTTTGCCCATCTTATCTAATACTGTTTTTCTTGTTGTTGGTTCGTCAACTTTTTCAAAGTAGAATAAAGCATCTAGACCATCCAATGGAGATATTTTTGTTACATGGCTACCAAAGATGCAATCAGGAAGATGAAAACACTTTGGATCCCGAGGGGCGAATATGTATGCGCAGCACTATCACCTAACGTCTGAGCCCACAGTTAACCCTTTTGGAAGTAACAAAGAAAAGAAAGTAGATAGAGCAGCACCTGAGCAACGGTCTTTCCTATAGCTTTTGCAATCTCTTTTAGCACTCAACATTCCTAACTTGGGTACTTCCCACAAGGTTCCTTGAGCACCCAGAGTAGAGTAACCACTCATACCTTTCTCTGAACAGAACTCCCACAATTTCTTCTGCTGTCAAACTGGATTCATTTCCACCTTCCAAAACACAATTCTTGTTATCATCATATGCTACTTTTACCACGTATCTTTAAACATACTTGTTCAAAGTAACTCACGTGGTTCACAACAGCAAGGATCTTTGCTGTGGAGAGTATTTGGTCTAGCTTTCTGCAAGAGGCCTTGATTTTGACACTCCTCCATGGCTTGCCAAATAGACTTGATATCCATGGTTAGAAGTTCTATTTTGGAAGTGATTTCCGGCTTCCCTGGTTTCATGCTTACAGGGAAATGAATGAGACAAATAGTCAAGGTACTACGTCTGAAGATTCTTACAATGACAAGAACAACTTCGTGGTAAGAAAAAGGGAAGTTTTAAAGGAATACTCCAGTAGGCATGAAACAATCGGCGTCATTACTTAGACACAAGGTCCGAACCTATGAATGTTCCAGACCATGTTGATCTCAATGTATCGGAAACATTCCAATTTGGAGAAACATACATCGAGTCGGTTGTGTTTTGTTCTTTTGAAAGTTAAGGTCCACTATGCATTGCTTTTGTGCCGTATCGTATCACGAGCATCCTTCCTAAGTTTAAATGGTGTGGTGTTATTTACTGGAGAGTATTCCCGGTGCCGGTATGATAACTGTTGTGCTGCGCCTCCGTGCATCATAGCCTGAATGTGGTGAAGAGCTTAGCTTGTGACTTCCAAGGCACAATGCTCTGGCTACTGCTTCGCCAAAGGTTTCTCGGTCTGGTATATTACTGCTGTATCGAAGTCTGTAATCAATCTCAATGGCATTGAGAACCGCTGATTTTACAGTTTCTGATTATGGTAAGGGATATGCAGCGGTTCCCATTCCTATTAGAGGCATGGCTAGGCAGCCTGAGCCAAGGCTCACCTCTGGAATGAATCCCATCATGCCTATCAAACATGAGTTCTAGTAGCTTCCAAAAATGTTATAACGGATTGAGAGTTGACATAATCAATCTTAAAAGTAGCACCTCAACATGTTTCTTGACTTCACTTGCTTGGATTCTTTCCTTACAGCCGCTTTCTTGCCCCAACTGTGGCGGATATGGTTGTGCTGGTCGTCTAAGAGCCAAAAAGAAACAGCCATAGTTGTTACCAGGTTACGTTAGCCTCAGTAATCGCTTAGATACTGTCAAATCGAGTTGGACTTCAATTTTGGAGGCTGTAAATCTTACAAGAACAATAATCAACGCGGGCAGACCATTTGATGATTCCTAAGCCATTTAGATTATATATTAAGTTGAACATACATGCGTCTCCAATTGCGATATCAATCGATTGAGAGAGTCAACAGGGCATTGTACTATGGTACTACCAGATATCAACCATTATACTGAAACAAACAGATTTAACAAGAAAAAGATAAAGAAAAATACTGAAACAAACACAAAGGGCTCAAATGCTTGTTATTAATTTTCTTTTGGAAGGTAAATACTGAAACAAACGCAACTACCCCTGCCAGTGCATTCAGATTAGTTAATTACATGGAAGTATAACTTTCCAGTCTTTATCCTATCCTATGATCATTTCGGCCAACTATTACAGAGTTCAAGTCATTGATGTACAAGGAAAACCGCACAGGATGAGTAAAGGATAATACAAAAGCTGCTGGTGAACATCCATAAGAAAATCAATTTCTCTTACAGCAGATCTTAAACCCACAGCATTTCTTTCCCTCCACAGAAAAATGGACAATCTTCCCCTCAACATGCTTCTGGGCAGAATCACAAAATCTTGAACGCAATGCCCAGGCAGAATAAAATGTTTCCAGGACTTCCACTGAGAAGCCATCACTACTAAGATCAATCAACTGTAATTGTTTAGTTGAACCAATGGCTTCTGAAAGCTCTTGATATAACTGATTAACCACTAATTGATTTCCTTCGTATGAACTTCCCCAATTGTCACTGCGACGAGGTGATGAGAAGTCCTCTTCACTATCAGCAACTTCCAGACTATTAAATTCTGAGTTTTCTATGCATGATCCTCGTTGAGCAGTTTTCACTTCCTTGGGTTCACATAGAAGTGAAGAACTTGGGCTTCCTTGGACTGTTGGACAATGATATTTTAGTACATTTGCATAGGCCACATCAGCATTTTCTGCAAGATTGAGCTCTTCCAGCGATTCATTTTCTGCAACTCATGAAAGAAGGGTGAATGACATTTACTTATCATAAATAATAACACTGCAACTGAGTAAAGAAATCTAACCTGCCGCAGCCTGAATTATGTGAAGAATTCCCATGAGCCCAAGATGACAATTATTTAGCAGGAGAACTTTCAGACAACACTGAGGATTCCTGAGGAGAGACACCAATGCACTGGATCCCTGCTTTGATGCTCCAGTCAGATCCAGAAGAATAATTGTTGAGTAATGAAAGCATAATGGGATATTGAAAAGAAAACTGTCAGAACAACAAAATAATGAGGACATTTTATATGTAGGAAAAGGAGCAGCTGGGTAACAGCTTTCATTTTCCACGTCTACTTCTAGAGTCACCACTTGCACAAATAACAAGCAAAAAACTTAGAACTATCACTGTATAGATAAAGCCACATACAATCTTGAGGCTAATAATTTGTAGGTCAAAAACTACAACATACCAAAGATTCAAACAGAGCACCATAAAAGTTGGGATTTAAGCTGTTCGAATTGGAGTTCAGTTCAGGCAAAGTACTGTCTAACACAAGATGTATAGTCTCTATACATCTCATATTTATAGTTGGACAAAATGTAGTAGAATTTTATTGAACATAGACACAAACTGTTAAACCAAGAAAAAGGATAAAAGGCTGTCTTGTCTGAAGCATGACATGTATCAGATGCACATAAGTGTTTATTAGATTTAGGGAAGTTCAATTTTTTCAGCTACTCCTGTCCATGTTGTGTATGGTCTGAATTCACTTGCATTACTTTGTGAAGCAACATCTGGATCTTCACCTATATGAAGAAGGGTGATTTCCTTGTGAGTTAATATCTTTTCATGGATAGGATGGGGAAAAACAACAAAAGTAAATGATGGAAGCATAGAGTTGCAAGTTAGTCAAAGGTAACATAGACATAATGGAGTGAACAACAAGAGCTGAACCTATAAACCTAATAATCCAACAGGAAACAGATAGAAGGTAATATAAACATTATATCAAATTATAGACTCAATAATACAAGTACGAGAAAAGAGAAAACAAACCTCCTGGCCTATGGAATTTCCTCCAAGGTTCAGTTCAAGAAGACCATCTACACGGACAATGTTTGCACATGTATTCACAAAACCTTGAGAAGTTAACCCACAACATGATATATCAAGCTTCACCAGCTCTTGAGGCTCAATAGACAATGCTTCAGTTACTCTTGCTGCTCCATCCTACCATATCAGATGCAGTTTCTGTCAAACGTTTAGTGCATTCAACAAAATAGTAACATATGGTTCAAGAATTCACTCACATCCCCAATATTAGTACCCCCAAGCGTCAACCCTGACAGACTTGAGGATTTTGCAAGTTGACAAAGGCTATCGACTACTGCCTTGCTTAGTTTTACACCATTCAGATTTAGTTCTGAAAATCTGTAAACATGCAGAATGTTGAAATGATTCAGTACTACACCATGATCTATACAAATACTGTCAGAGATAACATCTTACAGAAACATAAAATATAAAAACAGAACAGAGTATCCAAAGCAATACCTCTTCAGACTAGCAAGTTTGTTCAATAGATTAATCATTGCATTTCCTGAGATAGGATTGTTTTTCCCTGCCACATTATTTGTAAGTCCTATCAGATTAAACAGGAGCAAAGCTAGAAGAGTAATTCACTGGAGTAAATTGACCAAAGATCCTATGTACCTAAATAAAGTTCAGAAAGCACTGTTCCAACATCCAAGGCATCAGCAACCTTTTGAATGGTTCTAGATGTGATAGAACATTGCTCTATGTTCAAGCTATAAAGTGCTGCAGAAAAAGAGATGCTTGGAGATCTATGTAGCATGGGAAATTAAAATAAAAGAGAATAACATTGCAAGTAACATGATTATTCAATGCATATCTAAAACTAGTAACCAGCATAATGCAACACAAAACTTATACTAAAATCACTACATACCTTTACAATGTCCCAAGACAGTTGAAAGGTAACAAGCGCAGGCATCTGTGAGACGATTTCCAGACAGATTGAGCACTTCCAATCGAGAAAATAGTACCGGACATTCACAGATCTGTTGTTTTTAACAAAGAGATCTCATTGTAATTCCGCTTAGGAGGGCAATTTCTAAGCAATATAAAAAAATGCAATTATCACCAGATAGTTATTTTTCTGCAGAACTAACACATTAAATTGTGCCATCAGAACAAGTATTTTATTCTTCTGTAAGTTGTAGCCCTGCCTAATGACTGTTGTGCTTGTCGATTGGTTTTAACTCTTGAAACAGTTAATCTTACTCGAAAAACAGATAATGAGAGGGTACCAAAACATATAATACATATTAGTAATGCAGCCTCAAACATCTGGATGAAGATTATCAAAGAAAATATAATGAGAACCTGGAATAAGGCAGCTGGCCCAAATCGATTACAGTGCAAGTCCAATGTCAATCCACCATATCTTTGGCTTGATGATGCAAACATTTGTTGAAGTTTCTCCATCGTTCCATTTCCTGGCAGCAGCCACATGATGGATTAATCAAACAAAATTTAAAGTTATGTACTATAAGCCATAGAATTGAAATGATAAGGAATAAGAAAGAAGGATAGTTGTTTTAACCAATATATGAGAAAATAGTCAGTGCACTTCCTATCCAAAATAAAAATAACAATCAAACTGACATAGTAACAAACTATAGAGAAGACCATTTACCTAATAAATTATGAGAAACGTCTAATATGGAAATTGTCTTGTGCTCACATAGTGCAGTTAGGAAAGGGGATATTGACATATCTTGCAGTTCACAATTTGATAGAATCACTTCATCCTCTGAAACCTAGTAATAAAAACAAGAAAAATAACTTCAGAATTAAGAAAAAAATAAGGCTTCAGCTTTTGCAACTGTTCTGCAAGCAATAACAGAAATATGGCATGGCAACTTTAACTAATACTCATCAATCTCTGCTAATTACCTCCAAGTTATATAATCTTTTCAGTAACTTCATATTGGGTGCCTCTTGCAACTCTTTGCAATAGTCAATGTACAACTTCATCAAGCGGTTGTGAACCCATCCTATGCAGAAAAAACATAAGGAAAAGGAAAACACTAACAACTCGAAAAAATAAAAAAAAATTCATTAGAACCATGCCAAAATCCATAGAACTCTTAGAGATGAAACTAAACTAACTGTATATTTAATATATCGATGGTAAAATTGTCCTAGGCTACTTTGCAAGTATAGTTGCTCTTCAACCATGGACTAAATGAAGTAATGATACTTAATAGAGGGGAATGGAGGAACAAGATTCATGTGACCGACCCTAATCAGATCTTGATGATGATGATGATTGCTCATGCAACCATCCATATGAAAAGTTTCAAATCATCATGCTAATACTGAAAGCCCAAATGATAAAAAAACATTAGGCACAATGGATATGAAATATTTGGGTAAGAAACTTTAATTAGAAATCTTATGAAATCATCCTTTCATAGTCTAAAATTCTTTTAGAGGATATTTATTAGCAATTAAAGAGACAAAAAAATAGAAAGGAATGAATTCTACCCCCTAATCTAACATAAATACATATACAAACATTTATTTGCCCTTTCAAAGAGGGAAAAAACCAATGCTGCAGAACTTTATAGATTTTTAAGTCTTACCCTGTTGTTTCCATGCTTTCTGCCTTAAGATTTCAAGGATAATTTTAAGACTCAAGATTGGCAAAGGATACTGAAAGACTATGACAGCAGAACACATATTGCAGAACCACAGCATGAGACGCATATAGGGGGTGGCCAATTTGCACAATAGGAAGCAAGTTCAACATAACATTTCTTTCTTGGCAGATTATCAATGGTATAGACTTAGAACTCAGAAGCAAGGAACACTTTATAGACATATCGTACTACAGTTGTGGGCATAGATTCACTTCTGTTTGTCATAGATAAGAATGCTTTATTTCGATTGCCACGGAAGTTTCCTGTTGCGAGAGTGCCTTGACAAAGCTGCTCTTGCCCTTTCAGTTGTTATGTAGAAGTTGTATTGATATAAACCATTCTGTTTTTTTACTTTAGGAATTAGCAGCAGATCAATTACTTGTTTGGCTTTCAGTTCCTCACTAATGTAACATCCATGTCAAAGTTTGACAACATGGATCATTTTTTAAGTTTCTTGTAGCTCTCTATTTCTTAATGCATGTCCACTTCTCTAAGACTCCATTCACACTAGCAGATGACCATGCAACTCAAATCTAATAGGAGTTTGGTAGATCCTCTAATGAAGAACTAAAATATTTTGGAGACCTGTATCGCGATTCAGCAATGATAACAACAGGACCGGCCACTACGTAAGGAAATGTTCAACTATAGTACAAGGCCCCTTCAGTGATATGACAGATTTAGATGCTCACTATGTTTATATCATTTCAGTTGCAATGACCCTAAAATTCAGGAAATCTTTAGGACAATAGCAAAATATAGTAAAAAAAGCAAAGAAGAAAAGTTTGCTAATACCATACCATCAATAACTACTTCGATCCAGCCTTTTCCACAAAAATAATCCATAAAATCCTTGAGTGGCTCAAAGGATCTAAGAGCTTTCTCGCCACACTTCAAATTCTGAATTATGGGAAGAAGACCTAACAGAATACAAAACATAAAATTACGAAGAAAACAGATTACAGAGTCATCGATCTGATAGTTATTTCATCATATACACCAAAATCATCATAGAAACTTCTAAATTGTTGTTAGTCATGAACATCGTGTTGCTGTATAACTTCTTTAGGGAAAAACCAAACAAATGGTAGATAAGAGCTAGTTAATCATGAATTGCAAAATCACCATCTTAGAAATTTAGTTTTGAATTATTTCTTATTAGATTCCAATACTCAATGAGAAATGGTCGTTTGGTTCAAGTTGCTGTCTATCTGACAATATAAATCTAACCATTTGACATACGTATTGTATACAAAGCCTTGGTGATGACTTGCAAGCTTATAACAAGGTTACTAATAGCTGTTAGTTTGAAGCTTGGAGACTTGCTAATCAGATGTCAAGTCAGTACCCTTTGGCCTCCTCTCTTCAGATAGTTGGAGATAGTACACGCATGCCACTTCAGCCCTCATACACTGGACACTTAGTTTATCGCCATCCAAGCAAGAGCGTGCATCCACATGTATCATTTTGTCAGCAACTTTGAACGATATAATATGCTGTAACAACAGAAAGAATTTAGATGCTGACAAATAAATAACACACTACAAATGAGTATCTCAAAATTTTAAGTACTTCATGAAATTTGTACACATGAAGACATGAAATAAAACATCAATTGCATCCACAAGAAGTGGAAAGCACTACTCGTAAAGACCCTGAGAATTTTGAGATTTCCAGTGACCATCTAAAGATATAATGTGAAAACCAGTTTCTGTACTTTATAATCAGATCAATGTTTCAGAACTGCCCAAGTCCTATTCAACTCATCTAAAATCGGCAACACTACCAGGCAGAGTTTACCACCTGAGTTCTTTTTCCAGGGAGGTTTTACCGACACTAGTGAATTTATTTCTACTTCTTCTGAGTACACATCTGATCTAAGCCAACATGATTCTTTTCTACCAAGGTTGCCTCTTGATTGCGTCCACCTTTTAAAACATTATTTTGGTAATGGAGAAGTGTTTGTATGGATTTCGTCACAAAAGATGCTAGCTTTCCCTGTGTATGTTTGTTTTCATGCCAGATCTTTTAACATTCTAGCAACTCTACTAGTATAGACTTATCCCAAATATTGATGAAGTCAAGATCTATAAATGAAGAAGTAGAAGTGAAACTCGAGGGAGTTCTTTTTTACCATTACAACATGCCAGCATGTTATGTGTTTCCATGTTCATAACAATGTCAAACTTACACTTGATTCATCCTCAGATGGTCGCAGATTGAAACATGCACCATTTAGGCTATGTGTTAGATTGTCAGAGACATTTCCTCCATTTGTTTTAGAGCCACTTGCAGCAAAACTAGAAGCATTTGCACTTTCCTTAAAATGTGGGGATCTAAACTCCCCATTGTTTTCAGCTAGACTAATTGATTTGGAAGAGCTGCTTTCTTCAATGGGGATTGGTCTGCAAGCTCTGGGTGTATCTTTAGAAGCAATAGTGTGGGAAACATCCTGCAAAACCAAGAGCGTAAATGAACAAAGTCCTTAACCAATGTTACACAGAAGTATCTATGCCAGTACCAACGATGTGATTGCTCAATCAACTACATTAATGACAAGAGACATTTCAAAATAATATATAGGAGAACAATACAGAATACAGAATGGTGATGAATATGGCATTGATTTCAGCTGCATAAGTAACAAATGAGTAACATTGAAGAGTAAGCTAAAACTCAAACCGACATACAATGGGCTTATATTCAGTGCTCTATGAGATATATGTACCTGAAATTCATTAGTCAGTACAGGTAGTTCATTACACCTGTGAACTGTAACAACCAAGAAAAAATTATGATCAACTTTATTAAATAGTTAAAAGACGGAATACTAAATGCCCAGAAATGTTTGAACTGAAATAAAAACTAAAAACAATTTACACTTGCTTTCATCAGAAACAGCTTCATCTTCAACAGGATGGTTATGAGGACTAATGCTTGAATAATCTATCATACCATCATCTTCATCATCAGAGAGGACCACACGATTACGTTTACGACCAACTGGCTGCTGATCATCAGAACCTCTAGACGACGCTTTTGGTATTTTACCAGAAATGCGGGGATTTAGCCCAGGGGTGTTGAGCTCTGACTTTTTTGTCTTAGACAACCTTCTATTTTGATGGATAAGTGAAACTAGAGGATGGTCATCCATAAGCTCTTCAATAATCGGTGTTGCGTTTGATCTCGTAGGGCTAGTTAGGGAATCACATGCATGTGAACCATCATCATCCAAGTCCCCCCCTTCTGTTTCAGTTTCAGAGCAGCAATCCTTAGCCTGACTTCTCAAATCTGCTTCCTCATTTCGTGAATTCTTCAAATTGTGAATATCCTGCAGGAGCTTCCTGCAGTGCATGTATTTCAGCAAGAAAAACAGCTGAATACAAACATGTTCCAAACAGGCATACATGTTGTAAGATTACCTAGCTTTTTCAACATTGTCAAATCTTAGCATGTGGCTATAGTGCATGTTCTCAAGTGCAGCTATTTGGGCAGAAAACACACCACCTTGAACTGCAATTCTGCAACGGTATAAGTTTTAAGATATGGTTAAAGTAGCAAGCAGAAGCATCAACTAGTGTCACAAGTTGTATATAATATAAGGCCAATAATGTCCCTGTACAACAGCATACAGAAGTTTGAACATTATTCATCAAACAGTAATCTGCAGTTAATCGTCTTATAAAGAGGACAGCGCAGTGCACGAAGCTCCCACATAAGCGGGTTCTAGGGAAGGGCGGACTACAAAGGGTCTATAGTACGCAGCTTTACCTTGCATTTTGCAGGAAGCTGTTTCCACGCCTCAAACCCATCACCCCAGGTCACACAACGATAACTCTACCTTTGCGCCAAGCCTCCCCTTCAATTGTCTTATACAATACAATAGAACGAAAGATAAGATACTAGACAACAGAAGCAATTGACCTGTAACCCTCCTCAAATGCCTCCAGTGCACCAGACCAGTCACCAGCAGAATCCAAGACCTCCCCAATATCAATTTTGGCTAGTGCTTGGCCCTGAAATCATTACAATTCTAAAAACTGTTAAAGGAACGCATGAGGGTTTGAGCCAAGCTCACAAACCTATTTCTCATAGGTCTCCTAACATATGTCCAAAATCTCAGCATCCATCACCAGTAAAACTAAGTTTTGCATTACAGTTCTGTCATGATAAATGGAGCAATAAATTGGAGAGAGAGTGTAAACCAGAGAATCGAGCCAATAAGTTAGTAATTGCCAAGAACATAATTTCCATAGTTGCCAGTAGTTACTATTAACATCTAATGTGAGTGGTAGAACTTCGAATCGTGTCAGCCATGGACCATATCAAGATATACTGGAACATTGCCCAGAAACCAGTCAAGTAAGAAAGCTGAGGAAGCGGTCTAGAATTGGTGTCAAATCAAACATTCAAAAACAAACTAAGCATTTCCATAGATGCATTGTATAATTAGCTATGAAGAGAATTTTGATACGGCTGAAACAAAAAGTGTATAGCTAGTCAGCTACAAGAGGACTCACATACAGGCCAAAATCGGGATTTCAAACAAATAACAATTACACTTTCAACAAGTGTTGGATCTATCTACTTACCTCCAGGTTCCCAATCAACTTGAATATATTCCAACTTTTCATATACCATTTGCGTGCCTTACTAAAGTTCCTCAAGTTTTTGTACGACTCCCCAATAGCCAGAAAGGAGTCACTCAGCTTCTCCTTGTCGCAGAGTTCATTTGCTACTCTCTTCTTCCTCTTTGCAAAGTCCCGATGCTAGAACACCAGAAACTAAACTCAGAAACTGCTTGGATGAAAAGGTAACACGATATAGTGGTAGAAAGTTCTAGTCACTCCATGGCTGTAGTCTACCTCTTGCAGCACATAAATTTACAATACCACCTGACTGTTTGCTAAAGAATAACAGATGAGACTGCTAGTTTTAGACTTTATTATCCTTTCTGTGATCACTGTACTGACAATGAAATAGTCAGCACATTTGGGTTGTATATTTTGTTTAAACTGTTGATTATGATGATGGAATGAGGAATTATTAAGAACAACAGAAACAAAAAATGACGATAAGGAAATAATATGAAGAACTTACTTTTATCCATGCAAAGATCACACGTGACTTTTCAATCAGAAGATCTAAGGATGCAATCTGATCCATCAGACATCGTCTCTCACCAGGTTTGCCTTTAGCCATGACAGCAGTTCTTGTCAGCTTTTTGAGTTTCTGCTCTTCTGTCCTTATTTCTTCCAACACCTTCGTTGCTTCTTTCACAGTTTTAATGTTCTGTTTAATTTGATCAACTAGTGCATCCTCATCTTCCATGGATCTTGCAATATCAAGACCCTTCTGGTAACAAAGAATTGCTTCCTCATATTTTTGTGCACGATAATGCAACTCCCCGAGATTGATGTACCCCTTTGCTTCTCCTTGAAGATGATCAATTCTGTTACAGATTAGGATATCTTTCTCAATGTGTTCTCTTGCTTTATCCCATGCCCGTAGCTCTAGGTAAAGACATCCAAGGTTATGATGGAGCCTGCTACGTGCATCATCATTTTCATTTAGCTCTTCCTCGTCACAAACTTTTAAGCCTTCAAGAAGAATTGTTCGGGCTGCATTGTAATTTTCGAGGTCCAGCTCGAGCATTCCTAAGTTATTATGGGCATCAATGAATTCTTTTACGAAGAAGGAAGATCTGTGAGATGGAGGGTTCTCCTTGAGAGTCTGAGCAAGTTCCATAGCCAACTTGAAATATTTCTTGGCCTTCCTTACAGCATTATGATCATCATCAGATCTAGAAAATACTTCATGGTACGTTCGACCAAGCTGTGTACTGGCCCTTTGCTGTTCGACAAGATCATCTGTGTCCTTGGCAAGCGTCAAATGCTTTTTCTGAAACCAAGCAGGCAAAACATTTTGAGGTTCAAACTACTGACCAGATCAGCATAAAATTAAACAGCATTTGGAAGTACATGGACTTAACCAAGAGAAATAATATTTCAAGATATTCAATAATAAAAATACAAAAACCAAAATTTTCATTATCTAAGCCCTACTTCAACTCCATGGATAAACACTAGGTATTTCTGGCAAAGGTATGGAGAAAATTCAGATCTCTTTTAAATAAGCACAAACCAACTAAGATATCCCTATTCTCCTTCTCCAGAGAACATGGCAATAAGGAGAACCAATGGCACACATCATATACCATTCAGGGGAACTTGTAATCACAAATAGAGACATTTTCTGTACTAGGTAGAAAAACTTCACATTTCAGTTCGAGACTTTCAACCTAAGAATACCTACTTAAGTTCCTAGTTAACTGGCAATTCAAACTTGCTGCACTAACCAAACTTTATAATCAGAAACTTTTCATAAACTCAGACTTTTGGAATTTAGAAATAGAGCACAGGCACACACAACTCAAATGTCTGGCGGTATGTTAATTCAATCAAAGCAAAGCAACCCAAAGATGTTCATTTGAGGGTTTGTAGAAACCTGTTGAGGCTGACAGCAGTCTATCAATTTCATACGCAATTCATCAACAGTTTGGGCAAACAGCACCACCTCAAGAACCTCAGAAAGAGGATCAGAAAACATGTCATAACATCGAGCATATTTGGTTACAATTCTAATTCGCCATCCTTTTGATTTCCTCCCCAAAAATGTCTTTTTTGAGTCAGAATTGCGTTTCAGGTAGAATACATTCCAACGAAAAGCATTTGAAAGTCATTCCAGCTTCGTTGTTTGTAGCCCTTTCATGGACTTTCGGGTGGAAATCACTTCTAAGTCCCAAAATCACTTCTCTGAATCAGAATTTTACCCAGACCTTGTAAATCTATCCAAAACTAGAAAATCCTATCTTTCGGAACAAAGATGAGATCCAAACAGGGCAAACCTGATAATGTAGGGCGTCTTCGAACTGCTGAAGACGGAGATAAACTTCTCCAATGGATTGGCAAGTGGGTAACAGCTGCTTTTCAGGTAGATACTTGGAGGAAACATCCAAATCGATACGGAGCCATCGGAGGGCTTCTACGTACTCTCCTCGGCTTTTGAGGATGTCTCCGATCACATTTGCCCATCTCGCTTCCTCCTGATGATTGCCAACGGCTAATGCTTGCTTGTACGCTTGTTTGGCTGATTTCAGCTCGAAATCATCTCTACCCATTGTCAGGATTTTCTTGGCCTTGGGTTTGGATTCAGAAAAAAATGAGGGTTTTGCAGAAGATGGAATGAGGCTGTGGAATTTTGAGGGAAATTTTGGGCGGGAGAGAGTGAGATAAAGTGTGAATTAGCGGTGTTACGTTTCGATAATGACACTCCCAATTGGTGAGACCTATATGGAAAGCCAGCTAGAGCTCAAAGTGGGTCCAGAATTACGAAGATCTAAAAGGGCAGCCCCGGTGCACAAAGCTCCTGCCTATGCGGGGTCCGGGGAAGGGGCGGGCCACAATGGCCTAAAGTAGGCAACCTTACCTTGCATTTTTGCAAGAGGCTGATTCCACGCATTGAACCCGTGACCTCAAGGTCACATGACGACAACTTATACCGTTGCGCCAAGGCTCCCCTTCTAGAATTACGAAGATCTAGACCGTTCAAAATGTTGGCCAATGCTTTGAATATGCCATACACTGAAATTTCCTCCAGTAGATGATCGTATTATATTCTATTCTGACCTTATCAATTATTGTTAGCAGATTTTTAAGATTATAGGCTCGTCGTCTTTCTAAATAAGAAAACCTTAGCACAACAGTAAAGTTGTTGTTGTGTGACCTTAGGGTCATGGGTTCAAGGCATGAAAACAGTCTCTTGTAAAATTCAAGGTAATGCTCCATACTATTAACCCTTTTGGTCTGTCCCTTCCCTGAACCCTGCATACAGGAGCTTTGTGCCCCGAGGCCACCCGTTTAGGTTTGGAGTCCTTCTAAAAGATAATTCATGGCTAATTTATTGCCGAACAGCCGTGTTATATTCAAGTTAAAGCGAAGATCATGGAAGGACAGTATTTTTTGGGAAATCTGGTCTCTATATGGCACAAGGTTTTAGCTGTATATTTTCCTAAATCTTAACAACCATATTTATGTTTCACGGCTGCAAATAGCAAGGAAAGTAAATAACAATCCATTGTTTGTTATTCTCCTGCCAAGGAGCCCATGTAGTTCCATCTATCTTTCTCCATGAAGAGCTAATGACTCCAACTAGCAAGACTGAAACTCAACCTCAAATCATAAAATCCTCTTGTTGGCTTATGTTCTTGATATTTATCCAATTATTCCTTAACTTCGTGCATCTTTTTTGTAATTTTCTTTGTAAATTCTTTCTCATTCTGCCCTTCCCACCCTCAAAAAATCGCTCGCTTCTGGCTATGGCAACCACCATATTCATTCTGCCAAACTGTAGTGATACTAATGTTCCTTGAGGCTTAATTGCAGCTCGGTCATAAGTAATTGTTCTAGCATCTGATCACTTAAATGTTCCTCATAAGTCATTGATGAAGATAATAATTGGCATCAGCGGGATGACATTTCTTCTTTAGATAGTTCTTGTTTCTCTTGTTTTATGGACTCTTGTTGGGAGTTATCTCTGTTTCTTCTCGTGTTTTTTTTTTTTTTCTTTTTGCCAAAGAAAATTTAGATTTATCGGTTGGTTTATGAAGAACAAAATGTGCTCTAATTTTCTTCATCGTAGCTATAGCAGATAAAGATACTGTTTTAACACCCTCAGAGCTCTTGCAGAACTTCTTTTTTATTAGCAGCCCACGTTTCGGATTTTCCAACATGGTTCCTTGGTTTGTGTTGATGTTCAAGAAAACATATGCAAACTGATTGACTCATCAAACCAGTGATTTTCTGTCCTCATGCAATCAAAGTTGGCATGAGGACTATCTATCAAATAATTATGCTTATCAATATACCATAATAAAGACAGAATGCTTTCAATCACTTAGAAAGATAAATCAGAGATATTTCATGTATTTTTTAAGCAAATGGGGTTCAAATTCTCCCTCAATGGCCTTTGCAGTATTGAAATGAGAAACAGATACATAAACCATGCATAGCTTAGCTTTCCTTTCTCTATGGCTGTGCAGAGATAAACTGTTATCGGGCGTAAACAACAGAAATGGTTTGTTCATTTGAGGAACCATTTCCTATGCTATTCGCAGGGACATCTGCTCCCAATGTTTGTGTCGCAAGGGAAAGGGCGGGTCTTTTAGGAATTGCCGAAGCTGTAGTTTCACTACTCAGCATGTGGACAACATCTGACGTAGTGGGTCTATCAGCTGGATTTTCTTGCACACACAACAAACCCACTTGAATGCATCTTAATTTTTGTAGCTCATGAAGACTTGGTGATTCGCTTAGCGTGGAATCCATCAAATCCGAGCTCCTTCCTTCTTTCCAACATTCCCATGCCTGCATCATTAATGTAGCATGTTTAAACATAATATTCAGTAATCATGCAGGTTAAGTCCATTTTAACAAAAGAAAAAGGCATCTATCTTAATTCTTACAAATGTTAGGAGATCTGACGATTCATCAACAAGGTTGAAGCCCGTGTTCTTTCGACCGCTTACTATCTCTAGCAGTAGAACTCCAAAGCTAAAGACATCTGATTTTTCTGAGAAAAGACCCCTCATTGCATATTCGGGAGCCATATAACCACTGCCAACAATATAATTTGGTCATCTGGAAGTATTGAACATATGAAATGCATGCTTTGCTTGAAGTTGCGACTTCCACTTACACTGTACCAACAACTCGTTTTGTGTTTGCCTGGGATTCATTGCGTCCAAATGTTCTAGCAGTACCAAAATCTGATATTTTTGGATTCATATCCTCATCCAGCAGAATGTTGCTGGCTTTAAGATCTCTGTGAATGATTCTCAATCTTGAGTATTTATGAAGATAAAGTAAACCCTGAGCAATACCTTCAATGATGTGGATGCGCTTTCTCCAATCCAATAGTGCTCGTTTAATAGGGTCTGGTCCAAGTTTCATCCAATAAAGGACAAGTGTATTAGCAAACAACGCTATAAAACCCAGGTATGATTCAGTGATAGTAAGAAAAGTAAATTAACAACTTTCTATTTGTCAATATTATCTTACTAAATAGGATTGAATCCAAGCTTTTGTTGGCCATGTACTCATAGACCAAGATCTTCTCCTCTCCTTCAATGCAACACCCAAGAAGCCTAACAAGATTTGTATGTTGAAGTTTGGCAATCAATAAAACCTCATTCTTGAACTCCTCCGGCCCTTGTCCTGAACGCCTAGAAAGTCTTTTTATAGCCACTACTCCCTTCTGCAGTATTCCCTGACAGATAAACGGAACTTGGCAATTCTTTTTTCCGAAATGAAGAACATACCATCGTAGTATCTTATAATATAGTTGACCATTGATAATATATACTAGGAAAAATAGTTTTCATGTAAACTTCAAACTCTTAAAAAGTGAGTGAAGTGAGAAAAAAGTTTCTCCATTAAGAAGTCCAGCATATAATTGCTCCAGTAACTCTTATATCAAAAAACAGAGAATGGTTGATACCTTATAAACAGGTCCAAAGCCACCTGCTCCAAGTTTGTTTGCCGCAGAGAAGTTACTTGTAGCAGCTACTATGCTAGCAAAACTGAACAATGGCAACTCAGCTTCTTTTTTTCCACCTTCTTTGACATTACTACTTTCTGGAGTCCCACTGGAAGTTGTATTACTTGAACCCACGTCCAGTAATAGTAAATCCCCTGTATTTCCTGTTTGATAACAAATAATGACTTTGTAAGCCCAAATGTTGCACAATCATGTAAACTGTTGGCAAAGTATAGCTTGTGAAATAGTTCTGTCTCCCCATAGCAACTCAAATCATGTGCGGCCAGCACTTCTACACAAGGCCTTTCTTTCTTTTTTTTGAGATGTAGACCCCCACACAAACAGTCTCGAACCCTGGTCACCCAAGTGAGAGATTCCTCCTTGTGCCACTGCACTAGAAGGCTATAGAACGAATAATAATACTACATCTTGACCAACTCATCAACCAATTACATTTATAAAACTGTTCTTTTTATGTCGGGATTTGAACCAAGATCTCACACACATCAATGGCACATCTTAACCAACTCACTTCTTGCAAACCTAAACTGGAGAACTTTTGCATTTGCAGCCTTTATCAGTCCACTCAAAAAGGTTACGATATTGTGAAATTGGTTTCCTTGGATACTGTCTGGATCTGGTAGATGTGCCACATGTTTCAGATTTGAGTCCCTAAGAGGGAGATTGAACAAAAGAAAGCTTTTTACGAGTTGAACTTATTCGTATGTAACCTTTTTGCTTGTCTTTCAACTTCAATCGCTTCATATAATAAAGAAAACCGCCCAAGAGAAGGAAAGAGAGAGAAATTGGAACTACAACTGCCACAGCCAACCTGCCTTTACGTGGGTTACCTTCATGTTGTCTGTTCACACCATCTGAAATGAAAAATAGGAAATATCAAATTATGCATAGCAGATCCAACCTCAACTAAACAATAATCTATTTGCAACATCAATCAGTAGAGTCCCATACAATCTTCATCTTACAGATCCTCTTTACAACAAAGGCATCTAAGCAGTCAAGAAGTTACTATCCTGATAGTTATTGATGTTTACGAAATCAATTGACTAAAAAGTTAGCTAGCCACTTCAGCTTTTTCTCCCTCCCAGATCGATAAACTTGACTAAGCCAACTAGAAAATTCACCGCTATGGCTTGCTAATGCCTCTAAATGAATTGTACAGCGAATTTTGGTACTTAATGTACATTGAAACAGTGGTTTTGCAATATAAATCTGTAGTTCAGTATGCAGTTGTTTAGTATAATACAGTCTCCATGCAAATCTCATTGACCACCAATACATTCTGGTGCAGAACCTACTGAGTATGTTTGTGAGGTAAAGTGACTCATGTCTGAGCCTCAGGTTCCATATTGGGAGCTGCCTATAACAAGATAACAAACCATGCACGAAATTTACCAGGTATAGATATCTTTTCGACTGCTATTATCAGCCCTATGACATACATATAATGATCTAAGAACAGACATGCCATGGTTCATAGATATCTAATCCATGTTTAGAGCTGCCTATAGCAGGGGATGAGATGTCTCCTCGTGGATAATCTTGCCTACAGCTCCTTATCCCCATACCAATAGTCCCTAAGTTTCTTTAAATTAGACTTACCAAATTCTGAAGGAGCAAGACGAACATAAAGATCTTCACCATCATGATCATTTTCTCTTAGATCCATCAGATCACCACCCCAAAACAAGCACCCAGATCCATTTGTTCTTCCAGAGGCAAAAGCTGTACAAGAACAATTTGCCCTGCATCTAGCTTCACAATCTTTGAGGTTCAGACTCGCATCTCCCAGGAAATTGTATTGATCCGGCAATTTCATCCTTCTCAAATGTAAAAATTCAACCCTCCCACTACAATTCAACGGGGTTTGCCTTACACAGCCACCAGCCCAAGTACCTGAATCCCAGTCTTTTGATGACTTGGGCTGGAATCCATTCAAACATCTACACAACACTAAGCTGTTATTGTTACAGATGCCGTAAACCCCACATAGACCATAAACACCACACTGATCTTTTGGTTGCCACCACAGCAATCTCCAAGTTTGGGCATCTTCCAACCAAATGAACTGCCTTATCTGCCCATCAGCAAACATTGTTGTCCTCATTAAAGCCGAGCTGTTATTAGGTGTATAGGTGAAATATACCTCATCTCTGTTTCGGATAAAAATACGATTAGTTAGATTGATCCGGCCCATTTCGGGCACCTCAGCAAAAGTCGAAGTTAGTTCGTTCCAAAGTCCAGTTCTCCAGTATCGAACCGAATTCCTCCATATGAACATCTGCTTTGAACCTTGAGGATCAATGCCGTAAGAGAAACTTCCTGGTGCAGGATCTTCTCTGCTCATCCACGACGTAAGCATCCTGTTTTCGGATGTCTTTAGATTCAGAACTAACTTCATTCCAGGTAGCCATGTATCTGAAGGATGATCGAAACTCTGCCATAAGATACTCCCTCGATCACCAGAATTCCGACTTCTCACAACAAAGTTTCCTGAATCTAAGAGAACTGCAACTGAATTGTTTGAAGCTGAAACAAACCCAGTCCAAATGTCCTTTCCTTTACTATCTAAGATCATTAGATTTCCTTCGTCTCCAATTTTTAGAACTCCAGAAGTATCTGTAAGTGGGTACTGTCTGTTGGCAACCCAAACTACTGGTCGGTTGGGAATTTTGTAGTACCATATTCCGAGGTAGCGATTCGACGAGTAGTTTGTACTGAAGAAGCCCAGTTCAAATACTTCCCCTGCAGAAACCAAGGTTTCTCCATCTCTAATGGATTCTAACAGAGTAAGATTATCTCGAGCTGTGGAAGAATGAAACAAAGTTAGCAAAATGAGAAAAACTGAACTTCTACCGATGCTTCCATTCTCATCCATGACAAAGTGAAAAACAAATTTTTTTTGTTTTTGAAAGATTCAAACTGTGTATAAACAATTGATTGAAGGCAATCAATTACAGATGATAAGCAGTGTCAAGAGACAGATATGCTGCTAAGGGGGGAGAGAGAGAGAGTCAATTACAGGTGATCAGCAGCAAACTACAATGCTTAACAATTGTGGAGGACCGGCAAGACATTCTTCTTTTTTAACGTAAGGCCATACATCATGATATAGTTTCTATTTGGTGGTAGACCGACCATAAATTTGGGTTTGTTCCAACAGTTAAGAGTGCAAGGAGGGCCCCTATTTCAGTAATCACAACCGTTTATTTTCTTGACACCATTCTTAGTGGGCCGTGCCTCAAAAATATTCTTGATTGATGATTCTAGCTTCTACTTTATGTCTATAAAAATGGACGGGCAAAATTTTTTAAAATTGACAGTGACGAAATGTTTGGTAAGCTGTAAGGTTTGTACTTCCTGTTTTATGTCATTCTGAAAGATGGTCTGTCGTAGAAGATGAACGGTATGGATCAGTACAAACTGTGTTGATGGGCATTTTAACCGCCCGAGTAAGTATGTACCTTTGTTTGGTCTACCCCCATATAATGTCATGGCCCGCGGTGGAGTCCATTTTCAACCCATTATCGCTTTATCTACCTTTTAATAATCAACTGTAATTTCAACGTTCTCCATTGACAATTTAGCCATTGACTATTGCAGAATTTAATACAGTGATCGAGATTTTTGTTTGATTGGCCTTGGTCAGATTCACATATCAGCTTTGACAATGGTGTGCGAAGCAATTTGTTAATGGAGGACAGAAGTCCTGTCATTGGTGGAATTTGCATATCTTACCTGCTTTGGCTGAAAGTGCATCCATAGAAATGTTAAACATTGACTGAAGCATTCATCTGGTGCTTTAAAAATCAGCCATATGGATAGTTTTCCACAACAACCAGGCTAGAATTTTCAAAGCTTGAAATTTGGAGTTGCTTCGAGCCTTCTAGTTGCTTGATTCTCTGTTTCACCCGTTTTCATCTCTGCTTTCTCCTTAGTTCTTGGCAAAGAGAAACAATGTAACTTTATTAAATAAGGTGGTTTATGAAGAACATTATCGTGCTGTAGTTCTCTCCTTCGTCGTTTTAGCGGATGAAGAAGTCGTTGTGGCACTTTTAGTCCGCATACGGAACCCAATATTCATGAGAAACTTCTTCGAGAAAATGAAGTTATCAGTTCACATTTCAGAGCTTCCAACATGGTTTTCTTGGTTTGTAGTTTTAAGTCCCATTGATTGTCTAAAATATGGGTGATGATCAGAATATATATACACAGTGGGTTGAGTCATCAAGCTAGTGATTTTCTGTCCATATGCAATTTAAGGTGACCTGAGGACTATCTGATAAATAGGTAAGCTCACCAACATATTGTGATGAATCAGAAAGCAATTGAACCATCATTAGAAAGATCATTGCAGGAACGAAATACAAGGTTATGCTTTGTATATTTTTCCAGCAAATGGTGTTCATGCTGCATTTTCGCTGACCTTGCTCTACTTAATGGGGTTCTTCTGAGAAGATCGGTTACAGAGAACAGAAAGTTCAATTAGAAATTTAAAGAGTCTGAACGGTTACTGATGCTTGCTTAGAATATTGATGAAACAGTAAGAGCTTTCCAAATGAGAAAATTTCTGTCTCAGATTCTGAAACCATTTTATGTAGCACCAGTAGTCCCAATAGCATAATTGCCAGCTTTCTTTCACAAGCAGTATGTTCGGGAAGTCTCACCACCTAACTATTTCTGAGAAGTTATTAATCAAGATGCACCGACTATCATTTTTCCAATACATCCTCTCTCTTGTTCTTCGGATAGTATGCTCCTTTGTTTTACACTTGTACCCCAGTTTTCATCCGTGTTCTCCTTGTTGGTCATGTATTTATTGAATATAATGTTTTACCAAGAAAATGCTTTGGCCTTCTTGATCTAGTTTCAGCAGATGAGGATACTGCTATAGGCACTCTGAGTGAACTTGGGATCTGATATTCATAAGAAACTTCTTTGAGAACAGAAAGTTGGGGATATGATCCACAATTCATGTCACTAGAGAAAAGCTTACAATTCGATGATCTTAATCACGCAACTAATATTTTTTCTATTACTCGCAGTGCTCCTTTCCTACATTTGTTCTCTCTTGTTGGCTAGCTTCATTTGGTCACAAGGCTGGTCTCTAGCCATTGACCAGATTAGAACTCTAAACTCCTGGCTATGATGGAGGCAGAAGGGATGAATGACCAAGCTTTCTATTAAAGGTCTTGGCGAATTCTCTTCAACATGTTGTGATGAGGTTGGACTGCATTAGATCATCATAAGAACCAGATACAAGATAAAAAGTGCAGCCCGGTGCACGAAGCTCCCGTGTATACAGTTTACAGTGAATAATACATATTCCACTGATTGCTCTTCACAGTTTACAGTACCTCAAGAAAGGAAACAAGAGAGAAATTGGGTCTATCTTCTGGACTTTCTTACACGCACAAACATCCCACTTGAACCTGTCTGAATACCCCTAGTTCATCGGGGGCATGATTCGTTCAGTGCTGGATCCATCAATTCCAATCTCCGTACTCTTCGAAATTCCCATTACTGAAACATTAATGCAACACAAGTTTGTACATAATATTCGAGGATCATATATGCCGAACCAAGTCTAATATGTATTCGTCTTGTATGCTTACAAAAGTTAGATCTGATGTTTCATCAAGCCGATTGAAGCATGTGTTCTTTCCACCACTGATGACTTGTAGCAACGGAACTCCAAAGCTAAGGATGTCTGATTTCTCTGAGAAAAGGCAACTTGTTGCACACTTAGCTGTCATATAACCACTGAAAACAATATAATCTGATCACATTGAACTATTAAGCATACTTGATACATGCTTTGGTTGTACCAACAACTCTGTTTGTATTTGCCTGAGACTCCTTTCTTCCCAAACTTCTAGCTCTACCAAAATATGACATTTTGGGATTCTTCTCCTAGTCCAGCAGAACGTTGCTATCTTTAAGATCTATGTGAATGAGCTTCAATCTTGTTGGGGTGGACCTGTTATGGTCCATGCCCATGTGAGATATCTACCGAATTTCAGAACATCCACAACACCTCAAACTTCTATAATGATGGCTGATAGTGCCGTAAAAGGTGACCGTAACAATAGCTAATTTTGACGTACACACACCTATATTTCTCTAAGTGTGAGATTAAGACCTGAGAGAGGTGAGAGTGAGAGTGAGAGTGAGAGATATGCAATCTGATCAGATGAAATAGAATTCTCTCCCATTAACGTAGGCCATTTGGCTGAACCACGTAAAACTCTGTCTCTCCTATTATATGTGTATGTTTGATCATGTGATCCTATGATCTATAGATCCTGGCAGTTAGATCTGCGCCAATTGGTGGATCTGACCCTATCAAATCTAAAGTACCACTACATTCTAGGGCAAAATGTTTCTAGAAGCCAAAGTTGATCCGTTCATCTGATGTCTCCATATTTCAATTACAAAACCAGTTGGATTCAAGTAATCTCTCTCTGAGCAATAAAATTCACGATTACAGCATACGAAGCGTAGGAAAGGATAATTTTCCTAGAAAATCCGGAATTCCACATCTTCTGGGCCTGACCAAAATTGATCAAAATGCATGTAAGTACGCTTAACTCGTCCAAATCTCCAACCATCTCGATCCATGAACAGCTAATTATCGAGTTTTTGATACATGATCTTCTTCATCCATGAAAAGCTACAACCATGTACACTATAATTTTCATGATTGACAGTGAACTACAATTGTTCTTATATTTTATGATGAAAACTTCAACTCTTTTTTATCAATTTTATGAGATTAATCCTGCATAAATGGCCCGAACTTCGATTATATGGGCATTGTCAATCGGGATTATATAATCAAGAGTTTGGTGAAAATCAGTCTAGCTGGTGTTGGATTAACAATGGTCTAGCAAGATAATAGCGACAGCAGTCAAACTTGTCCCAGATCAAGTGAAATCGAAATTGACTAAACCCATAGTGGTAGCTTTGTTTGCTGCAATGGTTCTTCAGGAATTTCCCATCAGCGAAATTCCGGGACTAAAATCCTTGCCCAGGAAATTGCTGGATATAGCAAGAACTTTTCTGCATGGAGCAGTTTTGCCTCGGATTCTGAGACCTTAAAGTCCATTGACAAGACCCAAAGGGTCTAGCTCCCAGCTGTTCTTCACAAGCAACTAAGGTTCTGCCGTCTGATACCTATATGTTTCTCAGGAAGCCATTAATGAAAGACATTAATTCGCATCCCTCGGCGGACATTCCTTTCTCTTTTTCTTCACACCCTCTGTTGGTTCTTCCCGTAGGATGATGCTCCTTTCCACCCCTGTTTATTTGTCTCTGTTTCCTCTTCTTGACCCTTTGCTAGAGAAACGAGTGAAAATCTAACTAGTTATCTTCATCAAAAGGTTCAAGCGGATGAAGTAGCTGCGGTAGCAATTTCAGTGCATCTGAGGGTACGCATATATTCATTAAAAGCTTCTTTGTGAGTAAGAAGTTAGCAGTCGGTTCATACATTCTAACATGGTGTCTGGGTCTTACTTGTAAGTCTCCGTTGCTTATTGTAAAATACAGGTGATAGCCCAGTAAGCATCATTGAGGACTACCTGGAAAATAACTGTGCTCACCAACAGATTCTGATGAGGCCAGAATACTTTGGATAGTCATTCAAAAGATCGTCTAAGGAACCATTTACAGGAGATACATATTTTTCCAGTGAATGCTGTTCAGACTACTTTTTCCTCATTGTTCTTTGCTGTTCAGACTACTTTGCTCTATGAAATCGTTTGGTCATTTACGGAACCATGTCCTATGCTATGCAAAGGAGCATCTGCTTCCATGGTTTTCGTCCCAATCGAAAGAGCGGGTCTTTTAGAAATTGCCAACGGTCTAGTTTCACTACTGAGCATGTGAATAACATCTGATATACTGGGTCTAGCAGCTGGAATTTCTTGCACACACAACAATCCAACTTGAATGCATCTGGATATTTGAAGCTCATCGCAACGTGGTAATTCACTTAGTATTGAATCCATCAACTCCAAGCTCCTGCCTTCTTTCCAAAGTTGCCATGCCTGAAACATTAATGCAACACAAAATTGAACAGAAAAATCAATGACCGTGCATGCTAAATCAAGTCTAGGAAAAGAGAAAGAATATATCTTATATGCTTACAAATGTTAGCAGATCTGATGATTCATCAGCACGGTAGAAGCCAGTGTTCTTTCTACCACTCACTATCTCAAGCAATAGAACTCCAAAGCTAAAGACATCTGACTTCTCTGAGAAAAGGCCTCTCACAGCATACTCAGGAGCCATATAACCACTGCAAACAATGTGATATAGTTAGAGTGAAGTATTGAGCATATGCAGTGCGTTCGCTTGTAACTGTAACCATCACTTACACTGTACCAACAACTCGTTTTGTATTTGCCTGGGATTCATTTCGTCCAAAAGTTCTAGCTGTACCAAAATCTGATATTTTGGGATTCATATCCTCATCCAGCAAAATGTTGCTAGCTTTAAGATCTCTGTGAATAATTCTCAATCTAGAGTACTTATGAAGATAAAGTAGCCCCTGAGCAACACCTTCAATAATGTGGATGCGTTTTCCCCAGTCTAATAGTGTTCGTTTAATAGGATCTGTTTGAAATTTGATCCAACAAATAACAAGCTTATTATTAACTATGCAATAAAAGACCATGTATGGGTTCAATGGTAATAAGAAAAGATTCAGTATCATCTTACCAAATAGGACTGAATCCAAGCTTTTGTTGGCCATGTACTCGTAGACCAATATCTTCTCTTCTCCCTGAATGCAACATCCAAGAAGCCTGACAAGATTTGTATGTTGAAGTTTCGCAATCAATATGACCTCATTCTTGAATTCCTCTGGCCCTTGTCCTGAACGCTTAGAAAGTCTTTTAATTGCCACTGTTCCCTTCTGCAATGTTGCCTGACAATAGTCACCTAAAGTTCGTTACTTTAATTGCAAAATGAAAAAAATTTCCAATATAGTATCTTCTAATAGAGAAGACTACTAAATGTGCTATGAAATTGTGTTAGAAAACCAGAAATGGGCAATACCTTGTAAACAGGTCCAAATCCGCCTTCTCCAAGTTTGTTTGCCGGAGAGAAATTATTTGTAGCGGCTACTATGCTGGAAAAACTGAACGATGGCAAATCAGCTTCCTTTTCTCCATCTTTTTTCGTGTTACCTCTTTCAGGGATTTTAGTAACAGTTGTTTCATTTGTACCAACATCAAGTAGTAGTAAATCATCTGTATTTCCTGCACCATAATATATAAATGAATTTGTAAGCCCAAATTTTCCTCGATGATAAATCATACAAGTTGCCAAAGGATAGTTTGTGGAACTCTCTTCCTCCTATTACTAACTCAAATCAGGTTCACTCAGCAGATTGCACATGTGCCTCTTTGGTATGCTAAACAGGAGAACATTTTCATTTTCAGCCTTAGTCCTCCAGTGAAATGGTTCTGATATTCCAAAATTGATTTGATGTGGTGTTTGGGTCTTTTAGATGTGTCACATGTTTCAGAGCTCAGTCCCTGACAGGGAGAGTGAAGAAAAGAAAGTGTTTTGTCATCTAAACTTGTTCTAGACTGTTAACTTACCTTTATGCTCGACTTTCCACTTCAATCTCCACATAAGGTAAACAAAACCACCACCAAAGAGAATCAATGCTAGAGTAACTGGTACTGTGACTGCAACAGCCAACCTCCTGTCTTTACTTGGAGAACCTTGACTGTTCATACCTTCATCTGAAATAAGTGATGAGAAGTATTGAAGTTTCAAATTATCCGTAGCAAATCTAAACTGTACTGGAAAATGTTTCTATTTTGCAGTATCACTCAGAATCTCATAAGAGTTCCACATTTATTCATCCTGTAGCTCTTAATAACAGAGATATCTAAGCAGTAAATAGATTCTACTAAACTGGTAGATTTCGAGGTTCGAGAAATCAAATTGACTGAAAAGTTAGCTAGCCAGTTCAGCTTTTTCTCACAGCCAGATCAATAAATTTGACTAAGCCAATGAAAAAACTCTATGAGATAGCTTTCTAATGCCTCTAAGATGAGTTGCAAGGGAAATTCTGGCACTTACAGACATCGATACAGTGGTTTTGCAATCCAATCCGGTTTATGATTGCAATAATTTTGTGAAATATAGTCTGCAAACAAATTTCACCACTAAAACAGTCTGGTGCAGAACCTACCGAGCATAATTCTGACGTCTAGTGAGTCAGCTCCGAGGCACGAGTTCTATATCATTGGAGTTCATCCAACCCTAGGGGCTGCCTAGCACAGGGACAACTTTACATGCGCCAAAATTATCCATGGATGCATGTCTTTTTGTCTGCAATTATCAGCCATAAAACATATATAATCTAAACAAATATTCCGTGGTTTCAGAGATATCTTATCGATGTTTATCGTTGCCAATAGCAGGGGATAAGATGGCTATTCATGGATAATCTTGCCTTTGGTTTTTCCAAATATCCCCCTAACAATCCCCCTTCAAGTTTTTTTAATTTAGACTTACCAAATTCTGAAGCCGTGAGACGAACATAAAGATCTTCTCCACCACGATCATCCACTCTAATATCCATCAAATCACCACCCCAAAACAAGCACCCAGATCCGTTTGTTCTTCCAGAGGCATAAGCTGTACAAGAACAATTTTCCCTGCATTTAGCTTCACAATCCTTGAGACCTAGACTCGCATCTCCCAGGAAATTGTATTGATCCGGCAATTTCATCCTTCTCAAATGTAAAAATTCAACTCTCCCACTACAATTCAACGGGGTTTGCCTTACACAGCCACCAGGCCAAGTACCTGAATCCCAGTCTTTTGATGACTTGGGCTGGAATCCATTCAAACATCTACATAACACTAAGCTGTTATTTTTACATATGCCGTAAGCCCCACATTGAGCATATACACTACACCGATCTTTAGGCTGCCACCAGAGCGGTCTCCAAGTTCGAACATTTTCTAACCAAAGGAAGTGCTTTATCTGCCCATCAGCAAACATTTTTGTCCTCACTAAAGCAGAGATGTTATGAGGTATATACGTCAAATAGACCTCATTTCCGTCTCGAATAAAAATACGGTGAGTTACATTAATCCGGCTCATTTCGGGTACCTCAGCAAAAGTAGAAGTTAGTTCATTCCAGAGTCCACTTCTCCAGTATGGAACCGAATTCCTCCATATGAACATCTGCTTTGAACCTTGAGGATCAATGCCATAAGAGAAACTTCCTAGTGCAGGATCTTCTATGCTCGTCCACGACGTAAGCATCCGGTTTTCGGATGTCTTCAGATTCAGAACTAACTTCATTCCAGGTAGCCATGTATCTGAAGGATGATCGAAACTCTGCCATAAGATATTCTCTTCATCATCAGAATTCCCATCTCTGAGAACAAAGTTTCCTGAATCTAAAAGAACTGCAACTGAATTGTTTGAAGCAGAACCGGTTCCGGTCCAGATATCCTTTCCCTTTCCATCTAAGACCATTAGAGTTCCTCCGTCTCCAAGTCTTAGAACTCCAGAAGTATCTGTTAGTGGGTACTGTCTGTTGGCAACCCAAACTACTGGTTGATTCGGAATTTTGCAGTACCATATTCCAAGGTAGCGATTCGACGATTTGCTTGGACTGAAGAAACCCAGTTCAAATACTTCCCTTGCAGAAATCAAGGTATCTCCGTCTCTAATGGATTCTAATGGAGTAAGAGAGTCTCGAGCTGTGGAAGAATGCAACAAAATGAACCAAATGAGAAAAACTAATCTTCTACTGATGCTTCCATTATCATCCATGACAAAGTCCTAGATAAATAATTTCAATTGATTGAAGGCAATCAATCACAGGTGATAAGCAATTAATGCCAAGAGAGATTTTATCACAGGAGAGAGAGAGAGAGAGAGAGAGAGAGAGAGAGAGAGAGAGAGAGAGAGAGAGAGAGAGAGAGAGACCGGCAATACCTTCTTCTGTTATTACGTAAGGCCATATCTTATGAAAGAATTACGTGGTGGACCGACCACAAATTCTCTAACATTTAGAAGCACAAGTGGGGCCCGTATTTCGATAATCCAAACTTTCGTTTTCATAGGTTTTTCAAAATGGGCCATGCCCCAAAATGATTCTCCATCGGATGATCCTAGCTACTACTTTTTATATCTAAAATGGATGACTCAAAAAGATAAAAAAAATTAATTGCATACATATTGAGGCACGGCCGATCGTAGAAGATGAAAGGTTTCGATCATCTCTAATCTGCATCGACTAACACTTTTAACCACCCGATTGAACTTGTATCTTTGATTGGCGATCACCACATAACGGTAATGGAGAAAGCAGTGAAGGAGAAGAGTTTCAAAGCATAGTCACTTGTTTACCCTTGAATGACATTGCCCAGTCACTTGATCAAGGGCGATAGAGAAGATCATCTTTAATTTCAACGTACTCCATTGAAAATTTGGCCATCGATCATTTGTAAATTTAATCCAGTGATCAAGATTTTTGTTGGACACACACACATATCAGTTTTTGACAGATTGCGGCAAGTAATTTGTTAATAGAGTGTAGAAGTCCTGTCATTTGGTGGAGTTTGCATAATTTATAGTAATCCGACAAGTCCTTTGTTATGTGACTGGCTGTTTAATGGTTTTTCTGCACGCAGAGGTCTTTAGAAGCTACCATAGAAGGGTTCCACTGAAGACCTTATCCCAAATAGGCCGACCCCTAATTGGGATAAGGTCTTGATGATGATGATGATGATGATCGAAGCATAAAATAATACCAACGTAGCCCGCCCTTAGCAGACAATTTGGAAATATTAGAAAGAGAAAGAATAGAAGTTTCAAGTTTTGCAAGTCTTAGCCTTGTTGTTACGGAAAGCTCGCCATATGGTTGATTTTAGAAGCATTGGAAGAACACCACAGTCAATATTTAAGACGTCTGTGGATGGGTTTTCAACGTTGAGAAGGTAAAAGGTCCATACCTAAAAGCTAAGTTGCCATAACTGTATATATATCACATGAAGATTGTCAGATTACCATTAAACGTAAAAAAGCTTAACTTTCTAGGTGCTCTTGCACATGGACCAAAGCGCAGGCTCATCTATCATTTTTTTTTTTAAAGAATCATACATCTTGCACATGGATTCCAACTCATGACTTCTAGGTTAATAAGTCTCAGATACCACGTCTATTTACCTCCTAAGAGTTTAAGCTGATACGAATTGGACTAACAATAATTATATATAATAATTAATAAGACTCTGATGACTTGTATTGGTTGTGAGCAGTAAAAAGTCCAAGCTTGGCACGATGAACAGTACTGGGACCTTTTCATATAGAGATACCAGATACCGTGACGATGTCTCATGAAATCACTAGTCTTAATCACCAAATGAACGCCATTAACATGGTTCCATTTGTCAACAATGTGATCATCTAGGTGATCGATATCAAAGTTAGATTAGTGAACCAAAATCCCAATATAAACCCAATACAAAGAGGACGCTCCCAAAAACAGGCGAATATGAACTACATATTCGTCACCACATTTGAACGAAGCCAGTAATTCTATCGGGCTCCAGGCGTTGTAATAGTAACATCATCTATAGAGTATGTTTCTGTGTGGCTTCTTCTAAGATGAAATGCAGGTTGTTTCGGTATTGGAGGTGCGGATTTACTCAACATCATGACTACAGAAGGCATGGTTGCTCAAAATCATATAACTTGGGAGTAAATGGAACTCTAGATCATGCAAAAGTCAAAATATGTGTACTTACATATCCTAAAAGGTTCAGAGTTTGATCCTGAATTCGTAACAAAATCTGGTGTTTCAATTTCAACTTACAGTCTGTAACAGCAACAGCCGAAAGCTAAAGACAACAGATTTCTCAGAAAATAGCCCTTCCATGGCATGCTCTGGGCCCATGTAGCCACTGCAGTTCATCATTCAGTCGATTAGCATTGATCGTAAGCACATCAAGTTTGAGAGCAAAGCGCTATTTGGCACATAAATGACAACCATATTGCACAAAGTTATCCATGGACTGTTATGTTATCCCTATGTGGAAGCGTTTCTCCCAATATAGCTTCGCTCATTTAGCTGGATCTGAAAATTCATACGAATACTTAAAACTTAGTTTCTGTTCGAATGCTTAATACACAAGGTGAAATGGCTAAGTCAAATTCCGACATGGTTTCGTTTTTGTTCTGTTCCCCTTTTTATGCTTGACATTGGCTGATACCTTCAGAGAGCTCTACTTCGATGAAATATAGCATACAAAACTAACCAAAGAGAAAGGCTTCCAAGCTTTTGTGTGGCATGTACTCATAGATCAGCGTCTTTTCATCTCAAAAGCCTAAAAGGATTCCAGTGCTGGATCCTTGATGTCATTTAAACCTCATTCTTAAATTGTTGTAAGCCTTGACCAGAACCTTTTGAGAATTTTTTCATAACTATTTCTTGTCCTCCTTGCAGCTTTCCCCCAAACAATCAGCCAATATAGAAATATATGTCAAGAAAGTTCAGCGATTTCCAAGCACTCTTAACATATCTTGTCAGAGAGGAGATATTTCCCCTTATAAACAAGACCAAAGCCACCTTCCCCAAGCATACTTGCTGAAGAGAAGTTGTTCATAAGAACAGCTATATCAGCCAAGTCAAATAATTCCAATTCAAAGCCTTTCCCTTGCTTCACTTCATCTCCACGTACAGCTGCATCTGGAGAGTGTTTTGGATCGTCGACGCTGTTCTTCAGTTCAAGCAGTTGTGGCCCCGAGGGGAACATTTCTTGTTTCCTACGTTTGTAGTTGGAGCAGTGAATTAATAGTAAAAACAAGGGCAGTTCTGGTGTGCAAAGCTCCCACCTATACAGGGTCTAGAGATGGGGCGGACTACAAGGGCCTATAGTACGCAGCCTTACCTTGCAATTTTCCAAGAGGCTGTTTCCACGCCTTGAACCTGTGACCTCAATGTCACATGACAACAACTTTTACCATTACATCAAGACTCCCCGTCAGTGAATTAATAGTCCAATATAAATTAAAAGTTCTCACTCTGTAGTGTGATCAAACGGAGCTGTTATTTGGTGGATGTGCGAATATAACCCTCCTAGGGCCAACTCCTTTAAACATCATGCTAATGACGTGTAATACAAAAAGATGGGTATCTATCTGATAGTTCTAGCCCTCTGATTTGTGGCCTTCAAGCGGATGGTTATAAAGAAAAGAGCAACCGTCTGCATTCATCAACCAAACCCCCACAAATCAAATTCTTATAATCACCAAATGATGGAGGATTGTTGTCGACAAGGCATGAGATGAATGGTTCGGATCACTGAAGAGGTGGGGTCAAGTTGCACTAACTCCTAATATTTTACGTGAAAATGTGCATCCATAATATAGCAGCTCCAGTGAATGACTATGGATGCTCTCTTTGCTTTGCTAGCCACACCCATAAAAGGTATGTTGCTAAAATAACATATGGTATGAGGACTTTCATGAGCACACCTCTTTTGTTTCCTGCTTCTAAGAATGGATAATGCAAATCAGTAACATTCATTTCATTCGCAACCCAAGTTGACGTGCAGTAACTTTTATATAACTCAAGCAAGGACGTGAAATAGTACCGAAGCATCCTTTGTCTAATTAGTAATTTGTTGAAAGCTACCGCAGGGCACAGCCTCATGGTAAGTTGCTGTGGCACCCCACTTTTTACATGAACGACCCCACCTTCGGTTGATCCGGCCTGTTCATCCAACCACTCGGACATAAGATATCTTGTAGCCAAAAATTGTGAGAACAGATGATTCTACCATTTCTAGGCCTATGGTTTGGTGTGGAAAAAAAGAAAACAGATCCACTTGGAGGCCGGATCATTCTTAAACAAACATCTCCCCCAAGCTTCTAAGGAAATGATCTTGCATGTCATGATCACCCCTAGAATTCATCACCTTGATATCAACTCTTATAATAGCAAATCATCAATGGCGAGTGTCTATGTCAACATCCAGAGCCAATGCCTCCCATTATATATGGAATGATATGAATTAGCTAAACGTCCCTACTATCTTAGCCTGTCCAGCCAAAATAACGAGGTACCAGATTGACCTTCTTTGTAGGTGGCTAGTGGATTAGAACCGAGACAGGGCGCTTAACAAATTGAAGGCAGCAGGGTGACCCTAAGGTGACACGGTAATCAGCTAATGCAACCTAATCTAACAAACATACATATTCGCCGACAGGAGCAGTTCAGCTAGCTCAAGGCCCACAAGTCCATAAGAATCACACTCATGAAGGGGTTGCTACCAACTTGCTGTTGGTCCCAGACGTTCCAGATCATAGACATGCAAAAAGGAGAAGCAACAAACACAGAAAAAATTACTCTTTTACAGTTTAATAGAATAGTCAATAAACTAAATTAGAGTCATTAGATAACATAGATTTTATCTCCATTAACCAACATAATTTTTTCAAGAACTTTTTCCTCTAAACACCAATCTCAAAACTTCAACCTAGAGATCAAATCATAAAGGAATAAGCAGTAACTTACAAGCAAACCGTGAAAATCGTGTACCATTGATAAATCAGTTTATCACTCGATTTTTAGTTCTTATAACCTTGGACTTCTTTACTTCCTTGAAGATAACGTGTGCGATTTTCGTTGGCAATAACTTTACTTTCTTTTGGCAATGATCTATTCAACATTTCTTGTTAGTGAAGTTAGACATTGGCTCACATACTTGGTCAGGAAATCGATGGATATGGGAAGAACTTTCTGCATGAGAAATTGCATATCAGATATTGAGAGCTTGGTGTCACGGGGTGGTCGTAGTTTCACTTATTTTAAACCTGTGTAAGCACTTATGCGCAACTTCTTTTGCTAAGCACAAGTCAGCCTTCCTCACCCACTGTTACTTGCTAGGGCTATACTTACCCACTAAAGCAGTGAGAGGAATCCAACAAGAGACTAGCTCAAAGATAACCTATTATTTCTCAATTGAGTAATCTACAATGAGTTTGTCTGAGTTACAAGTGAGGAGCTAACCCCTATTTATACATGCTTACTCTCATCCACCTCCTCAATGGATGGCTAGGATTATTCCAAATGTCAATATATCAATGGTCCGGTTCAAATTCTGGAACCCTCCTACTCTTTCTAGACTACTCTATCATTCTCCTAGAATATTCTAGACTATTACAGAAGATCAAAGATATTTACAAGGATTTCTTTGGAAACTAAACCTTTTGGAATCAAGTCTCGCTCCATAGATCAAGAACAAGGGCCCAAGTTCCTCAGGCCACATCTACAAGCTGTATAGGCCTTCCGTGAAGCATGTAGGCCTTTGCGGTAGGCCTTGCAATGCAAGTCCAAACATTCTCCCCCACCTGATAATGTCGACACATCTCCACTAGTGTTGCAAGCTTTGCCATCGGGCATGTCCCATGCTGCATTATGATTTTTATGAGAAGCCCTGCTACGTCCCTCCCCTTGCACATTGACATCCAGCCACTCTTGTGCTCCACGAAGACTTTCTTTGTCTCCTTCATGTTGTGTGCACTCTTATACAATTATATAACTTTGCATCGTTATGAGTTGTAGCACCTCATGTGCTTGAGCTACTGCCCTTCTTTGTTGTGCTTTCTACACATTAGTGTGGTAGCTATCAGCTGTAGTACTCCTTGCACATCTTTGCTTGGTCTTATTCCTCTTGGAGTTTCCCTGTGATGGCACACCCTTGTCAACTACTAGTTTCTCCTTAGGCCCTTCAGACTATAGCACCATGAGGACACTTAGGCGATGTAAGTCTGACTGTGCCGACTCCACACTCGATGTGGATCATTGTACTATTTGCAAGGCAAATATCATTTTCCCTTGCCTCTTACTATCCTTCAACACCGGAACTACGCAAGGGTTTTTCTCATCAAAGAAGCTCAATATACTAAGGTATGACCCTAGATGAAGTGAGGAAATTCATTCTAAGAATAACCTCATAATCATCCAAAGGCACTACAGTTAATGTGATGGTGCCTTACCACTCTCCAACCTTGATAAGTAGCTCCTTGAGTACTCCAAGCACTGACCTAGCCTCAGAGTTTACCGCTTTTATCTTGCTCTCATCCTTTATTTTCTTGATGCTGAATCTCTTAACCTCCCCCTCTAAGATGAAGTTGTGAGCGACTCCAGTGTCCACCATGTCCTATGTGCCTTTGCCATTGAGGCACACGTCCACATACATCAAACTCTTCCCTGCAACAATCTTGGTCCCAGATGCCTGCCCCCATCATGGCATTGAGGAGTCTAAGTGCCCCCATCATAGGCTTCTCCTCTTCATCCCCATCCCTTACCTTGTGGTTCTCCCTTTCAAACACCAAGGCATTGAGGGGCTTCTTCTTTGAATAGTTTATTGTCTGGTGGTCCCCATCACATATGAAACACCCAAAGTAGTGAGGGATGAACTTACCTTTGCTCTTGGAGTCATGTTGGCCCTCCTTACCTTCTTCCTTATGACCTTTAGGTTTGTCCTCCTAGTCGTTGCCTCTATTAACTTTGCTCTTCTTTTTCTCACTAGTGCCTTCAACCCTATTATCAGACTCTACTAATTTCTCTACAGTTGAGAGTGCAATGGCCAAGTCTTGCACTCCCCTCCTTTGCAACTCTTGTTCTGCTCAAGGTTGCAATCCATCCATGAAGAAGAATAACTTGTCCTTCTGTAATGATTCGGGTTTTCCCATGCATTTTTAAATGCAATATCTAATTCCTAAGGCAGGTCGCATCCCCATTTGAAAATATTTTTTAGAAAAACAACGCAATGCAGCTGAAAAATCTTTTGTTTTAAACTCATTTTGAAAACCTCGAGTGTCATTTGCTTTCATAACAGACAAAATAGTTTTAAAAATTACTGTAATCATAAAAGTCTTCCCAGGTCTATCTTGTCACAGCTCACAGCCCAACTGTAAATAAATACAAATACATGTCCAAAAAGGTAGAGTGTTTACTTACATTCATGCTTGTCTTCTCTTCATTCACTTGATCGTAGCACTAATATGTTTCTGATGCTTCTTCTAATTCTGTGTGGAGCTAATGTGGAAAAATAATATATTAGAGTGAGTATTTCTCATACTCAGTAGGTGATCTGATACTACTATTTTAAAAACACGGTAGGTATAACGCAAAAAGCTTTTCATGTAAAACATAGTGATCTCTCTTTGTGTAAATATGCATATTTATGCATAAAACATAAGCTCATTGATGCAATTTCAATCATGGAATCTTTCACCAAAATCTAGTATTCAACGATATAAATATGATCAAAATCATAAAATAGAAATCTATAGACTCATGAAGACCTCGGTAACCACATCAAACTGGCGAGTCAAATATAATAATCATAAAACTCTTAAAATAGTCATCTTTCAAAGCAGATGCAATATCATTCTCATGAATCTCCCGGTGAATACATCATGCCAACTGGCCACAAGTACTCGTATACGACCATCTCAATGCTATATGTATATCGATAACATTGAAATCATAGGGTCACTATGCTCACGATTAGCACACAGCTGAATTGTGTGGCTTTGATATTTAGAGACCTACCCACCATAGCCTCCATGGGACTATGGTTGTCCTCGAAAGGGTACTGTGACACCTCCAGTGGTCGTCTCTATTTACCATAGTAGTCAAGGAAAGGACAATACCTTTTTGGCAGCGATACCATCCACCCTTTTGGTGGTAGAGGCCAGGAGGCCAACCCCGTAGATAACAACCTCTCAGCATAGTGCCCACCGTGAACTGCCTCATTTGGCGATTTGCCCACTAAAAAGCATATATAGATAATCCAAATCTCATACATCGTAAATCATGCAGAAAACACATGCAAGTGTTAAGTGTTTAATTTTGGTCAAAATTCCCCTAATTTAGTGTTCAATTAGATCATCTAACCGTTCAATTTTACAAAACTTAGCTTGATTTTGAATTTAAGTCCAATGGACCATCCAAATCTTAAAATTTCAAAATCAACGGTCAGATGATCATTAGAGCTCATTAGATGACTAATGTATGGTTCAAATGAGTCTAATTTAGTCTATTCTTTTGCAGATCAACCAAAGGACGCATGGACGGCTGTAATTAAAAGATAACGGTGCAGATCATCTTAAAGGGCAATGGATGGACTAGATCACCCATGGAGATGGATGAAATAGAAATCATGGACAAAATGGAAAGAACATGTAAAGGGCAACTCCTTCCCCCACTTCTTTCTTTCCTTTTCCTTTTTCCTTCTTTCTTTCCTTTTTCTTTTCCTCTTCCTTTTTCCTTTTTCCCTTCCTTTTTTTTCTTTTTTCTTTTTCTTTTTCTTTTCCTTCTCCTTTTTCCTTCTTTCCTTTTTCTTTTTCCCTTCCTCATTCTCACGTACCCACTTTCCTTATTACCTTCACCATCAACGTACCCAATTTTCCCACCATTCTCTCCTCATCTCTCTCCATTCTACCCCCACTTCCCATTCAACCTCTTCTTCCCTACACCCAACCGTACCCAACTCTCACCATCCTATTCTCTCCCTCTTCCTCTACTCTCTTTCCCAGCCTTTCCCAAGTCTCTTCTCTCATCGTCCCTCTCTCTTTTCCTTACTATCTCCTCAACCAAGATAACCGTACACAGCCCATTCTCCTCTCTTCTCCTCCCTCTTTCTCAACCGCATTCTCACCGTCTCCATTCTCTTCTTCTCACCTTCTACTCCCTCTCCCTTCTCAACCTATTTTTCAACTCTCTTTCTCTCTTCTCATCTTCCTCTTTACACCCTTCTCTCCTAACGTCTCTATCTTCTCCTCTCCAGCTTTCTTCTAACCCGCCTTGGGTGAATCATAGAAGCCAGGAACAACCATACCACCTCTCTTTCCCAAATACTCTATCCACCAACTTACCTGCTCCACTTTCTCACCACAACCCAGACTGCCCAGTTTCCTTTTTGCTCCAGACAAACCAGACAAAGTCCAAAAACAAGGCATCGTCTTCACTGGCCCAGGCCTTCCTCTTCAACAAGCCCAGGCTAGATTGCACTCCATCCACCGTCATCGGCCGACTAGGTCCAACCCAGATAGATCGAGTACCACTCCACCAGATCCCTCTACTCAGCATCGGCTCCACAGCACGACGCACCCTTCTTTGGCACCTTTTGTTGCTCGGTACAGTCTCCAGCGTCCCAGGCGTCTTCCACCGGTCCAAGATCGGAAACCCAGCTCCGGGTTTACTTCCCCTCTCCTCCTTTCCTCTCTTCTCTTCTCCTCTCCCTTCCCCTTCCCCTCCTCCGGTTTCCCTTCTTCATCGAGTTCTCCATCTGGTTTTTCTTAAAAACCAGAATTTTCGCTTAATTTCGGTTTTGCCCTCCTCCTTTTAAGATCAATTACAATTTTGTCCTTTTTCAGAAATTACATCCTTGTCCCGTTTTATTCCAGTTTTGTTTTATCTGCGTTTTTCTTATCCAGGAACTGTCCAATCTGAGACAGATCAATCAAGGCCTAACCCCTCAACGGTTTAGCCATAATCAAAACAAAATCGTCTATTTCTCCTTTGTTTCTTAACGGAATTCAAATTAATTTTACAGGTTCATTCTTAGGACATCCCTAGACATAACCAATGCTTTTGATCTTAGATCTGAAATCCAAAAATCAATCTGAGCCGTCCAAATCTTGAAATCACAATTTAGCCCAGATCTTGACCATTTTGAAGAATCTGTCAAGTCTGATCGGTGGATCACTAATCAAGAACGGGTTGAAGATATCTGTAAAAGAGGATCAGCTTTTAGAAGACCAGAAGTGAAGATTTTGAAAAAAATTGATCTAGGGAAGTAGTTTTTTCTCATTATTTGAATTTGTTTGTTTTCCTTAAGAACTATAAATTCTATATTTTTGAAAATTTTATTAGATCTGAAAATTTATTCTCTTTTTAATAATTCCAGTAATTTTGAGTGATTTAATTTTAATTTTAAATAATTAGATTTTATTGAAAACTCCATTTTAAATCAAGTCCTCGTGGGATCGACCTGTACTTGCATAAGCTACCCTACAATAGCCCGTGCACTTACGGTAAAACAATCAACAAGTTTTTGGTGCCGTTGCCGGACACTTGGAAAGGAGTTTTCATAAAATTTATTTAAAAATCCAAAAAATCAAAAAAATTTCAAAAAAAAATCAGAAGAAATCAAAAAAATAAAAAAAATTTAGGAATATCCATTTTCAGCATTTTAAGAAAATTTTAGGTGTTTTTTCAATTATTTTTAGGGCATAATCACCTTGTTTCCTGAATTTGGTACTAATTTCTAATTTTATTTTTCAGGAAATTGGAAAGTGGAGGAATTTGGCAAGTGGATCTTCACCAAAATGAAAACTTTCCTGCTTTCTTAGAATAGGACTTTCTTTTTTCTTTTGAGTGAATCTTGTAGTGAGGACCCTTTGTAAATTGCAATTTCCATTTAAAATTTTAAAGGGTTGTATAATACAAGGCAAGTGTGGGATAAGGTGGCCCACACTTGATCTTCATCAGAAACCCCACTGTGAGTTTCCTCACTCATTTATTTCCTAGATTAGGATTTGCATTTAGAATAATTTGCATTGTTTGGTAATGTAACTCATATAGAAGCATTTTTTATAATTGTTGCATTTTAGGATTTTGTATTAGTTTACTACTTTTAATTGCATTCTTAGGGCATGTTTAATGTTTTAAGGTGATTTATATGCTGATCGAATTGCCATGGTGTGTGAAAATTAATTAGTAAGGGCACCCTACCCCCATAAGATCAAGGGTGGATTTCATCACCACCTCTTGGCCCACTTAGGATAATCACCTCAAGCACGCAAACCTTCCTTTCACGTTAATTTAAAATCAATCAGAAGAGACCTATAGGGCCATCACATGCTCGTAGGACCCTCTTAATAGGACGCGATTTACTGTCAATCCAGTGGCTTTTGATCATTGTGGTTATTGGGGGTTACTTAATAGAGCCTCGCTCTTCCCCCACCTCCTATTGACGTTTGTTGAGGTCTAAACGCCTCCTTACACGAGGGTTGTATTAACCACCTTAGTTAGAACCTAATTGGTAAGCAGTAATCAACTCCTAAAGAGAGGAGGAGCGCTAGTCTAGGCTAATAAAAGCATCGTCCCCACAGAAAATCAAGAAAATCAAATATATTGATGCTTATTAGCCTTAGGATTATTTGAGTGTGCCCTTTTGTTTGCTCATCATTCTAGAAGTTAGGTTGCATCATTTAGGTTAGTTTTCTCAAAGAAAAAAAACAAAAAACAAAAAAAAACAAAAAGAAGCTTCCCTTGTATGCATTTTTGGAGACGCGACAAAACCGGAAGGTTAGTCAAGTACGACCAAAAAGACATACAACAAGATTAGGCCACATCTATGACTGATCAACGATCCAGGGGTCATTCACCCCATGGAAGTCAAGGGGCTCCACTCATCATGAATGAGGACCCACCACCCTTGATGGATGATGAATATCAACCTCCACCAAGGAGGAATAATCATCAACCAAATAGAGATTGGAGAAGACACAATAGGGAATGGGAGCAACAGAGTGAACCCCTGGATGATAATATTGAGGGTCATCAAAACTTTCGTGGTAGAACTTTAAAAGACTACCTTCAGCCTACATGCACCAGAACAGCATCCTGTATAATTCTTCCTCAAAATGCTGGTGCATTAGAATTAAAAACGGGAGTAATCCAATTACTTCCCAAATTCCATGGTATAGATAGTGAGAGTCCTTATTTGCACCTTAAAGAATTTGATGAGGTATGTAGTACCCAACAAACACAAAATATAGGTCTAGATACTGTCAGGCTTAAACTTTTTCCTTTCTCTTTAAAGCAAAAAGCAAAAATGTGGTTTAATGCACTGCCATCAGGTTCCATAAGAACTTGGAATGAAATGACTAGGGAATTCTTAAAGAAGTTTTTCCCTACCCATAAAAAAAATACGCTTCACCGCAAGATAATGAACTTTACCCAAAAGGATAAAGAATCATTCTATCAATGTTGGGAAAGGTTCAAAGAACTACAACTCACTTGCCCACATCATGGCTATGAACCATGGCGCATCATCAGCTTCTTTTATGAAGGACTAAATTCTGACATGCGCCAGTTTGTAGAGATGATGTGTAATGGTAATTTTCTCAACAAACAACCAGATGAGGCGGAAGAGTATTTGGAATGGCTAGCTGAAAGTGCACAAACTTGGGCTGACTCAGAAATAATAGAACATACAGATAGACCTAAGCCCAATAACACCCATGCTAGGGGAGGCATGTATGCTATGTCTGAAAAAGATGATATCAATGCCAAAGTAGCATCCCTAGCAAGAAAAGTAAAAGCCATAGAAATGGGAAAGAAAAACTCAAATAAGTAAGAACAAGTGTGTAGCATTTGTGAAAGTACGTCACATCTTACTCAGGAATGTCCTACAATCCCTGCTTTTCAAGATGTACTTCATGACCAAGCTAATGCACTTAATACATATAAAAGACCTTTCTCCCCATATTCAGACACTTATAATCCCAACTGGAGAAACCATCCAAATTTTAGTTGGAAAAATGGACCTACTGCTAATGTCCACAACCAAGACAATATCAACCTCATCAACAAAACCAAGGACTTCTTACCTTACCCTATCAAACTCATCAACCTCCTTCTGGACCTTACTTGCCCCCACCTAAAAGGCATGCTGAGGATAATCAAAACGTTCAAAACCAGAAAAGGAAAATTTCTCAATTAGAAAGTCAAATAAAACAAACCAACCAGTCCATGAATGAATTAAAAAATATGATGAGTCAAATGATGCAAAGTATGGAAAAAGGAAAGTTCCCAGCTCAACCACAAGCAAACCCTAAGGGAGTGTATGCGGTTAGCATTAATGTATTTGATGAAACATCTAGCTCTACCATGGAACAAACTAAAGCTGTTACTATTCTTAGGAGTGGTAAAAGAATTGAGAAAGATGAGCTTCAAAAGACTGAAAAGGTAGAAAAATCCACGAAAGTTAAAGAAAACTCTAAACAAAAGGACCCTGTTTCACCTGTTGATCCATGTCCTATACCTGCTCCATTTCCTCAAAGGTTGTGTCAAGCCCCAAAGTCTGCTTCTAATGATGAGATTTTAGAGATTTTCAAACAAGTCAAGATCAACATACCGATCTTAGATGCTATAAAACAAATCCCATCATATGCCAAATTCTTAAAAGACTTATGCGCCATAAAGAGAAAATTGAATGTCCAGAAGAAGGCATTTTTGATCGAATGTGTTAGTTCTATTCTTCAACACCATACACCACCAAAGTACAAAGATCCTGGTTGCCCCACTCTTACTTGTATTATTGGCAGCTACAAGATTAACCAAGCTCTTCTTGATTTAGGATCTAGTGTAAATCTATTACCATACTCGGTATACGAACAGTTAGGTCTGGGTGAACTAAAACCTACATCTACTACGCTCCGCCTAGTGACCGTTCTGTAAAAATACCGAGAGGGGTAATAGAGGATGTGTTAGTCCAGGTAGAACAATTTTGTTTCCCTGTCGATTTTCTAGTTCTAGATACACAACTGGTGGTGAATGAGAAGAATGAAATACCAATCATCTTGGGACGACCATTTTTGGCTACGTCCAATGCCTTAATCAACTGTAGAAATGGTGTCATGAAACTGTCCTTTGGCAATATGACATTAGAGCTAAACATCTTTAACATTTGTACACAACCTGGTGAAACTACTGATGATTTGCATAGTGTTAATATGATCAATTCAGTTGTGCAAGATCAGTTTCAGTCAGCTTCCTTGTCGGACCCATTAGAGGCTTGTTTGGCCCATTTTAATGAGTTTAATGAGGATGCATTAATAGAGGAAGTTAATGCCCTCCTGGATTCTATTCCTATCATGGAAACAGAAAAATGAAAACCTCCTTTCGAGGACCTTCCACTGAGGGAGTCCACTCCCCTTCCATCATTCATAGAACCTCCTAAGCCTGAATTGAAATCTCTACTATCAGATTTAAAATATGCCTTTTTAAGAGACAAAGAGACTTTTCCTGTAATAATTTCCTCCCAATTAGAAACATCTCAGAAGGAAAAGTTAATAGACACTTTAAAAGAACACAAAGGTGCTATAAGATGGACCATAGCTGATATAAAGGGCATTAACCCTTTAATCTGCACCCATATGATCTATCTAGAGGATGAAGCTAAACCATGTCGTCAAATGCAAAGAAGGTTAAATCCTAATATGAAAGATGTGGTTAGAGCAGAAGTCCTAAAGTTGCTTGATGTGGGAATCATCTATCTCATAAGTGATAGCAAATGGGTAAGTCCTACTCAAGTGGTTCCAAAGAAGTCTGGAGTGACAGTAATAACTAACGCCAACAATGAATTGATCCCTACCAGGGTTACTACTGGTTGGCGTATGTGTATCGACTATCGAAAGTTGAATGCTGTTACAAGGAAAGACCATTTTCCTTTGCCCTTCGTTGATCAAATGTTAGAAAGGGTTGCAAGACATCAGTACTATTGTTTCTTAGATGGTTATTCAGGGTATAACCAAATAAAAATTGCACCCGAGGATCAGGAAAAGACCACATTTACATGTCCTTTTGGCACTTTTGCTTACAAAAGAATGCCATTTGGATTATGTAATCTCCCTCCACATTTCAACGTTGCATGTTAAGCATTTTCAGTGATATGGTGGAGAGAATTTTAGAGGTTTTCATGGACGACTTTTCTGTTTTCAGTAATTCATTTGAAACATGTCTTGAAAATCTAAGAAAAGTCTTAACTCATTGTAAAGAGAAGAACCTAGTGCTTAATTGGGAAAAATGTCATTTCATGGTTCCTAAGGGAATTGTCTTAGGTCACATTGTGTCATCTAAAGGTATAGAGGTAGATAGAGCTAAAGTTGATTTAATTTCCAATCTACCCATTCCAACATCTATTAGGGACATTCACTCTTTCCTAGGTTATGCAGGATTCTATAGGAGGTTCATTAAAGATTTTAGTACAATATCTAGACCATTATGTTACCTCCTCACAAAGTGTAATATCCTTAATTTTTAGGATAAAATAGGAAATTATTAAATAAATAAAAATAAAAATTTATGGATGAATTTTTTTTTGAAAACATAATAATTTAAAAGTGCTCGTCGATACGAGTCCAACGCCACCAAGAACGCGAAAAACGGAGCTCAAACGAGGGAGTTATAAGCCGTCAAAGTTGTAAGGGCAAATTGGTCATTTGATAGAGACGTGTTAGACAGGGGTCCAAATTGATAATGGCACCCCCATCTTCCACACGTCTCTACCAGTGCCGGAAAAATCGCCAGAGAGATGTGGGAAGAGACGTGTGGGGAAGAGTTTCTCTTCCCCAAGACTCTAAAACCCTATATCTATGCTCCTCTAGGAGCCAAAATGCTCCACTTTGAGCGTTTTCTCTGAGTTTTCATGCAAAACCCTAGCCTTGCAAAACTTGGATTTTCCGGCGAGTGGAACCCCGGCAACACGAGCAACACCAGTCAGGCGCAAGGTAAGCCTCAAATCCATGTTTTTCTGTATTTATTAATTAGAAAATTAATTAGGAAAGTATTTAAAAAATTAGGAAAAAAATCAGATTTTTAGGAACCTGTGTGCACGCTACTGTTGGAGAGTGATTTCATGGATCAAACCTCATCCGTTTGAAAATCGCACCGTCCAACTAGTGCACAAGAGACCCAAGAGCATACCCTTTAAATTTGGGAGTGATCCAACGGTGGATTTCTCCAGAAAACGCAAAAACCAGTACCTAGGGATGATTTTAGGAACTTGGAAAAAATCATTTAAAAACCAGGGTTTTTAGAAAAATTAGTGAAAAAGGATGGCATAAATGGATTCTAGAGAGAATTCTAAAGAAAATGGTGCAAAAATTGCGCAAAACGGAGCTCTGTAGCTGATGCCAGGACGCACTCGGAGACGCACCCAGGATGACGTCACACGACGTCGTCGTCACACGCATGCGCGGTGCCGCGCGCGTGCGGGAATGTGCTGGTTGGCGGTCGCGGTGGGGCCGGGACGCGGCGCGTGCTGGCGACCATGACGCACGGCGCGCGTCCCGTGCGTGCATCACCGTCTTCACGCGTCTTCGTGCGCCGGTATACGCCGGTGTAAACCGGCGGAAAAGGGGCGCCGCCGGTATAAACCACCTTATGGTGGTCCAGCAGGCCCCATTTAAGGGTAGTTTTCACAAAAACTTGAGTTTTGGAAGCTAGAGAGGTCCAAATCACGATTCGAAAGAGGCGTTGTGACCGTATTGACGACGCGAACCTAGTTTTAACTTGAAAACTTAGAAATGACCACTTTTTCTTTAGAAAAATATTAAAATAGTGATGTGACATGTACAGGTGCACGTGAATATACCAGTTAAAGGGAGTTATTAGCAAGCTAGTGGTCTCACACTGAGGTAGGTGACGACAACTAATGTTTTGCCTTGCTTTTTAAACCATGTTTAAACATAGCATCATGTGTGATTGTGTTTTAAAACGCAATTATTATTTACCGTGGATTTCATGCGACATTGCGTACAGGATGGTTATTCCAAATTGAAATCTTTTACTGAATAAACTTATTTAAAATGCTTTTACAAGCATGATGTTAATTAGTTATGCTTAATTAGAGACTTATTTCTTATTATATATATATAAAATGCATGGATTTACATGGAAATGAGAATAGAGGCTTATTAGCTGGTCCTTTTATAGGCTAACCCTAGGATGAGAGGCATGTCTTGGGGATTGCAAGTTATAAGTGCTCTTGAGTTTTAGCATATATATATGATTTTCGTGTTTTATATTTGATGACGGGTGCTCTCGCCCGGTGGGCGTCATGCTAGGAGGGATAGGGCCGGCCACCCACCCTCCGAGATTATGATTTGATGAGTTTGTGATATGATAGACACCTGCCCATAGATGGCATTCGGTAGGGGTTTGGTAACATGGACAGTCCACACTACCGATCTGAGCCTTTCCATGGGGACAGACGCTAAGTCTCCCGTTATGGTGTCGACGGGGAGCGGCGGTGGTTGATACCCATGGAGGGTTACCACTGCAGCATGATGACCCATATTCTTATTATGTGTGCATGTATGATGAGCATGGTTATGGATGATATGCCTGGGTGTGACGACACTCAGAGGTTGACTACATGTACCCCTGATCAGGGATGTTAGTGCGATGTGGTGGGACCCATTACCTTAGGGTGCCCTTATTCTTGTTGTATGCTCCATGTTATTGATTCATGTCATGTTTTAACTCAGTGAATTTCATGTTTTAGCATATGGAATAAATTGACATTTATTTGAACAGGGCATCATGATATCACTATTTTCATAAATGTTAGACTTTCATCAATGCTGTTCATTATTTCTTTCATTTATTACATTAATTGTCTATGTACTTACACAAGCGATAGCTTGCTGAGGCATTGTTTTGTTTTGCAATGCCTTAGATCTCGAGTGCGATAACAGGAAAGGCAAGGTTGTTGAGAAGCCTTGAGAGCTGCTAAAGACCATTTTTCTATAGTATTAGACAGTGATGTGAGTCATTAAACAGGATTATCATTTGGATTTTATTATGGACTGCATACTTTATATTTGGATGTGATTTAGATGTTTGGACATATGTTGGACATTTATATGGGATGTTATGATGGATAGACCCTGGGCCATATTATTATTGTCTTTTGGACGTTTATTTGATTTAAAATAAAGGCGCCTATTTATTTGACGTTGATTTATACCCGGATTATTTATTTATGTTTAAATTACATGTACGCCATTTTGAGAAAGGATAACTAACACCCGGAGTTTTTAAGATAGGTTTAGTAAAATGTTAAATAAATCTTTTCTCATGGGATCCCAAATGCTCTTAATTAAAATGCCATTATTATATATATAAAAAATTGTCTTAAAAATCTGGGGTGTTACAAAGTTGGTATCAGAGCCCAGTCTAGTCCATCATAATCCTTGTAAATGTTCATTTATATGTGAGTAACAGTCCATAATAGTTGTAGAGAGAGGAACTATGAGAGAGGAACTCACACTTAGTGACATTTAAAACTTTTGACAGATGGCTCCTCGGAGAAAGACAAGGTCTACCCCTGCTACACCCGTGGTTCCACCTGCTGAGCCCTCAACTCAAGGGGACCGAGATGCCGAGTTATTGAATCGATTAATGTCAGGACTTGTACCACTTATCCAGCAGCAGGTTAGGACAGTTGTTGAAGCTGCAAACCCTAGACCTATTCCACCACCTCAAGTGGCACCCATGGTTTCTTCAGTCCAGTCCTCACAACCAGTACAGGAACCATCCTTACCTAGGGCCATGGAGGGAGATGTTGCGAGTGACTTTAAGAAGATTGACAAATTACTAGAGAGGTTTCAAAAGATGGTGAAACCTTTTTATGGCGATGGTAACACGGAGGAGGCTGAGCGATGGTTATTCGAGGCGGAGAGGACATTCGACGCTATGAAGATCTCAGCAGAGGATCAAGTTAGAGTAGCCTCCTACCTACTGAAAGGTGAGGCTGGCTTCTAGTGGCAGACTTTGACACTCACCTGACCAGATCCGACCGAGACGATGACATGGGCAGCCTTTAAACAGGCTTTCGACACTCAGTATTTTCCACCTCATGCATTGCAGTCCATGAAGAAGGAGTTTACCACCCTGGAGCAGAGAGATATGATGGTTCAGCAGTACCTAAACCGATTTACACGACTGAGGAGATTTGCACCTCACGCACTGGCCTCAGACACGGAGGCAACTGACAGATTTGTGGATGGGTTGACTCCTTGGCTGAGAGATCGAGTGATTTCTTCGTGACCCACTTCTGTGCGAGATGCTGCTGATATGACGTCCATGCATGAGAAGAACTCTCTCAGGACTAGAGGGAGTGCGTTCCAGCCCTTTAAGGGCAAGCTGCCATTTGGTGCTATGCAGACACATGGGGCATCAGGTCATCCACCACAGGCCAAATTTAAGAGAGACACTGAGAGGAAGAGATGTGATAGGTGCAAGGGTTGGCACCCTGGGCGAGGGTGCAATAGATTCGACCGACCACAGCAGCAGAGGCAGCCCCAACCACAGAGACAGTCCTATACACCTTACCAGAGACAGCCATACAGGTGTTTCAACTGTGGAGACGTTGGCCATTTCATTAAGGACTGCCCTAAGGGGCAGAGGTAGACCGAGATGGGAACAGAGGCAGCTAACGCGCCTTGTAGCCAGGGACGAGTATTTGCCATCTCATCAGGACAGGCACAGGCATCACACCAGGTCGTAGAAGGTGCTCTTCTAGTCTCGGATAGACGTGCCAAAGTTCTTTTTGACACAAGGTCTACACATTCTTTTATATCACGTATTTTTGCATCTTGCCTTGATGTATGTGTACACAAACTAGCATTTGGATTAGATATCATGACACCTGTGGGAGAGACAGTAGAAACTACAGAATATCTTAGAGATATACCTGTAGAGATATCAGGCGTGAGTATGGACACAGACTTCATCTTACTAGACATGGTAGACTATGATGTTATTCTTGGGATGGATTGGTTAGCCAACATTGGGCTATGGTAGACTGCCAAAAGAAGCGAGTCATTTTTCTTGTACCTGGGCAAACAGAAATAATGTTCCAGGGTAGGAAAGATCAGGCAAGTACATGCATCATTTCTGCTATGAAGGCGGCACGATTTTATGCACAAGGGTGTAACGCATTCCTCGCATATGTGATTGTTGAGGAAAAAGAGCAGCCACAGCTTGACGAGATTGATGTTGTCCGTGATTTTGCTGATGTATTTCCTGAGGAATTACCAGGATTGCCGCCAAGTAGGGAGATTGACTTCACCATTGACTTGGTGCCGGGTACATCGCCTATCTCTAAGGCACCATACAGGATGGCTCCAGCAGAGTTGAGAGAACTTCAGGTACAATTGCAAGAGTTACTGGACAAGGGCTTCATCAGGCCGAGTGGATCACCATGGGGAGCACCAGTCCTTTTCGTGAAGAAAAAGGATGGATCACTGAGACTATGCATTGATTATCGGTTGTTGAATGGTGTTACTATAAAGAACCGATACCCTTTGCCACGCATAGATGATTTATTTGATCAGCTCCAATCGGCACAAGTGTTCTCCAAGATAGATCTGAGGTCAGGGTATCATCAGCTGAGGGTTAGAGAAGAGGATATCTCGAAGACTGCCTTTAGGAGTCGTTATGGTCATTATGAGTTCCTAGTGATGCCGTTTGGATTGACGAACGCACCTGCAGTGTTCATGGATCTAATGAACCGGGTCTTTTGAGCTTATTTGGATAAGTTCGTGATTGTATTCGTAGATGACATCTTGATTTATTCGCCTAGTCATGATACACATAGGGAGCATCTCCACACGATATTGGACACACTTCGTCGACATCAGTTGTATGCTAAGTTCAGTAAGTGTGATTTTTGGCTAGACCAGGTGCATTTCTTAGGCCATGTCATATCTAAAGATGGAGTGGCCGTGGATTCAACAAAGGTAGAGGCAGTACTACACTGGGAGAGGCCCAAGACAGTGACTGAGATACGCAATTTTCTCGGTTTGGCAGGGTATTATCGTCGTTTCATAGAGGGATTCTCTAAGATCGCATTACCATTGACCACCCTGACTAGGAAAGACACTCAATTTCTATGGACCGAGGCTTGCGAGGAGAGCTTCTAAGAGCTCAAGAGGAGACTTACTACTGCTCCGGTATTGACCTTACCATCTGGTGCAGGCGGTTATGTAGTTTATTGTGACGCCTCCGGCAAGGGATTAGGAGCAGTGTTGATGTAACATGGGAAGGTAATTGCCTATGCGTCTAGACAGCTGAAGACACATGAGGTAAATTACCCAACACATGACCTGGAATTAGCAGCCGTGGTATTTGCGTTGAAGTCCTGGAGACATTATCTTTATGGTGAGGGATTTGAGGTATTCACTGATCATAAGAGCCTCAAGTACTTCTTTACTCAGAGTGAATTGAATATGAGGCAGCACAGATGGATGGAGTATCTCAAGGACTTCGACTTCACCATACAGTACCATCCTGGGAAGGCTAACGTCGTTGCAGATGCCCTGAGTAGGAAGGCGGGTGTGATGATTGCCAATTTGACGACTCGGTCTAAGTTCTTTGACAGGATCTTAGAGGCACAGGGCAAAGACAAGGAAACACAGGATTTGACAGATAAGACAGATTTTTCGAGGGGACCAGATGGAGGGGTTAGATTTAAGGGAAGGTTGGTAGTACCAGCAGATGACGAATTGAAGCGCGAGTTACTTCAAGAAGCACACCAATCCCCTTATACAATTCATCCTGGGGGTACGAAGATGTATCAGGATCTCAAGAGGCATTTCTGGTGGAATGGTATGAAAAAGGATGTTGGAGAGTGCGTTGCACGATGTTTGACCTGTCAGCAGGTCAAGGCTGAGCATCAGCGTCCATCAGGACTACTTCAGACATTGGACCTTCCTGAGTGGAAGTGGGACCATATTACCATGGACTTCGTTCTGGGTCTTTCGAGGACCGCTAGCGGCCACGACATGATATGGGTCGTTGTGGACAGGTTGACCAAGTCCGCTCATTTCCTTCCTATCAGACAAAATCAGACCATGGATAGCTTAGCGAAATTATATGTTAAGGAGATCATCAGTCTACATGGCATTCCCTTGACAATTATATTGATCGAGATACGCGATTTACCTTAAAATACTGGAAGAGCGTGCAAGAGGCATTAGGGTCGAGACTGAAATTCAGCACAGCATTCCATCCTCAGACAGACAGACAGACAGAGCGAGAGGACCATCCAGACTATTGAGGATATGCTACGAGCCTGTGTTATGGATTGGAAGGGTAGCTGGGAAGATCATTTACCTTTGGTGGAATTTGCTTATAATAATAGTCATCACGCTAGTATTGGCATGGCTCCATATGAGGCACTTTATGGCAGACCTTGTCGGTCACCTTTATGTTGGAGTGATGTAGGAGAAAGACGTGTGGTGAAATCTGAGTTAGTAGAAGAATGTGCAGAGAAAGTCCAACTCATTCGGAAGAGGTTACTGACAGCTCACAGTCGACAGAAAAGTTATGCAGACAAGAGGAGAAAGGACTTAGAGTTCTCTGAGGGTGAGCATGTATTCTTGAAGGTTTCTCCCATGAAAGGGGTGTTGAGGTTTGGAAATAAAGGGAAGCTTAGTCCCAGGTATATTGGACCTTTCGAGATCTTACGCCGAGTTGGGTCAGTGGCATACCAGCTAGCCTTACCACCACAGCTAGCAAATGTACATGACGTCTTTCACGTGTCTATGCTAAGGAAATACGTGCCAGATCCCTCACACTTATTGGAGCAGATTCCAGGAGAGCTACAGTCTGATATGACGTTTGAGGAGAGACCAGTGCGCATCCTAGATACAAAAGTCAAGGAGTTAAGGAATAAGACCATTGCCTTGGTCAAAGTCCTTTGGCAGCATCATTCATTACAGGATGCTACCTGGGAGACTGAGGAGGAGATGCGAAAGATCCATCCAGAGTTATTTACATAGAGGTATGTAGCTAAATTTCGAGGACGAAATTTTTATAAGGAGGGAAGAATTTAATATCCTGAATTTTTAGGATAAAATAGGAAATTATTAAATAAATAAAAATAAAAATTTATGGATGAATTTTTTTTCTGAAAACATAATAATTTGAAAGTGCCTGTCGATACGAGTCCAACGCGACCAAGAACGCGAAAAACGGAGCTCAAACGAGGGAGTTATGAGCCATCAAAGTTGTAAGGGCAAATTGGTCATTTGATAGAGACGTGTTAGACAGGGGTCCAAATTGATAATGGCACCCCTGTCTTCCACACGTCTCTACCAGTGCCGAAAAAATCGCTGGAGAGACATGGGAAGAGACGTGTGGGGAAGAGTTTCTCATCCCCAAGACTCTAAAACCCTATATCTATGCTCCTCTAGGAGCCAAAACGCTCTCTGAGTTTCCACGCAAAACCCTAGCCCAGCAAAACTTGGATTTTCCGGCGAGTGGAACCCCGGCAACACGAGCAACACTAGTCAGGCGCAAGGTAAGCCTCAAATCCATGTTTTTCTGTATTTATTAATTAGAAAATTAATTAGGAAAGTATTTTAAAAATTAGGAAAAAACTCAGTTTTTTAGGAACCTGTGTGCATGCTACTGTTGGAGCGTGATTTCACGGATCAAACCTCGTCCGTTTGAAAATCGCACCGTCCAACTAGTGCACAAGAGACCCAAGAGCATACCCTTTAAATTTGGGAGTGATCAAACGGTGGATTTCTCCAGAAAACGTAAAAACCAGTACATAGGGATGATTTTAGGAACTTGGGAAAAATCATTTAAAAAACATGGTTTTTGGAAAAATCAATAAAAAAGGAGGGCATAAATGGATTCTAGAGAGAATTCTAAAGAAAATGGCACAAAACGGAGCTCTGTAGCTCCTCCGGAGGCGACCAGAATCCGGTTGTCTTCTCCGGCGTCGTCAACGGTGTCAGCGCCCTGGCGCTGACGCCAGGACGCACTCGGAGAAGCACCCAGGACGACGTCATACGACGTCGTCGTCATACGTGTGCATGGCGCCCCGTGCGTGCGGGAATGCGCTGGTTCGCAGTTTAGGTGGGGCCAGGACGGGCGTGTCCTGGCCACCGTGACGCACGGTGCGCGTCACCGTCTTCGTGCATCTTCGTGCGCTGGTATACGCCGGTGTAAACCGGCGGAAAAGGGGCGCCGCCGGTATAAACCACCTTATGGTGGTCCGGCAGGCCTCATTTAAGGGTAGTTTTCACAAAAACTTGAGTTTTGGGAGCTAGAGAGGTCCAAATCACGATCCGAAAGAGGCGTTGTGACCGTATTGATGACGCGGACCTAGTTTTAACTTGAAAACTTAGAAATGACCAATTTTTCTTTAGAAAAATATTAAAATAGTGATGTGACATGTACAGGTGCACGTGAATATACCAGTTAAAGGGAGTTATTAGCAAGCTAGTGGTCTCACACTGAGGTAGGTGACGACAACTAATGTTTTGCCTTGCTTTTTAAACCATGTTTAAACATAGCATCATGTGTGATTGTGTTTTAAAATGCAATTATTATTTACCGTGGATTTTATGCGACATTGCGTACAGGATGGTTATTCCAAATTGAAATCTTTTACTGAATAAACTTATTTAAAATGCTTTTACAAGCATGATGTTAATTAGTTATGCTTAATTAGAGACTTATTTCTTATTATATATATAGAAAATGCATGGATTTACATGGAAATGAGAATAGAGGCTTATTAGCTGGTCCTTTTATAGGCTAACCCTAGGATGAGGGGCATGTCTTGGGGATTGCGAGCTATAAGTGCTCTTGAGTTTTAGCATATACATATGATTTCCGTGTTTTATATTTGATGACGGGTGCTCTCGCCCGGTGGGCGTCATGCTAGGAGGGATAGGGCCGGCCACCCACCCTCCGAGATTATGATGTGATGAGTGTGTGATATGATAGACACCTGCCCATAGATGGCATTCGGTAGGGGTTTGGTAACATGGATAGTCCACATTACCGGTTTGAGCCTTTCCATGGGGACAGACGCTAAGTCTCCCGTTATGGTGTCGATGGGGAGCGGCGGTGGTTGATACCCATGGAGGGTTGCCACTGCAGCATGATGGCTCATATTCTTATTATGTGTGCATGTATGATGAGCATGGTTATGGATGATATGCCTGGGTATGACGACACTCAGAGGTTGACTACGTGTACCCCTGATCAGGGATGTTAGTGCGATGTGGTGGGACCCATTACCTTAGGGTGCCCTTATTCTTGTTGTATGCTCCATGTTATTGATTCATGTCATGTTTTAACTCAGTGAATTTCATGTTTTAGCATATGGAATAAATTGACATTTATTTGAACAGGGCATCATGATATTACTATTTTCATAAATGTTAGACTTTTCATCAATGTTGTTCATTATTTCTTTCATTTATTACATTAATTGTCTATGTACTTACACAAGGGATAGCTTGCTGAGGCATTGCTTTGTTTTGCAATGCCTTAGATCTCGAGCGCGATAACAGGAAAGGCAAGGCTGTTGAGAAGCCGTGAGAGCTGCTAAAGACCATTTTTCTATAGTATTAGACAGTGATGTGAGTCATTAAACAGGATTATCATTTGGATTTTATTATGGACTGCATACTTTATATTTGGATGTGATTTAGATGTTTGGACATATGTTGGACATTTATATGGGATGTTATGATGGATAGACCATGGGTCATATTATTATTGTCTTTTGGACGTTTATTTGATTTAAAATAAAGGCGCCTATTTATTTGACGTTGATTTATACCCGGATTATTTATTTATGTTTAAATTACATGTACACCATTTTGAGAAAGGATAACTAACACCCGGAGTTTTAAAGATAGGTTTAGTAAAATGTTAAATAAATCTTTTCTCATGGGATCCCAAATGCTCTTAATTAAAATGCCATTATTATAAAATATAAAAAAAATTGTCTTAAAAATCTGGGGTGTTACACAAAGGATACTCCTTTTGAGTGGATTGAGGATTGTTAAGAAGCTTTTTATAAAGTTGAAAGACAAGTTGACCACCGCACCTATCATGCAGCCATCTAATTGGAGTCTACCCTTTGAAATAATGTGTGATGCCAGTGACTATGTTGTAGGAGCTGTACTAGGACAGAGAAAAGAAAAGAAGCCATACGTCATCTATTATGCCAGTAGGACCTTAAATAGCACCCAAATGAACTATTCTACTACGGAGAAAGAACTCTTAGCAGTTGTCTTCGCATTGGATAAATTCAGGTCTTACTTGGTTGGATCTAAAATAGTCATATTCACTGACCATTCGGCCCTCAAGTATCTTCTTTTTAAGAAAGATGCTAAGCCTAGACTAATTAGATGGATTCTCCTACTCCAAGAGTTTGACATTGAAATAAAAGATAAAAAGGGAGTAGAGAATGTGGTAGCTGACCATTTGTCTCACTTAGTCCTAACAGAGCCTTTAGATGAGTTGCCAATTAAAGACACTTTCCCTGATGAGCAACTTTTTCATGTTTCCCATCCTCCTTGGTTTGCTGATATTGCAAATTATTTAATCACGGGGAAAATTCCTGAACATTTGACTAAACAAAAAAAGAAAAAATTCTTTTCCAATGTTAAGCACTATTTCTGGGATGATCCATACCTATTTAAATACTGTCCAGATCAAATCATTAGGAGATGTGTCCCTGACTTAGAACAACATAGTGTTATCTCCTTTTGTCATTCAGAAGCATGTGGTGGACATTTTTCTGCCCAAAAAACAGCGGCAAAGATTTTGCAGTGCGGCTTTTATTGGCCGTCGTTGTTCAAAGACACACATGTGTTCTGTAAATTATGTGAGCAATGTCAAAAGTTAGGAGGACTAACCCGTAGGAATATGATGCCTCTAAACCCTATTCTTATCATAGAAATTTTTTATTGTTGGGGTATAGATTTCATGGGTCCATTCCCACCTTCTTTTGGCTATATTTATATCTTATTAGCCGTAGACTATGTTTCAAAATTGATTGAGGCTATAGCATGTAGGAATAATGATCAAAAAATAGTTCTTAAATTTTTAAAAGAAAACATTTTTTTCTAGATTTGGGACCCCTCGAGCCATTATAAGTGATAACGGTACACATTTTTGCAACAAACCATTTGAAGCACTAATGAAAAAATATAATATTACACATAAAGTTGCAACACCGTATCACCCACAAACAAGTGGACAAGTAGAAGTATCTAATCGGGCCATCAAACAAATCCTTCAAAAGACTGTTAATCCAGATCGTAAAGATTGGTCTCTTTGACTGACCGATGCGCTTTGGGCTTACAGGATTGCACATCGCACCCCGATTGGTATGTCTCCCTATCGTATTGTATACGGTAAGGCTTATCATTTGCCTGTGGAATTGGAACATAGAGCTTATTGGGCAATAAAGACATTCAATTTCAATATGAATAAAGTAGGCTCACATCGCAAACTCCAACTTAATGAGTTGGAAGAGATCAGGCAAGAAGCATATAAGAGTAATAGGATATATAAAGAAAAGATAAAAGTTTTTCATGATAAGAACATAATGAGAAAATCCTTTACTCCAAGCCAGAAGGTTCTACTTTACAATTCTAAGCTTCACTTATTTCCAGGTAAGCTTAGATCTCAATGGACCGGTCCATATATAGTAAAAGAAGTTTTTTCATATGGGACTGCCGAGATTGAGAATACTAGGACTGATCATTCTTTTAAAGTGAATGGTCAACGTTTAAAGCCTTTCCTAGATTATGAGAATCCAGAAGTTGAGTCGACAACTCTAGAGGATCTTGTTTATCAGATTGAGTGGATTTGATCCCTCTGTACCATATTTTGTATTTTTGTTGTTTTCTACATCACTCATATTCATTTTAGGTCCTACTTTTTAAACATTGAGGACAATGTTTCTGTCAGGTTGGGGGGTGTAGAATTCTAGCAAATTCTATTTTTTTTTTAGATTTTTAGGTGCTTTCCTTGACTTTTAAAAAAAAAAAGAAAAAATTGAAAAAAAAAATGATGAAAATTTTTAGGTCATTTCCTACACTATGATGAGAATTGAATTTTCTGAAGTATAATTTGAATAACTTTAGCTTATTAATGGAATTGAATATGATTAATTCATCTTTTTACTCATTTTCTAAAGTATTCTATGAAAGTAAAGTCTCATATCATATTTGTACACACAGTTGCATATAGATAGTCTAGATTTATAAGTGGCTATAATTTAGAGATTCTGAAGAAATTCAGTGGAGACCTATAACCTAAGTGAGTTTTAGAGTCATTCATCCTTCTTGAGAGGTTATAAATATTCCTAATTTTTTTTAGTGTGCTTAAACAAAATTGATCCCACAAACTCTTAAATTTGGCTAATTACCTGAATAATTAAAATATTATCTTTAAAATTCTAGAAGTTCATTGAATTTGATGGATTATAGGAAACCTAGAAAATGATTTAGGCCATCATTGTTGTTAACCTAGAGACATAAAGCCTACCCATAAAGTATTGTTACCACTAGTCAGCTAACTTGAGCCTTTAATATAAGCCTTTTCTTTTCCCAGCCAAATTACCCTTTACCCATATTAACCCAATATAAATTATCCATTACCCATTTTCTTTGAAAAATAAGTTAGAGAGGAATGAAGAAATACCTTTTAGTTGCAATAAAAGTAGAAAAGTGGATACTAAGAAAAGAAGTATTTTTCAAAGTGATTCAAAAGTGAAAAGAAAAAAAAAAAAGAAAAGAAGAAGTTTGAAGAATACAAAGAAAAGTGAAAAAAAGAAATATTCACTTCAGCAAAGAAAGAAAGAATTATCAACTTTAGAAGACCTCTACTTATTTTCTGAAGAAACTTTGAATATCCTTATACCCTTTCTTTGGTACCCTGTCCTAAGCTTACGTTTCGTCCCAGTTAAAGACTTATTAATTCTAGGAGAAACATAGTCTTGATGAGGAAATGAATGGATAGAATCTAGAAGAGTGGTATTTCTAAATATTCAAAGGTAATGACATCTATTCTAAAGGGATCAAAACAATTAAATTCCTTAGTAACTCCCGTTTTTTATAAGTATATGTGAGATAATTTGCTTTTATTGACTCTTCTCACATAATTAAAAGAGAGATATGATTTGACCCCTTTATCTGAGAGATTTTGTTTCTGAGTGTATGTCATTAGTGAGGCTTGAGGTCAAAACATATTTCGGATGGAGTTCAAAAGTTAGAAGTTTATTTAGAGATCAAGATGATTCCATATGTAAACTGTACATGCACACACTCACTCCGAGATTTGAGCTTAATTGGAATTATTTTGGCATATGGGTAGGGTTTTGAATTTTTCAGTCATTTTTATTAGTATGATAAAGTTGATGTGATTTATTGAAGATAATTCTCTGAGGAAAAAGAGGGGTTGACTTAAAAATAAAATTTGAAATCTTGAAATTTGGTTTTTAGCATGTTTTGCTCGGGACTAGCAAAATGCTAGTTGGGGGGTGTGTTAAGTGTTTAATTTTGGTCAAAATTCCCTTAATTTAGCGTTCAATTAGATCATCCAACTATTCAATTTTACAAAACTTAGCTTGATTTTGAATTTAAATCCAATGGACCATCCAAATCTTAATTTTTCAAAATCAACGGTCAGATGATCATTAGAGCTCATTAGATGACTAATGTATGGTTCATATGAGTCTAATTTAGTCTATTCTTTTGCAGATCAACCAAAGGATGCACTGTAACACCCCGAATTTTTAAGACAAATTTTTATATATATATATAATAATGGCATTTTAAATAAGAGCATTTGGGATCCCATGAGAAAAGATTTATTTAACATTTTACTAAACCTATCTTAAAAACTCCAGGTGTTAATTTTCCTTTCACAAAATGGCGTACATGTAATTTAAACATAAATAAATAATCCGCGTATAAATCAACGTCAAATAAATAGGCGCCTTTATTTTAAATCAAATAAACGTCCAAAAGACAATAATAATATGGCCCAGGGTCTATCCATCATAACATCCCATATAAATGTCCAACATATGTCCAAAGATCTAAATCACATCCCAATATAAAATATGCAGTCCATAATAAAAATCCAAATGATAATCCTGTTTAATGACTCACATCACTGTCTAATACTATAGAAAAATGGTCTTCAACAGCTCTCACGGCTTCTCAACAGCCTTGCCTTTCCTGTTATCGCGCTCGAGATCTAAGGCATTGCAAAACAAAGCAATGCCTCAACAAGCTATCGCTTGTGTAGGTACATAGACAATTAATGTAATAAATGCAAGAAATAATGAACAATACTGATGAAAAATCTAACAGTTATGAAGATAGTGATATCATAATGCCATGTTCAATAAATGCCAATTTATTCCATATGCTAAAACATGAAATTCACAGAGTTAAAACATGACATGAATCAATAAAATGGAGCATACATCCAGAATAAGGGCACCCTAAGGTAATGGGTCCCACCACATCGCACTAACATCCCTGATCAGGAGTACACATAGTCAACCTCTGAGTGTCGTCACACCTGTGCATACCATCCATAACCATGCTCATCATGCATGCACACATAACAAGAATATGGGCCATCATGCTGCAGTGGCAACCCTCCATGGGTATCAACCACCGCCGCTCTCCGTCGACACCATAACGGGAGACTTAGCGTCTGTCCCCATGGAAAGGCTCAGACCGGTAGTGTGGACTATCCATGTTACCAAACCCCTACCGAATGCCATCTATGGGCAGGTGTCTATCATATCACAAACTCATCACATCATAATCTCGGAAGGTGGGTGGCCGGCCCTATCCCTCCTAGCATGATGCCCACCGGGCGAGAGCACCCGTCATCAAATATAAAACACGGAAATCATATGTATATGCTAAAACTCAAGAGCACTTATAGCTTGAAATCCCCAAGACATGCCCCTCATCCTGGGGTTAGCCTATAAAAGGATCAGCTACTAAGCCTCTATACTCATTTCCATGTAAATCCATGCATTTTCTACATATATAATAAGAAATAAATCTCTAATTAAGCATAACTAATTAACATCATGCTTGTACAAGCATTTTAAATAAGTTTATTCAGTAAAAGAATTCAATTTGGAATAACCATCCTGTACGCAATATCGCATGAAATCCATGGTAAATAAAAATCGCAATTTAAAACACAATCACACATGATGTTATGTTTAAACATGGTTTGAAATCAAGGCAAAACATTAGTTGTCGTCACCTACCTCAGTGTGAGATCACTAGCTTGCTAATAACTCCCTTTAATTGGTATATTCAAGTGCACCTGTACATGTCACATCACTATTTAAAAAATTTTCTAAATAAAAAGTGGTCATTTCTAAGTTTTTAAGTTAAAACTAGGTCCGCGTCGTCAATACGGTCACAACGCCTCTTCCGGATCATGATTTGGACCTCTCTAGCTCCCAAAAATCAAGTTTTAGTGAAAACTACACTAAAATGGGGCCTGTCGGACCACCATAAGGTGGTTTAAACCGGCGGCACCCTTTTCCGCCGGTTTACACCGACGTACACGGGCGCACGAAGACGCACGCCGACGCAGACGTCGTACGGGACGCGCGCCGTGCGTCACGGTCGCCAGGACGCGCCGCGTGTCGGTCCCACCGCGACAGCCAACCAGCGCACTCTCCGCACGCGCGCGGCACGCGTGCGGCGACGACGTCATGTGACGTCGTCCTGGCTGCGTCTCTGAGTGCGTCTTGGCGTCAGCGCCAGGCGCCGACGCCGTTGACGACGCCGGAGAAGACGACCGGATTCCGGTCGCCTCCGGCGGAGCTACAGAGCTCCGTTTTGCGTGATTTTTGTGCCATTTTCTTCAGAATTCTCTCTAGAATCCATTTATGCCCTCCTTTTGCACTGATTTTTGCCAAAAACCATGGTTTTTAAATGATTTTTCTCAAGTTCCTAAAAACATCCATAGGTACTGTTTTTTGAGTTTTCTGGAGAATTCCACCGTTGGATCACTCCCAAATTTAAAGGGTATGCTCTAGGGTCTCTTGTGCACTAGTTGGACGGTGCGATTTTCAAATGGATAATGTTTGATCCATGAAATCACGCTCCAACAGTAGCGTGCACAAAGCCCCCAAAAATCTGATTTTTTTCCTAATTTTTAAATACTTTCCTAATTAATTTTCTAATTAATAAATACAGAAAAAACACGGATTTGAGGCTTACCTTGTGCCTGGTCGGGTTTGCTCGTGTTGCCGGGGCTCTACTCGCCGGAAACTTCAGATTTTTGCAAGGCTAGGGTTTTGCTAGCATTCATGGAAAACGCTCAAAGTGGAGCGTTTTGGCTCCTAAAGGAGCATAGATATAGGGTTTTAGAGTCTTGGGGAAGAGAAACTCTTCCCCACACGCCTCTTTCCACGTCTCTCCGGCGATTTTTCCAGCACTGGTAGAGACGTGTGGAAGACGGGGGTGCCAGTATCAATTTGGACCCCTGTCTAATACGTCTCTACCAAATGACCAAATTGCCCTTCCAACTTTGACGGCTCATAAATCCCTCGTTTGAGCTCCATTTTTCGCGTTCTTGGTGGCGTTGGATTCGTATCGACGAGAACTTTCTAATTCTTATGTTTTCAGGAAAAAAATTTCATCCATAAATTTTTTTTTAATTTATTTAATAATTTCCTATTTTATCTTAAAATTTAAGGATATTACACGCACGGACGGCTGTAATTAAAAGATAACGGTGCAGATCATCTTAAAGGGTAATGGATGGACTAGATCACCCATGGAGATGGATGGAATAGAAATCATGGACAAAATGGAAAGAACATGTAAAGGGCAACTCCTTCCCCCACTTCTTTCTTTCCTTTTCCTTTTTCCTTCTTTCTTTCCTTTTTCTCTTCCTCTTCCTTTTTCCTTTTTCCCTTCCTTTTTTTTCTTTTTCCTTTTCCTTCTCCTTTTTCCTTCTTTCCTTTTTCTTTTTCCCTTCCTCATTCTCACGTACCCACTTTCCTTATTACCTTCACCATCAACGTACCCAATTTTCCCACCATTCTCTCCTCATCTCTCTCCATTCTACCCCCACTTCCCATTCAACCTCTTCTTCCCTACACCCAACCGTACCCAACTCTCACCATCCTATTCTCTCCCTCTTCCTCTACTCTCTTTCCCAGCCTTTCCCAAGTCTCTTCTCTCACCGTCCCTCTCTCTTTTCCTTACTATCTCCTCCACCAAGATAACCGTACACAGTCCATTCTCCTCTCTTCTCCTCCCTCTTTCTCAACCGCATTCTCACCGTCTCCATTCTCTTCTTCTCACCTTCTACTCCCTCTCCCTTCTCAACCTATTTTTCAACTCTCTTTCTCTCTTCTCATCTTCCTCTTTACACCCTTCTCTCCTAACGTCTCTATCTTCTCCTCTCCAGCTTTCTTCTAACCTGCCTTGGGTGAATCATAGAAGCCAGGAACAACCATACCACCTCTCTTTCCCAAATACTCTATCCACCAACTTACCTGCTCCACTTTCTCACCACAACCCAGGCTGCCCAGTTTCCTTTTTGCTCCAGACAAACCAGACAAAGTCCAAAAACAAGGCATCGTCTTCACTGGCCCATGCCTTCCTCTTCAACAAGCCCAGGCTAGATTGCACTCCATCCACAGTCATCGGCCGACTAGGTCCAACCCAGATAGATCGAGTACCACTCCACCAGATCCCTCTACCCAGCATCGGCTCCACAGCACGACGCACCCTTCTTTGGCACTTTTTGTTGCTCAGTACAGTCTCCAGCGTCCCAGGCGTCTTCCACCGGTCCAAGATCGGAAACCCAGCTCCGGGTTTACTTCCCCTCTCCTCCTTTCCTTTCCTCTCTTCTCCTCTCCCTTCCCCTTCCCCTTCCCCTCCTCCGGTTTCCCTTCTTCATCGAGTTCTCCATCTGGTTTTTCTTAAAAACCAGAATTTTCGCTTAATTCTGGTTTTGCCCTCCTCCTTTTAAGATCAATTACAATTTTGTCCTTTTTCAGAAATTACATCCTTGTCCCATTTTATTCCGGTTTTGTTTTATCTGCGTTTTTCTTATCCAGGAATTGTCCAATCTGAGACAGATCAATCAAGGCCTAACCTCTCAACGGTTTAGCCTTAATCAAAACAAAATCCTCTATTTCTCCTTTGTTTCTTAACGGAATTCAAATTAATTTTATAGGTTCATTCTTAGGACATCCCTAGACATAACCAATGCTTCTGATCTTAGATCTGAAATCCAAAAATCAATCTGAGCCGTCCAAATCTTGAAATCACAATTTAGCCCAGATCTTGACCATTTTGAAGAATCTGTCAAATCCGACCGGTGGATTACTAATCAAGAACGGGTTGAAGATATATGTAAAGGAGGATCAGCTTTTAGAAGACCAGAAGTGAAGATTTTGAAAAAAATTGATCTAGGGAAGTAGTTTTTTCTCATTATTTGAATTTGTTTGTTTTCTTTAAGAACTAGAAATTCTGTATTTTTTAAAATTTTATTAGATCTGAAAATTTATTCTCATTTTAATAATTCTAGTAATTTTGAGTGATTTAATTTTAATTTTAAATAATTAGATTTTATTGAAAACTCCATTTTAAATCAAGTCCTCGTGGGATCGACCCGTACTTGCATAAGCTACCCTACAATAGCCCGTGCACTTGTGGTAAAACAATCAACAGTAAGCAATGCATAAAATCTACTCATGCCAGTAATCACATTCAAAGCCATAATTCTATATACTTGTGCAAAAACATCATATCCCAAAAGCATGCTAAACACGGTGATAGATTCAAGTGCTTTAAGGCCATAAATCATGAAGACAAATATGCGTACTCATATAAGAACATAATATATCAAAAAGCATGCTAAAGACAGTAATTAAAGCCAAGTAAAGCATTCATATTTGAAATGTATTTGAAAACTTAGCAGTATCAGACTACCTACCTCGATGTTCCTCGAATCGCGTTCTTCACTACTCGACCTTGGATCACTTCTGTGCAACCCTGGATATTAATAGATAACAAGGATTCAAGTATTATTTTTCAACCTTTATGGGTCATTACTTAAACTTATAGATTAACTGCTAAATCTGCCTTTTTAGATCTGTAGGCCCATGCTTAGTGCGCTTCTAGGCTAGATCTAGAAGATCTTTATAGTTCTTAGGCTATAGTTATACTGAATAGTTCTATGATCCTAAGTCTTATAGTCTCATTAGGTTCGCGCCGTTAATACGGATGCAACAGTTCTTTCAGATAGTCAATCGGAGTCCTACACCCCCTGTAATTGCAATTTTTGTGTCCATGCGTAGAGTCCACGCATCATAGTTTCCAAGACGCTCGCGTGCCCTGGTAGAGTCAGGACCCGCGCCCACACATCACGCGTGCTTGAAGGCCGTGCCAAGGACCATGTTCGCACACACACGCATGCCCAAGCGACCTAGATGGCGTCGCGCGGACGCATCTTTAGCACAGGCGGGGTGCGCCTCGCCTCCCAAGGCGCTCGTGTGTCCTGGCCGAACCGGGACTGATCCTATATGCGGTCGCATGCCCCCGTATGACGTTGCACGCCAGAGGTTTGTCCCATGGGGCGCATCCCAGGTGTGCATTGTGCTCGCGTCCCTGGGACGCCTGGCACGAATGGACCAGCAGATCCATTGAAGTCGGGGTCTTCTTTGGTGAATTTTGGCAGGGGAAACGCCAGATCCAACATGGATCTGTGCTGAAAAAGAGCAAAATGAAGGGAAAAGAAAAGGGGAAGGGGAAGGGGAAGGGAAGAGGAGGTACCTGGGTGTTGTTTGGCTTGATGGGTCGACAGTCTGGGTTTCCTCCGGGGTTTTCAGCCGGAAATCACCTAGATCCGGCGTGGATCTGGGTAGGGAAGAAGGGGAAATAGAGAGGGGAGATGTGAGGGCTTACCTAGGCAATTCGGGAAGATGCCCATCCCCGAAGATGTGCTTTTCTCCCATTCTTGTTGGAGCCCTAGGCTGAAGCAGCCAGAGAAGAAGAGGAGAATGAGGAGAAGAAGATGGCTGGGGAGGAGGGGAATGCAGGCTTTATAGCCTTGCGAAGGTGGCGCTGCCCAAAGGCGATGCCGCCATTGTTGCCGCCTTATAGAGGCAGTTCTTGAAGGGTCGAGAATGGCGGTGGCTGGTGGTAGGGGACGACCTGGGGGTGCTGTTAGTAAAACACCCCCCTGTGTTTTCGGGTCGTTTTGTTTTAATTATATTTTATAAAAATGCCCCTCTATCTTCAAAAGAACATAACTTGGTCATATGAACTCCGTTTTCGGCGTTCTTTGAGGCGTTGAATTCCATTTTGTGTGTAGAATCTAATGGTACTGATTTCTCACAAATGTCTTTATTTCCTATTTAATTTAAAATAAGCATCCAACTACCTCTTAAGACTAGTAAACATATATTAATTCCCAAAATAGATAAGTTACAGCATCAGTGGTAAGTGGTAAACATTATAGTTGTTCTTCATACAAAATGTCTTCAAAATTTGGGTCATTACTCCTTCTCAGTCATATCCTAGATGTTTAGGAGCAAAGCTATGAATTGGTTAACATATTCAAAGTTAGATCCCGTATGCCTTAGCCACTTCAGATTCTTTTGGGCCAAGTATTTCACATTCTTTAGGAAGAATAGGGCTTTAATCTCTTTCTTAAAGTCTTTCTAAGTGGCTATGGTGCAATGACCCTCAGCTACATCACCATACCTTCATCTCCACCATAGCATCACATCATCACTAAGATATATTGTTGCCACATCCATCTTCATGACCTCCTCAAAAACCTTAGTAGCTTTGAAGTATTGCTCCATTTGCCATAGAAAATTCTCCAAGTCCTTAGCATCACAGGTTCTCTTGTAGCTTTTAGGTTTAGGGATCTTAACCTTAAGAGCAAATTCCTTTAATTCAGATCCCTCCCACTAGCTACGGCCTTCTCCAACAAGGCCAAATGAATTTTCACATCCTCCACACTAGCTACTTCTTCATGTAGCTTGGATATCTCGCCGTCCGTTGTCTTAAGGCAATTAGACATGCAGTCTACCCTCTCAGTAGTCTGGGCATCCATATACTTCAATACCTTGATCGTGCATTGCATGTTGGCCTTAAGACTATGCAAGGTGTTTATGAAGGCGCTTGATTTCTCCAAACATTCAGAAAAGCTTTGTTCTAACTTACCAAACCTTTCATCCAACGTAGTGAGGTAAGCATCCAAAGCCAACTCCCTTAATGGATCTCTGGACTTCTCCCTCATAGTCCTTGGTTGAACCTCCACAGGCATGTTGGTCACTTCATGCAATCACTACAAGTAGCTTCCAACTCAAACCGCCTAACCTTTGCTCTGACACCACTTGTCATAGGGTCGTAGTTTTACCTATGCTACACTTGTACAGCACTTATGTGCAACTCCTTTTGCTAGGCATAAGTTAGCCTTCCACACTCAGTCTCATTTGCTAAGGCTACACTCACTCACTCACTAAAGCAATGAGAGGAACATAAGAAGAGTCTAACTCAAAGAGAACCTATTATTCCTCATTTGAGTATTCTACAATGAACTTATCTAATTACAAGTGAGGAGCTAACCCCTATTTATACATGCTCATTCTCATCCCCCTCTTCAATAGATGGCTAGGATTATTCCAAGTGTCAATACATCAAAGGTCCATAACATATTCTGGAGCCCTCCTACTCTTTCTAGACTACTCTATGATTCTCCTAGAGTACTCTAGGCTATTACAGAAGATCTAATATATTTACAAGGATTTCTCCAGAAACTAGGCCTTGCTCCATAGATCCAAGAAAAAAGGTCCAAGTCCCTTCGGCGACATCCACAAGCTGTACAAGCCTTCTATGGAGCCTATAGGCCTTGATCATAGTCCTTGCAATGTAAGTCGTGACATTGGATTCTCTTCTATTGCCTGGGCGAAATCCATATCCTTTTCATAAGAAGCTGATGTTTATTACCTAAAATTTTCTCATAACTCATTGATGAAGATGATGATGGCATCACCAGATGAAAATATCTCTTCAGACAGCTGTTTCGTTCTTGAACTTGTCTATGGCTTTCATAGAGCATGATGCTTTGCTTCACCTCTGTTTTCTCCTTCCCTCATTCCTTCTAAGGAATAATAATAATAATAATAATGTAAATCTATCAAAATGTTTGGTTTAATAAATTCATTGATCATACCTTTGAAAATTCATGTGGTCCAGGAGAAGAAGATATTCCTCAACACTATCAGAGCATTAAGGAACGCAGATGATCGTAAGAAATTTTTCCACGTCAGCTCTACCCAGTTTGGGTTCTTCTATGAGATGATTTTCCAGCTAAACCATTCTAGGGAGGGCCACCAATTGTACAGTCAACATGAGTTAAAAGGAGAGAACCACGTGCACATTATTTATGTCCTTCAATACATTATGACGAAGACAGTTGTTCGGTCAATGCTCAATAGAATCATCACAAGAACAATAAATCAGAGACAAAATTATACATTTCATCAGAAAGTGTTCTGAGCACAGTTGACAGAAACACAATACACTCATTAATAGATTAACTGCTATCGGGCTTCAATGATAGAAATAGTTAGCTTATTTGAGGAACTATTTCCGTCCCCATTCCATGGGGAATCTTCATCCATGTAATTGGTCCCAGTAGAAAGAGCAGGTCGTCTAGGAATCGATGAAATTGTAGTTTCACTACTAGGAATGTAAATAACATCTGACTTGTTGGGACTATCTGCTGGACTTTCTTGCACACAAAACAGTCCCAATTGGATGCATCTAGAGAGTTTCAGCTCATCAAGGAAACATGATTCGCTCAATGTTGGATCCATCACCTTCAATATCCTGCCTTCTTTCTATAATTAGCATGCCTAAATCATTGAAATTACAACATTAAGCATAACATTCAATGATCATTGCAAGTGAAATCCAGAATAAGAGGGAGAAGAGGAAAAGAAAATCATTATACATGTTACAAATGTCAGAAGGCCTGATGACTCGTCAACCCAATCAAAGCCAGTGTTCTTTCGGCCACTGATGATCTCCAGCAATAGAACTCCGAAACTGAAGACATATGACTTCACAGAGAAAAGGCCTCTCATAGCATACTCTGGAGCCATATGACCACTGCAAATAGCATATCAAATCAATTCCATATGGTAGCGAAGTATTCAGCATATCTAAACCATGCATTTCCTGTAGTTATACACATCTCTTACACTGTACCAACAACCCGTTCTGTGTTACCTGCGATTCAGTCTGACCAAAAATTCTAGCTGTGCCAAAATCTGATATTTTGGGATTCATCTCCTCATCCAGAAGGGCGTTGCTAGCTTTAAGATCTCTATGTATTGTGCAGATAATAGCGCCTGGGCAATAACTCCAATGATATGAATTCGTCTGCCCCAATCCAACAACACTCTTTCGTAGGATCTGATCTAAATGAAGTGAAATGTTCATAACTTAATAGAGTTAATCGACATTATATAAAGACCAGACGTGGTTCATTAGAAACAAGAATTGATACTGGCCAATGGTGCGATACAAATGGGAATGAGTCATGCTTTTATTCGCCATGTACTCATATATCAATATCTTTTCCTCTCTGACTCCAATAGCCTAGAAGCCGAACGAGATTCATATGTTGGGGTTTGGCAATAACTTCATTCATGAACTCATCTGGTCCTTGTACAGAATGAATAGAAATCTTTTCACTGCTACTTCTCCATTATATACTACACCCTGAAGTTAATCACCGGAAGCCCATTATTTTCCTTCAAAATTAAAGAAAAAAATGACGCAATATCTTATAAATATAGGATGTTGCTACCTATATATTAAAGAGAGTTTTCATATACGGTAACGTGGAAACTTATCTTAGAAGGCAGTTAAGCTTGAAAAGTTTCTCATTAGGAAGCTTAGCAGTTCATATGTTACTCTGCGGTTCAAAAAACTGAAGATAGTTGGTACCTAGTAAACAGGTCCAAATACACCTGTCCAACTTTATTTTCAGAAGAGAAGTTACTTATAGCAGCTAGAATGCTAGCAAAACTAAAAAGTGGCAACTCCAAGTCCTTATTTCCTCCTTTGATCTCATTTCTGTCAGAAGATCGACTAATAGTAGTTACATTTGTATCCACATCAAATACTAGTATATCCTGGCTTCCTCCAATATTTCCTGCTTCATAACAACATACACAGAGCAAAGTTACCTTGTAAAGTGAACTTTGGTTAATTGGAAATAAACATGCAAATAGTTGGGAGAAAATCATAGAAAATACTCTTCCTCTTCAATTAGCAACTCAAACCAGGTGCAGATAGCTCATGTACAAGGCTTCTTAGAATGCTAAATGAGAGAAGTTTACAGTTAAAAGCGTTATCATCATCATCATCATCATCATCAAATCCTTATCCCGATTAGGGGTGACTGGTCAAGAGCACCACGTGTATCTGATTAAGAGTCTGTACGCTCGAGTTTGTTATTTGCCTTTACGCTCGAGTTTCATTCTCCTCACAAAACAAAGATTACTGCCCAAGAGAAACGAAAATGAGAAATTCGTACTGCAACTGCGACAGCCAACCCGATGTTTTTATTTGAGGATCCTTCAGATTGGTTGGTCACTCCATCTCAAATGAAATGATAATTGATTAGCTACCCAATACCAGCATTTGAATACAGTTTCTACAGTTTTTTTTTGTCATGATATGGGGTTACCGTGCAAGGCAAGTTTACACGCAAATTTTAACCTCAACAAATTTTGGTACTAAGCCAAATTGAGTCATAATTATAAGGTCTATCAAGTCTGCATCAACCGTTTTGGCATGGCAGTGGACAAATTCATCATGTGTAGATGATCTATCCCCTGCTCTGGAGAGTCCTACAATTTTATGTGCCAGATCAACCAATATCAGGAGAAAAGACAATTGTAGATGGATAAATTTGTTGCCACCAGACTCACCTAATTCGGAAGCCACCGTACGAACATAACGATCCTGCAAAGCAAGCAACCGGATCCATTTGTTCTTCCAGAAGCATAAGCTGTAAAAGAACAGTTCCTCTGCATCTTGCTTCGCAATCTGTCAGGGGCAGATTTACATCTCCCACGAAATTTTATTGATCTGGTAATTTCATCCTCCCATGATGTAGAGACCCATCTCTCCCACTACAATTCAACAGTGTCCGCCTCGTGCATCCGCCAGACCAGATGCCTGTTTCCCCTTCCTCTAATGACCTCGGCTAATTCAAACAGCTACATACTGCGGAGCTCTTATTCTTACAGCTAGCAAAAGAACCACATTGATCTCTCGGTCGCTACCAGAACAACCTCCGATTCTGGTCACTTTCGGACCAAATAAACTGCTTGATCTACTGATCAGTGGCCATCACCATCCTCAATTACATGGAGCTGTCATAAGGTCTGTAATTGAAATAAATCTCATCTCCATTCCTAAGAAAACTACGGTTGTTTGCACTGATCTTGCTCATTTGGGTACCTTGGCAAAAGACGAAGTTTGTTCATTCCAGAGCCCACTTCTCAAGTGTCGAACTGAATTCCTCCATGTGAACATCAGCTTTGAACATTGAGGATTAATTCCATATGAGAAAATTCCTGGTATGGGATCTCCTTTGTCCTTCCATGCAGTAAGAATCCTGTTATCCGATGTCTTTAGATCAGAGCTACCTTCATAGTGGGTAGCCATGTAGCCTAACAAGCTATGGGAGTGAAAATCTTCTTTGATCTTTGCTGTGATTGGAAGTCGGAAGAGGGTGAAAGCACTGAAGTATTGGCTGGGTGCCGGTGGTGAAAGAACACTGTCAATGCGCTTCAGTAGGATGATCAAATATTCAGCCATAATATACCGTGTTCATCACTAGAATTCCAATATCTCAGAGCAAAATTTCCTGAACCTAAAAGGAGCTGCAACTTAATTGTTTGACGCAGAACCTGTCGTAGTCCAGACATCCTTTTCCTTTCCATCTAGATGATTACATCTCCATCTTCTCCAATCTTGAGAACTCCGGAAGTATCTGTAAGTGGGTATTGTCTGTTGGCAACCCAAAGTACAGTTTGGTTAGGAATTTTGTTATACCATAATCCGGAGTAGGGATTTGCTGAGTGTCTTGGACTGAAGAAGCCTAATTTGAATACCTCGCCTTCAGAAATCAAGGTATCTCCATCTCTGATGAACTCTGATGCAGTCATGGGTTCTTTCGATCTAATGCAGAAAAGCATCCAATAACATGAAAAAAAAGAAGAAGAGAAAAGGAGAAGTTCAATTGATGCCTCCGTTGTAATCCATAACTAAGGTTTCTTTCGATCTAATGCAATCAATTGCCAACTGGATGGTTCTAACTACTAGCGTTTTTAGCTTAAAAATCCATTGCTCACGATTTAGAAATAGAAAACAGCAACGCTAAAATGATTCAACATGATATACTTTGGTGTCTAGTCAATGTCAGAGATGTCGGGAAAGGGGAATTGATCAGGTCGTACAAAAGAGGGTCCTAGATAAAGGATCCACTGAATTTGTTTGGAAGATTTGGGGCAACGAGCAAATGAAAGCTAAGAGAGATATCCTGACGAATCTTCTTCCTTGATTTCAAGATATTCCTAATTTGATTTCATAACTATTCATATTGTTTAGCCTCAACTGGTTATCATCATAGCAAATAATATGCTAATTGGACGCTTTTAGCTACTCACTATTTTATCCGGTGGTCATGATTTAAAAACTCAAAACAACATTATTAATCAATCTTGAAGATTTAAGGTAGCATTCTCAAAGGATAAGAGAGAAAATATCTTAAATGAATTTTCTGAATTAATTTTTGGATCCCCTCAATTAGCCACCATCATTGAATAATCTAATCTATTCACAATGTTTGGCCTCTCTTATATTAGCTTACATGGAAAAACTTACATCACTTGGATGCTTTTAGGTACTAGTATTTCTAGAAAAAATATCCAATAGTCAAGATTCAAACAATCAAAAGACATAGCTAAAATCATCCAATGACCATGAATGTTGGTTGCCAAATAAACCAAATGACTCATATCATCCAAAGGTGGGTGACGATATCATAATTTGTTGTGATAACGCTTATGTAAAATTTTAGTTAAATTAGTGATGGATCATTATGTGTCTAATTTTGCTATAAAGTTTTAGATAGATTAGTGGTAGATTAAATTTTAGGTAAATCAGTTATGGAACAATGGCATACTATGTAACAACTTCAATTTTTATAATATAAATACTTATTTTACATGGGATTGACAAAAAAAAAAAAAAAAAAAACAGGTTAGCTCAATTAGTTACAAAGTGGATATGAATACTTTAGATCTAGAGTTCAAGTCTCTAATATGTAACAAAGAAAGGATAATATTAGAACTTGGGATGGGATATGATAGGAATAAGAGGTATATCTAGAGATAGGATAGAGGAGGTGAATCAAATAAAAGTGATAAGTTGGGAGACAAATATATGAGAGAGAGAGAGAGAGAGAGAGAGAGAGAGAGAGAGAGAGAGAGAGGATGTTGCACTAAGGATCATCTACTCCCTACATTTTGGACAAGAAGATATAGAAGATTGTTTTGCATCTAAGAGGTAGGGGTGTGGGAATTTCTAGGTTAGGCCAAATTTTCTTTTCCTTTTTGTATGTTGATCTCATCTTTGCGTGCTCTAGTATCATTTGACATGAAAATATTAGCTAAATTCGTGCACACTTCAATTACTGTTTTGAGTTGAAGTATTTGTCAATTCATGCACATACTACCTGCAGTATTTTATCTTATCTTTCTTGTTGAGATTGTAACAAGCATGCACACTTCTATTTTGATAAAATCTATTAGGAAGCATAGGAATTTATCTAATACAGTTGGATTTCAAATGAAAAGTTTAGTATTTCGTGATTTGATCTAATGTGGAGAGAGAGAGAGAGAGAGAGAGAGAGAGAGAGAGAGAGAGAGAGAGAGAGAGAGAGAGAGAGAGAGAGAGAGAGAGAGAGAGAGAGAGAGAGAGAGAGAGAGATGCATGATTTAGAAGTGAATAAAACATGATTACTTTGAACTTTATATGGATCAAATTTGAATTCTTGATCTAAGATTATTTGCACACTTTGTCTTCCATGCTTCATGTTCTTTGTGTTGAAAAATAAACATGAATTTTTGTTGGAACTTAACTATGTATGAGCTACGATTTCAATATGGATCTATGCATGTTTTGTTTTGTTTTTGTACGGGTTGATCATATTGAATTTGCTTCCATGATTAGCTAGTAAATCTTACTTTGAGTTACTAGATATACTCATGGCATCCTTTGGAATAAGCACAAAACTATGATGGACTTAGGAAATAGAATACATTCCTCTTCAACTTCATCATGAACCATTGATGAATGAGATGGCCTATTTGTTCTCATGCATGCACATGATTTTGTTGCAATAAATACATCATGTTAGCATGTTGAATCTTGCATCTCATCACCCATATCTCTAACTGAATTTTGTTGCTTTAACTCAATTGATTTATAAAATCAAAGCTACATACATCTGATTGAATATATACTTTTATTTTGAACGAGAATATTGTCCTTGACAGTCCCCATTTTATGAGGCCTCATGACTCCGAATACTATGATCTGAGGCCGTGGACCATATATAAACACACATGTAAATGTTACGGACCTAATCAAGTGTATTGGTATTTAGATAGTTTGTTGTTGCACGTAAGTAAACTAATATTTTGAATCAACATTTGATTGTTGGGTAGCATACTTAGTTCTATCCGATGAAAAAAATGTTAGCCTCTCATGCATGTTTTTTTGCCCCTTCTTTATGATGATCTTGCTTGAGCATCATGCCATACACTATGCATTTGGTTGATGCTTAAAGCACCTGTTGTGTGAGATATTGCGAAGTATCTTAGGCACATGCATGATATAATATAGATACTCAGCTATCATCTATTATTTATGCCATGCATGACTTTTAATTTACACACATGCATGAAACTTAACTTGGGCACATGAATTACACTTAGAACTCTGATAAGTTTTTATGAATCTTACCTTGATAACTTGCGTGAAAACTTGATATTATAGAAGAGGTGGGTGCATCTAGCGCATAATGTGGTGCCTAAACAATCAACCTTTACACTTGGTGCATGATAGCTAGTGCCTGGTCTGTGTGCTTAGCAAATGAGGCGTGGACAGCAAGCAGGGCGCCCATCACTTGGGCATCATGCTTGGCAACCAGCCATTGAACAGTCCACGTCGTGCTCAATACTTGGATAACAAGTTTAGTACTTAACGCGGGGATAGTGCCTAACACTTGCTCACATGCTCCATGCACGAGATTTTATTATATCATGCAATTTTGGAAGTTGTGATCTAAGAATATATGTTTTCATGTGTGCGTAGTCTCTGCTTTATGGTGAGTATAAAGCAGAGACTTGGATGCTTTATGGTGCTCAATACTTGGATAACCAGCCATTGAACAGTCCACATCGTGTTCAATTAGCATAAATCATCAATTACCATAAATCATTAATTAACTTATTCTAATCTTAAGAAGATCAGTTGGCCACTGACTTCTGGAATTTTGATAACCTGCCTAAGGTAAAGGCTTTTGTGCATTTGGAAGGGTCATGGGACTTTCCATTTAGTGTGATATGTTCTCCCCCATGAAGACCATTGTAAGTTATGCAGTATCCACAATCAAATATAGGCGTGAGATATTGGTTCTCTCTACATGCATAGCAGACAAGATTTGATATGGACATATATGTATATGTCGGTCAACCTCGAGGGATTTAGACCATTTGCCTTTATGGCGTCACCATGACACTATTGTTTGATCAGTTTAATGTCATGTGATATGTTTAAGATATTGGGTACAACTTCTAATAATGTATACTTTTGCATTAAGATTTGTAAAATACTACATGAAATTCATCATGGATTTTGAGATTTAATCGTTATTGAGTTTTAATACTGGTCGCGATTAATCAATAGCAGTTTATTATCTTTGTGCATGCACATATTTTTCTACATGTTTTGTTTAGCTTAGAATTTTTCACTGAGTAGTTGTACTCACCCCCACCAACAATTTTAAGTCAATCTTCTAAGCAAAACTAAATAATTGAGGCAAAACGGGAACTTTGGAGTAGAAGAGTGAAAGTATGATAGTGAAATGAATTACTTATTTCTTTTAGAATAAAAAACCTTGAACATTTAGAACAATAATGTAATGGGACAATTAACTTTGCTATGAATTTGAAGATTTCATTTAATTTAAGATTGTTTTGGCTGTGACTAGTGGGTCCTAGTAGTACTTATTCTTATAAAATTATTTTAACTATATGTGGAGTTTCAATGAGACACTCAAGCTTGGAAGGGCAGTTTTGAAAATTAATATATATGGTACATCTTTGAAATGTTTTTTTTTATTTTTAAATTCTACTTAGGATCTTGATCATTTCCAAATAAATTTTACAAAAGTTGTTTATGAAAACTCAGGGCGTCACATACTATTCCATTACCAATTAAATGTTTGAATAAATTAGTGAACAATTAGCAATGGAAAAGGAAAACACAATTATTTGGTGACAAATTTGTTAATCAGCAATTTTGGTGCCTATCTTTATTGTCATTTAAAACACTTTTGGTGGTAAAATAAATGATGGAACAATAACGGGCAATAAGTAATGACAGATTTAGTGACAGACTACCTGTCACTGAATTTTGAATTTCCATTTTTACAAGTATTAGTGTAATAACCCTAAAATTAATAATTTAATAATAATAAGAGGGGTAAATTGGTAAATACACGTTGCCCTACAGGGCATGGGACCCACGATGAGGCTATAAAAGCCTGCCCTGTCTCTTGTACGGCCAAACTATTCACCTTGGTTTTTGTGTTGACGACGCAAGGCAACGACGTGGAACTCCTCGAGCAGACGCACGCAGTAGCGATCTAACCAAGGTAGGCCACTCTCCACCATTCCCTGTGTTTACCTATAGTTTATGCTGTTTTTAATGCTGGAAAACGGTGTGGATTGCCGTTTTCCGGTGAACAAGTAGGCAGTACTGTTTTGTTAAAGTAAACTGATGAAACGGCATCAGATTGTAATTTGAACCATCCATCATAGGCATTGTAACATGAAGAACAATCCCATGAATTTTCATGGTGATCGGACGGCTAGATATGCCGAAAACTCATAAAATAGTAGATTGAAAAATTTTAGGGACGTGACAAAAATCGTGTAAAAACACTAGATAATGGCATAGTTGGTTGAAAAGGGGCTTATAAATGAGATCTACGCGAAAAACTGAGCAAAACGGTGCAAAAATCGCACCATTTGGACACCTGTATGTCGCCAGCGGCGACTGGAGTCCGGCCGTCTTCTCCGGCGACGGCAGCTGTTGGTGACACGTGTCACCCCTGTTGCACGCCACGTAGGTGCCACGCAGGCGACACGCATGCAGGCAGCATGCGCCAGACACACGACGCCACGCGCGCGACACACGACGCTGCGCGCGTCGCATCAGCACGCCATGCATCCCACGCAGGAGACACGTGGCACCGCGCACCACGCGCCACGCGTGCGCAGCACACTGACGCACGTCAGGTACACGCGCGCACAGCGCCCACGAACGCCGTGCATGCTGGCAGTGCACGCACGCGCGCGTACGAAACGACGCACGCGCTGCACGAAATCGACGCCCGCACAGCGCGTCTATGCACGCGCCCGCACGGAGACGCAGCGCAGACGCGCTAAACGCGTCTGTGCACGCGCCGCACGGAGACGCAGCGCAGACGCGTTTAGCGCGTCTGTGCACGCGCCGCACGGAGACGCAGCACAGACGCGTTCAGCGTGTCTGTGCAAGCGCCCGCACGATGACAGGCGTCCGCCTGTCTAGCGAGTCTGTGGACGCGCGAGCACGTGCGACGCACGGTTTTTTTTTGGGTGATTTTTCGGTTCCTTTGACCCGTTCATTCATAAAAACTTGATTTTTAGGAGCTACAGAGGTCCAAATTGCGATCTGAAAGAGGCATTGCGACTGTATCGACGGCGCGGACCTAGATGTGACTTGAAAAGTTAGATATAAATTCTGTTTTTAGAGTTAAACCACAGAATGTTGTTAGATAGTCTCAATCAGGCTGATCAATGAATGATCAGGCCTTAGAGGTTGATAGTATACATCAAATGTGAGATAATCTAGGAGATTAGAGGGTTAAACAGTATTAAATTACTAAATGATGGAAGATTTATGATGTAACAGGTACGTAAAAGCGTGCCACGTGATATTTCCACGCGCTTGATTTGAGCATTTCATTTCTGAGGTAGGTGATTCTATTCAATTATTTCATGATTTCAATAACCATGAATGGATTTTAAAGCTTTGAGACATGTGTTTTACATCTTCTCGTATACATAATAAGATCCCTATTTTCGTGTTATAGCATGACTTTTCTATTTGGAAATGACAATGTTTGTTGGGCTTTAATTGTGTTATTGAGATTATTTATAACGTATTTACAAGGTTTGTAAGATTTATACTTTGCTGATGATTTATGACGGGTGCTTTCACCCGGTGGGTACTATGCTAGGAGGGTTGTAGGGTTGGCCACCCGCCCTCTGATTTTGTGATGAGGATGATGATAGACACCGCCCTAGAGTGATACAGGGCCAGGTACGTAGGAGTGGTATCATGGGTAGTCCCCCCTACGGGTTCGTTTCTTCCCATGGGGACGGAGAAACTCTCTCGTTTGGTGTCGACGAGGAGCGGCGGTGGTTTAGACCCTGATGGGGTTGCCACTGCAGCATAGTAACCCATATAGTTGTGCATGTTTATATGACGTTGTATGTATGGTGAGCCGGGGCATGTCGGGCCTAGGCCGTGAGAGACTCCGGGGGCTGATGTTGACTGCATGGGAGGTACCAAAGTTAGTATAGATACACATCACTAGTGATTGAGTATATGTGGTTGAGTATGTTGGAGAAATTTTGATATAGTTTTGATATAGTGTTTTGGTATCAATGATTGCATGCATATCTTTCCATGGGTATATATACTAATATGGTTTTGATGTACTTGCCTTGTATTTTGATCATGCCTTGCATGCTATACTGATTTACCTCGGCATCTGATTTGTGAAAGTTGTGATTTCAAGCATTTTAGTTATTTGACATGTTTTGGGTATGCTCCTCTTATGAGAATTCTATTGTAAACTTTGTTAAACTTTATTTGAGTGTAATCACCTACACAAGCATAGCTTGCTGAGGCATTGCCTTATTTTGCAATGCCTCAGATTTGGAACGCGATAACATCAAGGGAAAGCAGGCAGAGTAGCGGGGATCTGGAAGGAGACTTGAAGACATTCCATTTTATTTTCTCCTTCGGACATATATTAGAGTTTGTCACTTGGATTAGACTTTTGAGACTTTCTTAGATGTGAATACATATTATAGATTGGACTCATATTATATTATGGAGGATTGTTAAAGTTTAGATGGAAATATTGTGGTGATTATGGATGGAACCTGGTGACGTTTGAATTGATTTATTATCATCTTTAATTAGCCAGTGTATTTATCGTGGTTTATAATCGAGCATGCTCAGAGTATCAAGGTTTTAATGTTGTTTATGATTACAGTTTTGAATGATGCTGACCCCTGAAGTTTACGCTTTCGAGAAATTCTTTTAAAGCTGCGTTAAAAGCTCTATAATATAAAATTTTAAATTTTAGGGATCCCGTCTATTTTCGTAAAATGTATTGTTATTTTTATTTTAATGAGGAAAAAGTTTTGTTAAAACCCGGGGTGTCACAATTAGTAACAGATACAAAATTCCATCACCAAGTATGTCGCTAATGTGCAAAATCAGCAACGAATTTGCATCCATCACATAAAGTAAGATTGTAATAGTTCTTAAAAGACTTTGAGAAGATCCTATAGCTACTTTAGGGATTCCTTTGTTCAATGTCAATGTGCTTGGGGTGGCAAACTTAGTATGACTGATGACTTAGCAAAAGATAGAGTTGGACGTTTATCTTTCTCCTTTCTTGTGTATTTCACTTCCTCGGTCAAAATATAAGTATTTTCCTCACTTAATATTTTTTTCTTTAATCGTCAGTCAAAGAAAAAACAAAACTTAAATACTTTTGTTATGCAGTGAGTTGACATCTTGAGTGACTCAATTTCCTATAGTTAAGAACCCAAGCTAGTTTTCATAGTCAACTTGCAAGTTTTAGAAACATGCTGTGAACTAATGATGGTATATGCCATTATGACTAATTTTGGGCAGTTGGGATGAATTAATGAACTTGATTGATTCTTATGTTCTAGTTAGGGCCATTTATGATGACTCGGGTTTTTCTAAATAATTTTAGTAAACTTTATTTGGAAATGATTAGGATCTTGAGTAGATATATATATATATATATATATATTTCTAAAATATTTTTGAACTATCATATATAGTAGTTTTCAAAACTGCTCTTCCAAGCCTGGGAGTCTCATTAAAACTCCACATATAATCAAAATAATTTTATAAGAATAAGCACTACCAGGACCCACTGGTCACAGCCAAAACAGTCTTAAATGAAACCATAACTTAAATTAAATCAAATCCTCACATTTATAACAAAGTAAATTGTCTCATTACATCATTGTTCTAAATGTTTAATGTTTTTATTCTAAAAGAAACAAGTAACTCATTTCACTATCATACTTTCACTCGTTTGCTCCAAAGTTCTTATTTTGCCTCAATTCTTTAGTCCTACTCAAAAGATCGACCTGTAATTGTTGGTGGGGGTGAGCATGACCACTAAGTGGGAAATTCTAAATTAGACAAAATATGTAAGAAAACATATGGATGCATAGAGATAATAACACGCTATTGATTAATTGCAATTAGTATCAAAACTCAATAATGATTAAACTCCAAAGTACACTATAAATTACATATAGTATTACAAATCTCAGTCCAAAATAGCACAACATTAGAAGTAGGACGCTATATCTGGACATATAACATAGTATCAACTGATTAGACAGCAGCGTCCTGCTGAGGCCATACAGGCGAATGGTCTTATTCCCTCAAGGTTGATTGACATAAATATATATGTCAATGTCATATCTCGTCTCCTATGCATGTAGAGAGAACCAACGTCTCTTGCCTACATTCGATTATGGATGCTGCGCGACTTACACCAGTCCTCATGGGGGAGAATAGATCACACTGAATGGAAGGTGTTAAGTGTTTAATTTTGCATAAAATAACCTTATATTAATATTTTGTTAGATTATTTAATTAAATAATTTTGTAATTTTAGCTTTAATCGATCATCCAACCGTTAATTTGAAAAAGTTAACAATTAGATGATCATTATAGCTAATTAGATACATAATTTAGAAAATCCTAATTTAGTATTTTGTTTTGCAGATAACTCAAAATAAATTGGACGGTTCAGATTGACTTGATCGGATCGGATCATTAAAGGCTTGGACCCCACCTTACAAGGAAGCTTTGAAGATGTAAAAATAATAGATCACGTCTTTTAAGAAAGTGGGCTTCCTATACGTGGAAAGCACAAAGCCATGTTAGGAAGAGCATGCAGCTTGAGTGGGAAACAAAGAATCGGTTGCATTATGGGCCGCTCCTCATTTAAGTGGGTTTTCATCGAACAAAAGGATTCTTCTTCTTCGCATCTCTTCAAAGAGGAGAGGCGGCAAGATTGTTCCTCTCTGCCTCTCCCTTGTTTACCCTCTCCTCTTCTCCTTTGTTCACCCACCATCACTGTCATACCCACATCCTCTGCTATTCTCTCTCTCAATTCTCTTCACTGTAGGAAACACCAGTGTCTCTTTCCCTCTCCATTCGAGTAAGAGGGCAGATTGCAGATTCCTCTTTCTTTTCATGTCTATCCTTCTCTCTACTACCTCGCACCTATCGCATCACCAGCAGGAACCCTTGTAGCTAATAGCATTGCGCCTAATGCTTGCCACCACGATCTCTTTTGCTTTTTCCAACAAAAACCAACCATTCGCCTAAGCAAAGCCAGCCGTTCACCCTCTTTACCTCTACTCCATCGCATCTTCTCCACACTACCCAGATCTCCCTTTGTGTCTGATCTTCCTCACCTCCTTCCTATTGTCACTGGATGACGTCAGCAGCTCTCTTCTCTAGCACGGTTCCTCATCGTCTACCCAACATCGGATTCTTCGGTGGTGATCGGATTACAGTTATGAACCTCCCATCCTGTGTTCATTAGATGGAACTCGAACCCACTTTCACCTTCACCAGCACCGTTTCCTCTCTGCCTCCTCATCTCACTCTCTATCTCTGCTTCGGCATCAATCCCTCTCTATTGCACTTTCCCTATTCTTCATTCAGTTCCCTGTTCTTTAACCATGATTTTTACAATTTTCCCTAACAATGTTTAGCTCTGTTTTTCATAGATTTCTGGTAAAAATTTGTTCTTGCAGCAAGCCTTCATTGTCACGGAGAAAACCCAATTCGGGTTTTACCTAAACTCTCTTTACTCCCTTCATTTCCACCGCCTGTGTTTGCATGAAAACTCCACTTCGTTTTTCTCCTTACAGGTTGGAGAAGAAGAAAACACTTTTTCCCCAAAAACATCCAGAAATGCCCATCAGCCTTTAATTAAAATGCCATTCAAGTCTCTATTTTGTCTTTTTCATACTTTTGTCTTTATCTCACTTTTGTCTTATTTCTTTTCATGAATTGCTTTATCTCGGATTTTGTTACTGTCACTATATTCACGGAATAGTAAACAGTGTAATTCAAGATGTTATGTAGCTTATTTTATTTTTGTTTTAAATAGCCCCTATTGAAATTTGCTGCATGACGTTGTCAAGATAGGAAAGTAGAAGATTAATTGCTATTGTGTTTCATTTCTTGTTGTTTAAATTCAGAAATTGTTCATTCATGGATTGCTTAATGAATTGGAATTTTATTTTTGTTGTAATTAGTAAATTAAAATTTGTGTAAACTTCACCTCTTCAGGTGTGATACCCCGGGTTTTTCTAAACCTCTTTCCAAAGTTGTAATAATAATACTAATATATTTTTAAGAAAAATATATGGGATTCTTAAAAATGAAAACTCAAGATTTATAAATTTTACTCAGCATTAAAAGAATTAACCTAAATGAAAACCTCAGGGGTCAATCACATCCCAAAACTACGACAATAAATAAAATCAAATTCAGATACTTTGTTCATTCTTGATTCAAAACCACGATAAATACATAAGCTAAGAAAATAGAATAATAATACAAGTCCAAAAGCCTCTAGGTTCCATCCATGATAACCACATCAACTACATCTATAAATAAATGTCCACCATATAATGGTCTAAGTCCAATCCATTAGAATATATAACCTCTAAGTACAGTCCTAAAAAGGTCTAACAAAGTTTAAGAGACATACGCTAATCAATCTTTGAACACAAAATGGTAGATGGTCCTCAAGTCGTCGTCCAAGTCCATGCTAATCTACCTACTTTACTTTTTGACTATCGCATTCCAAATCTGAGGCATTGCAAAACAAAGCAATGCCTCAGCAAGCTATGCTTGTGTAGGTAATTTACATTTAATAACAAAAACAAAATAAAATCATATCGCACAAAGTATCAAGATTATGGTAAATCTCGTAAAATGAATATATATACGAAACATGAAACATTATATATACATGACGAACTGTAATGATCCTAATTTTTAAATATGATTTTAAAGGATTATAAATTTCTTTTTTAATAAATATAAATGGGGGAATCTTCATATTTAGGTTTTATTGAATTTATCTTTTAAAATACGTCAAATTAGACTATAGTACCTTCATATTTGGATTGTACTCAGAAAGACAGTTCCAACAACACTAATTTCATTGAAATCGGAGTTCGGATGAAGGAGATATGAAGGTTTGAATAAGAAGGATATTTTAGTTAAAACAAGAAAGAAAAGAGAGAGAGAGAGAGAAGAAAATCATAAAGGAGGGGGGCCAAATTGATATTGGCATCCCTCGATCAAAACGTAGAAACAGGCATTAGGTTTGTTCTCGCATTGACGAAGAAAAAAAGAGATGAAAAAAACCGATGCTGGAGGAACCTGATGCTGAGGAGGAGGAAGGAGAAGAGAGAAGAGAGAAGGAGAGGAGAGGAGGAGGAGAAAAGAAGGGAAGGAGAGAAGAAAGGGAAAACCGTCACGCCTAGAAACCCTAGGTCGCGCCGATAAGAGAGCGAGCTGAGGGAGAAGCTACTGGGGAAGGAGAGAGAGAGAGAGAGAGAGAGAGAGAGAGAGAGAGAGAGAGAGAGAGAGAGAGAGAGAGAGAGAGAGAGAGATGCATGCAGGCGTGGAAGGGAAAACAAGGGTTTTCCTGGGTCGCTGGAGTTTTAGTCCGTCACTGGAGACGATGCTAGCTCGGATCGATGATCCGACGGGTCATTTTGTTTAGCACAATGAGATGAAAAAAACCCCCAAGTTTATTGGGGAATCCAACATGATCTTGATCGTTGATTGAAGAGGGGAACATCGCACGGCTAAGATTAGAGGTTTCGGGACGGATTTGAGCCAATCTAACCCATCCAATGGTGGGAAACACACGGAAACACATCTAAAAGGTGAGATATACAAAACCCAATTCGTGAATTTTGATTTTTGGATAAATTTGTACGGTTTTACACATGATCTAAGTTTAAGGACGATCTAGCCATCCATTTTCAAATCAAAACTTAGGGATAGGTAATTAGGTGCTTAATGTTAGCTGAATCTAACTGAGATTGTCAATCTAGGCTGAAAACATATCGGACAATCTCAACCATCTGATCGGGTACTGTTCACATAGTAACATCGTGATCAGACACCACAGGTGAGTTCCCCGTCCTAAAAAATGATGGGATGACTAAAATTATATGAATTTGAAGTGAAACAGATCGGATGACCTAGGCCATCCGATCCGTCACTATTCAAACAAACACCTTATGATGTCGGATCAATGATTTAGAGGTCACAGATGGATTCCTGAACTGTAAATTAGCTTAGATATGATATAAAGTATGGAATCTGGATAAACTAACATAAAGAAATTGAGTAACATGAACTGTTCATGATGCTCATTATATCAGTCTGATTTAAGAATACAATTATAGGTTGTATTGAAGACTATAGAATGAGAAATAACACCCAGCTCCAAACCAAGAGTTGATCTAGATAAAAATCAAGGGTTAAGACAATTGAACAGTGAAAGTGACTTGTAGTCACTTAAAAAGAGTAGTGGGTAGCCAATTCAGGGCCTATGACATGGATTAGAAATTTAGTAACTGCTTGTCATTCAACTAGCTATCAACCAATAGTTAATGAAACATTTTTAGCATAAAAATAAGCATTGTCATTTAGTCTTGTGACGGCTAGTGTCAGGGACTAACATAGAGGGAGCTTTCATATTGGAAAAGCTAAGAGAAGTCCTAGAATTGTATATCTAAGTGAGTGTTTGTATTATTGCAGAGGTGTGATTGATCGGGAGCGCATATGCTATTTGCTTCAGAGAACCTGAAGATCTCCATTTGAGGTAGGTGGAATTAAGATTGCTACGATTTTTGCTAAATATGCATGTGTATATGAATTTCAAGTATTGAAATGAATTTTTTCTATTTATACGAAAGATAAGATGAATGTGCATGTTAAAATTGAATCGCGATTAAATTGTTTATGCATAAGCTATGCATTATTGTAAACTATGTGAGAAAAATGTAAGACTGATACCAGGAAATTGTGAAATGGCTCGTATGAGCGAAAGGGGTCGTTATGATGTGGGCGAGCCACAAAGTTATTATGATGTGGGAGGGCCTTCGGGCTGGACGAGCTACCGGTCCCTGAGATTTAGCCCCATTGTTTGAGGAGTTTGACGCATTTTGAGAGGACGTTGCGATGTGGGTAGGCCATGGAGTCGTTATGATGTGGGCTGGCCTTCGGGCTGGATAAGCTATCAGTTCCTGGCTAGACGAGCTACTGGTCTCTTAGGAGCAAAGCCTTGAGGTGTATCTTTAGGTCTAACCCACTGCGCTGACTCACTGCGCCAAAAAGGACAATATTGTCTACTATGTACTTGATACATACGACAACACGTTGGAATTTAATAAGTGAAATAGCTCGTAAGAGCGAAGACTGGTAACAGGAAAATGTAAATGAGTTGTAAGTTTGACATGTGACTATATAATTTGCATTTCAAATGTGTTTTGTACTAATGCATTGGTATTCCTTCCATCTTGGCATGGATTCATGATTTTGACAATGTTGAATGATTCAAGTTAAATGATAATTGAATTGTTGCTTGCATGATTCAGCATGGCTAAATTGATCTATATATAAATATCATGATTTCTGTGTATATAAAACACTGCATCTTAATCCACCTACACAAGTGATTGCTTGTTGAGACATTGCTATGGTTTGCAATGCCTCAAATATAGAGAATAGTAGCAGGTTTGGCATGTGAACAATATCTCAAAGGACTCCTAAGAAATAGGAGCTGCTTGCTGGCAGGAGAGCGCCAATGGATGCTTTGGAAGAAGACAAGTAAGAATTGGTCTTTGAATTGAAGCTATCATGTTAGAAATGAGAAAGAGACTGCATTGTATGTAATTATGGGAATTTGGAAGACTTATGTGACTGGGTTGTGCTGTGGAGGTTCTGGGTGTGTTGTGTCGAGGTAAACTGTTTTTTTGCTAGATGTATGAAAAGGAGACAGAGTCTCCATTTATATTTTAAAATTGTCAACAATGTTTATCAGGTACTTCGCAATGACATGCGTTAAATGTCATATATCCGAAAAACAGAGGAAACTTTGTCAGATTTTTGGTAGAAATGAGCACTCATTTCACCGAGAATCCTTGTTTTTGAGAAAAGAAAAATGACACTCGGGGTTTTTCAAAGTTAGTTTAAAAGAAAAGATTTTTCGCTACATTGCATTATTTTTACAAAAATTATTTCGAATTGGATAGATCTTGCATTAGAAATTAGTTTGTATTTAAAATTACATTTGCAAACCTAGGTCATCACAGTTGGTATCAGAGCCCAAGTTCAGTCCACTCACAGCCAATCACATTGAGTAAGTCTTAAGCAGTCTCTAAAGTAAGATGTTGCGACTAATGAGTTTGAGAGTAACTCATAAAAGAACCTTGTGATGAAGGGAAGAATGTCACCTAAGAGGATGAGTCAGAGGACAACAAACCCCTCTGCTGAGCCATCTGACCAGGGGAGTCAAATGATGGACTTCATGGCCAACATGATGCAAAACCCCAGTCAGCTAGTGCAGCAGTAACAATATATGCAACCCATGAGGGTTGGTAAGCTCTAAGGAGACAATAGATGTTTAGTCCTAACATTCGTAAAAGGAGTACTCTTATAAAATTAGTATAATTCTTAGAGTAAGGAACAATAGTATAAGAGTACAAAACTTGTATATCTGAATGAAAACTTTATCAGAGATAGATTTATTCACATGGGGTGACCTTTAGAGGATCCAAGTTTTAATTTTGACAATGAGCACAAACCTGTGAGGATTATGATTTCTATTGCAAAATAATATTTTGATTTTAATGAAAAGAGGGTAGAGGATAACCACAAGGGAAGAGAACTTAGGATAAATTAAGAGAATTACAATATTAGTCTATACAAGTTGAGGAAAGATTCGATGGATAAATTCTGATATTAGGAAAATTAGTGGCAGTTGATCTGCTTATGTAAAGGAATTAGTGATCGAAGGAAAGAGTTATTGTTTATGTATACAGAAATACTGACAGCTAATTATCATGGAGAAGTAAATGCTTAGTGATTCTTGAGAGTTTTAGTTATGAATTGAAGATGCATAACGCATAGAGGATATGCCAACTATTTTATAAGGATGATTACTAAATGATAAGAAAGAAAAGCAGATGAGTGGAGAATTAAAGCATGGATATAGAAACTTAGTGAATACGTTCAATTTCTAACTTGGACAATGTGTACACTTTTGAAAAGGCTTAACAACTGTGGTCATGACAATAGTATGAGGATAATGATGAAGGACCAGGAATAATTACAATTAATGAGAACTGTGAGTTAGAGAAGTATTGTATTAACCTAAACTTGAAATTGGATTTATTTGACGTATAAATTGTAGCATGGTGGAAATCACTGAAAATTTGATTTTGACTAATATGACCATGAAATCGTTCATTGGTTACAGGAAAGGAATGGTGGAAGTGAAGACGCAAGAATTATAATTATGAGAAGTCTAATGATGGTTATTTGAGAGGATGTGTTCCTCTATTGTTGAGACCTTTGTCTAGAAGGCTCTTGAGAAGGCCAGTAAAGATCAATATATTTGCCTGAGGAGTAACAAGTGATGCAAAGAGATAGTTTCCTACTTTAAAGCAGAGGTATCATGTAGCTTAACAATATTTGAGATGGGTTTATAGGCTAAAGAGGTGTGTTATTTGCAAGGGCAAGTACCTGAACATTAGTAGATGCCACAGTAGAGGCAATAGTATCAATAGCCGCCATTATAGTAGAAATATTTTAAATGCTTGACTATGGTGAGTCAGTGCATTTCTTTAAAGACTATTCCAAAGGACAACGAGTTAAATAGTTTGACATTAGGATCATGGAAGAGATGGCCCGCCCTTAGCAGTGATGAGTTTCTGCTATTACATCGAGGTAAGCACGGGTTTCAAACCAGATGGTGGAGAGTATTTTCTAGATTGTTGGTAGGCATGTTATGATTTTCCTTGAATCTAGGACCCATCTTGCTTAGACATGCATGGATGTGTTATTCTTTTGATTGGGTATTATGACTTCAGTAGGAAAGTTATTGGAGGCTAATGAGTACTTTTAAGAAGTACATATGAACTTAGTAAGAGAGATGATAAACGATGATCTCATCCTACTCGATATGGTGAATTATGATGTCATCTTTGGGACAGATTGGTTGATCGTACCTTGAAAGTAATGCTGGTTGTTTGAGAGGGTGCTAAGTTTTATTTCTTGTTTGTGTGACAATGGAGGATCGTTAGCTGTGTGACGACCTGGGTTTTTGAAACACGTTTTATAATATATTTTTCAAAGGCAAGGGCGTCCCCTCAATCAAAAAATTTCACAAAACAAAGCAGCAAAAAATCTTTTCTTTTTTAACTTGTTTTGAAAACCCAAGTCGCCACTTCATACTTAACATAAGTACAATTTGTGTACAAAATAAAATTCCATTGAAGGAATATGATTTTATTAAACTTCTAAGATCCATCCAGTGGTTCACAGTACAGCACGGTATCAGTAAAATACCTGTCCAAATTACATAATCTAAAATATACAAACCTCACCATACATTAAAACTCTCAATACAATACAATTCCCTCAAATAAAATACATGTCTTCAAGAGGATGTATCTTGATTGATTATTCACCCACATCTTCTTAAGTCTTCTACAGTCTTGAGCTTCTAACCCTCCTTCTCTGTATCTGAGGTATTGTAAACATGGAAACATGTACAATACATCAGTAAGCTATGCTTGGTAGGGGAATACAAAAACATACTACTTCATCAATATAAGAATACACACCTCAATCCTTATTTCATCATAGTCATCCATTCCTAAGTACTCTCCACATAGAGTATATACATTATTTATGTAGTACATGACAAATTAGTTAATATAATGAAGATTGCTCAAAGCTTGTTACTTTCCCTGACTATGCTCCCACTTAGGAGAGCAATACCTAGCCAAAGATTACTCAACACTTGTTCCTTCCCCTGGCTATACTCCCACTTAGGAGAGCAATACCTAGCCAATTCTCATACGGGGTTTTCATTTTAGGAACTCATGCAATAGCATATCATCATGCCATACTTGTTCCTTCCCCTGGCTATACTCCCACTTAGGAGAGCAATACCTAGCCAATTATCATATGGGGTGTTCATTCTAGGAACTCATGTAATGGCATATCATCATGCCATGGCATCATACTATGCCTATCATATGTGCATCATAATGCAAAATACATTAGGACTACTATGCTTACAGCCTCAATCCGTACAGCGGGCCCGGATAACTGTATAATCTTCCACTGATACCAGTTGTGGAATAATCAATCCATGTCCTCATGGGGTGGACCATGGCTGTTACAGTGGGGCCTTCCCATTATTACCCCACCCAACATTTAGCCTCTTTTTGGGCATGGTATCCATCATATAAATTTTAGGAAGTGGGTGGCCAAACCCTCATAACTTCCCTAGCATTGCATCCCCAGTCTCTATCTCTGTGTAAATCAAAATCCACAAGTCTCCATACTTGTATGGAAAATATATTGTACATATCAAACGGTCTGTCTGTTTAACTAAGGCTGGAATATTGTACATACCCTATTCTTAGGGTTTCCTTAGTCTTCATATCTTAGTACTTTCACCTCATTATACTTGATCATTAAATTAGATCAAGTGGATTAGGTTATGAGGTTAGATCTCTTTGTTTGATCATTTGGTTAGATCCCATGTTTTGGATCACTTTGTTTGATCATTTGGTTAGATCCCATGTTTTGGATCACTTAATTGGATCATATGTTTTGGATCCCTCAATTGGTTCATATGTTTTGGATCCCTTCATTGGATCATATGTTTTGGATCCCTTCATTGGATCATATGTTTTGGATCCCTTAATTGATTCATATGTTTTGGATGCCCTAGTTTGATCATATGTTTTTGGATCACTTAGTTGGATCATGTATTTTGGATCACTTAGTTGGATCATCTGTTTTGGATCATAAGTTTTGGATCACTTGTTTGGATCATGACTATGCTAAGGTACTAATCATACTGATATAATGAAGGTCTATATTTTTAGACAGATAATCATGTATATCTATACATGAATCTCTAATATATCATTGTATATCCACCTACCTCAAAGTAGTATCGTGATTCATACATCTCCAGTGTCTTCTTCCACAATGTCCATCATAGTCTGGATTCATCCATCTGTCATACCATATATATAAGGTTATTTCCCTATTCAAGTATGTATTCCTATAGATGATACCCTAATTTTCCTTGAATCAAATTTGATCAAGGGTTTAGGATTCTCTATCTATGTTCTTCTACATACGCATACATACTATAAAATACAATACTATATTAGTATTTGTTTTTTATCATCCAAGATCCTATGGATCTTGTTTGATCATCCTTATCTTGATTTCTAATTTTTATCAAGATTAGATGATTTACTACATTTTATGCTCTCATTATTATTACTCAACCAATTAATGTTTTATTGGTTGAGGGTAGCTTATTTCATTCTAAGTCTAGATTGCTCCTCTTATGTCAAATTGGCTAAGGCTTACTAGTTATATGGTTGGACACAAAGTAGCTACTTCAATTCTCATGTAAGGAGGCGTTTAAACCTCACAAATGCCAACGGAAGGTGTGGGGAGAGCGTGACTCTATTAGATAACCCCCTTAACCACTATGTCCATCATTCACTAGCTTGACCATAACTCAACCTTTCGTAAGGTTCCTATGAGCATTTAATCCTAGGTATTCTTTCTAATTGTTTTTAACTAAATCCATAAATTAAAATGTCATTCATGGAGATTTATTATTCTCCTAAGTTGGACCAAGGAATTTATATTCCTTATATTATCTTACTAACTATGGTCCTTACTATCATTAAGTCCATGTCATACATTCCATGTGAATGTCCCTTCCTTCTAATTTCATTTAATTTCCATTTCCATTTCAATGAAATTACAATTACTTAAGCATTGAAGCATAAATTTAAAGCATGAATAAACAATTAACTAAGCACTTAAATAAACAATTAAATAACCAATCAAATAAATAATTCAACTAAGAAATGAAAGATAATTATCATGATGTTCAATAATTGAAATAGAAATCTAACATGTTATCATGATCCAAGGGTCTTAATTGATCCATATTTATTTTTCATCTCTTTAGGGTTTAGATCTTGATCTTTCATTTTATTTTAGATCTAACATATTATATTAATGTAATTTAATTATTAAATCATGGATTTATCTCATCCATCAATTTGATCTTCCTTGATCTACCCAATCAAGGAGATCTTAGGTTACTTTGTACCATTTAAGGGCATAGATCTTGATCTAGCCCAAATCCACATCATCCATTCATTAAATCCCTATAATCTTATCTCAAGATCATTATCAAAATACATTCATGCTGTCCAATCATCTTGGATCATCTTGATCTAGGAGATACTATTCATTTTTAGGGATTTTAGTAACTCTTAAGGCTAGATATCTTAAGATCTGCCTAATCAATACCATTTTATCCACTGATATTATTTATTATGTTATAACATCATCTTTCAACAAGTTATTAATGGTCTGATCATCCTAGATCTTGTAGATCAAGGATGTTAGTTACTTATCCACTTAATTATGAAAATTTTAATTAATTAAAATTAAAATTTTATAGGTTCAGTCCATTTGGATTATAACAAGGAATCCATAAAAACTTTCTGATCTCAATTTTGATCTCAATTGAGATCGTAATTGATATTTTAGGATTTCAACCCTTTTTAAGGGATGAATTTCACCTTACTGTTTTTGATCAATTTTACTCATCTATGATTAATTAATTTATACTGTAAACATGGATCATAAGGTTTTGAGACCTTATTAACATATTCAATGGTTCCGATTTGATTTTTGTGGTCATGTGGGCCATGATCCAGATCAATGGCAGGGATTTGATTAAATAGATCATGTAGATACTAATTAAAAACATGATCTAAAATCTTCAGTGTATTATTAAAATCAATATGAATTTGAGAAAATTTTCAGATCTAAATTTAAAGGTCAATTACCATCAGAATTAAGATTTTAAGATTTCAGCCCGTTTTAAGGGCTGAATTCCATCTTTACTGTTTTTGATCAATGCATTCATATATATAAGAACATAAATCTGAATGTGAATATGATCCTAAGGTATTAGAGTGTCTATGAAGACATCCATCGGTTTAGATTTGTCTTTTAAAGTCATATGGTCCATGATCTAAGATCATGGATACTGATTTTACCAAATAACATATAAAATCAAAATTTGAAACATGGATATAATACATTTAATATCTAGATCAAGTGATAGGGAATATGTAGAAACTTTTGGATCTAAATTCCTACCTCTATAAAGCTCAGAATTAGAGAAATAAGATCTCAGTTTAAAAGAGAACGCCCTAGATCTGATCTGGGTGTCGGTGCAGGTACGTGTACGGGTACGGGATGACCAGCGTCCCACGCATGTGACCGCCCATTCTAGGTGTCTGGGCAGAGGTGACCGGCTACAGGCGAGACGGTCTGATCTGGACCGTCGGATCGCCCGTGACCCGATCTCCTCCATCTGTTAACATCAAAGGCCCAAATTTCATCTCCTGGGGTTTTGGGACCCCAAGAAGTCATCCAACGGCTCAGAATATGGGTCTGATCCAGGGATGAGGAGATCTCAACCCTCAATACCGGATCCGTCATTCTCGACGGATCAATGGACGGGGAATTCTTCAGGTGGCCGGAAAACCTTGCCTATCTACCGGAAATGAAAGAGGGGGTGCCAGTGCACCTACCTGTGCCGGTCTGGAGGGGAGGAGCTCACCGGAGATTGAGAAACCAGCCGGAGAAACGTAGAGAAAACCCTAGCTTCCTAAAAAATATACAGACGGAAAATTCTCTATTGCCGTTGCCAGAGATTGTGAGGTACCATGGGGTTTTTGAAGAAAACCCTATTCTGAAGATATAAATGGGGGTAATATCTCCATTCACCGGCCTGATTGGCTGAAATTTGGTGAAGACATAGCCGGAGACGGTAACCCTAACTGGGTTAACTTTAGGTTTCCTTTTTCCAGAAATTTGAGAGGTGGATCATCATCAAATCAAGGGGCTTTTGTAAAGAGCCCTTTTCCGAACATATCCAATGGTAGAGATTAAGTTTAAATGGGTGAAAATCGATTACTAATTGAAATAGGGTTTTCAAGCGAAAACCCAGTTCCAACGGGAACGACGTGTCCTGGGACGCGCTCGACATCTCCACTGAGTCTGGAGAGCCGTGTGCATCTGTGGACGCTCCCTGAGTGAAAAAGAATAAGAGAAGAAAGAAGAAGAACTTGGAGGAGTTTGGGGAGGTTTCTGGATCTAAAATTTTGCAGCATACTAGGAGACATCGTGAATGATTTTATTAAGATTTTTGGGAATTTTTCTGAGTTCTATTTATAAGTTTTTTTAGTAGTTTTCATAATAACATGCAATAATTATGTTTTCTCCTTTTTATTATTTAATGTATATTAGATTCCCACTACCACCTCCTTCTACACTAGCAGCTGGTAGTGGTTTGAATAATGATTGCATGTTTTCCAGATGTTGGATCCCTTTGTGGGCCCCACACATGTGTGAAAAGACCAAATTGCCCTTCTTGGGAGAAAAATCCATTTTATTCTCCCGAGCTCGGAATTGAGCGTACTTAGTGGCGTTGGATTCGTATTTCTTAGTACATTCCAGATTTGGATGTTTCAAGTCTTGGTTATTTGTGAAATTACCATTTTTCCCTTTCATTCATTAAAATGAAGAAAGATACAGAATTTTCATCTGTATTCCGAAATTGTCGTGCTTACAGTCATTTTAAAGCGTTCGTCACATATGTTTTCAATTATACATCTCTCATACGTTGATTCCACTTCTATGAGAAGTGCATATTTAATAACCCTAATATTCCAGCCTAATTTTCATTGAAATTCTTAATTTTAATATTTATTTAATTTCTTTATCAATAATTAGGGGTGTTACAAGCTGCCACAGACTGAGCACAAAGATGATGTGCAAGAGTTTGTAGTCTTGCCTGAGGAGTTTTCAGGATGTTGACGCAAGAGAATGATTTTGAAGTGGATTTGGCATTAGGTATAATATAATTTACCTAGAATGCCATATGGAATGGCCCAACTGAGATGGAAAAGCTCCAGCTATATGAACTTTTAATAAGGATTTTAACAGGCCTAGTGGGTCTTCATAAAGTGCATTAGTCTTCTTCATGAGAAGAGAGACAGATCCTTATTAGTATGCACGAATTGTTGTTTATTGGATAGTACCTCAGTAGAGAACCGATATTCTTAATCGTATATTGATGGTTTATTTGATCAATCTAAGATGGTGCATGGTGTTTGTGGAGATTGAATTGAGGCGTGGTTATAACCAGCCCAGGATTCTAAGTATGACATCTTTAAGATGATTTTTAAAACTTGCTATGATTGTTATGAGTTCTGGATGGCATTAATTGGTGGAACCAATACACTGACAGAATGTATGACATCTTTAAGATGATTTTTAACCAGCTTAGGATTCTGAGTATGACATCTTTAAGATGATTTTTAAAACTTGATATGATTGTTATGAGTTCTGAATGGTATTAATTGGTGGAACCAATACACTGACAGAATGTATGGAGATGATGGATTGAATCTTCAAATGTTAATTGGATGAGCCATGATTGTGTTAATAGATAGTATTGCCATATACTTCATAAACAGAGAGGAGCACAAGGATTAGGAGCACAAGGAATCCTTGTGCATTAATTCAGAACGTTTAAGACTCATCATTTGTTGTGAACATCTATAACATGAGTTATGGTTAGAGGAAGTGAATTTCTTTTATTACAATACCTTGAATGATAAAGAGGCAGTTTATTGGGATTGTGATGGGCTGACATTAGCCAAATTGGTGATTGAGGTTCATGGTTCCTTAATCTTATGAACTATTAGCACCGAGTAATTGAGTTTCACCAGGATATCAGTGATGTATAATATTATGTGAGATTATTCTCTTATGGGTAATCAGAATTCGACTTATGATCTATATTTGTGAGTAGCCGATGAGGGCGACCTAAGAGGGTGGCCGATGAGGGAGGGTGTGAGAGGCACTGACAGGCTTCTAGGGGCTTACAGTGTGTTTGTGTGGTGGATTGGTTTTCATTGGCATAAAGTGCCTGTTGGTGAGTTGATATGCTCTAGTTTTGACTAGCATATGATTGACAATGGGTGAGCTGATGAGCTCTATAATAGAATCGGCATAGATTTGCCTATTGATAAGCTAATGCACTCTAATATAGACTTGGCATAGAATTACTGATATACGAGCTAAGATGCATCGATTTTTATTAATACGGTGATTTTAACAATACAAAAGTTGTATACAAATAATTAACCCTTAGATGAGAGTTTGGTTCATGTTAATTGAATTATACGTGGTGATGATGCTTTCTAATTGATTTATGAGTTGTTTAATGTGTAATGATTTAACATTTAGTGATGTTTATGTGAATTGATATATGAGGAGATGACTTGATGTGAAATTGTCTATTTATAGATGTTGATTCTAGAACTTTTTAATATGATCTGTGGATCTTGGGATATGAGGATGTTTTGGAATTATTTGAAAAATTACATGAAAATAATTTCAAGGACGAAATTCCTATAATGAGGGAAGAATGTAACAATCCTAATTTTTAAATCCTATTTTAAAGGATTATAACTTTTTTTTGGATGAATACAAATGAGGGAATCTGCATATTTAGGTTTAATTGAATTTAACTTTTAAAATACATCAAATTAGACCCTGATAACTTCATATTTGGATTATACTCGGAAATACGGTTCCAACAACACTAATTTTGCTAAAATTGGAGTTCGGATGAAGGAGATATGAAGGTTTGAATAAGAAGGAAAAAGAGAGAGAAGAAAATCATAAAGGGGGGGGCGGGGGCGGGCACACTAGGTCTGTTCTTGCATCGACGAAGAAAGAAAAAAAAAAAAAAAAAGGAAAAAAAATCGATGCCGAGGAGGAGGAGGAAGGAGAAGGGAGAAGACGTGTTTTAATCCCGCTTTCACCCTTTCACCCACGAGGGGCACTTTGGCACTCATGAAAAGTGCGTTCCAATCTTGTTTTCACCCTTTCACCCACACGGGGGCACTCAAGCACTCAAGGAGGATGCATCCCATCACAAGCTCAATTATGCTCATCGACAAGGCATAGAAACTCCCATGTGTAAAAATTCCAATAAGATCTGGTCAAAGACATGGTAGTGTACCATCATCCATATGTTCAAATATATGACTAAATCATACAAAATAAACAAATTTTCCTGAAGACATGATAATACATAATTATTCTCGATAAAACTAAATCAAGTGAGTAATTCAATATATCAACATCATGCATCGCAAATCAGTGTATAACATCCTCAATACTTAAGTCAATGCAATTAAAATATACTAAAAACAGTGCATAAATCATGCATAAAAGAAGTAGCAAGCATATTGGCAATACATGATGAAAAATAATCTTATGCAACATGGCAGAGTATAAAACCTATAGCTCAAAGTTTCATATACTATGTCATGATTTAAGAAATCATGAAAAAATCTCAAATGTAATCATCTACCTCAATAAACGTGATACTCCAATTAGGCTCATAAGTTATATAACGTTGTTCGCCCTTACGTACCTATCACATCATAAGTCATCGATCACTTGGTATTCTCACATCTCAAATAAATAGGTCCAAGTGATAACTTTCTTGATTTTGTAGTTAATTCTAGATTAACGGCCTAGATCATTTGATTAACCCTCCATTAGGGCAATCCTGAGCTAGATGTTGGTCTTTCTAACATCCAGACCCTCATATATCATCTTTAATTTCAATTCTACTCATTTTCATCACGATCCATTTAATTTCTATATTTGTTTAGTGATTCACCTGTATCTCTATGACTGTGCGTCGATCTAACGGTCAAATCGCTCTCTAATCAGCTCATCCTACGGCACCTGATCAGATTGATGGTCAAGATTACTTTTTTTTATGATTTAATGAGATTTGTTCTTCTGATCTCCTAGATCATCTCACATTCAATGTATACAATTAGGTTCTAAGGCCTGATCATCCATTGATCAACCTCATCTAGGTCATCTAATGGTAATTGGTAATTTAACTATTTAAAAGGTGCTCAAAGCTAGGTTTTTATCTTAAATCTAGGTATGCATCATTGAGCCGATAGCAATGCATCTTTCAAATCGTGATTTGGACCTTTATAGCTCCTAAAATCACATTTTTTGTGAATGAACGACTAAAAAAAATCCAAAAATATCAAGAAAAAGGGGTTTTAAATTGCGCTGCACGTGCCGCTCACCCTCGTGCAGCCCGCATGTGTGCACTTGTCATCGTATGTCGTGCCGAGGGACGTCTACATGTCGTATCCTCATTGCCCGACGTCGCCCGCGTGCGAGCGCCACCCGAGTTGCTGCTCGCTAGGTCACCATTGTCGGGAATGACGACGGGGCTGTCCTGCCATCACTGGAGATGACAACTGGACTCCGGTCTCCGTCGGCAACCACCTGGTATCCAAATGGTGCGATTTTTGCACCATTTCGCTCAGTTTTTCATATATATGCTATTTTTAAGCTCCTCTTCAATATATTTTGTCATCATCTCACGTTTTTACACGATGACACACAAAAGCGAGGGACAATTATGGGAAACAAGATAGGTAGGGAGGCGCATTTGAAGCCTCCCATAATGGATATCACTTCATAGATTCCTGCGCCCAGTCCATGGGCCCCTCGTAAATTTACTGTTTTACCCCCTTTTGCAAATTTAATTAAATATATAAATTAAAATAATTAGTTATTTTTTATCTAGTCTCCAATTTTAGGTTTCTTAATGGTGTTAAATTCCATTTCTCAAGCACATTACAATTATTAAGGTTTCAACTCAAGATTCTATCTCCAAATTCCAATTTTCTCAATTTCTTAAAATTTTTCAATTTCCCATAATTCCACAAAATTAAATATTTCTTGAATTTAAAATGGTTTATGTTACTTAACTACCCACCTTATAGAAAATTTCATCCTCAAAATTTAAAATATACGTACCTCAGGAGAAGAGCTTTGGATGGGTACGTCTCATCTCGTCCTCCAACTCCCAAGTAGCCTCTTGCGTTAAATGATACTACCAAAGGACCTTTGTTAAGTGTTCAATTTTGGTCAAAATACCCCTAATTTAGTATTTGATTAGAGCATCTAGACCATTAATTTTAAGATTTTACATCAAATATTTTATTTTAGCTTTAATTGACTATTCAACTGTTGAATTGTAAAATTTAGTGGTTAGATGACTATTAAAGCTAATGGACGGTTTAGATTGCGCTAATTGAGTCCTGTGCATTGCAGATCGGTCAACTTAGGCGTGGAGGCTCCAGATCGAATCATGGAAATCAGATGGAATTTGAAGAATCCTAGTACAGGATAAAGTTGAAGACTTGCAGAGTTTTAGCAAGACTAGAATTCCAGTGGACTCCACTCTCTTTCTTATCACTCTTACCTATCTCCTCTTCCTTCTCTTTCTCCTCTCTTTTCTCTCTTATCCTTCTCTCATGTACGTCTCTCCCCATCTCTCTTTTAAAAACACCCTTCTTCCTTCTCAAAAGGACATTTTTCCTTCTCTTGGAGAGGCTAGGCTGGTCTCTCTCTCTCTCTCTCTCTCTCTCTCTCTCTCTCTCTCTCTCTCTCTCTCTCTCTCTCTCTCTCTCTCTCTCTCTCTCTCTCTCTCTCTCTCTCTCTCTCTCTCATCGTGATCCCTTCTCCATTTCACGTTCCCCCTCTTCTCTTCTTCTTTCCACTTTCTCTCGTACTCTTTGCTAATCATCACCCGCACCCGCTTCTTCTATAATGCTCTCTCCTCCTCGATCTCTTTCTCCCTCTATTTTCTTTTCTCCAACGCCTTATCAACCCGCAGCCATATCTCTCTTTCTCCCTCTATCTCTCACCCGTGAAAATCCCATCTCTCACGCCACTCCCAACCTCCTTCTCACCCAATCTCTCACATCTTCCTCTCCTACCCCCTTATTCACCGCACCATCAACCTTCTCTCTCCTAGTTGTTTTCTTCTCTCTCTCTCTCTACGCTATACCACCCAAGGCAGATAGGGCACCCTTCATCGAACACCTCTACCTGGCTCCCTCTACCGGTCCAACATTGCTCTTTCTCTCTGCCACTCCGGCAGAAACGTCCCATCTTCTCTTCTGCACCAACACCATCTTCGTAGCCCCCTCTTCTCCTTCTATTTCTCTATCACTTTCCCGTACTCCTCTCATCTCCACTCGTCTCTATCCCTCTCCCCGTGTTTCACTGCCCAGCACCGGACTGCCCAGAGATCCCAATTTCGGCACGGCTCTATCTCCCTCTTCTCCTCCCATCTTCCACGGTTCCACCGGCCCAGCAGTAGCCAAGCATCCTCTTCACCGGTCCAGGGATTGAAACCTGAACTGGGTTTCCTTTCTCTGGTTCTCCGGTCATTTCTGCCCAGTCCGGATCGCACGGCTCAGGGAGAGAAAACTAGAATTGGGTTTTTCTCCCATCTTCTTCCCCATCTCATCCTCGTTTTTCTCCAGTCCAGCCGGCCATCGGGTTTCCTCTTTCCCTTCTTTTTCCCTCCTCTTCTTCTTCTCCCTCCCTCTCAGGTGGTTCCTCTTCTCTTCATCGGACGCCCTGGGAGAGAAAACCTGAATTGGGTTTACTCCCCACCATTTCTCCCCTCTTCCTTCTCTTCTTCCTCTTCTCTCCTTTTTCCTTCTTCCCCTTCTCAGGTTTTCATCGTTTTTTCTTGGTTTTTTCGTGAAAAACCAGAACCCCTGAAGAAATTTCGGATATGCCCCTGGCAGATCTTAGGAATTACATCTGTGTCCCCTGGCAGATATGAGAAATACCATTTGGGTCCCCTGTTTAATACCATCTGTGTCTCCGATTTAATTCCAACTGTGTCCCTGTGCTATTAGGGTTTTACCTTATCTTCATTATGACTATTCAGGAATAGTGCAATCCAGGACAGATTATTCAAGGACAGACTAATCCAGAGACAGTGCAATCCAGGACAGACTATTCAAGGACAGACTAATCCAGAGATAGTGCAATCCAAGGACAAGCTTATCTAGGATGCATTTTAGTTTTATTTTTTGTTTTTCTTGGAATAAATATTTGTGAACATTGGAATAATTGAATACATCTGGATTTTAGTTTATTTCTAGTATATTTTGTGTTTTTATTCTTTTAGTTGAATTTTATTTAAAACTCCATCATTTTAAATTAAGTCCTCGTGGGATCGACCTGTATTTGCATAGCTATACTACAATAGCCTGTGCACTTGCGGTTAAACAATCAATAAGTTTTTGGCGCCATTGCCGGGGACTTGAAATGGAGTTTTTATCAAATTTAATTAAAAATCCAAAAAAAAAAATTCAAAAATCAGAAAAAATTAAAAAAAAATCAGAAAAATCCAGAAAAATACAAAAAATTAGGAATTGCATTTTAGGCATTCTTAGGTGCTTCTTTAGGCATTTTTAGTGCATAATCACTTTATTTCCTAAATTTGGTACTAATTGTTATTTTTCTTTTTCAGGAAATTGGAGTGGAGCTTCATCAATTGATAGATTTTTATTGCTTTCCTAGATTAGAAATTTTATTTTTGAGTGAATCTTGTAGTGAGGCCCCTTGTAATTTGCATTTTCAATTTCAATTTTAAAGGGTTGTAATAATACAGGGCAAGTGTGGGACAAGGTGGCCCACACTTGATCTTCATCAGAAACCTCACTGTAAGTCTCCTCACTCATTTATTTTCTAGATTAGGGTTTGCATTTAGAATAATTTGCATTGTTTGGTAGTTAATGGCATATAGAAAGCATATGTTATAATTGTTGCATCTTAGGGTTTGCATTAGTTTTTTTTTTTTGTTTTTAATTGCATTTTAGGACACGTCTAATGCTTTAAGGCGAATTATATGTTGATCGAATTGCCATGGTGTGTGAAAATTAATTAGTAAGGGCACACTGCCCCACTAGATCAAGGGTGGATTTCATCACCACTCCTTGGCCCACCTAAGATAATTACCTCAAGCACGCAACCTCTCCATTCACATTAATTTAAAATCAATCAGAAGAGACCTATAGGGTTATCACATGCTCGTAGGACCCTCTTAATAGGACACGAATTACTGTTACTCTGGTTGCTTTTGATCACTGTGGTTATTGGGGGTTGTCTAATAGAGCCTCGCTCTTCCCCCACCTCTTGTCGACGTTTATTGAGGTCTAAACGCCTCCTTACACGAGGGTTGTATTAACCACTTTGGTTAGAACCTAACTGGTAAGCAGTAGTCAACTCCGAAAGAGAGTAGGAGTGTTAGATCAGGCTAATTAAAAGCATTGTCCCCACAAAAAATTAAGAAAATCAAAATATCTATGCTTGCTAGCCTTAGGGGATTGCTTGATTGTGTCCTGTTTTGTGCATCATTTTAGGCATTTAGGTTGCATCATTTAGGATAGGAAAAAAAAAGCTAAAAAGATCTTTCACTGTATGCCCTTTTGGATATGCGACGAAACTGGCAGGTTAGTCTCGTACGACCAAAAAGATAGACCAACAATGGCTGATCAACGATCAAGGGGTAACTCACCCCATGGTAGTGTTAGAGGTGATCAAGCTCCACTCATCATGAATGAGGACCCACCACCTCTAATTGATGATGAATATCAACCTCCACCAAGGAGGAATAATCATCAACAAAGAAAATGGAGAAGGAATAGAGTGACCATGGAGAAAATGATGTTTATCAGAATCCTTATGAACGAACCTTAAGAGACTACCTTCAACCTACACGCACCAGTACACCTTTTTGTGTCATTCTTCCTCAAAATGTTGGTGCGTTGGAATTAAAAACGGGAGTTATTCAATTACTTCCCAAATTTCATGGGCTAGATAGTGAGAGTCCTTATTTGTACCTTAAAGAATTTTATGAGGTATGTAGTACCCAAAGAACCCAAAATATAGGTCTAGATATTGTTAGGCTTCTATTTCCTTTCTCTTTAAAGAAAAAAGCAAAAATGTGGTTTAATGCACTGCCACCAGGTCCCATAAGGACTTGGAATGAAATGACTAGGGAATTCTTGAAAAAGTTTTTCCCTACATATAAAACAAATACACTCCGTTGTAAGATAATGAACTTTACCCAAAAAGATAAAGAATCATTCTACCAATGCTGGGAAAGGTTCAAAGATCTATTGCTTACTTGCCCACATCATGGCTATGAACCATGGCGCATTATCATCTTCTTTTATGAAGGACTTAATTCTGACATGCACCAGTTTGTAGAGATCATGTGTAATGGTAACTTTTTGAATAAACAACCAGATGAGGCGGAGGAGTATTTGGAATGGCTAGCTGAAAGTGCACAGACCTGGGCTGACTCAGAAAGAGTAGAACATTTAGATAGACCCAAGCCCACTACCACATCTACTAGGGGAGGCATGTATGCCATGACTGAAAAAAATGAAATCAGTGCCAAAGTAGCAACCCTAGCTAGAAAAGTAGAAGCCATGGAAATGAGAATGAAAACCTTAACTAATGATGAACAAGTGTGTAGCATTTGTGAAAGTACATCACATCTTACTCAGGAATGTCCTACCATCCCTGCATTTCAAGATGTACTTCATGATCAGGCTAATACACTCAATAATTATAAAAGACCTTTCTCCCCATATTCTGAGACATATAATCCCAACTGGAGAAACCATCCAAATTTCAATTGGAGAAATGGACCTAATGCAAATGTCTCACAACTAAGCCCATACCAGAGTCATCAACAACCAAACCAAGGACTACTTGCTCCACCACCATACCAAACTCATCAACCTCATTCTCCTGGACTTTACTTGCCCCCACCTAAAAGGCATGTAGAGGATAATCAAGTTAATAAAAATCAGGAAAGGAAAATTTCTCAATTAGAAAAGTCTGTGAATGAACTAAAAAACATGATGAGTCAAATGATGCAAAATATGGAAAAAGGAAAATTCTCAGCTCAACCTCAAGCAAACCCTAAGGGAGTGCATGCGGTTAGCATTAATGCATCTGATGAAACATCTAGCTCTACCATGGAATAGACTAAAGCTGGTACTATTCTTAGGAGTGGTAAAATAATTGAGAAAGATGAGCCTAAAAAGATTGAAAAGGTAGAAAAACCTAAAGAAAAAACTAAAGAAAAGGACCATGTTTCACCTGTTGAGCCATGTCCAGTCCCTGCTCCATTCCCTCAAAGGTTGCGCCAAGCCCCAAAGTCTGCATCTAATGATGAGATTTTAGAAATTTTCAAGCAAGTCAAGATCAACATACCGATCTTAGATGCTATAAAATAAATCCCATCATATGCCAAATTCTTAAAAGACTTATTCACCATCAAGAGAAAATTAAACGTCCAAAAGAAGGCATTTTTGACTGAACAGGTTAGTTCTATTCTTCAACATCATGCACCACCAAAGTACAAGGATCTTGGTTGCCCCACTCTTACTTGCATTATTGGCAACTACAAAATTAACCAAGCTCTTCTTGATTTAGGATCTAGTGTAAACTTATTACCATACTTGATATACGAACAGTTAGGTCTGGGTGAATTGAAACCTACATCTACTACGCTCTAGCTAGCTGATCGTCCTGTAAAAATACCAAGAGGGGTAATAGAGGATGTGTTAGTCCAGGTAGAACAATTTTGCTTCCCTGTCAATTTTCTGGTTCTAGATACACAACCGGTGGTGAATGAGAAGAATGAAATACCAGTCATCCTGGGACGACCATTTTTGGCTACGTCCAATGCCTTAATCAATTGTAGAAATGCTGTGATGAAATTGTCCTTTGGCAATATGACAATAGAGCTTAACATTTTCAATATCTGTAAGCAACCTGGTGAAACTACTGATGATGTGCACAGTGTTAACATGATCAATTCATTTGTGCAAGATCAGTTTCAGTCATCTTCCTTGTCGGACCCACTTGAGGCCTGTTTGGCCCATTTTAATGAGTTTAATGAGGATGCATTAATAGAGGAAGTTAATGCCCTCCTTGATTCTGTTCCTATCATGGAAATAGAAAAATGGAAACCTCCTTTCGAGGACCTTCCACTAAGGGAGTCCACTCCCCTTCCATTATTCATAGAACCTCCTAAGCTTGAATTGAAATCTCTACCATTAGATTTAAAATATGCCTTTTTAGGAGACAAAGAGACTTTTCCTGTAATAATTTCCTCCCAATTAGAAACATCTCAAGAGGACAAATTAATTGACACTTTAAAAGAACACAAAGGTGCTATAGGATGGACCATAGCTGATATAAAGGGCATTAACCCTTTAATCTGCACCCATAGGATATATCTAGAGGATGAAGCTAAACCATGTTGTCAAATGCAAAGAAGGTTAAATCCTAATATGAAAGATGTGGTTAGAGCAGAAGTCCTAAAGTTGCTTGATGTGGGAATCATCTATCCCATAAGTGATAGCAAATGGGTAAGTCCTACTCAGGTGGTTCCAAAGAAGTTTGGAGTGACAGTCATAACTAATGCCAACAATGAATTGACCCCTACCAAGGTTACTACTGGTTGGCGTATGTGTATTGACTATCGAAAGTTGAATGCTGTTACAAGGAAGGACCATTTTCCTTTGCCCTTCATTGATCAAATGTTAGAGAGGGTTGCAGGACATCAGTACTATTGTTTCTTATATGGTTATTCAGGATATAACCAAATAAAAATTACACCCGAGGATTAGGAAAAGACCACATTTACATGTCCTTTTGGCACTTTTGCTTACAAAAGAATGCCATTTGGATTATGTAATGCTCCTGCCACATTTCAACGTTGCATGTTAAGCATTTTCAGTGATATGGTGGAGAGAATTTTAGAGGTTTTCATGGACGACTTTTTTGTTTTCGGTAATTCATTTGAAACATGTCTTGAAAATCTAAGAAAAGTCTTAACTCATTGTAAAGAAAAGAACCTAGTGCTTAATTGGGAAAATGTCATTTCATGGTTCCTAAGGGAATTGTCTTAGGTCACATTGTGTCATCTAATGGTATAGAGGTAGATAGAGCTAGAGTTGATCTAATTTCCAATCTACCCATTCCAAAATCTATTAGGGACATTCGATCTTTCTTAGGTCATGCAGGATTCTATCGGAGGTTCATTAAGGATTTTAGTGCAATATCTAGACCACTATGTCACCTCCTCACAAAGGATACTCCTTTTGAGTGAACTAAGGATTGTCAAGAAGCATTTATAAAGTTGAAAGACAAGTTGACCACGACACCTATCATGCAACAGCTTGATTGGAGTCTACCCTTTGAAATCATGTGTGATGCTAGTGACTATGCTGTAGGAGCTATACTAGGACAGAGAAAAGAAAAGAAGCCATACGTCATCTACTATGCCAGTAGGACCTTAAATAGCACCCAAATGAACTATTCTACTACGGAGAAAGAACTCTTAGCAGTTGTCTTCGCATTGGATAAATTCAGGTCTTACTTGGTTGGATCTAAAATAGTCATATTCACTGATCATTCGGCCCTCAAGTACCATATTTTGTATTTTGTTATTTTCTGCATCACCCATATTCATTTTAGGTCCTACTTTTTAAACATTGAGGACAATGTTTCTTTCAGGTTGGGGAATGTGGAATTCTAGCAAATTCTAGTTTTCTTTTAGTTTTTAGGTGTTTTCCTTGGTTTTTTTCAAAAAAAAAAAATTTGAAAAAGAAAATGAACAATTTTAGGTCATTTCCTATACCATGATGAGAATTGGATTTTCTGAAGTATAATCTAGATAACTTTAGCTTATTAATGGAATTGAATATGATTAATTCATCATTTTACTCATTTTCTAAAGTATTCCATAAAAGCAAAGTCTCAGATCACATTTGTACACGCAATTGCATATAGATAATCTAGATTGATAAGTGACTACAACTTTGAAATTCTGAAGAAATTCAATGGAGACCTATAACCCAAGTGAGTTTGAGAGCCATTCATCCTTTTTGAGAGGATATAAATGTTCAAAATTTCTTCAGCGTGCTTAAAGAAAATTGATCCCAAACTCTTAAATTTGGCTAATTACCTGAATAATTAGAATACTACCTTTAAAATTTTGGAAGTTCATTGAATTTGATAGATTATTGGAAACCTATAAAATGATTTAGGTCATCCTTGTTGTTAACCTAGAGACATAAAGCCTACCGAGAAGTATTTTTACCACTAGTTAGCCAAGTTGAGCCTTGAATATAAAGTCATTTTCTTTTGTCACCCAAATTACCATTTACCCATATTAACCCAGTGTAAATTATCCATTACCCATTTTTCTTTGAAAAATAAGTTAGAGAAGAATGAAAGAATATCTTTTAGTTGCAAATGAAAGTAGAAAGTGGATATGAAGAAAAGAAATATTCTTTAAAGTGAGTCAAAAGTATTGAAATATAAGAAAATATTCTGAGAAAAAAAGAAAAAAAGAAAAAGAGTTTGAAGAATGCAAAGAAATAGAAAAAGAAATATTCACTTCAGCAAAGAAAATGAAAGAAGAATTGTCAACAATAGAAGACCTCTACTTATTTTTTTGAAGAAACTTTGAATACCCTTATACCCTCTCTTTGGTACCCTGTCCTAAGCCTATGTTTCGTCCCAATTAAAGACCTATTGATTCTAGGATGAATATAATCTTGATAAGGAGATGAATGGATAGGATTTAAAATAGTGGTATTTCTAAATATTCAAAGGTAATGGCATCTATTCCAAAGGGATCAAAACAATTCCTTAGTAACTCTCGTTCTTCATGAGTATATGTGAGATATATTTGTTTTCATTGACTCTTCTCACATAATTAAAAAAGAGATATGATTTGAACCCTCTATCTGAGAGACTTTATTTTTGAGCGTATGTCATTAGTAAGGATTGAGGTCAAAACATATTTCAGATAGAGTTCAAAAGTTAGAAGTCTACTTAGAGATAAAGATTATTCTATGTGTAGACTGCATATGCACATACTCACTCTGAGATCTGAGCTTAAGTGGAATATTTTTAGCATATGGGTAGGGTTTTGAATTATTCAGTCATCTTTATTAGTTTGCTAAAGTTGATAGATTTATTAAAGATAATTCTCTGAGAAAAAAAATGGAGATGACCTGAAAGAAAAAATAAATAAATAAAATTTTGAGTTGATTTCTTTGCATCTTTTGATAAGGACTAGCAAAATGCTGGTTGGGGGTGTGTTAAGTGTTCAATTTTGGTCAAAATACCCCTAATTTAGTATTTGATTAGAGCATCTAGACCATTAATTTTAAGATTTTACATCAAATATTTCATTTTAGCTTTAATTGACTATCCAACCGTTGAATTGTAAAATTTAGTGGTTAGATGACTATTAAAGCTAATGGACGGTTTAGATTGCGCTAATTGAGTCCTGTGCATTGCAGATCGGTCAACTCAGGCGTGGAGGCTCCAGATCGAATCATGGAAATCAGATGAAATTTGAAGAATCCTAGTACAGGACAAAGTTGAAGACTTGCAGAGTTCTAGCAAGACTAGAATTCCAGTGGACCCCACTCTCTTTCTTATCTCTCTTACCTATCTCCTCTTCCTTCTCTTTCTCCTCTCTTTTCTCTCTTATCCTTCTCTCATGTACGTCTCTCCCCATCTCTCTTTTAAAAACACCCTTCTTCCTTCTCAAAAGGACATTTTTCCTTCTCTTGGAGAGGCTAGGCTGGTCTCTCTCTCTCTCTCATCGTGATCCCTTCTCCATTTCACGTTCCCCCTCTTCTCTTCTTCTTTCCACTCTCTCTTGTACTCTTTACTAATTATCACCCGCACCCCACTTCTTCTATAATGCTCTCTCCTCCTCGATCTCTTTCTCCCTCTATTTTCTTTTCTCCAACGCCTTATCAACCCGCAGCCATATCTCTCTTTCTCCCTCTATCTCTCACCCGTGAAAATCCCATCTCTCACGCCACTCCCAACCTCCTTCTCACGCAATCTCTCACATCTTCCTCTCCTACCCCCTTATTCACCGCACCATCAACCTTCTCTCTCCCAGTTATTTTCTTCTTCTCTCTCTCTCTACGCTATACCACCCAAGGCTGACAGGGCACCCTTCATCGAACACCTCTACCCGGCTCCCTCTACCGGTCCAACACTGCCCTTTCTCTTTGCCACTCCGGCAGAAACGTCCCATCTTCTCTTCTGCACCAACACCATCTTTGTAGCCCCCTCTTCTCCTTCTATTTCTCTATCACTTTCCCATACTCCTCTCATCTCCACTCGTCTCTGTCCCTCTCCCCGTGTTTCATCACCCAGCACCGGACTGCCCAGAGATCCCAACTCCGGCTCGGTTCTATCTCCCTCTTCTCCTCCCATCTTCCACGGTTCCACCGACCCAGTAGTAGCCAAGCATCCTCTTCACCGGTCTAGGGATTGAAACCTGAACTGGGTTTCCTTGACCAAAGAAATGGTTTTAGTCCTCAACGCCTAGATCTTACTGTCCAAGATTTGTATAGGGCGCTCCTCGAAGGTCAAGTTAGGCCATACCTCTCCTGGGATTTGCTTTAGTACGTGGGATGGATTTGGCACGTACTTCTTCAACATGGAAATATGGAAGACATCATGTATTCTAGCCAATTGTGGGCGCAAGGCTAACTGATAAGCAATAGGTCCAACTCTGCATAGAATCTTTAAAGGACCAATGAATCTGGGGCTGAGCTTCCCCCTAACACCAAATCTCATCATCCCCTTCATGGGGGAAATTCTCAAAAATACCTGCTCCATAACCTCAAATTCCAAGTCCTTCCATCTCTTATCGGCATAGCTCTTCTGGTGGCTATGAGCTGTCAGTAGTCGTCTCTGAATGAGTTGAACCTTCTTCGCGCATTGCTCAATCAACTCAGACTTCACCACTCGTCTCTCCCCCACATCACTCCAGTACAAGGGAGATTGACAGGGTCTGCCATAAAGCGCCTCGTAAGGTGCCATGCCGATACTCGCATGGTAGCTGTTATTATATGCAAACTCCACTAGTGACAAATGCTCATCCCAGCTACCTCTCCAATCCATGACACAGGGCCTCAACATGTCTTCAACAGTCTGAATGGTCCTCTTAGACTAGCCATCCGTATGGGGGTGGAACGTCGTACTGAATCTCAACCTTGACCCTAGAGCCTTCTGTACACTTTGCCAATACTTTGAGGTGAACGATGTGTCTTGATCTGAAATAATCATCAAGGATACCCCATGTAAGCTCACGATCTCCCTGATATATAGCTTAGCCAAGCTGTCCACAGTCTAAGTCTGTCTGATGGGAAGGAAATGGGCAGACTTCATCAATTTGTCAACCATAACCCATATCATGTCATGCCCACTAGCAGTCCTCGGCAAGCCCACTATAAAATCCATAGTAAGGTGGTCCTACTTCTACTCTGGAAGATCTAATGTCTGCAACAACCCGGATGGTCTCTGATGCTCTGCCTTGACCTGTTGACAGGTAACATCGTGCCACGCACTCACCAACATCCCTCTTCATCCAATTCCACCAAAAATATCATCTAAGATCCTCGTACATCTTCATACCTTCGAGATGAATAAAAGATGGGGATTGGTGCACCTCCTGGAGCAAGTCATGTCTCAACTAATCATCTGCAGGGTTCACTAATCTACCCCTATACCTAACATCTCCATCAAGCCCTTTGGAAAAATTGGCTTTATCGGCCATGTCCTATGTCTTAGTATCGCTCATCTGTGCCTAAAGGATCCTGTGAAGAAACCTAGATTGAGTCGAGAGGTTAACAATCATCACCCTCAACTTTTTGCTCAAGGCATCAGCTACAATGTTGCTCTTCCCTAATCGTATGGTAAAGTCGAAACCCTTGAGGTACTCCATCCATCTCCACTGCCTCATGTTCAGATCGCTCTGCGTGAAGAAATGCTTGAGGCTCTTGTGGTGTGTATACCTCAAATTTCTAACTATACAAATAGTGTCTCCAGGACTTCAATGCTAACACCACTGCTACCAACTCTAAATCATGGGTCAAATAGTTCACCTCATGTGTCTTCAGCTGTCTCGATGCATAGGTGATAACCCTCTCATGCTACATCAAAATCGCTTCTAAACCTCTACCTGACGCATCACAAAACACCACATAGCCACCCGAACTTGAAGGTAGGGCCAGTACTAGTATAGTAGTCAACCTCCTCTTGAGCTCCTGAAAGCTCTCCTCACAAGTGTCAGTCCAGACAAACCTGATGTCCTTCCTAGTCAAGGTGGTCATGGGCAAGGCAATCTTTGAGAACCCCTTAATGAATTATCTGTAGTAACCTACCAAATCGAAAAAGCTATGAATCTTTGTCACTATCGTAGGCCTCTCCTAGTGTGAAACTACCTCCACCTTGGCTGAGTTCACGGCCACACCATCCTTAGACACCACGTGCCCCAAAAATTGCACCTGTCCTAACTAGAAGTTACACTTACTGAGCTTCGCATATAAGCGATGACGGCAAAGCGTGTCCAACACAATGCGAAGATGCCCCCTATGGGCCTCATGGATAGGAGAGTAGACCAAGATATTATAATGACCCTGAATTTTTGTAAATTATTAAGGAAAATTAATAAAGTTTGAATTTTTAGAAATTCTAGGCTGGAATATTAAGTTATTGAAAATTCTCTTTTTATCGAGATTATATTATGAATTAAAATATAGAAATTATGGATGTACTTGGAAAACTGATAGAAACAACATTAAGTACGTTCAATTCTGAGTTAAAATGAAAATTCCTTAATTTTTCCATTTGGGGGTAAAATGGTAATTTTACCCATATCCAATATCCAAGAAATAAGACCTCAATATTCATGAAGTACTTATAAATACAATTCCAATGCCACTAAGTACGCTTGATTCCGAGTTCGGACAAATATTGCCTATTATTCTCATATTTTGGAGTTAAAAGGGCAAAAAGGTCTTTTTACATAAAAGTGGGGCCCACAAAGTGGGCCAACGTCCTAGAAGCACCAATAATTGCTCAATGCATTATTTCTTGTAGTGGAGATTGTAGTGGAGAATGGGATGGGAATGGAGAATGCATTAGTAATTAAAAATTCTAAAGTAATAAAATATCTTGTCAAACGTAATGATAAAAAATTCAAATTTGGCTATAAATATGTCCCAAAAATTTTCAAAAATTTTCACAACCTTAACCACGAAATTTCCAAATATTCCCTGGAATTTCAGCCCCAAATTCCCCTTCATCCCTCCCCAAACTCTCTTTTCCTTATTTCTCTCTCCTCTTTCTAATTGGAACAAGAGACCTAAATTCAATTAGGCACTCCGTTCTATGTAGAATCTCATCAATTCCACCATCCATAACATCCTACACTATATTATATACAAAAACCCCAAATCAATTTCAAGATCCAATGGTTCCAACAACAGAAAATCACAAAAAGGTGGACAATCGGGCTATAGTATCATCAATCGGTAATTCTCTCAAATTGGGCATCAAATACATAATTTTTCTCCAATAAGGTAGGTGTAACTACTTCATATATATATTTATTATGGTTTAGTGTAAATTTTATTTTTCTGTAATTTAATTTGAATGAAAAATTGTAAAAATAAAGTAAATACCATAGCCTTCAATTCATGGTGATAGAGAGTTCAGATGGAAATTCTGAGCTTTTCAATTGATTCACAAGTGTCCAAAACCCCTAGGATACAATTTTCAAGAAAATCTAACAAGGTTTAGACCCTCAATTGAGAGAGATTAGTTCTGTTGGGCCCAAATCAAATCTGAACACTAGGAACGGCTGTAAACTTCAATTTAAGATTGTAGAGTCATATGAACTCCAAATTGAGATCGGAAAGAAACTATGGAAATCTTGTAATGTCTAGTTTCTAATGACGTCATAATATGTCTAAAAATTATTCATGAATTATTTTGTATTTTGGAAATAAGTGTCCAATTTCTAAGATCTTCAAGATCTAAGGTGATCAAATCTTGTAAATTTATTTTAATGATGATATAATACCATAATAAAGTAATATCTATGGTTAATTTGGACAGATCTGGGATAAATTAGGGGATCTATCCTTTATGGTAGAAAAACCCTTAAAATACAAAGGGACCCACTTGATCAATGAGATCAAGTATAATTAGATCCTTAGGATGAATTAAATGGATGATATTATGATGGAAGTCAATTAGATCATGGATGAAATTTGACAAAATCAAGTGGATATAATTTTTGGATCTTAATGGATTAAAAGCCCTAAAGGTAATTAAAACCCTTGATCTAAAGGAAAACACCTAACATCTAATGGTTAGATCATATTTAAAGGTTTATAATAATCTTAATATAATTAGTTTAATTGTCTTTTATTGGATATAGAAGTGTAAATGTGATTTATGTTCCAAGTTAGAAAGCATGATAGTGTAATCTTTAAATTTTAGTATGATATGCCCTAAATGAGTAATTTGTTAGTAGGTTTGATTATCTTAGGATCATGTTAGTGTAAATTAGGATTTAAACATGATTTCATTATGATAGAAGATGTGTTTCATAACTTAGGATCATGTTAGTTTTATTTCACTAGCATAAGTTACATTCATAGGAAGAATGTTAGTATATAGTTGTTAAACTTATATTTGATTTATGCTTTCAAGTTAATGATTTACTTATTATCAAATTTTATTCAATTGTTAAGTAGTTGTTAAGATATAAGGAGCATAAATCACCAAAAATGTAAACTAATGAAATATAGAGATTCATGGACAACTAAGATGAATGAATGATTTTGACTTAATAAGGGCTATAATTAGTAGGACAATATAAGGAATGATTTATCATTCCTTTGGCCCAAAGTAGGAAAATAATGAACATCCATGGATGACATTGTGCATATCCATGGAAATTAATTAAAATCAATTAGAGAAGGGACTTAAGGTAAAGAGCTCATAGGAACCTTGTCAAAGGTTGAGTTAGTACCACTCTAGTGGACTCTGAACATTGTGGTTATAGGGGGTATACAAGAGCCAAGTGCTTTTCCCTCACCTCCCATTGACGTAAGAGAGGTCTAAACGCCTCCTTACATGAGGGTTGTATTAACCACTTTTTGAGCAGACTTTAACTGGTAAGTACTAGCATCCTAAAATAAGGAGGAGTTGTCTAGTAATAGAAAGAAATAAATTATCTTCAACCAAGCAAGACACTAACTGGTTGAATAATAATAAAAACATAAAAAGATAGCAAATTATCTAACCCTAATAAAAATAGTAAGTAAGATAAGGATGATCAATGTAAATTAGATTGTTATGTATAATACAGATAGTATTTGTATAGATGATATTAAACCCATGGATATATGATATTCAAGGAAGAAAGATTCAGATCATCCTACATAAGGATGATCAAAAGACCATGTAGTATGTACCCTTGATTAGAAAAATGACATTATACATATGATTTGACAGATATATGTTGATCAAGACTATGACAGATTTCAAGGAGTAAGAATACCTTATTGAGGTAGGTGGATTATTAAGAATGCCTTTACATGAAGATATATGTCTAATACATGATCTTATGTTTTGAAGTATTGACATGTATGATACCAATATATTAAGGTAAATACCTCAAATTGAAATATGATCCAACCAAATGATAAGGAAAATAAGTATTAAATTGTCAAGTTGAGAATTGAGAATAACCCTAAGTGAATAGGAAAGTAGAAAGTATTCTAGCCCTAGATAAACAGACAGATAGTCTAATATGTATAAGTATTATTTTACATACAAGCTTGGAGGCTTGTGGTTTTGTTTTAAACAAGCATAGGCCTAGGGATGCTATGCTAAGAGAGTTAAGAGGGTTTGGCCACCCACTCTCTGAAACTTGATGATATTGAATACCAAGCCTGAGAAAGGCTAAAAGTCGGGTGGGTCATTTATGGGAAGGCCACCACTATGACAGCTATGGTCCTCCCATATGGACATGGATATTGTAATTTCCACTGAGAATGGTATAAGTGGATTATTGAACAGTTATCCGGGTGCGCTGTACGGATCAGACTGCAAGCATAGTAGTCCTTGATTATTTTGCATTATGATGCATATGTGGTTGGCATAGTGAAATGACTTAAGGGATGTCATAATGAAATGCCAGGTAATTGTATATTACCAATATTTTCTCAAGAAGGGAAATTCCCTATATAGTAACTGGCTAAGATACAAATCTCCTATAATGAAAGGAGTTGATTAGCTTTGTATAGAAATGATTCTTGATTATTTTTACAATTTTAACGGATTTGTCCTTATACAATATGTATGTATAAAGGTGAACACAAATGACAAGGAAATAAGATGTCCTTATAACTAATAGTTATCTATGAATGTGTTTATGATAGAACGAATTATGGGATACTTGAATATTGAGATTATACTGTCAATAACTTACATTCTTATCCCCTATCAAGCATAGCTTGCTGAGATATTGTAAATGTTCGAATGTTTACAATATCTCAGACACAGAGAAGGAGACTTAGGAGCTTAAGACTTGAAGAACTATTGGAGAATAAGTAATCAGGGTATATTCCTTGAAACCTTGTATTAGAACATGTATTGAATTTTGAACTTTGTAATTTGGATTGTATATTTGGACAAGTATTGTAAGGATACAATGGGCTGTGTACTGTAAACCACTAGATGGATCCTGAAGTTTAATAAAAGTATATTCCTTCAATGGAATTTTATCTCATACAAAATTCTACTTATGTTATGTATGAGGTGGTGACTTAGGTTTTACAAAACAAATTCTAAAGAAAAGAATTTCCGCTGTTTTGGTTTGCGAAATTTTTTTTACTCTAAGGGCCCTATCTTTACAAAATGTATTATAAAATGTGTTATAAAAACCCGGGTCGCCAGAGATACCATCTACGAAGACGATCACAAACTTACTTAAATAAGCTCGGAATACCTGATTCATCAAGTCCATGAACACTGCTGGTGCATTCATCAATCCAAAGGGCATCACCAAAAACTCACAGTGGCTATATCGACTCCTAAATGCAGTTTTAGGGATATCCTCCTCCCTAATCCTCAATTAATGGTAGCCCGATCTCAAGTCAATCTTAGAGAATACCTGTGTCGACTGCAACTAGTCAAACAAGTAGTCAATATGAGGCAAGGGGTACTGGTTCTTCACAATAACGATGTTTAGTAACTGATAACTATGCTCTGCCTCAAAGACCCTTCCTTCTTGTTAATGAAGAGGATTGGTGCTCCCTAAGGAGATCCACTTGGCCTGATGAAACCCTTGTCCAAAAGCTCCTATAACTGCACCTGGAGCTCTCTCAATTCTGTAGGGGCCATCTTGTAAGGCAGCTTAGAGATAGGTGTTGTGCTCAACACCAAGTCTATGGTAAAATCAATCTCCCTACATGGGGCTAGTCTTGGCAGCTCATCTAGAAATACATTGGTGAAATCTCATACCACATCTATCTCCTCAATTTGTGGCTGCTCACTATCAATCATCATGACGCAGGCCAAAAACACTTGACAGCCTCGAGTGTAACACCATGCCGCTCTCATGGCTGAGATAACATAAGAGCTACTAATGCTCCTCTTGCCCTGGACTACGATTAGTCGATCCAGTACACAACATATGATCTGCTTCTTACGCCAGTTTATTATAACCCAAAACATCGCTAACCAGTCTATCCCTAAGATAATATTATAATCCACCATATATATGAGAATGAGTTCAGCATCCATCCTAACACCTGATATCTCCACTAGTACCCTCTCAAGGTACTTAATAGCTTCCACAGTCTCTCCCACTGGCATCAATACGTCTAACCCAAATGTTAACTCACACATTTGCAAGTCAAGACATGATGCAAATGTATGTTCAGTAAATTAATGGGTAGAACTTGAATAAAAAAGAACTCTAATGTGCCTATCAACCACTAGAAAAGTACCTTCCACCACCTAGTTCGAGGCTTGTGCCTGCCCCGAAGTAAAGGCGAAGATGCTTCCCTGACTATTTAGTGTTGACTCCATGGTGGCATCGGTCCTCGTTGGCCTATCTCCTTGACCTCTCTGGCACTCCCTCCTCATATGCTCCATCTCTCCGCAGCCATAACACCTAAATGGCTCACTCAATTGAAAAGGCTGCTGTAGCTCCTGCTAGTGGTGGGACTGTTGTGGGCCCTGATGTTGATGACCCTGTCCTAGGCATAGTCACCCCATGTGTCGACCCTTACAATGAGGGAACGCTCTCCTGCTTTGGTCTCTCCTCTGTCTAGGAGGGTACTACTAGTCTAGAGCCCCATAGGACTGCATGGATGAAAAGGGCCTCTTGCCCTTAAAGAGCTGATCCATCTCACCTTTGCACCGTATAAGGTCTCTCTCAAGCACAGAAGCTGTGTTTTCTGCCTACCTCATCATGGTCAGGTGTGCAATAAGTACCTCATGTCTTAACTGTGACATCAATCCATAGACAAATCTATCCGTCACCTTCTGATTTAAGACAAAAAGGGCAGATGCGAATCTCTGTAGTTTAGTGAATTGATTCAGATACTGCTGAACCGTCATACTCCTCTGTGTTAATGTGGTGAACTCCCTCTTCATAGCATGTAGGGCATGAGAAGGGAAGTACTGCTCATTGAAAATCCTCCAAAAATCCTCCCATAAAAGTGGTGTTGAGGATGAAGGGCATGTCTGCTGCTGAGTCTTCCACCAAAACCTAGCCTCTCCAGTCAATAAGTATGTCGCTAGTCTGACTTGATCCTCAAGTGGGACCTCCATCCCCTCAAAGGCCTTCTCTACCTCAAATAGCCATCTCTCAGCCACGGCTATATCTCTTTCCCCACGGAAGGAGGGTACCATCCTCTGGAACCTCTCGAGTTGCTTAGCCGATGAAACACGTGTGCTCGAAGATCCTCCCTCTATAGCTCCTGGCATAGGGGTTATCGATACCGGGTGAGATGACTACACTGATGTGTCCCCCTGGACTGTTGCAGTCATCGTCGAGTGGGCAAAGTGCATAGCCTACATTTTTGCCCTGACCTGCTATGTAATCTGCTGAGTGAGATGTGACATAAGGCCCTGAACTATGTAGGCCACTACATCTGCCTACTGATCCCCTTGTCCTGGTGTTGCAGCAGGGGTGAACCTAGTCTTCCATTAAAGAGTCATCTATTAACAACCCAATATCACATTGTATAAGTATTTCTCTTATCTCTGTTTAAGTTATGAACTTTTGGCTGTAACTCTAATTGGACACTTAAAGTGGTGATGATGGAATAAACTTGGGCTTTGATACCAAACTGTGACACCTTGGGTTTTTCCAAACCTTTTTCCAAAGTTGTAATAATAATAATAATAATATATTTTTTAAGAAAAATAGATAAGATCCCTAAAAATGAAAACTCAAGATTTATAAATTTTACGCAACATTAAAAGAATTAACCCAAACGAAAACCTCAAGGGTCAATCACATCCCAAAACTACGACAATAAATAAAATCAAATCCAGATACTTTGAGCATGCTGGATTCAAAACCATGATAAATACATAAGCTGAGAAAATACAATAATAATACAAGTTCAAAAGCCTCCAGGTTTCATCCATGATCATCACATCAACTACATGTGTAAATAAATGTACACCATATAATGGTCCAATCCATTCGAATATATAACCTCCAAGTATAGTCCTAAAAAGGTCTAAGAAAGTTTAAGAGACATATGCTAATTAGTCTTTCAACACAAAATGGTAGATGGTCCTCAAGTCCTTGTCCAAGTCCACGCTAATGCACCCGCTTTCTTTTATGACTATCATGTTTCAAATATGAGGCATTACAAAACAAAGCAATACCTCAACAAGCTATACTTGTGTAGATGATTTACATTCAATAACAAAAATGATAGAAAATCACATGGCGCAAAGTATCAAGATTATAGTAAATCTGGTAAGATGAATATGTATACGAAACACAAAACATCAAATATCCATGACGAGCAATACACGAAATCCATGATATAAACAAAGCAATATCAATCTTACGCATAGTGACATACAAAACATGAGAAAATACGTAAATACACGTATGCCAAAACAATGAAAATCTGTATCCATAGAACAACATGAATGTATGTCAAAACCTGCACAGTCAAGTCCTAGGAATGTCTCAAGTACACTCATGGCAACGTGGGCCCAACTCTCAGTACTTTTTACTTTCACGCACAACGGGGCACTCAGGTACTTACAAACAGATGCCTTCCAATCCTGCTTTAACCCTTTTACCCACAAGGGAAACTTAGACACTCACGAAAAGATGCGTTCCAATCCTATTTTCACCCTTTCACCCACACAAGGCACTCAGGCACTCACGGGGGGATGCATCCCATCACAAGCTCAATTATGCCCATTGATAAGGCATGGAAACTCCCATGTGTAAAAATGTCAATAAGATCCGGTCAAAGACATGGTAGTGTACCATCATCCATATGTTCATATATATGACTAAATCATGTAGAATAAAGGGATTTTCCTAAAGACATGATAATACATAATCATTCTCGATAAAACCAAATTGAGTGAATAATTCAATATATCAATATCATGCATCGCAAATTAGTATATAACATTCTTAATACTCAAGTCAATGCAACTAAAATATACTAAAAATAGTGCATAAATCATGCATAAAAGAAGTAGCAAGCATATCAGTAATACATGCTGAAAAATGATCTCATGCAACATGGCAGAGTATAAAACCTACGCCTCAAAGTTTCAAATACTATGTCATGATTTAAGAAATTATGGAAAAATCTCAAATGTAATCACCTACCTCGATAAATGTAGTACTTCAATTAGGCACGTAAGCTATATTACGTCGTGTACCCTGACGTACGTGTCACATAATAAGTTATTGATCACTTGGTATTCTTACATCTCAAATAAACATGTCCAAGTGATAACTTCCCTAATCTGGTAGTAAATCCAAGATTAACAGCCTAGATCATTTGATTAACCCTCCATTAGGGCAATCCTGAGCTGGATGTTGGTCTTTCTAACATCTAGACCATTATATATCATCTTTGATTTCAATCATACTCATTTTCATCACGATCCATTTAAGTTCTATGTTTGTTTAGTGATTCACTTGTATCTCTATGACTACGCGTAGATCTGGCGGTCAGATCGCTCTCTGATTAGGCCATCCTACGGCACCTAATCAGATCGATGGTCAAGATGACTTTTTATGATGATTTAATGATATTTTTTTATTTTAATCTCCTAGATCATCTCACATTCGATGTATACAATTAGGTTCTACGGCCTAATCATCCATTGATCGACTTGATTTAGGTCATTCAATAGTATTTGGTAATTTAAATATTTAAAAGGTGCTCAAAACTAGGTTTTTATCTTGAATCTTGGTCCGCGTCTTCAAGAGGATTGTAATGCATCTTTTAGATCGTGATTTGGACCTCTATAGCTCCTAAAATCACAATTTTTTTGTGAATGAATGGTTCAAAAAATCCAAAAAAATCAAGAAAAAGGGGTTTTAAATCACGTCACACGTGACGCGCGTGCAGCCCGCTTGCCCGTGCATGTCACCCCATGTTTTGCTGAGTGTTGCCATCGTGTGCGCACCACCCGAGCTGCCGCCCGCTGGGTTGCTGTTGCTATGAACTATGACCGGGCTAGCCTACCATTGCCGAAGATGACAACCAGACTTTGGTCACCGCCAGTGAACTCCTGGTAATGGTGCTATATATTGCAACCTTTCGCTCAGTTTTTCGTGTACATTCCAATTTTAAGCTCTACTTCAACAAATTTTGTCATTATCTCATGTTTTTACACGATTTTTATCGTATTTCTAAAAATCTCCCCATTATTGTTTATAGAGTTTTTTGACATCCTTAGCTGTCCGACCACTTATGAAAATTCACGAGTTTGTTCTTTGTTTCATCATGCCCAAGATGAATAGTTCAGATCATGCATCTGATACCATTTCATTGGTTTATTTTGAAAGAAGTACTAACGCGTATTACTTTAACGAAAAACGGCAATCCATGTAGTTTTTCGGCATTAAAAAAAACAACATAAACCATGAAATTAATTAGAAATGGGGAGGGCGGAGAGTAAGAAGGCAGCCTACGTCAGTTAGGCTAGCTGATTAAAGCCAAAATCCATCGCACGCTCTAACTGCAAGTGGAAACAATGCCCTTGCCGGAAAAGATACTGTCGCGAGTGATCTGTCATCATTGACATGCAAAAGAGGGGGAGAATTGTAGGAAACAAGATAGGCAGGGAGGCAAAGTGAAGCCTCCCATAATGGATATCACTTCGTGGATTCCCGCGCCCAGTCCATGGGCCTCGCGTAAATTTACCCCCTTTGCAAATTTAATTAAATACAAAAATTAAAATAATTAATCATTTTTTCTCTGGTCTCCGATTTTAGTGTTCTTAGTGGCCTTGAATTCCATTTCTCAAGCACATTACAATTAATAAGGTTTCAACTCAAGATTCTATCTCCAAATTTTTATTTTCTTAATTTCTTAAAAAAATTTAATTTCCCATAATTCCACAAAATTAAATATTTCTTGAATTTAAAATGGCAGATGTTACATCAAGTCTAATCCCTGTGAAATCTACCTGGACTTATACTAATTAGACTACAATAGTTGTGCACTTGCGAAAAACTCAATAGTAGGTCCCATGACCCTTCCAATTGCACAAAAGACTTTACCTCAGGCGGATATCAAATTTTCTTTTTAGAGTGTTAGTGGCTAACTCCACTCCTACCATAGCAAACTACTAGCGTCTCATAAATTACCCTTTACACACAACTCCAAAGAGTCTTACCATAGTTTTGGTCTCCTATTCATCATATGGTCACATAAACACTCCTTAGAGTGAAATATCAAAATCTCGATTAACATCTCAAATTCAGCAATGTATAAAGCATTTCAATCATCATGTCACATCCATATGAGTACACATGCTCTTACACAAAATATTTGGCAATTTAATCGTATGATGAAATATAATCTTTTCCATAATCATTATGCATAATGTCATATAATTTTCTTCTATTTTTATTAATGTCCTGAAAGAAGACTCTCATGCACAAAGTATCAACATTGCACATGGTACTTGGAATATGAAATCAATGATTTATATGCTTTATATCACGTAAACAAGAGTTTGTGTGCACAAAAGAAAACAAGAGATCAATGGAGTGTATGCTTCATATTGTGGAAAATAAGTGTGTAGGCTTCAAATGATGGATCAATGGTATGACTGTTCTAATTAAGGGATCAATGGTGTGCAAGGTATTTTGATCCATTACTCATAATTGTACACTACCTAGATCAACAACTCAAGAGTATGCACAGTAATTGGATCAATCGCTCAATGATGCACATAATATAGGGGATGCGCATGATGTTCTTAGATCCTAAATTGATGGATGCATGATGTATGTGTAGATCATGATTCTAACCATTCAATAGACAATTGATCATTGTGTGCATAATTTTGGATTAAACATCTAAATGTATGCACATGCTTTTAGGTCAATAAATAATAATGTGCGCATAACTGATTAGACAAGGATCAATGGGTCATGCAATAAACTTGTGTGCATATAACAAGTGCTATCAAATGGATCATGATGTTAATAAGCCTATTTCTAAATAGATCAACGCATGGTATATAAATTAGTTACATATAGTGTGCATATAGTGAGTGAATAATGAATTGAAACAATTAAGATCGGTACGCATATAACATGGGCATCAATAGTGTGATCCAAAACCAACCACTCAATATGAGTGAGCGAAAGTCAAGGATTAAATCAACGGCATGAAAATGATCTAGCATGTGTGCTTATATCAATATCCCAACTCTGCACTGGTTATATTTGAGAATGGAATGTAATTTGCAAGCGAACATTTTTAGCTATGCATCTTTTGCATTGGAAATAGGAACAGACTTCCTAGTAGCTAGATAACTAGGAAACATGATTAGTTTGTATTATTTCATGGGCACCATAAGCATATATAAGCATCCAAGCTGCTAAGTTAAAGCATACATATGGGAAGGTCGTATTTGTTGTGGGCCAGCGGCAATGTAGCATATTGTTGGCTTCCCTAAATTTATTATACTGGGTTTATCAATGGGTTTAATGCGGGTTGTGGTTGTGGAAACTAATGTGTGCAATGACAACATCACATTATTCATTTATGTACCTTAAGCTGATGACCATCTTCTTCTTTTTCGATACATGCTTGCATCTTATCTCACGTTACGTCTCACGTGAACTTTATTGGCAGGACAAGAAGATTTGCGATTTTGTTCCTTGGAACATAGATGGAATTTAGTTGGTTCATGCGTTTGTATTTCAATCAACCATGCGCCTACACCAATGAGCCCATAACCCGTGTCACTATATTAAATCAATTTATGCACCTGCATTCCTTGCCCCTATAACAAACAATCAAACTCTTCGTGCGCTTATAACAATCAAGTACATGCACTCCAAACAAATCAATGCGCCAATAGAATCATAAATTAACAAATGAAATTTCAAAAAACAAAATCTTTAGATGATGCACCTAAATGGACATAAATCAATGGTGAGATTCAAACAGTTTGTTGCTATTTCGCTAATAATAATATGGATCAACAACATAATTTAAACAACAACCAAGCATGGATCATGCAAACATCAATTGCAAAAATTAACAATTCAGTTTGAACAAAACAAATCATAAGTGCGCATAAACAAAAATCATGATCTTGAAAACAAAACTAATCTAGCCTAGAATAACCCACGCCCCTACCTCTTAGAAGCAAAATAATCTTCTACAATCTTCTTTTCAAAAAACGTGGAGAGTGGATGATCCTTGGTGCAGCCTCCTCCTTCTCTCTCTTTGTGTTTCAAGTTTTCTTTCTCCAAAAAAATTGTCTTATAGCTAATTTGAAAACTTGGACTCTAGATCTAATGTATTCATAGCTACTCTATTACCAATTAAGCTAACTTATTTTTGTTGTCAATTTTATGCAAAATAAATATTTATATCATAAAAATAAAGTTGTTAAATTAAACAGTTGTAAGTATTTTCCCCTCTTAATATTTTTTCTTTAATCATCAGTCAAAGAAAAAACAAAACTCAAATACTTTTGTTATGCAGTGAGTTGACATCTTGAGTGACTCGATTTCCTACAGTCAAGAACCCAGGCCAGTTTTCATAGTCAACTTGCACGTTTTAGAAGCTTGGTGTGAACTAATGGTATATGCCATTATGACTAATTTTGAGCAGTTGGGATGAATTAATGAACTTGAATGATTCTGATGTTCTAGCTAGGGCCATCTAAGCAAGAAAATTTGATTTGACCGTCCAGCAGTCAAGGTCATTTTGTGGGTCAGATCTTACTATTATTCTTTGGTTGATTATGACCGACAACTACAACCGTTTGATTGTAACAGAGTTTGGTCGTTTCCATCGCCACCCAGAACTGTTTCTTTCACTTGGAGAATTTAGACATCAATTTGGGGGAAGGTCACAAGAGATCTGCTATTCCCTGCAGTACGTCTAGACGTTATGGAGGAAAGACTCAAACTTCATCCGATGAGACCTAGAATTTCTAGCAGCACCCAGTTCGGCTTTGGTGTGAACTTAATCACGTTCTCCTTGAAATTTGCTTTAGAGACATATGTAATGGAATGATGGGAGCAGCGTAACTTGGAAAACCGAGAGTAGGATCATCCACTGGATGAGTCTCGGACCTGGCCTAACTTAGACATAGATATGGTAGTTTGGACTTCGGACCAATTAAAGTATTTATTAAAGTCAAAGTACATTTTAACGCATGGGAGGTAAGGTTCTGACCAAAGCCTTATAGAGCAATAACACAAGAAGTCGTCTCTGACTTGAATGATCAGGGTCTTAAGCTTCTGTGGGTGTGGGCATCTATCGATAAAGTTGTCATCATGTGACTTTGAGGCTATGAGTTCAAGGCGTGAAAATATTTTCCTGCAAAAATATTAGGTAAAACTAAATACTATAGACCTTTGTGGTCTGCCCCTTTCTTGAACTCTAGATAGACGGGAGCTTTGTGCACCAGCAAGACTGGTCTGTCCCTTTCTCGACCTCCAGATAGATGGGAGCGTTGTGCACCGGGGCTGCCCTTTGGGTGTGGACATCTACCATTAAAAGAAGGAGGTAAGATTTTTGTACCCTTGGTAAGGTGCCGTTGACTTCATTGCTCAGGCGACGTCAATTACACCTTACAACTAACCAAGGGTTATCAAGAGGATTTCTTTCTTGGTTTGATGTATTGGGTGCCGGTGATTTCCCCATTTTCTTCAATTTTAGACCCTTGGGGTCTTTGACTGAAATGTTTCCACAAAAACGCCCTGCAATCCAATTAAAACAAGATGGCAAGATAATCAACACCAGTCATAGACCTATAACCCGTCGATCACAGTATTCTCAAACTTAACCAGCCGATTTGTCTCGCTGAAAATCATAAATTGATCTTGAACCAGATAGATCCAGCAGATGTGTGGTTGAAATGGACCCCATGGCAACTAAGCTAGCTCTTAACTAGCTTTCATATGACTCAGGATATTACATTGGCTAGGTACTTAAAAATCCCCCCAAATCCGGTTCTAACGAGCTATAGAGAGCAGGAAATGCTATCCTGAGTTCTGAGACTAATTGCAAAACCCCTCCCAGCTAAGTGCACCGTTGATGATCCGACTAAATCTTTTTGTTTGACATCTCCTATTTAGCCTAATGCCAAAAATAGTGACTATTAGATGCTTCTATGACTAATAGTTTTTCAGTTGAAAGATTCACTAGTTAAGATTTGAACTCCTAAAATACATAGCTAAAATTGTTCCAACTAACATGAACTTTGGTGTCTAGACAATCTAAGAAAGGCTGAACAAGATAAATAGGTTCTAGCATCCAAAAATAGAGATTAGCTAGGGGGTTTTGGAGTCAATTCCAAAACTCAATTCGAAGTTGACTCGCAATACACCCGAGTTCAAATCCAACCGACATTTATCACGACGTGCTTAGTTTGTTCCTGGGTAGCAGGGTCGATTCCGAAGGCTAGCTCCACCACAAAGGGGTTGAGACAACCTTTGATAACAAAATAAGGGGGGAAAAATGAAAATAAACAACAATTAGTAACGATCATTCCCAATAAGAGTTATAAATTCTACTCAACCGGTCGATGATCTGGTTCAGCCAATCTGGCGCAGATTTCTCGTGAGATCTACCGGGAAGGTCAAAGTTGGAGATCAAATAAAAGAGAAGAAACTGCAGCATCTATCTTACAGAAATGGAATCTACTGACGATCTCTGTAAATAGCTAGCCTGAAGAACTAAGTTACGGTCGTCGATTTGTGACTAGGTGGCAGGCGATCGGTGAGTTCTATCATATGAAAATCAGCATTCCTACCAAAGTCAGCTCATTTCTTCAACAGTTTCCAGATATTATCTATAACGTGATCAGAAACGTGTAACGGGACATCAAAGTTCAGAGACTGGTGAAAAATATTAACTGCTTAGAGACTTTCGTCGCTGGTCAAGAAAATAATAACAGTGCCTAAAGACCATTCTTAAATGCTACGGGGTGCTATGCCTGCCTTTTTCTACCGTTTCTACGTAATACACCCGGCGTCTTCTCTGAAATCTCAGGTTTTAATTAATCAAGTGGCTCGCCAGATGAGCGTCCAGAGACGATGGACTAGATGGTCGTCGAGGAAACAAAGGAAACCAAATTGGTGCAGGCAAGGAAAAAAAAGTCAAACTGGTGATCTTTTCCATTTTTTGGGGGGTTTTGGTACAAGTGAAGAATTAAAAGGTAATCACTCAAATACTTTCTCTTATAGACCTAGATATAATCTCCGGCTAGAAGGAAAAATGATAACTTGAACCTTCTATGAAGCGTATTCCAAGGAAGATGCTGAGTTATTGCATGGCAAACTCATAATAAGCATTTTTTCTAGCCTTTTTTTTCTTAAGGGCAGTGTTCTTTACATTGTATCTTTGGTATCTTCTTTGAAATACACTTGGTCACATGTGCTCGTGCCAATACTTTTTCCTTTAGCCGAGATTAAATTTAGAAGTGTGCATGAATGATTAGCATTATAATTTTAAAGAAAAAAAGAAAGAAAGAAAGTATTCCGAATAAGATGGATGCATTTCTTCAATAAATCCCTCACAAATCAAATTAAAAATTAATTTTGCATAATATCGTTGCTAAGGTCAAGAAAAAGAATACATACAGTTAGCGCCTGCCATGTGCCAGGTTTTAATTAATCAAAGAGGGTTATCAGGTCAATGACCCAAGATCAACGATCACGATGAAGCGCATAGTCATCAAGAAAACAAAGGAACTGGCGCAGGTAAGCAAACAAAAGTCATATCCATTAGTTGACATGTTCAAAAGAGACAACAGGAGAAGAAAACGCAAAATTAGATTATATAAACGTAGCCATATGCACATGATTGACTAAACAGCCGAGGTCCAAAGCTCCTTCCATCTTTCCAACTGCTTTGCTGATAATCGAGCACGATCAACATAAAAAATGCAAAGTAAGTTGTTTCATCTTTTTCTCTTTTCCTCTGGTTTTCTATTTCCATGTTGTGCTTCGATGGACTTTATTGCTCGAAACCAATCTCTTCGAGATGGTGAAACCTTAGTTTCTAGAGATGAAACCTTCGAACTTGGTTTCTTCAGTCCCCGCAACTCGACGAACCGATATGTTGCAATTTGGTATAAGAAAATTTCGGTCCCGACAGTAGTATGGATTGCTAACAGAGAAGATCCATTAACAGATTCATCTGGTATTTTAACAATTGATGAACGTGGAAATATCGTGGTTTTGGATGGTCGGCGAAACGTGCTTTGGTCATCCAATGCTACCAACCCATCAAGAAATTCAACTGCTAAGCTCTTAGACTCGAGTAATCTGGTGTTAGGAGAAGGGAACTTGGATAATGGTGACGGAACGGTCTTATGGCAAAGCTTCGATTACCCTGTAGGCTCGTTTATGCCAACGGCGGAGTTAGGGATTAATCTGACAACGGGCCAGAGGCAGTCTTTGACATCCTGGAAGAGTGAAGACAATCCGTCACCAGGGAATTTTTCTTTTGCTCTTGATACACATGGACTACCACAAGTTTTTGTGTACGATGGATCATATCGGTATTGGAGAAGTGGGCAATGGGATGGATCAAAATTCATTGGGGTTCCGAATATGTATCCGTCTTATGTCGATGGATTCAACGTCTTACGTAATGATGAGGAAGAAACAATGTATATAGCATATGCTTCCTCTAACACCTCTTTTGTTATGCTAGATTGGTTGGGAGAATTGAAGATAATGAGATGGAACGAAGACGGAAAGGCGTGGAGAGCAACTTGGCAAGAACCTAGTACTGAGTGTGACTTGTATGGAAGCTGTGGCCCTTTTGGTATATGCAATCCTTCCAACTCCCCCATATGTAGATGTTCGACGGGATTCGAACCAAAGTCCATTGACGAATGGAATGTGGGGAACTGGTCTGGTGGATGTGTGAGGAAAACTCAACTAAGTTGTGACAGAAACGGGAGTAATAGTGTCAACGAGAGCACAGGAAATAGATTTGTCAAGAATGAAAGGCTCAAACTGCCGGATTTCGCTGATCGATTGGAGGGTAACAACGAGGGGAGTTGTGAGAACCAATGCTTGCAAAATTGCTCTTGTGCGGCCTATGCATATATTAGTGGAATCGGATGTATGGTTTGGAGCAATGAACTGATGGATATTCGAGAATTCTCCTATGGAGGACAGGATCTCTTCATTCGCCTTGAGGAGAGCGAACGCGGTAAGCAACTTTAATTTGTTCCACTTTAAATTGTTGCATTCTACGATTATAATGACCATTTAATCCTGTTACACGAGTCCCCTGAATGGTAAGACGACACAGCTATAACTTGCTTCAATGGAGATGCCGATCAGCTCCACCAGAATTCGAATTTCCACGGCCCCTCGGGCATAAAACCAAAGATGACCACACTATTTGCATCTTTCATCAACCACTACACCTGAATTGTTTTCAAAACTCTTGTTACAATACCGTAATTATCACTTCAAAATGAAAAACGGTAATTATCACTTAAGTCGAACAATTTAGGGATGATTATATCATTTACGGAATTGAGGAATGCTGCTGTAGAGCATTACAACACCCTAACAGCTAAGCTACTCCTCCACTTTTATATTGTAGGCCCCACACGCCGTTGATCAACCATGCCCTTCATGTGACTGCTTAGCCTTGGAAATTAATGGTCCAAAAATCATGTCAAAGGAAGCCAATAGCGTCCAAGAAATGGTGTTGTAGTTAGTTGAATGGATGTACAACTTCTGACGACCTGTGTCTAGAGGTGACCTTTTAGCACAACGTTTGCACGCAGTAGATATCCAAATTAAGCTAGGGAAGTCAAATTAATGGCATGAATCAAATGTATATGGGGGCCATCATAGAGAAGCAGCAGAGTTATACAATTTTGGTCTCGTGCTCCACGCCAGCATTCCTCCAAGAATTTTCATAATTTAAGTGGCATGAAAAGATACAGGAGAAATGGTAGTACAGAGAACAACCACCCTAAGAGTGTGTAACTCCACTTTTATATATTGGAATCCTCTATACAATTGATTCATACCGTTCATTTGACAGCTCTAACTTTGAATACTTCGTAGTGCCAAGTTCATGCTAAAAGGGCACATTTAGTACCGAAGAAATGGTGTTCTGCATTGTTGAATGTAAACCATTTCTTGAGAAGTGTTTTTGACCATCCATGTCTTGTAACATAGAAGTTTAATTTTTAAAACGCTAGATATACCCTTTTTGGCATGACTTTTGGACCTATACATATCCAAAGTTAAGGAGAGTCCGATGGACGGTGGAGCAATAGGATAGTGGTGCCACTATAGGCAAAAGGGCATTCCTCTGGCCGCAAATATTTATCCCAAAGTAAATTCATGGAGAGAGTTTTCTAGTTAGTGTTGCGAGCATATATAGTATTTTCTCTGTCAGCCAGGTGCTGAAAATTCATGTTTTAGGTGGGCGGCTGGACGCCAATATAGAAATGTAGAAGCAGTGCATAGAAAGAAGGTCGTTTGTCATGGCATCGTTATTCTTTACTTTCCTTAACTTTTGATTGGAAAGCTGTGTCTTGAAGTAGTTTATTGAATGGAAATTTTTGGTCGCTGGTGTCGGCATAGACTTTCCACTTGAATAATTTCTCATAAAAACTGATGTCAACGGAGGTGAAATTGCCTTAACATTTAATTACTCAACTCGGTAAATAAAAGTATCTTAACCAACTTGTCTAACAGTGATCATATGCATAGGATGCATAAGATTGAAAATATAAAATTTATCCACTAAAAAGGAAATTTTATTCACAATCTTTCTGAGTTTTTAAATTATCGACGAGTGACTTCATGTTAACTCAACTCACCTTACTTTCAAGTCAAGTTGAGTTTTTAATTTTTTCAAAAATTAATTCGTGTTTAGCTATGGTTCCAACTAGGCTTACCTATTAAAAGATTAGAAATATTCATAATCTTGTTCACATCTTATTCATTGGGAATTTCCAATATGAGTCATTCAATTGATGAGATTTTTGGTGCATAGATTATCTAAGATGATAAACAAGATTGAATCGTTTTGATTTCTCAAAAGATGGGCCTTCTTATAGCGTAAGTCTAAAACTCAACAGCTGAGTCGAAAAACTCATTTGAAACTCAACTCATTGACAAATTAAGCCACTCATCGAGTTAACCTGCTGCATAAAAAAATAAATCCTAATCTTTACTTGTGTGTATGGAGTAAAAAATTTTATATTTGATCTAATAAAAATAAAATATTATTTAAAATCCTACTTGAGTATTTTTAAGTCACCCAAACTCATGAGTTGCTTTGAATTAACTCAGACTTGGATCACTTTCAGGTTAGTCAAGTTTTTGAGTTTTTAAATTATGTGTTATAGTCATACTTGCGGAAAAGTTGAATGAGCGTGCATTCTACTAAAAGTAGCATGCAGATATCAGGAGCGCTTCATTTTTTATTACTCCTATACATTACTAGTTTTACACAAACATATAGAGATACCTGTATAAATGAGTGGATACATGTGTATGTCTACATTAAAAAATAAAATAAAATTACTAGACGCGTAGGCTTACATACTTGCTTCGGTTCTCCATCTGCCCATCCATTTTCATTTTGTTTCTTTCAATTTCATGTATTATTGTCTGCTTTCAAGTTCACGTATAGTGTGCATTATTTATTCTTAGATGCAGGTAACAGAAGAAGGATGCTCCTTATAATTCTCATACCATCTATTGTTCTAGGACTAGTTATCATTGGTGTTGCAACATGCATTTTCTGGAGGCGGATAGCGAAACATAGAGGCAAGGGATCCCATACCATTTACTCATACTGCACATTGCAGGCTATTATCTAACTCATGTTGGATTGTTCATTGATTTCTCCTCAATCAGGAATCAAGAAACATACCCTGGAATGGCCTGAATTGGAAAACAGCATAGATTCTACAGAATACCTACCAGAAGTACCTCTCTATGGAGATGCAGTGAAGCAGGGAAAAGGCTTTGAATTGCAACTATTTGACTTGGGTGAAATAGTTGATGGTACAAATGATTTTGCTCTAGCAAATAAGCTTGGGGAGGGTGGTTTTGGACCTGTTTATAAGGCATGGTCTATATCTTGGACTAAATAGGTAAAAGATTTGGAGAACGAATACTTTCTTGAAATAACATTTCTCCAGTGGACGATTGTTTCAGGGAAAGCTGCCTGGAGGACAAGAAATAGCGGTAAAAAGGCTTTCTAAAAGCTCTGGACAAGGCTTACAAGAGTTCAAGAATGAAGTCATAATGATATCAAAGCTCCAACACAGGAATCTTGTCAGGCTTTTAGGCTATTGCATCGAAGGAGATGAAAAGATGTTGATATATGAGTATATGCCAAACAGAAGCTTGGATGCCTTTCTATTTGGTTAGCTTTGCTCTATAAACTTAGAAATTGAGTTAATCTAAATATAAAATGTGGGAATTTGACTAAAACTATTTTACCCTGTTTATCATACATTCAAGAAAAACTAATTTTAGGATTCATATGATTTTCTAGATCCAGCTAAAAGAATGCAATTGGACTGGGAGAAGCGCTTCCACATAGTTGAAGGGATTGCTAGAGGGCTTCTATATCTTCATAGGGATTCTAGATTGAAGATAATTCACCGCGACCTCAAGGCAAGTAACATTCTACTAGATGAAGAGATGAATCCTAAAATTTCAGATTTTGGCACGGCGAAGATATTTGGAGGAAATCAAACTCTAGCAAATACAAATAGAGTGGTCGGGACTTAGTAAGTACTTCTAGTTTCTTCACTATCGACTTTAGTTTATTTTGATCACTCTATGTACTTTCCATTTTTGCACGAGCATCTATTTGCACACAACACTGCATGCATTTTACTTTTGGGATATCTTATATTGTTCCTGAATTCAATATAATTATAGTTCACTTTAATCAAATATTGATCTTTTAGATACTGCAATGTGTGCAGTGGGTATATGGCCCCGGAGTATGCTATGGAAGGCCTATTTTCTGAGAGATCTGATGTCTTCAGTTTCGGAGTGTTGATATTAGAGATTGTAAGTGGGAAGAGAAGCAGCACTTTTGGCTATGATGAAGACCACTCTCTTAACCTTCTAGGATATGTAAGTATACAAAATCAATGTTCTTATTGAATGACCTAATATTTCATTTATCTATCAACTCATATGATATTGAAACTGGTCCAGGCATGGAAATTGTGGAAAGAAGAGAGGGCGGTTGAGCTAATTGATCCAACGATTGGCGATAACAATGCTATGGTGGAAATTATACGTTGTATCCATGTGGGTCTCCTTTGTGTACAAGAATATCAAAAGGATCGACCAACTACGCCTTTTGTAGTCTCAATGTTGGGGGAAGCTGCACCACCTCCAAACCCAAAACGACCTGCATTTAACATAGGAAGAAGTCGAAGGGGCACAAACCTTTCTTCAATGTATTCCACGAGTGAGGTTACTATCACAATACCCGAAGGACGTTAGACTAATCCCTGTCCTTGCATTTGGTTATGAATTTGTATTTCTTGTCTTTTGATGTCGGGTTTGGTTCATTAACCAATCTTAAGGTCTATTTTATAGGCGATTAATTATTTTTATGCCGATAAATGGAACATCTAAAACCTGAAGCCTGGTTCAATCCTTGGTGATTGGGACAATTTGACAAGCCGTCAAGTTCATGACGAAGTTACGCCTTCTTAATAACCATCACTTAAGTTTATAGTATGAACTTGAATCATGTCTCCTTCATTGCTCTTTCAACCTCTTTTCTTAAGGCCAATTTTCCAAAATGTTCGAACCACCATTCAGAATGTCTGAGTATTCAGTAAAGAAAAGATATATGCAGAAAAGCATCATCTGTTGGAGCCATACTACCCCATCAATCTCAATAATTTTTCTAGCTTGACCAGCCGATTTATCACCCTAAAAATCATAGAATCTTCACCTGTTAGATCCAGAAAAGTTAATGCTTTTAGATATATAGATCCCAATAGGATTTGTTGTAGAAGGCTTCTTGATTAAATACTGAGCTAGCTCGTTAACAGCACAACATGTCACCTGGATTGATTCTTGGCTATTTATGTAGAGGTTGAGAGAGAGAGTATTACTAAGTACTAGTGCTTACGAAGGGCTCACGTATTGCCAATCCAAATCGTTTGTCTTCTGCGCCCATCATAGATAGCTTAGCTGCCCAGAAACTCATTCTTTGGATGAACACAGCCTTGAAAAATTGGGCAAAGTTCAATAAAAGAATATCAACACAAATTGTACCTTGGCATCCAAAAAGAAAAAAGCATCACTTGGTAACTGCCACTCTCCATATATAGCGGTTTAAATTAAAATTTTAACTCAACCAGCACTTTACAGTGTTTGGGACTACTGATCGCTCTAAAATGGGTCTTGAAGAATGACCTCATAATGATGCATATTGGAAGAGCCCTTCCTCCCTTTGTATCCCAGAAAAGGGAGCTTTCAATACATACGCTTCCGTTCTCCTTCAGCTTTCATGAAATTTGGTTTTCCTTGCTTTTGTAGAACATCTGAAAACCATAAAAGTTCCACAAAAATGTTAGAAATTCTATCTTTGAAGATGAACAAAGAATGATGCAAAGGCTTATAAGGTATCTATTGTAGTGATACGTAAGTAAGCATATTATCACAGCCTTAGCGTTCCCCAAACCCTTAACCGTGCATCGCCTATGCCAAGCCTCAACCTTGGTCCTGAATGAGCCTAACCCAAGCTCATAGCCTTGTTACCCAAGTGTCTAGGAGACTTAGGCTTACTCACACAGTCACACAAGGGGAGAACTCAAGGAACTCGCAGTATTCCATTTCCAAAGTCTGATTTATGAAGATGAACCCTCCCCTTTATATATACCTTCACCTACTCAATGGACAGTTTGGATTATTAGATGTGTCACATCAATTAATAACCTATATCAATTTGCACCTAACTCCACCTACTATAAACTTTTCTAGACTTGAGATATTTACATGGATGCTTCTGAAACTGAGCCTTCTAGATTTAGATCTTACATCATAGATCTCTTCAAAGCAGGTCTAACTCCTCTAGGCCAAGCCCGTAACTACGATGGAGCCCAAAATTCCCACCCAATAGTGTTGACGTCCTTGTCAATGCACCTTCTACAATGTCGCAAACCACATCACGTTCCATGATTCGTTCCTTTCTCTGTGCCCGACACGTCTTGTACAACTCCATGCAGGATGTAATCCAATCCGTGTTGTGCGTCTCCTCATACATCTACACGCCTCGGTGCAACCACAAGTTGTCATGCCGCCTGCATGTCTCTGTGGCTATCACAGGCCATTGTGCCTCTTGAACATCTCTGCTTGGCCTTGAAAGATAACTTTAGTCCCTTGAGCCTAAACTTCACCCCAAGGTTTGCAGCCCCTTGGACTTCACCACTAGATTGCCTCTTTAGAACCCCCGCTGATTTTTTCAAGATGCATCTACATTTCCTTTGCACAAAGGCTCCCAATTGCACAACCATCATCCCCTCAAGTGCACTTCACCCCATGACTATTTTCCATGCTACACCATTATGAGTTGATAAATATCCCGACCTCAATCTAGCTCTGCACCTCTACAGTAGTCCACCTTATAGTTGTCATTTTTCAATTCAGTCTCTCATGTGTCACAGTCCATACCGAGACAAGCGTCCATGGCACCCTTGTGACTTGCTTTCTCTATTCAGGTATGTGGCTAAGGGCTCCCACTGCCCCTTATCTCAATGGCGAGCACCACTTTGCCCACACAAATCTCCAAGCTACTTGCCCCAACACGCCCAAAGGTAAGCACGAACTTGACCCACAACGCTGCATCACTGTCACAGTACTATGCTGACTTGCCTAGACACAAGGCAAGCACCAACTTGCCCATTGTCACGGGCTGAGATTTTCAGACACCCGTGCGGCACTTAGATTGGCTTCTCACCCCAAACCAACTAAGTAAGCCTGACTTAAGCTCAAAGGAGAAGAACAACTGAAAGAGCACTTTGAAGGAACTTGTAGCTTTATTGCTTGAAGATGCTTACAACTGGATCCCTCCTGGATCACTCCTACACACTTGGATGGCTCACTCCTTGAATCACTAGATCCTTGGATGCCTTACAAGTGAGGAAGCAACCCTATTTATAGGTGCTTGCCTCCCTCCACCTCCTCAATGGATGGTGGGGATGATTACAAATGTTAACTATCCAACGATGGAGACTACTCTAGAATCCTCTATCTAGAAGTTTCTACATAAGTCCTTGGTTCCTCCACACTCAAGAACCTCCTAGACCATTCTAGAGTCTAGAAGTGTTGGGGTCTTTCTAGAATATGGATCCTTTGGATGGATCCACGTCCTCCATGCTGAACCTGTGAGTTAAGCAGGCCTCCACGTAGAACTCCACGGGTCTTCGATAGCAAGCCTAAGTCCTTCAGGCTAGGTCCACACCCTAAGTGAGCCTTCCTTAGAGGCTGTAGACCTTGGTCACAGGCTTTACAACGTAAGTCCGTGACATTAGGCAATGCCCCAACGCTGCCACACGCATGAGCCGACGTCCATGGACTCCACACAACCAAAACTTGTGATGTCTAATAACTCATGTTGTCACCAACAAGTTGGGAGACTTTAAAAGCGTCTTTAGTGCATACTCACCTGAGTTTTCACCAATGTGCGCCTTTACGTCCCATTTCACAAGTTTGCCCTGCACATGATAATAGCTTCCTTATGTTCCATATCACAAGTTCGCCATGTGCCAGATTGCAAGTTTCTTGCGTCCTCATATCATATGTTTACCATGCACTGGATTGCAATACACTATCGTGTTAGATTTTTTTACGATAAATTTTTTAAACCAAACTCATAATGTAACTGACATTTGCCACTTCATTTTACTATATTTGTACTTTACAAGTTAACTTTATTTAAAAACCTAAAAAGTAATGAGAGATTAAAGTGATTGAAATAATATATTCCTATTTATCCTAGTTATAATGGTGACAAATGTGGGAGACTTTTCCCTAAAGTTTATCAAAGTTTCCCACCATGCCACATGTCCATGTTTTTATAAAAGAAAAAGCCTTGGGAAAAAATCCCTAGCCTTGCAAAGAAACAAGAAGTTTTTTAGCATGTGATATAATTCTTCAAATAATTCTAATAGGTTAAGTCCGAATATATTATAAGGTCTTTTGCTATTTTCAACTCATTATTAATAAAAAAAATTTGAAAATTTTGGTTTAATATTAGATTAGAATTCTGTTTTACAATGAAAATAATTTTTTTTCTAAATATATGTTTTGTTTATGAATATATTTTAAATTATTCCATCAATTTTCATGGATTTTTGTTTTCAGTTTTGAAAGAAAATTAAAACCCTCTTTTCTAAGAGTAGAAAAGTGAGTTTTAAGCTTTTTGTGTATTAGACTTGGTATTTTCTCATGGAAATTTAAGGATTTAAATTTTTTTATTATTGTAAATAAAAGTGATATATCCTAATCTTTCAAGTAAATTAGATTTACTTGAATTACTCAAAATTCATGATTTTACAAAATCCTTGAGTAACATACACATGAATCCTCTTATTTTGTGGTAGTTATTCTTTGTATTAAATAATCATATATTTAATTATACTTGATTAATCTCTTGTATTTTAATATTGATGTATATGAAAGAGATCACTCTTACATTTTTTAAAAGAGTGGGAGAGATTGAAGGAAAAGATTATTTTTCATGTATATTTGTTCTTATGAAAAATAGTATATATTTTATTTTCTATGAGGACCTGCTAAGAACAGAGAACTTATACAAGTTATGACTAGTGCATCTCTATAGCTATGGTATTATTTTTGCATAATGGGAGCCCTTCTAACAATTCAAAAGGTCATTTTTGTAATTCTAAATTTTTTTTTCTAAAGAATTGTTTTGCAAATACAAAATAAGGAACTTTTTGTTACAAGATTCATGCATCTTTATCTTGAGAAATGATCCATGTATTTAAGCATAATTTTGTATTTATTATATCATGTTAGTTCACATGATTATATATGATGTCTATTTTCTTTATTAAATCATGCCACTTGTTTCATGATATTATAACTTATTAAAGGCACACAAGTGGCTTGAGAGTAGCCAAAGCATATCAAGTCATGATTCTTGCATAATGTATATATTTAAAAAAAGGCATGAAAATAATCATCACTATGTCATCATATTTAATTAATTGTGAAATATGATGACTCAGCCCCACAAAAAAGTTGTCATACTTAATAAATTAAACAAATTGTAAGAATAGGTTCTTATTATGAAGGGAGAAAATCCTAGATGTCCAAAGGTATAAATTTTTTTTTATTCTCAAAGCTTAAAACTAAATTATCTCTAATTCTAAGAATAATCAAACTACTAGTGTGCTATAGCCCTTGCCTATAGGAGGCATATGGCAGTTATTTGCTAAAAGTACTACTAATATAAGTTGGAATACTAAATTTAGGTTTATTTACATATTTGTTAACCCAAAGATTGCTAGATTTCTTGAGGTTAGCAATAATATTGAGAGTGAAAATCCTCAAATAATAGAATTTCAAGAAATACGAGTTCTTGTGCTAGCATAAGAATAAGCACTCTATGAGAAATAAGTTGTCATAAAACTATTGTTTAGAATTCATAAAAATTAGAAAACATAGAAGACTTAATAAGGTCCTCAAGATTAAGAAAATCAATAATTTTATTTGGTTTATACTTTATCCACGAGAGTCTCATTATGGTATTGGCAAAGATCCTAAAGATTGTTTCATGAGCCATGAATAGAAAAAACTTTAAGTTGTGGTGTGATATCATGTTGGTAGAGAAGAAATCCCTAAGGATAATCATGTCTGAGAACTTGTTAAATTGCCTAAGGAACCAAAGCTACTAGCTATAAAATTAGTCTTCAAGATAAAAGAAAGAAAAGAAAAAAAGACTCACATTGTAATTTAGAATAACACAAGTCCAGACTTATAGCTAAGGGATTCACTCAAAAGGAAGACATTGACTACTGAAAGACTTTTCATCTAATATTGTCAAAAGAACTCCTTAAGGTTTACATGGCTTTGGATGATCATTTTTATTTAGAGTACTACATGATGATCTAAAATTCATTTCATGTATTTTAAAATTTTGAATTAAATGCAAATTTAGAATTTTGCACTTTTGTTCTATAGATTTGGCCTTTTTAAAGAGACTTAGTTGACCTTTGTAACCTCGACAATTGGAATGAGAAAAAGATTTCCAACGACACTAGGAAAGCTGAAATTGGAGTCCAAGTGAAAAAGTTCAGATCTTTCTAACAAGGAACATTTTGATAAATCCACTTGGCAAGCCCCATTTGTAAAATTCATAGCAGAAGTGAGCAGACTCCATTACAATTAGTTATACCATCATTATAGTGCACCATCATTACAAATGATGTGGAGTTAACAACAATGCATAATCATGATTAAGGCCGATCACAATGATCCATTGATGATCAGTCAACCTTAACAACCTCTTCATTCAATTCGGATGAGTATGAAACATTGGATCAAGGTTGATCCAAGTTTCACTAGTAAAATTACCTGTAAATTTCTAAAGTAGAGACTAGACCCAAGCATGTATAGCTTGAGCATGAGTTTTAGTTTAAGTTTTAATGGTCAAATCAATTGAGAAATTAAGATCTAACCGTCATCCACACATTGAATGCATGAATTATCAATATGATCACATGATTAGTAGATCAGAATATTGTCAGTGAGTAGTAACTAAGATTTGAATCAAATCCAACCATCCAAATTTAGATCAAAAGTTAAAATGTGTCAAATTTAATGATCTATGAGATGTACCAATGATCTAACCATTATGAACCATCGAATCCTTGTCAAATGATCAGATCAAACATTGATTATAGTAAATGACACTATCATATAAGATTTTGACATTAATGATTCTTAGATCTTAGTTAAATTTAGTGTGACCATCTCAGTTATGTATATTGAATCAAATCTGACCATGGGAATGCAGTCAAATGCATCATTAAAAGCATATAATATTGTATTAACAAAGTGATCTAAAGTTCAATTGTTGGATTGCGGTCATACATGTATATTAGAAATTAATGATATAAATTATTAATCAACAATCAACGGTGCGGACCAATAATCCAAATAGCCATTGGGGTCTGATTAGTGATAGATAATGGAAGCATCATATTTAATGATGATCAAGGACTAAATGAGTCACAAAATGAGAATTAAAGAAAAATAGAATTGCATGATAATGCACTTATAGTCATATAGATATGTCAATTGATACTATTTAAGCCTATTGAGTATTTTGAAGGATTGGATAGCTCGTAATCAAGGTAGGTGGATTTAAAATTTGCTATGTTAGAAATTTAAGATTTGCTATGCTTTGAACAAATTGATTTCAGACAGATGATGGAATACGTGAGAAATGTCTTGAATTACAAAATGTTATGAATACTGAGGTTTTGCTCACAAGTCTGAATGCTTATAAAAGTAGTTCTATGTTTATCACATGATTTGATACAATTCTGTTGTACTACTTCACTTGAATACCAAAGTGATATCTAATAAGTAAACATGATACCTTTGAATGATTATGAAATCATTTTAATTTGAATTGATGGATGATTTAAAAAGTATATCACTTGGATTTGATTACTTTCTAATAAATGATTGGTAATGCTATTCTTGATTTTAATTTGATTTCTAAGAGAATTATGCACACTTATATGTGATTTAGAATGAAAATACTTTTGACATCATCAATTGATTTGCCAAGATTCCATAATTTGGTCCTAACAGGCATGTATGTGTCATGAACTAGACTTATATTAAAAATATAATTCATTTGAAAAACTAAGTGTATACTTTATTTCATTTCAATAATAAAAAGTATTTCATTTTCTACAAAGTTGTATTAGTTCAATTTGTTTTTTGTTAATAAGAATTAGTTTATATGTAGTTAAAATTAAATAAAACAATAATTTTGTACTAATTATATTACTATCTTTCTTATATAGAAAAGTATTTTGAAAGGATATAGCTTTCATGAACAAATACTAAAGTATATTCATATAGAAAAGTATTTTTATATGATATAACTTTTATGAACAAATATTAAAGTAAATTTAAAATTCATTATTAGATATTTTGATTTTTATTAATATGTAATGATGCAAACAAAACAATATCTTTTTGTATATATATCTTTTTGCTACAAAAAAGTACTTATATTATATTAATCTTAATAGTTTAAACTATGAAATTTTGATAAATTAAAAATAAAAAGTTAGATAAGTAAGATGCTCATAGGTACCAACTGAAAGAAAAAGAAAGTATTTGATTGAGGAGTTGGTTTTAAAACTAGCATGTATCCATTGATTTTATATAAGTGTTTATCTAAAAGAATGCATGAATTCTATTGAATGAGTTTTGGAAAAGAGAAATTCTCAACACTTATGGCTATTTCTGGAAAAAAATATTACATAAAGTTCTTGATTGATGATTTTATTGAGACTTTATATTTATATGTTAGAAGGCATGATTAACCCTATTCGATGACTAGTTAGGCATCTATACAAATATTGAAATTTAACTCAAGTTATGAGTTATACAACTTGTTAGTTAGACACTCATGCTAGCTATGTATGACATATGACTAACTTGGTCCTTGTTTCCTTTCTGATATTAGATACGAGTGTATGATTTAAGGGTGGAGTACATGAGATAAACTCTATTTTGTTTTGATCTATTTCTTCCCATGGTGGCAGTGTAGTGGCCAAGATATTCATGCAAGCTTCTGACACACAGCAAAGCCACAACTTACTAGTGGGCATTATGTTTCGATTTTAGGATGATATATGTGAGGCATGTTGTACATATTAGGTTATCGTTGAGAATTAATGACCAATTTTGATATTGGTTGTTTCGACATATATTGAATACTTTAGTAGATTATGATTTATGATACTTTAATATTTTTATCGAAAGATTTGATATCGATATTTGATATGTTTTCTAATTTTATTCATATTGTTTGAGTTTATTTTGATCGCATAAATTTTGTTATCGACACATTTGATATCAATATGATTTGATATAATATTTGATTGGATTTATGATCTTATATGATTTGAATCCAGTTCATACCAAACATATGATTTGTAAATGTAGAATTTTGACGTGAACACCATGTTTTAAAACAATATAACCTTGTTAAGATATGAATAATTATTAAAAGCATTGATTTTGTATAATATGAATTGTGTGCCAAAATAACATCTCATTCCCCCTACACAAGTGCAAACTTTCTTGAGACATTGTAATTTGTTTACATTGTCTTAGATTTGAAGGAACAATAGTTCTAGTTGTGGACATGAACAAATGCTGGAGTTTGTAATTGCAAGAGATTGAGATATCCTGTATTTGAAGGGTGAGCTTCACAACTTAGTGTTAGTTTGATGAACTACTTGAGAATGTAAATGTGACGACCCGAGTTTTCACATGCATTTTTAAATGTAAACCTGATTCCTAATGCGGGATCGATCCCTATTTGAAAACAATTTTATAAAAGCAATGCAATGCAGCGAAAAAATCTTTTGTTTTAAATTCATTTTGAAAACCCCAAATGTCATTTGCTTTCAAAACAAACAAAGTAGTTTTGAAAATTAATGTAATAATAAATGTCTTCCCAGGTCTATCCAATCACAGCTCACAGCCCAACTGTAGTAATTATAGGTACATGTCTAAAAGGGTAGAGAGTTTACTTACATTCATACTTGTCTCTTATTCATTCACTTGATCGTGACACCAACATGTCTTGGAGTTTCTTTTAATCCTTTTTGGACTAATCTGTAAAAATAATATATTTGAGGTGAGTATTTCTCATATTCAGTAGGTTATCCGATACTACTATTTTGAAAACACGATAGGCAACATGCATAACATGCGTATTTGTGCATAAAACATAAGCTCATTAATGCAAATTCAACCATGGAATCCTTTACCAAAATCTAGTATTCAACGATCTAAATTTGACTAAAAATCATAAAGTAGAAATCAATAGATTCATGTAAGAAGATCTTGGCAAACATATCAAACCATGAGTCAAATATAATAATAATGAAACTCTTAAAATAGTCATCTTTCAAAGCAAATGCTAGCATCACTATAAGTATCATGCACATGAGTCTCTCGGCGAACACATCACGCTAACTGGTCACGAGTACTTATATACGACCATCTCAATGCTATATATATATCGATAACATTGAAATCTATAATGACTCCAATTTTGTAATATTAAAATCCCAAGTTAGCTATAAAAAGTTCAGTTTTTCAAGATAAGGGCATTTTGATCATTTCACTATTTTCCTTGACTGAACCCATAAATTTGGTTTTGAAAATGATACCATTAGGTTCATCTCGGAAATAGGAATCCAACAAGACCAAAATCACCTAAAACGGAGTTAAAATGAGTAAGTTATGGCTCTTTGAAGTTTAGGGGCAAAACTGTAATTTTTACAAAAACAGATTTAGCCGCAAAACACAGGGGCCCGTTTTGATACGGGCAGCCTTCATCTTCAATCTCCTAGAGGGTTCTAGAACGACGGTGATTGGAGGAGAAATCACTGCCATTCTGGAGGTTTCTCCACCGCCATTCAAAGGCAGTGAGAGCCCCCTCCAAAACCCTCTTATAGCTCTATAAATAGAGCTCTTGGGCGTCTCTAATGGCAGCCCAAAAGGTTGAAGAAAACCCGTTGTGGAGGAGTGACCTAGAGGGGAAACAAGGAGAAAAACCAAACAACGAGCCTGGTATGCCTAAGATCCCTCAAAACCCATCTTCAAAGTAGTCTAAGATCAATTTTCCTAGGTTTTGGCATGAAAAACTATGCAAAATGGAGCCTTGGAGAGCCACCAAGGACCCAGGGACGTTCCCTGGGCCGCACTGGTTCGACAGGACTAGGGTGTCCTAAGGAGGCCCCGGTCCCCCAGACAACGAAAACATTCCAGTTGGAATGTAACATGTCGATCCCATTTGAAAAACCAAACGGGCGCGTTTGGGGACACGCCTGCAAAAGAGAGAGAGGGGCGGGAAAACCTGGCGCGTCAGACTCGCCCGCTGCAGACACGCAGCGCAATAGCAATACGGGCTTTTCGTTTCTTAAGGATGCTGGAGCGCATGGCACTGACGCGCAACGCCCTAGCATTCCAACTTTTCACTCTTAAGGCCTTTATGTACGTGTGACACTAAAACGCTTATAACTTGAGATCTAGAGCTCCGATTGAGGTGCCACAAAAGGCGTTGTGTCTGTGTCAACGACGCGGACACACCCAAACTATAAAATTCCTGATCAAGGCCCAATCAAAGGTGATCATGAACCTTAGAATAGGATGGTGGTGCGGGACTGCTAGACCTTTGGAAAATTGAGGATACCAAGGCCCAATTAGGACCTTAGGACACCCATAGGCATAGGGATGGACCCCTAATGCCTAAGTAATAAGACCAACTATTCTAAAACCCATAAAAGATGGGCCAAACTAACCTTGAGTCCCCAAACCATGTTCAGGAGCGTACGAGGACAAAGGGGTTAGTGCGACCTAGACAGGTAGGTGCTCTATTGCTACTAAATTCTTTTAAAAGAACTATGATTGTTTTGCAAATACATGATTTAAGTATATGACTTGTTTAGCATGTATGTGATAAATGCTTTATGCATAGACATGTTTTGTATATACATTATGCATAGATCTGTTTTGCAAACTATTGCATACATTGCATGATCTATGAGCATTAAGTTCTTGCAAAGATTGCATGTCCTTGAGGGTTGCCAAAAGACGCTGGAGTACCGAGGGCTAGGTAGTTGTGAGGGACCCAAAGAGGACAGGTTTTGAAAAGAGGTTTTTGGCTTATTTGATCTATGTGATTTGGGCTAGTAAGCCTGTGGGTGCTATGCCGAGGGGTCTGGGTTGGCCACCTAGCCTCTACCACTACTAGGTGGAATGGGTACCACGCCCAAAAAAGGGCATGTCACTACGTCGACTGCATGTGGTACAGGGGGCTACCACTAGTGTCACGGCATTGAGTCGATGTGTCATATGGCCCGTGGAGGCTATGACACTGTGTCCTCAGGTACTCGGGGGCCACACGACGGTGAGGTCGTGGGCATAGTTGGACCCTATGGTTTATGGACTTATTTGCATTGCATATGGCATGATATGAGGTTAGTTGACCATACCATACTAGAGATCCATGAGTTGGATTCAATGAAGCATCTTATGCATATCATAATGTTATGATATATACGTATATGATACTTTCGATTTTGGATTATGTGATCCTTTAAATTGTTAGTATTTCAGTTTGACAACGGATTTTTATATCAATATTGAACTTAAGTATTCAGACATGCACACGTTTTGGAAAGAGAATATGATTTTAAAACATTGCATGCATTATAAAACTAGTAGTGATAGACTTCTACTGAGTATAGTATATACTCACCCTATCCTTACCATTTTTTAGGATAATTCCATCCACGAGTAGAGGACATCTATGTTAGTGTTATGAGCAAGTGAATCAAAAAGGAAACAATTATACATGTAAGTAAATTCTCAACCCTTTGGACATGTACTTGTATTTAATTACAGTTGGGCTGTGTGCTATGACTGGATAGATCTGGGGAAAAACACTTATGATTTTTGACGCTTTTCAAAAACTACTTTGGTTATTGTGAAGGCAAATGACACTCGGGGTTTTCAAAAATGGGTTTAAAACTAAAGATTTTCTGCTGCATTGCATGGTTTTCATAAAATGATTTTCAAATAGGGATGCATCCCACCTTAGGAATTAGATATTGCATTTAAAAATGCATGAGAAAACCTGGGTCATCACAAAATCATATGGTCATTATCCTCACGATCAGCATACAACTGGAATCGTGTCTCCCGTATCTAGAGACCAACCCACCATAGCCTCCACGACAACTATAGCTATCCTCGAAAAGGGTGTCGTGAACACCTCCAGTGGTCATCCCTATTTACCACAACAGTTGAGGAAGGGACAAGCCTTTTTGGCAGCGATACCATCCACCTTTTTGGTGGTAGAGGCCGGGAGGCTAACCCCATACATACTAACTTCTCAGCATAGTGCCCACCAGGCTCAATAGCCCAAAAAGCATATATAGATAAATCCAAATCTCAATTATCAAAATCATGCAATTTATGCATTTAATTTCAAACATGAGAGCAATGCATAAAATCTACCCATGCCAGAAAATCGTATTCAAGGCCATAAATCATGAAGACAATTCTACATGCTCGTATAAGAACATCATATCCCAAAAGCATACTAAGTACGGCGATAGATTCAAGTGCTTCAAGGCTATAAAATCATGAAGACAAGTCTGCATACTCGGATAAGAACAATCATATCTCAAAAAGCATACGAAATACGGTAATAATGGCAAGTAAATTACTTAGAGTTTGGGATGCATTTAAAACTTAGTAGTATCAGACAACCTACCTCGCTGTTCCTTGAATTGCGCTCTTTATTACTCGACCCCTTGTCCTTTTGTAAAACCCTAGATATTAATTGATAGCAAAGATTCAAGTATCATTTTCATACTTTATAAACTATTACTTAGACTTATAGATTAACGGCTAAATCTATCTTTTAGGTTATAGGTCATTGCTTAAATGCATTTCCAAGCTAGATCTTTCGTATAGATCCATTGTTTAATGGTTAGGTTGCCTTCAATGTCATCAAGATCATGTAATTGAATGGTCATATCTCATAGATTACCTGTCCCAATGCTCAGAACGAGTCTGTACTTGATTTGAATAGCCAGATCTATCATTCAAGGGCTGATACATGTACCTTAGGGTTAATCCTGAGCTATTAATCCCCTAACACCTCTAATGGATCAAGTCATGAGATCTGATCATCTTTGTCATGGTATATCTATGGGATTTCTATAGTTTTTGGGTTATAGTCATATAAAATAGTCCTCTGATCCTAAATTTTATAGTCTCATTAGGTCCACATCATCATTCGAACGCAATGGTTCTTTCGGATTGTCAATCGGAGTTATATAGCCTCCTTAATTACGTTTTTAGTGTAAAAAATCTACGGACAAACCAGATTCGTCCATACCGGGCCTGCGCGTCACTGTGCCCAGGACCTGTGCACATCTCAGTTGAACCAAAACTGTGCTTGCACGCGTGTGAATGCCTGAATGACGCCCCAGGGCGAGCGTATGGACGGCGTTGCGCGGACGTGTCTTCTGCTCGAGTGCACGTGTGTCATGGCTCTCAGGGTGCTCATGTGTCCTGGTCGAACTAGGACCGCACCTACACATGGTGTGTGCCCGAAGTCCATCCTAGGGACCACGTTCCAGGTGCGCGTTACGCGCGGTGTCCATGGGACGCGTCTGGTTCCATGGATCAGCAGACCCATCGAATCCGGGTTTCTTCCGGCATTCTCCGGCCGGGAAACACATATCTAGAGGGGATCTGGGCTGGGAAGGAGAAAAACCAAGGGGGAAATGCCAGAAAAGAGAAGAAAAAGGGGAGAAGAACTTACCAGGGTCGACTAGAGGAGTGAAGCTAGAGATTTCCAATGGGTGCAGTGGCTCTATGCCCGTTTGGAAAAATTTGGGTTGCCGAAAAATACGACGATGAGGGAAACTCCAATTTTCGATGAGAACAGAGGGTAAGAGAGGAAAAAGAGAATGGCCAGCCCAAAGGAAGGACTTGGCCCAGTGCCAAAAATCGCAGAGGAATCAAGAGGAGGGGTTTTCTAATGAAAAATTTATCAGAACCCTAGGCTATGGTAGCCGAAGAAGAGAAGGAGAATAAGATGATCAGGGAAGAGGGGGAAGGGCTTTTTAAAGCCAGTGAAGGTGGTGCTGCCCAATGGCAGTGCTACCATTTTTTCTGGCACCGCCTTGCAGAGACGGTGCTGGAAGTCAGTGGAGGGGACGACCAGGGGTGTCGTTATCAAAACAACCTCCTGTGTTTTTAGTCCTTCTTGTTTTTAAACGCATTTTACAAAAATGCCCTTCATCTTCAAATGCCCATAACTTGGACATACGAACTCTGTTTTTAGTGTTCTTTGAAGCGTTGGATTCCATTTTGAGCGTAAAAGCTAATGATACTAATTTTTCTCACAAATTCCTTTGTTTCATATTTTAATTGAAATTAAACATCTAACCATCTATTAATATCATTAAACATATATTAATTTTCAGAATAAATAATTTATAACTTATTGGCAAATGGTAAACATAATGATTGATTGTGGTTATAAAAGTGATACAAAATATCTTCAAATTTTGAGTCATTACAGTAAATGTATATTAAATTTGAAGTAGTGGACTCATCTTTATTTGATGGAATATTATGTGATGTGGTTATGACTAGAGGCTTTGGGATATGATGTCACGACCTGGGTTTTCTCATGCATTTTTAAATGCAATATCTAATTCCTAAGGCAGGATGCATCCCTATTTGAAAACCATTTTATAAAAACCATGCAATGTAGTGGAAAACTTTTTAGTTTTAAACTCATTTTTAAAAACCCCGAGTATCATTTGCTTTCACAACAATTAAGGTAGTTTTTGAAAAACTTCAGAAATCATAAATTTTTTTCCCCAGGTCTATCTAGTCACAATACACAGCCCAACTGTAAATAAATACATATACATGTCCAAAGAGTAGAGAGTTTACTCACATGTATAAGTGTTTCCTTTTTTATTCACTTGCTCGTAGCACTAACATAGATGTCCTCTACTCGTGGATGGAATCATCTTGAAAAATGTTAAGGATAGGGTGAGTATATACTATACTCAGTAGGAGTCTATCACTATAATTTTATAATGCATGTGATGTTTTAAAATCATATGCTGTTTCCAAAACATGTGCATGTTTGAATACTCAAGTTCAATATCGACATCAAAATCCACTGTCAAACTGAAATACTAACGACTTAAAGGATCACATAATCCAAAATCGAAAGTATCATATACATATACATATATATATATCATAGCATTATGATATGCATAAGATGCTTCATGGAATCCAACTCATGAATCTCTAGTATGGTATGGTCGACCAACCTCATATCATGCCATATGAAATGCACATAAATCATCAAACCATAGGGTTCAAACTATGCACACGACCTCACTGCCATGTGGTCCCTAAGTACCTGAGGACATAGCGTCGTAGCCTCCACGGGGCATATGACACATCGACCCAGTGCCGTGACACCAGTGGTAGCCCCCTGTACCACATGCAGTCGACGTAGGGACATGCCCTTTTCTGGGCGTGGTACCCATTCCACCTAGTAGTGGTAGAGGCTGGGTGGCCAACCCGGACCCTCGGCATAGCACCCACGGGCTTCTTAGCCCCAAATCACATAAGATCAAATAAGCCATAAACCTCTTCTCAAAACTTGTCCTCTTTGGGTCCCTCACAATGCACGGCCTTCCAGCATTCCAGCGTCTTTTGGCAACCCTCAAGGACATGCAACTTTTGCCGGAACTTAATGCTCACAAATCATGTAATGTATGCAATAGTTTGCAAAACATATCTATGCCCAACGTATATGAAATCATTTACAAAACACGTCTATGCATAAAGCATTTATCACATGCATGCTGAATTAAGTCATGCTAAACAAGTCTTATACTTAAAACATATGTTCTCAAACAATAATAGATCTTTTAAAAGAATCTAGTAGTGATAGAGCACCTACCTAACTAGGTTGCGCTAACCCCTTTGTCCTCGGACGCTCCTGAACATGGTTTGGGGAATCAAAGTTAGTTTGGCCTATCTTTTATGGGTTTTAGAGTGGTTGGTCTTATTACTTAGGCATTAGGGGTCCATCCCTATGCCTATGGGTGTCCTAAGGTCCTAATTGGGCCTTAGTATCCTCAGTTTTCCAAAGGTCTAGCGGCCATGCGTTAGCATCCTATTCTAAGGGTCATGCCTAACTTTGATTGGGCCTTGATCAGGAATTTTATAGTTTGGATGTGTCTGCATCGTCGACACGGACACAACGCCTTTTGCGGCGCCTCAATCGGAGCTCTAGATCTTAAGTTATAAGCGTTTTAGTATCGCACGTACATAGGCGTCTTAAGAATGAAAAAACGGAATGCTAGGGCGCTGCGCGTCTGCGTCATGCGCCCCAGCTTCCTTAAGGAACGAAGAAATCGCATAGCGCTAGCGCGCTACGTGTCTACCGACGCGCCGGTTTTTCGTCCGAATGTCTCTTTTGTGGGCACGTCCATTTTTTTCAAATGGAGACGACGTGGGACGTTCCGACTGGAGCGTCCGGTTCGTTGGGGAATCGAGGCGTCCTCAGGACACCCTGGTTCAACCCTGTCGAACCAGTGTGGCCCAGGGAACGTCCCTGGGTCCTTGGTGAGTCTCTAGGGCTTCATTTTGCATGATTTTTCATGCAAAAACTTAGGGAAATTGATCTTGAAACTATGGTGGAGATGGGTTTTGAGGGATCTTGGGCGTTCCTGGCTCGTTGCTGGATTTTTCTCCTTGTTTTCCCCTCTAGGTCACTGCTCCACAACGGGTTTTCTTCCACGTTTTGGGCTGCCATTAGAGACGCCCAAGAGCTCTATTTATAGAGCTATGAGAGGGTTCTGGAGGGCTCACCGCCTTTGAGTGGCGGTGGAGAAACCTCCAGAATGGCGGTGATTTCTCCTCTAATCACCGCCATTCTAGGACCCTCTAGAGGTTGAAGATGAAGGGTGCGTATCAAAACGGGCCCACGTGTTTTCTTGTAAATCACTTTTGTAAAAATTATAGTTTTGCCCCTGAACTTCAAAGGGTCATAACTTGCTCATTTTAACTCTGTTTTGGGTGATTTTGGTCTTGTTGGATTCCTTTTTCCGATACGCACGTAATGGTTCCATTTTCAGGACCAAATTCCTGGGTTCAGTCAAGGTAAATAGTGAAATAACCAAAATGCCCTTATCTTCAAAACTGAACTTTTCATGGGATTTTAATATTACAAAAATTGGGGTCATTACATATGATAAAGTTTTACTATTCATTTTTTCTAAAATATGAAAATGATTTGTAAGTTCATCAAGTTTTTCGTATTGCATGCATTAAATGTGTATATGTCTGAAATACAGAGAAGTCTTTATTGAATTTCTAATAGAAACGAGAAACTCATTTCACCTTAAATCCTTGTGTTTGTTAGTGAAAATGACACTTGGGGGTTTTAGAAATGCTTTTCAAAGAAAAGATTTATGTTATTTTGCTTTCCAAAAGAATTTTCAAACAAGGGATATCCTAAATTTAGAATAAGAATATTTACAAATTATTATAAAAAACCTAGGGCATCATATTGAGGAAGGCCATATTGCTAAGCGAGCTTTCCATTAATGATTCTTCATTTGCCTTCATGAAAAATGTCATAGATTAATGAGTATACCTTAAAGATAGTAACAACAAATTTATTCTATATGCATATGGATGACATTATGCTTGCTAGATCTGGTACATTAGTGTCGGTATGATGATTCAATTGTATTATTTTCACTAAAGAAAATAAAAGTAAGAATCAAAATAAATATGTCGACATAAAGTACTTAAGAGTATAAGAGAATGTGTATAATCATTAGGTATTTGTTGAGCATAAAAAGATAGAACTAATGATATTACATCTCATGACATAAGGGTATTTACCTAAAATGTTCATAGAGCAATTAGATCACATAAGGTTTCATTAGTTAGCATTCTCTTTAAAGTTATTATTTGCTTATTTAGACATCATGAGTTTTAAATATTTTAACCATAATTGTATGCTAAGATAACTAGTTTATCATTTTGTATACATAAAGTATAGAGAATAAAATATTGTCAATTATAACAGATTACGTAGAATCCCAAATATGACCATTTGTTAGACATTATAAAGAATCGTGTCACATAGATTATACAAATAAAGAAAAATAATTGCATGGCAATGCATAGCAGGGAATTCTAACCTAATAGAGTAAATACCATCATAATTTCTGCAATGAAGATACTTTATTTGATTAAAGTTTGGTAAAGAGTGAAACAAGGTAGCTTCATTTTAAATATATGTCCATACAAACTATTAACTCTCATTACTTCTTTTCAAAAGAATTTTTTTCGTATCAATGTGAGCCAAGTGGAAGAATGTTAAATTTTTTTAATCAAACACATAATGTGACCCACATTATCATACCATGTTTTCTATATTTATACTTTAGTAGTTTACTTTATTTGAAAAACTTAAAGTAGTGATGAGAGAACAAAGTGCTTGAAGTAACCTATTTCTATTAATCTTAGTTATAATGGTGATATCTTGTGGTAGCATCTATGTAAAGAAAAAAGTATTTGGGAAAACCCTTAGCCTGCTAAAGAAATTAGAGTTTAGGGTTCCATCATCCCTAATAAAGATCTTCTAAATGGCTATAAGCTTTCTCCATCAAAACATGAAGATTAGATATTCAAATTCAACACCAACATACTACTATTACCAGAGGTAAGTAGTTTATTTCATATTTTAGATATTAAGGAAAATAAACTAGTTTTTACACGTTATGCTTCCTTGGGCATTTATGATTTTCTTTTTAGTTTTCAACTTAAAACTCAACACTTTATAACAACTAAATGCCCACAAAACCATCAAGGGGTATGCATATGCCAAATAAAGGGATGAAATATCACATGTAATTAAGAGGAAAAAGACTAACAATAGTTTGTCTAGTGAAAATGCAAAATTTTTGGAGTTACATCTCTTAGGAAGTTGATTTCCATTATGCTACTTTTCTAGAAAGCATTTGGTTGCTTGGTATGTGAGCGTGCAATGAGGACTGCCTTCTTCAGAATTAAGATGATGGTAATTGATTTCTAGCTAGATTTGAATTTCCATGCCAAACAAAACAACAAATGTCCAGTCTAGTAGGAAATGGATTTCAACTTCAAATCATATCTACTTATATAAACAAGTGTAAGGGCTTTTTGTCTTTGTGCAAGGAGAAACATGATTTGGTTCCCTGAGAAGGATGTTCATAAGAAAAAGGCAAAGTCTTGAGAGTATTTTTTATCATTTTAGAACAAACACGGGGAGAGTACAAATACTAGAAAAAGGCAATGGGTGCATATGCTAACTTTTTGAGAAATCCCATATTATGCCCCTCTATACACCCTTTGGTTGATCTTGGAATGACCAAAATTTTCTTGAAATTCTAAATGAAATTTGCCTCATGCTTACCCCAAAATTGCCCTATCTAAGTGAAATTTCTAATTTTCTTTTGATTATGCTCCATTGTCCTTTCCTTATTTTTGGTTTATAATTTGTAATTTGTTATTAAGAAAAGAAGATAGTATTGCAATATGTAATATGAGTGGTCCCACCAAGAAAGGAAGTGATCCGTCTGGTACTTCTTTGCAAAGATCAAAATATGAAACTTCAAGTATTCTTAGTCTTTTCACCATGGGATTTTGATTTTTGGTGCTAAATTATTAGAAGAATTACACATAATTTTTTCTCTTGCTTTAAGAAAAAAAGAAGAAGCTATTTATGATGCTTGGAATGGCCTAAGCAAACCACCCACACGATCTCTTAAATCTAATCTGCAATTTTATAGATCTAAGCCATTCATTATGAACTCGTGTGAATATAACTCTACTCTCCTAAATCTAATCTCTGGCCAAAGAAAAAAATGGCAGCTCAAACTTGCAACCAAGTGCAGTTTACCAGAGATGTCAAGTTGTCTGTGACCAATTATGCCAAACATTATTTGCCCTTCAAGATGGATTACATAGGCTAAATATAAAATTTCACGTCCAACGCAAGCTTTCGGCTTATGTTTGGTTTGGGATTGTTTTAAAGGCAGCTGTGTCTTTGAAGATCTACTAGGAGCATCTAGAGCGGTACGATTAGGTCAAGGAGACCAATGTTGTTATTTTACGGGACCAGTTAAGGTGAATATCGTTTGATGTTCTGTCTTATAATTTTCTTTGCATGGCTTAGGCCGGGTTTTGTACTTGTCCGTTTCGTAGCAGAGAAGGCTTGTTGGGGGATACAAATCTGCTCTATTTTCTTGTTTTCTCCATTGTTTGGTCCTTATGGACGGTTCCATGGATTCTCTCAATGTTCGATGAATTTACCATTCTAAACAAAGGAAATTGATACGGACACGCATTTGACACAGCAACCTTTTCAGTTGACCTAATGAAGCAGGCCAAAGGTAATATACATGTAATTCAGAATTATCAAGCATCTACCCTTTGATCATGAAAAGAGCAGTCTACAGATCTCTTCTTCTTTTCGTAACAATACTAGAGATCGAGAGGATGAATTATATGATCCTCCGGGAGGATCGGACGGACAGAAAAGTGTGGAGAGAGAGACGTTGGATTGTTTTGTTTGTCGTGCTTGGGGTCCTTTCTTGCGGTCCATGTTACGGGTCAGTTTCGTCTTCATATGCTGGGCATGTTTCCTTTCTCTTTAATCAAAGGCATCCAATAAAAAAACATAGAGAAAAGAAAAGGAACGACAAAAAAGTAGGGCCCAGATTATGATGATCAACCAGGCGCTTTATGTGTCATGTCTTCGCATGCTTCCCTGCGAATGATTTTATCCTTGTCCTTTTTAAGTTTGCCCAATATCCAATTAAAACGAAATTTAAAATTTGAACAAAATGAAACTATCCATGACCATGATTCCCAGTCCTTTCAACACCCAATTTATCACAAATTAGGGACGGCAAAATATGACACAACACGATAATATGACTCGAACCCAACATGAATTTAGCGGGTTACGGTCGAGTTTTATCGTGTTTGTGTCATTTTCGAATCAACCAAAAAATGACACGCCAAAAATTATGTCGTGTATGAGTTAATTAATGTTGACTCATTGTGTTGACTTGTTTGACACGCGACCTATTAATTCATCGTATTGACCAATCTAACCCGAAAGCTGTTAACCAATCAGGTAAAAAATATAGGACGTTTTATCAGAAACAATTCTATATTACAATAGTAATATAGGATAGTTCATAAAAAACCGTGCTATAATACTATAGTAATCTATGATGGTTCTTCAAAAACCAGCATATATTAATTATTTTATAATAATTTTATTGTGTTACACAAGTCATGTTGTATCAACTCGTTTGATAATCATTTCGTGTGCCAGTCACGGGTTCTTGATAGGATTATTAAGCGGGTCGTGTTCGTATCGACCCATATACTATAATGGGTTAGTCTAGACATGACACTAACATGACCTACCAACCCAAATTGCCAGGCCTATCATAAATCCGTATGCAATCCACATGAAAAACACACACAAAAAGAATATCAAATTTTGGCATCATATAAAAGAGAAGAAATTGCTCATCTTATAGTTATAGTGGTGGAGATTACTGATCCCTCTGTACGTAGTCTAGAGAATTAAGTTGTGAGTCCCGGCAAGCATGCATGCTCAAGAAGAGAGGAAGATGAACACGCCCTTTTTCATGTAAGATTACTCTGTTCTGATAAATATAAGCCGTTCATCATATTCTGAATGTCAAAAATAGGTGATCATTTAGAATCAATTTGTTTGAATGACCCAAAACACTGGTTTTGGGTCTTTGAAAAAATTCATAAAATAGAGGTTAGTAATTTGTACTTGAAAAAACATAGTCTACAATCATTCAGTGGGCAAAATATTTGAATGATTCATATCTGCAATAAAGGTTTCACCTTGATTTAAAGAATAGCAGTGAATCTACTGAACAACTTTGACTCTTCTTGCATCACATTTTTTTGCTTTCCCTCGTGTACAAGCCAAGACAACGATGAAAGATTTAGAATAATGACCCTTCAAAATGAAAATACGATGTTTACACGCGCCATATTTACATACTGGGTCTTACCTGGGGTTGATCTGGCCCGTTCATCTGATTTGGCGATCTTAGAATGTCTGGTACAAAGTTTCTGATGATGCTTATCCATCGTCAAAACTAGTATCATTTTCGTATTCTTAGGATCATCCACGCAGCGTGATTTTCGGACTAAAAATCCAGAGTCGAGATAATCGGGCAAATCCACGGGGGGTTGATGTCGCGCGCGACTGGAGCATTCTTCAAATAACAGGGAACAGTCGTGCGCATGGTTAATTCATATGGTTCACTTTATTTCTCCAATTCTCCCTCGTAGTCTGCATCTAGTGATCACGAATAGATTCATCTGAATGCTAGATTTGTCAAATTGATATAATTTTTGGTGCAATAAGACTGCAACCCTTGTAGTGCACCCTTTTTACGGATCCTGCAAATGCAAGAGTTTAGTGCACCGGGGCTGCCCAACCATCGGCGAGATCCATAATTCCGAAATGGTGGCTCCTTGGTGCAGCTGTTGTCAGATCATGCTTCGCTGGACTATTGGAGCCTTCTCATATAATACTAGGGTTTGATGACCTTTTTCACAATGGTTGGGGCCGTGCACTGTCGCCATTGCTTTTATTTTGCATACACTCTCAGGTGGCAATTAAACCCCATTGTACGATCTCCGGCTGTTCTAACTGACCACGTGGATGGACAGGTCAAAATTCAGTGACAGCTGGGTCTCAAAAGTCAGTGTAAGCTGGATTGGCTTACAAGAAATAAATAAATAACAACATGCTATCAAGTAATTAAATATTTATTTGTCACGAGTAAGATCTTAACCGTCCAGGTTAAGATAGGAGAAACGATAGGAGAAGAACTCGTACATATTATACCAACTTCAATAATGCTGGGTTCTGAGCAGCTGAGTTTCCATAGACCTCATCCTCCCCTAGGTTTCAGACAGTCCAACATGAGTAGCAAAGCGCGCAAAGTAAGTAATTTTATTTCCTTTCTCCTTTCCTTTTGGTTTCTGCTTCCAGGTTGCACTTCAATGGACTCTATAACCGGAAATCAGTCTCTTAGAGATGGAGAAACCTTAGTATGTAGTGGCGATAAATTTGAACTCGGCTTCTTCAGCCCTGGTAAATCGAAGAATCGGTATGTCGGAATTTGGTACAAGAATATTTCGGTTCAAACAGTAGTATGGGTTGCTAACAGAGAAAACCCATTAACGGATACATCGGGAATCTTGGCAATCGATGAAACCGGAAATCTTGTGGTTTTCGATGGAAAGCGAAACACAGTTTGGTCGTCCAATGTTACTACCCAATCTAGAAATTCAACTGCAAAACTTTTAAATTCGAGTAATTTGATTTTGGAAGGGAACTTAGATGGAAAGAATGGAAGCATCTTATGGCAAAGCTTTGATTATCCTGTAGACAATTATATGTCGTTGATGAACTTGGGGGTTAATCTGAAAACGGGAAGGAACCATTCTTTAACGTCATGGAAGAGCGAAGATGATCCTTCACCAGGGGAATTTTCTCTTTTCCTTGATCCTCATGGTATACCGGAAGTTTTTCTCTACAATGGATCATACCGGTATTGGAGAAGTGGGCAATGGAATGGGCTGAAATTCAATGGGATACCGGCTATGAATTCGAACTACATGAACGGATTCAAACTCATAAATAACGATCAAGAAGGAACCATGTATCTATCATATGACTTCTCTCGAAGCCCGCGGGTTTTAAGATTTATGTTAGATTGGTTAGGAAGATTAAAGCTAATGGAATGGAAGGAAGATGAAGGAGAATGGAAACCAGTTTACTCAGATCCCCTTACTAAGTGCGATTTTTATGGAACATGTGGACCTTCTACGAGTTGCAATCCGTCTCATTCTCCAATATGCAGGTGTTTGAGAGGGTATGAGCCGAAGTCTCATAAAGAATGGACTGCGGGAAATTGGTCTGGTGGTTGTGTGAGGAAAATTCAACTGAGCTGTGAGAGAAATGGAAGTAGTGGCATTGACGCGCGTAGAGGAGATGGATTTTACAAGTTAGAAGGAGTGAAACTGCCAGATCTCGCCGGTCAAGTGGTGGCTACTAGCGCAATGGAATGTCAGAACAAGTGCTTGCAAAATTGTTCTTGTGCAGCTGTTGCATTTGTCAGTGGAATTGGATGCATGGTTTGGAGCAATCATTTGATTGATATTCGGGAATTTTCTGAGGATGGAGAGGATCTTCTGATTTGGCTTCCAAAGAGCGAACTTGGTAAGCATGTTTACAGTATTCCAAATGAGATTGTTACATTCTTATCAATTCATTATCAATAAGTAGAACAGTTTGCTTGTTTTTGAGAAATGTTTAGGAAACAATCGGGGAAAAGATTGATTTGAATGCTACTCCAGCTCTTATTGTCATGTTTTATTTTCCTAAACGGCCAATTTTTGTACCTAGATTTGTAGATGAAATATGAGAATTGAAATTTTTTGAAACTTTGACAAATTCTTTACAATTAGGGATACTTTGAAGTGTAAGGGAAATTAAAAAGTGGGAATTTCTTTAAAGAAGTTATTGGAAGACTCCATGACTATGTTGTAACTAGACTATCTACCTGTCAGCCCAGTTGCTGAAAATGATTGCATAGGTGGGTGGTCTCCATCATTTGGTGCCCACTTTACCTAATACTGTGGTTATCTGACCTCCAAATATAATATCTTAACTAAATTATTTAACTTCTCCTTCTAAATCGGGAAAGATAATAGACTTAATACTGTGCATAGATGCATACATGGGTACACATGTAATGTATAATTTTGTATATGTGATATATACATCTATATATAATTGCACGGACATGCATAAACCTGTATATACATACACTGTGTATAATTAACATATGTAGGTATATTTATATTAATGTATGTACATGTGTATATATAGTATATGTAGGTTTGCACTGTACTTCTGTATTTCACTCTTTCATGATCATTAACTAATTGCTATTGCAGTACTCAGAAAAGCTTCCAATAAGCAATTGCAGAAGTGTTCAAAGTGAAATGAAATGAACTTCTGATGCACATGGCTTCTTCTCAGATGCAGGTCAAAGAAGACATATACCATTGAAAATTGTCTTACCATCAGCTATTTTAGGTGCAGCTCTCTTGGTGATTCTAATATGGCTTTTCTGGAGACGGATGGCAAAACAAAGAGGTAAACAATCCCCATAAGTTTACTTGTACTAGAGAGTTTAAAATTTCCAACTCATGTTGAATCATTGGTTAATTTAGCAACTCTGAAACCAGGAACAAAGAAAGACTCCATAAAACTGCCTGACTTAAAGAGCCCGGTAGATTCTCGGAAATACTTTCAAGATGCAGCTATACAAGGTGATGCACTGGAGCAGGAGAAAAGCTTGGAGTTGCATTTGTTAGAATTGGGTGAAATACTTGTTGCTACAAACAACTTCTCTGATGGAAATAAGCTTGGAGAAGGAGGCTTTGGCCCTGTTTACAAGGCACTGATCCATTTTATAGATAATTTCGAATAGTTAGACCATCTTGAAATATATTTCTCACTAGGGTGATTCATTTCAGGGAAAGTTGGATGGAGGACAAGATATAGCCGTGAAAAGACTTTGCAAGAGCTCCGGACAAGGCTTGCAAGAGTTCAAGAATGAGGTTACTATGATATCAAAGCTCCAACACAGAAATCTTGTTAGGCTTTTGGGCTGTTGCACTGAAAGAGATGAAAAGATGTTGATCTACGAGTACATGCCAAATAAAAGCTTGGATGTCTTTCTCTTCGGTTAGTTTTGCTAATACTATTTAATTTGGTCATATCGAAGATAACATTTAGGAATTTTACTTCTGCTATTTTGTCATAAACTGTTTAAAAATTTCTCTAGTTGATCCTGATGAAAAGATTTAAGACCAGCATGGAGTATTCATGTATTATGTGATACAACAGATCCAGCTCAAAAAGAGAAATTGGATTGGGAGAAACGCTTCCACATAGTTGAAGGGGTTGCTAGAGGAATTCTTTATCTTCATAGGGATTCTAGATTGAAGATTATTCACCGTGACCTCAAAGCAAGCAACATTCTACTGGACGAAGACATGAATCCCAAAATTTCTGATTTTGGCATGGCTAAGATATTTGGAGGAAGTCAAACTCTAGCAAATACAAATAGAGTGGTGGGGACTTAGTAAGTATAGCTTTGTCATTGTTACCATCATCTTGTTCTGAATATTCTTTGTAGCTGGTATGTATGCATGAGCTTTAAATCAAACATCGCAACAGGCAGACAAATGATATTCCTAGGATTTCATATATGGTCTATCAGTCGTCCTTTCTTTGGTTAGTTGATGAGTGATCCTTGATAGCAACAAAGATAGAAAACTATGAATAAAATAGCTATTATATACCCTGCTTTTTGCAGCTCTTAAACATTGCCGAAATTGTCTATACATATTCAGAATTCAGAGCAGAAAATTAAATAAAACATTATCAGTGGATACCAATCTTATCACCTGCATAGGTAAATAACTGGCTTAAGAACTAAACACTTCCTTCTATCAGGACTAATCTACTGAATTATGAGTGCAGCGGCTACATGGCTCCAGAGTATGCAATGGAAGGGGTATTTTCTGAGAAATCTGATGTCTTCAGCTTCGGAGTGTTGGTATTAGAGATTGTAAGTGGTAAGAAAAACACCACCTGTTCTTACGAAGATCACCCTCTGAACCTCATAGGATATGTAAGTACACAAACATTCCTTTTCCTTTCTGAATGATCTAAGATGTATTTTCTCAAATTAAATCATCTTAAGTTTGTTCCAGGCATGGAAATTGTGGAATGAAGAGAGGGCACACAGTCTAATTGACCCAACAATCAGTCATTCATGCTCTATAATGGAAGTCCTACGTTGCATCCACGTGGGTCTACTTTGTGTACAAGAATGGGAAGGGGACCGACCAGCCATGCCTTCTGTAGTCTTGATGCTGAGTGAATCTGCATCTCCTCCTACGCCGAAACAACCTGCTTTTAACTTAGGGAGAAGGGAAACAAGAGCCCAAAGCAGTACTGAAGCACGTTTAACAGATGATGTTACTATTACGAGTACTAGTGAAACGCATTCCAGAAATGATCATACAATTTCATTGCCTCATGGCCGATAGATTTATCAATTTCCTTGGCATCTGATGAAAATGTGATTTCAATGTTATTTTACATATTGCCTGTGGACTTCCTATGGCTTTAACTTGGGAGGAGTGCTAGCTAAGATATATTCTCCAGAAGTGCCAGTTCACATGCAACCGCATTGAAAGAGAGTGCTGAACCGGTCTGTCCATGATTCATTTTACTCGTCGACAGAGCCCCAGGTGCAGCAAGAAGAGTTATAGAAACTATCTCCTCAGAGACCCAACAATGTCCTTGTGAAAGTTCTTGTAAATTTTGCATGTTTATTTATTATAAGCTCTAATCATATTGATTTTTTTTTTTTTCCCTTTCAATTTGCTTGTCCATTTTTTTGGGTGAAAATGCTCGTATGTCACAAGCATAAGAAAAAGTAGATGATAATCCATTGGAAAGAAACACCTTAATTACACTCCCATTGGTCTTACGATGTTTAGATTGCCCTGCTCGGATAGGCATTTGTAGTTCAAGAATTCTGTCTACATGACACAAGAAAAGTGTTTGTTTGAATGATGTCGGAATGCACAGTACTGTGGGGGTTCGGACGCATCTTGAGAGTGTTAAAGTGCATGGTGTTATTTGGAAACTTAAAAAGTTATTTGTCAGGATAGGATGCATGTGATATCACGGCTTTATAGTTGTATGTGTTAAATGTATCCAGTTTTATATTAGTTTCCCTGTATATGTATGTACTTCTTCCAATAGATTGACAAAACGAGAACATCTTCACCCTTATCAAGGTTTTCTCATGATATCAAGGCATGAACTCCACTGAAAGCCCACGAACGCAACTCATGATCTTGGACGCATTTCTAACTGTCCATCCATTGCTAGTCATTTGTTCTTATTTGGACGCATTTTTGTTTTATCATCAAGAATGAATAATCATGATAACTATCAATCTCCATAGGTAGTAGGTTTAGGCAGTTATTTGCCATATTCTGGATCTGATTTTACCGATTCATCTAGTCCTGTTTTTCTTCATCCCTCTAATAATCCTAGTATATCCTCAGTATCTCAACCCTTGCTAGGAGATAATTATCCGCACTAGATGCATGTTTTATCGGCTACAAAGAAACTCGGGTTTATTGAGATTAGATCATGCAAGATGGATTCAGGAGGAAACTGCCTTTAAGGAGATTGGAGGAGTTGAAGACAACTAAGGACAGAGTTTCCTAAGTAGGAAACTAATTTTAGAAAGGGAAGCACATTTGGAGCATAGTAGGTGACAATGACTCAAAACAATTTTCTTAATTAGGAAAATAATATGGGAAAGGTTATATAAGAAAGGGGAAAACCGAAGAAAAAAAATAGAAAAAAGATAGGGACGAGAAGGAGAGAAGAGTTAACAGAGAAAGAAGGAAGGAAGAATCGGCCGAAGGAGAAAACTCCGTCCTAGATATTCCTCTCAGACATCTCTACCAATCTTCTCTCCTAATCTCACAATGATTTTTCTTCTCTCTATTCCATCATCGTGCTTTTCTGCTTTCTTCCTCGTTCCAATCCTATTTTGTTGTAATTTTATCCCTTGTTTCCTACCATTTTTCCTATTTCCACCGTAGTTTTATTCCATGTTTTACTGTTTTTCCCTGTTACCAGTCGTCAGTTTTCTCTTCTATTTAAGTCACAGTTCTCCTCTATTTCACTGGTTTTTCCCTTTTCCATCTTGTTCTCAGCTCTGATTCACCATCAGTTTACCTACGGTTCACCATCTTCCCCCCTGTTTTCTTCACCAAGTTTCATCCCCTGCTTTCCACTATTTTCCACTATTCATCCCCTGCTTTCCACTATTTTCCACTATTCATCCCCTGTAAAGTTGTTCCAACTTGTACCAACAATGAAGCTAAAATGAAGCCTTAATCTTGGGACTTGAAATGGCATTGATGTCAGTCAATTAATAATATATAGTGATTCACAACTCTTTATCTGCTAAGTTATGAGACAATGGGAAGTCCATGAAGGCAAATTATAGCCATATCACAACAAAGTCTAACAACTTATGAATAAATTTGAATATATATATATATATATATATATATATATTAGATGTGCCTAGACATTAAAACAACTATGCAAATGTTCTAACTACCTTAGTCTTAGCAAATTACGACAAAGTCAAAGTCAAAGTCAAGGTTATTGTTAAAAAGCAATGTTTGATACTACATAAAGTGGCCAAAAATTTCAAAAGTTAGTACAATTAAACATCATGAAGTTGACCTAACCATCAAATCAAATACTACAAATTGGAGACACCCCTTCATATATTTACATTCTGAAGGGTGAGATGCCTACCAATCAACTATTACAAACTAAAATTCAATGCTAGGCTCCTTGCTTTATAATCTTGAAAGACGCCTTATATTGAAGGTCATATGATGGGATTCTACTTTGATGTTTCCCATGAAGAAGCAAATAAGCTCTTCAAGAAGTACACATTGTTATGTGGAGTCCACTAGTCTAACTCCAAGTTGCATTTACAACTAAAACGCATAGAATAATATTGGCCTAACATGGTTGCAGATGATATGAACTTCACCAAAAGATGCAGTGTGTTCCAAATTCATGGAAATTTCATTCATCAACCTCAGAACCACTTCATCCAACTCGAACATCATGTTGTTCTTGGGGTTTAGATAGTTGTTAAGTATTCAATTTTGGTCAAAATACCCCTAATTTAGCATTCAATTAGATCATATAACCTTTCAATTTTACAAAACTTAGCTTGATTTTAAATTTAAATCCAATTGACCATCCAAACCTTAATTTGTCAAAATCAACAGTCAGATGATCATTAGAGTTAATTAAATGACTAATGTATGGTTTAGATGATTCTGATTTAGTTTTTTTCTTGTGCAGATTAACCAAAAGAGGCGTTGATGGATACGATTAAAAGTTAACGGTGCAGATCATCTTAAAGGGCAATGGATGGGCCAGATCACCCATGAAGATGGATGTGATAGTTTCCTAGAAGATAATTGAGCTCAAGTGGAAATCATGGACAAAAAGAGCAACTTGCAAATATGTAGGAGTTTCCAAAGTCAAGAGAGGGGACCTAATTTAGCAAGGAGCAAAAGGCAACCTCTTCCCCCACTTCTTTCTTTTCTTTTCTTTTTCTTTTTTCTTCTTTCTTCTTTCCTTCCTTTTCTCTTTTCTTTCTTTTTCCTTCTTTCTTTCCTTTTCTTTTTCTTTTTCTTTTTCCTTTTCCTTTTCCTTTTCCTTTTCTTTCTTTCCTTTTCTTTTTCCCTTCCTCATTCTCACGTAGTCACTTTCCTTATTCTCTTTTTGCCTTCCTTCTTAACGTACCCAACGTTTCCATTCTCTTCTCTTCTCCCCACCTTCCTCTCCCACTGCTCCTCTTTCTTTCTTCTCATCTCTCCTCATGCTACCTTCTCTCCCTCTTCTTCTTCTTCTTCTTCTTCTTCTTCTTCTTCTTCTTCTTCTTCTTCTTCTTCTCTAATTTCTTCCCCATCTTCTCATCCCAAGTTCTCTTTCCTCATCTCTTCTTCCACCTATCTCTCCTTCATCCCTTAGGCTAGACCGTAGGAGGCAGGCAACACCCCACTCTCTCTCTCTCTCTCTCTCTCTCTCTCTCTCTCTCTCTCTCTCTCTCTCTCTCTCTCTCTCTCTCTCTCTCTCTCTCTCTCTCTCTCTCACACGAAGTACCATCTGTCTCTACCCGACTCATCTCCCATCAACGCCAATGGCATAGCACCATGGCATTGCATCATCAGCCAAACTCTACTGCCCATATCTCATTTTCCTCCTTCCTTCCATTCAAGACCCACCTTCTCTCATGCTTCTCTCTCAACCCACCAACATAGCCCTCTATTTCTCTCCGATCAACCCCTCTATCAGAAACCGATGCCCAGAAAAGGGCGTTGCTTTTCTTCTTCAGATGAGCATCCATGTCCACTTCTCCTCTTCCCAGCACTATCCCCTGCACGCACAAACCCATCAACCTTTTCCCCCTCTCTCTAACTTCTCTCTTGTTTTACCTCTCTCTCTCGTTTGCCCATCGTTCCCACTGCCAGAAGACGCCCAGAAGGGGCGTCGTTTTTTTTCCCACCGAGATCCAGCACCCCCAATTCCCTCCTCCATCATCGGCATCTGCCCTAGTCCGAACCAGCCCAGGCATCGACCTTGACCGCCCTAGGGGAGAAAGCCCAAAACGGGTTTTTCTCCCGTACCTCTTTCCTCCTCTTCTTTCCCTCTTCCCTCTCCTCTCCTCTTCTTCTCCTTCCTCCGGCTCCCCCTTCTTCATCGGGTTTCCTGGTTTTTCCTAAAAAACTAGATTTTAACAAAATTCCGATTTTGCCCCTCTCTCTTAAAATTCAATTTCATTTCTGTCCTTTTTCAAAAATTACATCTGTGTCCTACTTTATTCCGGTTCTGTTTTATCCATCTTTTTATTATCCATGAACAGACAAATTCCAGACAAATCAATTAAGGCTTAACCCAATCAGCGGGTTAGCCTTAATCAAAACCAAATCCTCAATTTCACCTTTGTTTCTTAACGGAATTCAAATTAATTTTACAGAGTCATTCTTAGGACATCCCTAGACATAATCAAAGCATCCGATCTTCTATCTGAAATCCAAAAATCAATCTGAGCCGTCCAAATCTTGAAATCACAATTTAGCCTAGATCTTGACCATTTTGAAGAATCTGTCAAATCCGACCGGTGGATCACTAATGAAGAATGTGTTGAAGATATTTGTAAAGGCGGATCAGATTTTAGATTATCAGAAGTGAAGATTTTGATAAAGATTGATCTAAGCAAGTAGTTTTTTCTCATTATTTGATTTAATTTGTTTTCTTTAGGAACTGAAAATTCTGCATTTTTGAGAAGTTTATTAGATCTGAACATTGATTCTCATTTTAATAATTATAGTAATTTTGAGTGATTTCTTTTTAATTTTAAATAATTAAATTTTATTGAAACTCCATCATTTTAAATCAAGTCCTCGTAGGATCGACCCGTACTTGCATAAGCTACACTACAATAGCCCGTGCACTTGCGGTTAAACAATTAACAATAGTTTTGAACCAATTAGTCCAACTTCTTCATTGAGGCACTCATACACATTAATTGTAATGGATTATTCCTCCAAATGGGCTAAAGCAGTGCCCTTAATGGAAGTTGCCAAGTTCATCGAGCATTATATTATTTATCAATTCCGCATACATAAATGAGTCATCTCCAGCAACGAAAAAACATTCCCTAGTGAAGTCATTGAGAAACTATGCAAGGACTATTGGATTCGGTAAAACTTTTCAAAGGCATATAACCCTATATTTAATACACTAGTGTGGCCTTTAACAGAACCTTATACAAGATTCTTGAGAAAAATATCTCCAAAACTAAGTGACACTAGAGTAATAAACTCCTAGAATCCTTGTGGTCTTATAGGATAACTTCCCAAGATGCCATAGGAACAACTCCATACTTCCTGGCCTATGGAAGCAAAGTAGTGTTACTCTTGGAAGTTCATATTCCTTCCCTTAAAGTAAGTGCTCAAGATTTTGCATTGGAAGACCAATCCATTACATTATAGATAGTTGAAGTAGACTCACTCTATGAATTCTATCTCAAGGTTCAATAGAATTAATAGCCTACTAAGCAAGGATGTCAAGACTATTTGATAAGAAAGTTGAGTTACATTCTTTCAAGAAAGGCAAACTCATTTTATTATTATAACACCCGATGGTTGTATCCCATTGCTATAGAGGAAAGTTCAAGGCAAAATGGAATGATCTTGGCATCAATAAAAAGTTTTTATCCAACAAAACCTACTTGATCTTCAAACCAAATGGTACTAACTTGCATTTCATCAATGAAAGATTCCTCAAGAAGTACGACCCTTGAGCATAGTTCATTCAAGAGAATGTGACATTTAGACTGGTTGTAAGAGATTAGGAATGCATATTTGGTATCCCTTGCACACTTATTCGTATGCCCAATTTGCCTAGGCAAGAAACATTAGTTCATATTACTAACAGGAAGAAGGTGAAGATTGACAAGGATGAATCTCCACCTTATACAACTATCCTTTATGACTATAAAGTCTTCAGAAAGTTTAAGTTGTATTATAGGCTTTTGCCTCTTCTACCACCCATTTTTTGTATGCATTGTCAGTTGGAAAAGGGATTACATCCTTAATGCCACCAATTTGCTTCCTAGATTGAGGAGGAGCTATAAAAGGAGATTTGATACTAGGACTAGGAGTCTCAATCTTATTCCCCCCAAATTGCATGAAATTTAATATGCAAACTAGTAATTCAAAGGTCCTCGCGTTGTTGTGCAACATCCTAAATAGCAAGTATGACTACTTACTTTTACTTATCTACTTAGATGAAAGTATTTTTGATTGATTCGAAAATGTGAGCAACACTAAACACAAGCTCTCCATCTTGTGTAGAAAGAAGGAAATATGGGTAAACCTTGTAGGCACTGCTCAAGGTATATTGTTCCTATTTCAAGGCTTTGTAGTAATCTCCACCTTTTGTTATAGGCAAATTCTTCTTTCATATGTTTGAATTTAGATGATGTAAAAAAGAACCACATATATGTTTCTTTGACTTCCCTAGTATTTTTCCTTGACATGACTAAGGGTTATGTTTTCTTTTTGAGGGTTACATTTTTCTCTTTCTTTATTTTCTCTATTTTTCCCTTTAACATAAAAGACAAGTTCCTAAGCATCATGATGTGCTTTAACCTTCATAAAAAGTCAGATATATTTATTACAATCCTTATTCACATGTTTACCTATGATGTTGGATTCAAAATTGAGTCTCATTTTCATATATGTACACAAGATGAAAGGATTCTATAGATAAGAGAGAGGGTAATAAGAAAAAGTAGATTACTATCATTCTTGAAGAAGTATTTCAAATGCACCATGAATTACATCTTTGCTCAACTCTATCTCTTTCCTAACATTCTCCCTAAGTAGGCCTACCGAAGTAAAATGATCCTAAATTTGTTCTTCTATGCCTTGAACTCACTTCTTTGCTTATTATAATTGTGGCCCTATTATCCTCATTGAAGCTTCATTTTTAATTACCTCTATCTTTGTCATAATTCTTGACCTTTCCTCTTAGAGTTCAATATCCTCTCCTTGAGTGAGTGGATTTCTTCATCAATGTCTCTGAGCCTTTGGTCTTATTTGACTAGTTTGTGAAAGATTGATTAGATTCAAAAAGGCATCTTAAATGCTTTGATGCTTGACCAGCTCTTTTTGCACTATAGTCAATATATTTTCAAGCTTTCTTCCAACTTGATTCCCCAATTCATAAAGATTAGCAACAATAGCAAAGGCAATCGGAAAGCCTTCAATGATTTCTCTAAGACCAGAAATGTCAAACTTGAAACTCTCTAAGCTTTGAAGCCATGGAGGACTTAAATTCTATAGATTCAATAGATTATTGTCATTAGAATTGGCAAAGGCATTTTGTATTACTTAAAGAGTTGCCTTGATGATAGGCTAGTTGATGTTATTTGATAAGTTGATAACAACAATGGCCTTGCCTTTCCTATCTCAACTGACTGAAGAAGACAATGGGTCTAGCCTAGGCATTATATTATGCCTTTGAAGTTGAAGAGTAGTAGTATTAGAAGCTAGATTGATAGCTTCCAAAGACTCCCTTTGTGGCAATGATAGATCATTACGTTTGCTTCAATAGTTTGGCTAAGGACAATGTTTCAAAATCTGCTAAATTGGTCTCCATGGTCTGAGGATGAGGCAGCACTTCTAAAATCTCATCGAAGGATGATGGGAGGACTATAGATAAGGATCATTAGCAAGATGTGCATGCTCCTACTACTAGGTGCAAGGAATTTCCTCCTTTGTGACATTAATATTCATGAATCTCCTACAACAAAGCATGTATTAGAACTCTTGATAAGAGTAAGAATTAAAAGGAAAAAAGAAGGGGCAAATACCTTGGGAAATCTTCCTTTTTGTTGCTTTCCCCTCTTTTGGATGATCTTAAAATGGTCTGTAAATGAATTAATATTCATGCTCTTAAGTAAAAGATAGTTATGCATATCTGTATAGAAAGAGAAGAGACACCTCCTTTATGCTTAGGTGTTTCACCTACCATATTCAACTTTCTCTTGAATGTTAAGGCCTTCTCTCTTTTTCTTCCCTAAGCTTTCTTGGCTAATTGGAGGCATGGTACTTGGCCACTTCTTCTACTCTTTCTTGCACTTGAACTTGTTCAGATTTAATCAAAGGTGAAAATCCTTAGAGAATCTTTGTGCATGAAGATTATGATACCAGCAAGCATAATCTGCCATGACTATCTTAGGATCTCATATCCTTGTAAAATGTTTTGCCTCAATTATCATTCTAAGGATCTCATGCCAAAGACTAGACAAGTTAATTTGGGTCATTCTTACACTGAGCTTTACACAGTTTGCTAGAATATTTTATCACAACTTTTAAGTATAAAAAATCATTGCAGTTTGTATCGAGTGATCTTAACGTAAAAACCTCTAAGCTATAGAAAGAAACCTCCCCTTAGAGAAATCAAATACTCTCAATTAACAAGTAATAAGTTATGAAAATCTTATAGTAACCTCTCTAAACCATCTGAAGGAGTGGCATCCCAAACAAAGAATTCGAGAGTATACATCCAACCCAAACTGCAACAGGCCCTTTTTGAAGATACAAACCAATTGCATGTTTGTATGATCATGCTAGTATTGCAACATCAGAGGTACTCCTAGTTCAATGGTGGTAGCATTCATAATACCAGAATAATGGATAGTAGCCCAAATATTTAGGTAATGGGCCAGGAACATGCTAACACAGTCCCTTAGGAATACCCCTTCATGATGAAAATATTTGTCTATTGGAGGACCCAACAAGACTACCGGATGTGCACCACTTTCTAGGAAGATGTATTTAGTTAGCCACATGGCTAAAAAGGCGGCAAGAAATTTCCATCAAATACAAGTTCTATGTTTTCCCAAATTCTAGTACCTGCTTGCATTTTCTCTTTGTTACAAAATCAACACTTACAGAGATTAGCAATCAAGGTCTTCCTTGATGAAATATCAAAGGCAAAAGGAATAATCCCATTCTACAACGAGCCAAAAAATTCAATTATTAGTCATATAATCTCTTCTAATAATCTGAAGATTAGTTCTCATCATATAACACTTCATTAGTGAGGTTGTATTCTTCATAACACTTTCCCATGCCTATTGATCCTCATAGCACATTTCCTTCTATGCTTTCAAATATACATAATGCCAGTCCAAACCCCAAGTTGATATATGAATTGCCTACCTAATGTGTGTTTAATCTAGCCTATCTCCAAATATTATCAAAATTTCATTTGACCACTATGTCTAACTTGTGTATTGGTCATCATTCTCATGAGGAACAAGTCTTTGCCACCAAGAATATTTATCAAAGTAGATCTTATAGGCAATAGTGGGAAATGACTTGCTAGATGTTAAAGCATCATTACAATAATGTAGCAAACTCAAATTTTGTTTTCCACTAGTCTTGACCTTACTTCTTCCAATATCCACATTTATTGCTTGTCTATGGATAAAGTAAGTCCTCCTTAATTCTTCCTCAATTTGTCTAGGTGTAAGGGCAAATGTATGATTGTGAGCAAACCCATTTATTAGAGGTTCCTCCACTAGAATGCAATATGAGATGGATTTTGACTTAGTTCTCAACATTTTGAAGATAAAGTTTTTGACATTGGATTTAGTGTCCACTGACAGACAGCAAGGTGATACTAGTCAAAAGATAGGGTAATAAAACTATTGTTAATATATGAGGGTTAGGTATTGCTCGTAACCAAAATGGGTTTAATGGAGATTGACACTAGTGTCAGAGGCATTGGATGGAAAGACGGCTTTAGACACTCTTGAGAACTCTTAGAACTTTCCTTCAAAAGTAAGATGAAAATAATAAATGAAAAGTCTTGTTTCCTTGTTATAGGGAAGTGATTGAAGTTCGTCAGAGGAGATAAGCCTCATACAAACCAACCTTTTGACTTCCGCTTGCAAGTGAGAACATGGGCCCACAAGAATTAGTGGTTCACCAGCTTCAACATGGAACTAGACTATGGCATCGTTCAATCCTTTCTACTTTAAAATGACATCAGACACCCACTAGACAATCTAAGGAGTTTGGTACCACTGGTTACAGACACAATCATAGATGCTAAGTGGAGTCAAATGCTTATAATGGCTTAGGCATGGCATCAAACACCCTCAAAAGGATCCAAAGGCAAGTACTTGACAATTTTGTCTTGCTGGCATCGTACGCTATCTTCGATTTTCCCGTGGCATAAGATGGTCTCACTTTTGCCTAGACAGAAACCTAGCAAATGGGAGCATTCGATGCCCCTTTCCTTGGCAACAATTACATAATGGCCCCAGACACTGATAAAAATGACATAGATTGGAGCCATGTAGTCATCTAATTGGCATTGTACAATTACAAGGGTGTTCTTAAGACATGCCATGATTGTGGTAGTTAGTATTTTGGTGTCCCAGTCCATTGACCACACAAAATTACTACCCAAGCACCTAATACTATAAATAAGGATTCTTCCCTTCATTTCAGTTATTCAAAATCAGATTCTGATTCAAGAAAAGTGCTCAAAGAAGTTTTATTACTCACTCTCTACTACTCTCAAAGTGAGAAACTATGTTTTCTTATTGGTTCAAGGTGAGTAGGAGAGATATGAGCATAGATCTATCATTTTCTCTTCTTCTAAGGTAATCAAGCTATGATCAGTTGGTGCTTATGCTTTTGGATTGAAGCCCTCACTCAGTATTGGCTTTCTAGGGTCAGGTTATGGCTAGCTTGTGCCTATGTTCCCTAGATCCCTAGTTTGGATCTCTTAGTGCTTGTCCATTTATGGTGATGCTTATAGCTAACCATAATGGTCCCTAGACAAACCTAGGCTTAGTCATGATGCCATTATCTAAGGATTCTGACTAGCTAGGATTGGACTTTTGAGTCTAAGTCAAACATTGGTTAAACACTAAGCCATGGTTCCTGTGTAACATATTATCTACATAACCAAGCTTAGGACTTAACTCTTATGCCCAATTAGACATAATATCTCTAAAAGGCATAAGTCATGGTCCTTAAGTCATTCTTTTCTAAGGTATTTGTTGGCTTACATCACATAAGCTTAGTTCATGTTAACATATAGTTTGCATAATCAAGCTTCGGACTTAGCCCTTATGCCTACTTAGACATAATATCTCTAAAAGGCATAAGTCATGGTCCTTTCATTCTTTTGTAAGGTATCTGTTGGCTTACATCACATAAACTTATGACATTGTCATCTTGGGAGAGATAAGACATATTGTCATTTAGACCTCTTCGTGGCTAGTCATACTTTTTCTATGTTTTACTTTTATCACCTTATGACTCCTATAAAACCTAACTATGGCTCATTTTGGCCTTAGATCTACAACATATAATTAAGGAATATGACTGATGATCAAAAGTTTTGTTTTTCATTATTCACTTATAATTAAAATCCAAAAGGATTGAAGATATGTACTCAACATTGTTTATTAATAAAAACTCATAAGTGGAAAATTTTATATTGCTTCCTTTATGCTTTTGCTTATTACAAATGTACGTGGAACAAGCATTTCAGCATATACACTCTTTAAAGATTAAGAAAATATAGTTGGAAGAAACTATGCCTACAGAACCCCAAAAATGTTTCTAGGGAGCTAATGCATTTTCTGCAACATCTATGTGCTATAAACTCTACTATTTTCGAAGAAAGCATCTTATTCATAGAATGGAAATCCTATCCACAAGATCAAGCCATGTAAGAAATCGACCAACTAATAGGATGAGCTGATACTATAGAGCTATGATAATGAGCTGGTGTAGTGATAGTGGGCAATAATAATAGAACCAATATTCAAAGAAGGGTTTCACTCTTGAAATTCACAGAGAAGGGAGGTGTGACTAGGAGCACGACAAGAGAATGATAAAGGTTTAAAGTAATTATAGAAAGTGCATGGACAATTTGGTAATTATTTTTTTTGAGTTAAAATAACATTCACATGTGGGATTGATTTTAAATAGAAAGGGTACTTATGAAAATGCTTGTTTTCTAATTTTGGAGGAAATAAAAACTTTATTTGAATTTGAACTATAATATAAACTATAGTCTCTCTTGTCTTTTTTATTTAGCTTTGAAAAACAAGTTTAGTCTTACATGGAAAGTTGAAAAAAAAAAGTTCTCACCTTATAAACTATTTTTCTATGTCTTGCATTATTTTCAAGGGCTCACTCTTGAGGTTGTGTGTGTCTACTAATGCTTGCTTTGTAGTTCGCATCACATTGAGCTGCCCTAAATTCTTTTATTTTGGATGAGTCCAACCTAGGCCCATAAGGTTGGATGGCCGAGGCTGAGATGGTAGGCCCTTTGGAAGAAGCTTAAGAAGGTCTAGCCCATTGCTGCAGAGGCCTATCCTGTTTGATATGGCTAACCAAAGTGTGAGAGAAAGAGGTAGGTCAGTTAAGGATGATTGGGTTTTCTAGGGTTTCTCCTATGGTGGTTCATAGAGAGACTTGATGCTCAAGCAAGGCTATACCATATAAAAGGGTGCAATGGAGGCAATTCTTATTGCACCTTCTGTTCTCTCTCTAGTGCTCTTATAATGTCTGACTTTTTGTTGTCTTAGAGTATGTATGTTTCAACATTCTCTCTTTTGTTTCTCTTGGAGTCTGCTAGGTTTAACATTCCCTTTCAAGGGTTTTTCCACTTGTGAAGTCCTTTAGCTTCTGGAGTTCTAGCTATAAAGAGAGACCTTAGAGTAACTCTCTTCTAGCACTATAGTTTCTAGAGTATATCTTGTGTAGTTCTTCTTCATGCGAGTTTAACTGATTTTAATATTCTCTGTGTTCAATTTCTCATTGAAACTTTGGATTCTTGAGCTTTTCATCTTTCTTCTAAAGTGAATTAAGTTCTGATTGTGTTTATATCTTTTGAGATTTTATATGAACTATGGGTATGATTTCATAGACTTTTGAAAGGCATTGTTTTAAGGCATTTATTTTGGAAACAAAACTACAAAGTGATTTAGACTCTACAAATTAGTAGACGTGGCAAATTGAGTTTGGCTTAGTTGAATGTTAAAGATCATAATTCTAAAACTTGCAAATTGACTTGAAAAACTCATTCATGTGCTTTAATTCGATGAGAAATCGAGTCACACAACAATCAACTCCTTTCTTAACAAAAATCTTTTGCTCGGACTAAGACTTTGAAGCAGTAATCCTATACCTTAGCCAACTTGCCTATTGATTATAAATGCATATTGAATTAGTTTTTTTACTATAACTAAAAATAAATAAAATACAATTAAATTCTCTTTTGAGTACCATTTTTGAGTTACACACATGTTGCTTTGAGTTAACTCCACTTGTCTGACTTTCAAGTTTAGTTGAGTTTGAGAGGCTTTAACTATCTTCAAGAAGCAGTTACAAACACATATCTAAGTTAAGATTCATTGAATTTTGTTTTGAGGAATATCAAGAGTTTAATACTAAAAATCTAGTAGAGAGTAGGTGATCTACCTAGTTAATCTATGCTTTCTTCAATAAATGTAGTCTAAATGTAGTTTATATTAAACATGACAACAATAAATCAAGGGTTCCAATTAATTTAGATTTCTTAATTGTTCATAATGACTATGTAACAATAGTTAAGAACAATAAAAAAGGAATTTTCAAGTACAACCTCATGGTAAGTTGTTTTATGAGAGGCAACCCATGTTTACATACTGGCTTTACTTGTGGTTGATTCCTATTCATTTGATCATTTCTCAAACTTTAATGCCTTAAATTGTAGCTCTTATAAAGATTATGCCTATGATGGCCAAAATTATATCATTTTTGTATGCTAGAATCGTCCACTCAGCGTGGCTTTTGGACATGAAGCTAGATGTCTGATGCCGAGGAAATTACTGTTCGTATCATAGTTGAGGTTCATTATATATGTAAAAGTTGGTTTGTATCACAGGTTGCACCTTGCTATGGCATTACCCACCTTTATGTGCATGATGGACATGGCGTATCGATGGTTCATCTGATTTCTCTCACTTGGCCAGAAATCTCTCAACTCGAGAATCATGTGAATCAGACAACTCTGGCATTCTATGGATGTGATTTTGGTTGTTCAACAGTGACCATTGCTTATCAAAGTCTTTATAACCATCAGTGTTGAATGACCAGAAAATAAATTCTATACGGATGTGCAATAACCTCAATTTTTAACCCTAAATTAGTAATAAAATAAGATAAAGTAATTAAAAAATTTATGCATGGAATTTAGTTTTGAAATTACTAAAACTAGAAAGTATACGTCGATAGAAATTGAACGGAATAAAGAACGTAGAAAACGGAGTTCGAATGAGTGATATATAACTATTTTAAGTGCAAGGGTAAATTGGTAATTTGCCAAGGACGATAATTAAAGGGAGTCGTTTTGATAACGGCACCCCATTCTTAGCCTATAAAATACAAGTTTCCCTTTCTATTCCCATGCCAAACAACTAGAGGAGAACCCTCGTTTTTCCCTATGCACTCCGTGAAAACGAATTGAAGTTTACATGCATTAGAGGGCTCCGATCTCTCATTTTTTGCTCTAATTAGGTAAGCTACTGTCACGACCCAGGTTTTTATATGATGCAATTTTGATAAAAAGGCGAGATCTCTTGTTTTATAAGTATGAGATGCATGAAAATCTTTTTCTTTTTGGAAAACAATCTTTCATAAAAACCTCGAGTGTCAAAACACATTCTCCAATAATTTAGCCATGGAAAAGTTTAAATCAATATTATTCCCAAGAAAGTGTTAGTCATAGCCCCAGCTATTAGAGAGTAACTACAATCAAGTAACATTGAAAGATAAGATAGGGGTTTACTTACTTGTACTTAGTCTGTGTCTCCTAGTACAAACGTTCCTTACCCTTAAGTATTTACTTTGTATCTAAAAAATGTTGAGGATTGGGTGAGTATATACTATACTCAGTAGGAGCCCATCACTACTAGTTTTATAATGCATGAGATGTTTTGAAATCATATGCTCATTCAAAACATGTGCATGTCTAAATACTCAAGCTCAATATCAGTATAAGAATCTGTTATCAAACTGAAATACTAATGACTTAAAAATCACATAATCCAAAATTGAAAGTATCATATATATATGATAACATCATGATATGCAATAGATGCTTCATGAATTCCAACTCATAGATCTCTAGTATGGTATGGTCGACCAACCTCATATCAGCCCATATGCAATGCACATAAATCATCAAACTATAGGGTCCACTATGCCCACGACCTCCTCGCCGTGTGGTCCCCGGGTACCTAAGGACACTCGGTCATAGCCTCCACGGGGCCTATGACACATCGACTCAGTGCCGTGACACCAGTGGTAGCCCCCTGTACCACATGCAGTCGACGTAGGGACTTGCCTCTTTTTGGGCGTGGTACCTATCCACCTAATAGTGGTAGAGGCCGGGTGGCCAACCTGCATCCCTCAAAGATAAGACCCACGGGCTTACTTGCCCAAATCACATAAGATTAAATAAGCCAAAACCTCTTATTAAAACTTGTCCTCTTTGGGTCCCTCACAACTGCCTGGTCCTCGGCACTTCAGCGTCTTTTGGCAACCCTCAAGGACATGCAATCTTTGCAAGTACTTAAATCATGCAATGTATGCACTTGTTTGCAACACATATATGTGCATAATGTATATGCAATCATTTCAAAACATGGCTATGTACAAAGCATTTATCATGCATGCTGAATTAAGTCATGCAAATCAAGTCATATATTTAAAACATATGTTTTCAAAACAATAATAGTTCTTTGAAAAGAATCTAATAGTGATAGAGCACCTACCTGGCTAGGTCGCGCTAACCCCTTTTTCCTTGGACGCTCCTGATCATGGTTTGGGGAATCAAGGTTAGTTTGGCCTATCTTTTATGGGTTTTAGAGTAATTGGTCTTATTACTTAGGCATTAGGGGTCCATCCCTATGCCTATGGGTGTCCTAAGGTCCTAATTGGGCCTTGGTATCCTCAGTTTTCCAACGTTTTAGTGGCCACGCGCCACCATCCTATTCTAAGGGTCATGCTCACCTTTGATTGGGACTTGATCAAGGATTTTATAGTTTGGATGTGTCCATGTCGTCGACACGGACACAACGCCTTTTGCAGCGCCTCAATCGGAGCTCTAGATCTCAAGTTATAAGCATTTTAGTGTTGTACGTACATAGGAGTCTTAAAAATAAAAAGACGGAATGTTAGGGCGTTGCGAGTCTGCGACGTGCGCCCCGACTTTCTTAAGGAACCAAAAAAATGACGCGCTGCTAGCGCGCTGCGCGTTTGTTGTGTGCGCCTCAGCGTGCAAGTCTGCAGACGGGCCGAATTTTTCCGCCTTTTCTCTCTTTTGTGGGCGCATCCCTGGATGCGCCCGTTTGGTTTTTCAAACGGGGGTCGATGTGGGACGTTCCTATTGGATCGTCCTGCTTGTTAGGGACCCGAGTCGTCCTTAGGTCACCCTGGTTTGACCCTGTCGAACCAGTGCGGCCCTGGGGACGTCCCAGGGTCCCTGGTGACTCCCTAGAGGCCTATTTCCCATGGATTTTCATGCAAAAACGTAGGGAAACTGAGCCTAGGACTATGGGTGAGATGGGTTTGGGGAGTTTTTGGGCGTACCTGCTTCGTGGCTGGTTTTCTCTCCACGTTTTCTCCTCTAGGTTACTGCTCCACTATAGGTTTTCTTCAACATTTTGGGCTGTCATTAGAGGCACTCAAGAGCTCTATTTATAGAGCTAAGAGAGGGTTCTGGAAGGGGCTCTCACCGCCTTTGAATGGCAGTGGAGAAACCTCCAAAATGGCGGTGATTTCTCCTCCAATCACCTCCGTTCTAGAACCCTCTAGTGGTTGAAGATGAAGGGGTGCCATATCAAAACGGGCCCTTGTGTTTTGTAGGTTAAATCGTTTTTGTAAAATTTACAATTTTGCCCCTGAACTTCAAAGGGCCATATCTTGCTCATTTTAACTCCGTTTTGGGTGATTTTGGTCTCGTTGGATTCCTTTTTTTGAGACGCATCTAATGGAACCATTTTTAAGACTAAAATTTTGGGTTCAGTCAAGGTGAATAGTGAAATGACTAAAATGCCCTTTTCTTTAAAAAATGAGCTTTTCATTGCTAAACTTGGAATTTTAATATTACAAAATTAGAGTCATTACAGTTACATACTTTAACTTGTTATTTACCTTGTTTTCCAACTTTTCTCTTATAGATCCGGGTTAGATCTGATCAAAATGGCCATTGGATGGCCTAGGGATTCAAAACCGTAGAGCATGGTTAAACTCATGTTAAGGACACCTTAAATGAGAAATCTAAGCCATTCATTGGGATCTTTGGACCCAAAAACCCTAAGAACAGTGAAACAAATAAAAAATCACAGCTTCTAGGGCTCCGATCAAGCCAAAACAAGGTGGACAGCTCAGGTTCATTGTCCCCGTTGGACGATGTACCCAAGATGCCCACCGGGATGCACAGGCGCGAACTGCACATACGGGCGCTCTATCGCGTGCACGCACAGTGCACGTGTGCCAGGACGCTCACACGCGTTGTCCTAGACGACTGGAATGCACTGGGCATCCTGGCTATTAGCGCACTACGGGGACACTGGTGTAAACCCCTTTAGCTAGTGTAAATCGGTGCAAACACCCGCTCAACCTCTATAAATTAATATATTAATTTATGAAGTCTTTTCACGAAAAGCTTGATTTTGAGAGCTACAGAGGTCCAAATCACGATCGAGAATATCTGTTGCGATCGTCTTAATGAAGTGAACCTATATTTAACTCGAAAACTTACATTTGACCAATTTTAAATTAGTCAAATTATAAAATAGTATTCAATAACTTAGAACCGGTAGATCAAAGGGTGATGAAGCCCCAAGACTTGAACAACAAGATAACATATGACAATAAATAAGGGTTCTATGGGTCATATTAGGTGTGATGACTCTATAAATTGATCTAGACCATTGGTCTGAACCAGATCTTGGCAAATTATTGATCTGAGAATGATCTGACTGTCAAATTAAGAAATAAACGTTAGATACAAACAAAAATGAGCAGAAGAAACATGAGATGGGACTAAATTATAACAAGTAACATTAGACCTAATGACAAAATCATAATTAGAGATCTTAGAGGATGATCCAATGGTTGGATCACCATAGATTCCATTATGATGAAATAAATAACACAAAATAGTATTGTGGTATTGACAGGTACATCTGAACACACAAGCTAAGAGGATTATACGCTTGAGTTGGGTGATCTCACATCAAAGTAGGTGACAACATTTAATGTTACATTTTGATTTTAAAACCCTTGCATTATCATAGTATCATAGTTGATTGTGATCTAATTTGCACTTGTTTATTTAGTCTATGATTTTGTGAGACTCTGAGTTTTATGATATGATCGATATTAGATTTCAAGAATGTATTGAATGGATTTGTGATTGATGATTTCATGAAATTGATACTACATATTTATGCATAATTAGAAATTGTCTTTCTTTATTGCACCATTGAAACTGATGGATTTTCATAGGGACAATAGTGAAGGCTTGGTGGCTAGTCCTTTGAGAAGCTAACCCCGGGATGAGGGGCGTGCCTTGAGGATTGTGAGCCACAGGTGCTCCTGGTTTTCAAGATACGCAATTTTCGTGTTTTATGTTTTATGACGGGTACTCTTACCCGGTGGATGTCATGCTAGGAAGGAGTAGTGCCGGCCGCCCACCCTCCAAAATTGTGACGTGATTGTGATATGATAGACACCTACCCACAAATGGCTTTTAGTAGGGATTTGGTAACATGGATAGTCCACACTATCAATCCAGGCCTTTCCATGGGGATAGACGTTAAGTCTCTTGTTATGGTGTCAATGGGGAGCGGTGATGGTTAAAACCCTGAAGGGTTGCCACTGTGGCATGATGATCCATACTCTTGTTCTGTATTCTTACATGATGAGCATGGAGATATTGATGTATACTTGGGTATGACAACACTCAGAGGAGTGATATGAGTACTCATGATCTGTTATATTAGTGTATGAGACACTCGTGGGACCCACGTACCTTGGGGTGCCTTGCTGTTATTGTATGCTCATTTACATTAGATCGTATCATGTTTTAAAACCATAAGATGCATGATTTATTGTACATGATGTTTTGAGATTTTATTAGCATTGCTTAAAATAATTATATTTACATGGATAATTGCTTTACTAATTGTATCAGTACTATTATTTAATTTTGATCCATTGATATTACATTAAATGTCTATGTACCTACCAAGCATTGCTTGCTAAGGCACTGCGTTATTGTTGCAATGCCTCAAATATTAAGAGTAAGACAAGACTGATGGGGAGTTAGACGAATAAGGACCGACATGTCTCATTGAGAGGTATGTTCTGATTTCACATGGACTGTGTATGTATATATATCTTATTGGACTTGATTATATTATTGTGGGAATGTGGCTATTGACTAGATGAGTCCTGGAGTAGTAAATTTATTTTAAAAATGTTTACTTGAATTTTTTTTTTTTTTGAGTTTTGAGTCGATGGTTGACCCTTGGGGTTTTCTAGAAATGAAATTTGTTTGAAATTTTTTTTCACTGTTTTGGTTTTTATAAAATTTGAGGCCCCACCTTTTGAAAAGTTTTATATAAAAAAAAAGTGCTGAAAAGCCAAGGTCGTCACAGGATGCTAGGTGGCGTGATTTTGGGTGATTAGATATCAGATGTGTGGGAGACATCAGATGAAAGTTTTGGATCAAGCCATCAGTTTAGCTCACTTTGCCAAAGTGAGGAGTCTTATGGCAAGTAGTAAGGTGACACTCTACAAGGATGTACTTCGTTGTCATTTCCATTCGTATTTTACATAGCAAACTGTTAGAATACGTGCTTAGGATTGCTAATGCGGTGTCATAAATGTCCTTAGCTGTTTTGAATGTTTCAAAGTTGTTGTTCTTGTTTATTTGGTGTTGGTTATTTTTTCTGTTTTTCACGTCTATGTTCATGGTGTAATTCTAGGTCCAAGTTCCTGGTGGGTAGTTGCTGAATCAAGTTTTTATTGTAATTTCTGATGATTAATGAATGATTTAGTCTTTTGCTTTTGCTTAAGTAAAAACGTTGCCTCTAACTTCTATGGTTTTTACTACTGCAATATCCAAAAATACAGGCAAACTCTTGTCCTCAAAACAACTACAATTGGTATTAGAGCTATCCTCTTAAGGGACTGGTGAGTGTTTAGGTTGAATTCTTAAGGAAGCCATGTGTAATGACCCCAATTTTTGTAATATTAAAAGCCCATGAAAAGTTCAATTTTGAAGATAAGGGCATTTTGGTCATTTCACTAGTCGCCTTAACTAAACCCAGAAACTTGGTCCTGAAAATGGTACCATTAGATGCGTCTCGGAAAAAGGAATCCAACGAGACCAAAATCACCCAAAACGGAGTCCGTATGAAGAAGTTACGGCCGTTTAAAGATAGGGGTATTTCTGTAATTTAAATTAAAAACGAAAAAGACAGAAACCGCAGGGGGCCGTTTTGATAACGGCACCCCGTCTTTCTTCTTCCTCACGATTTCTCCTGAAACCCTAGTTTCCAGTGAGATTTCTCGCCACCGACAATGGCGGCACCGCCATCGGGCAAGCACCGCCATGGCAAGGTGGCTATAAAACCCCATCTTCCCTCTCCAAAAATCCCGTTTTCCGCTGCCTTTTCCCGTTTGAGATCGGGGTTTCCCGCAAAAACCGGAAACCCATCTCTCTGCAATCTCCCGCGACGGCCGGCCAAGTCGTGCCGGCCATCCCCGTCTCCCCCCATTCCCTCTCCCTCTTGTTCGTCCGACATTGGGGTTTTTTCCCCTTCGTGGGTGGTTCCTGGACAAACACGTAAATCCGCGACACAGGTTTCGTACGGAAATGGGGTTCCATCACCGCAATGGGCGTCCCTGAAGGCGGTGCAAGCCACTTCTCTTTCCCTTTCGTTTTGCTTTCTGTGCCAAGATCCATGCCGGACCGGTCCTAGCCCAACCGTTTTTCCACTGTGAGAAGACGGTTCCTTTCCAAAACCCGTCGACCGTGGGCGCCCTGCCTGTGCTGCCCAAACTAGACCTTCGTTCCCCTTTCTTCCCAGCCCCCGCATCCACGCCGGATCCGGGTGCTCTTCCGACCGGAAATCACCGGTCCTTGGGGAGGAAACCAGACGGTGAAAACCCGTCAAGAGAGAGAGAGAGAGAGCGCCTCCCGTGGGCGCACGAGCGTCCCAGGGTGCGGACGTCCCCGTGTGCATGGCGCGGTCCAAGGGGCACCTAGCTTGACACACACATTTCGTACTCAAGCCCCTCGGGGTTGTCCTCGCACGCGTCGCGTGCGAATAGTTTTCTGGCTCGATCATGACTCATGGGATGTCCCAGTGAACCAAAGCACGCCGTAGCTACGCCTAAGATGCGTCCACGCAATGCCGCCCGTAGTGCACACCTTAGCACACCATTCGGACGTGCGTACATGACCCAACCTGGTTGCAAGCAACCAGGGTGCACGCGTATACTAGAAACCGTAGAGCGCAGACTCTAGAACCGTGGGCGCAGACCCTAGGCACTACAATTGGGTCGCCCATTAAGGCGCAACCTTGAAAAATCCAATTTCGAGCCTATATAACTCCGCTGACAAGCCAAAGGACCGTTGCGTCCGTAATTTTGGACACGTACCCAATTATACAATAAAATGCAGTGACATTCTGGGAGATAAAGATCAACCTAAAAATATCGAGAGTAACCCCTAGAAACTAACAAATCATACAGTATCTAACCTTACCATGTGAACCTAGAAATAACGTTCACTTTATGTTTGAACATCATTCAGACTTTACCAAGGTATTCTGACTCGACCGAAGGAGGGACACGAGCTAAGTAACGACAATTGAGGTAGGTGACGACATTTAATGTTTCGTTTTGATTTTAAAACCTCAGATTATCATGGCATTATGATTGATGGTGATTTAAATTATACCGATTATTAATCAATGATTTTATGAGATTTAGAGTTTTGTGCTATGATTGCTGTTGATTTCAATCATATATTGAATGGACTATGATCGATGGTTTCATGAGATTATCTACTTATACACAATTAGAAAATTATCTTTCCTTATTGCATCATTGAAATTGATGAGTTTTTATGAGAAAGAAAAGCAGAGGCTTGGTGGTGGTCTTTTTAGAGGCTAACCGCAGGATGAGGAGCGTGCCTTGGGGATTGCGAGCCACGAGTGCTCTTGGTTTTGACATACATGATTTTCCTATTTTGAGTTTTATGACGGTGCTCTCACCCAAGGCGTCATGTCAGAGGGAGAGGGCCGCCACCCACCCTCCGAGATTTGTGATGTGATATGATTTTGATATGATAGACACCTGCCCGTAGATGGCATTCGGTAGGGGTTTGGTAACATGGATAGTCCACACTACGGCCCGGGCCTTTCCATGGGGACAGACGCTAAGTCTCCCGTTATGGTGTCGACAGGAGCCAGTGGTTGAGACCCATGGAGGGTTGCCACATCAAGGCATGACGATCCATACTCTTATTTGGGTATGCTTGCATGATGAGCATGAAGATGTGATGGTATGCCCGGTGTGACGACACTCGAGGTTTGATATGAGTACTCATGATCCGTGATACGAAAGTGTATGGGACACTGTGGGACCCATATACCTTAGGGTGCCTTGTTGTTATTGTATGCTCATTTACATGAGATTATATCATGTTTTAAATCCATGAGATGCATGTTTTATCGTATATGATGTTTTGAGATTTTATTAGCATTGCTTAAAATAATTATATTCTCGTAAAAATTACTTTACTCACCGTATCAATACAATTATTCGATTTTGTTCCATTGATATACATTAAATGTCTATGTACCTACCAAGCCTAGTCCGAGGCATTGCTTTTGTTGTAATGCCTCGGGATATTAAAGAAAGACAGGACACATGAGGAGTTAGAAGAATAGTGATCGAGAAGTCTCATTTAGAGGTATGTTCTAATTTCACATGGACTGTGTATGTATATATGTTATTGGACTTGATTATACCGTTATGGGAATGTGGCTGATGACTGGATGATCCTGGAATAGCAAATCTATTTTAAACATGTTTACTTGGAAAATAAAATCTTGTTTTGTGTCAATGGCTGACCTTGGGATTTTTCTGAAAATGAAATTCGATTTAAATTATTTTTCACTGTTTTAGGTTTTTGAAAAAAAAATTGGGGCCCCACCTTTCGAAAAGATTTAAATATATTGAGTTGAAAAACCCCGGGTCGTCACACCATGGTAGCCAAGTCAAGCTTTTCTTTAATAGCCCCTCTAGTCTTCGACAATGTCAATTATAAAATTTGGGCCGTTAGGATGGAAAAGTACCTTGATGCAATGAACCTCTAGGAAGCTATGGAGGAGGATTATGAAATCATTCCTCTTCCAAACAATCCAACAATGGCTCAGATTACGAATCATAAGGAAAGAAAACACAAAAAAGTCCAAGGCAAAAGCCTGCTTGTTTGCTGCCATTTCTTCCGCAATCTTCACTCACATCAGAGGAATGCAAGTTCTGAATCTGATTTGGGACTTTGAGTTGATGAAGATGAAGGAGACTAAATCCATCAAAGAGTATTTTGACAGGTTACTCAACATTGCAAACCGAGTCAGATTACTCGGTTCCACCTTCCCAGACTCAAGGATAGTTGAAAAAATCCTTGTAATGGTGCCTAAAAGATTTGAGGCATCTATTACAACCTTAGAAAACACTAAGGACTTGTCAAAGATCACATTTGTAGAGCTTTTAAATGCAATGCAAGCACAGGAGCAAAGAAGAGTTATGAGGTAAGAGGGTGTTGTCGAGGGAGCCTTACTAGTCAAGCATCACAAGAATGCAAGAAACAAGAAGAAGAAGAAGAAGAAGAAGGGTAAAAGGAATCAAGGCTCAAACAGAGAAACCACGACCAACAACAATAGGAGCAAAGCTGGAAATAAAAGGGGTCCTCATCCTCCATGCCAGCATTGTGGTGGAAAATCTCATCCACATTTTAAATGTTGGAGAAGACCAGATGCCAAGTGCACCAAATGCAATCAGATGGGGCATGAAGCCATCATCTACAACAATAAAAATCAACAACACGGTGAAGACGCACAGATTACTAATCAAGAGGAGGATGATCAACTGTTTGTGGCTACATGCTTCTCTAGCATCGAATCAAGTGAGAGCTAGCTAATTGACAGTGGTTGTACTAACCACATGACACATGACAAGGATCTATTCAAGGAACTAAGGAGCACAAACATGTCGAAGGTTCAAATTGGAAATGGCTAGTACATATCCATGAAAGGGCTAATTGTTGTATGTTCCTGAAATTGATCAAAACTTGTTAAGTGTTGTACAACTAATTGAAAAAGGTTATGAAGTTTTGTTTGAAGACAAAAGTTGCTTGATTAAAGATGCAGTTGGCCAAGATATTTTCAAAGTAAAAATGAAAGGGAAAAGCTTTGCTCTAAATCTATTGGAGGAGGAGCAAACTACTTTCCCAATGAAAGAAAATATCATAGAAGTGTCACACAAGAGGCTCCGACACTATCATCAATAAGGGCTAATGTAAATGAAATCCAAGATGATGGCAAATGATCTTCCAAAACTTGATGATTACATTCCAAACTACAAAGCATGTCAGTTTGGAAAGAAAAACAAAAAACCATTTCCCAAGGTAACATGGAGAGCATCAAAGAAGCTACAATTGATTCATACGAACATTGCATGCCCACAAAGAATGCCTTCTCTGAAAGGTTGTCTCTATTATGTTGCATTCATTGATGATTTCACCCGTATGTGTTGGATTTTTTTTTGAAGCACAAATCTGAGGTAGCTCATGCCTTTTGAAATTTTAAAGCCAGAGTTGAGAATGAGAGTGGCTGTAAAATTCAAACTCTCAGATTAGACAATGGTAAGGAATACACCTCTGAATCATTCAATCCATTCTGTGAGGAAGCAGGCATTCAACATCAATTAACCACTCCTTACACTCCGCAACAAAATGGAGTAAGTGAGAGATGGAACAGATACATCTTGGAAATGACAAGATGTATGTTGCATGAGAAGAATCTACTCAAGCAGTTCTAGGCAGAAGCAGCACACACGACTGTTTTTTTGCAAAACAGGCTTCCCACAAAAGTAGTGAAGGAACACCCTTCAAGGCGTGGTATGGTTACAAACCATCTCTGAATTTCCTTAGAATATTTGGTTGTTTGTGCTTCACTCATGTTTCACAAATCAAGAGAGATAAGCTGGACAAAAGAGCACTTCCAGGCATCTTCATTGTCTATAGCTCAGTTACAAAAGCTTATAAAGTTTTCCAACCACAAACTAGAAACATTGTTATAAGCAGGGATGTGCACTTTGTAGAAGATGAAGAATGGAACTGGGAAGATGCAAAGTAGATGGATCAGAACTTGAGAGAACTGAAGCTCAAGCTCCCTGGCCCAGACACTGAAGAGTGGAATGACAGTGAGTGGCATCATGATATGGTAGATGATGTTCCAGTCAGAGGCACAAGGTTGCTTTCTGATGTGTATTAGAGATACAACATAGCTCTATGTGAGCTTGCAGATTATGAAGAAGCAATGAAGAATCAGAATTGGATGTCTGCAATGAAGGAGGAGCTATCAATGATAGAGAGAAACAAAATGTGGATTCTTGTTGAAAGGCCTCGAGATAGGAAGGTGATTGGAGTTAAATGGGTGTATAGAACAAAGCTTAATGCTGATGGTTCAATTAACAAACACAAAACAAGACTCGTGGTGAAAGGTTATGCTCAGATTTTTAGCATGGACTACTCAGATACGTTTGCGCCAATTGCTCAACTGGACACCATCAGGCTACTATTTGCTGTAGCTGCTCAAAAGAATTAGAGAGTGTGTCAACTCGATGTTAAATTGGCCTTCTTAAACAGTTTCTTATAGGAAGAAATCTATGTTGAGCAATCCCAGGGCTTCATGAAGGAAGGAGATGAAGACAAGGTTTATCATCTCAAGAAGGCTCTTTTGAAAGAAGCTCCAAGAGCTTGATATAGTAGAATTGATGAACATTTGCTAAACTTAGGATTTGCTAAAAGCTTGTCTGAATCAACACTGTATGTTAAGCACAATGAAGCTAACATTCTAATTATTTCACTGTACATAGATGATCTTCTTGTGACAGGGAACAACTCAAGCCTTGTGGAGAGTTTAAGAAAAAGATGAAGGAAGTTTTTTAGATGACAGATCTTGGTTTGATGACCTTTTTTCTTGGAATAGAAATTCAATAGGATGAACATGAAGACTTCATTTGTCAAAAGAAATACACTGAAGAGATCCTAAACAAGTTCAAACTCGAAGAATGCAAAGAAATGAGCACTCCTATGAACCAAAAGGAAAAACTCAGTAAAGAAGATGGAACTGACAAGATTGATTAGGCACATTTCAGAAGCATGATTGATTGATTAATGTATCTCACAACAACTCTGCCTAACATTTTGAATGTTGTAAGCATTTTGTCTCGGTTCATGCATTGTGCATGCGAATTGCATCTCAAGGTTGCAAAGAGGGTGCTAAGATATGTTAAAGGCACTTGTGACTTTGGCATCAAATTTACGAGGAGCAAAGAGTTCAAGCTGGTTGGTTTTTCAAATAGTGATTGGGGAGGTTCCATTGACGACATGAGGAGCACATCAGGTTACTGTTTCACTTTTCATTCTGGTGTTTTCTCTTGGTGCTCGAAAAAACAAGAAGCTGAAGCCCAATCTACAGCTGAAGCAAAGTTTATTGCTGCCACAGCTACAATGAATCAAGCTATTTGGCTAAGGAAGATCTTAAATGATCTTAACTTGGAGCAAAAGGATAGCACTGAGATTCTTGCTGACAACCAAGCTGCCATTGCTATCGCTCATAATCCTATGTTTCATGGGAAAACTAAGCATTTTAACATTAAGTTATTCTTCTTGAGGGAAGTGTAGAAAGATGGAGCTGCGATTCTTCTCTACTGCAAATCAGAAGATCAGGTTGCAGATCTTTTCACTAAGCCACTTCTGGTTAGCAAATTTGAATTTCTGAGGACAAAACTTGGGGTTTGCAATTCCTAAAGCAAGGAGGAGTGTTAGAAGACGTGCTTAAGACTGCTAATATGGTGTCATAAACGTTCTTAGTTGTTTTGAATGTTTCAAAGTTGTTGTTCCTATTTTATTTTTATTTTTATTGTTGGTTGTTTTTCTATTTTTCACGTCTATGTTCATGGCATAATTCTAGGTCCACGTTCTTGGTGGGTAGTTGTTGAATCAAGCTTTTATTGTAATTTCAGAGGATTAATGAATGATTCAATCTTTTGCTTTTGCTTATGTAAAAATGTTGCCTCTAACTTCTATGGTTTTTACTGCTGCCATATCCAAAATATAGGCAAATTCTGTTTTTCTTTTATTCTTGTTCTCAAAACAACTACACAAACATCTATGGAGGATCTTCGGCTAGTAGTTGATTACATAGATGAGTAGGTCAATGCTTGCACAATAGTTACTATTAAGTGGATGGCTTGGATAAAAGAAAATAAAGGAAACAAAATTGTTCATGTTTAACATCTTCACTGGTATTTAAGCTCAGCAATAATGCCTTGGTTAAAAACAATTAGGAATAAAAAAAAGAGGCAGTTTAGTGCATGAAGCTCCCACACATGTCGGTTGGGGAAGAGGCAGACCACAAAGGGTCTAAAGGATGCAGCCTTCCTTTATTCTTTGTAAGAGACTGTTTCTACACCTCGAACCCGTGACCTCCAGGTCATATGATGGCAACTCAATTGTTGTGTCAAGGCTCCCCTTCAAAAGAACAACCAGGCATCCTACATTAATGGTGATCCAAGTAACTGAGGTTCAATAGTCCTAATCATGCAATAGCTTTTTGGACATTCGAACATGAGCAGCAAATAAGTTAATTCCTTTCTTTTCTTCTGTCCTTCTGTTTCTACTTCAATGTTGCACTTTGAATAATATTATAACTCAAAACCGATGTCGATGGAGAAACCTTAGTCTCTAGCGGCAAAATATTCAAACTTGGTTTCTTTAGCCCTGGCAACTCGACGAATCGATATGTTGGAATTTGGTATAAGAAATTTTTTGGCCAAACTGTAGTACGGGTAGCAAGTTAAGACAACCCATTAACTGATTCATTAGGAATTTTAACAACCGATGATGCCGGAAATCTTGTGGTTTTTGACGGAATGTGAAAGATGATTTGGTCATCCAACATTAACATTACATTAGACTCCAGTAATTTGGGGTTATATGAAGGGAACTTACATGGAACAAATGGAAGTATATTATGGCAAAGATTTGATTACCCTGTATACAATTTTATGTCACTGATGAAGATACGAGTAAACCAAAAAAGGGGGCCAGAGCCATTCGTTAATATCATGCAGGAGTGAAGAGGATCCTTCACCAGGGAAATTTTCTATTGCCCTTGATCCTCATGGTTTGCTACAGCTTTTTCTCCACAATGGGTCATAACAATATAGGAGAAGTGGACAATGGCGAACGGGCTGCAATTCAGGGAACCATGTATCTATCATATGATTTCTCTTGCAGCTCCTTGGTTATAAGATACACGTTAGATTGGTTAGAACAGTTGCAGCAAAGGGACGCAGAGGAAGATGAAGATGACAAAGAAATGGAAAGTATCATACCAGGATCTCTAACTAGGTGTGATCTTTATGGAACTTGTGGACCATTTGCAAGTTGCATTACTTCTCAATCTAGAATATGCAAGTGTTCGAGAGGGTTTGGAACCCATCTCAAGAAGAATGGACCAGGGAAATTGGTCGGGTGGTTGTGTGAGGAAAGCTCAACTAAGCTGTGAAAGAAATGGAAGCATTAGCATTGATTAGGAGAAGATGGATTTTACAAGCTTGAAGGGCTGAAACTTCCAGATTTCGCTTATCGAATTGTGACTACCCAGCTGATGGAATGTCAAAGCAAGTGCTTGGAAAACTGTTCTTGTGCGGCGTTTTGCATATGTTCCTGGAATCGGATGCATGATATGGAGCAATCATTTCATCGATATTCAGGAATTTTCTTCAAGTGGAGAGGATCTTTTCATTAGGATTCCAAAATGTGAAACTTGGTAAGCACTTGTACGTACTTCTGTATTTCCGCAGTCATCAATAAAGTCTAATGATGCACACAGAAAAGCTTCTAATAGCCAATTGCAGACATGCATTATATGCATATTTTCATCATTATGCATGCATGTCTATACATTTGTATGTATATGACTATATATTACCACGTGTGTAACTCTGTGTGTGTGTGTGTGTGTATAGATATGTGTACTGAAATGAAATTCTGACGCTCGTTGCTTCTTCTCAGTTGCAGGTCACAAGAAATATGCTCTTGAAAACCATTATAGCATCTGTTATTTTAGCAGTATTTCTCCTGGTGTCTACAAGAGTTTTTCTTGAGTCGAATGGCAAAACAAAAAGGTAACAAACCCATAACATTTACTCGTTCTAGAACTGCTGCTTCCTAATTTCATATTGGTGCAATCATTGATTTCTCAATTCTAAAACCAGGAAAAAAAAAAGGTGCTCGATAAAGTTGCTTGCATTAGAGGGCTCTGTGCCTTCTTCGAAATACATTCAAGACGCCGACATACATGGAGATGTAGGGAATCAGGAAAAAGGCTTGGAGTTGCAATTATTCGACTTGGGTGAAGCTACAAAAAATTTCCCTGTTGCAAAAAACTTGGAGAAGGAGGTTTTGGCCCTGTTCTCCATCATTGGATCAAATAGGTAGAGAATTTGAAATTTTTGGAGTTTCGTGAAATGAAGAGACGTTGATCCATGAGTGCATGCCAAAAAACAAAACCTTGGTGCCTTTCTCTTTAGTTAGTTTTGACAATACTTGTTTATGTTCTTCGAAAAATAATTTATTTGAAGATAACATTTGGGAATTCTTTTTATTTTTTCTGGTAGGGAAAACGAGTTTTTCGCGCTATTTTTTATAGAGTGATGACCTCCCTTATTTAGAAGTTCTACTTTGTTTGTTTTACCTTGCTTATCGTACAATCAACAAAAAATATTGTGATCCTAACAAATATATATATATATATATATATATTATTATTATTATTACTTAGTGTCCCATATTTATGTTTCCAACTGCATTTAAAAGCTTGGATTTATATCAAGTATTTGTGTGCTTGTACAGATCCAGCTAATCAAGCAAAATTGGATTGGAAGAAATGCTTCCACATAGTAGAAGGGATTGCCAGAGAACTTCTGTCTTCATAGGGACTCTAGATTAAAGATTATTTACCGTGGCCTCGAGGCAAACAACAAGGATGGAGACATGAAAAGGGCACCCTGGTGCAGGAAGCTCTTGCGTATGCAGGGTGCAGGGATTTTGGCATGCCAAGATATTTGAAGAGATCAAATTCTAGCAAATACAAATAGGGTGGTGGGGACTTGGTAAGAATTACTAATTCATTGTACCGTAACCTTATCTTGATTATTATTCTTGGTACTTGCCATGTGTCCATGAAAACTCGTCCGCTACATGCAGGTACCATTTAGGGGATCCTCAGAATTGGTTTCAAGTTCATGTTACTTGTCCATTCCTTGTTAGCAATGGTGATAACAAACTGTAAACAGAATATCACTTAAACATCCTTTGGATTTGGAATAACTAACGAAAAAGATAAGCCACAGGTAAGTACCTCAGCTCTTGCTATATGCAGATAAAATAAGCATACTTGAATTAGGTTCCTTGTTCTTAAAACATTTAATCCGTTGTTTTATGGCTTCCAATAGGAAAGAACAAGAAACTATCGATGGAAACTTGCAGCCCCATTATGTTGAACTTGTTATTCTTCAATCAGTAGGAACTAACCTGCTGAATCATGACATGAAGCGGATACATGGCCCCCGAGTATGCCATGGAAGGGTTATTTTCCGAGAGATCCGATGTCTTCAGCTTCAGAGTCTTGCTATTAGAGATTGTTAGTGGGAAGAGAAACACTAGCTTGTCTTATGAAGGATCACTCTGATCCTCATCGGGTATGTTAGTAGACAAACACTATTTTTTCCTTTGGAATGATTTAGCATTACATCTGCTTCTCAAACTAAACTACTTCAAGAGTTTTATCCAGGCATGGAAATTATGGAATGAAGAGAGCGTATGCACTTGTTGACCCAACCATTTCACATTCTAAATTGGAAGTCCTACGTGGCATCCATGCGGATCTACTTCGTGTACATGAATGCGAACAGGATGGACCAACCATGCCTTCTGTAATCTTAACGTTATGTGAATCTGCCTCTCCTCCTATGCCAAAACAAGCAGCATTAGACATAGGGAGAAACAGAACAATATTTAAGCAGTACTGAAATACATTCTACAAATGATGTTACAATTGCATTGCCTCGTTGACAATAAGTACGATTTCCTTGGTGTCTCATGAGAAATGTGAGTTCAATGTTTGTTATGTCACATGCTACCTGTATATTTCTACTTGTTGCCTTTAATTTACGACGAATACTAGCTGCCGATGCATTCTGCAGATGTGCCGTTTACTCAACCTTACAGGAAAGAGACTAGTAGGAATCAGCTGACCCTGTCATTCCGTGATTCCTTCTACAAAGAGTCTGGAATTGTTGTGGGGATCAAGGAAACCATGTCCGAAGAAATGAAAAATGTCATGAAAGTCCTGGTAATTTTTGGAAGTTTATGCGTGTAATAAACAGTAAGATGTTGGCCTTTTGTTTTTTCCCTTTTCTATTTGTTTTAAATTCCACATATATATATATATATATGTATGTATGCATGCTTGTGTGTGTGTGTGTGTGTGTGTGTGTGTGTGTGTGTGTGTGTGTGTGTGAATTTCAGTGGTAATAATTTTGAATGAGAGAACCATCCTATTTTTCCGAGAATTCGTTATACAGATGTTGTTTTAGAACCTTCCTCTTTTAACATGTACCTCAATGACCATCCCTTGGTCTGCGGTTAGGACCAGCTGACTGTGGAGGACTACAATAACTTCGACTCCTACTAACAGAGAGTTCCATTACCAGACCAAGGGATCAGGCAGTCGGCATGGGAGTGGGGCCACTATATTGGCAGAGCTTTGCCAAATGGATAACTAGCCTAATCAGGATGGACGGTGTCGTTGCATGGTCGACCCCCTCGTATGGTAGAAGATTAGACAGCAACCCACGTTTTCCATGAAGGGCTGCCACCTTATGATGATCTGGCCCCTTTACCAGATTTTTCTGGCTTTGGATTATCGATAAACAAAAATCTACGATGATTGAATGACACCAAGAATGGAACAGCTGCCCACATTCCTAAAACAAAAGAAAATTCCTAGGTTGCTTGCTGATTTTAATCTATAGATACAGCAAGCCCCTCAATAAAGGGTCAGATCATCTTTTGGAGGCATATCTGTGGACCAGATGAAGGCTCTAAATGTGCTTCAGATAGGAACTTCCCAAAGTACGCAGGCCCTCTTTATAATGTGCCTACTTTGGGCTGATTTAATTACGACGATCAACATCGAGCATCTTCGTTGCTGTCTTACAAAAACTGTGGTTGGTATATGTTTCTTAATGCGGGCATTCAGACCAAGTAAAAAATGCTAATCGCAAAGAAAAGCATATAGAACGAGGCTACAGAATCTCGTTGTATGTCCAACGCTGGATACATATATCTTCAGCGTCCATATACTACTCCTCTGATCCGGTGGTTACAATGTCTGGCAACAAATACTCTAGCTGACAGGCCCCACTTTTTGGACAAGGTTTTCCCCAGTAATGCCCTCTATTTTGGAGTGGACGACCGTTGTACAACTCAACCTAATAGACGGTTCAAATAATCTACTAACTTTAATGTTTGTACGTCAACGACTGTTATCGAAGGAAAGCTGCATGCAATCCAATAACTAAAACATAGCCTCTAAAGCTTGCTTCCCCGTTGAATTAGTACACGATCGAGAATAACACTTGCCAATTCCTTGGCCGACTTGCATTGTTCTTCCCTCCGAAGCGAATAATGGCCGCTGAGGACGGCTGATAAGGAAGAAAATAGCCAACAAATAACTAGTCGACACTTCTATCAGTGACCTTCATAAGACTATTTCTACGACTCGTCGACTTCAAATGCACCCAAAAATAAGAGAAGTATAAAAAATCTAACACCGAAGCATCACCTTAAAAGTATGAGCTTTCGGTGAAGTGCCTTCCTTCTTCTTGGAAGCAATGGCTATCAGAAGAAGTTCCACTGAATTCCTCCCAGTTCTCCTCTTCTTGTCACAATTTTTAATAGGCAGCAGCAAAGTATTCATTAACGGAACACAAGTGGTTAGAGACGGAGAACCGCTGTTTTCTGCTGATGGTACCTTTGGACTAGGCTTCTTCAGTTCTGACAATTCGAAGAAGAATCGGTATCTCGGAATATGGTTTGCCAAATTATCAGTCCAGACGGTTGTATGGGTAGCAAATAGAGAACACCCGCTTACTGATACCTCCGGTGTTCTTAAGCTCAGAAACGATGGGAATTTGGTGATTTTGGACGGGAAGCATAACGTGATATGGTCATCAAATGTCTCTTTACCATCAAATAAGACAACTGTTGAGTTTCTTGATTCAGGCAATCTTGAACTAAAACTGCAAGACTCGGATAATAGGGCCTTGTGGCAGAGCTTTGATCATCCTTCTGACACGTTTCTTGGCGGCATGAAATTTGGAGTAGATTTAAATACCGGTGAAATTGACCTTCTCAGATCTTGGATGAGCACCAATGACCCCTCGATCGGGGGTTACACGTTAGGCTTTGATCCAAGTGGTATTGCTCAGATCATCATTTGGGACTCTTCAGGTGGCAAGCATTGGAGAAGCGGACAATGGAACGGCCAGATACTCACTGGTGTACCAGAGATGACATCTTTCTCACTTTATGGTTTTAACATAATCACAGACAGAGAAGAGGGAAAGATATATTGCATCTATACAAACAACAATGCATCTGTCCCCTCGAGGTTTGTTGTTAGTCCAACAGGGCGATTGGAGAGATCATACTGGAGCGATGGTGCCCATGCTTGGGATGTAGTCTGGTCGCAACCCAATGCTGAATGTGAAAAGTATTCAAGATGTGGTGCCTTCGGAAGCTGTGATGATAATAGAAGACCCCTATGTAGTTGCTTGACTGGGTTTGAACCCGCATCTCCGCAAGAGTGGAATTCAGGGAATTGGAGCAGTGGGTGTGTTAGGAGAACCGAGTTGGACTGTGGGAAGAATAACAAAAGTGGAGGAGATGGATTCTTGAAGCTTGCAGGAATGAAATTGCCTGATGATTCTAAGTGGGTAGCAGTAGAGAAAACAGAGGATTGTGAAGCGAGGTGTAGGACCAACTGTTCTTGTGTTGCTTTTGCATATGAGAGCGGTCTGGGGTGTTTGACATGGCATGATGGTCTAGTGGATCTTCAGAAATTTCATCGTGGAGGTCAGGACTTATATTTACGCCTTGCAGATTCAGAATTAAGTAAGTTGGATCATCATTATTGCCGATATTTTATTCTTAAGATGTGCTTGTGTTTTAGAAGATTGTATTCATCAATATGAAATGAACTTTATCATATTTCTTCGCGAATTTCTTCTTTCATTGGAGGAAATTTATGTATATTTTCCACCTTAGAAATGTATGTAATTAAGATTACAATTCAGGGTGGCTTTAACTAATGAAGATGATCATTTCTTGTTCTACAGGTAGAGAGAAGAAAGGGAGGCAGACATCAATTATTGTAATTTTGATTGCTGCATTGGGAGCAACGATAATAGTCATCTATGTATTGTTTATGTGGAAGTGGGTTAGAAGAGAAACAGGTAGATAATACAACCACAAATTAATTGGCACGTACTTAATTTTCCCGAATATATTGCAGAATAACCTGAACATGATCGATGTGTAACATATATCTGCTGTTGGTACCTTTTTTTTAAAATGAGAATCTGAGGTTGTTCTGTTCAGGAGCACAGAAGAAGGAAGATATCCAGCACCATCATTTGTTGGATTGGATTACAGCTAGTAGGTCTAGAAGACATTTTCAAGAAGGAAACGAACTTAAAGGAAGTGTGAAAGGAGAAAAAAGCTCCGACTTACCATTATTTGGTTTGGATGCTGTCAGAGTGGCCACAAATGACTTTTCTCGAGCTAGTAAGCTTGGAGAAGGTGGTTTTGGACCTGTTTACAAGGTAATGTTCCATTTCTAGTACTTCTTAGCCTATAAAGATTTTAGCGGAACAGAGAGAACATCGACAAAGAAACTTCTAGTAACTGTTATTGGCAACTTGAATTGACGTTTCAGGGTAAGCTGCCAAATGGGCAGGAAATAGCTGTGAAAAGACTATCAAAAGGATCCGGACAAGGATTGGTGGAGTTCGAGAATGAAGTTATTCTGATTGCCAAACTTCAACACAGGAATCTTGTTAGGCTTTTGGGCTGTTGCATGCAAGGAGAAGAAAGGATGTTGATCTATGAATACATGCCCAACACCAGCTTAGATTGCTTTCTCTTTGGTGAGAGCCAATTCAAAGTCTTTAATTCCTCTAGGATATCTTAAAAAAATTCTATATTTTCCGTTATCAGTATATTTACCTCATCTTTTCAATTATGGCCAGATCAAAGACAACGAGAATTATTGGATTGGAAAACAAGGTTCACCATCATTGAAGGGATTGGACGGGGACTTCTTTATCTTCACCGAGATTCTCGCTTGAGAATTGTTCACCGTGATTTGAAAGCTAGCAACATCCTACTGGATGACGAGATGAATCCTAAAATCTCAGACTTTGGCATGGCAAGAATTTTTGGAGGAAATCAGAACCAAGCAAATACAATCAGGGTAGTTGGTACATAGTAAGTAAATAGAAACACTTGCTTACATACATTATCATTCTTTCTTAAAACATCCGTTATGAGACCTTCCCCTAGTATCTTTTTGCTTCCATCAAATGTTCTGAAATCAGTTTCTTGGACATGCTCACTTGTTTTAACTTTCCTAATAATGGAAGGAGCGAGTATTTTTTTTTAAACATAATGACAATTTGGTTGATTAGAATGACAAGCTTACATGCTGCAGCTACTCTGGTTTAATGCAGCGGTTACATGGCCCCCGAGTATGCCATGGAAGGGCTTTTCTCTGTGAAATCAGATGTCTTCAGTTTTGGTGTTTTACTTTTGGAGGTCATAAGTAGTAAGAGAAATACCAGTTTTCATCATCCTGACCAACCTATCAACCTTCTTGGATATGTAAGTATGAAAATTTCACTGGAAAATATTGAAACTATGCCTTCATTAGTAATTCATAAATTATTTTGGTCATAAACTGTAAACTTTTTCAGGCATGGAGTCTCTGGAAGGAAGAGAAAACGTTTGAGCTGATTGATCCAACATTACGTAGCTCGTGTTCAGCAGGTGAAGTATTGAGATGTGTACATGTGGGACTACTATGTGTTCAAGATAACCCATGTGACAGACCCACCATGGATTCTGTTGTTCTCATGTTGAGTAGTGAATCTGCAATCCTCACTACACCCAAACAGCCTGCCTTTTCGGTAGGATGGACTCCAAGGGAAACAGATCTATATCCACTTACATCCGAAAATTATACTGTAAATGAATTGACTGTTTCTGTAGTCGAGGGACGATAGACATTTTCATGTCTAGACGCTCATCCATGTAACTAGGTGGTGCTATGTATTCTACATTTTTTTTTTCTTTTGGTTGTAGCTTTGCCTTTGTTTGGGTCTAACAATGGTTTTCCGGAGCCAACGCTATTAATGTTCTAATCAATCTGTAATTGATAGCACCATTTTTTCAGTATACACAGATCACAAAACAAAGTTTCATTTGTACGGTTGTACCCTCATCAAAGTAATGAATTGGAATTTGATTGGAAGTTATTTGTCAGTCAGAAAGGTCAATAAAGTGTTACTGTCTGGAAAGAGAGTATTTACTTGGTCATGGCCTGTCGTCATAGCCTTGGTCTCTATATCAGCATTCCTACACATGCGCCCACATTGTTGTGCAGATTCCCACATCCATAGCCAATTTCAGTCAGACAGAGCGACGTGCATTACCTTGGCCTGTAGCCGTAGTCTTTTAGTCTTTATAATCGGCATTCCTACATACACCATTTTGTACAGATTCTCCGTCTCTGTCCAATCCCAGCAGAGGGTGGAATCGACTTTCTTCAGCTTGACCTGTAGTTATAGTCTTTTAGTCTCTATAATCGGCATTCCTATACACATATGCCTGCCATTTCGTCCAGGTTTCCTTGTGCCCCTTTCTTATAGTTATGGCTTGTTTTGACAGTTATATGAGACCTAACCAAGAACCAGAAGAGAGACCTTATGTATGTAATCTCGTGTCTCTATCATTTTTATCAATGACTTGATCGTTGCTTATAGCTAGCTCATGTCCTCGTGCAGATATTGGTGACATGGTTGTAAACAAGTCAGATAAAACAATAGAAGTCAAGCCTAGTGCCCAAACCTTAGCATGGAGAGCACCTCTAGAAGGTATCAGTAACTACAACCGGTTGACGATACCTTTCCCTCTTACCTTAAAGTTTGGTTGCCGTCCATTGTTGTGTTTAATAGTGTTAGTAGATTACTCACTGTGGCTTCTTTGAAGGCTGCGAGATTGAACAGGATTGCACAAATACATAATTTCGTTTGAGCTAAAGCCTTTCTAGTCAAGTTGTCAAAACTCAAAATGCGGAACAAAGCGGACTTTGCCAAAAATCACAATCCAAGAATAACTAAATCCGTGGTTTGTTATCCCAGTCGCAAACAGTCCCATTGAGCCACCTTATTTTGACTGCAGTATGGTCGCGGAAGTGGTTTCTGATACAGACTGGATCCTTGATCCTCCGACAGAGCAAGATTTTTGCCACTATCTAAGTTACTAGTTAGCCATTTTCATAGCCAACGAAGAATCACAGAGGTAACAAAATGTAACTCCATTACAATGAGAAATGATCAGGTCTAGACCAAAATTATAGGGGAGAAACGACCCCAAACGTCTCTTTCAGTGTTAAAGATGAGAGGAAATGGAACTAAAGGTGAATCAAGATGTAGGAACAGATATAGGGGATAAAGACAAATATCATATTTTATCAATAAAAAATGAGAAGCCTGTAAAAAGGCTAAGAAACTCAATAATGCAGTCCCGAAGTACACCAGCAAATTATAAGAAGACCAAGCAACAGAAGGAATCTAAGACCAACAATTTCACGGAATTGAAATCCATGTTTCCAAAGTTTTGTTCCTTTGATCTGGACGCCACCCAAATGCCAAAGTGCCCTCATATTATGGTTCAAAAGATTCTTCAATTCATGTATATCCAGGCCGTATTTTAGACATGAAAGCAACCCTGCTCCGATTCGCCAATTTCAATGGCTTGCCCGCCCTAACCGACCCACTTGAATGTTCTGTCCCCACCAAACTTTGCAGTGACAATGTTGCTAATCATATTTTAGACGTAAAAGCGATAATCCTATTTTGCACATATGTAGCATAATGTTAAGACATGAAATGTAATGGCAATTTAGAAATAAAAGCAACCCACGTTGCATGGGACAGGTCTTCGGTTTTTTCCACCCTTTGTCCCACCCTCATGACCCACCACAGGTCAAGTTCTTTTGCTTCAGCCCCGAGCCAGGTCACATTTTTACTGTCCCGTCCTGCCCCAAATGGGTGCGGAGCGGGAGGGGTCCCCCACTACCATCCTTACTGGTGCAATGGTCTCGGCCACCATATAGATGACACCTTCACCACTTGATCCAAATCAATTCCAAACTGAATGCGAAATGAATGTGATAAATACCAATACGTAACAACATATGCACAAAATAATGGTCTTCATCATTTCATATGTAGGAAGCATACTTCTAATGGTTCGAAGTACAAAGTTATATTAATCACGGAATCATCAACGGGATGGCTCGCTAGGGTTATTCTTATAGATGTGCATTACACTGTTGACTGTCGATATCTGAATTATTGTTTTTCTACTTTCCGGTCTGTATGATGCTTGGCGTCCTTCAACGACTCTTTTGATAATCCCTGCGAAACCCACCTGATACAAAACATCATGGGAAGGCCCCAGTAAATGCAATTAGTTCCCTTCTTTCATTCTATCTCTTTTCAACTTTCTATGTCCAAATTATCTTGCAGATGATACCTTAGTTTCCACTGGCAAGACCTTTGTATTAGGCTTCTTCAGTCCTGGTAAATCCAAAAACCGATATGTAGGTATATGGAACTACAAGGTCTCCATACAAAAAATAGTATGGATAGCTAACAGAAACAACCCAATCACTGATTCCTCTGGTGTTCTTACTATTGGAAACGATGGAAATCTGATATACTAGATTGCAAAGAAGACACCATCTAGCCGGCGAACAGGACGACTTCAGCAAACACTACATTGCAAACCTAATGGATTCAGGAAATCTAATTCTAGAAAGAACTGATGGTGGTTAGTTTACATCTAACATATGCTATTAAATGTATTGCATGATTTCATCATGCGAATGCTTATGACAACAAAAGGCATGCTTACACGATTCACATATGCATGTACCTTGAGAATACATAACCAAACATCTACTATTAAGTTTATTGCATGATGTCATCATGTGTATGCTTCTAACATCAAAAGGCATTTTTACATGATTTACATATCAATGGTTACTACACGATTTGATTTCATGACCCGGTACTTACATACACCATTCCCTTGCGCACACCATTCCTATGACTATTATATAGTTTGATTTCATGACCCAACACATACGTACTCATCTAAGATATAAGATTATATTTATCCAAGCTCTAAGCAGGTACACTCATCCATGATGTATGATCCTAACTATTGATTATAGTTCTAAGCATGCACACAAGTTGATTTACCATTCGATATTATGCAACTAACGTTCTTGATATAACTATATGCGCACCTATATGAGCTAAAACCATGTGCACTCACATCTTGGATTGATCCATCACGCACACGTCTCTTTTTAGTTGATCAAGCATGGACAACATTGATGGGGATCTAAAATATCGTGCACAACTATCTCCTTAATACATCTGTCATGCACACATCCTATCTTGTGGCTTGAATTTAATGAGCAAACATCCCTCCTTGTAGTCCCATCTTACGGCCTGGATCTACTGTACATATGTTCCATTTTGTAGAGTAGATCTACTCTCGTCATTTTGATTTCATGAAACATGTACAGGCCCCATGCATCAAATTCCATGAACTCATTCAAGTTTCAACTGTGCACAAACCGCCTTTTATGCCTACCAAGTGCACTAAACTTACTAGAATATCACCCAAGTATACTCTCTTTCTTCTATAAAATACCATACGCATTGTTGTCATATTGATCCAAATATCAAGCACACCTCTAATTTTCTATCCAAATGCCATGTGCGCTATTGATATGATGATTCTATCTCTTATTATGTGGTACCGTTGAATTAATAATCTAGAAACATGCTGTGGTTTAGATTATTGAGCACTGTCGATTTAATAATCTAGGCACCACACATGCTATGGATATTCTGTGCATGAGAGCCCATCTTTGTGACAGCTTTGAAAATAGAAGAAAAATCTATAACAATTGCGTACGTGTGATAATTATGGGAAAGATTACATTTCATCATGCGATTGATTTACCAAATATTTTGTTGAAGGGTGTGTGTATTTGGATGTGCATGATATGAAGATTTGAGATGCTTGTGCAATGTTCAATTTAAATGTCTTATCCAAGATTTCGAGATTTTATTACAAGGAGTGTTTATGTGACAATACCATGAATAAGAGATCATAACTATGATGAGACCTTTGAAGTCGTGCGTGAGGGATAATTCATAAGACCCTAATAGTTTGCTATGCTAAGAGTGCAGTTGACCATGGATACTCTAAAAGAAAATTTAGTACCCACTTGAGGTAAAGACTTTTGTGCATTTGAAAGGGTTATGTGACTTTCTATTCAGTATGATCTGTTTTTCCCATGAGGATTGGTATAGGTCGTGCAATATCCACGATTAAATGTAGATAGGAAATGCTAGTTTTCTCTACATGCATAGCAGACGAGATTTGATATAAACATAAAAACATATGTTGATCAACCTTGAGGGATTTAGACTATTTGCCTTTATGGCCTTAGCAGGACGATGCTGTTTGATCAATTTGTTGCTCTGTGTACAAATCCTAAAGTTGTGTACTTTTCTTATTTGAGATTTATATCATTCAATGCAATTTACCACGAATTTTGAGACTTAATCATTATCGAGGTTTGATATCAATCGCCTTTAACCACTTACATCCTAATATCTCTATGCATTCATATGTTTTCTGCATATTTTTTCTAGCTTAGAATTTCCCACTGAGTGGTCTTACTCACATTTACTAACAATTTTAGGTCAGTCTTCTTGGTAGGAGTAAAGAGTTGAGGCAGAATAAGAACTTTGAAGAATAAGAGCGAGAGTATGACAGTAAAATTAGTTACTTATTTGATTTAGAATAAAAAAACCTTTGAACATTTAGAATTATGATGTAATGGGATAATAAACATTTATCTAAATATGAGAATTTGATTTAATTCAAGTTATAGTATCTTCTAATATTGTTTGGGCTATAACTAGTGGGTCCTAATAGTGTTGTTCTCACACATATTTTGGCTATATATAGAGTTTTGATAAGATACCCGGGCTTAGAAGGGTAGTTTTTAAAACTAATATATATATAGTACATCTTAGAAATATTTTAGAAAAAAAAAAAATTACTCAAGATCCTGATCATTTCTAAACAAATTTCAAAAATTGGTTCAGAAAACTCGGGGCATCACAGAAATGGATTTGCGAGAGAGTATTGATCATCTAACTGATACATTCCTGCCTTGTAAGAAAGTTGTCTTGGATCAAAGAGCCGGTATTAATTTGCTCTAGATTACATGGAGAAGTCCTGATGATCCTTCACCAGGTAACTTTTTTCTCTTGGCGCTGATCCTGGCAGAGCTGCTCAGCTTGTTATAAGGGAAAATTCATCCAAGCATTGGAGAAGTGGACACTGGAACGGGCATATGTTTATGGGTCTGGGTAATATGGTGAATGTTTATCTCTGTGGGTTTAGGCTTACTAATGTTAATCAGAATGGTAAGTTTTGCCTATTATATGTTAAACAGTTCTGTGATTTTAAGGTTTGTGACTACATGAAATGGAAGAGAAGCAGTTAATATGGGGAGAAAAGAAGCAAAGGTGGATTGCTCCTTGGTAGGCACCGAGTAAACGTTGTCAAATTTATGGCAGATGTGGGGAATTTGGGAGTTGTTATGAGCCAATTTGTAGCTCTTTGAGAGGGTTCAAACCAAAGTATGAGTAGGAATGGACTAAGGGGGACCGGATGGTGGGTGTGTCACGAAAACTTAGCTGGAGTGTGGGAGAAATGATATAAGGGGAAAAGATATGGGGTTATGAAATAGGACTGGGTGAAATTACCCGATATGTAGGACTGGTTTCAGGTCGAGAACGAGAAGGAATGTGAAGACAAGCGTCCTGAGTTATTGCTCATGCATGGCTTATGCGTTTGTTAGCACTATTGGATGTATGATATGGGGCTGTGATTAGCTTGATATACAGCAATTTTCAGTAGGAGAGACTGCACTATACGTCCGCCTTGCAGGTTCTGAACTAGGTAACTACAGTTCATTGCTTAGTTTTTTGCTTAACCTTGGTTTTTGACAGTGACAAAAGCTTTGGTCCTATTTACAAGTAAGTTACAGTGACATAAGCTTATTATAGAAAATAAGTATGACACTGGTGTAAGCAGGACTAGAATTTAAAAGTGAACCTTTTATGTAGGGCATGCTACCTGGAGCCACGAAGCAGCTGTTAAGAAGATCAGGATAAGAATTAGAGGATTTGAAGAATGAGGTTATATTAACCGCGAAATTGCAACACCTTAATCTTATTAGGCTTCTGGGTTGTTGTATTCAAGGAGAAAAAAAGGTTCTTGTCTATGAATACATGCCCAACAGGAACTTAGATTCCTTTCGTTTTGGTTTGTTCTCTGTCTTCCAACATCTTTACTTCCATTTTTTGCCTTTGTGAATGATAATCTTTACCACCCAATAAACAATTCAAACTAAGAGACTTTTAATAATTTATTTTCTATTGCAATCAACAGCATTACATATTATGTAATCAGTTGAGTAGTAAATATGCTAATTATTTGCATTGTTTGATGGACATGCCTGACAGATTCATCAAAGCAAGAACTGCTAGACTGGGCTAACCGCTTCAATACTATAATCGGAATCGTCCAAGGCTTACTGTATTTCCATCGAGATTCGAGGTTAAGAATAATTCGCCGAGATATGAAAGCCAGCAAAACTTTGTTAGATAAGCCCCAAAATTTCAGACTTTGGCACTGCAAGGATCTTTGAAAGTGGGCTTCATAAAACTGTTGTCACTGGGCTTGTAATCAGTTTAGCATTCCTCTTGGGATTAAGTGTTTTTACCTTGTCATTCCATCCACTTCTCAACCACCGGTAGTATAAGATCGAGGCAAGTTCTTTGAGGCATCCAATATATGAGATATTTGGTATGTAGGATATCTGGTATATACCAAATTAGATGAACAGTTTAGATCACTTGAAAAAAGTAGGCTCAAAATCTTTTTCTTTTTTTTTCAATTTCCATGGTAGAGTTAGTGTATCTCGAGTCAAAGAAGAAGAAAAGAATAAAAAAAGAGTGTGTGATTTCAGTCCCAAATTGGCACCTTCTGACGAGGTTATATGCTAAATCCCTTTTTTTCACTGTGATTTTACCACTCAATTGTTGGACTTTATAGTGGACAAGCTCAGACTTCAGTGGGTTAGACCTAAGACTATTAGAATGCTGTCACAAGAACTTTATGCAAAACTACTACATGGAACAAGTTGATGTGGAGATTCTCTGATATTGCGCTTTGATGGATTTTGTGGCAATAGAGAAATTTCAGATGTTTTCAAGGAAAAAGAAAGTCCACTGAAGCTGTCAAAGAAAGCATCATGTATACTGTTGTTGCATGTTCGAAGGATTTTGCACAGTTCTCTAAGAATGACGTTTGTAGACGTTGGGACGAAGTTGGGGGCTCAACATCCAGCAAACAGACCGGTAAACCAAAATGAAAGCCTCCATTACAAGGTCTGCCCAAGCTTAACTTTGAGGGGACTTCTCTTGGCAACTCGAGTCCCGCTGGTTTGAGCAAGATTGTTAGAAATGCAGAAGGTGAGATTCTAGGGATGCAGAAGTGAAGGCAGTCCATGCTGGTGTCATTACTTGTATCAACTGTGGCATTGTTCCTCGCTGCATAGAGGGAGACAATGCAAACGTCATTAAGTGGCTGCAAGGTGGCATCTCTCCCCACTAAAGATTCCGAGATCTCATTGATGAGCTCAAGTTAGCCCTTGATTCATTTCAGTGTTCTTTCTCTGATGTGCTGAGTAGCCCTAACGACAAGGCAGATAATTTTGCTAAAGAAGGGATGCACCTCCCCAATTTGAGAATCAGAATGTAAGTTTCCAGGTGCGTTGAGGAGAGCTTTTTGTTCTTAGAGCATTCTGTTCTGCTTTCTGACTTTTTGGTGATCGGATGGTTCTTTCTTTTCTGTTTCTTGATGTATTGGATCAATTTTCATGGATCTAGATTCATGATGGGCTATGGTTTATTGTATCACCTCGATTCATGAAGAATAAAGGCTTAATTTTATCTCAAAAAGAAAACTTTTTTCATTAATCAAGAACAATTGGATTCAATTCGTTCAAAGTAGAGAAGCTTGGATTTATGAAGCTTTTATATTCAATGACCTTGAAAGATATTTGTATGTTTGAGTCTATTTGTATCTGTGATAATTTGGAATACCTCACCATGACCGGCATGCCCAAATTAAAGAATCTCTACATAGATTATGACACAAGTGAACTATAAGAAAGTTTTTTGCTCCCCCGGCAAAACTACAAACCCCTCACTAAAGGAATAGCTTCCAGTTGTTCCACCTCGAGAGTGGGTGAAAGTAAAATAGATCTCCACGACCTTCGAGGGAACTCATCCCTAAAGGAAAAACTGTTTAAAAGATAATGAAGATCATTGCTTGGGCGGATAATGTATCCCTTTTCAACTTAACCCTCAAGCTAACTTTTTTTTCTTTTCTTTTCTGAACGGTTGACATGGGCACTCACACACACCTTTGAGAGGAGCTTCAGACTTGTGACCTTCAAAATAAAAGATTATTTTTGCGCTACTGCAGCATGCTCAGACCTCTAACTGTGAGTTCTTCGTTCGATTGTAGGTTAATATTTAAAATAAAAAAAATTAGTAGCTTAATGTTGGGCATGAATGTTTCTTTGTAAGTTAATGTGTGCGTACTTGTAGGGCTTTAGGTTAATCACTTAGTTTGATTAATTACTCATACACACATCACCGTTGGTTCACGATGTTGATCTATTTTCTGACTGTTTATTATATAAAAATAAACAAAGTAAGCAAGGCACTTTCTTAATTAAGGAAGAAGTATACTTTTTGAGCCCACACAAAAATTCTATATATGGATCCATTCCACTAAACTTGCATACAATAAACCACAAAACCAAATGGCCATCAATCCTATGCCAAATGGATATTTCATTGGCATTACGACGATGTCTGAAAAACCAACGGTTTACATTTTCCTAACAAAACCCTTATCATGCTTTCTTGGATGAAGAGTCTAGGAATATTCAATCAAGACAAGATTAGTGTCAAAATGATTAGAGTCATCATTATCTATTAGCTTAAGGGATTAGATTATGCTTGGTCTCAAAAAGTGTACTTTCTTTCTTGAAGAAGCAAGTGAAATTCTCAAGAGCATTTTTCTACGTACTTCTTTTTTTAGTTTTTTGTTTATTAAAAGCAAAAAAAATAAAAATCACTTTCACTCCTAAACTTAATCTCTGGCCAAAAGGAAAAATGGCGAGTAGGTATTTAAGTTAATGTTGTAGTCTAATTAGTTATTCATACACAGTTTAGTAATACGATCTTCATCTGTTTTTCTTTTTCTACACTAAGTTCTACTCTCGTAACTCAGGCACAAATGTATCACGCCTGATGTTGAGATCGACGTCGCACTTACTAATGGGGTCGCTGCTTACCTTGAATCTGCCACCTAGCGTCATAGGGAAGGCCCCTTCGTCTGCGACCAACTGAACTATTAATAGCTAAACTGAGGCCTACTTGGGTCCTATTACACTGAGGTCATACATTGTTATTTTTGGTTGGCCATCATACTTCAAGGTCAATTTCATGGCGACCACCCATTAAGATTCAAATTATAGTTTGTCATCAACTGTTAGCATCGTTCTACTGATTTAATCTCTCGAACCGATACGTATTTTCCCACCTCATTGGTAAGGAATTTGTATTTTGTTTCCAAACGTATTGAGATGCCCACCTTGGGTGGTAGAACATCAGAGCCCCTTGGCGAACCCAACAGAGATTGTCAGGCCCAACTTCTGTTTTTCAGATTCCGGCCCTAAAAATCTTAATTGGGCCGGTAGTTGGAAATCCTACTACGTAGGTGTCCACAATGTAGGCCCAATCCAGAACCGGTCTGTGGGTTAAGAAGTAGTCACCAATATAGCCAAAAGTTTACCTTAGGGCCCAATTCAACCAAACTCAAATGAGTTTCATCATATAAGCACAAAATTGCCGCAAGCAAATGATTATGAAGGAAACACTTCTAAATTTAATCCCTGGTCAAAGGGGAAAGCAACAACTTAAATCTGAGACTAGATGACTAGGTGTATTTCAAAGGAGATGCAGAGAGGTCTATGACCAACTGCACTAGGCGTTGTTGATATTCCTGGTGAACCATTTGGGGCCGAGCTTTGGATCTAATTAAGAAAGGTCTGGCCCATGATTTAGCTATTAATTGTAAACCTCAAGCTCAACCTACTTAGCAGTCCAACGAAAATGGTCTAACTGATTGCATTAAGCTGGTTTAGAAGCCCAAATTGTGATTCATGTAATAACTATCAGTTATCAGTTTAGGAAGCTCATAAAGTAAATAATGTCTGTGAGAGAGAGAGAGAGAGAGAGAGAGAGAGAGAGAGAGAGAGAGAGAGAGAGAGAGAGAGAGAGAGAGAGAGAGAGAGAGAGAGAGAGAGAGAGAGAGAGAGAGAGAGAGAGAGGTGGAGCCTCTTCTCAAGTTAGATCCAGGTGTTAAGTGATCCAAACACTGATCTATCCATATCCATCTGTAGTTACATAGATATAGCTACATAAGGTCGATGGAGACAGGATACATATATACAAAGTTTCTGGTCAGAACAGATTGCACCCTCTAAGCATCGTTACAAAGTTCCTAGCAGGAATAAACGGTACTGCTAATCTTCGGAAATGTTGGGAAACGAACCAACCCCAGCCCAAGAGAGAGAGAGAGAGAGAGAGAGAGAGAGAGAGAGAGAGTTACTGTATGAGCGATTGCTACAAATGATTTTGATCACCTTTCAGAAAAAAACAAAGTGTATGAGCGAGTTGAAAAGGTGGGTCCACGTTTATCAGCTTCCTTATGTAAATCTAATATGGGCTGTTGTTGATTTCCCTGTACAATAATGCAAAAAGAAATTGATAACAAACTCTTCTTCTTTTTTTTCTTTCTTTTTCTTAACAATAGATCCTCACACCTGTGCATAGAACCCTGGTTACCCAGGTGAGAGAAGCCTCCTTGGTGCCACTGCCCTTAAAAAGCTTTGGTACAAAATTGCTAACAAAATCGTCGTACTCAACTTAATGGTCTTCTATTAGTTGACTCATTCCCCAATTCGAGTTTTACTTTGCTTAAAACTCCTCTGCATTAATGCCATCAAGGCAAGACTGTCATCCTCATTTGACTCTCCACATTCAGCAGCAGCTCCCTTAAATTCCCAATTTCCATTGATGGCTTGGACTAAGAATAGCTCATCGGAAGTACTATAAGAAGATACCAAGGACGATTAGGAGACAGTAACAGAGACCCAACACAAAGGATGGAACGCACCTCGGAATTCTATTCCTTGAGGAAAGCAACATAGAAAAAAGAAGGCGTGCTAGTACATTCCTAGGGACTGCTTTTGATCTTTGGACAATGACATTTGTGTCATCTCGGACCATAGGCTGAAATAGGAACGGCCGAAGAGATTCCTCTTGCCCTTTCTAGGCGATGGAAAGAGTCCCAACTGGAATTTTCATTTGCAGGCTTTGATGCGTTAGCAATTTTGATTCAAAGTCATTGACAAGTCCACTTATAAATGTTGGGCTAAGTTCAAAGCGAGAGTTCAAGAGCCAGTTGAATATGAAGTAGACGTAATGGCACAAACAAAGGTCCCCCTTTAGATTTTGAGAAATATTATTACCTGAAACTATAGTAGAAAACTAAACCAAGAGTAAGAAAATTGCCCGTGGTCGCTGTGGGATTTCAGTTTCCCTTAGCTCAAGTAATCACAATGTGCTAAGCTGCAGATGTGCCCTGTATTTGAGCTTTGAGCAAAGTGACTGTCTCGTGGGCACTAACATTAGTTTAGACAATTAAAACCAAAATCGGCTTTGTTCTGTAGGGCCCGTTCCCTCTGTTTAGTTAAAAGGTAGCATACATAAACTCAGGTTCAATTAACTTCGCTGGGAACTTGGACATATATCTGACTTAGGGAGAACTTTGATATCCCCACGTCATTCTTAAAGTAACTTTAGCCCCAAATGTGAAAGGGAAGTGGATCATGTTATTGTATTATTAGCCTCAAACCCAATTGGCCCCTTCTTTTTGTTCTTGTCTTCCATGCATGCATCTAAGCTCCAATTGACTAGTTGCAGTTGCAGGTCAGCCCCAAAAGTAAAGAAAGAAACACCTGTCTATTTCCCCAAGCGTGCACAAGCGAGGTTCAACATGCCATCAGAGAGGATCTTGAACTTAAGACGGGTCCAAAAAAATCATGCCTTGCCACTAGCAATGCACATAAAGCCCTTGTTGAGTGACAGATATTCTGGCTGAATGTTTATTACATCATGTTGGACGACTAAGTGATGTTTTCTCCGTTTGCCCTTTCAAGTAGTTTGAAACGTAGGAACTCGATCACAACTTCTGTAGTTGTAACATGTTGCATGTGCATATTTCCACCTGAAAATATGAAAGAGCAAACAGTGCAACTTCGGCCTCAGACTGGCCCACTATTATCAATCCAATCCTTCTATCTAATACTACTGGCTTTGTACTTGAGAATTTCCGGCATTTGATGATTCCAACCTTTTGATTGTGGAAAACAGAGGGCTTCTGGTTTCTCCTTCAAAAATAAATAAATAATTCTCTTACTCGAACTAGACTCAAGAGTGGGTAGATTCAAAACTACTCAGTGAGATAACTCATGCTTCGGTGAAAACCCATCTAAGCAAGCAATTATAAAATCAGGGAATCCAACATTTTCGCTAGCTTTTTTGTTAATATTTTCAGTACAAATTTGCCCATCCAGTTCTTTGCCAATTCGACTCAACTGTCAAAAAGCTTGAGTTGACTAAAACAAGTTCATCCCTCGATGGGCGGATAATGTTATATTTTCAAGCAGATAGACTTGCAATTTTACACAAGGTATGAGAGCATGAGAAATTTCTAGGAAGAAAGAAACCTGACCTTGGTCCATACTTTTCCGAATTTTGTCTCTTAAGGGACATCTAAACCACATCAAATGAAGAATTTGGTCAATTATTGAGAGTATGCATGTCACACTCAGTATATGTCACACTCATTGAAAGATATCAAGTACAGTATAAGACGGTATGTGATAAACTAATTTTGAATGGAATTTCAAGATTCCCATGAACTTAATCTATTAACTTGTTCCATATTTAAGTCTCTTACTCAGTATACTTACAAGATTATTAGGTTCCTCTTACTTCAGATGAAGTATACGTCTTGACTTAAACTTTATCTACAGAAAACCTAACTGTATACGTCAACAACGATTCGACTAGAGCCCAAGTCCTAACTAACCTAATAAGTTTCGGACTCTAACGCCTTTTAAACAGAACGAATCATATATTAAACGAGCAGTTCCGTCATCTAACAAACATGTTTTAACTTAATGGACATATCATGCAGAGAATAAAGTAGAAGAAGCGCAAGGATTACGAATGCCCCACATGGAATGATATTACGGACCACGCGATTTTCGTATCATCGGTCGCCAAGTCCATTTCACCAATGTAACACCAATTAAAGGGCAGTCAGGGTGCATAGGAAAGGGCAGACTACAAGGGTTCAAGGGTTTATAGTAGGCAGTTTTATTTTGTATTTTTGTAAGAGGTTATTTCCACGCCTTAGAACTTGTGACTTCAACGTCATATGACGACAACTTTTACTATTGTGCCAAGGCTCCCCTTTACCAATATAACACCTATTCTGATAGCGAAATGGTCATTTTGGCAAGCTAATCGTGAATGAATTCGTATAAACATATGTACAAGGGACGTGGTGGCACCGCGAGTTACAAGGAGCACGCTGGATGAGTCCAAACTGTTCCGTGGGCAACTTGTGAACTGTTGAGAATGGCTTATGCCTAACTAATTTTGAACTAAAGTTACTGGACTAAAGCGATGGATTGCTAATCCATTCGACAAGCTTTTCCTACGACAGTTCGAATCTTTCTTTCTCCATTCCCACGGCTCGGATCACCTGAGATTTCTTTTCCAATTTGAAAAAATCTCAAGCCCTTGTTTTATCAATAGTTAAGTGTATGGAATAACGGATCACCTGAGATTTCTTTGTCAAAATCGAAAACATCAAACCCTTGTTCTATCATAGTTAAATGTATGGAATATAGAAAATAATTTTAAAAAATTTAGAATTCCTGGATTTGGTGGAAGGAGCCAGCAGGGGTGTGACCTCACTTAGAGGCCCCTTGTACCGCCTTTATAAATTAAGCCTGTTAGTTTGCAAAAGCAGGTGAAATTTGTCTAATCTTGTGATGGTATGTTAGCTAGAGTAGTTGAGGCAAAGGAATATTGTTGGATTAATTCTTGGTCTTGCAGCAAAACTAGTATTTGACTTCCATATTGGTCATATTATCATAGAAGATACGTGCAGCCTAATACCCAACATAGCAAAGATATGGGAGTTCATATAATTAGTTCCCATCCTGTTTGAAGATCTCTGTCTCGCTTACGTTGCTTTCATATATAGGGGCAGGTTACTTAAACACTGAAGCTCCTGTTTACAATATTTTATACTAAAGCCACAGTGTGAAAGCTGCCCCAATAGCTTTTGTTGGGAAGATTTAAGCCATTCATCATGCTGGGTGTACAAAGATTTTGTAACCCATGAGAAATCAATGCTTTTTTTATTATCCTAAAACTTATTTTATGTCCTGGAAAAAATTGACAATAATAACGGGTGGTTTTGATTTTGTACTCATAGAAACACAGGTTAAAAGCATCCAATGAGCATGAGGCTTATGTCAATCCTATCTGAGCCATTTTGAACATGATGAATGGCTCAGATTGTAATATCCAATATTTTTAAATTCTAAAAATGCATGATTTGTGAAATTTTTCAAAATTTGAGGTAATTGTGGAATTGAGAATTTTAAAGATTTAATCACAAGTTAAAGCCTCAAATTGGAATGTGCTCGAAAAATAGAATTCAACGCCACTAAGAATGCTGAAATCGGAGACCGGAGAAAGAATGGTTAATTAATTTAATTTTTGTATTTAATTAAAATTGCAAAGGGGGTAAAACTGTTAATTCATGTGGGGCCCAAGGATTGGGCGCTGGAATCCATGAAGGCTTTAAATGCCTATCTCATTTCCCGTACAACCATAACTCTTCTCTCCATTTCTCGTGCACTGACAAGGACACCTGACGCAGGCAATAGAGATGCCGGCAAATGCAGCGCACCCACCTAACGCATGCTTGACGAAACATACCTCTAGTTGGCCTAATTCGAGGTAAGCCTCATCCTCCTTCCCAGGCTCTCCATTTCCAAAATGGGTGCGGAGTTTTTGAGTCTTTGACGCTGGAAAACAATGTGGAATGTCGTTTTTCCAATGACTGCATGTAACTTACTGTTTTTTTTAGAATAACCTAATGAAACGGTGTTAGATGGATGATCGTACCGTTCATGTTGTGTATAATGGATCAAAGAACAAACCCATGAATTTTCATGGTAATCGGATATCTATGGACACACACAAAACCCAAGAAAACGGTAATGGGGAGATTTTTAGGAATATAATGAAAATTGGGTAAAAATGCGAGATAATGATAGAATTTGTTAAAGATGAGCTTAAAAATGGAATGCACGTGAAAAATGGAGGGAAACAATGCAAAAATCGCACCATTTGGACCACCAAGGTTTGCCAACAGCAATTGGAGTCCAGCTGTCATCTTCGGCGACGGTGGGCTAGCCAGTCATCATTTCCGACAATGGTGACCCAGCAGGCGATATCAGATGGCACGCACACATGCTCCACACAAGCGTCAGGGCGTGATTTAAATATGTTATATATATATATATATATATATTATTTTTTAGATTTTTTGACTCATTCATTCACAAAAAAATGTGATTTTAGGAGCTACAAAGGTCCAAATCGTGATCCGAAAGAGGTGTTGCGATCGTCTCGACAACACGAACTTAGATTCAAGATAAAAACCTAGCTTTGAGCACCTTTAAAATGGTTAAACTACTAAATACTATTAAATAACCTAAATCAGGCCGATCAATGTATGAGCAGGCCTTAAACCTTGATTGTATACAGCAAATATGAGATAATCTAAGAAATTAGAATAGTAGATATTATTGAATTGACAAAGAAAAGTGATCTTAACTGTTGATCTAAGCAAGTGTCTTAGGATGTGTTGATCAGAGAGTGATCTGACCGTCAGATTGACGCGTAATCATAAAGATACATATGAATCACTAAACGAAATAGAAATTTAATGGATCATGATGAAAATGAGTAGGATTGAAAAAAAATAAAAAAATAAAATGATGGTCTAGATGTTAGAAAGACAAACATCTATCTCAGGATTAACCTAATGGAGGGTTAATCAGATGATCTGGGCTATTAATTTGAGATTAACTACCAAATCAGGGAGGTTATCACTTGGACCTATTATATGAAATGTGAGAACACTAAGTGATCGATGAGTTATGATGTGATAAGTACGTCAGGGCGCACAAAGTGATATAGCTTACGCGCCTGATGGAGTAGCGCGTTTATTGAGGTAGGTGATTACATTCGTGATTTTTGCATGATTTCTTAAATCATGACATAGTATTTGAAACTTTAAGGCGTAGGTTTTATGCCCTACCATGTTGTATGAGATCATTTTCAGCATTAATTGCGGATATGCTTGCTACTTCCTTTGTGCATGTCTTTCCGTGAGTGCCTGAGTGCCCGTTGTGGGTGAAAGGATGAAATAATGCAAGCGAAAAGAACTGAAAGTTGGACCTATGTTACCATAAGTATATTTGAGACACTCATGGGCTTGACCGTACATGATGTTTTGTTGGTTTTGACATGCATTCATGTTGTTCTATGGATACCGATTTTCATTGTTTTGGCATACGTGTATCTACATATTTTCTTATGTTATGTATATCATGATGCCCAAGATTGATATCACTTTATTCATATTATGGATTTTGTGTCTTTTTTGTCATGGATATCTGATGTTTCGTGTTTTGTATATATATTCATCTTACGAGATTTACCATGACCTTGATACTTTGCACCATGTGATTTTCTATCGTTTTTGTTATTGAATGTAAATCACCTACATAAGCATAGCTTGCTGAGGCATTACTTTATTTTGCAGTACCTCAAATTTTGGAGTACGATAGCACTAAGGGTAAGCAGGTGGAGCAGCATTGATTGAGTAAGGACCTTGAGGATCATCTACCTTTTTGTACATTAAAGATTGATTTGGTGTACGTCTCTTGGACTTATGTTTTGATTTGTTGGGCTGTATATGGATGTTGACATTTTAGATAGATTGGACCCACACCACTTGTATAGTGTGCTTTTAATTATCGATGTGTGCATAACGTGGTGATCATGGATAGACCCTAGGAGAGAATTTATACATATTATTCTTATTATTGTCTTTTCACGACTGTGTATGATTTGTCGTGCTTTTACTTTGAGCATGCTCAATGTATCAGGATTTAATTTTATTTATTGTTGCAGTTTGGGAATGTGGTTGACCCCCGAGGTTTTCATTTTCGGTTAATTCTTTTAACACTACATAAGATTTATAGATCTTGAATTTTGTTTTCAGGGATCCCATCGGGCCGTCACACAAATATTCAAAGCTTATCCAATATCTCAAAATCTTTAGTATTAGCGAGCGTCTATCTAAATATTTGAATTTGATGAGACCTTTTTCACTCATATCTTATCAAGAGATGATTAAGTACAATTGCCTTGTCTACACTGTTCCATGATAAAGATAACTAAAGAAGGGCTATAACACTATTCTTTGTCTAGTAAGAAAATGATTCCCCAATAGAGATCTAAATGAGGGAAGACCCTCACTTTTGGTTCGTAAGGCGAGGTATATTGCCATTCTATTGAGTCAATTTCCTTTTCATTTTGGTGATAACAAAAACTTTATGTTGTGATATAATGTATTTACTTTAGTTTGAAAGTGTTCATAAGATTAGCATAAGCTCTGTCTTGAGAAATCTCAATTACTCTCAAGCATTCATGATAATTCAAGTGATTATCATTGAAGAATTTATATATACAAAAAGTTACATAATATTTATTGAACAATATAATTTTTTATGAAGCTACAAGACCCATTTAAAAAAAATTAAAAATTAAAAATTAAGTTTTCAAAGAAGACATATATCATTACTTGAAGTTTTTCATGTATTCAAGAAGTATTACTTTAAAGATTTCAAGAAGTTCAAGATGCCAAATATTGTTTCTTGAAGTCTGTTAAGTGTTCATTTTTGGCTAAAATACCCCGAATTTAGTGTTCAATTAGAGCAACTCGGCCATTGATTTCAAGAATTTACATAAAATATTTCATTTTAGCTTTAATTGGCCATCAACCATTGAATTGAAAGATTTAGTGGTTAGATGATCATTAAAGCTAATTAGAGGAATACTGAATGGTTCAGATGATTCTAATTGGGTCCTGTGCATTGTAGATTAATCGACTCAGGCGTAGACGCTCTAGATCGAATCAAGGATATCAGATGAGGATGATGAAGTTTCATGGAAAAAGAAGACTTTGAAGAGTCTTAGGACAGGACAAAGTTGAAGACTTGTAGAGTTCTAGCAAGTTTAGAATTCTATTGGACCCCACTCTCTCTCTTATCTCTCTTTTCCCTCTCTCTTATCTTTTTTTTCACTTATCTCTCTCTACTCTTATCTTTTCTCTCTTTCTTTCTCTTATATCCCTCTCTTTCACATCTCTCTCTCCCTCTTCATATATTTTCAATTCTCCTCCCCCCAAGGAGGACGGTTTTTTTCCTTTTGGGAGGGTGGGGCAGGCTAACTTTCTCCCTCTTTTCTCTTTCCCTCACTCCCTCTTTTATCCCTTCTTCTTTCCTCTCCTTACCTCTATCTCATGTTCCCTACTTTCTCCCCCACGCTCTAGCCTCTCTCTCCATCTACCTCCTATTGCTCTCTTTCCCTTACGCTATTCCTGTCACCTAACGTTCTACCCCTGTGCTAGAATTGTAGAGGCATACCCCCCACGACTCCTCCTTCTCCTCCTCCCTCTTCTACTTCTATTTCCATGCATCATCCCAGCACTCTCTCTTACTCCTCCACTCTGCCTTAGTCATCTTAATTCCCCTTCACCCCTTTTTCTTGTACTCTCACTACATCGGTCCTCTCCAACCCCATCTCTCTCGTTATCTTCCCGTCTACTATCACTCTCTCTCCCTCTTTCCCTCTCTATTTGGCACCCCTCTTCTCTGGCAGCACCAGTCGGCAACTCTACCCTATTCTTCCTCTTCATCTCCTATTCTTCTTTGGCCAATTTCTCCCCTCCTCTCCAAGTCCCACGATCTTGGGAAAGAAAACCCATAACAGGTTTTCTCCCATAACCTCCTCCTTCTTTTCCTTTCCTCTCTTCCTCTCTTCCCCTTTCTCCATCTCCTCTTCCTTCTTCTTCTCCACGTTTTCCTAGTTTTCATTTAAAACCAAAACCCTAGAAATTTACAAAATGCCACCTCTGTCCTTTGTCTTTAATTTCATCTGGGTCCCTAGTTTATTTACTTATGTGTCCCTGTACTATTCTGGTTTTATTTTATTCACATTTTGACTATCCATGGACAGGCTTATCCAGGACAGCTTATTTAGTTGCATTTTTTGTTTTCTTTTGAATAAATAATTCTGTAAATTACAAAAATTGAATAAATTTGGATTTTATTTTATTATTAGTTTAATTCTGGTATATTCTTTAGTTTTATTCTTTTATTAATTGAATTTTATTGAAAACTCTATTATTTTAAATGAAGTCTCCGCGGGATCGACCTGTACTTGCATAAGCTACACTACAATAACACGTGCACTTGCGGTTAAACAATCAACAAAGTCCTTCCAATGTTCATTATGTAGAGCACTGAAAGGCTACCAAAAATCACTGAAAATTCTTATGACCAAGATACAATAGTTGAAAGGTGAGAAGGTTTCATGTGCCTAGAATATTTACCATTTTGCCAAAGGTCCACCTTCCTAAGAAAGGTAGACCTTTATTATGATTTTTTTTAATGATTTTTTTCCATGACAATTTGTTTTACCGCACAAACGGTCTACCCTTGTACTAAATCTTGACACTTGTATGTTAAGAAGAAAACTCGGACCTTCTTTTGAAAGGTCAACCTTAATAGAATGACATTCTTAGAAAAACCTTGTTGCAAGGTCTCCTTTATGGTTAAAGGTTGACCTTCAATTGACAGGGTGTTGTCCTAAATCTTTAAATTTGAGTTTTAAATTTTAAATTTTCGAAGAGTTCTACACATGAGCTTCTCCCATTGGACATTATTTTATACTTTTAAACTTCCCACCAATGAGATTTCTCTTCTAATGAGATTAAAGTCTCTCCATCAATCATTTGGCCTCTCCAATCAAGGCTAAGAACTCTTTAACAACTCTTTGAAGATCCAATCAAGTAAAAACATCTAACCAATAATTGGAGCCTCTCCAATCATAAGCTTTAAAGTCCTTAGCAGCTAGCTAATCATCTAATCAAGTGGACAATATTTTCTAGTAGCTCTTTCAACATTCATCGAGGGAAGCTAACTCTCCAACAGTCATATTAGATGATTCAAGCATAAATAAAAGAAACTTAGGAGCATTCAAGTGAAGTCATTTAGGAGATTATCTACATGCAGGCTCAAGCTCTCAAGTTCATACTTATAGTCAAGCTCTTCAAGCTAATTCTTCCAATCCATTGTAATATATGCCCTCTTATTCTTGTTGAGTTGTGTTTTGTCTCTTGAGATTCTCCTTTCATCTTCTTGATTTTTGTTTAACTAGAGAGGGTTTTTCTCTAGGAGATTTTATTGTAATTGAGATTGAATTATTGTGAGTACTCAATCTTGAGTATCCAAGTATTGTATCCACTTGAGGTGTAAAATCTCCCAAGTCGAAACTCAATGCAGGGATAACATTAAGAGACTCGAGGAGTGAATATCCTTGAGAGACTAGAAGTAGGTGTTGTTGTTGGACTAATTGTAGCTCTTATTTTTATCATTGTGTTCTTTATTTTGTTGCTTGAATTATCTTATATTTTTGCTTGACTTTCAATAATTTTCATATGAAATCACCAAGTATTTGCTGAAATGCATTATTGACTCTTTCATCTTATAGTATATGATAAAAAGTTGTGTAAAGTTCTTTTGTGTTCTTCTCTCAATATCTTTACATTTCTTTAAAATTTTCTACCAAGTATTTGTTGAATTACTGGAGAGAAGTTATTAAGCTTAAATACTTAAAATTCCTAACCTTCTCTGGTTTAGGGTTTTTAAGCCTTTTTTTTTTTTTGAAGTTTATTATACGGCCCAATTCACCCCCTTCCCCCTCTTAAGACCACAGATCCTACTATCACCCTACCTTTGCAATGTTTACTTGTTTCAACTAAAATTTGAGGCCTCCTTTATCTTCTTAGGAAGATAATCGATCATCTTTCATTTTGATAGTGAGACATTTTCATAATAATAAGTCAAGATTCATAATCAACTATAGGAGCTTGCCAAGATGAGTTGGTAAAAAAATTATCACTTTTTGGGTTTTTTGCAAAAATTCCATTAGATTTTGGCATTTTTGAAAAATGTTCTATGGTTTGTGAATTTTGCAAATTTGTATTTAAGTTTTGGTAAGCTTTGCAAAATTGTTATTCTATTAGTTTTTTGTCTTCCTTTCCAATTAGTTTTTTTTTTTTGAAATTCTGATATTATCCTTTTAACAAACTGATCATAGTGAACAAGAGGACTTTGCACATGATTACTCGCTTCATTGATCAAGATAAATCTCTGAAATTAATCATACTAGATAGAATACATTGGGAAAAAGAAGATCCAAGTCTTAGATTTTTAATTTTCATTTGAAAAGGCATCGGATGAAGAGCTTAAAGTCTGCTACTCGTTGTTGTTCATTGGAATAATAACAACATTTTGCTTATGATTTAAACTTGAATTTTTTTAATTTATTGCGTTTTTTTATTTATCCAAAGCATTGATTATGTTTTAATTTGTATCAAGAATAGTTCTATATCAATTTTTAGTGAGAAGTCAAAGTTTAAATTATTGAATTTCATTGAAGAAGCCTAATAGGTATTGTTGCACAAGTTGGTAAACATGGTATATTTACAATTGAATATCTTACTATTGGTTTGTTTTTGTTGAAATATAACCATACTATTAGATTTTTTGTTATCTAGTTGTGTTAGATACCAAGCTTCATTAAAACTTTCCATTGGAAAGTCATTGAACTTAGTGGCTAAATTCAGTAACTTAATCGTATGTTACCTTTCTAAAGTATAAAACTTGAATTCAAAATAGAGAAGGATAATATTAGAATTCCAAAGAAAAACACTAACAGATAAGAAGGATAAAAAAACTAACAAAATAACAATTTTGTATAACTCACAGAAACTTAAAGACAAATTTGCAAAACTCAAAAAATGTTGAACTTTTTTTTTAAAATACTAAAATTATAATGACATTTTCGTCAAAAAAAAAACCCCAAAATTTTAATATTGTTATCTAGTGAGTCATAACCTTTAGGTGAGTTAGTTAAGACCTGTAGTTGTTGCCAGGAAGTCTCATCTTCAAATTCCTGGTCAACCTTCCAATATTGTTACGCAGCCAGTAGCAACATGTTTGACTCGATTTTTGACCTAGTCGAGAAAGTGAAACGAGTTCTCCAAGTCCACTTGCGACTCTGAGAACTAATAAGTCAGACTATACGCCAATAGCATGGTTGTCAATTCTGTTTTCAGTGACTGTTTGGTCATGGCTATTGGAATGAGACCATCTGGAATTCTGTCTAACTTTGGAATAATATTTCATTCATTGTTCCAAATTTTTTAGAATAAAAAGTAAAAAATAATAAGAAAAGACCAACAATTCATTGGAATTCTAAAATAGACTGGAATAGCTGAAATGGATCAAATTTGACCAGATTTTTTCACAATTAATTCTGTTCCTCTATAACAGAACGGAATGTTGCAAGAAAATTGGCCAGAATGGAACGCAATTGACAACTACGACCACAGGATCTTTATTTATTTTTCTTCTTTTTCCTAGAAATGATCTTAACCTCTGTTATCTTGTAGTGAAAGTTGAAGTTAGGCGTCATTCCATGGAGAACATTTTGTATCCAAGGCAGTTCCTAAAAGATGAATGGTTTAGACTTTAGATCACCAACCACATGAACCCCACATGTACTTTCTATTAAATCTGAATCCTTGAATTGATCTACATGCACAGAGACCATATGTGAATCTTAAATGGTATAAAGATCTTGAGTAATTACCGGCTAGGATTATCTTATGGGTAAGATTCGTAGGGTTTACTAAGACTGGATGGGTCCAAGATGAACAGTTTGAATCATCTACTATGTGGGCTCCCACAGCTTTCGGTTTTAGACTTGCTAGACCGGCGGCGCCGTCCAAGACGGCAGCGAGGCACAATGTAGTTTTTAAAATGACCAAGGTACCCCTATCACCAGTGGAGTAAAGTAGGACGGTCGCCGTCCTCGTAGCGTGTTCGATGACTTTCTGGTCTGTGTAAAATTTCCCGGAAGATGAGTCCAACTAGTGAGCAACTGATCAAGGATTAAATGCACTTTGTGAGTCACATGAAAAATTATTTGGCGGATCAATATGAATAAACTTTCGCTATGGCATGGCTTGCCTTTGGTCCTTTGTCAAACCAAAAATCAGTGTCAATGTCATATTTATTTTGCTTTTTTATTTGGAACTTAGACGCACATTCATGCACAGCCAATGAATCTTAGTCCCTCAAATGGGAAAATACTATTTATACCACTATAAGAAGGCTTTTGTGATTTGAACGAATGGGTTTGCTAATGCCAAGAATTTAGCAGCTTTCCATACTTATACAATCACCCTAAAGAATACATCCTCAAGAGGAGAGGATGGTACATACGCCCATTTTTTCATTCATGGTAAAATTATTTTTGTAGATCTAAGTTATTCATTGTGTTAGAGATGTCATGGGTAGACTAGGAATCGAAATTCATGCCTGTTGCTTATGTTATTTAGGCAAAAATTTATGTCTATCCTTTTTTATTAATTCCTGCAAAGATCCAAAAAACTAGCTAAGATCCTCTAAATGCATTGATTTCTCATGAGTTGCCTATTTTTTATATTTTAAACATATAATGAACAGCTTAGATCTTAAAGAAAAAAAGCATTACTAAGCCTAAAGAAAGTGAGGTGTATTCCTTGCAGTTAGCAGACTTCATGAAGAGAAAAAAACCAGGAAATAAGCTATTGCTAAAAAAAACTTTCATGGAAATAGTAAAATCCAAAATTAAGCACAGGTAAGTGTATGACTGATATTTTTTATTTATTTGCTGCTATGTTCAATTTTTGGATCATTGGCTCGACTTTTCCCGCTAAACAAGAAATATAAAATGAGGTAGAAGTAATATTTTGGTTTAATTCAGTAGGGCCCATAAGACCAAGAAATTACACTCTTAAAAGTTGACAATGGTTCTGATTTTATTCAAATGTCTAGTCTTTTATGTTAACGGGGAACCGCTCTCACTACTTGAAAGTGCTCCTTTGTGACAACTAACAGTGCTTCTCATTCATGGATACAAGTTTTTTCTTAATAAAAAAAATATCTTCTAATCATAAAGTAGTTTACATGAGTAGGCCTACAAGACTTCCCAAGATTTTTGTCCCAGCTAAGGTTTCGACTACAACTATCAAAGTTTATGGATAAGAATAAGAGGAGAGAAAATTATCGCTCATAATCGCATGATACGCAAGATTTGTGTTTTAATTGTCAAACATCCTTCTAAAAATTTTATAAGTTCCTCAAACCAAAATCTCCTGTCAAAAAGCCATCCAGGCCGGCTCATAACAGACAATATGGCGCATCTCCTTGTATATTTAGTCAGAGATTTGAGGTGGCACTTTCTTTTTTGTAGAAAAAATTTCAAGTAAATTTAGGAAGTAGGATAATAGGTTTGTAGATAATTTGTTCAGCAATTCTCTGCTGAAAAAAAAGAAGGATCTTGTGACACCCCACTTTGCTCAGAAGGAGAACAGCAGTCAGTTTCTGATGACCAAAGATAGACTTCTCCATATACTAAAGATATCGGTTTTTGGACGGCAAGATATCCTAAGTTCGAAAAATCAGATGAACAGGCCAAATGAAGCAAAGATTGGATCCTTGAGGGAGAAGTGGGGTAGCATCTTACTGTAGCATTCCAGCACGTCTCTGCAGATAGCCTACGGATAAGGACACTACCTACCCTTTTATTTTATATCCCATTTAAGCAAGCTGAGACAACCTTAAGCAGTTCTAAATTTGCTCAATTAAGACAGATAACATTTGCTAACCCATTAGTTTAATGTCATGCTGATGAAACTCTAATTGCAGTTGATTTCATCGAGGTAAGCTTGAAGACAAAGGCATCTCCCTCCAGGAGCTAAAAGAAAGATGGAAATGCGTGTGGACAAACAAGCTTTGAATAAGTCACCTTCTTTCAACGGCAATCATGAACATAAAGAAAGGAACTCCAAGGAGTAGGTCCGACCTTTCTCGTCTCTATCCTGCCATCATGAAACCAACAACAATTCCTTACATAATTCTTGGAGTCAATGTCCTCTATAGATCCCTTTAGCTTAAAAAAAAAAAAGAAAAAGGAAATGCACCACCAAGATAAAAATTCTTCTTCTTTTTTTTTCTTTTATGATGCAACCATAATGTCACAATACGTAATCCAAGATGGATAGGACCCACGTGTCAAAAGATCGTTGAATCGTAAGACACGTGTCGAAACATCTGAAGATCGAGCCTTTGACATCTACAGTGCATGTGAAATCAGGATTATTTATATGGAGGAATTATGACATTTTAAGGAGAAAATTAATGAGGTAATATAAATTTGGGGGAAGGGAATTTGCAAAATCATAAGAAGACAAGGAGTGACATATCTGCCAATCCATGTCCCCAAAGGTTGTAAGATTTTAGAAGGGATGTAAGTGGGAGCCACATTATGACTTGAAAGGTGTTGGCTCAACATGGGTCAATTATCCATGTCAAATCCACTCAGGAAGAGCAAAGTTTGATGACGTGGGAAGTCTACAAATCAAATGATTATAGCCTGGAGTCATTCTAATACATGGAAAAAGGCTTCTTTTTGGTGGAAAAACTAACGCAGGTTTCAACTCCAATTAGTCAATCTGAAAGGAGAAACACATCTCAAACAAACCCTAAATCAAGAGGATGGCACTTGGAGGAAGAAGATTTAGAGAGGTTGGTGAACGTTAAAGCAGATGGGATGTTATCAAAGCCCTCACAAAACAATGTAATTTTTGCTTGAAGAGGCCTGCAGTGCATGATCCAACTTGTTCATCTGATTGATCCAGCTTTTGGTATCTCATAAACAAAAAAGAGAACAAACAGAGGTTTCTAACATCTTAAAAACTGTGTTTTTGGTTTGTACAAACAAAATTTCTATTCAATGCTTCACTCCATGCAGATTTTGATCCATTAAACATATAAAGCCTGCATAACCAGATGAACTAGTCAGATCATCCATCGAAGAACGCTTCACCAAAGCCGGGCCTCTTTTGTCAACAAGTGCGTTTTACCTCACTTTCGGTTTAGCATTCCTCAAAGACGAAGAGGCAGACCTCTACCAAACTCGTCTCCATAAAAAGTTTTGACTTCCGTTCATTAGTTAACAGATTCTATCTTTTGATCCAAAGTCCAAACATCCAAGAATGTGAGTGTGCTGTCAACACCATGATTTGCACGTCCTTTTGTCACCAGCCTCCCTACTTTGTATAATAAGGTTAAGGCTTTCTTTTTAATTGACCAAACCATACAACTATAAACATCCATTCATTTGAAAGATTTTTGGATCTTTTTAAAAAGGTGGACTTTCCTCTAGGGCGGTGTTTAAAAACAGGAAAAGGTGAGAATTTTACCCTAATAGATATCCAGGTCCACTGAATTCCGGGAAAGGAAATCAATTCTGATTTTTCTTCAAGAAGCTTGACCTATTGGAATTTAAATATAGATAAGAGTGGACCTCTTGTAGCAAGTCTGATTATTATTGGTTTACCTAGCCACAAAAGATTAGGTGGTCCTTCAACCACCTTAATTGCTAATCTTATGGGCTGTTTGGATTGCAGCCATGGCTAGTTATTTAATATTCCTGGTCTTGACAACTAAAACATAGGCAAAGTTTTGGCTAGTTCCATGGATATTTCTAGCCATGGTTTTGTTATCCTACGGGGCTGTTGGGCATTGGAATAACAAATCTTGGAGGAAATTATCTCTGGATAGTCATCTTATAACCTGCTATTGACATCCCTAGAACATAGAGAGAGTTATTTAGGAACAAAAAGGACATAGTTCTAGGGCTGTTTTCACTATGTTCAAATAATTCCTTGTGTTTAAACACAGCCAATAGAAGGAGATAAAATACTATCCTTGGAAAATTTTGGTCCATCTGTTATCCAGTTGCCAAACTGCTCTTCCTTTGTCATCCGCTGGGCCTATATGGATGCCAAATTATACACAAGTTAGGCCATTCAACCAATGAGCTTTCAAGGGTCGACCACCTTAATCACTTTTAGGTCTATCCATTTGTTTGCAGGTGATTAGCAAGTTTCTAGCTAATGAAAATTTTAAACTCTTGAACAATCAATTACAGTGATCGACACAGGTGTTGACTAGCTGAATTGCTTGTCCAAAGACAAATTTGGTGCTTGTTTTTGGGTTAGGAATAAACCCATATATCTTAATAGGGAGGCCTACCAATCCAAAAAGGAAAAATAGTGACATGTAGGGAGAAACATGGTTCATGACCCCATGATTCATGTGTTATGGGTGGCACCACTTTTCCTTTCCTCATTTGTTTATTTCCTTCCACTTTAACCTATGGATTTTATATTTGTTACATTACAAGGGTGAAGATAATGGACGGCGTTTTCATGGTGCGTCTTCTACTAGATTTGGTTGACCAGGGAGTATGGAATGGGGCATGTTTTGACAAAAAATATGGTCCAAAGCAATGCATGTATGGACAGAACGACATGGTCAACCCCATGTCCAGACGCTTGTGTCTAAGCCATTTTAGTGGGTCTTTTCACTCATGTCCCTCCCGCGTGAAACCCTGCTCACTTTTTCCCTGAGGTCATTCCATACTCCCCTTCCGCTGTCCTGCCCTCCCAAAACACGCCTTCTCTATTTTGTCCAACCTCAACCTTACATCACCATAACATCATATCATAGGGGCGTATATTTATACATACTTCTTATACGTATATATGCGTGTACGTATGTATATGAGTGCCTTTATACGTTCATCTACACAGATAATGCTCTCAAGATGTAGCGATACGATTAACTTCGTAAGTCTACGTAGATGGGAAAGTATGCATATCTTCGGACGAGAGCATGGAGAACTTGTAAACGATCAACAGCCAACTCGCATGGTTTTGGTCCCACGCTGAACCGATATCCTGTCTGTGAGATAAACTTATACTAAGATTGGAAAGAATATGATCGATGTCATGGAATGGAGTTGTAGTTATCCTGAGATTAGGAGAATCACAGATGTTTGCGGTAAATAAAAAATAATCATTCGAAATAAAACAGATTAAGTAGAGACTTACCTTCAGCCATTAGCAGTTACCATGTGCATGTACATTAGATTTGAATATAATGTTCTGGACTACTAAAATTCCAACACATGTGGCACAAGTTTGCCGTAGACAATCGTCTGGTTGGAATGACAGTGACATACTACAGTACAGGAATGTACACTTGATCAGGAGGCCTTTGTCGGCAGCGAATTTCTGCGAAGCTACGCAAACTCAATCTCAGAAATACAGTTGGGCTAGGTTATATGATACACTATTGCCATGTCTGTAAAAGCAAATGCCCATGTGTGCATGCATACAAGAAGAATTAGCCTGATAGATCCCTTATTTGTTCTTACCATGTCCTACTAGCAAAACTCTACGTGTGTATGCATACAAGAAGAGGCAGGCTGATTTTCGTCCTATTTGCTTCAACAATGTCTTGTTAGCGAATCTTTGTGTGAGTGCACTCAAGGAAACTTAGCCTGATTGCAGACTTTCTCCGCTGAAGTGCTCATATTGGCATGCTCATTGTTGGTGTGATTTATCAGCCTTATCTCCTATAGAGTTCACATTGAAGCTACCTTGAACTAGCCATATTTGTGCATTGGAGTGTCATAATATGATTGCAAACTGGGATATTCTCCACACACACTGAAGTGCTTATGCTTGTACTTGAAAGACTAGCTGAATTCATTAAACTCAACTAATGATGAGATTCATATCACTCCAAACTGGATTATTCGGCCGAGCTTACACTCGACGCATTTTAGTGAGTCCACGTTTCACGTTTTCGTGCTGTGATTAGAATACTCTTAATTAAACTGCTCACAAATTTCAGAAAATGTTAGATGTTGTAGAACTATAGCCCCTTTTGCAATTCCATTTTGACTTTTAGTAGTAGGTAAGACTTAAAATACACCACCCTCCTTTGTGTCTTATAGGGAAGCTTCTCGCAAGATCTTCACGTCATATTAAAGAGAATGTTATGCAATTCTTAAACAGCCACTAAACATGATAAAACCACCTCCTAACTCCTCTTCATTGTTTTAGATGTTGGGTCAAGAGAGAGAGAGAGAGAGAGAGAGAGAGAGAGAGAGAGAGAGAGAGAGAGAGAGAGAGAGAGAGAGAGAGAGAGAGAGAGAGAGAGAGAGCATTCCACAAGCAGATGAAGACAGGGAGAAGAGACGACAGAGTGGATGGATACAACCTAATGTCCATGCGTGACTAAAAGGTGACCAAGGTGTCTAACCCTAACAAAAGTCAATCTCTTAGTCATTGCTATATTAATATCCTATATTATCAACCAAAATAGCCCTCAGCATTAGTAGCTAAACCATAGAAAAACCAGTCTATTTTAATACTTTTTCATACATATCATTTTCTCTCAACATCAAACCATTTGGCATTCTACTCACCTTAGAAGCCGTGTACGTCCAACTACATAGCTGAAATCAAGGATGGCCCCATCCGTTGAATCCCAGGGGTGTGTGTTGCACCATTGGTGTAGAAACACATGGAGTGGAAATTCAAAGGTGGGAATTATGGAGTGATTGACGAGAGAGAAAGAGTGTATGTCTGTGTGTCGGACTTTATTTTTCATTGGTCCAAGCCATTCATCTAACTCAAGCTACTTGTATATCTCAAAACTCTCAATTATTGATAGGATAGACAGCATAAAATGACAGAGTTTTTTCCAAATTTTATACAAATCTTTGAAAAGCACGAAAGGAAAGCCGTTCATCCACTGGGATCAGATGAACGGCTTGGATCTCCTCAAAATTAGGCCCACATGTTTTCCGAAACGCGTTGCATGATCTCATCATCTAGAGCGAGAAGTTGCGTACGTGTGGGCTACGTCAAATGATTTAGAGGGAGAAAAACAGGTCGCTATCGGGGCTTTGACTGATATACGAGGGAGGAGTGGGCCCAGGTGCCGCGGCACGCGTGCGATTGACGGAGACCCACGTTGACCCACAGAAATATAATAAGCATGACGTCAAGGGGTCTCTCTCAAACACCTGGGCGCCGCCTGGCCACGGATTGGTGGTTTTAGGTCGTATTTTCTTGAGAAAATAAGAGTGGACGCGTGCTGTGCGGAAAGAAGAAAAATGGAGTAAATGTTTTTATATTAAAGTAAAGTTGAGCAAAGCTTGTAGAATATTGGCAGTGGAATTTCCAACTGCATTTTGTCTCTCGTTTTTATTTTAATTTTATAATAAGGAGTGAAATTACAAAACGAGAACATGAGCAATTATTATTCATTTTGTCAAATAAAAGCATACCAATTTGTTTAACATGTTAAGAGATCAGCAAATTCTTCACTAAGGGAGCTCCCTAAGAGTGAAGTGAAAAAGAAAAAAGAAAAGGGCAATCCAGTGCACAAAGCTTTCGTGTATGTTTGGTCCGAAAAAGCTGACAAGCTTGCTAAGAGTGGAGTGACTAAAAATGATTTTTTAGTTTATGATGTTTTGCTCTTTAATATGTCCTCAAACCTTCTCAATATGAACTTTTTATTAATAATAAAATTGTCATCATTGAGAAAAAAATCACATTTATTTGTTTAGTGTAGATTCTTACAAATTAATTTGATAATATGGAGACTGTTGAACTAGCTTCTCAGGATATTTCTTTCTTTCACTCGTCTTGTTTGGCTAACTCGCTTGTGGACTCTCTTCCCAAGCGCAGTCTTAACTGGCAATTGATGCATATAGGGTAATTATTGGACAGCATGTCCATTGTTTTTTGTCTCTCTCAGTAATGAAGACGAGGTGTGAGTGCATGGGAAAGAAAATGGAGGAAAAATGTATGATAAAATCGAGTAAAGGTAATTGAAATTTGTATCGGAAGTCCAAAACTAGGATTCAAAAAAATAAATAAAATAAATAAAAAGTCCAAAACTGGTACTGTCTTACAAATATTATCATGAAACATGAAAATCAAGAAATAAGCAAATTCTATTTATCTCATCAAATGCAAAGAAAACTATTTTCTTAGAGCGAAGGCCTTCTACTTCTACCACAGGGAGGCAAGAAGAGGCCTCTCTTGTGGAGGTCATGGGTTCAATGATGCTAGCGGTGCATGTATTTAATATTTAAAAAAAAAGGGTCAGTTGTTTCTTCCTTTTTCTCAAAATGGAATTTCCCTACGATTTAGGAAAAAAAAAATTGGTAGAATTTTATTAGCCTTTTTGGAAATTTTAACCCATAACAAATAATGCTGTTTAGAAGATAGGTTTGCATTCAAATGGGGGGTCTACAGATGATTTTCCTTTGAAATAGTGTATGAGAAGGGATTCCCTAGAAAGAAAGGGGAATTGGTATCTCATTATAATACTTTCACCCTCTTTTAGTTGTCTCTTCCTAAAACAAGTAGGTTGTTCACTTACTTTAGTTTGTACTGCTATGAAAATAAAGTTACATTCAGCAAATGTCAAACAAATAGTGTTGAGAATGCTGCTAGATGGGGTAATTAATATCATTTCCCAAAAGGAAATTTCACTTCATTGTTCCATTTCAAAGCTTAAAGTCTTTTCTATGAACAGCTATGGTATTTGTTCCAAGTTTTTTAAAGGAATATAAGGCAAAGCAAATGTACAAGTGGGTTCACACGTTCAGTCATCGCAGTCACTCTTGGTCCCCATTGTAGGAACCAGGCCCCGGAATTTATCCTAAGGGACAAGCTTTCTTCCTTCCTTTTTTTTTTCTTTTTTTCTTGATAGGTATTCTTATTGGACATCTTAACCCTTGAACTTGTGGGTTGCTAACAGATAATTTGCTATATAAGAAATGAAATAATGCAAAAACAAACAAATAGCTAATTAAATTTAGTTTTATTGAGTAAGACGTTTTAGCAACACATGTAACTACATTCTTTGTAAATCATGACAACTTCAACCATACTAGATAATATGTGAAAGAACAGTCATAATCTTGGGTTATCAAGATTATCATCAAGATCAAACTCGAACCCCCCACTATGAGGCAAATTGTATGAGAAAATTTTAATCAGCGAAAATCATGCGTGCATTTTCTATCTGACTAATTCTTTTTCTTTTTCTCTAAACCCTGACATTGTTAGACAAATACTCACACACACCTTTGAGTGGACTCGAACTTATGATCTACATGACTGTGGCATACTCTTGCTTTTGTTGTTAAACGTGGATATTCACAAATTATGAGTAGGCAATGAAAGTCCGCAATGAACAGATCTTACCGATATCAGCATGATCATGCGGTCCACAGGAGATCTGATATAAAGGTTTATCTTACATAAGATCTAGATGAACAAAGATAAGGTCCCCACTATAAATGGCTGGTGTGGGTCGATGCAAGATTCAAAGGATGAACTCGAAAACTCTGCAAGAAAATAATGTCAGAGGACATTTTCGTCATTTAAGAGAACAATACCCCACTTGCCTCATATTCCCATCCATCCCATTCAAGTAAGATTTTTGCTGCCGTCAGGTCGTAAATCCCGGGCAAAAGCGTATTCCCCGGGGAGCTGACGTGCACCGGGGATAAAAACACGTTAATCATATCGCTTGTTTTACAAGCCAAAAAAATACACCAAAGAATGAAAAAATAATAAAAAAATACAATAAAAAATCAAAAGAAAAAGAGATGGAAAAAGAAAAATTCGATTTCAAAACGGCCCCTTGCCTTGTCTAATCAATCCACCCTGAAATGTCAACCGGAACTCCGGTTTCTCCCTCAATCCGTACACCAAACCGTTTTATATAAACGCTACGAGAGAAGAATCATTTTCCATCTACTAGCCAAAGCCAAAGGAGAGTGAGTAAGAGATACAACGCATAAACCAAGCGTTAGCTAGCGATGGCAGATGAATTTCAGACAGGAATTTGTAGTGGAAATTGGTGGAATTCGACGAGGACAGGATTTAGTGGCTCGTCTTCGCCGTGTTCTACGCCGATCAACGATGTCGGCAGCTTTGGATGGACGGGTTCGGAGGTGATGAAGACAAGATCTTGTGAAGAGTCGGCGGCTTCGGTTTCCAGCAATTCGATCCTTTTCCAAGATAACCACGAAGTTCAAGTATCGAATTCCGTCGTCGGGGGTACTACTTTGATGGATTCCACTTTGCAAATGGTTGGCTTCGGTCTTTCGTCTCCACCAAACCTCGACTGGAGCCAAGCTTTGCTGTAAGTAAAGATCTGCAATCCGAATCCTCTTCTGATTGTTTTGCTTCTTCCTTATGTTAGAAGCATAGAGACATACTTACCGATCCATGGAAATAAACAAAAGATTATGGTCTCTTTTTCGAGCCATAGCGGTCGTGATTGTAACTAGAATTTAGAATTATTTTGACTAGATTTATGATTTACAAGATATATGGATTATAGTAACTTAAAGGACAAATTTGCAAACATCATGATTGGTATTTAACAAGATTTTTTTTTTTTTTTCTTTTTTTTCGGCAGTCGAAGTAGTGGAAGAGCTGAGAATAGTTTCCACGATATGCTTCAAGAAGAATCTGCTGCTCAGGTTCAGAAGGACTTCTCGGGTGGTGGAGAAATGAATCAAGGCTTTATTCTAGATCAACAACGCTTCAACTCTAGCAATAGTTGTGTTGACAGCGTGACTTGCCAAGAATTACCAGCAAATAGTTTCTCCATGAGTTTGGGCTCTTATGGCTTCCCTACAACATTACTACAAGGTTTATTTGAACCTGATCTTCAACCACAACAAGCTCCTTATGAGAATAGGTCAATAAATTATCCGTCGCCTGCAACTTATCTCTCGAATTCTAGTGATATCTCATCCCCATGGCCTAAAATCCCTCAGTTCTTAAAGAATTCACCTCCAAAACAACAATCCAATAACCAATTGCACTTCTCTAACAACGCGGCTTATTGGAATGCCTCTGGGTCCGCCATGAATGATGTTCGCTCGAGCTTCTATCCTACATCATATGCCCAATTCAGTCAGCCTTATGAAGAAAAACCCAATTGCAGTAGCCTTACCTCAAAGGTAATTATTGTGGCACCACTGAAATAAATTCATTGTTTTCGATCCTTGGTTTGAATTTCACCCTGATTTTTTACATATTTTGGGTTTCAGACGAATACCGAAGACGTTAGAGAGTCAAAGAAAAGCAGTACTGAACCTGCATTTAAAAGGCCTAGAATTGAAACTCCTTCCCCATTGCCTACTTTTAAGGTACGACCTTAATTGAACAATCTTTTCATCGCTGCAACTTTAAGTCAGTTTTAGAGATATACTCAGAATTTGCTGCTTCCTTTCCAGGTTCGGAAAGAGAAATTAGGGGACAGAATCACAGCTCTTCAACAATTGGTATCGCCTTTCGGAAAGGTGAGTCTTCTGAATTGCTTTTTCTTTCACAAAGTGTAACTGTTAGAAATTCTGATATTACATCTGCAAAAGCTTCCTTTGATTGAATTGAAATATATTCTCCTTTCAGACCGATACAGCATCAGTTCTCTTTGAAGCTATCGAGTACATCAAATTCCTCCATGATCAAGTCAGTGTAAGTTCAATCATTTCAAGTAGACAAAATGTATGTGCGTGCGTGCGTGCGCGCGCGCGCGCGCGTGTGTGTGTGTGTGTGAGAGAGAGAGAGAGAGAGAGAGAGAGAGAGAGAGAGAGAGAGAGAGAGAGAGAGAGAGAGAGAGAGAGAGAGAGAGAGAGAGAGAGTTCTGTCTAACTTGGACTTATCTATGTTCAACAGGTTTTGAGCACACCATATATGAAAAATGGAGCACCCGTACAACAACATCAACAGGTAATACCGAAGAAACTAAATCCAAATGACTTTTCTGCTTACTTTTGCTGCATATTTTTGTTTGCTAGTTTTCCTTTTGCTATACGTGTTTGTCAAACTTAATATATTTTTCACTATCTTCTGTACAGAGTTCAGACAAATCAAAGGATGGTGAAGGACCAAAGCAAGATCTTCGAAGCCGCGGACTATGTCTGGTTCCAATCTCAAGCACCTTTCTCGTTACTAACGAGACCACAGCTGATTTTTGGACTCCAACCTTTGGAGGAACTTTCAGGTAGAGAAGAGAAGAACTGATTCTCTCCCAAATATCTTGATATCAAGCCCAAGACAAGTTGGGTGATGATAAAGATGAAGGAGAACCAAAAAGAAAACCCCAGAAGCCAAAGAGAACGAAAAAGCAAGACCCCAAAGAGAATTGAAAAAGAAAAAGGAAGTGACCCTTCAAGAACAGGTCATGTTGGGCCAGTTACAGGCAAAATGATGTAGGCTGGCCAAAGATTACGGACCGTTGGAAGAGAATATAAGTGGTGTAATAATCAAAGGATGTTATATTTACTAGGTGGGTTAGAGAATGGGAACATGTGCTAAATTCATTTGTTGTTAGCAGCTGAATTTAGCAGAGGGAAGGGATAAAGGTGTAGAGGAAGGGCTTCTGCTCCTATTTGAAATGTGCATAGGGCTGGCACCGCCTTTTAAATAAGAAGGGAATAATTGAATTCCGGAATAGCTGTGTTTTGTGTGTGTGTGTGGAGGTCTTTTGATTGGGATCTAACTTTTTGTTTGTTTATTTCTTTGTTTCTGTTGAATGTGGTAGTGGAAGTCAGAGGGTGACCCACCAGCTCTCTTTTTAGGGTTTTGATTATTCGGAATGAAGAAGGGGTGTTTCTGAGGGAACTATCAGGAGCACGCTCTTGTGCTTTTCATCGATGGTCACATTGGTGGGCATCGATTGGATAGCAAAATGAAGCCAAACCCATCTCTCTCTCTCCCCCCATATATATATAGACACACAAAGTGATAATGAAATATAAAGAAAAGAGGAAATGTCTGAGAAGCTCCCAAACCCAACCGTTCAATACTGTTGGAGGCCACCAAAGTTTGGAATTAGGAACAAACCAACAACACTGTGAAAGAGTTCGAGGAAAACTTGGAAAAGAAAACGCTTGACGGGATGATATATCCAACTGTTATAGTTAAGTAATTAAATTAACAAAAAAAAATGAGATCTTATTAATTATTCGTGAAACTCGCTTTCAATCTCGAAATTTTGTACTTAATTCAAAGAACGTGAAAATTTGGAATTAGTTGCGACATTTGCAGTTTAAAACGACACAAAAAACTGGGGAGTTTTTTTTCCAATCATATTTCAGTTATTCGGAGATTTTTGCAACTACAGAAGCGAGGGAGCTAATGCTTGCGCGTCCACCCTTGTGTTGAACCTCTTCCATTGATTGTTCAAACTTGAATGGAAATCCTTCTCGATGACAAACCCGTTAAAGAAGATAATGAAAGGTGTATCTTTCACAAAGTGGTATAGATACCAGTTTCCGTTCTAAGAAACCTGCCTAATTCAGATCTGCAAAGATGAATCAATTAGTCTCATTTATGGTGCATTTAGGGCATGCATTCTAATATAATCTCGCCACACTGCTGCTACTTGTTAAATAGCTGGACCGCTCAACTGAAGAAGGGTCCTCTGTTCCTTGCTTTTAAGGTCCGGGTCTGACCCATGGCCTGCAGGTGGTATAAGCTCGGCTGGAAACCATATAAGTGACAATGTCTCAAAAGCCATGGGTAGCCCTACGCTGATATAAACAATCGAAAAGCCTTAGATAGTAAGTCTTGGCACACATTTTTCAACCCTTCAATCAAGTAAAGTATGAAATACACTATTGATTCATGGATCCACTTAAGTAGTGCTTTTTGTTTTTACATTAGCAAGCCTTTAATCAAGAAATACAAAAAGAAACCGTGGAATGAAATGAAAAGTTTAGCTACATAATTACTTGAAATCATTTTGTTAAAGCTAGGATTAGCTGCCTTTAGTTATCCAGCTTGCTTAGTTAGTAACAGTTTGTGTCATACTGCCTTTGAAGAACAGGGATTCCGTTTGGGGAATTTTTTGTAACATATTTGCCATTTTTATTAATTTCCACTTGTTGCTCCAACTTTAGCATATCTCACTCGTAAAAGATTTTAGAACTCCCTTCTTTTCTGTTGGGAAGGCTTAGGTTGACTTTTAGTATGCATAATGACTGTTTCTTGTGTTATCTTTGTTTAATGGTGAATCTCAATTTCTTGTGCAATGCATGTTGGAAAATTTCTTTGGTGCGACTAGGATGAATGAATTTGCCATTGCATGATTTAAAAAATATTGATGACTTGCATTAGTGTTTCCTAGTGTAGTGGCTCAAGGAGGAGTTTCTCACCTTGGCGACCAGAGAGTTTGAGAATTTGTAAGGGTGGGTGAGTGTATCTAAGTTTCAAAAAATGAAAGAAAGAAAGTCTGGTGACTAATTAAAATGGAAGTCTAATTATTAGATCAAAAGTTGCTGCCTCAAAATGACCTTATATACAATGTAAGTATTTGATTCATTCTATTGTTAATTCCTAACTATGGGAAAATGTCTACGACATCAAACTTGGTATCGGAGGGCTTAAAAGTATGATGTAGAAAGATACATTCTCAATCTCATTTCTTGTTAGTATTTGTGATTTAGATGAATACATCTAGGGTTAACATTAGAGAAAATAGAGATGGAGACATTGGATAAACAAGAAAGAAGTTACTAGGTTAAAACAGGGAGATTGGATGTGAGTTTTATTTTCAACAAGATTATGCTTATTCTCGTCTTTGAGTCATGACTTGTATGTCAAGTTCGAAAAGCTATTCGGTGATTCTCCTTTCATTTGGGAATCACAAGCTTTAGCATCCATATCCTCAAACATATGACAAAACATTCTTGCTTGCAACATGGCCAAATATTAACATGAAGTACATAAGAGCTACTTTTGGAAGTACTTTACCTCTTGGGAATAATTGAAAAACATGTAAATAGGTTGATAGCATTGTTAGTCTGTAATTAGTTCTCCCTTACCTGTGGAATATCTTAAAGTTTACTTAGCTGTAAACAACTTCCATATTCTTAAGTAACAAAATCATGGGTTAAAAACCCAAAACTTAACTCTAAATTGGGGCGAGTCAAATTAATTCAACGTGAATGTTGGTGACTCGAAGGAACTCAAGCGAGATTTTCAATAAAATATCACACGATTTAATATTTCTAGTTGTTTGCAAAACAATATTGCTAGCACATCTAGTTATGGAGCTTAGTAATGTTTGAAAGGCCTTGATAACAAAATCCAATCACAACTCGACTAGTCACTCTTTTTGTCCAACGAGTTTGGGTTAACTTGAACCTAAACCTGAATGATCAAATTTTTTGAACTTGAATAAGATAAGGGCAAATGAACATAAAAGCTATGAAAGTATATTGAAAGAAGGAAAAGGAAGATGATGGGGAAACAAGGAGAGGGATGAGAATGAATGAAGTTATAGGTAGAGGAAGCAGTAAACAGAAGAACTGCATTTTTTCTTCAAAAACTTTGGCTTCTGTTAAGTGTTCAATTTTGGTCAAAATAGCCCTAATTTAACATTTAATTAGATAATATTACCAATCAATTTTGAAATTTTAGAGCTAATTAGAAGTGTAATGTATGGTTTAAATGACTTTAATCTGGTCTTTTGTTTTGCAGATCAACCAAAATAGGCTTGGATGACTCAGATCAAAATCGACGGTGGTAGATCTTCCTAAAGAACATCACAAAGTAAGATGGATCATGAGAGAATTGGGAAACAAATTAAAGAGGAAAGCAAGAAAAGAAATTGGAAGCTAGCAAAGTGAGGGAGTTTGGAAAGAAAATATGCTTCTAAGTAAGGAAAGGAAGATCAAAAAAGGAAAGGTGGGAACAAAATTAAAAAGAGGAGAAGCTTTAAGAAGAGGAGGAGATATCTATAAGGATCTTCTCTCTCCCTCTGGATAGCACTGGGCAATTGACCCCCCTCTCTTCTCCTCTTCTCTCCTCTCTTCTTCCCTCTTCACATCTCTTTCTCTCTTGACCATAAGAAACAAACCGACCCCTTTTTTCCTCCCTCTTCTCTCCCTCTCTTTACCATGCTCTTCCCCCCTCCTCTTCACATTCTCTCCCATATCCACCTCCCTTTCTCCTTTCTCTCTCTCACTCTCCCTCTCTCACTAGCATCCCTCTTCTTTCTCTATCTCTATCTCTCCTCTGTCCTTCACTTTCCACTACTCCTTTCTCTTTCACACACACACAACCACCCTCCGAACTACTCCATATGGTTGCACTAGCCCAAATTCCTGTGGTAGGCATCTCCTTCGTCACCGACCTGCGTACTTCTCTCTATGATCCCTGCAGCACCATCTCTGTTCACTAGCATCCCCAACTAGCTGGCTATTCTTCCTCTTCTTCATAGGAGAAAACCCAATCCAGGTCTTCCCCTACTCTTCTTATGGTGGCCTGGGTTTTTATAACACATTTTACAATACATTTTGTAAAGACAGGGCCCTTAGAGTAAAAAAAATTTGCAAACCAAAGCAGTGGAAATTCTTTACTTTAAATTTTGTTTTGTTAAACCCAAGTCACCACTTCATACATAACATAAGGAAAATTTTGTACAAGATAAAATTTCATTGAAGGAATATACTTTTATTAAACTTTAAGATCCATCCAGTGGTTCACAGTATACAACCCATTGCATCCTTACAATACTTGTCCAAATACACAATCCAAATTACAAAGTTCAAAATACAATACATGCTCTCAATATAATATTTGAAGGGATATACCCTAATTACTTATTCTTCAATAGTTATTCAAGTCTTCAACTCCCAAGTCTCCTTCTCTGTATCTAAGATATTGTAAACATTCAAATATTTACAATATCTTAGCAAGCTATGCTTGGTAGGGGATAAGAATGTAAGTTATTGACAGTATAATCTCAATATTCAATTATCCCATAATTCATTCTATCATAAACACATTCATATACCACTATCATTTATATGGACATCTCATTTCTTTGTCATTTGTGTTCACCTTAATACATACATATTGTATACGGACAAATCTGTTAAAATTGTAAAAATAGTCAATAATCATTTCCATATAAAGAGATCAATTCCTTTCATTATAGGAGATTTGTATCTCAGCTAGTTACTATACTGGGAATTTCTCTTCTTGGGAAAAATATTGGTAATATACAATTACCTGGCATTTCATCATGCCATCCCTTAAGCCATTTCACTATGCTAATTTAATATACATCATAATGCAAAATAATCAAGGACTACTATGCTTGCAGTCTGATCTGTACAGCACACTCAGATAACTATTTCATAATCCACTTATACCATTCTTAGTGGAAATTATAATATCCATATCCATATGGGAGGACCATGGATGTCACATTGGTGGCCTTCCCATAATTGCCCCACCTGACTTTTAGCCTTTCTTAGGCTTGGTATTCAATATCATTAAGTTTTAGAGAGCGGGTGACCAAACTCTCTTAACTCTCCTAACATAGCATCCCTAGGCCTACGCCTGTTTAAAACAAAACCACAAGCCTCCATGCTTGTATGTAAAATAATACTTATACATATCAGACTATCTGTCTGTTTATCTACGGCTGGAATATTTTCTACTTTCCTATTCACTTAAGGTTGTTCTCAATTCTCAACTTAACCATTTTATACTTATTTTCCTCATCATTTGGTTGGATCATATTTCAATTTGAGGTATTTACCATAACATATTGGCATTATACATGCCAATACTTCAAAACATAAGATCATGTATTAGACATGTATCTTTATGTAAAGGCATTCTTAAAAATCCACCTACCTCAATAAGTATTCTTACTCCTTGAAATCTGTCATAGTCTTGATAACATATATCTGTCAAATCATACGTATAATATCATTTTTCTAATCAAGGGTACATACTACATGGTCTTTTGATCATCCTTATGTAGGATGATCTAAATCTTTCTTCCTTGAATAACATATATCTAAGGGTTTAGTGTCCTCTATACAAGTACTATCTATATTATACATAAACAATCTAATCTACATTGGTATTTCTTTTCCTTTATTGTTTTTTATCATACAAGATCTCATCTTGTTTGATCATCCTTATCTTACTTACTATTTTTATTAGGGTTAGATACTTTGTTATCTTTTTATGTTCTTATTATTATTCAACCAGCTAATGTCTTACTTGATTGAAGATAATTTATTTCTTCCTATTATTAGACATCTCCTTATTTCAGAATGACTAGTGCTTATCAGTTAAAGTCTGCTCAAAGAGTGGTTAATACAGCCCTCATGTAAGGAGGCATTTAGACCTCACTTACGTCAATGGGAGGCGAGGGAAAAGCACTTGGCTCTTGTATACCCCCTATAACCACAATGTTCAGAGTTCACTGGAGTGGTACTAGCTCAACCTTTGACAAGGTTCCTATGAGCTCTTTACCTTAAGTCCCTTCTTTAATTGATTTTAATTAATTTCCATGGATATGCACAATGTCATCGATGGATGTTCATTATTTTCCTACTTTGGGCCAAGAAAATGGTAAATCATTCCTTATATTGTCCTACTAACTATAGCCCTTATTAATATTAAGTCAAAATCATTTATTCATCTTAGTTGTCCATGAATCTCTATATTGCATTAGTTTACAATTTTGGTGATTTATGCTCATTATATCTTAACAACTACTTAACAATTGAATACAATTTAACAATAATTACATCATAAACTGTAAAGCATAAATCAAATATAAGTTTAACAACCATATACTAACATTCTTCCTATGAATGCAACTTAACCTAATGAAATAAAACTATACATAAACTAGCATGATCGAAAGTTATGAAATACATAAAATTGTACTTCTATCCTAATGGAATCATGTTTAAATCTCTAATTTACACTAACATAGCCCTAAGATAATTAAATCTACTAACAAACTAATCATTTAGGGTATTGCATACTAAAATTTAAAGATTACACTATCATACTTCCTAACTTATAACATAAATCACATTTACATTTCTGTTATCCAATAAAAGATAATTAAACTAATTAAAGATTATTATAAACCTTTACTTATGATCCAACTATTAGATCTTAGGTGTTTTTATTTAGATCAAGGGTTTTAATTGCCTTTAGGGCTTTTAATACATTAAGATCCAAAGGTCATATCCACTTGATTTTGTCACATTTAATCCATGATCTAACCTAGGGGTTTTGCACCCTTCTGGATCTATTGGTCTGCTCAGATTTTCCATCAGAGCCCTCAATAATCTATAATTGAAGGTTCTGGTCTTTACTTTATTTTTTACAATTTTTAACCCATATCAAATTACAGAAACATAAAAATTGTATGACACAACAATAAATACGTCTTGGAAGTAGTTTGTAACACCCCGGATTTTTAAGACATTTTTTTTTAAATAATAATGGTATTTTAAATAAGAGCATTTGGGATCCCATGAGAAAAGATTTATTTAACATTTTACTAAACCTATCTTAAAACTCCGGGTGTTAATTTTCCTTTCTCAAAATGGCAGACATGTAATTTAAACATAAATAAATAATCCGCGTATAAATCAACGTCAAATAAATAGGCGCCTTTATTTTAAATCAAATAAACGTCCAAAAGACAATAATAATATGGCCCAGGGTCTATCCATCATAACATCCCATATAAATGTCCAACATATGTCCAAAGATCTAAATCACATCCAATTATAAAATATGTAGTCCATAATAAAATCCAAATGATAATCCTATTTAATGACTCACATCACTGTCTAACACTATAGAAAAATGGTCTTTAGCAGCTCTCACGGCTTCTCAACAGCCTTGCCTTTCCTGTTATCGCCCTCGAGATCTAAGGCATTGTAAAATAAAGCAATGCCTCAGCAAGCTATCGCTTGTGTAGGTACATAGACAATTAATGTAATAAATGAAAGAAATAATGAACAATACTGATGAAAAATCTAACATTTATGAAAATAGTGATATCATAATGCCATGTTCAATAAATGCCAATTTATTCCATATGCTAAAACATAAAATTCAAGGATTTAAAACATGACATGAATCAATAAAATGGAGCATACAACCAGAATAAGGGCACCCTAAGGTAATGGGTCCCACCACATCACACTAACATCCCTGATCAGGAGTACACATAGTCAACCTCTGAGTGTCGTCACACCCAGGCATATCATCCATAACCATGCTCATCATACATGCACACATAATAAGAATATGGGTCATCATGCTGCAGTGGCAACCCTCCATGGGTATCAACCGCCGCCGCTCCCCGTCGACACCATAACGGGAGACTTAGTATCTGTCCCCATGGAAAGGCTCAGACTGGTAGTGTGGACTATCCATGTTACCAAACCCCTACCGAATGACATCTATGGGCAGGTGTCTATCATATCACAAACTCATCACATCATAATCTCGGAAGGTGGGTGGTCGGCCCTATCCCTCCTAGCATGATGCCCACTGGGCGAGAGCACCCGTCATCAAATATAAAATACGGAAATCATATGTATATGCTAAAAATCAAGAGCACTTATAGCTTGCAATCCCCAAGACATGCCCCTCATCCTGGGGTTAGCCTATAAAAGGACCAGCTAATAAGCCTTTATTCTCATTTCCATGTAAATCCATGCATTTTCTATATATATAATAAGAAATAAGTCTCTAATTAAGCATAACAAATTAACATCATGCTTATAAAAGCATTTTAAATAAGTTTATTCAGTAAAAGATTTCAATTTGGAATAACCATCTTGTACGCAATGTCGCATGAAATCCACGGTAAATAATAATTGCATTTTTAAAACACAATCACACATGATGCTATGTTTAAGCATGGTTTAAAAATCAAGGCAATTAGTTGTCATCACCTACCTCAGTGTGAGACCACTAGCTTGCTAATAACTCCCTTTAACTGGTATATTCAAGTGCACCTGTACATGTCACATCACTATTTTAAAAATTTTCTAAATAAAAAGTGGTCATTTATAAGTTTTTAAGTTTAAACTAGGTCCGCGTCGTCAATACGGTCACAACGCATCTTTCGGATCGTGATTTGGACTCCTCTACCTCCCAAAAATCAATTTTAAGTGAAAATACTTCATAAATTAATATTTATTAATTTATAAGGTGTTTGGCGGGTGCACTGGATTACACTGGCGCCCAGTGTACACTGGGTTACACCGGCGGCCCTGGTTTACACCGGGTTACACCGGCACCCAGTGTACACTGGGTTACACGGGCAGCCCAGTTTACACCGACGATGCGGAAACCGGCGCCTGAGAAGACGACCGGCTTCCGGTCATCTCCGGTGACCCTACAGGTGTCCAAATCACTTGGTTTTTGAACCATTTTGTTCCAAATTTTGTCTAATTTCCATTTCTATCATCTTTTTGCATTGATTTCTCCAAAAACCATGTTTTTTAAACGGTTTTTCCCAAGTTCCTAAAAACATTCCTAGGTACTGGTTTTTGGGTTTTATGGAGAAATCCACCGTTGGATCACTCCCAAATTTAAAGGGTTTGCTCTTGGGTCTCTTATACACTAGTTGGACGGTACGATTTTCAAACAGATGAGGTTTGATCCGTGAAATCATGCTCCAACAGTAGCGTGCACAAAGTTCCCAAAAAATTCAATTTTTTTCCTAATTTTTTTTCATGCTTTCTAATTAGTTTTCTAATTAATAAATACATAAAAACATGGATTTGAGGCTTACCTTGCGCCTGGCTGGTGTTGCTTGTGTTGCCGGGGCTCCACTCGCCGGAAAAACGTGAATTTTTGCAGGCTAGGTTTCTGAGTAAAGCTCAGTGAAAACGCTCAAAGTGAAGCGTTTTAGCAACCTGGGGAGGGTAGATATAGGCCTAGAGTCCTAGGGGAAGAGAACCTCTCCCATTCACGCCTCTTTCCATGACTTCTCCGGCGATTTTTCTGGATCCGGGTACAGACGTGTGGAGGACGGGGGTGCCATTCTCAATTTGGGCCCCTGTGTAATACGTTTCTGTCAAATGACAAAATTGCCCTTACAACTTCGACGGCTCATAACTCCCTCGTTTGAGCTCCGTTTTTCTCGTTCTTAGTGGCGTTGGATTTGTATCGACGAGCACTTTCTAATTCTTATGTTTTCAGGAAAAATTTCTATCTATAAATTTTTATTTTAATTTATTTAATAATTTGCTATTTTATCCTAAAAATTAAGGATATTACATAGTTTCACCTACTTGATTGGAAAAAAAACTTATATTTGATGCCCAATTTGAGAGAATTACCGATTGATAATAATATAGCCTGATAGTCCCTTTTTTTGTGATTTTTCATTGTTTGAACCGTTGGATCTTGAAATTAATTTAGGATTTTTGTACATAAGGTAGTATAGGATGTTATGGACTGTGTGATTTGTCAGATTCTACTTGAAACTGAGTGCCTAATTGAATTTAGGTCTCTTTTCCAATTAGAGAGAGAGGAGAGTGAAATAGGGAAAAAAGAGATTGGGGAAGAATGAAGCAGAATTTGGAGCTGAAACTCTAGGGGAGATTTGGGAATTTCGTGGGAAAGATTTTTTAAAATTTTGGGACAGATTTATAGCCAAATTTGAATTTTTTTTATCATTTGTTTTGATAATTACTTTAAAATATTTAATTGGGAATGATTCTCCACTCCCACCCCATTCTCCACTACAAATCCTATCCAACTCTCCACTACTAGTTGATAATGCATTGAGAAATTATATTGCTTCTAGAACATGGGCCCACTTTGTGGGCCCCACTTTTATGTGAAAAGACCTATTTGCCCTTTTAATTTCAAAATTGGAGAAAAATAGCACTATTTGTCCGAACTCGGAATCGATAGTACTTAGTGGCGTTGGAATCCTATTTCTGAGTACGTTATGTATATTCAGGTCTTATTTCTTGGCTATGGGTAAAATTACCATTTTACCCTAAAATAGAGAAAATTAAGGAATTTTCATTTTAACTCAGAATTAAACATACTTAATGTTGTTTCGATTAGTTTTTCAAGTACATCCATAATTTCTAGGTTTTAATTCATGATATAATCTCTATAAAAAGAGAATTTTCAATAACCTAATATTCTAAACCAAAATTTTTGAAAATTCAAACTTTATTAATTTTTCTCACTAATTTACAAAAAATATGGAGTTATTACACTTCTTCTCATTCTCATCTCCCCCTTCTTCACCATCTTCACTGGCAACTTCATCCTTGTTTTTTTCATTTTAAATTAGATTTTCCTTTAATTCTAATTTTTCCCTTCAGACAATAATTCCAATTACATTTTCATCCCTTTTAGCTTATTCCAATTTTGCTTTATCACTATTTTGCTTATCCAAGAATTGTACAATCCATTCCAATTTGATTAAGGCTTAACCTAATTAATGGTTCAGCCTTAACAAATAATATCTTTCTATTTTCTCATTAGATTTTTAATTAATAATCTTCATATTTATTCTTAGGACATCTCTTAGCTTATTCAACGTATCTAATATTCAATCCAAAATCCAAAAATTTATCTAAGCCATCCAAAATCGTTCTTTAGTCCAAACCTTTAAAATTTTGGAGAATCTGAACAATCCAACCATTGGATCGCTAATCAAAACTATCAGTGAGACATTGATGAAGGCCGATCGACTTTTAAGATATCAGATTGGTAGAAATTGGCTATGATCAAGCTAGGAAGTAGATTTATATTTTTTAGTTAATTTTTTGTCTTTTTGAATTTAGAATTCTATAATTTTCATCAGTTAAATATATCATAATTTTTATTTGTGTTAGTTAATTTATATTATTTCTTTAATTTTTAAATAATTAAATTTTATTTAAGCTCCATCTTTTTAATTCGAGTATCTATGGGATCAACCCATACTTGCATCAGCTACACTACAATAGTCCGTGCACTTGTGATAAAATAATAAATAGTTTCCAAATATAATTAGACTCCTGAAATGTAGGAGGCTTTCTTACTAATGAGAGAATGGAGAAGATGCTCTCCTTAGTTATTTTTCTAGAAAACTGAAATCATTCACGTCCTAGAATAAAAAGCAAAGAACATGATTTCATCTCTGTCATCCTCTCGGTTTCTTCATCAGAACACAATTTTTTAGGAACAATAGATTTTCATAGTGGCAAATTTTAGCTAAGATGATGTAGATTAATGCCTAAGATTTTTTGAAGGATAAAATAAACATACATTCAAGTTAGAACCTTGAAATAAGTACATTAGATTACATAACAAAGATCAAAATATTAAGTGATTAAGAGAGAAAACAAAGCTCCAAAAATAGTCAAGAGGGTCGATGGTAGTTGTTGAACATAGATTGCTACCTAAGAATCCTTTTCAAACTTGAAAACACCAACAAAGATAGAAACGACAATTGTTAAGTGGAACTGATGAGGGTCTAACCAAACCCCAACTCGCCCAAATAAGAGTGTGTTTGTCACCTAATCAGTAAATAATGTATAAATTTTAAAAGGAATTCAGCTTACAAATAATTGTTAGCATATAGCCACACTAATTTGTCTTAGACTATCAGCAACCATATATGCTTCCCTAAAAACATGACACTAGCAAACAACTTTATTAAATGTGTTTCGTACAACTCACCACCTTGCTCAATTAAGTTCTTGTTGTTAAAGGATGTCATGTGACCATGGTGGATCATAGGATCCACCATGTTCGTTCAATCAATCGGTCAAGTAATCAACTGTTATGTCTAGATATTTCATATTAATGAAATTTATAGCTTTTTTATCAAAAAAATATTCATACTAGAAATTGATACTACTATTAAGACATGCTAAATTGAGACTCAAAAAAGAAAATTCCTGATCTAGCCCAACTGATTGATGCAATGGGCCTAAATATCTGGAGAACTTATAGGGTCTTTGTCCATGTAAATCAGTATGCAGGACATATACTTGGGTGAGCCTTAAGCATTAGTTTTACTCTATCAGGAACCGAAACGGTTGGAAAATAAAGAAGAAACCTGATGGGAATAACAATATATTGGACGGTCAAGAGCATAACAAGCTTAAACGTGGCTCAGAAACGCCAAATATTAAGATCATAATTTTAAAACTCAAAAACTTGTCTCAAAAGTAGGCCAAGTAGATTTAACTTTAAACTTAGAAAAACTCAAATACTTATATAAGTCAAAGTTTTAAATTATAGAACTCATTCATGATCAAGACGGCTGATGTAGAGGCCAGCTATATATATGAGCATTACCCAAACTCTCACCCATTCGATTATCCTAGCCTTTGGTTTGTGAAGAGTTTGTTGATGAATAGAAACTACTTTTCTTTTTCAAACCATCATTTTAGAAGCAAATGACCAAATATTACTATCTTTAGATTTTAAGGTGATTTTACACATTACTATCATAGTAGGGCCTAGGAGGTGAATAGTTTAGATTATAAGTAGGTGGTTAGACTGGTAGCATCAATGGCTCATATAAGAACTTTAATTTTAAAGATTAGGTATGTCATCACTCATTTAAGCAGTTTTTGGTGCATGCACATAAATGCAAGGTAAGGCTACATACTATTGACCCTTGCAGTCCACCCCTTCCCTGGTTCTTGTATATGCTGGAGCTTTGTGCACCAGGATGCCCTTTGTGGTGCATGGGCATGAAAATATTAGTAGGCATATTAGGACTTACTTTCCTCAATGATCCAAACTATCTATCTTCTGGGCCATGAATCAGCTATGTACTAGATTCACAACCCATATGGTCACCGTAAGCTTTATATTCCTGGACTTCAAGATAACAGTAAGAAAGTGTGATAAAAGAAACGGTATATATAGTCATACCAAAGAGTACTACATATAAAAGACTTACTGTCATCAGTAATATAACTTTTATATGCCTCTCATGGGAACTACAGCCAACTAGATGAATGATTGTGATCAATGAAATTTGTAGGTCTCGCTTGTATTTTTCTTTTCTTTTTTTCCTTTTGTTTCAGAACATCCCACTTGTGCATTGACATTCAAATGAATGTACGCACCTCCACCGTATAGCTGACCATTTGTTGCACATTTTGAATAGATAAATGAAAAAAATTTACAATTGTAGGCCACTTTTTTTCAAGATTCAAACCTTCCAATTAAGCTTTTTAGACAATTCTAGGCTTCATCTTCTGCCTCTTAAAACGAAACCAAGTACGATGGAACTAAACACCTACAATTCACAGCGTTTAGAATCATTCAATGGTGGGTACAAGACTCTTTATTGCATGCCGCAAGATTAGTGGAAGCTGGCCCGATCTTTTCTCTTGGCCATCCTATAGAAAATGAATTATGCAGTCATCCATCTTTTTCTACTTCGCTTTCCCATAATAGGGACAAGAAAGGGCAGAAATCATCAGGACAAGAAAATGAAGAGGAACAAAAAGACTTAGTGGGTTTATGTTCAAGGGCTATGTTCTTCTGTTTTTTAATCTTTCCTACATCAGAGGAGGAATTTTAACTTGGGGTCAGAGGAATTAATCCATGGATCTGGGACCGTTTCTAATCGTTTTATTAGGTTTTCTTAAATTTTTAGCTCTGAGTTTATTGTATTACAACAAACTGGATTTAGGGATGTTTCTCTGAGTATTTATGAATGAAGGTTAGACTGGGTTTATTCTTTGATAAAGAATTGGGTTTTGTTATATTTGTGTTAAGCTTTGATATTTGTTAGTTTTTTGTCCACATGGATGGGTCTCTAATTTTTGTGGAGAAGTTTTGCGATCTAGGGTGCATGTGAGTGGGTTTGTGTTGAAACTTGAAAAGGTGGAACTGCGCCCTTTTTTATAAATCTTGGAGCATTGAATCAACTTGAGAACTAGGTCGAGTTAACTTGAATCAAACCAGTCAAGTTGATGACTGAGAGAAACTCAAAAATAATTCTAACATGACTAGTCTCTTAATGAGTCAACTCAATATGTCATTAACTCGAGTTAAGTCAGACGCATCCCGATTTACACGGATGAACACTTTCTAAGAACTCAAACATCGAATTAAGACAATTGACATGTGTAACAAAAGATCGTGCTATTTGCAGATGATATAGTCCTACTTGATGAGACAAGGGAGGGTGTAAACATAAAGTCAGAGTTATGGAGAGAAGCATTAGAATCGAAAGGATTTAAAATTAGCTGAACTAAGACAGAATATATGGAATGTAATTTTAGTAAGGAAAGTAGGAGTGGAGCACCAGTCAAGATTGATAACCAAGAGGTCCCCATGAGAGACCACTTCCAATACTTAGGATCATTGATCCATGAGAGTAGAGAGATTGAGAGGGAGGTTACCCAAAGAATCTAAGCGGGTTGGAACAAATGGAGATGTGCATCGGGTGTTTATGTGATCGGCGGGTGCCACTCAAACTAAAGGGAAAATTCTATAGGATGGCTATTAGGGCGGCTATGCTCTATGGATCAAAGTGTTGGGCAGTTAAGGAACATTATACTCATAGGCTGAGTGTCACAAAAATGAGGATGATGAGATGGATGAGTGGTAAGACAAGAAAGGATAGAATTAGAAATGAAAATATTAGAGGAAATTTAGGGATAGCATCAATAGGTAACAAGATAAGGGAGATTAGAATGAGATGGTTTGGACATGTTCAAAGGAGGCCAACAACGGCACCAGTTAAAAGGAGTGAGGCAATACAAGTTGAAGGTTCTAAAAGGGCAAGGGGAAGGCCCAAAAGAACGTGGATAGAAGTGGTGAGGAAAGATTTAAAAACTTTGAGACTAAATGAAACCATGGTATTTAATAGAGTGGAATGGAGGAATAAGATTCATGTGGCCGACCCCTAATTGGGATAAGGTCTTGATGATGATGACCAAAAGATTGTCATTCATTTGCAGCCCATCTCCTAATTGGGTACCCGCCGCCCAGTTGAATGATTCAGATCATGGTGACTTCAAAAGGTGGGCAGATGCAAAGGCTTGCATCTTAGAGTAGCATTATCTTCTAATAAAGTAACAAAACTAGAATTCCTTAAGAAAGTAGTAGAACTTAAAGAAGTACTAGAACTTCCAACTTCTGACTCCACCATGAGCAAATAAAAAATGATCAAAGAAGGAAGCATCTTTTGACCAATGAAATTTCTTAATGATTTCTTCTGTTGCAACCTCCTCAGTTTCTTCTGCAAAACCAAACATGTTTAGAAAGGTTGAGTTAGCTAGTTAGAATATTTCAGCTCCATACGAAATGCTTTCCCACGCTTAGATCTAATTCTCAAGGTAAACACGCACATGCTGCTCAACATACACCAACCATCATAACTAGAAAAAATACTCAGAGCAAAACTACTAAAATTTGGGCTTTATAAGACATCAAATATAAGACGGTTTTAATACAACCGTCTTATAAAATTTTTATATAAGATGATTATGATATCCCACTTTATATATTATAATAATATAAGACGGTTAAACATAGATTTGATCTGGGCCTAGCAGAATAGACGGCTTGAGGGGTGGCCCCAAGATAGCTTGAGGAACCCAAGATAGGTTTAGGGGACCCAGAGAGGGCTGTGCACTCTGATACACACGGTAACATGTTTTCCCTGGGAAACCGGAGAAGAACAAAATCGTGCGGGCTGCGCCCAAAGCGGACAATATTGTGACCATTGGACCCGGGCTATTACACTGTCGCCAGAGATGACGACCAGACTCCGATCACCATCGACGACTCCCAGGTGTCCAAATGGTGCAATTTTTGCACCATTTCGCTCAGTTTTTAGCGCAAGTCCCATTTTTAAGCTCCCCTTCAACAAATTCTATCATTATCTTTCATTTTACATGATTTTCATCACATTCCTAAAAATCTTCCTCTTACTATTTTCTTAGTTTTTCCACTTCCCTAGATTATCATGAAAATTCATGAATTTGTTTTTCGTGTTACCATGCATAAGATGAACAGTTCAGATTATCCATCTGACACCATTTTATTGGTTTATTTTTGCAAAAACAGCAAGATTCATGCAGTCACCGAAAAAACGACATTCCACGTCGTTTTCTGACGTTAAAAACTCAAAAACTCCTCACCCATATTGGAAATGGAGAATGTGGAAAAGAGGATGAGGCTTACCTCAAATCAGGCTAGCTTGAACGAGAGGCTTCTCGTCACCACGCACACTTGGAAGGGATGTTCGAGTTGTTGCCGGAGTTTGGCATTGTCGCCGTCATTGGTGACACGGGAACTGAGGGGGGAAAGTTATGGCCATGCAGGGAAAATGGGGCAGGCTTTTAAATCCTCATTCGTGGTTTCTCACGTCCAGTACGTGGGCCCCACGGGTATTTACTGTTTTACCCCCTTCTGCCATTTAATTAAATACAAAATTTACAAAAAATGGCTATTTTTCCTCCAGTCTTCGATTTTAGCATTCTTAGTGGTGTTAGATTCCATTTTTTGAGTACATTCCAATTATTGAGGTTTTAACTCAAGATTTCATCTCCAATTTTCCCAAATCCTTAATTTCCTAATTTTCAAAATTTTCCATAATTCTACAAAATTATGTCTTCTTCATAATTTAAAATTTTAAGTTATTACAATTTTTTACTATATACATTGTTGATTTTCTGCTTCTTTAATGCTTGTAAATGCTTGAAATTGATCATTCTAGATAGCCTCCATTGAGTTTAAGAAGACCCATATTTTAGATTTTGATGTTTCATTCAAGAAGGCATGCAAAATGTTGATTGAATATGTGTTTGAACCATACATTTTTTACTATATATGTTGCTGATTTTTTGCATCTTGAATATTTGTAAATCCTTGAAATTGATCATTCTATATAGCCTCTATTGAGTTTAAGAAGACTCATGCTTTAGATTTTGATATTTCATTCAAGAAGGCATGCAAAATATTGCTTGAATATGTGTATGAACCATACTTGAAATTGATTATCTTAGATAGCCTCCGTTGAGTTTAAGAAGACCCCTGTTTTAGATTTTGATGTTTCATTCAAGAAGGCATGCAAAATGATTTTTTTCTTCTTTAATACTTGTAAATGCTTGAAATTGATCATTCTAGATAGCCTCCATTGAGTTTAAGAAGACCCATGTTTTAGATTTTGATGTCTCATTCAAAACAACATGTGTTTGAATCATGTGTTTTTTACTATATCAGTTGTGATTTTCTGCTTCTTTAATGCTTGTAAATACTTGAAATTGATCATTCTAGATAGACTCCATTGAGTTTAAGAAGACTTATGTTTTAGATTTTAATGTTTCATTCAAAAAGGCATGCAAAATGTTGCTTGAATATGTGTATGAACCATACTTGAAATTGATTATCTTAGATAGCCTCCGTTGAGTTTAAGAAGACCCCTGTTTTAGATTTTGATGTTTCATTCAAGAAGGCATGCAAAATGATTTTTTTCTTCTTTAATACTTGTAAATGCTTGAAATTGATCATTCTAGATAGCCTCCATTGAGTTTAAGAAGACCCATGTTTTAGATTTTGATGTCTCATTCAAAACAACATGTGTTTGAATCATGTGTTTTTTACTATATCAGTTGTGATTTTCTGCTTCTTTAATGCTTGTAAATACTTGAAATTGATCATTCTAGATAGACTCCATTGAGTTTAAGAAGACTTATGTTTTAGATTTTAATGTTTCATTCAAAAAGGCATGCAAAATGTTGCTTGAATATGTGTTTGAACCATGCATTTTTTACTATATACGTTGCTGATTTTCTGCTTGTAAATGCTTGAAATTGATCATTCTAGATAGCCTAATTGAGTTTAAGAAAACTTATATTGTAGATTTTGATATTTCATTTAAGAAGGCATGTAAAATGTTACTTTAATAGGTGTTTGAACCATGCATTTTTTACTACATACATTGCTGATTTTCTACTTCTTTAATTCTTATAAATGCTTGAAATTGATCATTCTAGATGGCCTCCATTGAGTTTAAGAAGACCCATGTTGTTTGAAGTATGCTTGTATATGTTCTGGATTTTCTACTTCTTTAATGCTTGAAATTGATCATCTATGAACACCATCTATGCACTTAAATGGTGGTTTTTTCTAAACCAATATATGTTGTTATATTCTAAATGTATTGTTTTCACTTGTGCAGGCAAAATGGAACATAAAGAGAGCGAGCATTATGAAAAATAGTATAGCACAAGTACACCCATTGAGAGAAAGGATATATGACCAACAAAAATGGAGCATATTATCAAGAGAAAGTCAAAGGGAATAAGTGTGACGACCCGGGTTTTTATGATGCAATTTTATAATAACAGCAAGATTGATAACTATTTTAAAATAATTTTTGCTAAAAGAATGCAGTGAAAGTTTTCTTTTAATCAAAACTTTTGTATAAAAACCCCGAGCGCATTAATAAAACTCAGTGAACAGGTAATGCACAAGGCCATGGCACTTTTTAGACAAAACATATAAATGAATAATTACTACTCCAAAGATTGTTAATCACAACCCAAGTTACAAATAAGCACTTACAACCAAGTTTACATCAAATACAAAAAGGGTTACTATATAAGTTCTCACTCAACCTTACCTGTGCTCACTTGACCGTGGCCCTAACGCTCTTTGATGCTCCCTCTAATTGTACTTTGTTTGATCTAAAAAAATGATGGATTGGGTTGAGTATACATCATACTCAGTAGGTAACCTGCTACCACTAGTTTGAAAACACGACATGCAAGAGGGGTTATACTAAACACAGTCATAAAGGCATGCACTTCTATTTTTGGGTAATCATGGATATATATGTGTAAACTATGAAAAGCATAAATTAGCAAGATGAAGAATATGAAATGCAAGCATAGTAAATCAACTCATGGATCCATAAATCTTGGCAAACACATCAAGCAAACTAATCAATGTTAATAGTAACTATGAAAATCTTAAAATACTAATCAATCAAAGCAGATAAGGACATTTCCATGAATATCATGCATATGGGCCTTTCAGTAAATCACTCAAACTGTAATGCCTTAAGCGTTTCCGCTATTTTTGCATCCATTTTACAAAAATGCGAATTGGACATTCTATATGAAATTAACTGTGTTAAATGTTTTATTTTATTTAAAATAGTAAACAAAGGAATTTGTAATAAAACTTAGTCCCATTAGATTCTACATTCAAAATGGAATCCAACACCTCAAAGAACACCAAAAACGGAGTTCATATGACAAAGTTATGAGTGTTTGAAGATAGAGGGGCATTTCTGTAAAATACAATTAAAACAGAACGACCCAAAAACACAGGGGGCCGTTTTACTAACGGCACCCCCCAGGTCGTCCCCTACCTCCAGCCACTGCCATTCTTGACCCTTCCAAGCACCGCCTCTGTGAGGCGGCAGAAATGGCGGCACCGCCTTGGCCAGGCTATAAAAAGCCCCCTTCCCTCCTCAACCATCTCTCCTCTTCCCCATCTCTGACTATCGAGCTAAGGTTTACAGTAAAAATCGAAAAACCCTCATTCAGTTTTCCCTGCAATTTCTACCAGGCCCGAGTCTTCCCTATAGGCCGGCCATTCCCCTCTCTTCGTTTCCCCCCTTCTTCCTCTGGTCTCACCGGAAATCAATCTGATTTCCCCTTCTTCATGTTCCGGCGACCTGGGATTTCAAAGAGGAAACAAACGCACCCACCAGCGATGGACACTCCCTAGGCTACCCAAGGTAAGCCCCTCTTTCCCCTCTCTCCATTTTTCCTTCCTCCAGGTCGGATCTGGTCGTTTTTCGACCTGAAAACGCTAGACTCCTGATGGGTCTAATAACCCATCGAAGAAGATGACCCCGGGGACGCCAGGTGTGATGCGCTCCCTGGGGCGGTCCTCTCACGTGCACGCCATGTGCAGGAGCAGTCCTAGGTTCAACCAGGACACACGAGGGCCCCGGGAGCCAAGGCACATCACACTTGCGCCAAAGAAGCGTCCGCGCAACGCCATCCAGGATGCTCGTCATAGCACGTCGCTTGGGCATGCATGTGCACATGCGAACGTAGTCCCTGGTGCGGCCTTAGGGCACGGGTGACATGCGAGTGTAAGTCCTGGTTCAACCAGGGCATGCGAACGTCCCGGGAACCGTGGCGCGCGGGGCCTGCGTGGACAAAAGCTGGATCGTCCGTGACATTGTAACACTAAAAATGCAATTACAAGAGCTGTAGGACTCCGATTGACAATCCGAAAGAACTGTTGCATCTGTATTAATGACATGGACCTAATGAGACTATAAAAAATAGGATCTGAGAACTATTTAATATGACTATAGCCTAAAAACTATAGAGATCTTCTAGATCTACCTTATCAAAGATGATCAAAAAGTGCAGATCTATCTGTTACTATCGAAATCTAAATAGTGATCTATAAATGGATAGAAAATGATATTTGAATCCTTGTTGTCAAACAATATACAGGGTTTTACTAAGATGGGTTAGGGTCAAGTAATGAAAAACGCGACTCAAGGAACATCGAGGTAGGTAGTCTGATACTACTCTGTTTTCAAAATGCATTCCAAATTGAGTTACCTGTTTCTATTACTGTAATTAGTATGTGTTTTTAAACCATGCCGTTCTTATACGAGTTCACGAATTTATAACATTAATTATGGTACTAGCATGAGCAGAGTTTATGCCATGCTATCATACTTTGAAAACAAATGCATAAATTGCATGATTTATGTGATTTGAGATTTGGACTATGTATGTTTTTGGGCTATTGAGCCTAGTGGGCACTATGCTGAGGGGTACGAGTTTGGCCTCCCGGCCTCTACCACCAAAAAGGTGGATGGTATCACTGCCAAAAACGGCATTGTCCCTTCCCTAACTGCTGTGGTAAAAAGGGACGACCACTGGAGGTGTTCACGGCACCCTTTTAGGGACATATCCATAGTCGCCATGGAGGCTATGGTGGACTGGTCTCTAGATACCAAAAACACGTGATCTAGAGGGGTTCTGGTCATGAGCGCAGTGACCCTATGATTTCAGTGAGATTGATATGCGTATAGCATTGAGATGGTCGTATATGAGTACTCGTGACCAGTTGGCGTGACGTGCATGCCGAGAAACTACTGTGCATGATACTAGCATCTGCTTGAACGATGACTATTTTAAGAGTTTTATGATTATTATATTTGACTCGCTGGTTTGATGCATTTGATGAGATCTTCATATCTGGATCTATTGATTTCTATTTCATGATATTGATCATATTATACTAGATTATGAGAAAGGACTCCATGATTGAAATTGCATCAAGAAGCTTATGTTTTATGCATAACTATGCATGCTTACACAAAAAGAATCACTAATGTTTTACATGAAAAGCTCTTGGAATCCTGCATGTTGCCTACCGTGTTTTCAAAATAGTAGTATCAGATCACCTATTGGGTATGAGAAATACTCACCCAAATATATTATTTTTCAGGATAGCTCCACTCACGAGTAGAAGAAGCATTAGGAAATGTTAATGCTACGATCAAGTAAATGAAGAAGAGACAAGTATGAATATAAGTAAACACTCTACCCTTTGGACATGTATATGTATTTCTTTACAATTGGGCTGTGAGCTATGACTGGATAGACCTGGGAAGACATTTATGATTTCTGAAATTTTCAAAAACTTCTTTGGTTGTTGTGAAAGCAAATGACACTCGGGGTTTTCAAAATAAGTTTAAAAGAAAATATTTTCCACTGCATTGCATCGTTTTCATAAAAATAGTTTTCAAATAGGGATGCATCCCGTCTTAGGAATTAGATATTGCATTTAAAAATGCATGGGAAAACCCAGGTCGTCACACAAACTGACCAATCACGAGTACTCGTTTATAACCATCTCAATGCTATATGCATATCAATAAAATTGAAATCATAGGGTCCACTATGCTCACGATCAGAACACATATGGAATCGTGTGCCTCCGGTATCTAGAGACTAGTCCACCATAGCCTCTACGGCAACTATGGATATGTCCTCGAAAAGGGTGCCATGAACATCTCGAGTGGTCATCTTTGTTTACCACAGCAGTCGAGGAAAGGACAATGCCATTTTGGTAGTGATATCATCCACTTTTAGTGGTAGAGGCCTGGAGGCCAACCCTATACATAAACAACCTTTCAGCATAGTGCCCATCAGGCTCAATAGCTCAAAAAATATAGATACATGAAACCTCAATCTCAATCATCGTAAATCATGCAATCTATGCAATGAGTTTCAAAACATGCGAGCAATACATATAAATATGCATATATTCCGAATCTCAATCATCACAAATCGTGCAATTTATGCAACTAGTTCCAAAACATGCATGCAGTGCTTATATAAAGACTATTTACCAAATATTCAAGCAATTGCATGCAAGATCATAAGAAAAATCTGCATACTCATTATACGAATATCATATCTCAAAAATCATACTAAACACAGTCATCAAGATTAAATAAATCAATTAGATTTTGAAAATGCATTTGAAAACTTAGCAATATCAGACTACCTACCTCGATCGTTGTCACTTAGCTTGTGTCCTTCTTCAATTCGAGCCATAGAGTACCTTGGTGAGGTCTTGGATGTTATTCGAACATAAAAGTCAAGTATTATTTTCTAGATTCACAGAGCAACGACTAGATCTATACGATTTATGGGTTTCTAGTGGTTGATTTATGCTATGTTTGGGTTGATCTTGGACTAATGATGTCCTAAGGTATCTAATTGATCAATTAATGAGATTCAACCATAGTTGATCTCATAGATCCATGAAATCTCTATGGATTTTAGGTTATAGTTGTCTTGACCAGTCTCATGATCCTAAATTTTATTGTATAAGTAGATTCGCGTCATAAATACAAACTCAACGGTTCTTTCGAATCGTCGATCAGAGTTGTATAACCTTCTTAATTGTATTTTTAGTGTTGCAAATGCACGTACGAACCAGATTTAACAGTACTGGGCCCATGTGTCACTGTTCCCAGGATGCATGTGCGTCCTGGTCGAACCACAACTGCACTCGCATGACCACACACGCCCAAAGGGCACCCCAAAACGTGCGTTCTAGATGTGTGTCACGTACATGTATCCCAGGTACCTGATCAAGTCGACCAGATGAGGCAATCCAATCTAGATTGTCCAATCATCCTGGTCCTTAATCAACATCCAGGATGCCTCAATATATCACTGTCCTAGGTTTTCTAGGGTTTTGGGGTCCCACTGACTCATCAGACGGCTCAAATTTCCCATCTAAGCTGTCCATGCGGTGGATCCAAAGCAGATACGCCGTTTTTGGTTTCACCGACAATCTACCCACCGGCGAGACCAGATCCAGCCTGGATCTTGAGGGAAAATGCCAAAACGAAGAGGGAAAAGGAGAAGGGAAGAGGGTTTTACCTGGAAGCCCGAGATGGAGCCTGTTGGAGATCCAAATCGCCAACTAAAACCCTTGTTGTCAGAATGCAGAGAGAGTGTTTCTGAGTGAAGAAAACGCGATTTTGGAGGAGGGGGTGGAGGAGATTTATAGAGGGGAGAAGGCAGTGCCATCCCATGGCGGTGCTGTCATTTTTTCCAGCGCCGCACTGCAAGGGCGGTGCAGTGCGACAACTGGAAGGGAATGGCGGTGGAGAAGAAGACGGGGTGTAGTTATCAAAATGACCCCCTGCGTTTTCGAGCCATTTTAAAATTTTAAATATAATTTACAAAAATACCCTCCATCTTCAAAAGCCTATAACTTAGTCATACGATCTCCGTTTTCAGTGTTCTTTGAGGTGTTGGACTCCATTTTGAGTGTAGAATCTAAAGATGCAGACATTTCTAACAAATTCCTTTTTTTCATATTTTAATTAAAATAAAATATCTAACCACCTATTAAGATAATTTAACATATATTAATTCCCAAAATAAACAAGCCATAACTAATTAGCAAATGACAAACATCATGATTGATTGTGGTTGTAAAAGTGATACAAAAATATCGAGAGAAAAAACTTGAGTCATTACAATAAGAGAGATGGTATGGTTCAACAATAAAGGGCATGCCATAAGTGGCAATGCACATTCTCACACTAGTTTCATTTGCTACACTGTTAAAAGCATGGTGCCAGTCTCAGTTACTAATTGGAGACATGTGTCACCATCAATAAAGAATGCATTATGGGAGATGCTGAAAGTTTGTAAATTCTTGCCACATACAACATGATATGTGCCTTATCTTATTTTAGTTTAGATAGACTAATGTTTGTTGTTATTCTGTAGTCTATTTTCAACGTCTCCAATGAGTATAAGAAGAATGCTCTACATTAGGCTAGCAAACAATGGAGGAAATAGAAGAGTGATTTAGCAAAAAAGTACATACTTCCAAATGCTAATGATCCATCTACACTCTACACAATCCCTGAGTTGTATTCTAGAATCATTGATCAAGATGCATGGAATGAATTTGTACAAACCAGCCTGTCTTTAAATTTTGAGGTAATTACAAGATAGCCAAAAGCTTGATTTCTCTAATTTTCAAGTCCAATGGGCTTCATTACATATTCCTTTGACATGTAGGCAAAGCGTGTCAAAGGACAAATAGTGCGTGCGACCAATCCTATGCAACACCACCTTTCTAGAATTGGTTATGCATGGTTAGAAGAATAAAAAGTAAGTATATGTGACAATTCAATTATATCTAACTATACCTAAATTTTATTTCATTAACTCTAAAGTAATGTCTCTCTTAACAATTAAAGAAGGCTAGGACCACAGTTCCTATAGATCTTACCCTTCTTTGAAAAATGGCATGTTCAAAGGGGCGTAGCTCCCAGACCTTTACTAATGAAAATGCTACCTTAGTTGCTTCAAGAATTGTAAGTAGTTATACTTGTCTATTTTTTGTATCTCTTAAATTATATATATATATATATATATCATCGTGTTCTATTAATTACATATGTAGGAAGAGTTGACCAAAGAAAGTGGCACTACAGGGACTCTGAGCAGCACTGCTTCAAAAGAGGACATCTTGTATATGGCTATAGCCAACAAAGAGGCGCACCTTGGACTAGTAAGGGGCCAAGGGCATGGTATGATTCCTTCCAAATTCTTCCATAAAACAAAAAATCCACCAATAGAGGACATATAAACATGGAAGGAGAATATGTTGAATGAACCATACACGAAGGTAAGAAATGATTTTTTTAAGGACCCTTGGGGTTTCAAAGGTCCAACTCAAGACATTCCCCCTCGACCCCCATCTTACAATAGCTGCACTCCTCCATCTAATGAAGAGATGGTCAAGCAACAATTCGAAGGAGATGCCCCAATCAATGAGATATTTATTAACATGCTTACCTTTTTCTATTTTATGTCTTGGTAATCTTTATTTATTCTTATGTATAGGTGATTTCTAATTTGTAGCTGGGTCAGTGCATGTTGTAGCTTCATACAGCTGAGAACTATGTCCTTGTGGCTACACTGTATGAGGCATTTTCTGCCATGCTACATGGCAAGTTGATGCATCCACACACTAAGCATGTGTGCATTATTGCTGCCTCCAACCAGATGCCCCTCACCATTTCCTATAGAAGTTAATAATATCCATACTTTTGGGGATGCAATTGGATATCATGTAGTTGGCTGGAGAGGTATATCAAAACACTAATTTTCAAGGTATGTATATGGTGTCATAGCATCGTGTTCAATAATAACTTTAATGCCTGAGCTAAATTTTTAAATACTATTTGCATTGTAATGTTAACCAGAAGAAGCACAAGGCGCCATTGAGGTTGACCTCCTTCCTGGCAACAAAGTATGGCATACCAATTACCCCATCCTAGGTATTTATATTTATTTTTAATATAAAATTGAATCTCTTCAACTCTTCACATATATATTCTTTACTAATTTGTAGATGTGGAATATATATATCCCAATTAGACATAGACAACATCAAAATGGAATGAAATGAATATCTTTTGACTTTTAATTTGTAGATATCTAATGTTATTGAACATAAAACAATTTTATGACAAAAATGTAATTTACAACTACGCTAATTGGATGCATGTGTTCCTTTATTTTAATTTAAGTCTGTGTATATTTTCTTTATTTCGCTAAGAAGTCTGTATGGAGAAGCTCAATGTGGAATGTTGGAAATGTTGAATGTGTATGAAAGTATTTTGTAAAATAATTCGTGAAGAAAGTATAAGTAATAAAGGACAATTTTAAAAAATAGTCCTATATTTCTCAGAAAATATATGACAGTTTTCCAAAAATCGTCCTATATACTAATCAATATAGGATGATTATTGAAAAACCATCATGTATTTCTCAAAAAATATAGGATGGTTTTTGGAAACCATCATTTTTACTAATCAATATAGGATGTTGTTTGAAAAACCATCCTATATACTGATAAATATAGGATGGTTATTGAAAAATCATCCTATATATACTAATAAATATAGAACAATTTTTCAAAAATCATCCTATATACTAATAAATCAATAATGGTTTTTCAAAAACCACCCTATATATGGATCAATATAGGAAGATTATTCAAAAATTGTCCTATATACTGATTTATATAGGATGGTTTCTGAAAAAAATCATACTATATTTTTTAGTATGTAGGACCGTTTTTGAAAAACCATCCTATATTGATTAGTATATATGATGGTTTTTGAAAAACCATCCTTTATTAGACAAATTTATAAGATGGTTATTGAAAAATTGTCCTATATTAGACACATTTATAAGACAATTATATTAAAACTATTCTATATTTTACAGATATTACACAAACATATAGGATAGTTTGTGAAAAATCATCCTATATTTTTTTCATATTAATAAGACGAATTTTTGGAAAACGTCTTATATAAGTTAAGCTATATAAGATGGTTATTCAAAACCTTCTTATAATATCTTTAATATAAGACAGTTTTAGAAACTATCTTATATTGGTTTTCATTTTATAAGATGGCCAAGTATAAGACGGTTTTGTAACCATCTTTTATCGTCGTTTTTAGCCGTCATATAAATCCTTCATTGTAGTAGTGCAAATAGATCTCATTAGGTTAGACTCATCCTTTAATTAATTTCCTGTATGGGGACAGTAGGGTCTCATCTAAAATAAGGAAAAAGAATCGGAGTTCATGTTATGTCTTCTTTCTTACAATCTAATTTAGATGAAGAAAGTCAGGGTTCTAGTTCCTTTTGTTGTCGGATTTGTAGTTTGCATGAAGTGATTTAACTACAGACAAGAGAAGGAAAAGAAAACAATTAAGACCATTCTTTCCTTCTTTCGACAAGGCTACTAATATTTTGTTCCTCCTTAAGTTTAATAGGCAAGCACGTTCTAATGATGCATCATTTCACTTTCCCTGGAAGGTCAATTTCCCTCATCTTTGCTTGAAAATAGGGCCACTCTGTGTGTGTGTGTGTGTGTGTGTGTGTGTGTGTGTGTGTGTGTGTGTGTGTGTGTGTGTGTGTGTGTGTGTGTGTGTGTGTGTGTGTGTGTGTGTGTGTGTGTGTGTTAGGACCTCTTCTCTCTTCTTATTGCTCCTACCTGAGTATCTAGTAGTTCAAAGTAGTAATAACTCTTATATCCAAAATAAAAATGATAAGAAGTGAACTTGCTTGCTCAAGGAAGAAGTACATGTTTTGGGACTTTCGTGTGCCACATAGAATTGATCCAATATGTTAATTTGAAAGAGAATAACAAGTCCAATGCATAAAGATTGCTTTTGCCTTGATTGGATATTCTTAGACTCTTCATCCTAGAAGCCATATTTAGGGGTTTCTTAGAAAAATGTGAACCAATGGTTTTTGGTGAATTATAGATTGCCAATTAAATATATATATTTGAGACTAGAAGAAAGCCATGTGCTTTGGCTATTGATAGTGTGGAAGATTATCAGTATGGATCTACACATGAATTTTTCATATGGGCCCAAAAATAAACTTCTTTCTTCATAAGAAAAATCCCTTGCTTAGTAGTTAGCTATCTAAAAGTTTGTAACTTTTATCTCGAAAAAAGGGGGTTAAAGTTTTTTTATGAAGGACAAACAAATTTATTAAATTAAATATTGAAGAGATCATATTTTAAAAAAAGGTAAAATATGCTATTATTGAACTAATCATCTCAAGAATAGATAGTCTCAGACCTGGAAAGCAATCCAATAAATGCAACTAGCGGCTAGAGAGGATTTACACTTGACATAACCAAAAGAAAAGTAGAGCAATAGGGTTCATTTCATACAATGGAACAATATAAACTATTTTGAGAATGAGTGACCTCTTTCTACAATCATGATTCTCAACCCTTGTGCTTGGCCACCTTCCCTTGCTTGATAACCGCCTCTCCCATTGCCAGAGCGATGATTGTTGTGAATAGAAAATTGTCTAACCCTTAGAACATCCTTAACCTCATAAAGAATACAAGCAAATTTCCACCATACAGCATTTGGATTTTGAATCCATCTAGCCACAACTTTAAAGTCACCTTCAATAATAACTTCCATACAATGGGCCTTGCAAATTGAAGTAAAAATTTTCCATCATAATCACAAATTACTCTTCCAATACTTGCCACTCTTGGATTTCTAAGGATCGATCTGTCAAAGTTTAATTGTAGTCAACCACTAGGATGTTTAATCCAGGGAACCTTTACCTTCTATTTGGTGATTAAATATCACTTAGAAACTTCCATGGTCTTTGAAAATCTAAAATAGAATGGACTCTAAATTCCTTATTAAGAGAATCCAAGTCGTCACTTTAAATTTTATTTTTTCTCTAATTTTATATGCCAGCACTAAGCACGTCAAAAAATGTAATTATGCCTTTATTTCCAAATAATCGAAATAGTTGCATGTAAGACCATTTCCAAAGTCATCTTCCTTTAACTGAACCACTTCCCATTACCATTGTTCAAATAAATGAGCTAATTTTTATGACATAATCCGTTGCATTCCAAATCATTCAAGAACAAAAGAGCTACCTTCAAAGAAAAAGTTATGGGAAAATAATAAACCAAGGCTCTTTAACTAGGTCTCAAAATCAGGTTCCCTCTCAACATGCCACATTTCCTGTTTAACCTCAAACTCATGTTAACTTCCTTTTGACTAGTAAATGCATTAACCATTACTTGGTTAAATGCGACATGTCATCTTTAGAGGGAGTCTCTATTTGAGGCCTAATTAAGGAGTTTGCATATATCACTTTCCAAAGTTATATTAAAAAAGAATATGATTTATGGATTCGGAGTTGTTGTAGTATAGCTGACACCTCTTCATGAGCTGCCAACCTCTAGCATTGATGTTATCTAAAGATAGTGTATTTTTCCCAACTAGCTTTCAACTTGAAACATTGAATGCAAGGTAGCAAATTCCATTTCTAGAGAGTGAACATATGAAGTTGTAGTAATTAATCTCTTAAACAGAGAAGACATTGATCCAAAGTGAATCCCCTAGTACTCAAACCTTGAAATCTAGCCATGAGCTAAGTTTTTACTTGAATTTTTCTCTCAAGTCTCAGTGGTCTAAAAGGAATTGTCCTTTAAAAAAATACCATTAATATTACTCAACTAATCAGAAATTGCCACATTCAAGTTAGGAGTGAGTCTAAATAAATCTTTCTTAGTCTTCAATTAGAGGTGTATTCGAACATCATTTCCTTTATAAAATATGATTCTTTGCCTATCTCTAACTTGAAAAGTAATGCCTTTTTCAAAGACAAGAAATTTTTTTGCTTGTCCATGACCCCATCTATCTCGTAGATGACTTCAATCCATTTTCTCCATAAGAAAGACAAGTCTTCACCAAACCTCCATAAGCATTTCATAAGTAATGCTGATGGGACACCTAAACCACCTTCTAATTTTAGCCTACAAACTTATTGCCATCTAATCAAGTTATGAATCACCCATAAGAACCTTCTTTGGAGTTTCTTAATATTATTTCCAATAACAGCTAGACAATAGGTAGGAATATTACCCAAAACATATTTGAGAAGCATGATAAGATCCCCAAAAGAAAGACACTTTCTCTTTCAACATACCAATTGACTATCAATTCTTTCTACAACCTTTTGCCATTGTTGCTGATTAGGTCAGCCAATGATCCAAGGGCTTAGAAACAAGAAAAATGAAAAAGGAGAATTGCACTTGATTACTTAAGTAAGAATTACAAATCAATGAGTGTCAAGTGACACTTTTTCTTTTTGAAACTTACAGGTTTCTTGAAAATGGTTATAAAAAAAAAAAAAAAAAGATACAAGTTTTAAGAAAAAAGTGTCATGACATTCCTTGATCAGTGCTTCTCTCTTAAGCATGCCAATCCCTTACTTGGGAGTCATAATAAAAAATATTATATAAAGTAAACAATATTATCTATCATCAAAATTTAATTTCTAGGATTCTAGAATAATTTAATCCATGGTTTTTGCTTACAAGATGTCAAAGACTTGAGCAACTAGATGGATGAGTCAAAATGTAATAACCCAAATAATTAAATAATAATAATCAGAAAGGGTAAAATGGTAAATACACTTGGGCCTACAGGGTGTGGGACCCACAATGAGGCTATAAAAGCCTGCCCTATCTTTTATATAGCCAAACTATTCCTTTAGGGTTCCATGTTGACAACGCAGGCAATGGCATGAAACTCCCCTCTCAAGTGCACGCGGTGAAGGGAAGACTAGTTCTGGCTGATTTGACCACAGTAGGCCACCCTCTATGATTTTCCTTTCTTTTATTAAAATTTTCATTGTTTTAACACCGAAAAACAATGTGGATTGTCGTTTTCCAGTAAAACAGAGGGCGTTATTATTCCTTTCAAAGTAAACTGATAAAACAATATCAGATCGTGATCTAAACCGTTCATCTTTGGCACAGTAATAAGACGAACAAACCCATGAATTTTCATGGTGATCGAACGGCTAGGGATGCCGAAAAACTCAGAAAATAGTAGAAGGAGAAATTTTAGGAAGGTGATAAAAATCGTGTAAAAACCCTAGATAAGGATAGAGTTTGATAATAAAAAAGGGGTGCTTAAAAATGAAATCTACATGAAAAGCTGAGTGAAATGGTGCAAAAATCACACCATTTGGACGCCTGAGCATCGCCAGCAGTGACTGGAGTCCGGTCATCGTCTCCAACGACGGCACGCAGGGGCTACAAGTGTCACAAATAGCGTGTGCCATGTAGGTGCCACGTAGACGTGCACGAGCGTAGATGTCAAGCGCACGATGCACAACACCACGCACGCACCACGCGGCGCAACCAACGCCTGCCACATAGGCACCATGTAGGTGCCATGCGTGCAGTGTACACACGCATGCCCCATGCACGCCACGCACACGCCACAAGCGCAACACACAGCCGCAGGCACATAGCATATGCGGTTGCACGCATGTGCATTTGGACGTTGTACTCGCGCATACAAACTAGCAATACGTGTGCGTGTACTTGGATGTTGTATGCGCGCATGCGCATGCGTCAATGACACATGCATGCAAGTGCGAGATGGCACACTTGCGGTTTATTTTGGATTTTGGGGTTCTCTAACCCGTCCATTTACAAAAACTTGATTTTTAGGAGCTACAGAAGTCCAAATAGCAATCCGAAAGAGGCATTGCGACCGTATCGACGACACGGACTTAGATTTGATTTGAAAATCTAGATCTATATTCCTTTTTAAAGGTTAAACCACTGAATGTGGTGAGATAATTTAAATCAAGTTGATCAATGGATGATCAAGCCTTAGATCTTGATGGTATACATCAAATGTGAGATGATCTAAGGAATTAGAGGGATAAACATGATTGAATTGTCAAATGATGGAGAATTTATAATGTAACAGGTACGTCAGAGCGCGCAACGTGATACTTCCACGCGCTTGATTGGAGCACTATATTTATTGAGGTAGGTGATTTCATTCAATTACTTCATAATTTCAGTAACCATGATTGGATCTGTAAAGTTTTTGAGGCATGTGTTTTGTCTTCTCATGGCACTTAAATAGATCCCTATTTTCGTGTTATAGCATGACATTTTATTTTGTTAATAACTATGTTTACATGTGATGCTCTATCTTGTCATGGGCTTTGATCGTATTTATGGGAATTATTTATAGAACCTTTACATGATTTACATGATTTATATCTTGTCGATAATTTATGATGGATGCTTCCACTCGGTGGGTACTATGCTATGAGGGTTGTAGGGGTGGCCACCCACCCTCTAACTTTGTGATGATGATGATGATTAGACACTGTCCTTGAGTGATACATGGCCAGGTACGTAAGTGGTGGTATCATGGGTAGTCCTCCCTACGGGTTTGTTCCTTCCCATGAGGATGGAGAAAGTCTCCCATTTGGATGTCGACAGGGAACGATAGTGGTTCAGATCCTGATGGGGTTGCCACTACAGCATAGTAGTCCATATAGTTATTCTGCATGTTCATATGGGTTTATATGTGGGGTGAACTAGGGCAAGCTGGGGCTAGGCCGTGAGGAACTCCGGGGGCTGATGCGGACTGCACAGGAGGGACCCAGAGTTAGTATAGGTACACATCACCGATAATTGAGTATCTTGGGATATTTTTGGTATGGTTTTGATATAGGTTCTTGTTTATCATGATTGCATGCATACTATCTTATAGACATAGACTCGTATTGTTTTGATGTACGCAACTTTGTATTTTAATCATGCTTTGCATGCCATCCTGATTTAACTTAATACACATTTGTGAAGATTTATAATTATGAGCGTTTGATTATTTGATATGTCTTATATGTGTTTCCTGCATAAGAATCATATTGTAAATTTTGGTAAGCTTTATTTGAGTGTAATCACCTACAAAAGCATAGCTTGCTCAGGCATTGCTTTGTTTTGCAATGCCTCATATTTGGAACGTGATAACCAAAAAGGAAAGCGGGGAGAGTAGCAGTGATTTGGAAGAAGACTTGAAGACCATCCATTTTATTTCCATATTCGGACATAGATTAGAGTATGTCTCTTGGACTGGTATTAGACTTTTGAGATTTTACTTGGAGGATTATATATTTGGATAAATTGCACCCATATTATGGTATGGAGAATGTTAAATCTTAGATGTAAATATTATGGTGATCATGGATGGAACTTGGTGACTTTTGACTTGATTTATTATCGTCTTTAATTAGCCAGTGTATTTATCGTGGTTTTGAATCCAGCATGCTCAAAGTATCATGGGTTTAATTTTATTTATGATTACAGTTTTTGAATGTAATTGACCCCCGAGGTTTTCACTTTTAATCAATTCTTTTAAAGCTACGCTAAAATTGTTATACTCTAAATTTTTATTAGGATCTTGTTTATTTTCTTAAAATATATTATTATTTTTATATTTATGGGGAAAAAGGTTCGTAAAACCCGGGGTGTCACAGTTTGGTATCATAGCCTAGGTTTATTCCATCATCACCACTTAAAGGGTCCAATTTGAATTACAGCAAAGGAGTTTTTGAATTGAGATAGAGATGGGAGAATTACTTACATGATATTATATTGAAACATTGGCAGATGGCTCCTCGACGGAAGACAAGGTTCACCCCTATTCCACTAGTCGCTACTCCTGTCACGACACTTGAGCAAGGGGATTCAAAGGCAAATATAGTGGCCCATGTGGTGTAGGAGCTTATGCCAAAGTTTACTCAACAGATGACACAGTAGGTGCGGGCGGTAGTATGGGCTATTCACTCTACTTGCCCAACGACGACTACAGCAGCACAAGGAGACACTTCAACACAGTCATCCCACTAGGCACAGACAACTCCTATGCCAGGAGATATAGAGGAAGGATCCTCGAGGCAGCTCGATCCATCAGCAAAGCAACTCGAGAGGTTCCAGAAAATGGTACCCTCCTTCCGTGGGGAAGGAGATCCAGCAATAGCAGAAAGATGGTTATTTGAGGTCGAGAAGGCCTTCGAGGGAATGAGGATACTATCAGAGGATCAAGTGAGATTAGCGACTTTCTTATTGATCGATGAGGCTGGGTTTTGGTGGAAGACTCAGCAACAGATGCACCTCCTATCTTCAACACCACTATTATGGGAGGACTTCCGGAAGATCTTTGATGAGCAGTACTTCCCTCCTCATGCCCTACATGCCATGAAGAGGGAATTCACCACATTAGCTCAAGAGGGTATGACAGTTTAGCAATATCTGAACCGATTCACTAAACTACGGAGATTCGTGTCTACCTCTTTTGCCTCAAACCAGGAGGCTACATATAGATTCGTTGACGGGCTACTACCACAATTGAGGCATGAGGTACTCATTGCACGCCCGACCACAGTGACGCAAGCTGCAGACGTAGCTTCCATGCTCGAGAAGGACCTAGCACGGAGCACAGGAGAGATGAGTTAGCCCTTTCAGGGTAAGAGACCCTTCATGTCCATACAGCCTCAAGGGGGTCCAGATCAGCGGTACCCTCCTAGACAGAGGAGAGACCGGCATAGGAGAGTGTGCCCTCGATGTAAGAGCCGACACATGGGACAAGCATGCCCAGGACAGAGCCGTCAGCATCAGGGTCCACAGTAGTTCCACCACCAACAGCAGCCTTTCCAGCCGGTACAGGCATTCAGATGTTACAGATGTGGTGAGGTAGGACATGCAATCAGAGACTGCCCGAGGGGTCAAAGAGACAAGCCAGTGAAGATAGATACCACTACAGAGGCAGTGCCACTAGTCAAGAACGTGTCTTCGCCATTACGTCGGGGCAGGCACATGCCTCGCACCAGGTGGTGGAAGGTACTTTCTTAGTAGCTGATAGACATGCTAAAGTTCTTTTTGACTTGGAGTCTACTCATTCATTTATTTCATATGCATTTGCATCATGCCTCGACTTGTGCACACATGAGTTAGCATTCGGGTTAGATGTATTGATGCTAATAGGAGAGACAATGGAAGTTACAAAGTACATTAAACAGGTACCAGTGGAGATATCAGGCATTAAGATGGATGCTAACCTCATCCTTTTAGATATGGTGGATTATGATCTCATCTTGGGGATGGATTGGTTAGCTACATTTTGGGTTACAATAGACTGCCATAAGAAGCAGATCAGATGTTGTGTACTAAATCGACCAATGGTCATAGTCCAAGGCAGGAAGAGTGTCAGTGGCCCTTGTGTTATCTCAGCTATGAGAGCAGCTCAAGGTTGTTGAGTATTTTTGGCTTACATCATGATGACTGATAGTGAGCAGCCATGGATTGAGGAGATAGAGGTGGTGCGAGATTTTGCCAACGTGTTTCCAGACAAGCTGTCAGGACTACCCCCACGTAGGGAGATTGATTTTACCATAGATTTAATGCCAGGCACAGCACCTATTTCTAAGGCACCCTACAAGATGGGCCCTACAGAGTTGAAAGGCTCCAGGTACAGTTGCAAGAGCTTCTGGATAAGGGTTTCATCAGACCTCGTGGATCTCCTTGGGGAGCACTAGTCCTCTTTGTTAAGAAGAAGGACGGATCTTTGAGGCTATGCATTGACTACCGGTTGCTGAACAGTGTTACTATAAAGAATAAGTACCCTTGCCTCGTATTGACGACTTGTTTGATCAGTTGCAGTCAGCAAAGGTATTCTCTAAAATTGACCTAAGATTAGGCTACCACTAGTTGAGGATTAGAGAAGGGATATTCCTAAGACTGCGTTTAGGAGTCGGTATAGCCATTATGTGTTTGTGGTGATGCCCTTTGGTTTAACGAATGCACCTGTAGTGTTCATGGACTTGATGAACAAAGTTTTTCAGGCTTATTTAGATCGGTTCGTGATCGTCTTCGTGGATGATATCCTGATCTACTCTCCTAGTCATGAGGCCCATCGGGAGCATCTTCGCATTGTGTTGAATGGATCTTCGCATTGTGTTGAACGCGCTTCGCCGTCATCACTTGTATGCAAAGCTCAGTAAGTGCGACTTCTGGTTAGAACAGGTGCAGTTTTTGGGACACATAGTATCCAAGGATGGAGTGGCCGTGGACCCGGCCAAGGTGGAGGCAGTTCTGCATTGAGAGAGGCCTATGACCGTGATAGAGATTCGTAGTTTTCTCGGTTTGGCTGGTTAATACCGACAATTCATTGAGGGGTTTTCGAGGATCGCCTTGCCTTTGACCACCTTGACTAGGAAGGATACCAGGTTTGTTTAGACTGATGCTTGTGAGAAGAGCTTTTAGGAGCTCAAGAGGAGGTTACCTTCAGGGTCAGGCGGCTATGTGGTGTTCTGTGATGAATCAGGCAGAGGTTTGGGAGCGATGTTAATGCAACATGAGAGGGTTATTGCCTATGCGTCAAGACAGTTGAAGACGCATAAGGTGAACTACCCAACTCATGATTTAGAGTTGGCAGCAGTGGTGTTTGCGTTAAAGTCCTGGAGACACTATTTATATGGTGAGAAATTTGAGGTATACACTGACCACAAAAGCCTCAAGTATTTCTTTACACAGAGCGATCTGAACATGAGGCAGTAGAGATGGATAGAGTACCTCAAGGACTTCGACTTTACCATGCAATACCACCCAGGGAAAGCTAATGTTGTAGCTGATGCCTTGAGTAGAAAGTCGAGGGTGATGATTGCTAACCTCTCGACTCAATCCAAGTTCCTTGATAGGATTCTTCGGGCACAGCTTAATGATGCTGAGATACAGGACATGGTCGATAAGGCTGATTTTTCCAGAGGGCCAGATGGGGGTGTCAGATATAGGGGTAGGTTAGTGGTGCCTACAAATGATTAGTTGAGGCACGACTTGCTCCAGGAAGTGCACCAGTCCCCATATTCTATTCATCCCGGAGGTACGAAGATGTATCAGGACCTTAGACGACACTTTTGGTGGAATGGGATGAAGAGGGATATTGGTGAGTGTGTGGCAAGATGTTTGACCTGTCAACAGGTCAAGGCATAGTATCAGCAACCAACAGGGTTATTGCAGACATTAGACCTTCCAGAGTGGAAGTGGGACCACCTCACTATGGATTTCACAGTGGGACTTCCGAGGACTACTAGTGGGCATGACATGATATGGATCATAGTTGACAGATTAACAAAGTTTGCCCATTTCCTCCCATCAGACAGACATAAATTGTGGACAGCTTGGCTAAGCTGTATGTCAGGGAGATTGTGAGCATACATAGAGTACCCTGGACGATTATTTCAAATCGAGACACACGGTTCACCTCGAAGTACTAGCAGAGTGTACAGGAGGCTCTGGGGTTGACATTGAGATTCAGTACGGCCTTCCACCCCCAGATGGATGGCTAGTCTAAGAGGACCATTCAGACTGTTGAAGACATGTTGAGGGCCTATGTCATGGATTGGAAGGGCAACTGGGGATGAGCATTTGCCACTAGTGGAGTTTGCGTATAATAACAGCTACCACGCGAGTATCGGAATGGCATCTTATGAGGCACTTTATAGCATTCCATGTTGGTCTCCTTTGTGTTAGAGTGACGTGGGAGAGAGACAGATTGTGAGGTCAGAATTAATTGATCAATGACATTTGAGGAGAGATACAACCTAAGAAAGTACGTGCCGAATCCATCCCACGTACTTAAACAGATTCCCATAGAGATACAACCTAACATGACATTTGAGGAGTGCCCTATACAAATCTTAGATAGCAAGATCCACGAGTTGAGGAATAAGACCATTTCTTTGGTCAAAGTTCTTTGGCAGCATCACTCGGCGCAAGAGGCTACATGGGAGATAGAGGACAAGATAAGGCATAAACACCTAAAGCTCTTTCCTTAGAGGTATACACATATTTAAATTTCGAGGACGAAATTTTATTATAAGGGGGAGAGGATGTAATAACCTAAATAATTAAATAATAATAATAATAAAGGGTAAAATGGTAAATACACTTGGGTCTACTGGGTGTGGGACCCACAATGAGGCTATAAAAGTCTGCCCTGTCTTTTATACGGCCAAACTATTCCTCTAGGGTTCCATGTTGACGACGCAAGCAACGACGTGAAACTCCCCTCTCAGGCGCACACAGTGAAGGGAAGACTAGTTCTGGTCGATCTGACCACAGTAGGCCACCCTATATTATTTTCCTTTCTTTTCTTAAAGTTTCCATCGTTTTAACGTTGAAAAACAGTGTGGATTGCCATTTTTCAATAAAACAGAGGGCGTTATTATTCCTTTCAAAGTGAACCTATGAAACGGTATCAAATCGTGATCTAAACCGTTCATCTTGTGTATAGTAATAAGAAGAAGGGGATACCGAAAAACTCAAAAAACAGCAGAAGGAGAAATTTTAGAAACGTGACAAAAATCATGTAAAAACACTATATAACAATAGAGTTATATATATATATATATATATATATATATAAAGGGTGCTTAAAAATGAAATCTACGTGAAAAACTAAGTGAAATGGTGCAAAAATAGCACCATTTGGACGCCTGAGCATCGTCGGTGAAGATTAGAGTCCGGTTGTTGTCATTGGCGATGGCACGCAGCGGCGACACACGTCACAAATAGCGTCGCCATGTAGGCACCACGCAGACGTGCATGCATGTAGATGCCATGCGCATGACGCACAATGCCACGTGGGCGGCATGCGCACACCACAAGGCGCAACCAACATGCGCCACGTAGGTGCCACGCAGGCGCCATGTGTGCAGTGCACACATGCATGCCATGCGCGCGCAACGTGCATGCCACACACACACCACGAGCATACCACGTTCACACCGCGCGTGCGACAAGCGGCTGCACTCGCATAGCATAAGCGGCTGCACGCACATGCACGCAGGCTATGCACGTGCGCGTGCTTAGATGTTGTATGCGCGCGTATACGCACTAGCAACATGCGCGTGCATGCGCCAGCGACACATGGGCACTTGTACGCTCATGCGCACGCGTCAACGACATGTGCGAACACGTGCAAGATGGCACACTCGCGGTTTATTTTGGATTTTAGGGTTCTCTGACTCGTCTATTTACAAAAACTTGATTTTTAGGAGCTATAGAGGTTCAAATCGCAATCCGAAAAAGGCGTTGCGATCGTATCGACGATGCGAACCTAGATTTGACTTGAAAATCTAGATCTAATCCCTTTTTAAAGGTTAAACCACTGAATGCGGTGAGATAATCTAAATCAGACTGATCAATGGATGATCAGGCCTTAGATCTTGATGGTATACATCAAATATGAGATGATCTAGGGGATTAAAGGGATAAACATCATTGAATTACCGAATGATGTTGGATTTATAATGTAACAAGTACGTCAAAGCGTACAACGTGATACTTCCACACGCTTGATTGGAGCACTACATTTATTGAGGTAGGTGATTTTATTCAATTACTTCATAATTTCAGTAACCATGATTGGATCTTTAAAGTTTTTGAGGCATGTGTTTTATGTCTTCTCATGGCACATAAATAGATCCCTATTTTCGTGTTGTAGCATGACATTTCATTTTGTTAATAACTATGTTTACATGTGATGCTCTATCTTGTCATGGGCTTTGATCGTATTTATGAGGATTATTTATAGAGCCTTTACATGATTTATATCTTGTCGATGATTTATGACGGGTGCTTCCACTCGGTGGGTACTATGCTAAGAGGGTTGGCCACCCTCCCTCTGAATTTGTGATGATGATGATTAGACACCCCCTTGAGTGATACAGGGCCAGGTACGTAGGTGGTGGTATCATGGGTAGTCCCCCCTATGGGTCTGTTCCTTCCTATGGAGACAGAGAAAGTCTCCCATTTGGGTGTCGACGGGGAGTGACAGTGGTTCAAATCCTGATGGGGTTGCCAATGCAGCATAGTAGCCCATATAGTTATTCTGCATGTTCATATGGATTTATATGTAGGGTGAACCGTGGCAAGACGGGCCTAAGCCATAAGGAACTCCAGGGGCTAATGCATGCTGCACAGGAGGGACCCAGAGTTAGTATAGGTACACATCACCGATAATTGAGTATCTTGGGATATTTTTGGTATAGTTTTGATACAGGTTCTTGTTTATCATGATTGCATGCATACTATCTTATAGACATAGACTCGTATTGTTTTGATGTACGCAACTTTGTATTTTAATCATGCTTTGCATGCCATCCTGATTTAACTTAATACCCATTTGTGAAGATTTATAATTATGAGTGTTTGATTATTTGATATGTCATATATGTGTTTCCTTCATGAGAATCATAGTGTAAATTTTGGTAAGCTTTATTTGAGTGTAATCACCTACATAAGCATAGCTTGCTCAGGCATTGCTTTGTTTTGCAATGCCTTAGATTTGGAACGTGATAACCAAAAAGGAAAGCGAGCAGAGTAGCGGTGATTTGGAAGAAGACTTGAAAACCATCCATTTTATTTCCATATTCAGACATATATTAGAGTATGTCTCTTTGACTGGTATTAGACTTTTGAGATTTTACTTGGAGGATTATATATTTGGATAAATTGCACCCATATTATGGTATGGAGAATGTTAAATCTTATATGTAAATATTGTGGTGATCATGGATGGAACCTGGTGACTTTTGACTTGATTTATTATCGTCTTTAATTAGCCAGTGTATTTATTGTGGTTTTGAATCCAGCATGCTCAAAGTATCACGGGTTTAATTTTATTTATGATTATAGTTTTTGAATGTAGTTGACTCCCGAGGTTTTCGCTTTTAATCAATTCTTTTAAAGCTACGCTAAAATTTTTATACTCTAAATTTTTATTTTAGGGATCTTGTTTATTTTCTTAAAATATATTATTATTTTTATATTTATGGGGAAAAAGGTTCGTAAAACCCAGGGTGTCACATCAAATCATCCAAAGATGCCCCTTATGCAAAAATGAGGGTTGCCTCTAAGTGATTCATAGGGGCCTTTGACCCTAGCAGTTCTCCACTAGAAAATGTGATAATGAAAGTGTTTCTCAGCTAGGGTATGGAAATTTTGGGAGTGACCTAGTGATGAACCCATTGTACTTGTTCTAAAATGTCATTATACGACCAAGTAGTGCTGTTGTTGAAAGAAAACCAACACCACATATTATGTCGACTAATTCCTAAGGTATTTAGTCTATATACCCCACCAACATTCCCAACTCAGGCTGCACGCCTTTCCATTTACTGTAGTCTTTTGTGAGTGAACATGATTACATGAATTGCTAAGAATTAAGATCGTATTTGAACTTCGTATTACCAATCATCAGAATAGGTGCATATACAACGATGCTTCCATTAGTATGGCTGAGGTAGGAGGTGAGTCAACTCATTCTACATAGGGTTTTTACCCTTTATTTTCTTATTTATTAGTGTTAGATATGTTAATTTCTGAATTCTAGTTAGCGATGTATCCCTTGAGATTAGTCACGCATGACATGACTGGAGTTTGTTAGAGATGTAATATTGCTTGAGCCGGCTTCAGATGGCAGGGTGACATGCAGATTTTGCATGAGATGGGAGGATGGCCACCTCAAGCAAAATACAAATGCACTCCCACCTCTTACTCCTTCGACTCAAAATTGACCTTCCCTGAATGTGGTGTCTACCCAACTCATATTACAGCTTCTTGAGATTGCTAGAAATGGGCACCATTAACATTGAGATTTCTTAAGATGCAGACCACTAACAATGAGGTTCATTGAGATGGCATCACAAGCATCTCATCTCAATCTAGACTAACAATGAGACATGAAGAAAATATGGCATATCATGCAATCTCAAGCTAGACTAATTAACCTTGAGATGTTCCTTGTGAAACAAAATCAAGCCAACCCAAGCTAGACTAATCTTTACAGTTATATGTTCACCATATCAGTACTCTTATGGTTTTACCTTTTCCTTTGCATTTCTTATGAATAGCGATGAAATTTTATTAGAAGAGCCAAAAAAAGTAACAATAACTGAGAGTAAGCTTATCTCAAGTACCATTAACTGCAAACTGCATTCACAGGGCTCTTTTCTTATTGTTATAGTCATTTACCTTTTCCGCCAATGGCTGGTGTACGTTTCATTCTTCCCGTATCCCTCAATACGAAGGTTAAATCCAATCTCCTGACCATCTCAGCTTTCCATTATTGCAACTGCATTCATCAGGCTCTTTCTTTGTGTTAAGAAGTTTTAGGTCTTTGTTAGGCATGTTGGATCTGAGAAGAGCAAGGTGAAGGAAACGATACTGATAGACATCGCACTTTCATTACATATGACATGATTGTCTTGGTTGGAAAGAAGCTGATTCAGTAGCATCACCTGCATTAAGGGATTAGTGACATTATGTGAATAAAAAATGGCGTGGTGATACGTCAACGAATTGGTCCACTAAAAAAATAAGACCTCAAAAGTTCGGAGATTTAGAGCAGAACAAAAGGCAGGAAAACCCAACAGTCTCATAAAAAAGAGATGCAGCAATCTTGATGAGAAAATTATCCTGCCTAAAAAAATATCTGCGTAGGATCAAATATGTGACCGGTTTACCCGACATTGCTGATCAACAAAGAGGACATACAGCCCTTCAAGAATGTTTTATTTTGGGAATTTGACAATTTGTTAAATCAATACAAATTGTGACCCTGATCTTGCATTTAAATCCTTTTTATTTATTGAATCATTAATAAGAACTAATAAATTAAGTTTTATACAAATTAATTACTTTGACTTACTAATTTTACTTAGATGATAAGTAAAAAAGTAATAAGAAGTAAAATGCATAGTGAAGTAACAATAAATACAAGAATATTGACTTCTATAATTTCGTCGTTTATTTTTGCTTTGCAATAACTTGGGATCTAATCCCTTAGAGACGATCGTCTTTCTCTTGTAAATTTCATCAGATGGGTTGCATCCTCGTAATTGGGAGAAAAAGAGATGATAGTAACTTAGTCTCGGGCATGTATCATTATACCCGCAATGATTTGCCTTGCAGTTGCTATTCATAATAGAAAAGAACATTTGTCCGTCGTACAGTGGGCTGCAAATTGGGAGAACTCACAGCTACTCTGACTTTTCAAGGACACATAAAAAATGAGAATAGATCTTATCGTTAATTTAATAAAGTAAAAGAGATAGGTCCTCGTCATTCTTTGTTGGGAGGTGACCCTTGTGTCAAGGTTGGTGGCACTGTCATCAAGGGTCCAAGAGCTTCATCAATGGCTTCAATTTGGAATACAGATACAATCCACGTTTTCTTGCTGCGCATTGTAATCGTGTATTAGTCGAACAGATTAGCTTGTAAAGAGGCCGGGCCGTCCGATAAATATATTAACTGTCGACACACTGCTCTATGGGGCTCGCAAGAATTATCCAAGAGGCTTCACCATTCATTGGAAGTTCGTCTCTACAGTTCACCATGACTCATAATATACGGGAGGGCATAGTGAAGAGCTTCCCTTGAATGGATTAAAGCTACTGGATTTGCAACCATAAACATGGATCGAACGGCTCACACGTTGCAACTGACCTTGGGTGGCCTCGATATGTATGTTTGCATCAACTTATGAAATGTACGGGTTTTTACCAAAAAAGCCGGTAGAAGTGGCACCTTTCGGTACATTAGGCTTCCCAAGAGATGCTTTCATCAAAGTCCAGAGCCATTAAAAGGGCAGCCCGGTGCACGAAGGTCCCTCATATATGGGATCCAGCAAAGGGACGGACACAATGAATAAATAGTATGCAGCCTTACCTCAAACCTGTGACCTCAAACACTAGAGTCACTAACGTACACAAATATTGGCCACAGTGATCTTTCGAATAATGACTCATCCACTAGCTTCTGTTTCTTTCCTGGACCTCCCCTTTATGCTTAGAAGAGTAAGAAACATGAGAATGTTGCCAAGGCCAGTACAACTGAAGAATATGATTCTGAGTCAGCAATCATGAGCTTCTACTCTGTCAAATGCTGATAAAAGCATTGCATTTCAGATTGCTCACAGGTCAATGGCTCAGGAAAGGACCAACAATCTAGAGGTTGGTCATCATTTACGGGGTAAAATGTACCTGATAGGGTCCTTTGGTAACCATATTTCAGGGTGAGTTCAAAGTCGGTTACAGGTTCAACAAGCCTCGTAGCTTTACCACTCGGAGGGCCTAAATGCCCGAGAATCCATCCAACTGATTCCTGTTAACAGATTAATAGTCATTTATATACTAATCACAGAAGGGGAGCCTTAGCGCAATGGTAAAAGTTGTTGTCCTGTGACCTTGAGGTCACAGGTTTAAGGCATGGAATCAACCTCTTGTAAATTGCAAGGTAAGGCTGCCTACTCTAAGCCCTTGTAGTCCACCCCTTTCCCGGACCCCGCATAGGCTGGAGCTTCGTGCACCGGGACTACCCTATACTAATCACACCATTTGCAATTTTCCATTTCGATAAGTTTATGTTTGTTCCTCTGTTTCTGACCTAAACGATGACTTGATGCATTCATTACAGAGAACTCGATCAAGTGCTCGATGTGCTCCGGCAAGTCGGCGGTCACAAATCGGGTTTTCATGGGACATCGAGTTAGGTATATACTTCATCAAGACAAGAAGTTAAAATTAGCTAAACCTTTCATATCAGGTAATGAATTCTAAGAGCAAGCAAGTTATATCATTAATAAAAACCAACAATTGTACCAAAGAAGCACAGATGGCTATCAGAACATAATAAGACAACATTATTTCAGGACCAGATATGAGCAAATTGAAATGCTAACACAAAGGAGCATTAGAAAAATAAATGTACACGTATAGAATGCCAAAATGTGCTGTATGTGGTGTGAAAATCAAGCAGCTCCCTTGAGCTTCTTAGCAATGCCGGCGAAGTATTTCCCCTGGTGGAAAGCTTGCTCGAGTTCCAGCTCGGATGGCTGTCTTGAACCATCTCCGGCATAGGTACCAGCACCATAAGGGCTGCCACCTTTGACCTTCTCCAACTCAAACATGCCAGCTCCAAATGTGTATCCAATGGGAACAAAGATCATGCCGTGGTGAACCAGTTGAGTAATCGCAGTCAATCTGTAAAGCCAAAAAATGCTAATAATATTAGTTCGAGCTAGTATAAAACTTCGATCTGAAAATTCAGACAGATATTCAAACGGGAAGCTTACGGTGTAGTCTCCTGTCCACCGCCTTGTGATCCAGTGCTGTAGAATATCCCTGCTGGTTTGCCTGCTAGTTGCTGTGTCCTCCACAGGCCCCCGGTTGCATCCATAAATGCTTTAAATTGGGCTGCCATCATTCCAAATCTTGTGGGAAATCCAAAGATAAGCCCATCAGCTTCAGCAAGTTCGTTCGGTGAGAGGATTGGTACATCACTCTTTGGTGGTGCGCTCATCTTTCCAAGCACCTCTTCTGAGAGAGTCTCAGGAACCTGTTCATATGCCATAATTCAAGAAAATCAAGACATTTTCTTTTTTGATTAATTAAAACCACCTGAAATATTCTTCTATCCATGAAGCCCCGATAAACAAACGATGTGTGTTCCATCAAAAATGTTGACAATGTATCAAGCATCAGATATAACCTGTGGAATTTTTGAACAATACTATCTAGCAGGGGTCATTGAAAAGATTTTTTACAAAAACAGCAAATAATATTTGAATACCGAACTAACACCAATGCAACCTATAACGCACAATCTCTTCTATCAAGATTCACCCAACACAACTCAGGTTTTGGTTGGAGAACCGCAGGGAACACCCAGCTTCAACATTTTGAGTGTACACTCATCACCAAAGTTCATTCATATACCCTAACTAGATAAACAATCAACGGTTTTTTAATCAAATACACTTTGCCTAGAAATCAACTTTCATTGTCATAACTAAAATTCTTTTAGTAATCCCTTATCTAACAAACTAAAAGGAAAGAAACACCAAGCCACGGATACTACTGTCATTTTGTTCCTTGCCAAGAATCAAATTACAAGAGTCAAAGGCGACGGAAGGAACATGCACAAACCGGTCATAATTTGGCCCTCACTCCAAATCAATATACTATGCAGATCTAATCTCACTCCATAAAATCTCCAATTGTTTACTAGTGTGTGACCTTCTTGACACAAAAAATTACAAAAAGACCCGATGCCACTGCCACAACTTTCATTCCTTCTATTCCTTCCAACATGAGGGAGACAGAGACAGTTGATGTAAGGGATCAAGTACAAACCTGCCACAATTTGGCCTCCACTCCTTCCACGGATGCAGCACCTTTCTTAATCTCTTCAGCTAGCTTCTCAACATGCCCGTACATTGAGTAGTACCTGAATAAACGATAGAAAGTTTGATCACCACCATTCTAACAAGAATGACATTGATGCATATTACGTAGAATGAAGAACACATGGCATGTCCTGTTCTTCCATTTCTCTTTTCAGTGATGTGCTCATTAAAGGAGAAGATATCAAGTTGCCTACACATTATACAGGTTACAATCTACTGAGGAATATGAAACAATTTGCTTTTGCCACAAACAAGAAATGCCACTTGCTTGGAGCACTGTGATAGCCAGAAGGGAAATGTCATATTGAGGAGTCAAAACAAGAGATCACCATGTGTGAAAGTGATTACAGCAGATACCGAGTTGCCCTAATGTCAGAGACGATATGACTACCTAAGTGGGATAAAAAATAACATTGTAGTGGGCCCAACCTTGACCAAAAGGAACAATAAGTGGAAACATCATGAAGGAAAAGGTAACAATAGATATTTGTGCTTAAATATATGCAGTGTGTGAACTTAGGACTATAATCAGGGGCTAAGGTGTTAAGGCACTATTCCCACTAGGAACAGCGTAATTACTATTATAATCTCCTTCCCCGACAAGGTAAAGTTTAGAATCGTCTAGAGGTTAAGCAAACTAAGAAAGACCCCACAAAATTTTCTAAAGCAAATTAAATGACGGGTATTTTAGCTATGCGAGGAATTGCAAGATTTATGCATTCCGGGAATCCTCACAAAGAGACAGATTACCAACTACCAAACAGCAGTTTACAGTGGCAAAAATCCTCCTATTCACATGTTGAGTCAGCATGTTTCTGTTTCTGAACAGTTGAGATTTTTGGGTCTTTGTTGACAAGTAACCCACAATCAAGCTGTGTCAAATTAAAAAAAAAAAAGGGGCAGCTCCACTGCACGAAGCTCCCGCCTATGCAGAATTTGGGGAAGGGGCAGACCACAAGAACCTAAAGTACACAGTTTTATCTTGCATTTGTAAGAGGCTGTTTCCACACCTTGAACCGTGACCTCAAAGTCACACGACAACAACTTTTACCGTTGCACCAAGGCTCCCTTTCAAGCTGTGTCCAATCATATGCTGAATTTTTAAGCCATGTAAGCTCTATTCATGATCTTTTAGTTTCAGCTCTAACGCTAATTTCTCCTCTCTCTTTTGGTTAAGATCTGGTTACAAGCTAGAAATATCTCCAAAGGCCAAGTATGGGTCTGCAATCAATTTCAGATTAAGCTTGCCACACCTACTATCCAAAGTAACGTCTAGAAGGCTTCCATCAACTATAAGTTGGAAAAGGACACAACGAATGGGGGCCATAATCACATCAAATCCATCTAGAACCTCATTGATTTGTCTTCCAAACCTACCCCCTCGATGTCGACTACGAGTTTGAAACATCAAACAAGTCTCTATCCTTTGAGCTATCATACGCAAGTGGAAATGCATCAAATCTCATAATAAATAAATCCATTTGCATGAACTTCTACCAGCTACAAGATCCAAAGAGAGAAACCAAAGAACAGAAAAGAAGCTACAAATGAATTTCTTATTCTGTCTACATCCACCATTGATGGATTTAATTAAAACGGCCATATGTTGGTGAATTGTAGTTCATTGATTACTGAAAGCTCATTATTCCTTAGTTGCAGAAATTGAAAAAGACTTAACAAAGCCAAGCATAACTCAATAAATGTGACAGCCTTCAAGACTGCATCAAAAACTTAGAATTCACACTTCTTTTTCCATACTAGAGCTTCTCAAAATGCAAAAATTAAGTCTACAAACCTAGGTAGGGAATCTGAATAACAGAAGGATCAAATTTCAACCACAAAATCAGTTCCCATTCCCAATCCAAACAAAGGCAAAACGCTGAACGCCGCTAACAATCAATCATCCACCAAATAGATTACCAAAACACAACTCACACAATTTCATCGGATCAAGAAGAGTAAAAACAGCTTCCTTTTAGGTTTCAGTCACACAAACCGATCCAAGCAAGAAATTTCTCAAACGACAAGCGGAAATCAACCACAAAAACACAGATCAAAGCAAAATCCACAAAAAACGATACGCAAATTTACCTAAATATCAAAACTAAGATCCAAACACATAGAATTCAACACCAAAGCCACAAATGCCATAAAAAATCCAAAAAATCACATCAAATACATGAACAGATACTTAAACAGAGATTTCGATTAAATGCTTACACAATGTAAACTTTAGTCGCCATCGAAGAATCTCTACGAAGCTTTTTGATGCTGCTGAGAAAAAAATGAGAGTGAAAAGAAGAAGAACAGAGAATACGAAGGGAGATGAAGAAGGGGGAGGCCTATTTATATATCTCTCTGCATGACTAGAGGGTTATTTAATCAATTGCTTTAATTAATCTTGATTAGTCGTTAATTAATCCAGGAGCGCTAATTTTTTGGGATTCTTTTTTCTCTTTTTGGAGGAGCAGATAATTGCGGTGGAAGAGAAGGAAGATGTTGATGTCACGCGCCATCATCATTTACGTTGACAATTTAAAGTATTTTTAAAAAATTAAGGAAAATCTGGTTTTTTTAAGGAAAAGTTTGATAATAATTTTCCGTCTTTTAGAATTTTTCCAAAAAAATGTTCCTTTTTTACGAGGGATGGGAAATGGAGGATCAATTTTTACATGGAATGGTCCCACTCCAACAGATTTATTTATTTTAGAGGTGTAGGAAAGAGGGGCATTCAGATGAACGGTCGAATGGTCCGAGGTGGGGCCCATTTAGCATCTCAATTATTATTTTTGTTACAATTTATTCATTTATTTGTTAGTTTGTCATGGTTAGGTGGACCGAATTTTTGCATGTTTCTCTTTTATAAAATAGAACCGCAGAATGGGCGCCCATCTTTGGGGGTTGTTTGCCAGGAGGATAATAATCCATGGATTGAGTTAATCATGGATAGTGATCTTCTATCCTGCTATTCGAACCTGGAAAAACCAACAGCAAGAGATTTGAGAACCATCTTATCTATGTTTTGAACCATGCAAATGAAAGCCATGAATGAAATTCACCATTCCTGAACAATTCAATCCTCGGATTATTATCCCATCTGCACCAGTCTGGCAAGCAATCTGGGCTGCAAATACAAGGACAAGTTGGGTTGGTGATCTAAATCATTCATTTGTCATATCTCATTGAGACAAGATATGGTTAGATAACCTATCTAATTCTTCAGCATTTTGCTCAATTTGCACACACACACAAAAAAAAAACACTTATGAAGACTGTTCGGCGCGAGAATAATAATTCATGGATTAAGTTATTTATGGATAGTAAATTTTATCCCTCATATAGCAAGCCACGTGTAAGGAAAGAAGGGTTGGGATTATTTTACCCAACCCTGTTATTCAACTCCGGGCGGCTTTTGGGGAACAACAGGAGTTGAACAATTTCACCAACTCAAAAGTAAAGCTTGATCTGAACCGTCCGTTGGTCCCCACAGTGATTTGGACATTTACAAATATGGATTGTTTGGCACATGGATAGCCATCCAAGGATAAGTTCTTCCACAAATTGGCTTATCTGGGAACAAGTTTTTCCTACTAATGGGGCTGTCAATTGGTAGGTTTGATTGTATTCCAAATATCCGAATTAATTCAGATATCTAAAGCTGAATCCGAAGAAGATTATCCATGGAGTGAGATTCACTATCCACATACATTTAAATCTGGGTTCGGTCAATCCAAACCAATGTGTGGTGCCCCACTTTTACAGGAGAGACCCATCTTTAGTTGATCTCCTTCGAATAAATGATATAATCCAATAAATATGAGCCGTTCGTTGCCAGAGATCCTCGACACATGCATCTCGTGCAGCATTAAGCCTATACTTGCGGGTCCACTAGATAACGTAGGATTTGACGTCGGGATAACGTAAGATTTCAATCTCAGCCGCCAGATCATTGTCAACCCTATTACCAATTGATGACATACTTATTACAACATTCACGACCCTTTCAACAATGGAACAAAATAATAAAGGAGGGCGTGAAAAAAAATTTTAATAAAATTAAAAATTCAAAGATTTTAGATTAATAAAATCGTCTACTTAGATTATTTTTAATTTAATATATTTATTTTAGAAGTATTAAGTTTCGCGAGAGGATTTTAAACCATTTTTATGTCGGAGTCAACTGGGCGGCATCCGGCGGCTTAATCTAAGCGAGAACCATGTAGAGATCTCAGGCGTCAAATAATCCTGACCCTCTGATTACTCCGTATTTTCGTGTAATTTTTTTTCCTATTTTGATCGTCTTATTAATTTATTATATCTTAAATATTCTACTTATTTTCCATCAATGGATGATCCTAATTTTATGCAACATGCACATGGGTTCTCATGATGATGTATCAAGGCATCATAACACGCCATCAATGACATCCCCACAGCGTGCTCCTTAACATTCTTCCATCAATACTTCCAGTCCTCCCGTTTACGCATAAATTACAATTATTAGATCTCGCTAATTATTTTCCTTTTTTATTTTAATCACCCGGTCGGCCCATCATTGCATATACTTCTGTCTAGATCGGGTACTTTATGTAGACACCTCGATGGGCAAACAGTCCCCATCGGTCGATCCTAACTGTCAATTTTTACGTCCCACAAATGTACAGTCGAGATTGTTGATCATTGCAGATCATCATGCCGATCGGATAGTTGCTCCTGCCGAACAAAACGTCATATATTTCAAACGAGGACCACAGCTTCAATCCAGTCATCAGCAATGGATCGATCAAAGGGTTTAGAAAAGATCAAGTTTGGATCAATGGCTAATCATGTTCGTGATTTGCATGTGGGACCAACAAGTTATATACAGAGAGAGAGAGAGAGATGGAAAGGGTAGTCTCGTAAACGGCCCTATTTTTCTGATAGAGAGTAGAATTTACGATTAGCTTTTCGAAAAAATTTCAAATGAACAATTTCAATAAAATTATTTAATTTTTTATTTTACTATATTCAACTCTATATATTCTTTTATTCGTAGAGTATATTGGATGTACAGAAAAGGCAATAACAGAGTTCATATTATTTGTATTAACAGCTAATCTAAGAGAAATATTTTTATGTGGTGCTAACAACTCAAGAACTTTCTCGAAACTGGGTCCATATTTATGCAACTAAGTGTATTCCAAAGAAGATCAAGACCAAAGTTCATAGTTCCTGTTTCTGAGTTTTTTCAAGTTATTAATAAATTGATCAGAGTTAACTCGGCTCGTCTCACTTTCAAGTAATTTTGAGTCACTAATAAAATAAACAAACAAGCAGTCTCTTCACCCTTTCATGTTGGCCAAACACAGCATATGCATAAACTATACACCTAACTCCATAAATTGTTTTCGATCTCCACCATTCGATTGGTCCAAATCTCGATTTGGCAAATCAACGATCCATCATCGAGCCGCTTAATAAACGATTTACTAGTCAAGATTCCGGATTAACAACACATGAACATCACAATATCTGATCCAACGATGGTGAAGGAACCTTTTGTATCTTATCCTCATCAAAATAGTCAAGGAAGAGAGAGAGAGAGAGAGAGAGAGAGAGAGAGAGAGAGAGAGAGAGAGAGAGAGAGAGAGGCCGACTGAAGCTCAACTATGTACACATTATTGACATGATGGTGCAGTAAGAGGGCCCGAAAGCATGACGCCAAAACTCCCTTTTCCTCCACGAATTCTCCACAATCATATCTCATTGTTTTGCTTGTTTGAACGGCCAACCTTCTGATAATTATCCTCCCCTTCTCTGCTTCTTGCTCGCCTTTTGGAGGGTCCCATCATGCCTCTCTCTCTCTCTCTGGTGTTCATTTGACTTTTGCATTGTTTGTGGGACGTAAGTGAGGCTGGAATTGAATTCTATGGCGGATTCAACGGTTGCCACTCCATGGTGGGATGCACTATGTATGCTTGAATTCATTTGTGAATCCTCCATATTTGATTCCACTTGCCATCATTTTTCCCGGAAAATTGGCCGAAATTTTTGTTCATCAAGTATCCAGGGTGAATTCTCGATGGGGACGCTCAGTCATGTGGGAATTGGATTCTGTGGCCACGAATTTGGTCTGACTAACGGCACCATAACTCTAGCCATTTCTGCTTACTCCTTCAAAGACGTTTTTCCACTTTTATGGAAGCTTGACTAAGCAAACGCGGACGGAAATCCATTTGCGTACTCAATGTGGACCTAAGCATGACGGAAATTTCCACTTGATTGCTACAATATCTGCATTGAGATCCACCCACGGTGGGCCTCTAGATGGCAGACGGTGCATTTTCTAGGCATCTTTGCCGATCCCAGTGCATCTCTGCATTCTAGTTTGAGAATTTATTTACCTCATTTATGTGTTAAGGAGAAAGTAGAAAAGAAGTGTCGTCTTGTCTTTGTTTTGACCAGCATTCTGCCCATTAAGCTTCCATGCGGAAGTGCCTAAGTTGGAGAATTGGCTCCAGCTCCCATCCCTTTCCCTTGTCAGGTTTCCACCTCCAATGGCGTGGTCCATTTCACTTATTGGATCTAGAGTCTCCAATATATCCTGAGTGTCGGTTGGTTGACTGGAAATGAATGAAAATTGATTTTCATAATAAATAAATAAATAATTGTGAAAAGTGTTTTATATGTCGAAATTGAAGCAGGCTAAAGAGGTAGAATTTATGCTGTGAAAGATTTTTGGGTCTTAAGTGCATCGTTATCTCATTCAAAATCCTAAGCCATGTCTCAAAATTATTCCTCTTGGTAATTGACTTACTTACGGAAAGGTATCTCAGTCTAACCACTGGATTATATTGGCTTTTGTACACATGAATCGCCCATGTTAAGCCGATTTCAACCTTTGAAACAAGTAACCTTCCCGTGGATCTGAACTCTTCCGGCTCTCCTTTTTTTCAGGCCATTTTTCAAACTTCTTAAGAGATTGACTTTGATATTTGGATTCCTAGGGGATAACGTTTAGCTGATCCAGCTGGTAGTCCACTTTCACCCTATTCCTTCCTCTGCAGCTGGATGACACGTATGCAAGAAATGCATAGAAAGCAAAGAATCCTACACTAGGAAGCAAAAATTGTAAGAATGGATCCATATTCTAATATCTAAGTTTTTCATGCACTCTCCCAATTTTAATCCAAGTCGAAAGAAAAGGCAGCAACTCCCACCTGCAACCAGAGATGCCTTTTTAGCCGCCACCAGTTGCACTACATATTGTTGGCTTCCAGGTCCTAAGTTGGATATGACTTGGACATGAATAGAGGATCCTACGTGCAAGTCTCTTTAAACATAAAAAATAAAGCCTGCAAAAAACTAAAACCCTTAAGTATTCGTACAATTAAATGTAGTTATTTACATATATTTCACATACTTTGTAGTTAGATAAAGAAATCTCTCTCACATTTGCATACACTTGTTGTCTAGATCGTCTAAGTGTAAAACTAGATTTGTTGTTGTTATTGGATCTGGACCATCCAGTGGACGATCCGAATCAAAACAAACTTAAATCAAGACATCAAAGTGAAGATATGAGATATTCTCCAATCAAAATCAGATTAGGATCCAAATGAATAATCATGAAAGTAACATGGATAGGTGTGTTGACAACCCTGTAGAACCTTATAGAAGGGTCTGGGGGCCCATCATTAATTAGCACCCGTAGTAGCTCAGAGGGGACAACTTCAGTTGTCTTCGTGGGCCGTTCCATCTGTCCAAAAGCTTGCAATGGAAGTAGTGTTGTAGTAAAAGATGGTTGGGTTCTTCAAGGAATTAATAATATATATTAGGAGGTGACTTGGCGCAATGTAGAGTTGTTGGCGCAATGTAGAGTTGTCGTCACGTGACTTTGAGGTTACGTGTTCAAGGAGTGTAAACAGCCTCTTATAAAATGTAAAGTGTGTACTATTAACCTTTTGTGATCTGCCTCTTCCCCGGATCCCATATATGTGGGAGCTTCTTGCACTGAAACTGCCTTTTATATCCTATGTCTTGTAATGAAAAGATTGTCAAGAGAAGGTTCCAGCCCTGGAAACATCTCAAAGCAGCATGAAGTTACCGAATTTTTTTAGTTGGTTCAGCATATTTCTGAAGATGTTATGTCAATGAGAGGGCCATGGCAAAATCATGTTGTTTCCAAAGTTTTCTATCTCGAATCGTCTCCAATGCTCTTGCATGTGCTTAAAAATATATAAAGGAGAAATAAACAAGACTCTTGGTGATGACAAAATATAGACAAAGCTGCCCTACCACGGGCTGGTTGTTCTAAATATCTTTGTCCACAGCATGGATAAGACGACCGTGCAGCTCTACATTAGCAGATAGTTGCAATTAATATGTGGGAAAACTGGTCCAATGTGACAACCTTGATCGATCGGCATCCGATGGTCGCCTTCGGAAACGTAAATCCACTTTGATTTGCAAATATATAAAGTAATCACTTGGATTAGAAAATGTTGATTGCCTGATCAGGTTTTTGCAGATAGACTGTAAAAGAAGAGCAATGTTCTAAATTCGATCAATGGTACGACTGTGACTTAAAGGATCGGTTGGACGCCTAGATGGACTCACCTCTCTTGATCCATTCAAACATTTTAGATTCAGGCTAAGCTTCAACAGTGCTCTTCCGTTATCCATGGACAATCTTGATTAAATGGTTGTCTAATGATGATGATGATGATGATATGTGTGTGTGTGTGTGTGCGCGCTTCTGCTCCAAATGGTATCAGAGCCAATGTCTTCTTTTTAGGCTTAGGAGGGATGAGTTAGTAGTTTAGAATTTAATGGATTTCGGTTAGTCTATGTTTAGTTTATCTGCTTTCTCATCCTGTTTATCTTATGATTTAGTTCGACGCGTTGGCACTTAATTCCTTTATTTTATCTTCCTAACTATCCTATGGGATGGCAATAAGTCGCCTTGTTTCCCTAGCCGAAAGGGCATTGGGGTTTTTGCCGTAAGTCATTGACAGCCATGTAGGATGGAAGGGATAGGTAAAATAAAATGGTCTTGATCTTTTTAGGATTGCTATAAGTCATTGTCTGTTAAACTACTAAGATAATTAGGATAGGAATTTATAATATTATGTTATAAAGGATAGAAATAAATTTAGTTTAACTATTTCCATTAAAGTCTCTAAACTGTTAACTCTCCTTCTCACCTAAGTCACATGGCTTCTAAACATAATATGCATGTTAAAAACACTAACTTGCTGGAATATCCAGTAGACACAGAATCTCTTTATAAATGGACAATTCTATCTATCAAACCTAAAGAGGTTTATAATATAGAAAATTTTGAATTTAGTTCAACAAAAATAATTAAGAATATGGAACAACCAATAAGTCTAGTAATACTGAAAAAGTTGTAAATTTATTCTTAGAAAATGATTTAAGAACATATCTGAACTCAGATAAGTATAAGTTTATTCATATAGGATTAATCCAAATAGGATTCAAACTACTAACACTAAATTGTCTTAATGTGTCAATTATGGCAGTCCTCAGGGATATGAGATATTTTGATTGGGCACCTTCTTTAATGGGAATTCTTTGTACTCACCTCTGTCATGGTCCAATCTATGCTAATATTTTTGCGGATCTTAGTCTTTCTTTAACTGATCCTAATATTTGTGATACTTTGAGTCTGTATATCAAAACTCATGGTTATTACTTTAAACCAGGATCTGAGACAATAGATCTTACCTATAGGATCCAATTCAAGGTCCTTCATGCTCTGGTCACTAAGGCCAAATAGAAATCACCAAAGGATAAGACAGTGTTAATAGAAACCAACCTTCTATCCTCGGATATTGCAGTTAATAGAACTCTTAAATGGGATGAAATAAACTTCCCTTAGTCTTGGCAATATCAGAAGTTGTTTCGTCAAGACTAATCTCTAATCAAAATCTTGATCAAATAATACAAACTGATTATGGAGATGTTGAAATTAGATTTGATAATAGAAGATCATTTAGATTGCCTAGAATTACACTTTGTTCATCTAGATCATCTAAATTATCTATTTTTTATAATAAAGGTGAATCAAGCTTAATTGAAGAACTAAAAATTTCTAAGAATAATATTGTGCATCCAATTTACAAAAAAACTCAGGATAATACTCCTACTCCATCCGAGATGGATTTTAATATATAGTTGTTTATGGATTTTAGTCCAGGAAGTCTTCTTAGAAAAATAATAAGTGAAGAATTTCAATATGAGAAAAATAAACTGTTTAGAGAGTGGTATTTTAGAAGCTTTAATAGATAAAGTTTACAACATTATAAAAAAAAAAATTATGAAGATTTAAATATAACTCAACAACCAAAATGTTTTATTCCCTAATTTGTACAAGCCTTTCTCAGAAATGAAATTAACACAATAAGAAACTGGAAGGCTAAGGATGGCACAAGTGCGTCTCAAGAATTTCCTCCAACAAAACCACATAGAATTTCTTTTGTTGAAAACAAAGAATTTTTATTAGAAACTCATGCATACTCTACAAGAGAATTTATGACTACAATGGTTAGTCTTCAATCAATCATAAGATAGAGCAATTATACTAACCTTTTCCTCCAAATAACAGGAGAAAAGGTAATAAAAATTGAAGATGGAATAAATAAAATTCTAGATTACATAGCTTTTGTAAGGCTTAGAAAAGAAAATCAAGCTAAAGAAGAAAGACTAAATTTAGAACCAATGATTAAACCACCTCCAAAAATAACTGGATTCATAATGGAAAATGATACTGAAGAAATTGTAAAGATAATAAAAGATAAGCTTCAAAACTTGAATCTTAATACACTCTCATGTACTGAGTCTGTAGTGGATTCTAAATCTAAAACTCAGGATGAAGAAATTTCAGAAAGTGAACTAATACAAGTTCAAAACCAATTTTCCCAAATAAATAAGGTTGAATATACTCCTAAGATATATAGACAATACTATAAGAGGCCTACTCCTACAAATGTCCTAATTGAGGAAAATGACACTTGGATTCAAAATGAATATAGAGCTAATTTTGTCTATGAATGGAATATAGATGGAATGACTGATAATCAAATCTTTCAGATAATTCATAGAATGTTAATGTTTGCTACTATTTGTAAACAAAAAGGTAATACAGAAAGACCCATAGCACTAATGATAATTGCAGGATTTACTAAAAATCTGAAAGGATGGTGGGATCATTGTATCTTAGATATCCAAAAGGAACAAATCATTTCTACAATTAAAAAAGAACCCAATATGAGTCAAGGACGAGAAGATGCTGTTTATACTTTAATTTGTACAATAATAGAACATTTTATGGGAAATATAATGGCACAATATGAAAATTCTAAGGCACTTTTACAAAACCTTAGGTGTCCTTCTTTAACTCATTTTAGATGGCATAGAGATACCTTTCTTACTAGGGTTTTACACCTTCCTAATGCAAATCAAAGTTATTGGAAGCAAAAATTTATTGAAGGTTTTTCATATCTATTCACAGAAAGGATTAAAAAGAATTTAAAAGCTATTTATTCAAATGAGATACCTTTTGAACAAATCACTTACGGCACATTAATACATGCCTGTATTATTGAAGGAATAGCCCTTTGTAATGATCTCAAATTGAGAAATCAACTTATGAAAGAAAGAATAACTGAAAAGAAATAGTTAGGAGAATTTTGTCAACAATTTGGAATGGATATGCCAAAGTTACCAAAATCTAGGAAAAATAAACATCCAAAATATAATAAGAGATACTCATACAAGAATAGAAGACAATCCAAGCCTCCTAACAAAGATAAGAGACCAAGAAGAGACAAATCAAAAATTAAATGTTACAAATGTGGAAAACATGGACACTATGCTAGTAAATGTTATACCAAGAAAAAAATTCAGGAACTTCAAATTGATGAAGATTTAAAGAAATCTTAATGTAAAATAATGTTGAACAGTTCTGAATTAGAAATATCTGAGGAGACAAACTTTGAATCTTCCACTTCTGAATCTGAACCATGTTGTGGTCAATGTAATATCATAAGAAAAAATGAGGACGAAAATTACTGAAAATCTATTGTTGAGATGAATGGTCTTTCAATTAATATGCTAACTCAATCTCAGCAAGAAATTTTAGATCTCATAGAAAACATGGAAGATAAAGAATTGAAGAGGTCAATATATGAAAAATTGCTAAAATCTTCTATGAAAAAAGAGAGTAAGCCTTTAGAATTTAATCATGCCTATACAATGTCTAAAGTCACAAAAAGAATGAAAAATAAACCTACTATCTATGCTAATATTATAATTCAGGATCTAAAAAGAGAAATTAATACACTCAAAACAGAAATCATTCTGTTAAAAGATGAAAACCAAGTATTTAATAAAAGGATATCGGAACTCAAAGGTCATAAACCCCTTCATATTAGTGAGTCCTCTAAAAATAAAGAAATAGTTCAAGAATCTCCTTAACAATACCTAGATTTAATAAAACAAGTCATTTCGCAAAAATGGTATATTAATATTACTATAATAATAGGGACACAATGGTATGAAACATATTTAATAGCATTAGTTAACAGTGGAGCTGATATTAGCTGTATTCAAGGACTTGTCCCAACGAAGTTTTTTTAAAAAACTTCTCAAAGTTTAACTGCTGCAAGTAATAATAAAATAAAAATTAATTATAAACTAAATAATGCAATGGTTTATAATAATGGAATGTGTATCCCAACTCCTTTTCTTTTGGTCAAGAACCTTCATCGTCATGTTATTTTAGGAACTCCATTCTTGCATAATATTATGCCAATTGACAAAATTGATCAAACAGGAATTTACTTTACAAAAGAAAATAAACAATTTTGTTTTAAATTTCTTATAAATCCTAAAACTCACTTACTTAATGAAGCAAGAAGAATTTTGTTAAAAGAACAACAGATTAATTTTATAAAAGAAGAAATTGCTTTTTAAAAGTATCTCAAAACCTTAAGGACAACAATTTATAAGAAAAAATTTAAAAAACTTACTTAATTCATTCTTAGAGAATCTCTGAAATGAACTTCCAAATGCATTTTGGAATAGGAAATCTCATATTGTTAGTCTACCATACATAGATGGTTTTAATGAAAAATATATCCCAACCAAAGCTAGACTTGCACAAATGAATTCTGAATATATGGAATTATGCAAAAGAGAGATTAATGATTTAACTGATAAAAAAAAATTAATTAGAATGTCTTCTTCTCCATGGAGTTATATAGCCTTCTATGTCAACAAGGCTGCTAAGAAGAAAAGAGGTAAACCAAGACTGGTAATTAATTATAAACTTCTTAATAGAGTTTTAAAATGGATTAGATACCCAATTCCCAATAAAAGAGATCTTTTAAATAGATTGCAAGGCGTAGTAATCTTTTCAAAATTCAACCTAAAATTAGGTTATTGGCAAGTTCAAATTACTAAGTCAGATAGGTATAAGACTGCCTTTAGTATCCCTTTTGGATAGTATGAATGGAATGTTATGCTTTTCAGACTTGAGAATGCTCCTTCTGAATTCTAGAGAATTATGAATGAAATTTTTAATCCTTATGTTGATGATGCTTATATTAATGATGCTTTAATTTTCTCTAGATCAATAGATCAACATTTTAAGCATCTTGAAATGTTTAAATGGCTGGTGAGAAAAAATGGACTTGTTTTATTAGCCCCAAAAATGAAATTATTTCAAGAAGAGACTAGTTTTCTTTGTCATAATATATTCCTAGGAGAATTGTTCCAATCCAGAGAAGTATCGAATTCACTTATAAGTTCCCTGATATAATCACCAACAATAAACAGTTACAAAGATTTTTAGGATCTTTAAATTACATTTTAGATTATTATCAAGATCTTGCTTTTAATATAGCAATCTTATTTAACAGACTTAGGAAAAATGCTAAGCCATGGTCAAAAGAACATACTAATAAGGTTAGAAAAATAAAAAAGTAAAGTAAAAAGTCTTCCTTGTCTCAATCTTGCCAATATAGAATATTTTAAGATTGTTGAAACAGATGCATCAGACATTGGATTTGGTGGAATATTAAAGCAAAAGAATCATTCTTCTAATAAAGAAGAATTGGTTAGATTTACTTTTGAAAAATGGAATGATACTCAAAAAAAGTATTCAGCGATAAAGAAAGAAATGCTCTCAATTGTTAAATATATTTCAAATTTTCAGGATGATCTTTTTAATCAAAAGTTTCTTCTTAGAATTAATTGTTCTACTGCAAAACAAATTATTGAAAAAGATGTAAAAAATATTGTTTCAAGTCAAATTTTTGTAGGATGGCAAGCACAATTATCTATATTTGATTTTGACATTGAATATATCAAAGGAGAATATAACTCCCTTCCTGATTTTCTAACTCGTGAATTCTTACAAGGATCATAAGTGATCTAGAAGGATGGATTACGCTAGGTAATACCCGATGTAGAGGAAACAAAGGCCGTGATAATACCCAAGGCTGGTGAAGAGGAACTGGTCATGGTAATATCTAAGACCAGAAAGGGAAACAAGTGCCTCATTGGCCACCCCTGAAAAGTTTATCAGATCCAACATTGGATCCAAAGTTAATACTCCTAGGTAATATCCCATCACATGGTAATAATCCAAATGTGATATTATCTAATATAGATGAGCTTGATCTGTCTAGGCAACAATTTACTCTATAGAGATCTGCAAAGGAGATATTAATACTGACGGCTGAACAATATGTTTAGAAAGAATACAAAGCAGTAATACTGTAGCTCAATAGAAATGAGATGGAAACCATCTATCCAAGGGATCCATGGGGAATAGCAATGAGGCAAATACTGCAAGAAAATTATCCTCCTCAAATGGGGAGAAAATAATCTTTGATGAAGAAATTACTCTAAGAAATTGGTGCAGTGGAAATTAGTTACTTCTATAATACTAACAAATCAATTATCAATTTCAGCAAAATCGTAATAACTAAGGTCTTGTCCCCTTAAGAGTGGGATATAACTCATGCTCAATATAAAAGAATTGAGGGATATCCCTATAAATTGGTGGGTTTATATCAATGTTATGAAATATGTGATGTTCCTTGAGAATAAATTGAGAAAAATCTCCTAGTTCATTAAAATTCATCCCTATGTAATATCTAGGGATGTTAGCCCCTGGTTTTTCCACTGGTGGCGGGAAATTGGTCCCACTTTGGAAATTTTACCAAAGAAACTCAAGGAGTCACACAATAAATGGGTAGAATATGCACCTAACATTAATCGAATTCCTCCGAACCAACTAATAGTTGGAGAATATGAATTAATATGTTTTTGTCAAATTTGACATTCCTTGGATATGGAAATAGTCAATAACCATCCAAGAAGATGAGTTGAATATCCAAACTCTTAAAAGGGTTTATTTATTAAATGGTGGTCCAAGTTTGACTCCAACAGCAAGGCTAAGGAAATTGAGCCTGTCACACAACATAACAAAGCTCTCATGGAAAAATGCTCTAGTTCAACAATCATCTCCTTCAATAGAAGAAATCAAGAAGATGTTACAGAAAAAGTATCCTACATTAGATGAATGTGAAATTATGGTCAAATGCATGGATCATATGAAGAATCAGATTATGCAGTCTTTTAATGTCCAAGAATTGTCATCAGCAAAATCTCATAATAGCATGTCCAAAGATAATATCTTTCAAGATAGCCAAGATTCTAATGAGGATGTCAATTTTATGAATTACTGGGATGCTTTAATGACAGTCCTATTCCAATTTCTCCATAGCAAAAATAACAAAAAGAATGTAATTGAGCAGCAATTGAATCAAGAAGAATAACAGCAGAATCCACCCAAAACACCTCAGCAGAAGGAAAAGGAATATGAAGAAAAATACAAAAGGAAAACAGCCAAAATAGAGGAAAAAAATCTTTCTCTACTTGATGAAGATTTGGTATAATCAACAAGAAAATCTCCTTTATGGCGACATCAATCAACAAGAAGAATCTTCTTTAATAAAAGGGCTCAATAATGTTAGGAATCTACTTTACTTTATGTCAAAGTCTACTTTTCTTTATTTTAAATCATGCTTGTAATAATTTAGTTCAATCATGTATCAGATTCCAACTAATGTTAAGTTCGGAATCCAAAGTCTATTAATAGGTTAGTTTGAGTATATTGAAGGCATCACTTACTTAGTTGCTCCCTTTATGCTAAGCTTGATGTCTTTCTTGTAATCCCTTCCCATGTAATCTTTCCTTTCTAGTTTAATAAAATCCCTTCGGGGTCCTTTCTGTACATTTTTGGCTACTTCAATCAAGGTTCAATTGATGAGAGTTTTTCTGTAAGTCTTTATCTTTTATATATATTATATAAACACACAGAGAGCAGTAATTTTAGCAAGGAGTTGTAGGTATAAAGTGCATGTAACATTTAATTGGTCGAGAAAAAGCTCCACAAGATGGTGGCAGCAGCCTCTGTTGTCTAGGCTGTTATTGTTATGACAGGAGGTTCTGTGGGCTTGTGATAATTGACCTATAGTCGCAGGGTTTGCATACAAGAATTTCTCCATGCATACAAGCAAACACGTATGACTTGGTTGAGTTCTTTGTGGAACGATGAGAATAGCATAGTCACCCACAAGGTTCTTCTTAGCGGGGATTTGAAAGGATTTATATAATTGAAATATAGCAATCGGGTTTTCAATAGTAGTGAGTTGGATTTTAATGAATGTGTAAATAGTATTACCCAAAATTACAAATTAACAAAAATTGAATAAAGAAATTAAGGTATGGTTATTCAATTGAAACTGACGATATAATATTAATTTTAATTTAAAAAAATCTTATTAGTATGGTATTGATTTTATGCTCAAGTACCAAAATTCAATAATATTAATTAGTATACAAAAATATTCTTATAATACTATTTTAAACTTTAGTGTAGTAGAGGGTAATATAATAATTTAAATCTAATAAATTTTCAAAATAATTAATTACTTTAATATTTAATTTATTTCAAGTTTAAGTTAGAAAACTTAGTGGTGGTCCTACGGTATGAACATTTAAAGATGCAATAATAAATATCATAAAAGCGAGAACCAAAGTCCAAAATCATATTATTCCTCTCAAAAGAGTTGAAAACCACTTGTCCGAAATCCTTTTCTTTCTTGGTTAGAAAATTAAAAATAAACATGTAAAAACTTTCTTCGATCTCTCTCTCTCTCTCTCTCTCTCTCTCTCTCTCTCTCTCTCTCTCTCTCTCTCTCTCTCTCTCTCTCTCTCTCTCTCTCTCATACAACTAAGTCAAGCATAATTGTTTGTCTATTTTGAATTCATGTTATGTCATAGTTAACTTCCATATGTTACAGACACCAATATAATATGTGTTTTAAAATTTTATATTACTTCTTTTGTTGTATTTTTACCTATTTAATGGTAAAACAACAAATACATGATTGCCTATTATGGAAGTAATATAACAAATAAAAAAAAACCGTAAACTAACTTTTGACATGTTAATTGTTTGTCTTTTAAATATTTTTTATTCTTATATTAAAACCTCTAACTACCAGAGAGTAGGAATGGAACGGTACAGTACCATTTTCTAATCCCCATTGCACTTGTTGCCTCATTTAGGATCATAACATGACACCACCCCTTCGCAACAGACGTCTACGGTGGCTCACACTCCGCGTAGCAGTCTCCACTTATTGTGGTAGCTTTCACTCCGGCACTAGGTAGCTTTTTCTATAGGTCACCCTTTCAAACCTCTTGACGTGGTAGTTTCTCCAAAACCAAATATAAAGAACTTAACCAATAATCCACAAGCCCAAAGACTAACGGAACATATCGAGTCAAAATCTTAAAGCAATGTCCCATAGTACAAGTTGGCCCTACGGAGGTTCATGGCAGATTGATTGAGTGCTAAGAGCCACTTTCTGTTGCAAAATGGTAGGAATTTCATTGTAGAAAATGCCAATAACTAACAACGTGTTGCCAAGTCCACGACACCAATCCGGCAAACAAAACCAACACTTCACAACACAAAGTAATTGACTTTGGTATTCCATGGAATTCCCATAAGAGTCCTCTGCAAAACAATGCAAAAAAATTTGGATTAAAACACACAAAGGCAATAGTCTGGATCTTGGTGTTAGTGCTCTCTTTGGTGATTTTCAGGTTTGGAGCAAGGCAAGGCCGAGATTACTACCCGTCCATGAGATGATACAGGCCGTACGGAATGACATGAGGAAGGTGGACTGCAAGATATGGGATGATGTTCATGTGGGCCGATGACAGAGAAGTGGTCTTGGTTATCTTTCCTCTCATGGAGTTGTTTGATGTAAAAATCCATGGACTAGCAAGAGCAAACTCTGTTTTCCATGTTAAATGTGGAAGCCAACTTACATTAACTCCAGCTGGTTAATGGAGCCGTATACGTGGTCCTGACAAGAGTAGAACTCCAGGCATGGGCTGGGGCTATGGGCTTACGCTGCACCTCAATGGAACTAATCCAATAAAGGGCAAAAAGATCTGGGCGCCTCGATTACGTGACTAAGTTCTTCGTGGCAAGCACTTGAACTCATTTAGCAATTGGATTATGTTCAGTCGAAATGGTAAAGTTGTCATAATGTGACTTTGAGGTCACAGATTCAAGGCGTAAAAACAGCCTCTTACAAAGATGCAAAGTATGCCTTTTTCCCGGCTCCTGCATAGCCAGGAGTTTCGTGCACCAGGCTACCCTTTTTATTATGTTCAGTGGATTTTCACAGCGGTACTCTGAAGTTGCTGGGGTTGCATGATTCGGTGGTAAGGGGGACTTTCTTCTGCAAATCAGTGGGAAGCTCGCCTGCAGAGAATAACATTTGCTCTGGTTGGAAGAGAAGACTCGGAAATCCAGACTGCCCCTCTAGGCCGGCAATAACATGCAACCGACGAAATTATGCACGGTTCGGGGCACAATGTGCACACAAATCGCCACTTTGTACTACATTCAGATGCACTTCGTTTAAGTGTGGATCCATGGGGGATTGGATTTGCTTGAGCCTACTTGTAAACAAATAGCTTTGGGCTGGGTTCAACTGTTTCAACGAATTGAGCAGGCCCTTCTGGGCTCTTTGCAACGTAGAAAATGTTGCGTAGGTTCTTTCTTTTGGGCCCTCTACAACCTATAACACTTGGTCCATTGACATAGCAGGACCAACGCCAGTCGAATCATCCTTCCATATTTGTTAGTCTGTTACAAAACATTGGAATTTACAATGGTTATACAGTTAACCAGGTTTCTACCAACAAACATGGTGAAAGAAAGATGTACAATGGCCCAGTCATGAAGTCAAAGTGCAGTTGCAATTGAACGAAGGACCAACGAGGATCTTGGAAGAGAAGGAAGAAGTCAGAAGGACAGATAAGTAGTTTAACCCATGCTTTCCGGTGGTCACCAACCAACCAGCCCTCATTTAGTTCTTCACTAGCTTGGCGCACAAGGATGCGATGACCCATAATTGGGTATAAAAAAACACAGAAAACATCTGACACTTGAACATGGCAATGAACTAGTGTCGTTGTGAGCAGAAGTTAATGTGCTGCAAATAAAGTAATGAGCATTACATGATTCCTATTATAAATCAGAGAATGTTTCAACTGGCTATCTAACAAAAGCTTCTTCTCCTAATGAGGAAAAAGACCAACCATTTCCCACATTTGATCAAAGAAATAGCTCAACCAATGTTACTACCCATTTTTATCCATATAATAATGAATACTCAGACGCAGTTCTTAACTCTAATTGCAACTAGAGGAGTAACTGCGGGAGTGTAAACCCATTATCATCTTCCCATGCAAAGGCCAGAAATCCAATACGGCAACTGCAAATCAAGAGGAAATAATTTATTCCAAACTATCTAGAAAAACAACAGGCATAATATTTGGGCAGTTTCATAAAAATATCGACTAGGTTCAGTTCGAGCACTTGGCCAAGTCGGTTGAGTGCCCTACCTCACAACCACAGGTTGTATTGCAAATCTACTCGATTCAAAAGAAAAAGAAAAAGTAGAGGAAATGATAAATCTAAGTGCGACTTAAACATTGATTAATCCAAGTGTCACTTTATGTAACACCCCAGATTTTTAAGACAATTTTAATAATAATAATAATAATAATAATAATAATAATAATAATAATGGCATTTTGAATAAGAGCATTTGAGATCCCATGAGAAAAGTTTTAATTATCATTTTTGTAAAATAATTCTTAAAAATTCCGGGTGTTATTTTTCCTTTCTCAAAACGGCATACATGTAAATAAAACAATACGCATATCAATCAATGTCAAATAAACCAGCGCCTTTATTTTAAATCAAATAAATGTCCAAAACACAATAATAATGTGGCCAAGGGTCTATCCATCATAACATCCCATATAAATGCCCAACACATGTCCAAACATCTCAATCAACTCCAAATATAAAGTATACAGTCCATAATTAAATCCAAATGATAATCTTGTTTTAATGACTCACATCACTGTCTAAAACTATATGAAAAAGATCTTCAGCAGCTCTTACGGTTTCTTAACAGCTTTTCCTTTCCTGATGTCGTGCTCAAGATCTAAGGCATTGCAAAACAAAACAATGCCTCAGCAAGCTATCGCTTGTGTAGGTACATAGACAATTAATGTAATAAATGAAATAAATAATTAACAATACTGATGAAAAGTCTATCATTTATGAAAATAGCAGTATTATAATGTTATGTCCAAATAAATGTCAATTTATTCCATATGCTAAAACATGCATTTCATGAAGTCAAAACATGACATAAATTAATGTAAATGAGCATACAATAATAATAAGGGCACAATAAGGTAATGGGTCCCACCACATCGCACTAACATCACTGATTAGGAGTACTCATAGCCAACCTCTGAGTGTCGTCACACCCAGGCATACCATCCATAACTATGCTCATCATACATACACACATAATAAGAATATGAGCCATCATGCTGCAGTGGAAACCCTCCATGAGTATCAACCACCACCGCTCTCCATCGACACCATAACGGGAGACTTAGCGTCTGTCTCCATGGAAAGGCTTAGACCGGTAGTGTGGACTATCCATGTTACCAAACCCCTACCAAATGCCATCTATGGGCAGGTGTCTATCATATCACAATATCATCACATCATAATCTCGGAGGGTGGGTGGCCGGCCCTATCCCTCCTAGCATGACGCCCACCAGGCAAGAGCACCTGTCATCAAATATAAAACATGGAAATCATATGTATACGCTAAAACTCAAGAGCACTTATAGCTTGCAATTGCCAAAACATGTTCCTCATCCTGGGGTTAACCTATAAAAGGACAGCTAATAAGCCTCTATTCTTATTTCTATGTAAATCCATGCATTTACAAGATATAATAATCAATAAGTCTCTATTTAAGCATAATTAATTAACATCATGCTTATAAAAATAAGTTTATTCAATAAAAGATTTCAATTTGGAATAATTATAATGTACTCAAGGTCGCATGAAATCCACAATAAATGATAATTTCAATTTAAAACACAATCACACACGATGCTATGTTTAAACATGGTTTAAAAATCAAGCCAAAGCATTAATTGTCGTCACCTACCTTAATGTGAGACCACTAGCTTGTTAATAATCCCCTTAACTGGTATATTCAAGTACACTTGTACATGTCACATCACTACTTTAAAATTTTTCTAAATAAAAAGTGGTCATTTATAAGTTTTTAAGTTAAAACTAGGTCCGCGTCGTTAATACGTTCACAATGTCTTTTTCGGATCGTGATTTAGACTCCTCTAGCTCCCAAAAATCAATTTTAAGTGAAAATACTTCATAAATTAATATTATTAATTTATAGGGTGTTGGGCGGGTGCATTAGTTTACACCGGGTTACACTGGCGCCCAGTGTACATTGGATTACACCGGCGGCCCTAGTTTACACCGAGTTACACCGACACCCAGTTTACACTGGGTTACATGGGTAGCCCGGTTTACATTAGTTTACACTAGCGATGCGAAAACCGGCGCCGAAGAAGATGACCGGCTTTCTGTCATCTTCGGTGACCCTATAAGTGTCCAAATCACTTAGTTTTTGAGCCATTTTATTCAAAATTTTGTCTAGTTTTCATTTCTATCATCCTTTTGCATTGATTTCTTCAAAAACCATGTTTTTTAAACGGTTTTTCCCAAGTTCCTAAAAACATCCATAGGTACTGGTTTTTGCATTTTGTGGAGAAACCCACCGTTGGATCTCTCCCAAATTTAAAGGGTTTGTTCTTGGGTCTCTTGTGTACTAGTTGAACGGTGCAATTTTCAAACAGACATGGTTTCATCTACAAAATCATGCTCCAACTATAGCATGCACGGAGTTCCCAAGAAAACGCAATTTTTCCTGATTTTAAATGCATTTCTATTTAATTTTTATCTATTTAATAAATCCAAAAATTAGTGTTTAAGGCTTACCTCATCTGGCTGGGGTTGATAGTCATGGCCGGAGTTTCACTCGCCGAAAAAATTGAAGTTTTCAAAGCTTAGGGTTACTGTGTGAAACGCAATGAAACGCTCAAGGTGGAGTGTTTTGGCTCCTAGGGATGGGTAGTTATAGGCTTAGAGTCCTAGGGGAAGAGAACCTCTTCCATCCATGCCTCTTCCTATAGGTAGAGACGTGTGGAAGACGAGGGTGCTATTATCAATTTGGACCCCTGTGTAATACGTCTCTGTCAAATGACTAAATTACCCTTACACTTCAACGGCCCCTAACTCCCTCGTTTGAGCTCTGTTTTTCGCGTTCTTGGTGGCGTTGGAATCGTATCGACAAGCACTTTCAAATTATTAAGTTTTTAGCAAAAATTTCCATCTCTAAATTTTTAATTTAATTTATTTAGAAATTTCTAAATTTATACTAAAAATGAAGGATATTACACTTTACTAACCTTTTAACTTTTTATTTTGTTTTTTTGTGTAAATCTAAGCCCTTTACCATGTCGGGAATGGATTAGATAAGTTGAGTACCAAATTTCATGCATGCTTAAATTCTTCATTCTATGTTTTTTTGTTGTTGTTTTTAACTTCAGAGACATAGAATAAACTATGGATGTAATTTTCAACTTAAGAAAAAACATATGATAAACTAAGTCATTCACTACATGGTGGACGGATTAGATCTACAAAAAAGGCAAGTAAGTGCTAGTAAAGTGGCAGTTAGATTTATCCAAGTTTGAGTTGCACTTGCATTTATCATTCCTCATTCAACTAGTTCTTCCTGAAAACCCTCAAATGAAAATAACCAACTTCTTAAGAAACCCAATATTAAAATAAATATCAGTTGTAATATCGTAGGGGCTCACTCAGAGTCGGAGTTATCATTCATCACCAGTAATTGAATGATGTCCTGCTACAACTTGTAAAAGGTACCAAATAATTTAGAACTCTCATATTTCTCAAATTAAATGTGAATTATCAAATTAAACATGAATTAATTGAGTTAAATGCAAGCATTTCATGAAATTATAAAATTAAAAATAAAAGTAGAACTTACATTCTAATCATGCTATTTTCCAATTTTCTCCTTAGATGAATTTTGGTATAAAGCGGGACGACACCCTAATAATGGTGAAGCACTTCCACTTTTTTATGACATGCCTCATGCATCATTGATCTAAGCCATTCATCTAAAACACCCACATTGGATATCTTATGGCCTAAAAATCATTCCCCCAAAAAAAAAGTTATTAGCTTCCAACAAACTGTGTTTTAGTTCATCAAATGCAAATTATTGCTTTTAGAGATCTTTTGATTGTGCACGTCTAGGAAGATGAAAGCACCAAACTTTTTGTTGTTGTTGAAAAAGTTGGTAAATTTAATTTAAAAAGAGCTAGCATGAGTAATGCTAGGAGAGTGCACAACCTGATTAAACCCAAAGAGATAATATAGAAAATAAAATAAAATTGGCACCTTTGATGATTACCATTTTTGGAAGCCAATGATTTTCTTTTAGAATGATTTTTAGGCCATAGGATATCCAAAGTTAGACGTGTTAGATGATCAGCTTGGATCAATAATATGTAAGGCCACCATAGAAATATAAAGGTCCTAATCATTTTTGTTATTTTTGTAACATTTTGCTAGAGAACTTCATTATTATGAACTTGGTACTGTATTCACCATTAGGTCCCAAACCGACCCAAATCAAAGTAGCCTCACCACAAGCCAATTACTAGATCATCAGGAAGGATTGTTTCAAGAAATTCTCAACTGACTATGCTATCTTGGATCATTACCTAGCAAACGATGAAATACAACATATCTACTCAGCTTTACTTGAATCAACACAAAATCAAATAATCAAACTAAACAAAATCCCAAAAGGCCCATTACCCAACAATTTGACAATATCATTCACAAGTAGAACCACGGCCAATGTCTCCCACACCATTCATCAATAATTTGCATGTCTATCATATCAAAATTTCCTTCCTTCTGCCACCAAAAAGAAAAAAAAACATTTGTATGTCTATCATATTCATTTCCATACCACCTGGGATTTTTTTCCTATTTCTGGGAATAAGAAAATTGAATGCTTCTGCCAGCAGTATCTGCCCGGAAAATCATGGAAAGATAAAGATCGACCGTTAAGGAAGAAAATTTGAAGAGAAGAAAGAAGTAACTCCCCAAGAGATATAAGTAGTCGATTCTCCGGCATGACACCCCACTTCTTTGTCGTTATTGAGAGGGGTAATTTGGTCACAAACTGAAGAAATACGCCCCGCCCTAACTTTGAGATCAAAACACGAGGGGGCAAAACGAACTCCCTCGCCTTCCCTGCTTCTTCTTTTTCGTTTCCACCAATCTTGCCTAGGGTTTCTCTGGGGAACTCGCGAACATTTCATTTGTACTGGTAGCAGAGAATCCAAGGGATTTTCAGGAAGGAAGCTAGCTAACGGATTTGGAGGAAAGAGAGGTAAATTTCTATTTGATTTTGCTAGATTTAGGATTTCAGAAATTTATATGAAAGTGGATTTTGGATAGGGACTTACATTCTTCAGGAATGGGGCATATTTGACAATTTCTTGGGTAGAATCTTCGGTTAAAGGCTGTACTAGTTGACAACCCCTTCTGAAACTCCTATTCAAGGAGAGGTGTTCGTGTTGGGTTTTCATCCCACTTTAGGATGGGCTATAAATCCTGAAAGAAATGCTCAAAAATAAAACCCGAGAAGAACCCCTCTATGTACAGTCCAATGAGTGCGTCTTCCTCGCCAGATTTCATGCCTAACAGCGTGAAGCTTTTCTAGAGTGTTTAAGATGGTGGATGTATGCAGATTCTTGTACTGTTTGATTTGGGGTTTGGATCTCGATCAATGTGATTTTACTTAATTCATGTAGCATGGAAAAACCTTGACTATTTTGTCGAAAAAAGGAATAATTGCTCTCTTGGTGGACCGCTTTTGGTACTGGAAATATGAATTTTTGTACCCCTTGTTATTGACTTCGCTTATGACTGTGTTACATCAATTTCTGCAGTTTTAAAACCATTGTTGTATCTTGAATCTGCCGGCATCTATTTGTTTTGATGAATGGGTTCGGTTGTGGTGGTTGAATAGCTCTTGATTGAATAATTTACATGTGAGTACAATTTTAACCGTTTCACAGTTGGGCATGCTTTCTTTAGTCAAGAAATCAGCATGTATATGAATGGACGATGTGTGAGTTGTGATTACTGTTAGCATCCAACCCATTTTCTTTGAAATGGATTTTCATTTGGGACGTGAGTTGCACTTAGAGCTAGCTCTCAGTGAGAGTATTTAGCATGTCTGCAATAACCTTTCTTGTTAGTTGTTGATTTTGTTTCTTTTGATGCCTAGATCTGATTGTGTATTGCTCACCCTACAACTACATGTAGAGTCGTTACTAAGTTGATGGTATAGTCATGAAAACCTTGCTGCAGAATCAGAATTTGTTATATATTTTTTCTTAAAATATTTAAGTGTAAATGAGCGTTCCCTTAGTGTAAATTATTGTTGGAGTTTTCAAGTATTTGTCAAGCATATTACCAACTAATTAGTCCATTTCATGTTTGTGGAGATCTTCACCAAGACTATTGTTAGCTTGGCAAACTTAATTGCAGTGGCTCCACTATTTGTGCTTAGGCAGTTGAGATGTAGTGGAGATTATGTATTTTTAGGAATGGGCTGGTAGCATGGCAAACTTAATTGCGGTGGCCCCACCATTTGTACTCTGGCAATTGGGTGTAGAGGAGATTATGTATCTTTAGGAATGGGGTTGGGAATGATATTAGTTGATGCTAGTCATTTTTTAATAGACTTGAAAGTATTTGCTAGATTTTGGTTAGAAAGTGTGCTTGAGTTAAAGTTGGAGATTTAAAAATATCTAGTCATTTATCTTCTAATTTAGAGGCAACTTCTAATGGAAGTGAGAATTCTTTTAATTTCGTTAAAAGCTAAATTTGAATAACAAATGTACTTTGATTTGACATAGGACGATTTATATCATTGCTATTTCATGTACAAATGTGATCTACTTAGATGCTAAAGCATTGTGTATCCTATGTTACTTTATGAAATGCATGGAAATCTGGGTTATGCAAACCTAGTCTTGATGTCGGGAATGGATAATTACTATCATTGCCCGCTGCATGGATTAATTAATAATCATGGGAAGATGTATGCTCTTTGAAAAGCCCTCACAGAAGTGATGAATAGTGTAATGAAATGAACAGGAATAGGTGATTAATGAATGCTATTCCATTTAGTATGATGATGCCTATTGAGGAAAGTTGAGTGACTTAGTCACATGAAGATATATTCTGAACGATCCCTGGGAATGGCTGTTTGACTCAGGAAGGCAAGACAAGATATTTAGTTTTACCTGGGTATAGCTGGTTGACTCAGGAGGGCAATACAAAATATTGAGTCTTCCCTGGGAATAGCTGTGTGACCCAGGGTGGATAAGGCGTGATATTATTGAAATCACTGAGACAGCTATTTGACTCAGTTGGATAGACATTATTATTAAAGACCCACTGGGAATAGCTGTTTGACTCAGTTGGGTAAAGGATATCTTTGAAAGGCTTACCGCAAGAAGCTGTTTAACTTGGTTAGGCAAGATTATAAGTATATATGTTGTAATGGTTTTTCTCATTCTACTATTTTGGGTAATATAATTGAAGGATTACCCATGTCATTTGTTTCACAACCTCTGCTAATCATTCTAGGGCATTGATTGAATCATATGCAAGATGGCATTAGATTGGAGGAAGGTTTGCTTGAATTTGAATAACAAAAAATGTTGATGTGATTTCTTTGTAAATACTCTAGTCAAAGGCTGCGTTTCATGCCATTTCTTGTAAGCCGTTGTTATGCAAATGCATTTTTGTGGAATCTAGATTGTTGATCTTTTTCTTTTCTAAGATCTGGTTTGAAGGGCATATATTAGCAGCCAAGAAGTATCGAATGGTTTGAAATTTTGATGCATAGCTCCTTTGTAGCATGGCATGGCACATAGATGGTTTGGATCATTGCAAGAAGTTGCTAGTACTTTTGCCTGCTCATATTTTTCCAAGTGATGATGTGAGCATCTACCATGTAACACCAGCAAACTTATAGCCAAATGTTAGATATAATTGTTTTCATTAATTGCCAGTATACCATGGTAGGACTTTTTACCCTTCACTTTTTATACTTATTCTATAACTTCAATAGTGACTGAAAATGGAGCTGGCTATATGATTTGCAACTGAAATCCTTGCAAACCCACCATTCAATATGACAGATTTCAAGTCCTTGGATTGTCAAGTAAAAGGAAAGCTCTGTTTAATTAGTTTCTGTTGCGGCATTAGAAGAAATAGTACATGTATTGTTTAATGATGACATCATTCTAAAATGCAATGGGAGACTTCATACAAGCTCATATCAGCATTTCATCACAAAGGCATCCGTGTTTTGAATCTACATAAGAGAATGGAAATCATATGAATAGCATAAGTAATGATCTTGGCTTCTTCAGAAACAATCACACGTGCAAAACTTTGTTATCTCATTGTCTGTCTCTTCCTATGGAGAAAAATTTCTTTCCTCCCTATTCTTCAACCAAAACCCTAACCCAATGTCTCTCAACAATAGGTTCCATGGAAGCTTCACCAGGGAAAGATGGAGGGGCTGAAAACTGCAACAGCAAGCAGCAAAGGCAAGAACATGACAATGGATCCAATACGCCCTTGCCAGATGGAGATTTTGCCAGAAATACACTGGAAAATGACGGACCCAGAAAGAGGAAATCTGGAGTTCTGCCATTGGAAGTTGGAACGCGTGTCATGTGTAGGTGGAGGGACGAGAAATATCACCCAGTCAAAGTCATTGAACGCCGGAAATTGCATTGCAGCGGAAGTGAATATGAGTATTACGTGCACTATACCGAATGTAAGCATTAGAAAAATCTTTTTTATTTTATTTTATCTACATTTGGATTTGCCTGTGTTGAGTTTTGTCTCAGTTTCTAAGGTTAGGGTTTCAATGAAAATTGGGTTCTTGAGAAATAGACACAAATGAAGGGAACTGCTGAAATTTAGTTTATGTTTCGGCATTTAGGGTTGGGGTTTGAGTCAAAATTGAGGCTTCAGAAATTCATGAAACAAACACAATTTGGCTTTTGCAAGTTAGGCTGCTGTGTTGATTGGTGTTCCAGTTTGTTGATTTGAACCAAATTTGAGTTTTGAGAAGTACGACATAGAATAAACACTACTAAAATGTTATGCGGATAACACTATGATAATGAAAATTATACTAACAAAGTCTGCAAACCTTCATCTATCTTCTTCTGAGAGAGAGATAGAGAGAGATGCTTGCAACTACAAAGTGAGAGAGATAGTTTGAAGGAGGGAGAGAAATGGATGCTTACCCACTACACAGAACTTGTTTTCGGGTATATAGAAAAAAATATTTCTCAAAACCACTTAAAAGGAGTAATGGATGCTTTATCACTTCAGAGAACTTGTTTTCGGGTTAATATAGAATAAAAAATCTCTCTCAAAACATTCTTCTATTGTCTCCACCTTCGGCTCCACAAGGTTTTATCTATTTTTTGCAGAGCCTGCAAAAAAAGGGGGTTTCACAACTTTGAGATTTTCTACAGAGTAGAAAGAGAGGAAATGACACTTTAAGGACACCCCAAAAAATGAACAAATGTGGCTTTATACAAATCAAAACTAGGGTATTTTAGTAGAACTGTAAACCAAAAGATTTTCACAAATCTCGGAATTGATTTTAATTCGGTCTGAAACAACCGAAATCAGCAAATTGGACTAAAACAGACCGGATTTTTAACTGGTACAAAATGTTTAGCTACACTAAACTATTCCATTTGACTGACCGGAATGGTGTAATCTGGGAATTCTGTCTGGAACGGAACAGAATTGACAGCTGGGCCTTGCTGTCTTATATTGTCTCTTTGTACATAAAACTGCATTCTTAACACTGTGCAGTGTTATATTGGCTCTTTGAATATATTGTATGGTCTACACTACATGATGTCAATTATTTTATTTTTATTCTTGTTATTTGTTTCTGCTGCAAAGTTTTTAATTGAAATTTTCTGGTGTATGATACTACTTCTCTTTGCAGTCAATAGAAGGCTTGATGAATGGGTTAAAGTTGAGCATCTTGATCTTGATTCAGTGGAGACTGATGTTGATGAAAAGGTGGAGGACAAGGTATTTTCTATTTCAACTTTATGTCTACTTCTGGTGTCAACAATGCTATTGCATGTGAGATATTTTCTTAGACCTGCAATTTTGTAAATTGTCTGGTCTGGCAATATAGCGGGCTCTACATTTTCACTGCTTGCTACTCTCTCTCTCTCTCTCTCTCTCTCTCTCTCTCTCTCTCTCTCTCTTTTGCATGCATGTGTGATTGATGCTACTTCTTTTCAAGTTTGCATCTCATAGGGAAGGATTTCTATTTCTACAGCTTGGAAAAAGTTTCTTACACATGGTCTTTTCAGGCAACAAGCTTGAAAATGACACGTCACCAGAAACGCAAAATTGATGAGAATCATGTAGAGGTACGTGTATATTGAAAGATAGTATTTCTTATTCAATGCCATACTGTGATTCTTGTTTTTACTTTTGTTGAAATTTGCAAGGGTATTTGAGTTACCTTGTTGAAGTCGTGCCTGCTGTTCCTCTCATTTCACACTTCTTGTAAGTGAAATGTCATCCTACTAAAAATGCATAAAAACCAGGCTTGTTTGAAAATGTTTGATAAAATGCATGCAAATCTTTTGATCTATAACAATTTATTGGAACAACAAATTGAACGACATGGACAGGATGACTGAGGTTGCCAGAACTGTAAACATAACCTGGGCATCCTTTCCCTACAGAGGAAATAATATTGAAGTTTGAGGTATGGTCTTTCTACTAGGGATGGCAACTGGTCTGGTGGGGCAAATATTTTTGGCTGACCTTGACCCTGACGCTAGTGCTTTTTCCTTCCCCCTAAACCGTCCCTAACCTTCCTCAGATTAAAGATTCTTTTGACAGGGCTCTTCGTGGGTCAAAATTTTTCTTCCCCTAACCCTGACTCCTATGAATAATTGAGGTCACATCCCCTAATTGACCTTAGCTTGCTTCAACATTAAAAAACAATTTTACGGAGGAAGTATTCTACTTGTAGAATCCAGTAAATCCAGTGAAAAAAACTCCCCCTCACACTAGGAGAACCCAATGAATTTTAGATGGTAAACCTTTTAATTCTTAGAATCATGGACAAGCCAAATAACATCTGCAACCTTAAATTCTATAAACCTGAGAGATGTAGAATACAACATCAAACTATTTCCTTATCAAGAAAATGTCGGTGAACATCAAATCTAAAACATTTAAAAAAAGAAGACAAAAGCAAAGCAAATGAGTTTTATAATTGTGGGACAGATTCCAATCTCCAAAAGTGCAGAAACCAAAGGTCCACAAGAATGTGACCAGCTTTCAAATCTTCCCTTCGAAGAAGCATACAGAAGCAGGACATGTGATTCATTCTTATGCCATTAAATTCACAGGTCATTGTTCTACAAGTTCACTAGCACACCCAGCTGAAGCATATAAAATTCCCTGCATTCAGGGGTTAGATATCAACTTTATGCAGAACAAATAATAAGGTACTTTTAACAAAGCCACATAATGGTCTAAGAAATGTGAGAAAATATAAAAAATTATGCACCCTTTCCTGCACATTTTGACATGTTGCACAAATAAACAGCTTGATATGCAGCTTGCAGCACCCACACCCATTGAAAAATAACAGCTTGATATGCAGATCTGACAGTGCATATTATTAAAACATGCACGAAACTTATATGAAGTGTCCAATTATACATATAAACTTTCAAAAATTTAACTGAAAGAAAGGCAAAAGCTGAGGAAAACTTATTATAAAGGGGAACCTTGACATCCCAACGTATACACAATCAGTGCAACTTGCAACATGCTGGAGACTAATAATTATTGAATCTTAAAGGGTTTGCTTCTTAGAAACTGAGGACCATGTAAAGAGCAATCCTAGTCCAAATTCTCTCATAATTCAAAACCCTTATCCAAATTTCAAGAGAAATCCAAAATACTTCCAGTCTCCTAATCACTATAACGTATGTTTTCCAGTACAAATGAAAACTCGGAAAAACTGTCCCAAAACAGGGCTAACCAGAACCAGCAAGGGAAAACTGAGCTAGGATTTAGATAAACAAACCTCAAATCAGTCTTGCTTGATTTCGTATAAAAAATGAACCAGTAATTTTGAGAAAAACTAAAGAAGCAAAATAAGTTTCCAACAGGGTCAACCTAAATCAAATAACCCAGAAACGTAAGCATCTCCAAGAACAAGAAGAAAAGAAAAAGCAGCAGGAGAAGCTCATATTTTTACCTTCAAGTGCTGAAGTCGAGCCTCACAAACAGTGAAGACTCAAGAAGACAACCAAAGCCCAAAAACCTCCAATAAAAATACTTACTTTCAGATGAAACAGAAATTAATAAAAAGAAGAGGAGGAACTGACCTATCATACATCCATGTAGTACGATTCGACAATTTTGTTGCTGGATGTCAGTTGGTGCTGCAAGAGGGTGCTGGAGGTCTTAGAGTTCTTAGTAGAGAAGATCAGAATAATTTGGCTCAGGGTTTGTGCATAGAATGAAGAAGGTAGGCAACTATGCAAGTTTTTCATCCTTTCGGTTGATTGTGACATTTTTCTAGTGTATGGCCATATAACCATAATGCCCTCATATTCATACAATAAAAAGATTTCATTTTATCGGAATTTTGTCATTTGAAAAAGAAGCATGTTAGATTCTTAGGTCCCCTACTTTTTGCACCGGTGACCCTGGCCTGACCCTAGCCCTCTTCGGTTCAAAACATTTTAACCCTAACCCTGCTCCAGTAAGAAATTTGCTGCCTGAACCTTATGGATTGTTGGGGTCAGGTCCCCTTAATTGACCCTTCCATTTCCATCCCTAATTCCATACCTTTATTCAAGCATCAGCTTTCCAAGTCTCCGTCCCTGCGATTATGATAATAAATCCTGCTGTCTGAAATAGGGCAAATGGTCTATTCTGTGCTTGTTTCATCCACAATTTCATTGGACATTCACCTCTGCTGTGAGTGTACATTGGAACAGAAGCAAGTAAGAATTAGATCCCTTATCTTGGGGCTAAAATCTCTGCAACTTGTTGGGCACGTAGGGAGAGCATGTTACCACCTAAAAGGACATGTTCACTAAAATATTGCCTTGATAAGCAGGAATTCTTCCCATGTACTATGGCAGCATGACAATGTCTGTCCTTGCACTGTTTTCCTAATAACTTGCTTTGTTTTTTTTTTTTTTTTTTTTTTTCTTTTCTGAATTGACATGTACGCAACTAAAATTGATCATAAGTTTCTAGTGCGCTTGAGCAACAAGCACCTAGCATGCTGGCTAGGCACTCTTCCCCTACTAAATTGTTGCGGGTTCAAGTCTGCTCAGCCGCAAACTTTTGGGCGACAAGAAAAGATGTAAATTTTATCTGCATTCTGGATATAGGTGAATTTTTGTCATGGATACTCGAGATGAACTTATGTTGAGCAGCAGTGGGTTTCTGGTGTCATATGAGATATCAAGGTGCTTCTAGCCTTGATTCTGATTGCTAATTCAACTTCATTTGAAGTTCATTCCCTTCTGGCTGACCTCAACACTACATTAATTTGTTTTCTTTGTAGTGGAGGTTTCTCTATTGTGCTTAAGGTTTATAATGCTTTTGATAAATGGTTAATAGCTTGAAAAATGAAAATCCAATCTACTGTTAATTTAAGTGCATTGCCTCCATAACTTAATTGAGTCGCACTTAATTGTGTTGTGCTCTTAGTTATCAGTTTCGTTTCTTTTTGGGTCAAATTCCTAGAAAATTTTGTTTTGGTAGGAAAAAAGGAACAGAGATGAGGAAAAAACTTTACACTTCATTTTCCACTGTTTTCTGCTCGGTCCGAGCATTTCAATCAATTTTCAACCATTTAGGACTGAATGAGCTATCCGGGCAGAGTGAATCATCTGTAAAATTTTGATGGAGAAAAATCAAGGAGGGAAAGTTTCAAAGTAGGGTTTGCTAAAACCTCTTTCTTTTCTCACTGCTGTCTATGAAGAAACCACGTTTAAAAGAAGAAGATGGATAGCATCACTACCTCCTGTGTTTTAATTAAGCCACATCAATTTTGGTTTTAAATTTTAAAATGGGATTTTACTGTGTTTGTCCTCTCATAGTTGATAAAGGCACGCCAACGTATCTTTAAAACGTAAATATTTCTTAAGTGTGCTATCTTCCAGTTGACAAAGGTACAGCTCTTCTGTTTTTAAAACTAAAAAAATGTCTTATTTTATTAAGAAAGATTAAAACTATTTATTTATCTAAACAAGACCATAAAATACACTTAAGCTGATAATAACATAAAAATATTAATGTATATACTAAATAATTAAAATTAACGTACAAGACCATAAAATACACTTAAGCTGATAATAACATAAAAATATTAATGTATATACTAAATAATTAAAATTAATGTAAATTATAGGATTCATCTAAGTGAGAAAAAAGAATATGTTGATTTTTCAAATTTTGGGTTGTTTTCAAAACAGAACACCGTGATCGGCAAAATACTGGTACGTTCCTGTTCCATTAGGCAAAATGAAACGGTCCTAATGTGAATGATGATTCGAGTGGAAGCTCGCACCTCCTCGCCCTGCTCAATCAATTGTGGTATCACCTGGCGCTGATGTGTGATGATTTGAACCATACTAAAATGAAACTGAAACCACTTCTGATAGACTTTTACTCGAAGGTAGTGGTGAACAACGGAACACTCTACCCCATCCCTCTCACCCAACCTCGCCTCCAAAAGAAAAAGGAATTGAAACTGGGATCAAGTGGAGATAGAAACAGAATCACCCACTGGCTGGTTAGTTTATTTTCACATGCATTCTGGTGAGAAACATATTCTATTCATTGTAAAAGGGATAACCCTAATCCAGAATATGAACCACAGAAAAATATGCCTCGTGTTGGTCTGTATCATAGCTTTCAATTCTGTTCTCGAAGGCATTTCATTTTGCCTACTGGACGGAACATACTGATATTGTGGTCGTTCTGGCATTTTATTCAGGACATTTTTCAGAAATATAAAATTGAAAATAGCAAAAGATGTAAATATTAATTTTTATAGGATCTAAGTTACATGTTCTTGGTGTCTTTATCATTTAAAGGGACTGATAATCAAATAAATAAAGTCAAAAGTAATAAAAAGTTAGAAGAAAACGAGATTCTCTCATTCATCATAAATTTATCATCAATATGGCATAAATATTGTGATGTATCGTGATAATATGATGAAAATATTGTCAAAATGCTGCGAGATACGTTAAAAAAAAAAACAGAACAATAGGTTTTAATCATATTTTAGTTCTGTTTTAGGGACCGGAATGGAGTAATCCTCCAAATCTGGCCAGAACAGAATGGAATTGACAGCTATGGTCTCTATTGTTTATTTTTCTTTTTGTTTTAAATTTCTACTCATTTAGAGAGAGAAAAAGATGCAGACATGCAAGGAAAAATCCTTTGTTTTGTACCTAGAGAAATTGAGCTGAGTGTTTATTCTATATTTTCCTTTTATGTTGATTCTATCACCCTCTGCTTACACTTGAGTCGATATTTTCATAGCCAGGGCCATGAGGAGCTTGATGCTGCTAGCTTGCGTGAACATGAAGAATTTACAAAAGTGAAAAATATAGCAACAATAGAACTTGGAAGATATGAGATCGAGACATGGTATTTCTCACCTTTTCCACCAGAATATAATGATACTCTGAAGCTGTACTTCTGTGAGTTCTGTCTTGCCTTCATGAAGCGGAAAGAACAACTTCAGAGGCATATGGTGAGCTTCATCTCGGTTTTGAGATTCTAATCTATTTTGTATCACTTCTGTTTATGAGTTACTATTTTGTATTGTACCACTTTTCTAGTTATATTTTGCTATTTCTTTTGGTGATTGTTCGATTATCCCCTTATATTATTTGTTAGTTGTTATTACCTTTTGAGTAGTATTAAGAGCAATGGATAGACAAGGAGAGTTGGACAGGCTTTGGTAGGCCCACCAATTCACATGTGACATCATAAATCACACTGAAACAGTCAAAACTATATATTTCTATCCAGCTATGCTAAAAAAATCATTATAAAATGAAGTAAATAGCAATATGTGAGGGAACCTGGAAATTGGTGTTCGTTCTTAGCTTGATAGTAAGATCATAAGAAGAGCATACAGTTTTATTGGCTGATACTTGGTGCATTGGGTTCTGAACCTCTGTTGGTAGATATGCATGCATGGATATTAAAATCCTTGGTTGTTTTTATTTGTTCCTCTTTATTCTTTGATCTGTCTGTTCTGATCAGTTATTAATGAAAGTTGGTTTTCTCCTATAGAGGAAGTGTGATCTTAAGCATCCCCCTGGTGATGAGATCTATCGCTCGGGCACACTCTCCATGTTTGAGGCAAGTTTCTCTCGTCCTTTCTAAATAAGTCTGCTAAACTGGTCATCTACTCTCTACTAAATTCGACAGTGTCCTTCTCTCACTCATTCTGTCTGTCTTTGTCTTTGTCAGTCTCTGTCTGTCTATCTATCAGTCTCTCTTATCTGTCTGTCTCTGTAGATAGATAGGTAGATAGAGAAGCAACATGGAAATTCAATCTGTGACATTATTCATGTAGGGATCTACAATTTGATGTCATTGTTTGCAGCTAGTGTTAGTACCAAGTTTATTTAAGACCAGATTCTCTCTTGTGGTCTTATATTTCAAAGTCTTTGTTTTAGAATTGCAAGTGTCTCTCTTATTTCATTTGTCATATGTCACTTGTAAGTGTTTCTCTTGTTTCATTATTAGTACCTCGTTTAGTCACTCTGGTAATTAACATGGTGTACAGGTTGATGGCAAGAAGAACAAGGTCTATGGGCAGAACCTTTGTTATTTGGCAAAATTGTTTCTCGATCACAAGACACTTTACTATGATGTTGATCTCTTTTTGTTTTACATACTATGTGAATGTGATGATCGAGGATGTCACATGGTTGGATATTTTTCCAAGGTAATTGTGTTAGTTCAGTTATATTGTTCAACGATGTAATTATTTCTGTAGTTTGTTGTTAGCTTCTAAAGGCTTTAATATCTCATTATTCTGATAAGTGACATAGTAAATAACATTTCAAATGTGGTTCAGTTCATTGTTTCATGACTCTGTTGTCTTTATGGTAGATAAGTGTGTTATAGATAAGAGATTAAGTTTTGTTTAATTTGATAATTTTTGGCATATCTTCAGTAGCCCCAGGCTGTAGCTGAATGCTCATAGGACCATTCATGCAAGCATGTATGATGAATACACATTTACTTGTTTATTTATGTTCTGAAAATCTCATAGATGGACATGATGTAATCTTCAGTTTAAGTCAATAAAAGGAAATGAAAATAAAAGACCCTGTTACTTTGGGAAGTTTGGGGTTCTTAAGAGGCGATAGTGTGGATATCTCTTATTGAATACTGTGGAGTATGCTTGAGTCTCGGCCTGGTTATTGTTTTGTCTGAATTACTCGCATAAAAGATCAAGTGACTATTAATCTGCTAGATGTCCTAGGCCTCTAATATTGGACCAATGTTCCTACTTTTTCTAGCATGTCAAATGCATTATTTGTGTCATCCACATGTAATTGATGCTTTCCAGTAGGGTGTTTCTATCATGCAATTTGGTACTTCGGTTGTGCTTTTGCTGGACTATTACCAGATCTCAAGCTAATTACCGTGAAAGTATGACATTTTTGGTGTAGATGCAGTCTGCTGTGAATGCCGTTCATGTGGGACTCTGGTGGCTATCAGAGCCAGGATCCGTTTGAACTCCACATTTGGTTGAAGAAAAACCCTTGTGTGTTTCCTGAATACTGGATTTGTTCTAGATCATCCAAACATGCATCTTACTAACCCTTGACTTCGAGTAATATTTCACTACTTTGATTTTGCAACTGTATCAAACCAAATGATCTTGTTATTCCTTTATCCTGTGTATATTTTTAAACAGTTTTAAGTGTTGCTCATGTATGAACATATAGTTAAATTTATATGTTTTCTTATGCAGTATACATTCTCGAGTAGTCACTACACAGTTAAAGCTGCATCAACGTCTTGAAGCCTTAATGTTATACATGTGGGCAATCACTGCAAGTATATAATGTGTGTGTGTGTGTGTGTGTGTGTGTGTGTGTCTATATATATATATATATATATATATATATATATATGTCATCTGCTGCTGGTCAGAGATTAATCTGCATGTGTCCTGTTAAGGTCCACAAGAAGGGTCATTTCAGAACAAGTTAAGGTGTGCACAAACAAATTAGCAATCCATAATTGGAGAGACCCCAAAGGAATATAATTATCCATGAGGTCCCTCAATCAGAAGGCAAACTAGTAATAGTTTATGTATCCTGCTGTTCCAGGGGTCATTGTTATCAGTGTGTAATACCCTTGGAGATTGTACATGGAATGGAAGGTGAGTTCCTTTCTAGAGTTGTATATTTTCCTGGTTTAAGTGGATGCCAAAGTTAAAGCTGGAAACCAGTTGTTATGCTGATGGCTTGGTAGGCAAGTCTATTAAATATCGACTTTATGGTTGGGAATTAACAGCTTGTCAGTTTAGCTGTGGGCTGCCATAAAGGCTAGCGGCAGAAACAAACAGAAGCTGGCTAATAACAGGGTCACATGACTGGTACCATTTTGTGCCTTCAAGATTGCATGCATTAGTTTTGTTGCATTTTAAATTCAGCACTTTATGCAAACTGAGGTCCTTTTCTTTCTGGCTTTTTTATAATTTTTTTTTTTAAAGTTTCTTTGATACTTTCAAAATTACAAGTACACATAGTTTCCTTCATTGTTCTAATTCTCAATGCCATTTTCAATAATGCAGGAAAAGCATTCAGAGGAATCATATAATTTGGCTTGCATTCTCACCCTTCCTCCTTACCAAAGAAAAGGATATGGAAAATTTCTAATTGCATTCTGTAAGTTCTTCCAAATATAACTCATGTTTGCTTATTCTGTAGAAGAATCAATAATTAACATTTGATATGATTAATATGTCGTTACCATAGCATTATGATGCAAAATGCTTATGTTGCATTATCAAGCCCAACTTTTGGCATGTCAGAATTGAACCCCAGGAGTCTGCTTTTTTCTTTTCCATGGTCCATAATGTGATCCTATCAAACAGTATTAAACCCTTTAGGTTCCCAATTGATCTATTTGTGATGCAGACCCTGTTATGGGTAAGAGTAAAAAACCCTCAGTATGGTGGCAATGTCTATAGGACTGCTACAATCAATCTTTGTCCTTAAAGTGCCTATTTATCAGTTTTACACAGAACTGTTCAAAGTAGATTATATAACAATCAATCTTTGTCCTCGATTGCTCTTTTTCTTGTGCTATTGGTTCAGAATGGCTTGTTCTGACATCCAGTGTCTTGATGAGCAGCCTACGAACTTTCAAAGAAAGAAGGCAAAGTAGGGACACCTGAACGACCGCTATCTGACCTGGGACTTTTGAGCTACAGAGGGTACTGGACAAGGGTTCTTCTAGATATTTTGAAAAAGCACAAAAGCAACATCTCCATCAAGGTATGCATGTGTTTCGAGTTTCACACAGCTAGCAAATTGAATAATCAAGATGTCTGTTTATGCTTTTCTCATTTCCTTGGCATTGTCTTCAACTGAAAGGGAAGTAGGCTTACCAGCCTTTCTGTTGCCTGCTTTTGGCATCTGAGCCATTCAAATCTAACTCAAGTATAACTTGCAAAAGGCTGGGTTTATAAAGTCAAATGGATGTATATTGTTGCTAAGAAGTAAAATTGATAAAATCAAAACAGGAGACACTCGCCTACTCTTGTTAGCTAGACAAATCGACCATGCAATCAAATCTTGGATTGGACCCCGGATGTTCAATAAGAAAATTAGTGGGAGTTTGACCCTTCAAAAAAAAAGAAAAGAAGAAAAAGAAAAAAAAATCAGTGATATTTTGGCTCTTTATCCTGATACTGAAGTTCAATCAAATTTCAAAGCTATTCAAGAATACAGCTGTAATTTTGAATTATCTCCTATTTGTGCAGGAGCTTAGTGATATGACAGCCATAAAAGCTGATGACATCCTGAACACGCTACAGAGTCTAGACCTAATTCAGTACAGAAAAGGGCAACATGCAATCTGCGCAGATCCCAAGGTGTTAGATCGCCACCTAAAAGCAGCTGGCCGAGGTGGTCTGGAGGTGGACGTCAGCAAATTGATCTGGACTCCTTACAAAGAACAAGGTTAAAAGATCATTGTAACTTCATCTAGTCCAGGATTCTCCACCAATGTAAAATGTATAAGAAGCTGATGAAATAAGAATTAGTTTCTGCTCCAGGCATGGAGAATGCTCTGTAAAATAGTTTTGGCATCGCTTCTGAACTTAAGGGAGTTGCCTGATGAGCCAGTACTCACTCTAATATCCTAACCATCTGCACAAGAAAGAAGCTAGAAATGTGCAGGTTATGTCCATACCCTACGGTGGAGCACCTTTTTTGTGAATATAACCAGTTGTAAAATGGATGGTGAAAGTCTTGGTCATTCTAAGTAGTAAAATGAACGGTACTATCGGGACAGGAACTGGCTGACAGAACCTCTCTTAGTTGTACCGTGCAGCATCATACGAAAGAGCCTTGCTGGGTATTTTCCAAGTATACATTTTTTTTGGGAGGAAATCAATGATTTGGAAACTTCGTATTTCAACTGACTAGACTCAAATCAATGGCATGGTCTTTTAGGAAACATCAATCTTCCTGATTTTTATAATATCAGGGGATGCCAGAGCAATAAGACACAGAGCTTTGTTGAATATATTTTCCTCCATTCTTTTCTAATTTCGCTACTGTTTTTTGGGTCAGATCATGTGAGAGGGAGGGAGCTTAGTCAAATGTATTTTCCTCTATTCTTTTTCATTCTTAATTCTTTTTCTTTTCTATGAAAGGGCCGATTTGAAAACTTTGTATAGCAGCTGTTTGAAATTCTGCTCTCAACAGAATGGTTTTTGCGGATTTTAGAATTTTCAACTCGTCATAATTTTTTAGTATATCAGAGAACCAATGCCAGAGTAATCAGATAACATAATCAGATCATTTCAATGTAGGGCCTTGCCATGAAAGAGCAGTTTGAAAGTCAATGGATGATCTTATTTGGGGCGCATTTCGTATTCCTACGGTTGCCGTCATCGTTAGTAGTTTCTATACAACTTTTCTAACAAACCACATTCAAGAAGAGAGTGGTCTTTTTTATGCCAATACTAGGCTTCAAGGTCGTTAGGCACCTCCACTAGTTATTACAACTATAATGAACCTTGTGTTGATATTGGATTTAGATGACATGATCAAAACGAACTTGGATCCATATCGAGGGGATGCAGATCTTTCCATCAATGCCCCACGAACAAGGCAGGGGATATGACCTCTCTATTAATGCATTCTGCATCTTAACCTGGCTTATTTGGAGTGAAAGAAATGAGTGAGTTAATGATAATAAAGCATAAGATAAAGCCAGAATCTGGGCACAATTGACATCTAGTGTTTTTGAATCATCAAGCTCCATCAATCCATCATCAAAGCATGAAGTTCAGGATACAAAGATTATACAGAATGGAGAGAAACTAATTCTACTGCTAATTCTGCAGAACTATCCAGATTAAACGGGACCCCCTCAGATGGATCAATGGATGCTTAACTTTGGAGTAGCGAAAGAAATTCTAGAAGAGCCTGAGCATAGAGTTACTTGAGATCATCAGGGAAGATTCATTGCTGGCTATACTGTATATCTATATGAACAGACTAACACCATAGTGGAATACACTGCCTTGATTAGGGGCCATCTTTGAGAAAAACTTACCAATCCCCTTCTCATTGCACGGGTTGACTCAGACGGTAGTGAATATGAGTATAAAGCACCAGTCACAATTGTGGAGGAATCAGGTAATGAAGGGAAACCTGGCTAGCTGATGAGGAACTGGAGGAACCACATATTTAGAGAAGGCAGCCATGTGGCTGATACTTTTGCTAACCATGCAGTGAAGATGGAAGAAGACATAGTCTGGATAGGGGAACCACTGAATTTTGTAAGGAAACGGATGGAACTTGATAGACTTGGTTCTCTTGTGCCAAGACTAGTTTCTTAGTTTTTGCCTTTTCCTGCTTCTACCCACCATACAGACATACACACCGGATGAAGGGAAGCAGCATTTTCTCAAACAAAGGCAGTAAGGGTATTATTTTTGTAATTAAATTAAATTACAGAAATTAGAGGAAGGAGAAGAACGTTTATCTTAGCTTTCTGGCTTTGAATCCCGTTAGCTTTGTCGACCGAAACACAAAACTCTTAGTGGTTCAAAACTGCTACATCCAATTGTTCCTTTACAAAAATGCAAAGTCATACAACCAAGAAAAAGCAATTTGTGCTGGGTTTCTCTTTCTGCAACTATCGCGGAAATCCCTGGCACTTGGTAGCATAAATACTTTTGACAGTCAAAACCTATCAAAACAATATTCCTTACTCAATCTTGTCAAATAACTGAAAATCAATCTAGAGGAAAAGGTCTACTTGATGCAAAAACTTCTTCAATGATGAGAGGAGGACTCATCATCTAAGTAACCTTTTGTAGAATGGTTAGCATCCAATCTTCATTTTCTATTCTTTTCTTCTGGAGAGAGAATTGATAATATCAAATTAAAACGAATGGTGTAAGGGTCTGTTGCAGTTCCAATACGTGGGTAATTCTGGTCATTGAGATAGACTTTATTTGCAACAAGATGTCGCCTTTTCATTTTAGACCAGAATTCATGCTGTAATGGGGTCAAGAATGACATGAACATGGTATACAGGCCATGGTCAGCTTTGCTGGCACTAGTCCTTTCTATTTTGCCGATAACAAAACATATGTGATCTAACCATATGGGTACTTGTAGTGATAAATTTTTATAGCTTATATCAAATGAAGTATTGGGTGATATTGAGCACACTTCCATAATACAAGTGAATGATCTTCTCAAGCATTCAAAGGTTTTATAGTGGGTTCATCTCTCCTCTAACTGACTAGAAACTCAAGTTTCAGATGAATAGAAGAAGTTCTATCACCTGCCAACCGATTCATAAGACTTGCCAGTGTCTTCAAACTCGAAATTATCATTGTTGAAACTAGCCAATTGATGGAGTATTCCAACAGACTGAGAAGGCAAGACACTCAAAGAAACTTTTCAAACTGTTGAGCCAGCAATTTGAAGTAAAAGACCAACCGATTGATATGTTGTAGGACAAGTCTCTCTGAAGTCACTGTCATCTCCAATTGACCTGTGAAGTGTTCTAGCCGTTTGATGATGAAGAATTTTGCAAGTTATGAACTGACTCATGAACAAAAGGATTTATCTTTCAAATGCTGCTTCTCTCTCTAACTTAGAGCACCTCAGATCAAAAGCTTGGCGGGGTACTGTGGAAAGTACCCGGTGGCTTTCTGGACTTTTTATGAAGTGTCTAGTCGGCCATCACGAGGCATCTCATGAAGGAGAATTGCATCGTGACATACCTTCTTATCTGTAGTATTCGACAACTGGGCCCTAAGGAAGGTGGTTACTTCCCTCTCTTAACCTTAAAACGGTCTCAAGTTAACTCATGTTTCCCACCAACCAATTCACGATTCATGAACTTTGAGTCGAAGAATTAATTATTGATTGCAGGAAACTCATGGAACCAACCAATTGACTAATGAAGTATAGTCAAAGTGTGTTTTGACTTTCTGGGTGTGAACCAACCTACTCATGTGGTTCAGAGACTGAATCCTCTGGAAGAAGCTACATAGAGCAAAAGTTCTACCAACCGACTGATCCAATCGACCAGCTGGTTGGTCTACAAATTTTATCTAGTATTAGCTGCTTGAAGTTTGTAATAGATCTATTCATTTCTAATGGCTAGAAATTCAACTTCGACGGCTCTAATGGCAATGAAAGTACATGTTTAGGATTGGCTACTAAAACTACTGTCGGTCACTTGTGTCTAGCTCTGTCTGCTATTATTTTTTTTGGCATTTGAATTGTTTTTGCAGTTAAGAACTTAATGCAGAAGTTTTTATTTTTATCGTTGGGCCCAATTCACCCTTCATTTGGGGACCTCACAAGCTCTACTTCTGATTTCTTCCGACAAAAGTTGACACCCATCAATTACTTTAATTGAAAAAATGCCTTCTCTTAAATTTTTTGAGAAATGGTGGTTCCTTATTTCTTGTATACATATTAATAAAGGGGGGCAAGGAAAAGGAAAAATGAGGGGCAGGGATATCATTTCCATCTAGAAAAGTTAAAAGCTACACTCTTTTTCCATCATAATGAAGCCATTAATGTCATTTAAAAAAAAGAAAAAGAAAACCCTACTAGACAATACTCTCTCAGTGGATATTTTACACTATATTTGGGGTTAAGCAAGAAAACTGACAAGCATTCCCACTTTGGTGCTTTTTGAATGATCAAGCCATCCATAGGATTTGTCCTCCCCTGAAACTGAATGTACCAAAAATCTTATTCAACAAGCACCTATAAGGTGGGCCTCCGTGAACTGAAGCGTTGACAGTGTTCTAAGAGAGTGTTTTCTGATGACAATGTTCAAAATTCGGCTGGAGGGTCCTGATCTTAGAGGTTCCAATTGGATAAAATTTTTAGTACCCTTATCTTGTGGGAGGCCAAATCTAATAAACAGCTTGGATCATTAAAAAGAACAAAAAAAAAGAAAAGAAGGCCTACTTGTCGATTATCTTGCTGTCCAACGTTGCCTTTAATATACCGCTAAGCCCTTTGTTTCTAGGGCTGTTGTGATCCTAAAATGGATGGCGACACTCTTTTTCCCACCATCCATTTTACAGTCCAAATTGACTAAGAACAAAGGCCTTGAAAGTATCTAATAGTTGTGACTTTTTGCACATCGCCCATTTAACTGAGGCCGAACAAGATGAACTTCTCCCTCCAGGAAAAAGTACATCAAAGTGGAGAGAGAGAGAGAGATGACTTAGGCGTTAAGCATGGATGCCTAATTACGCGTAACGTGTGTGTAGGAAAATGGACTAAGTCACTCTTGTAACGCGCCTCTTTTAATGCCTTTCCACTCTTTCCACGCGCTATGGATATAGTCAACTAATATGCTTTGGATCTGCAGCAAATCTTTTGCTTAACCTTTTCCTTTCAAATACCTGCGCTTCTAACGTAATGCTCATGCTAACCAGCTTTTGCATTTGTGCTATCCAGGTAGGATTTCTTCTACCAGCCACACTTTATGAGCCACTATAAACCCAGAGGATACGCAAGCTGCATTGTCAAAGATTTCAGCTCAGTTACGCAATCTCTCGGCCTTAAAATTCTAAGAGCTTTTACATTGAAGAACAATAAGTTACAGGGAAAATATATGCCCCGCTGGTCTTTCCCCACCCTTACTAAAATGGCAGGGACTGTTGTAATTCCAGGTGAGCCAAGATCTCTAAGGTCCGAATTGTTCACAGTGTTAGCCCTGACTTAAAACAGATCATGCTCCAAAGTCCTTGTTTAACAATAGCTAGGATCATTCAGTGGATGAGAAATTCCAGAAATGGCCCATGTAGGTCAAGGGAAACATTGTAGAATGCAAGCCCAGTATCCGAGATGAGCTGTTTGGATCAACAATCATCTGAGCCCACATGTAATTTCAGCTGTGCATGTACGATATCTGTTCCCTATCAGTTGGTCAATCATGCCAAACTATCAAATTTTCAATGACAGCCACGCCTCGGTGTATTGATATGAGCCAAAGTGTTAGCCGAAAAAAGCCACTTCCTGTGCCGATTCCTAACAGCTACCAAATTCAATATTTCCGCAATTGTTTGCATTCATTTTAGTACCTCCATTTGCAACCTTCAATGGGGTCAGTTGCCTAACTTCAAGTGATATAATGTGGCACCTCAGCTGGTTTCTGTCATATCTTATGAACCTTATCGGATTTGCCATTACCAGTCTGACAATCCTAACATCCAATTAACTTGCAATCCTTCAACATCCAGAGTTTGATCCCTAACTGTTCAAAGATCAGATTTACATTTGGATGCTGGGGAATGCAAAAGCCCGTACCACATTGAATGACAAACGGAGGGAGTTGAACTAGAATGAAAGGAAAATAGTGAAAATGATTAAATGGTTGTGGAATTTGATTATGTGACCGGAAGATGAATGGAGCAGATCCCCACTTGCTATATCTTCTTGAGAGGAGAAATCATATGGTAGTCACATCGGATGGTAGGATATCTCCATCTAAAAGAAAGAGCAGGGCAAAGAATTCCAGCAATTTGAACCATTCATCTTCTAAGTACAGGCCTGAAAAAACTCGGAGAACAAGTGTTATGACATTTTGTAGAGATGACTTAATCTAAGACTGTACATAAATCGTTTCAATCAACTGAAAGTTGGCAACATCTGCATACTTACAGAAAACTCTGAATAATTAAATTTCTTTCGAAGAAGCCCGGAGCTTTTGATCTTCCAATTGTTTCCCGAATAATTCACACGTTCTTAGATATTTCTAACTCTACACATATTTACCAAATAAAACATGGATTTATAAAACTAAACTTTTAATAAATAATGTATTAGCTGTAAATTTAGTCACTTAAAATATTAAATTCATATCCTTGTAATTTCTTTCCCCAACTTTTTTTTTTTCCAAATGTTTCCTGAATTACCTAGTTGGAACTTTGTCACAGTTTGGACACCTGTGCTTAGAAGTTGAGATACGATAATTGGTTGGTTTAAGAAAGTCACACAAAGCAACCCACACAACGTAATTTTCCAAAAATGTAAAAGTGGCTGAGAAAGTCATATTCCTGTGATAGGATCAACAAAAACAAGGACATATATTTTGCTTCCTTTTCCAAAAGAAAAAAAGGGAAAAGGAGGGGATTTTGGAAGGCCTTAGAACTTCAAAAGCAAAGATCCTTTCATCCAATACAATCCAATTCTGATTACAGTCACCGACTTGTGTAGACAATGGGACAATCATGCCTGCAATCTATTCTTCTAAATTCAGAAAAAAGAAAAGAAAAGAAAAATCTACTTCAGTTGTTCCTTTTTCACATAGGCACATTCTTTTGGTGGGAATGTTGGTATCTCTTTCATGTCAAGCTTGCTAACAAAATTCCTCGAATAAATATATTTTTTCTCGTTTATTTTAAGGGAAAAATTCTAAACTTTCTGTGCCCTGTTTCAAATCTAGAAGTCCCGAATATTTCAAAACTCTTTGCTAAATCATATACAAATTCGCCTATTTAAACATGAATGAATGCAAGAGAAATGATGAGTAGAGACACCCAAAAAGAGCCTCCATGGAGAAGCCCCATTTTTCATGGGATATGCGTGATTTTTGGACATCGTGTTCGAACTATTTGGCATGCAGAAGTATCAAACCATTGGAATGATCTTAGCCTCTCTTTTGTTGGGTTGAAATCAAAACCAAGATTCATAAAAAAGAAAACTGGTGTTTAGAATCATCAGATTTGCGCCTAAACTATGGGGGGAACAAGATCAGTGGCTTAGATCTAAATGAAAAGGTTTTAGGCCCCCTTATCCATGCAAAATAGGATCATTTCTCATAATTTAAATTACACATATAGTCCTTCAAATTATTTAATATTAATAGAACTAGTTTAAACCCATTTTTATAAAAATGTTAAAATATTTTTGTTTATCTGTTTCTTTTCAAGTTCATAAATTATATAAAAACTAAAACTTCTATGCTGGAGCTCACCCCTCAAAGATGGTGTAAGTGTATATCACAACCAAATAATTCATCTACACAGGGCTTCTGATAGATGATGATAGCCCAAAACTCAAGAGTGATTGATGATCTAGGCAGTCAAAATCCAAAAGCCTTTTACCCGGTTTATGGGGACAACACTTTTCTTAACCCTGGACTTGTGGATCGCACAACTTCTCTAGTCATAATCTACCGTCAGCCTTATGTGGTATGGCCTTAGCCACAAGGGCCGCACCTGATGAACATCAGCAATCATACACATGCATGCCACGTTTATCAGATTATGATAAAGAGAAGGAAAAGAATGCGTCTCCAACAGAAAGTACCCAATGCATGAGGAACTACTGATACAGATTCATGTGTAGGTCATTATCCAAAGAAAATTGGCAGGGGAAGAGCATTCTCTATTCTTTTCTATAATGCCAAGTGTCCATTACTCATGGTTTGGTGGCAAACAAAAGTGGCAGAAGTGGACAGAAATATTTTAATGGATTTCTGTTGTACATGGATCTTCGTTGAGCTGATCAAGATGTAGACAAGATATCCATTCAATTAACAAGCACAAAGAAACAAACTGTTGTAGTTCTCTGTACAGATGGAAGCTCTGCAAGATTTCCCACATTTTCTCCCGGCCCTTGGGGGGAGTGGGGACAAGTTGGTCGACCCCATCTTATGGATTGGATTTTGTAGTGCATAAGTTTGGGCATGAAATAGTAAAGACGTCTGCAAACGAGAACTATGAAAAACTAGTTCTAATCCATTCAAATCTAATGGGTTGGGGACCATTACCTCCCAACACTTGTTAAGCAAACAGTAATTATACGAGTGGAAACAAAGAGCTCTTCCTGTAAATACCAGTTCTAGTAACTCTGGACCACAATTTGATTACAGTTACAACTTTGGGTTTGGCTTCTAGTTCTAGTACCTAAGATTCAACCTATGCGGATTGTAGATTTCTAATAGGGGCACGTTAGCAGTGCTACGAAAAGTTGGGCTACTTAACTTGAGTTTTACCATATAAGGCCCTGTCGACAGAAATGTAGTCCTCTTCTTGCTTTTGCCTTCAGTTTCTGATTTGATGCATTTAATCTGTGATTTACACAAATTAGCAGTTCTACTGCTGGAGTTTAATCGCTATGTACTTGCACACTGCATTTGCATGCAATTTTGACAGATATTTCATCAAAGGAATGCAAATGAAGGGAGCTAATGTGGTACGACTTCAAGCTGTTGCACTAGGGGCATAGAAACAGCCAACCATCTGATTCTAATGAACTCCATAACATGCTGATAATAAAAAAGCACAAATGAGTATACACCTGAACTACGGGAACATGCTAAACTTAATCTGTGACTTGCATCATGGTCAGGTCTCGAATAATCAAGAGGCCTTGGCTACTTTATCTGTGGTAGCAGTCCCATCGATCTAATTGACGACTCCATGTATCCAGCGTCAAACATGTGACCTAAAGATGGAGAAGCTTCTCTATTTACCTTATTGAAGTCTACTGCTGGTCAATAAAAGTAATTCCATTCTATCTTTTGGTTTTGAAACGAATCATGTATTTTCTTTTCTAATGCACTCCAAGAAGTGTAGAACTATTGAGCTCGGTAAAGTTGCATCTGCACCTAGTAAGATGTGATTTATTGCCTATTAGCTCTTTCAATAAATTTTTGTTTTAGTAAAACTCTTTCATAATTTAAGATGCACTTAGCAATTACTTCTCTATTTTGGCCATATTTTACATGTTCCATTTTTTCTCTTACAATTGTGAATGGTCTTTGAAGGGGAGCCTTGGCGCAATGGTAAAAGTTGTCGTCATGTGACCTTGAGGTTACAGGTTCAAGGCGTGGAATCAGCCTCGTGCAAAATACAAGATAAGGCTGCCTACTATAGGCCCTTGTGGTCCGCCCCTTCCCCGGACCCCTGCATAGGCAGGAGCTTCCTGCACCGGGGCTGCCCTTTTTTTGAATTGTGAATGGTCTTTACCCACGACCACTTGGTCGTGAGATCAGAACCAACCTGGATAAGTGCTCGAGGCAATCTTACATTTTCAAGTAATCAGTCCTAATGAATGAATACTTGCAATGATTTTGTACTTCATCGAAGCTCCGACTAGAGTCTGCAACATGTCACAGAATTTGGCCTTGGTAAGGATCATACTGATAAATTATGTGTCTCAGTTTTTACTAATAGTATGCTTCCAGCTCAGAAGATCAAAAGATGCAAAGCTGTAAAGCAGGTATTCAGCAGTGAACAATCACCTCTAGGATGGCTTTTAATGTCTGTTTACTGCCTTAGTAGCATTAGCCCCGGCACCGCTGACATGATTTATTGAGTGCCAGTAGACACTGCTTTCCAAAAGGCTTGTAGTTAGTAATATTTGATACTTGAAGGCCATTGCAACAAGGTAGTTTCATGCTCCCCATATCCTCTGCATGGAAACCGAGGCAGTTCTTATTGAAGAGGTTATGCATTTATGACTGCATGACAGATTACCACATTCCAGAATCTATATTTACAGTTTCCTTTCATTAGGGAAAAGGAGAAGAGAAGCCCTGCAAGATAAAACAATACTAATACATAGTGCCATGGACGACAACAATACCTATCCTATACATATTTCTTACATGTTTCAAGGATTTGAACTGTGTTAACACAGAATACAGACACGGAGCTCTATACATTACCATAACAATAGCCAGTTCGTTCATAAACTGTGGAGTCAGAACACGTCAGTACGGTGCTTAGAAAAAGCTTATTTTATCCTTTCCCATCTTCCTAATTCAATTTATATATAATTCATCTAGTTCATGTTCTTCTATTTTCTGTATACAATTTTCTAGATTGTATTCTTTATCAGCTAAAACCTGCACAACAACATATGTTTGAGTATTATCATAGAGCTGTTCTGTGATGTCATAATAAAGAGTTTCCCACAGTTGTTGTGGCTGCAAGACACATGTATCAGTATCTACATTGAACAGCTTTTGGTGAATATAATAGAACAGAGCATAAAAAATTCACAATGCTTATCTTTATCCTGGAAATACAAGACCATGCCCATATCCATAACAAGGTGACTCAGTCATTTTTGTTTAGAAAATGAAAAGGGGACAAGGTGACTTGTTATCTGGAATGCTGAATCTAATGTTTTTATCCCGAGCCCATATTCTAACATCTCCACTTTCCTCTTGTCTGTATGATAAAATCAAACCAAAGATCTCGACCATGATCCTATTACATTGCTAATGACTAAGACAAAATGCCAACAACTACTCAAGCTCCCAAGTAGAATACTGAACGTCCTTCTCTCAGGCTTGCACATCGATTTCAAAGCAAGGGTTCCATATTGAGAAAACATTCATCTACCACAAGCATCTCAAAGATACTAGCAATTCATCGACCAGCGACCCATAAACAAAAACAATAAGATTCAAGCTAATTTTAATTCTTTTTTGAACTGTTGTAGGTGCAACAAATCGTGGAAGATCAGATAAGATTTCCATCTAGACAGTCACTGGTCATCCACCCAATTGCAGTTCCCTTGTAAACAGAAGAAGAAAAGGAAAGCCAAAATAAACAGAGAACCCCTTTCTTGTTTATTCCAAATGTACAAGATACCAAAACCCAACCCACGAAATCCCACTCAATTTTACATGATGTAGTCACAGAGGACCAAATTATGAACACGATCCAACTCACCTCCGAATGACGACGAACGAAACGAAAAATAAAGCATCGACCATTTCATCATCTGAAACCAATTATTTCCTGCTTCATTTCCTCAAATTCTCCCAAAACTTAAAACCATTCTCAAGCCATCGATTGACAACGTTGAAGAACTTGAATCAAACTCTTGGCATTCCTCCTGATCTTCTCATTCTCATCCCCCACCAATCTCAAACAAATGTCAAAAACCCCCTCACTCCTTGCCTCTTCGCACATCTTCTCACTGTAAGAACAGACCAAATTTAACACTGAAATCGCATTCCCCACACTCAAATTCCCATTCTTCAAAACTCTAACCAAAACCTGAACAAAACCATCAAACCTCTTCATCTCCTCTCTCCCTTCTTTACACTTAGCCAACAAACCCAACACTTCTACAGCCCGTTCGACACCCGAATCCGCCAATTCGATCAAAAATGGCACGGCTCCACAAGCAACAGCCCTCCTCTTGTTATCAGGAAATGAACAGAGTGTATATAGAGCAGTTGCAGCCTCTCTTTTACCCCTCCCTTTCCCATCTCTCAGAAGAGAAACCAAGGCCTTTATAGCAGATGGGTCGTTTCCAATTGTGCCCTTATTGACTTCTACCATTGCCAAACTCGTTATAGTAGTAGCTGCAACTGCTCTACAATCTGGGGTACCATTTCTTAGAGCAATAAGTATACTAGAAATTGCTCCTTCAGCTACTAGACCTACTTTGTTATCGTCATCCAAACTTAGATTGAATAAGACTGATAAGGCCGATTCTTGTAAGCTGTGATCATTTGATGAAATGAAGCGGATGATGACAGAAACTGCCCCGGAATCGGTAATTTGTTGCCGGAAAGTTGGGTCATGCTTAGAAAGACGGCGGATATGGTTGAGGGAATCAAGTTTGGAGAGGAGAGTGGTAGAAGGGGTAGTGAGAGTTGAGAGGACGGCTTCTGGGGAAGGTTCAGATTGTGGCTTTTGTGGAGAGGTAGGGTTGAAGCTGGAAATGAGGCTGCGGAGGGCGTGGTTGGGGATGAGAGACGGGTGGGGTGGGAGAGGCAGTTTCGTGACGGGGCATGTCCTGTTACCGGAGTCTAACCACCGTTGGATTGAGGATCGGTCAAATGTGTGGCCGGATGATAGGATTACTGGGTCCGACATTATTTCCAACGAGATTGGGCACTTGAAATCGTCTGGATATTGCGTCGTCATATTTTTTGCTCCCCCTGTTCTTCCTTTTCTCCTCTCAGTTTCAGTTGAGAGAGAGAGAGAGAGAAGAATTTTCTCTTTCTGGATTTTCTTCTTATGATAATTTTAGACAGAGAGAGTGGGGGGAAGTTTTCTCTTTGTCGGTCTTCTTATTCTACTTCTAGAGAGAGGGGTTACAGAGAAAGAAAGTTTTCTCTTTCTGAGTTTTCTTCTTTTCTACCTCTGTTTCTAAGAGAAAGAGGGGGAGAGGGAGGAGGTTTTGGGTTTTTGGAGGTGGAGAGATAGAAGGGGGAGGATTTTCAGTCACGTCAAAATCTGGGGATTTTTGAGGTGGAGAGATTGAGGGATGGCAAGGGAGGCATCAGGAAAGCGTGGGTGTTATGGGGAAATCCTGTAGAAGAGGTGTGGGTTAAATGATTCTGTTTGTACCCTTTGCGTTTTGAATGGTGGGTGGGGTGATAAACTGTTCTGTTTGTACTCTACCATAGTGTTGGTAGGAAGTGGGACCTACTGAAATTTGATTATGTACCAGTGGATTCAGGTGGGAGCCACTTAATGTCAATCAACCTCGAGTGACAGAGAGGAGTCAAAGTCAGAACTCCAAGGGCATTACCAAATGGATGCATGTAACAAAGATGTAGTCATGGCTATTTCCCTCTCAAAGTTGCTGCATGTAAACAAGTTTTACTCACGGCTATTTCACTAGCAAAGTTGCCATGCGATGCATAAGTAAAATTTTATTTTCATAAATTAAGTATCTCCAAAGTTTAGTTAAAATTGAGTTTTTTAATTTTTTATATTGTAATCAACATGGTTAAAAGGCAGCCTTGGCACAGCCATCGAGTTGTTGATGTATAATCTGGAGGTCACGGGTTCAAAGCGTAGAAACAACCGCTTTTAAAAATACAAGATAAGACTGCATATTAAAGACTTTTTGTGGTCTGCCCCTTCGTCAGATCCCATATATGTGAGAACTTCATGCACTCGGTTGTCCTTTTTATTGTAATAAACATGGTTAGAAACTAATCTATAAAAAGAAGCATAGACAAATAATTTAGAGAAATTTCTTCATGGTATTAAAGACTAAGACATTAAATTTAATGAATTTTTATTTTTTAAATTTGTTCTTATTGTCAGCTAAAATATAGAACAACAACCTTGGCCTTGGAATTTAGTGATGTAAGTTGTGCCATGGTTGATGTTGTCTATAAAGAGATGTAAAGAGAGACAGAAGATATAGGATGTATTTCTAAAATAAAATGCAAATATATGCACTGAGCTTGTGTAGTTAAAAAAAGAAATTAGAGAGAAAGAGACTCGACTTCTAATTAGAATTCTTTAAATTCTACCTGGGAAGAATAAGGGATATGTTAGTGTTTAGAAATAATTAAGGAGGATGTTTTTTAGAAAAGAGTTAAAAGAAATAATAAAGGGCTATTACTTTAAATGAAGGAAATTAAGGTGGGAAGAAAAAAAAGAAAAGAAATGAAATTAAAAGTTGTCACAAAAAACTAGAAAAAAAGATAAATAGCATAAGTGTGAGGAGTCAAAAAAATGGAGAGTGAGATGTCTAACTATTTTACTTTAGTACATAGTAAATACAACCGATTGTGCGATTGTTGGAGTAAAAGAAATGGAGTAGTTGGAGTTTTGGACCAAGACGATTGGGGATATATTTGATCACTAAACATGCGCAAATTTATTGTTATTACGTTACATCCATGTCTAGTCTTGGCTACCAAAACAGAAAATTCTGATGTCTCACTAATTTCATAAAAAAAAAAAAAAACCCACAACTAAATTTTATGGAGATTTCTTAAAAAACTAAAAATAAAAAGCCAAAACCAGTCAGAATTTTGGACCAAAATGCCTGAAACAGCAAGTAACCAATGAATAAGGCCGGATTTGACCGGAGTTTTGAAAGCTCCTTTCTAGAATATAATAATCCAAATTTCAACCAAAATGGATGGAATAAACAATTATGAGTAGATACCGGTTAAGATCACCGACTGATGACAGTTCACCACTTAAATTGGTCAGCGACCTTTCGTTCATAGGCGGAAGTTTCGTGCACTGGGATTGTCCTTTTTTTTCTAAATGAAATCGTTCTTAACTAGTGAAGCTAAGAGTTTCACATTTTCAAAACTAAGATTTACCCACATACAACTATTATTAACTAGTGAGACACAGTTTTCTTAGTGTCATATAGTGTCGCAGTTGTGAAGAGTGCTGCCTAGCTGCTAGTGGGGGGAGAAGTTGCAATTCCTGTTATTTCAGCTCCAGCTTCTGTTCCCTCACGAGCACCTACACCCGCTCTGATTTCTATTGTTCTTTAATAGTATGCCACTTGCCTTAGCTTTCTTGGCTTTCAAAGTTGACAGTTCTTGTCGTTGGCTCGTTCCCTCTGCTTAAGGTTTCGATTCCTAACTGGACAAGAAAAGTAATGTCAATTGAAAGAAGAAGACACGACACCGATAACTCAAACAACAGGAGCTACTGGGAATTCAGGATGTGTAAGAGGTGACTCATCTGAAGCAGCATAAGAACATTAAGAGTCCTTGAGCAAGTGCCTTCTAGGTGCAAGAAGGGCCTCTCTCATGATACCTAGTAGGTCATGGCTTTGTGGTGCTCTTCTCTATATGTCCATTATTACTAGAGAGAGAAGCCATTAAGGAGTCCTGCATATACATACATGTATGTATGTATGTATGTATGTATGTATGTATGTATGTATGTATGTATGTTAGGAGGATAATCAAATAAGTGGTCTGTTGTTTAGATTATAATTCTCACTGGTTTGTTTTGGAGTTCTCGTGGCATAGAATTTACTACTCAAGTCTTTGGGTTCCTAGTCACTAATAAAGAAGAAAAGGATTGGTTATGTGATTGGGTAAATTGTTCATGAGATGATAAACACACTGCTATCCTCCCCCTTGTGGTCTGTCCCTTCCCAGGACCCTGCATAGGTGGGAGCTTCGTGCACCGGGGTTGCCCTTTATCCTCCCCCTTTCTTGTCACTCTATTCTTCTTTTGTTGTCATCGACAACCAAACAAATTATACTACTGGATCCATTCTCCTACAATATCCTTCTGCTAATCTTTAATTTAGCAAGGAAATCCAACATAACCTCACCAAATGCCCATGAATTCCAATAAAGCACCAAAAGCCCTTTAACCAGTCCAAGGCATTCAATTGCCTTGATGGTCAAGGGAGCAAACAAAGGTAACTTATGTGATAATAGTCCTTACATTTTATGGTTGTGGTGTGTTAGAAAGAGATGGATGACAAGTACCCAAAAGGGTGGTGGATGAATTCTTTTTTTTAATTTAGACAAACAAGGGGATTGATCACCATTTCTTTCCTAAGAGGCCCCTCTCTTTCTTTTGGAAAAGGGGTGATATTTTCTTGATGTCTTGGTTGAAGTTGTGCACAAGAGCCAAGACAAAAAAGAAGAGCAACCAAAGCAAGCAAAGTGATTCAAGTGATAGAAAAAAAGCACAAAACAAGAGGCAATGGAAGAGAAGTAATAGCAAAAGGTGTTCTTATTTTGGTAATAAAACAACTACTTGATTAACAAGAAACTTTAGGGGCTGCATGGCATGGAATAGCTGTATATCCATGGATAAAGATCCTATCCTTTGCTATTGAATGCCTAAAAGCCGGGATAGAAGGTAAAGTTACAAACAGTGTGAAGAACTCCGAGAAAAAGTTTGAGTCTAAGATAAACAAATCCACCAAAGCTTATCCACTAATAGCAAGTGTTGTCATTCATGGTGCAGTTAACTTGTAGTCTATATACAGTTCTCACAGGATCATAATCATTCATTATTGGCATCTAATTCTAAGCACCTCCAAACACATACGCAAGGATCAGATCTGATCACCGCATGAGATTAAAACCAATTAGTTTCCCATCATCAAGTTATTATGGCATTGAGATTTCTATCTGGTGTAGGAGTCTATGGCCATGGAACGTGACTTCTGCAATCTCTTCAAAGGCAATCCCAAAGTAAAGGTTGATAGCTTGGCAATGAGTTCTCAGTCTGGTCTGGTCTGGTGCAGGTTTTTCTGGCCGTCAGATATGACTTTTCCAATCTCATGAAGATTAACTCTAAAGTAAGATAGACTGTTTCACTGTAGAATGGGTTTGTCACATCCTCAGTAGATATTTATGGTATTCTTGAACCTGTTTCTCAGTCGTGCCACTATCCCTACCTGTGCAGTTAAAGGTTTGCATTTTATGTTCCTTCCTTCGTGCACCTTTTGGACATCGATGCATTGTTTTGAAATAAAAACTGAAAATCTTTTCGCTAAAAATCATAAAAAGGACAGCTCCGGTGCACGAAGCTACCACCTATGCAAGGTCCGGAGAAGGGGCGGACCATCGGCCCTGTGACAATCAATATATAATTAGAACAACAAATCTATAGTACTACTTAAGTAAGAAGTATCTGCCTAATGGGAGTGAAAAAAGTGACCCCAACATAAAACTAGGTGAGGAGGAAGAATTTCCTCACTTTGCTGTCTTCATCCAAAAGATCACTTTTCAAAATCAATCACAAGGATAGAAAAACCAAGATACAAATTAACCTTGTGTGTACGAAAAGATGCATAAAACATCCTCTGCAATGAGATGGAAGAAGGACTTTGAGGTCTCAGATACAAAACTTAAAAATAGCTTCATGCAAAATGCAAGATAAGACTACGTATTATTCACCATTATAGTTTGCTCTTTCCCCAGACCCACCCTGCATAAGATGAAGCTTGGAGCAGACATTTATTTGATATTTGAGTCGACTGATGGGATTTGACAGACACGGGGGAAAGATAAAGCAGCCACAGCTGGGATAGTGAGCGAGGAGCTTGAATGTCACTCAAGTAATGTTATTGAGACTAAAGTTTTGAAACTAATATGCAATGGCAGTATTACTTTTTCTAAAAGTGTACGTAAGATAATGGCCATATTCTCTTATATATGTTTCTAAGAGCTTTGGAGGCTGTGCCATGTGCATTGCGTTAGATAGAAAATTATTCTTCTATGAAAAACGTTGCTTGATTTTTTTTTTGACAAAAAAACTCATTTTTACCTTTTTCTTTTCCTATTTTTTATGAATAAAGCCTCATCATCAAGATCTTATCTCGATTAGGGGTCTGTACTTGCATATACAATGTTTGAGGAAAGAACAGATCACAAGATTGAATACTACATAGCCTTATCTTGCATTTTGCAAGAGCCTGTTTACATGCCTTGAATCCTAACCTTAAGGTCACATGATGACAAATCTATTATTGCACCAAGACTTCCCTTCTGCTGTTGAATAAAGCCTAAAAAAGGGCAGTCCCGATGCACGAAGCTCTCGCCTATGCAGAGTCTAGAGAAGGGGCAGACCACAAGGTCCTAAAATACACAGCCTTAATGACAACTTTTACCGTTAAATAAATAAAGCCTATCTCAGCAAATAAAAATCAACAGTAGAGTGTCAATCATGTGTCTTTAGCTAACATAATCAATGGAAAGGAGAGGAGACTCTAGATCACTGGTTTTATCACCTTGTGGAAGCTACACTTGCAAGCGAGATTCCTGCCTCTGTTGCTGCTCACCCAAAGGGGCAGAAAAATTGCCTTCCATCTCAGGCAAATTCATACATAGTAAACTCAGCCTCAACTTGATACATTATATTTAGGACAGCTTTGACATGGGAATTTCCTTGTGATGAATTCTTCCTCTTTTGGCTCTCCCTTCGCGCGTCCCTTTCATTAACTTTTTTTTAATTTTTTTTATTGTTGTTTTCTTCCTTTATGTTTTCCAATTAGGGGTATTTTACACATTTAATAAAATATTTAATTAATTTTGCAAAGAAAAGGATGGGCGTTCGAGATTTGACTCGTTGGAATTAGTCTTCATTTTCAACCACGCGTTTTATCCATTTGGACGACGTGTGGGTGCGGAAAACGAGGGTCGGCTTGTCTGATTCCGTTGCTGAGGAGGTCATGTGGTTTTGGTAGTTCACCTGACCACCAAATCAAGACCACAAAGTCCACACAGTCGGCAGTATACTGTGGTGGGGGACCCGTATGGTTGGTGATTTGTGGCCGTTCATCACCTGGTTTGGTGTCCTAAGATCCAAAATCTCATCCATTCTAGATCTTATCCTTTCTTGGTTGATGGGACCCATCATTAGGCGATCCAACCCGTTTATTTGATTGCCCTCTCTTCAGATGTCTACTAGTTCAAAAGGCTTATGGATTGGATGAGTCCAGTGTATGAAAATTTTGATCATAGGAGATAGAACATTTTGAAGCTTTGTTGAAAAAGGGTATAAATTGAACTGCCTAGATCACAGTTTGTAGGATATACTAGAATCATATTGTCATTGTGGCCTTACCATAAAGGAATTGTTAAGGGCTTTGATATCATAATTTTTGGGCTCCATCATATCTAGCGGCTTAAGAGTTGTGACGTTGATGAGTTGTAAATTGGTTGATTTGACGGAGCTCAATCGAGGATAGTACAACCACCGGAACTAATAGTCCGGTGAACTACCGCTCTTTTGTTTTCATCAACGTGACCCTCGCTGCAAGGTTGTTAGGACCGAAGTTGGTGCCGCATCTTGGAGACGCCGACTCTGACGTGGACGGCACGATTTTAATCTCCAGATATGAAATCTGCATTAAGAAATTGGAAATGGTGGGCCAGACGTGGAGATAATGCAAAATAACTCGATTCCTATTTGCCGACTATTTATGTAAGAGAGAAAGATAGAGGATTAGTTTTCCTTTTGTGGGACATGTACGTTGATATTATCTTCTTAATCAATCTTCGAGGGGCCCACCAGATTGACTGACATCTTATCGGTAGCACCCAATAAGTGACATCAACCGTGAGATATCGTAGAGAGATTACCGGACAGGCTTATCTGGTAAGGAAAGCCAAATTGGTACGTGAAATCGAGGATATGAAGTTTTCGGTGGGTCCCATTTGTTGTAAGTTGGAGGTACATGGACCACCTTATAAGGGTTGTCCCCAAATGCGTCCTCCCCCACCTTTGGACGATAGACCTCTATTTTTTATAATAATAAATGAAGAAGTACAAAACAAATTATTTACCTGTACACACATGTAATATAATTTCCCGACAAAGGAGAAAGCAACAGTTATGACAGAGTGGGTGTGACCTTATCCCGATTAGGGGTTAATCACATAAATCTTGTTCACATTCTCCTCTATTAAGTATCATAATTTTATTTAGTTCCAAAGTTTTAAAATCTTTTCTCTCAATTTTTATTTAAGTTATTTTGGGCATTTTTTTAGCCTTTTTAGAACCTTTGACGTGGATCTTCTCACTCTTTTTAACCAGTGCCCTCTTGATTTCTGTTAGACATGACCAAACTATTTAAGTCTAATCTTCCTTATATTTTTCTCTAATATTTTTATTTCTAATTCTATCATTTCTTGTCTTATCACTCATCTATTTCAACATTTGCATTTCAATGACCCTCGTTATATGTACATGTTATTCATTATCTACCTATTATTTTGATATATAAAGCATAGTCGGCCTTATAGTCATTTATAGAATTTTCCTGTCCGTTAAGTAACACTCTTCGAAGAAAAAGGGATACATAGTTAAATTATAGGAACAAAGGTGACAAGCTACTATGGTGTAGTCATATGATCCTGGCGCTATACATCTTGGATGGGAAATCTTATATACAATGCCATTTAGCTTTATAAATTAACAAATGCTCATAGTCGAACAAAATCGAACAATTTGGTTTTAGTCCTTAAAGTTAGAACCAAACTTTAGAAACAGTCCACTTGGTTCCAATCATGAGCAGTCATTTATCTTAAAAAATCATTAAATATCTAGATTTCAACCAAAATAGAATAATTTGGTTCTAATATTTAAAGCTATAAGTGAACCATTTTAGATATCCAAAGGCAAAGCAGATGAACCATTGAATTGTCCAACATGGGGGCCTGTTCCTCAAAGGCTTGGGTGTTTTCATATAAACATCTCACGAGGCCCTCGTAAAGTGAGCCCTATTGTTCGTTCATATAAAACAATAAGTTCTGTATAAATCTAATTGAAAATAGTATAAAACTATTCACTTATAATACTTTAGTCTGTAAATTTTTAAAAAATAAGTTCCTGAATCTACCATCTTTAATTGCATTTTAGTCTTTTTATTAAAAAATTTATCCGTTAAACTAACGGTTGAGACCACAACAAATATTTTCTTATTTTTTAGGATTTCTTTTATAAGAAACTATAGTTATGTGGAAAAAGGAATCGACCCTAGCGAGAGAGAGAGAGAGGAAGAAGAAGAAAAAGAGGAGATATACCAACATAAAAACCCATCTTTCCGCCTATCAAGCCCTGCTTTCTAGCTGGTTTTGGCCACAACCATGGCCAGCAAAAGAACCCCAGTTCATTAATCCATTGGATACGCCATACTTTTCGAACCCATACCCATCAAATACTCTTTACTTACCACTTTTCTATGAAAGAAAAATGAAAAGAAAACAAATCATACTAGCTATTCAATCAACAGCATAGACGGATTAATGAACTAAATATGTGGGTCCCATCAAAGAAAGTTAAATGGATGGACTACTTGCCAATGGGTGTTGTATGGACACTGGAGATTGAGTTGCAGGATGTTCAGCGCCAGAAAAAGTTTACTACTGTAGGAAGAGTGGTCATCAGCTGAGCTTAAACCCAAAATTATCCAGTTATAGTGTAGGAGTTCTAAGTTGAATCCTAAATATTGATCCAGGTAGCAACCTTTGAACCAATCAATTCAAAAGATCTGAAGTGTATGGACAATCTATGTGGTCTTCGTGTGACTTTAAGGTCATGAGTTCATAACATGAAAACAGTCTCTTGCAAAATGCAAGGTAAGGATGCATACTATTGACCCTTGTGGTCTGCCCCTTTCCCGCCACCTCACATGCGCAGGAGCTTGGTGCACCAGGGCTGCCCTTTAAGACTGAGTTCATAAGCTGAACCCTAAAGATTAATCTAGTGAAACCTTTCAACAAAACAATGTAATAGATCCAAAGCTGTATTCACATTGGGCACATGGAAAATGTATTGGGGAATTGTATTTTGACCATCTCGGTCTTATGATACATGTGATCCTCGCCCCTTTCCTTAAAATAAAAGAAAAGAAAAGAAGGTAATCATTGTTAGGTCTATGGCCAAAGCCTTGTTGACTAGTATTTGCTTTAACTTGCTTCTCATATCACCCTTTTGAGTAGGGTTGGCAAAATATGACACAACACGATAATACGATTCAAACCCGATAAGGATTTAGTAGGTTAGGGTCGAGTTTTATTGTGTTCATGTCATATGTTCAGGTCAATCAATGTTGACCAGTCGTGTTGGCATGTTTGACACGTGACCTATTAATTCATCGTGTTGACCGATCTAACCTGCAAGCTATTAACCAATCAAGTTGAAAATATAGGACGGTTCATCAGAAACCGTCCTATATTACTATTGTAGGACAGTTTTTGAAGAACCGTCCTATATTAGTTATTTTACATTTATTTAATTGTGTTACACGAGTCATATCATGTCGACTCATTTAAAAATTGTGTCATGTTTGGGTCACGGGTTCTTGATACGATTATTAAGGGGGTCGTATTCGTATCGACCTATATACTATAATGGGTTAGTCTTGACACGACGCAAACATGACCCGCCAACCCGAATTGCCAGGCCTACTCTTGAGATGGAAAAAAGTAGTTGAAATTAACTCCATCCTTTCGTGAATTATTATGTATAAAAGGAAAACTGATCACATTTTGCAGGTAAAAGTTAGATAGTGTTAAGAAGTAGACTCACACAGGCTTCTCATCAGAAGCCTAAGAGTTTCAGCTGAAATCTACCCGATCAAAGATGTTTTAGTCACATTTGCTAGAGACTAAATGCCGAACTGGCGATTGTTTTCTCCAGATTATAAGTTTTTACCTTTTGCTAAATGAGAAGTGCCATACTGACTGAGCTTCTGGGACTGAATATGTGAGCCCTCCATCAAAATTTGCCTGTGGATAATTTGATTCATTCATCTTCTTTAACCTCTCATAGATAGCCCACATACTATAACTCATGCAGATTGGCCACTTATAGCTGCTAGTTTTCTCAGTTGAAGAGTTCAATAATTATGACTAAAATATTTTCACTGAGACAATAGTAGCTAGAAACATCCAATGGAAATGAACTTTTGCAGCTACCCTAAATAAGAGAGGGCGTAGAAGATGAATGGGTTCAGATCATTATCCAGAAGTGAGGCCTAGATGGAAGGGTTACAGCATCATTCCGGTAGCATCTCCATCTGTTAATGAGTTATTACTGACGGAAAGCCATGCTAGTGAGGAAATGAGATAATTCTTTCACTTTTCTATGACATTTATCTGCCAGGGCTCCACTTTTAAGAGGACTAGGTCCAAACTTCTGGCTTTAAAGTTTAGTTTGGTCAGGGAGCTAAGAACGACTGAAAATTTTACCAAGAAAACGTTGACAAATCAAAGGGTTACACGATAGTTTGACAAGGTGCACTTTGAACTTTGGTCAATGACCCAATAGCAAAGGCCTGCAGACTCTTGTTTGGACCACGGATAATGAATGGCCTGCATTTTGTACTTATGCCTGCCCATCTTGTGACAACCATTTCTCACCGAAGCCAATTCTCATCTAGTGCATTTCTGCTGACGGGCAGAATCTTCAACAGGCTGCATTTATGATTATTTTCCTTTTTCTTACCATTTGACATACATAAGATGGTGATAGGAAGTTGCATCCTGCAGAGTACTTTCCTTTACCTTTCTCATTAGAGCATTCTCTGCCTTCATTAATTATGTTTCCTTGATCCAATACCTGCAAGAATGACGGAATTTTAAATTCGATGATGCAGGAAGCTCCATAGATATAAAACCTGTTTCATAAAGAAAATGATAAATGAGATAAAGACAGCCTGTTTTTTCTAATGCACAAATGAGCAACCAGCTTGTAATTTTGTGGAAACTCGTCATGAAGTGGGTGATAGGCCTTGTGGGATTGAAGAAGGAACCTATTTGGGATCTAATATGCAGGGTGCCAAGGAATATGTGGCATAACGGTCCCACTTTTCTTATGGGTCAGGATTCAAGCAATCTACTGTGCATAGTAGGTCCCATCAGTGATTGGTTTCAGTGAAGTCATTCATGGGGTAGAGTTAGACTTTTCAAAATGGCTGCTACCTCTTGAAAGGCAGGTTCATTTTCCACAAATGTGGAGACATTTTACATTGGCTGCTACCCCATTTCCACCTTGTCAAAGCTTCTCAGTGAATGGAAATGGGGAGGAGCCAGAGCCTAATCGAATCACTCTATTCCTTTGCCAGCAGGGAACCATATTCATCATTTCCTCTTCCTAAAGATAGAATTTAGAGAACATATTCCATTTCTGCATCTTTCAAGAGAAAAACCATCTACTCTTTGAAAGAGATGAAGGGTTGGTACATAATTCTATTGGGACTGAGGTTTGACATTTTCTATTTTCTTCATCCTTCATGTGCAATGGAAGAAAACCCACAAACAAACTTCCCCTTGTCTCCAAACAAATGAAGAGAAATAGAGGAAAACAAGTTAGAGATAGTGGAAGAGAAGTTTAGCATTTGAATAACTTGGACCCTAACTGACCACTCTCTTGCATGGCTAATTGGAACCATCTTTCTCATTTCCTCTTTCTAAAGATAGATTGGAGCAAAGGTAAAAGTTGCCGTCGTATGACCTTCAGGTCACGTGTTCAAGGCGTGGAAACAGCCTCTTGTAAAAATACAAAGTAAGGTTACATACTATATGCCTTTGTGATCCGCCGCTTCCCTGCACTCCATATATTTGGGGTGGTCATTGGAACACCTTAAAGAAAAGGGATCTTCCAAACAGGGGCATCTCGGTACATTCTCCTTTCTTTTGGTAGACTGGGGACATTGTGTTGAGATTCAAGTTTTGGAAGTTCCTGTTCTTCTCTCATCCTTCAAATTGAATGGCGGAAGGGGTTTAGAAATTCTCTTTCTTTATTCTGAAAGATTGCCATAAAATAAATGAAAAGAAGCAGAGTAGAGCAAGTTAGAGACGGTGGGCTAGGTTAGCAGTTGAATATAACTGGGACCAGATCAAAAGAAGAAAGTGGAAGTGAAGGTAACCAATTGAATAAATTGGACTGCATATTTCCTGGAAGAAGAGAAGGATCCCTGGTCATCCCTTTAAGTATTTTCTCCAAATATGACGACATCATCATTTTTTTTAAAGTATGGTAGCTTATTGCATCAGCCTCTGCTGGGAGACAAGATCACACTAACCAGGGACAATAAAAGAAATCCTCTTTGAGTGAACTCAGAAATACCTGAACACAAGCCAAAGAAAGAATTCACAGAGAAGAACAAACACATGAGAAAATCATCTGCAGATACAGTAAAATACAAAAGACAATAAGGAAAAAAAAAAAAGAAAAAAAAAAAGAGAGAAAAGAAGCCTTTTATTAATCAGATAAATGGTGTATACAAAGCCCAGAATTGGCTGCAAATTGGGCAATATGAATACCCATATTCTTTCTCTTCACATAAAAAGAAAAGGATAAAAGTTAGGGAGAGGGAGAGAATGAATCATCCCTACGCCAACAGAGAAACTAACTCATGAAATCCCTCGACTTCATTTGCAAAGCTTCTTCCAACAATTTCTCGGAATCTTCCATCAAATCAGGACTTAATCTGAACATAAGAATGCAGAACTCCATCTGATTCAAAGCCCCATCTCCATCTAAATCTCCTTCTCTCAACATACTCAAAAGCTCATCATCTTTCAATCCCTGCAACCCCAACAAAGCAGAATTCCTCTTCAAGCTATCAAATGTGATTACGCCCCTTTCCTTATCCATCAACAAGCGGAACCCATTGCACAACTCTTCCAAAAATCCTTCTGCACCCAATTTATCTGCCATGGTGGGCAGAAAATCCTCAAAATCTACTGATTTTCCTGCCATTTTGGAGCGAGAAAACTGGAGGCTTGATTTGAATGAAAAGAAGAAGAAGAAAAGTGATTGATGGATTGAGTGGTTTGTGAACGGTGGGCTTAAATAAGAGAAGGGAAAGTGGTTCGAGGAAAGATATGCCATGGAGGACAACCAGATACAGTTAATAGCCTATGGATTTTGCCAATTCCAATCTCTTTCGCAGAAGTTGCAAAGGGTATTTACGGTATTCCAGATAATAAGGACTCCTAGTCTTCTAACTTTCTGCGTTTTTCCATACGCGTTGACGGACCAGCATTGAATGAAATGACTAATTTGTCCTTATCCTCTAGAAGATTACCGGAGATATCATTGGCTTTTCAATTGACTGAAATGCCCTTATAAATGTAACAAAAGACTCATAGATTAGCGACTTTCATTATACTTAAGATTAACAAGTGAAAAGACAAGAATAAATTATAAATAAAAATATTAGAGAAAACCTAAGAATAGCAACAATAGATAACAAGATGATGAAGATTTGAACATGTACAATGGAGATAAAAAAGAGTACCAGTTAGAAAAAATAAGGCCATGTAAGTGAAATAAAATGAGGTCATGATGATTAATAAGGTGAATGTAAGAACAAGATTCATGTAATCAACCTTTATTGAGGACAATGATCATGTTCTATTTCATATCTTGGATGATCCTATCCTTTATTGGTTTGTAAAATGAACAATTAAAAAACACAAAAGTAAACAATAATAAGAAAATCTTCAGAAATCAAAAGGCTAGGGTTTTTTTATGGGTTAGATTTTCTTAATAAAGTTAATTTAAATGCGGCTTATAAGATGAACAGTTCAGATATCGATCAAACCTGAGGGTAATCTTGGAAAAAAAAAATTAAGTTACCACAACGCGTTTTGATGCTCTCCAATTTGTACAGGGGCATTTTTGTCAACATGAAATAGTCCCCAGTCTTCTCACTTTAGATCACCGATCAAACCTGAGGGTAATCTTGGAAATAAAAATGAAGTTACCACAACGCGTTTTGATGCTCTCCAATTTGTACAGGGGCATTTCTGTCAACATGAAATAGTCCCCAGTCTTCTCACCGCCCGCAACTGGCTTCCAAGAAAATTTGGGCTCTCTCTTTCTAAAAGTGATCTTGCGACTGTGTAAGGAGCGGAGGAAGGAAGGAATCCGGATTAAGTCTACACGCTCACGAATACCGACCAGGAAAATGAATTCCAGGGCTGTCAGTCCCGAGGGCGGAACCGAAAGAAAGTAATTCCTCCGTCCTTTCCATTTTTCTATGCCGAGAAGTAACGGGGGATCTTACCGGTTGACTTCTTCTGCCAACTTGGCCTTTTTAAAATAGACTAGCGAGGAATGCATGGAATTGAATTCCCTGCAACATTTTCCCAACGGTTTCTTCTTTATTGGGTGCATGTTTGTCTAGTCTAGTTTATGACTTAGGACTTGGTTTAATTTTCAACTGAGAGAATTTGTCACCGGCTGACTTCGATTAAAGAACATGTAACGATCAATACTTTAGGTTGTGGGACCGTGTAACATGTCGGCGTGGCGATCGTGGCCGTCGATCTTGTAAATTTTCACCGACAATGCTGTGCCACCGGCCTTGCACGGAGAGGAAGGCCCTCGCTCCAGTATCGGAATGTTCAATTCATTGAGTAAGACCGGAAGTTTGAAATCTATTTTCCAGTGACATTGCACCAAAGCCTTCTAGCATATTGGCACAAGAAGAAGTTTCTCGCTTGAGCGACTAGGGTTTGAGGACGAGCATGAATGTACGTGTGTGTCTAACTTTCCAAGGCAGAAAATAAGAATTCATAGGATAGTTTAGACAGTTGGTATGCAGTATGGGTGAGAGAGCATTGAGAGAACCTTTTCCTAACACCAAATGATCACAAAGGACCCACGGTTTATGTTGAGTAGCTTCGGAGCGGATAACTGCTGCAAGCATTTAAATAGGAAGCCCCACATCTGGATGATTGCTCTCCATTTTCGACTTCACCGGAGCCTTCCGGAACACCTTCATGCACGTATCTTCATTTGGGAAATATGAGTCAGTAAATACAAAAGTGGAGCCTACTCTTTCATTGATCCAAACCATCCGTATAGTAGAGTTTGATGATTTTAAGCCTTTAATTCATGGACGATCTTGTCAGATATAGAGCCTTGCCTTTTATTTTCTGATCATCCATTTAAACCAAAGAATTGTCAAATAGATTCAAGATCTGCCGCATGGATGATTAATCGCCCTAATCGCCGGCCACGTGTGCGGCATCAATTCGAGAGAAAAACGGATCGTAGGGTGCTGTGTGTCCTCATTCTTGCCATGTTTTTGGATCAACGTATAATATAGCACGGAGATGGGGGCATGTCCCTGCAAGAAAACACCAAGTTGGGTTATGCAGGGAAACAAGAAACCAAAGGAATCGCACTGATACTATTCTTTCTTTTTTTTTGTGACGAATCTTCTAACAAGATCAGTCTCAAATGACCAAAGAAAATTGGAGAATCTTGCCTGATCATCGAGCTTTAAGTACTTACAGCCAGCCCTTCCATGAACGTGCAAGCTATTTTCTATTTTGTCCTCGATTTGCAAGTTCTAGTTTCGTTACTAAATTTGATCCTTTATCATTTTATATTTTGATTTTGGATTTGATTGTCGTGTTTATTGGGTACCAATTGAAGGGTTAGGATTGGTTGATTCTGGGGCCTATGCATTGAGCAATTTGGATCAGATCAGAAAACATGTTCTAGTATTGGGTTCCAAACATGCTGGATTGGCCGCAGGGCTTGCTTTTATTGGACCTGGAGTTAGTCAAGGCACTGCTGCGGGCCAAGCTGTAGAAGGTATTGTGAGACAACCAGAAGCAGAGGGTAAAATATGAGGTACTTTATTGCTTAGTTTGGCTTAATAACTAAAGTTCGACTAAAACCAATTCTTCTTGGAAAAGGTTGATTGATGAGTTCTTTCTTCTCCCGCAGTCTCCTTCATTGCAACGATTCTTCCCCATTCAAGAAGAACTGTTTTCGTGATCGAATTACGAAATAGATATACGAACAGTATATGATCATTCATTGGAATGGGATAAGTGATTCAAGCTACCAAGCTGAAAGGCGAAAGGCCGAAGGATGGAGTGTGCAAAGTCAATTGTGCACCTGTCGTGTGACCCGTTGGTCCTAAGCAATGTCTTTCGCGAAGCGACCCACCTAGAAACAGCTCTCCTTTATGTTAGGGGGGCACTCAAATGGAACTTTGATCGGAAGCGGGTATCCAATCCCGCCGCTGTGATGTCTAGTGGATTCCTAGGCCTTGACGAATGGCCATATATGAGCGGGGAGAGAGTGACTCGAGTTCACGTCAAGGTCCGAAGGTGCTTGTAGTTTTCTTTTTTTTTTGTCAAGATTGGGTTAGTGTTCCGTGTGGGCAGTCTCCTCCATACCTAGAGAAAAAGGAAACTCACCATTCACTAGTGAAGAGGAGAGAAAGGTTGGGAAAAATCAAAGCCCTATGCTCGATTCTCGAGATTCATGTTAAGAAGGAAGGTCAAAATGGTTTACTTATTATGTGTTTATATGTTGATGATCTGATCTATACTAGAAGTAGTCTAGAGATGATAGAATATTTCAAGAATGCCATGATCCTTGATTTTCAAATGACAAACTTAGGACTCATTCAATTTTTCCTCGGTATTGAGACCTTTCAATCATGAGAGCTGAATGAAGGCTTGGGACAGGCTAGAGATAACTAGACCTGTCTGTTTGACTGTGTCTTTAGTCGATTCGGCATGCTATACTATACTGCGACGGTGGCTCCATACTGGAACAAATGTAACCCCTTAAGGACTGTTTTGTGCTATTACTTATTCTTCCATTTCCCTTTATTCCTTCATCCTTTTCCCTCTACTCCAAGCAGGACCGTCTACTCTAGTCTCTGATCATGTGGATGTCCCAATCTTCTATGCCATGCCTACTATGAAATGTTGTCCACCTCTTTATTTGACGACTCACTTGCAGCAGAGAAAGATGAAGATGAAAAAGAAGATGAAGCTGCCATGGCCAAGTAGGCTTCATGTTAACCAAATGATCCCAACTTTAGATGGAATATCAGTTCTGGGATTTTGGCAAAGGGACCTGCCATTTTGATGAAAAAAAGGGCAGCCTTGGTGCACAAAGCTCCTATCTATGTGAGTCTAGAAGAGGGGCAGACAATGAGGGTTAATAGTACGCAGCCTTACCTTTCATTTTACAAAGGCTATCTGGCAAGTAGTAATGGTCTGTCTAGTGGACACTTATTTTATCCCCAGCTGGTGGCAGTGCAAAACATAGAAAAAAACTTATTTAGAGATGAAATAGCCCTGAAACTACGGTTTGACTATTCTTAGATAATTTAATCTCTGTCTTGGGGCTGCCACTATTAGGAGACAAGCCATGACTATGACAATCAGTGGATAATTTTTGTCTACTGTTTCTTATCACCTTGAACCCATAATTTCAAGGTCTCACGACAACTACTCTGTCGTTGCACTAAGGCTCTCTTTCCATCTAATTCACATGTTGCTGCTGTTGGAAGGCTAAAGAAAATTTCACAATCCAGGATTTAGATTATCAGATCAAGATAAAACCAGATGTAATGGGATGGATTTATTGCCAAAAAGTATTTGTAACCTGTGACTGTGCCAGTTTTCATAGCAGTTTCCTTTGAATAACACCTTATTCCAGGAAACGTTGGTGATTTTCCCATTCTTCATGGAATTCTCTCTGAATAAAAACATTTTTTCAGGAATTAAAAAAAAGGGCAGCCTCGGTGCATGAAGCTCCTACCTATGCGGGGTCCAGGGAAGGGGTGGACCACAAGGGCCTATAGTAGGCAGCTTTATCTTGCATTTTGCAAACTACTGACTCCACGCCTTGAAACATTTTTTCAGAAACACTTGTGTAGAAATAAATCATGTTTCACATTGATCTAGGCTTCTTATGCTTATGCTTATGATTTGTGTAGTGTCACGGCCTTAGCTTTTCCGTATGCCCTTGATCGTATGTGGGTTAGAGCATCTCCCAAGCTCCTAGTCTGCACCCTTGCACTTAGGACACTTAGACCACCAAGAAGAGAGGAAAGAAGCAAACTCATGTTAATCATAAACGAAGCTCTCTTAAGATTGCTTACAACTTTTGATGCTTGTACAAATAGGTGAGATTATATCACGTAACATTGATCTAAGTATTAGGAATACTCTGCAACCTATCCTAAATCTTCTATACTACTAAATCCTTCTAAGAATTAATCTAAAACCCTACAAGAAGCTTCCATACCATGTCGTGTGTGACCTTGAGGTCATGGGTTTAAGGCATGGAAACAGCCTCTTGCAAAATATAAGATAATGCTACATGCTATTGACCCTTGTGGTCTACCCCTTTCCCAAACCCTGTCCCCGTCATATGAGGGAGCTTCGTGCTTCGAGGCTGCCCTTTACAAGATATTTACACAGACACTTCTCTATACTTCCTACTAGACTATGGACCTTTCATACCTGAGCCCAAAAGCCTTGATTCCCTCCTTGGGGCTTGGGAGAATCTCCACTGCATAGCAAGTAGCTGGTAAAGAATCACCAAATTTTTTGGACAGGAGTTTAGATGAAAAATCTGCTGCATTAATTCACATGCTACTTTCATAGCACCAACGGCAATGTAAATTATTTGAAGTGACTGATGCACCCACCTTAAATAATTGATATATAGATTGGAGATCAAAGGAGCAAAAAGAAGGTTTTCATGTTCTTCGCAAAACAAGAAAACCATCAATAAAGAAATATCGCTTTTCAGTTTTTTTTTTTTTCATGTGAAAGGCAGCACAGACAGATCGGGATGTACTAGGCCGACTTTATCAATTTTGTACCTTTGTTTTCTGTTTCAACCTATTAATTTAACAGCACTTTTCATGAAATGAGAAGAATTAATGCAAGTTATTTTTCGAATTCAAATTTCAATATAGATAGAAAAAAGAGAGAGAAAAAAGGAACAAGAACCTTTTTACATGAAACGCATGCTACAACATGCTTTTATGATTTCCAATGGGAAAAGTATGCTGGTCATTTGAATAATATGACTTGAATCATTTAAATGGCAAATGTAAAAGAGGAAAGCAGTTATAGGAGAGAAAAATGAAAAAAAAAAATTATATTAAAAGAACTAGACTTCAGTTTTTTAGTCGAGTCCCGTCCTTGTTTTTCTTGCATGGTGAAACTTCATTATATATCTAAGTTGTTCATAATTTTGGATCATACCAAAAATAGATAACCCACTAAAACTCAAGGCATTTGAATGCGTTTAACTAATTCTTTTGGGTCTTTTGAAAAATCAATATAAATGGATAGACACTGTTTTCTCTAAACAAAAGCATAGGCTAAAGGTATCCATGACGGGCATGGAATTTGATTTATAAACTACATAACTGAATATGATGAATGGCTTAGATCTACAAAATAAAATTTGAATGATTTTAACTAATGTAATATCCTTAATTTTTAGTATGAATTAAGAAATTACTAAAAAAATCAAATTAAAAATTAATAGATGGAAATTTTTCTTGAAAACATAAGAATTAGAAAGTGCTCATTGATACGATTCTAAAGCCACCAAGAACGTGAAAAACGGAGCTCAAACGAGGGAGTTAGGAGCCCTCGAAGTTGTAAGGGCATTTTGGTCATTTGACAGAGACGTGTTACACATGGGTCCAAATTGATAATGGCACCCTCGTCTTCCACACGTCTCTACCAGTCCGGCGAAATCGCCGGAGAGACGTGTGGGGAAGAGTTTCTCTTCCCCTAAGACTCTAAACCCTATATCTACCCTTCCTCAGGAGCCAAAACGCTCCACCTTAAGCGTTCTCTGAGTTTTTACTCAGAAACCTAGCTTTGCAAAGATTTGATTTTTCCAGCGAGTGGAACCCCAGCAACACGAGCAACCACAGCCAGGCGCAAGGTAAGCCATAAAACCCTATTTTTTCGTATTTATTAAATAGGTAAAATAATTAGAAAAGCAATTAAAAATTTGAAAAAAAATTAGATTTCCTAGGAACTCTGTGCACGCTACTGTTGGAGGGTGATTTCACAGAGTAAACCACAACCGTTTGAAAATCACACCGTCCAACTAGTGCACAAGAGACCCAAGATCAAACCCTTTAAATTTGAGAGTGATCCAACGATGGGTTTCTCCAAAAACTCAAAAACCAGTACCTAGGGATGATTTTAAGAACTTGGGAAAATTTGTTTAAAAACCATAGTTTTTGGAAAAATCAATGCAAAAGGAGGTCATACATGGATTCTAGAGAGAATTCTGAGAAAAATGGCGCAAAAATTGTTCAAAATGGTGCTCTGTAGCTTTGCCGGAGACGACCGGAATCCGGTCGTCTTCTCTGGCGTTGTCAACGGCGTCGGCAGCCTGGCGATGACGCCAGGATGCACTCCAGGATGCGCGGTGGAGGACGTCGAACAACGTCAGAGGCTCACGCGTGTGCGTGCGGAAGGGATGCGATTGGCGGGCTCGGTGGGGTCGGGACGCACGGCGTCTTGGCGACCGTGACGCACGCGGTAGTGCGTCATGGTCACGAGGACGCACACGGCGCGTCTCGGCGGCAGGCGTCTTCATGATGTCGTTTTTGCGTTGGTTTAAACCGGTGGAAATGGAACCGCCGGTATAGATCACCTTAGGGTGGTCCGGCAGGCCCCATTTAAGTATAATTTTCACTAAAACTTGATTTCTGGGAGCGAGAGAGGTCCAAATCATGATCCGAAAGAGGCGTTGTGACCGTATTGATAACGTGGACCTAGTTTTAACTTAAAAACTTATAAATGACCACTTTTTCTTTAGAAAAATTTTAAAATAGTGGTGTGACATGTATAAGTGCACTTGAATATACTAGTTAAAAGAAGTTATTAGCAAGCTAGTGGTCTCACATTGAGGTAGGTGACGACAATTAATGCTTTTTCTTGATTTTTAAACCATGTTTAAACATAGCATCATGTGTGATTGTGTTTTAAATTGCAATTATCATTTAGCGTGGATTTCATGCGACTTTGAGTACATTATGATTATTCCAAATTGAAATCTTTTATTGAATAAACTTATTTCAAATGATTTTATAAGCATGATGTTAATTAGTTATGCTTAAATAGAGACTTATTTCTGATTATATATAGGAAATGCATGGATTTACATGGAAATAAGAACATGGGCTTATTAACTGATCATTTTATAGGTTAACCCCAGGATGAGGGGCATGTATTGGGGAATTCGAGCTATGAGTGCTCTTGAGTTTTCTCATATACATATGATTTCCATGTTTTATATTTGATGACGGGTGCTCTCGCCAGGTGGGCGTCATGCTAGGAGGGATAGGGCCAGCTACCCACCCTTCGAGATTGTGATGTGATGATTTTGTGACATGATAGACACCTGCTCATAGATGGCATTCGGTAGGGGTTTGGTAACATGGATAGTCCACACTACTGGTCTAAGCATTTCCATGGGAACAGACGCTAAGTCTTCCGTTATGGTGTCGACGGAGAGCGGTGGTGGTTGATACCCATGGAGGGTTGCCACTGCAGCATGATGACCCATATTCTTATTATGTGTGCATGTATGATGAACATGGTTATGGATGGTATGCATGGGTGTGACGACACTCAGAGGTTAGCTATGAGTACTCATGATCAGTGATTTTAGTGTGATGTGGCGGGACCCATTACCTTAGGGTGCCCATATTATTATTGTATGCTCATTTACATTGATTTATGTCATGTTTTTGACTCCGTGAAATGCATGTTTTAACATATGGAATAAATTGACATTTATTTGAACATGACATTATGATATCACTATTTTCATAAATGTTAGACTTTTCATCAGAGCTGTTCATTATTTCTTTCATTTATTACATTAATTGTCTATGTACCTATACAAGCGATAGCTTGCTGAGGCATTGCTTTGTTTTGCAATGCCTTAGATCTCGAGTGCGACATCAAGAAAGGAAAAGTTGTTGAGAAACCGTGAGAGCTGCTGAAGATCTTTTCTTATAATTTTAGACAGTGATATGAGTCATTAAAAAAGGATTATCATTTGGATTTAATTATGGACTGCATACTTTATGTTTTGGATTTGTTTGAGATGTTTGGACATATGCTGGACATTTATATGGGATGTTATGATGGATAGACCCTGGACCATGTTATTATTGTGTTTTGGACATTTATTTGATTTAAAATAAAGGCGCCGATTTATTTAACATTGATTGATACACATATTGTTTTATTTATATGTATGCCGTTTTGAGAAAGGAAAAATAACACCCAGAGTTTTAAGATATGTTTTAGCAAACAGTTAAATAAAACTTTTCTCATGGGATCCCAAATGCTCTTATTCAAAATGCCATTATTATTATTATATATAAAAAAATCCGGGGTGTTATAACTAATCTTTTTGGGTCTTTTGAAAAATCAATAGAAATGGATAGACGCTATTTTCTCTAAAAAAAACATAGGCTAAAGCTAACTAATGGGCATGAAATTTGATCTATAACCTATGTAACTGAGTATGATGAATGGTTTAGATCTACCAAATGAAGTTTGAACATACACGAAAAAAAACGCATGGACTTCTTCACATGCCATTAGGATATACACCTACTGAGACTCTTTTCATTTGTTGAATCCTAAAAATGTAGGAGGGGGAAATTTCTGAATAAAGTTCAAGTACAAAACCATTAAAATGTCAAAGATTTTACTTTCTTCTTTTACAAGATTGTAACTTCAAGCAACAAAATCCCTCAAAAAAATGAAAAAATCTTAAATCTTGAGGTAAGCCTGCTCTTGATGTCTAAAAATGGTTGTTTCAGACTGCAGCTAGCTCATGTTTCTGAGAGGAATGCTAGGATAATGCGCGACACCAATATCATTCTCTTAACTATACTCTATATTAACAAACCTTTCATTAAAAATGTAGTGCTGAGAAAGTCATACTGTTATCAATATTACCAATACAAGGAACCATATCTACTAAAAAAGAAAGATGGGTGGAAAGGTTATGGTTTCTATCAAGAAAAATGATAATATGGAAAGAGGAAAAGCACCATTTAACTTAGAGCAATTCTAAGGTTGGTGCATATAAAATTTGGCCTGCAAAATTAACAGCTTAGATCGCCATGCATTATGGGTCCTACTTGTGCAAACATTTATATTTTAGTTGCTTTTGCAGAGTGAAGTTGCCTCATCATCATCATCATTATCATCAAAGTCTTATCCGGATTAGGGGCTAGCTAAGTGAAAGTTACCTGTGGGCTCTAAATTAGAAGATATATCAGAGCATGTCTAGAAGGTTCATTGTGGCCCAATTTAAGCTGATCTTAACCATTCAAATTCCAACTAATTCTTCCTCACAAATTCTCATGTTTCATATTTTAATTGGAATTAAACATCTAACCATCTATTTATATCATTAAACACATATTAACTTTCAAAATAAACAATTTATTGATCGTGGTCATACAAGTGCTACCCAATATCTTCAAAATTTTTGGGGCATTACACGTGGCCTATACAAATTGCATTATAATTGCGAGAATAATTTGTAATGGAAAATGAGAAATTAAGGGAATGTTATTTTAGAAGGAAATAGGCTTTAATTCCTCACCTTTGCTTGGTCAGAACTCTCTATCTGATTTATCCATCTTTGGATGATTTTCTAGTCCAAAAAAAGTGAGGAATTACACAACTTTGGAAACACAATTTAATGAACTGTGGATTATCAATGTATAAGATGGACAAGTTTTGGGATGTTAAAGTCATTCAACCATCTTCGTATTTGGCATTTATTCTTCTATGAACTTCCACCCCGCTAGTTTTCTTTCTGATTTTTGCATTTTACAAAAGAAGTGCTCGTTGCAGTGATGAAGAGGGAAAGAGTTGGGGTTTGGGGTTGGGACAACCCTCAGACAGGATCATATTGCAGATGGGGTTTTTGGATTTTCGGATTCATCTCTTTATCTAGCAGGATATTACTGGACTTGAGATCCCTATGAATGATTCTCAATCTGGAATCCTGAGGAGGATAGACTCTTCTTGCAATGCCAATAATAATGTTGAAGCACTTTGCCCAGTCCAACAGTATCTTCTTGCTTTGATCGGTGCTAAGAACTTCCGTCAATTAGACACAACATTCAACATACACATCCCTTGTCCACCTACGCCTGTTTTTTTGTCTGCTTAGACTAAAAGGGTAGCCCCGATGCATGAAGCTCCTGCCTATGCAGGGTCTGGGAAGGGGCGGATCACAAGGGTCTATAGTACGGAGCATTATCTTGCATTTTTGCAGAGGCTGTTTCCACACCTTGAACCCATGTCCTCAAAGTCACACAACGTTGCACCAAGGCTCTCCTTCAAAAGGTAATATGATGGCTAACTTAGAAACTTGAACTCTAGTTCTAAAATATTCATACTCACTCAGTGACCAATAGAACCAACTAAATTTTATTTGCTTAGAATATTAACCAAAAAAATAAAACAAAGGAAAACAATGGTAGACTTATTTGGTCTTTTCCAAATGGCATAACAAGTTCAGCCGGGCTTAGCATCTACTACATGTTCCTAGCCACTCTCTCTGTAGCATTATAAACGAAGTTTATGCTCAGACGGTTAGGATGGAGAAGATCTTACATGGGTGTCTATTTACTAGGGTGTGTTCTCTTCCACTAAAAATACAAACAAGTAAATACAAGAATTGTATGAAATAGACGTTGCACTAGCCATGATTCAATGACTTCTGAACGTGTCATTGCCGAAAATGGCATTGCTAAGAAGGTCAACTGATTGCAACACATATCCTGCCTAGTTTTTGTTAGGTAACTGGTCGTTGTCCATTTTCGTTGGTTCGCATTGTAAAGTCTTCAGCCAACACTCATCAGAACGCCCGAGAAGACTGAAATGCAAGAAAATTCAGCCTACACTTATCAGAACGTCCGAGACGACTGAAATGCCAGAAAATTCAGCCAACACTTATCAGAACGCCCGAGACGACTGAAATGCAAGAAAATTCCACACTCGTTCAGGTCTAGAGGACAAAATCCAGTGAAAAGAAATACAATGTGGGGCTCCAATTTTTTTTCATTCCCCCTCTTGGGAGAAGTAAACCTGAAAAGAGGGAATTTTCATGTGATGTTGCCTTGAAGATATGTTCTCTTCGATGCTTGCCGCAGACTTGACTTACGTGATACTCATTTCGCAATTTGCTTTGACCTGGAATTACTTTGAACAGTATGTACGGTGAAAGAATACTGTCATGGTAGTTGGAGAGAAGCAAGACGTCACTGGATCTCACTAAATCTTGGTCCTCCTAGTAACCAAGTTAGTGCTAACTTGGTGCCCCCGCTAGTGATAGATGGTCATCTATATAACAGAAGATGGTTAGGCCCAAGCTATGAATATGAGCCAGTCTAGGGTGTGACCTTTAGCGAGTGTTATGTCTGTTGGATGAAAAGCTCTTATCTATATGAGAGGTGGAACACTTCCATTTCTCCCCCTTAGACATTCCCTAAAGGGTAGATCTGGTGCACGAATCTCCTGCATATGTGAGGTTCGAGAAAGGGGTGCACCACAAGGGTTAATAGTATGCAGCCTTACCTTGCATTTTACAAGAGGCTGTTTTCACGCCTTGAGCCCATGACCTTAAGGTCATGTTGGTATATGAAAATGCCTACCTCAATAAGATATTACTAGAAGTGCCATAGTGGTCTGACCAACTTAGTATTGATGGGGTCATTAGAGACTGCGATGGTTATGAGAAGAAATAGCGAGGGTTCAAGGGCAGCACCCCCGATGAGCTGGGTTTGGGGCAGTAGCCCCAGTGGGGGTCTAAGGGGGCAACGCCCCATGGCGGCAAGGTTCAAGGTTGTATCTTGAGTTGCAGTTCAAAAGTCGTCCAGTGTAAACACAGGAAGCTTCCTGCAGCCACCCTTTGTGTGAACACAGGAAGCTTCCAACAGCCACTCCTTTGACCCATACTACAATAGCCATGTGTAAGGTGTGTTGAAAGTCCAATTCGTTGGGCTAGTTGGTGAAGAATTAAAGGCTAAAAATAGGAATGTCACAAGCCTCTCAAGCATAGATACATAAGTTCTTTGTAAACTTGTAGTCTTGCTTTCCTGTTAGCTCTTTCTTATTAGTCCAGAAGCCATTGAAACTTTGTTAGAGAGTACACGATGGGACACTTATTTGTAGTAAGTTATCAAACTGAAAGTTTGAGTAGTGTTGTCTTTTGTCCTGATTGGTGTTCAAACGTTTCTGGTGTAAGATTGTTTCTGTACAGGTCACACGACGACAGCTCTACCATTGCGCCAAGGATCCCCTTCCCACTCAAACATTCCCTTTACGGAACAAAATTGTTGACTATCTTTACATAATTTCCGGCTACCAATGGCATAGGAGAAGCTATCCATGGATCAATTACACCATGATTTGTTATCCTGAACATGCCCAGGGTGTGTATAAATATGAATGTTAGAGTAATCTTGCTCTTATACTTGCTAAGTATTTATTTCAAATTACATTACCATGTGCAATTCTCATTGCCTGTAGTCTTAAATTCCATTGTCTAAATCTTAATAATACGATGTTGAGCACTTAGTCATGATGGTTACGTTCCCCGTCTCACAAGCAAGATGCTGTGATCCAATCCACACCAGTCAAAGAAATAAAAGGAAAACTATCTTATGATTCCAGCTAGTAACATGCATATATATGCAATTTGCCATGGAGAACTTTCATCTTTATCTAGCTTCTAGCACAGAAACTGTCGTGTCATTTACGCAACACGAGCTCGTCCCTCTTGCAGATGAGTTCCGCACCTTGAGACCATTCCTCAAAGAATATCCAGGATGCTTTGGTGGTGGCATTGTCGTTTCATTTTCTAGCATGAAAACAACGGTCGACACGGTTGGTCTGTCTCTCGGACTTTCTTGCTCGCACAAGAGCCCCACATGTATGCATCTCAAAACTTCAGTTTCAGCACATGAATTACGCAACGATGGATCTACTATCTCTAGACATCTTCCTTCTGTCCATAGCCTCCATGCCTGAAGTAGTTCCAAAAATAAGCTTTGCATCATACATGTCCACATTTAGCATTTGGTAGAAAATGAAAATGCAAGTAAAGGAAAAAGTACTTACATGTCCAATTAAATTTAAGGAATCATCGCTGTAATGGCAGTTCCTCTTTCCACTGATAATCTCTAATAGTAAAACCCCAAAGCTAAAAACATCTGATTTTATTGAGAAAAGCCCATCCATGGCGTACTCTGGAGACATATAGCCACTGTAGGTCATTGTTGGATAACAACATTAGTGGTTGTACGAGCTCCGTTATGCACGGAAATGTTCATATGTGCTCGTGTGTGATGGGTACGACTGTGTGTATGATCATGTGGCACTTACTATGTTCCAACCACTCTGTTGGTATTCGCTTGAGTTTGATTTCCTCCAAAAATCCTGGCCATCCCAAAATCTGAAATTTTTGGATTCATCTCATTATCTAGCAGAATATTGCTGGCTTTGAGATCCCTATGAATAATCCTTAATCTGGAATCTTGGTGAAGATAAAGAACTCCCCGTGCGATGCCGATGATAATATCAAAGCGCTTTCTCCAATCCAACAACTTCTTCCTACCTTGATCTGCGCTACTAATTTCCGTCAATCAAATACAAGACAAAATTCTTCTCCTAACATGCAGACTCCAGTTAAAATCTCTTCTCATACAACTTAACAATGTTTTGATATGCAAACTCTGTTTATACGAACAATTTAGAAGAAACAGTTGCAAGGGTGTACCATTATCTAGCCATTTGTTTCATTAATGTCGTTTGAAGAGTTAAAGAAACATAAGAGGATGATCTTGTCTTCGGAAAGTTGGATCATTGCAGGAAGACTGCATTTTCACTATGATGTGTATCCTATTTTCTATGACAAGTTGTATAGTTTCATATCAATTTGCAGTTCAATTCAATGGGCATGAAATTTGTGTACGGTGTACAATTTTCTTCTTCGGTTCTATGTACAGCTTAAGGATAGGAATATACTCGATCCATTTTACATAAAAGAACAAAAATAATGAGCAAAAGGAAAAGGATGGAGCAAATAGACAAACCAAAAATATAAGAGTCCAAGCTTTGGTTATGCATGTATTCATAGACCAACATCTTTTCTTCTCCTTGAATGCAATAGCCGAGGATCCTAACAAGATTCCTATGTTGAAGCTTGGATATCAGCTCAACCTCATTTATAAATTCTTCGGTCCCCTGTCCAGAGTTCTTGGAGAGCCTTTTCACTGCTATCTCTTGCCCATTAGACAGCCGACCCTGCATAAAAACTTCAATACATTTTAGTTACAAATGATTTATACGCAAACGATTTTTGATTTTTTAAATCACAGAATTATTTAACTTTATATCTTATTCATGAAAGCTATTTATAAAAGTAATTAGATAGAATAGCTTCTACCTTCTGAACTGGCAATGAAAGAATGAAATTTAAATACGTACCAATACCTATTATGGGTAAAAATATACAGATTGAAACAAATAGTTCTTGCGGTCCAGAATCTACAAAATAGTAGTTTGTATCATAGAATGTCAGGCATAACATAGAACTATTAGAGAGTTCTCTACCTTAATATATATTTTTATGTCTTTTGCTTACAAAAGGCAACAAAGAATAGTTCTTACTATTCTTATCTTACATCTTCCATTAGTAAAACACACACATATAACAAAGTTTATACTAGCGGAAAGCATGTCTACAAAACAAAGTTTATGCCAACGAGACATGTCAACCAAATATAACAAAAGATAATTCTTCTGGAAAGAAGTCCTTTTAGCTAAAGTCCTTCCTTTTGGACCACCAATGTCTGGTCCTATCAAACACTTTTTGTGCCAACGTATAATAAGATATTACCTTGTAAACCGGACCAAATCCACCCTTTCCAAGTATTTTTGAATGGGAGAAATACTCTGTCGCAGTTGCTATAGTGTCCAGATCAAACATTGGCAATTCTCCATCAATCTTGCTATTTTGGAGCTGATATGCATTGGAGAAGACTTCCTTGCTAGTGTCCACCTTTTGGGAACCTAAACATGGAGCAACTTAAATGAGTATAAGCATGTACTTAAGTATGTTTGCCACTAAAACAACACATTCACTCGCTTTTACCTTTGCTTCTTGTCCTGAACTTCCACACACAAAAGCGGCATGTGACCAGGAGAAGCACAGAGGAAATAACAATGGCAATGGACAAAATTAATATGCGTTTCTCACGAGAAAAGGATTCTGATTGTCTGCTTGAGCTTGCACCTAACGAAAGAGGAGGAAATTTCATCATCATCATCATCATCATCATCTCATTATCATCAATGAGTTATCACGATTAGGAGATTTATAGAAGAGGAAATATCATGGTGAAAGAAATTATAGAAAATCCTTGTTTTTCCTCAGAAATGCTGGATGCACATTCATGAGCAACCTCATACCTGACCTACCATGGGAGAGGCTCGTTCTTCCACCACTGCGCTAGAAAACCATAGCTTCAACTAAAGAAGATTCATACAGCCAAACCAGATATAAATGACTTCCCCGGTTGGTATGTTTTATGTTTGTTCATTTTTATTTTTTGAATAGATTCTACAACATTCTCTACTTGGTTGAAAAATCTTTTAAAAGTTTTAACTTTTGATATCCCATTTAGAACATCACAAGAACCCAAACAAGAAGGCCACTAAGCATTTCGAAGAAAAGAATGGACCGAACTGCTGCCTTGCTTAAGCAATGCTGTTTTCCAACTCCATAAAGAAGAGAAGCTTAACTGGATCTGGTGCGCGAGAAGGAAATTTACAGTTAGATCTAGCTACCGAAAGAATATGGATACTCAGTTGGATGCTCCATAGCAGCCACGCAAAATTTGATCGATCAAGGCTCCACCAAGATCATTGATGTTCCTTTAGGAAGTGGCTCGGAATAGAATACTCTTGCACGAACAATTAATGGGGAGTTGATGGAATATTCTGACCCATGCGTTTTCTACTTCAAAAAAAAATCGAAATGATGTCTCACTTGTTACTGCACTGCTAGTGGCCTGACTTGTTGGGCTGAACCACGCATTGTCCAAAGATGGAGGCCACTATTGCCAAGACAACTTACATTGAATGTTAATGGATTGTCACTGGGGCAATCCAGGTCCATCTGGTATAGGTAGTCTGATATATTAGAGATCACAGTGGAGTTTAGGGCATCTGAACTCTAATAATGCGGAGGTTTAGGGATTTTTACACATTGGTGAATGGAACTGCAAAAGGTACCACGGAGATTTTTCAATGAGTTCAAGGTAATTTGGTCATTGCTCAAGGATTGTTCTTTTGTCGTGTATCAATTATTAGGGTTAGTTTACCATTTGACTTGACAATAGTTATATCTCTGACACACCCCCTCATGTCGAAGCCTATTTTGAGCCCTTGCACACAAACTCGATAAATTGGAGGTCTAGGGATTCAAACTCATGACTTTTTGCTCAATACCATATTAGAAAAATGTGTAGTTATTTTTGCAAATTTACCAATTTTCATGTATGGTTTCAAAACTTCCGAAAATATTATGCCATATGCCAAAGCATTAACAAAATAAAAAAATTAGAGTTATGATGCTGCAGAACGAAGGTATTCAAATACAAACCAAACTTGCCTAGCTCGGAAGCAGGGACTCGCACGTACATGTCTTGGCCCCCATCTGCATACAATTGAAGATCAATCAAGTCTCCAAACCATGTCAGACATCCATTGTCGCCTCCAGGGATGTCAGATCTAGAATAACCAGTGCAAGAACAGTTTCTCAAACACTCATTCTCACACTCTTTTAGACTCATACCGTCATCTTTCCGAGCCCTCTGAGTATCCGGCAACTTCACATGTTCCAATCTCAAGAACCCATCTCGCTTTCCACACTTCAACATCCTTCTCCTAACACAACCATCAGAATTGTTCATCAAGTACCAATTTTGAGGTGATTTGGGTTCAAATCCTTGTAAACATTCACAAGGTGGCGACCGATTTGCAGTGCAGCTTCCGTAGTGGCCACACTCGGCATAATTGTCACACTGATCTTGCGCCGAAGCCCAAAAGGCTTTCCATGTACGGCTCTCCTCGAGCCAAGTCAACCGTTTGAGGATGCCCCGTTCATCTAATATCTTCATCGTGAGCAAGGACTGGCTTTTGAGTTGATAAATCTCGTAGATTTCATTGTTGTTAGAAACAAGATGAATGTCAATGAAGATAGAGTTGAGATTTACTCCATGAACCCCGTTACATATCGGACCGTTCCAAGGACCGCTTCTCCATTTGGGCTTCGATCCTTCCCGTAGGAAGTTCTGCGGTACACCTCGCAGGTCCATTCGGTAGGAGAAGTTCCCTTGTGCTGGATCATTTTGTGATTTCCATGACGTGAGGAACCAATTCTTTCCATTCTTCCAGTCAAATCCCAGCTTCATCCCTGCAAGCACTACATTCGTTGGATGATCGAAGCTTTCCCATATTGTTGTCTTGAGATTTCCACTGCTTAGAACCAGATTCCCTGAACCTAAGAGTGTAGCACTTGTATCATTCATCACAGTTGAAATGTTAGTCGACCAAACAGCCTTCAATGTTCTGTCCAAAATCACGAGGTTTCCGTCGTTGGAGATGGTAAGAACTCCCGAGGAATCTGTAACTGGGTTTTCTCTGTTGGCCACCCATACAACTATTCTGTCCGGAACATTATACCATATACCGACATAGTGATTCCCACTATTAGCAGGGCTGAAGAATCCTAATTCGAACTTCTTATCGATCGATACTAGAGTTTCCCCGTCTTTGATGGATTGTGTTGGAGTTATGGTATCAATTGCAGTACAAAGTCGGAAGAGAAAGATGGAAACTATCAAAAGATTAGAAAATCGAAGCTCAGGTTCCATGTTCTATGAAAGATGGAGAGAGGATGCCAATCCTTGATACCAACGCCAGTCGGTCAGTATAATCCCACCTTGACCCTCTGGCACAGCCATGGTGTAGAGCAACTTATCAGGACGCCGCGACTGACTAAAACGTGAGAAAACTACAGCCAGTCTAGACCATATAAATATTTGAAAGGAAAGATAATGGGTGGCTCCTTTTTATTTTTCTTCTGTTCCCACCATCAAGGCAAGAAAACTAAACCGGAAAGCGATAGAATTTCTGTCGTAAAGTGTTAGGAGACTGGAACGAGGGAGACTCTTTGTCAGATTTTGCCTTCAAGATATCTTCTCTTTGATGTTTACATTAGCCTGGGAGACTTAGTATGCAACTTGCAGTGACTTGGAATGAGGCTGTGCAGGGAAAGAAATCACTCGTTAGTAGTTGGACAGTTGTAACGCGGCACTGTAATCTCCCTAAAATCTTCGATATATGAGACATGTTAAGCAGGTAAGCCATACAAGAGCGTTCATGGACCACTAGGGCAGTGGATTATATGAAAAATCATCACGATCTGAGAATCTAAGATCCTAAAACCTGTGCTTTTGAGAGTTGAATTAGACCATTTTACAGCAAGTCTCCTAATTCTTGTTTCTTTTGAGTAAACTACAACTTTTGAACTACTAGAAATCAAAAGCTGGAACAATCAAATGAATAAATCGGATCATCCGAAGGTTGGCTTCTTCATTCTGTGCTCCATGGATGTTCTTTTATGGTCGGTCCCTATCTTGCCAATTGTCTGGTCTTTAAGATGAAAGGGCAATGCCTTTTTTTGAGTGGTCGAATGCTTCCGTTGGCTATGAGGTCATTTGCCTGAGAAGCCTTGGAAAGGGGAGTCCTTTGAAAACAGTTTGGCTTAGCTACATGAGAGTCAACAACCCCAATAATGTACAAGCCAAGCTTCCAGGATAATGAATGTGAAGATTCCTACCCTGCACCTTGACTCAAAAATGAAGGAAAGTTGGGCCCGAGCGACGAATGTGTGCCTTGTGTACCATGCAAACTTTGACAATGGTCTGGTCTGCAAGATGAACGGGCAATGACTTTTTTGAGCGGTCGAATGCTTCCGTTGACTATAAGGTCATTTGCCTGAAAAGCTTTGGAAAGGGGAGTCTTTTGCAAACAGTTGGCTTAGCTACATGAGAGTCAACAACCCCAATAATGTACAAGCTAAGCTTCCAGGATAATGAATGTGAAGATTCCTACCCTGCACCTTGACTCAAAATTTCCAAGGACATCAGAAAAGAACAGATAATGGATGAAAATGCAGGAGAATCTATTTCATAGTCTGATTTGCTGTATGACTAAATAGGTAATAGCTTAGGGCGGCTTGATGGGCTGAAGCCGATCCCATGCATAACAGAATCAGTTTCTTGTGCTGGAAAACAGAATAATCTGGCTAAAGAGGAGGTGTTTCTTGATGGGAAGAAGAAATCAACAGACGCTGAATTAAAGTACAACTATGTTCAGCCCCAACCAAATACTAAAAAAAAAAGATTACAACCAGATTCGATAAACCTGAGAGCTTAGCACTTGTACCATTCCTGAAGTTGAAATTCTAGTGAAACAAAGAGACACTAATTTTCCATAAAATATCACAATCACTTAAGTCGTTAGTGATTGCAAGAAGCCCTGAGGAATCTATTCGCAGGCCCTACAACTACTTTGTGATGCATATTATACAACATTGCGATGTAGAGGTGAGAGTTTCCATCTTTGATGGGTTGTGCTGGAGTGAGATGGTGTCAAAATGGGAACAAAAAGATGACAGCTAGCAGAGAATTTCAACATAGAAGCTTACAAGCCATGGTCTCATGTTCCAGAGTTCAAAACTTGCCAAAAATGAAAGATTATGAAGATTCTTCCATGGAAAACCAAACATTTATGCTTGTACTCTTGAGTGGACACTACAAGAAGTTGTCCTTTTTTGCGGCATTGTTATGGAGGCGGTTATCCAACAACCGCCTTCTATAGTCCCTTCTCTATCCAACATGTGGCTGCTTGTCCAGCATGTCGACGGGATTGGCTGGAGAAGATGCAGAAACTTTTCCATCATTGAAGATGGATGAGTGGTGCAATGAGTGGGGGAGGTTTCATCCTTTTACACTTTTTCTTCTGATTTTAGTTTGCCAGCTTATGCAAGTTTAACCTGCTGAGAATATCTCCTATAAAAGCTCTTTTTCTTTTTCCTCTCTTCCCCATTTTCATCCTTAAAAACCCCCTCAAGAAAACCTAGTTTGCCTTCATCGTCTTCAGCTTATGATTTTTTCTTCAGAACAATTTTACTCTTTTGATAAAGGTTTTTTTTTTGCAAAAATGCCATTACATTTTTGCATAAAAGTCTAAAATTTTTTAGTTTTACAAATTTATCATTAAGTTTGCATAATTGCCATTCTATTAGTTTTCCATCGTCCTTCCTTGTTAGTTTTTTCAAAATTCTGACATTACACTTCTCATGATAGACAATGGTGAATAAGAAGACTTTGTGCATGATTTTTTCTCTTCGTCAATCAACAAAATCTTTGAAATTAATCCGACTAGATAGAAGACATTGAGAAGAAGAAAACTCAAGTCTTATATTTTTAATTTTCATTAAAAAAAAGGCATCAAACGAAAAGCATAAATTTTGTTGCTCGTCATTGTTTGCTTCTATTTTGCTTAAGTTTTAAACTTAAAATTTTCTTTAACTTATTGTATTTTTTTTATTGATTCAAAGCATTGATTATGTTCTAATTTGTGTTAGTTATAGTTTTATATAAGCTTTTAGTGAGAAATTAAAGTTTAAATTTGTTGAATTTCATTGAAGAAGCTTAATAGTCACTATTGTATAGGTTGGTGAATGTGGTATTATAATTAAATCATCTAATTTACGAAAGTCTTACTAGTTGCATGTAAATCATCTAAATAATGACATGAATTTCCTAATCTGCTCTAATATTTTCTACCTTGTAGGGTCGCTACTATTATCTAGTTTGACTACTGCTATGAGATTGGATTGTTTAGCATCGTGATGTACAAGTGAACTATTCAAGAGTTATTTGCTAGAAATCTGATAGAATAGTGAAATCATGTCCAACATGTCTTAATATGAACATACAAACTTAGTAGTATGTGGTGCGTACTATAGGCCTATAGTGTTTATAGATGGAGCTACTCAGGTATTTTCTGTCCAAACCTATCTCTCCATATATATATATATATATATATATTGATTAGACCTTAGAGCTACACCTGCTTACTTTGTTGTATAATTCCAAACAATATCGATGACATAAATACTTACCCTCACAACTAAGTAGGCAATGATTTCACTAGACTACACTGCCTATTTGTTGCTATTGTTCTTGGTAGTTCCCTCATATATGATTCTTATAACCTTTAGCACACATGAGTTATTCCTATCATTTACGTACTTTAAGATTTTGTTTTGGGCTTTCCTTAGTTATTGAAGCTAGGTTAGTATCCTATTTAAGTTATAATCATTGCCTTGATAGGGGCTTTCAAAGTAGTTATATAGATTCAACTGACATAGGCAACAAGAGAAAAAGAAACACAAAAAATGAAGAGGTTTTGGTGATAAGAATACTAAGTAGCAGAATTCAAACTCCTTTATCTCTCAACATTAGTAGGAGCTTGATTATAAACCAATTAGCCACCTAGCATTAGAAGGTTGTGAGGAGACAACAAAAATAGATTCCGATGTAACTCTGCCTTGGGCACAAATTTGCTATTGAAAGATGTCCATTTTTCTAAAATTCTAAGAGTGATATCCTCCTACATTTGCAAGTGGTATGTGATCATCAGTCATATTATTGTGCAGCCCCAACATCTAACCTACCTACTCTCTGAGTTCATTGGGACCATTGGATCATGTCTCACCCAGATAGAACTTCAAGTGAATGTGATCATCTTTGTATTATGTTAAGCTAGGGCTGGTTCCTACAAATTGCTACAAATTGGCTCACTTAAAATTGTTCCTGAAACTACTACTTATTTGACAATTCTAAGCATCAGCCTTTCTAGGGCCATTTTCTACCATTTGATTCAACAATTAGCAATTAGAGATTTGTGTTACTCCATTAGTTTTGAGTTTGTCCATCCATTTGCTTTTTTCAGATTATTCCAAATAAATTCAATGGAGAAAGAACTAGGAATTCTTGGTGGGAAAATAGTGGTTCAAGGTAACTTTGAGAAATGAATTCTACTTGAAATGACTCTTAACATGCACTTTAATTTGTTTGTAATGACTAGTTTATCCTTGAGATAGGAAACATAGACACATAACATGTTTGGTTTGAGTGAAGTGACAGGTCTATGTTAGTGATTTACAGTGGATGCAATCCAATTCTTGTTCCAAGGATGGATGGTTTAGATTATCTCCTTCTTATCTTCTTGGATTAATAGAAATAACATACCTCTCTACCTATTAGCATTAGGACAATTATGACAATCCACCAAATATCTCTTTAGTGTACCATGATCTATGCTCTTGGTTCTAAGTGCATGAAAGCAAAGATAGTAGGTCAATATTGGTACTTGATTGGAAACTAGTTGAAGTAAAAATTAGTCCATAGAACTTCAAGTGGTTTTCTTAAGCAAGAGAATACTAGTTATCTCGAAGCCCATAGTTCCTTGTCTCATCTTTACGCACCTAAAGTTCACAAGAGAAATCAATTGCCAATGTTAAAAGAAGACCTTATTCTCCTCATTTCAAAATCATAAGACCTTACTCACCTAACGTTGCTTTTACAAATTCGTAACTTGAAATAGATAAAAAGGGGCAGCCTAGTGCACAAAACTCTCACATATGCAGGATCAGGGAAAGGGGCAGACCACAGAGGGTCTATAGTACTCAGCCTTACCTTGCATTTTGCAAGAGGCTGTTTCCACTTCTAGAACCCATGATCTCAAGGTCACACGACTCATAACTTGAAATAGATTATTTTCATAAATTAACTCTAATTTTATTAGAAAATGTTGTCTTAAGAGAATTTTTTCATAAATTCATGATAAAAATCTATTTATTTATGTTATAATCATTCTTAATAAAGCTAGATGGACAATTCCTCAAGAAAAAAGACAAAGCCAAATGAATAAATTTGCTAGTAGTGTTTGATAGATATTTTTTGCTCAAACTCGTATTGGTTCTTGCTAATGCCATAGCCATCTATAGTCAAGTTTTAACACTCAACATTTGTTTTACTATTAAACTTTTGATCATCTAGATATTATGCACTGCGTAGGTGTATTAGTTGGTAGAACTATGCTATACCCCATGTTGGTGGTGAGGATCTCTAGTAGGGTATGGAGCAGGATACCAGTTCTATAAGTACATATGTATAAAGCTTGGATTCTTATGTATAGAGCTTGGATTCTTAGGTATATATGTATAGACTTGTACAGTGTAAGGTATCAGTTCTATAAGTGCAAAGAACTTAGACTTGTGCTGAAAATTGCAAATTTCTTCTCCATTTTCTGCAATAAAAATACTTTGAAGAACAATTTGTAGCAAGAAAAATACTTTGAAGAACAACTTGTTGCTGTACACCAGTGGGAATACATCCACCTTACAAAATGACACTTGAGGTCCACTAATCTTTGATGGTTTTTGTGTTTGTAATTCATTTGTTTTAGATACAAGATGAACAATGAATGTCCATGTAGTGATTTACCATTCATTTGTTAGTTTGATTAACTCCTGCAACCATCTCCTGGACTACCCTAAGATCCATTCAGATTAAAAGACTTGAATTTGTTGTCCCTAAATATTTTTTGAGAATCAGTGTTAAATATAATTTAAATTTTGCATGCTTTTGATGTTCTATATTTTGCGCATTACTCTATCATTGTATATGTTTCATTTGCTTTTTCCAAACGAACAACTGATTTCAGCAAGTGGATCTAGTGGAACAAAAAGTTTCCAGTTTTATAACTTTATTAACCCTCAGAACCATCGATATATGGACCATGCTAAGATCCAAGCTGATTGTAAGGTTTAGTCCATATCTTCCATTAATATTTATATGTAAAAGACAATATTACCTTTGCTTATATACTTCCTTATTACCTCAAAAAATTACAATTGATGCCTTGCTTTGGAGGTGTTCTTGAGCATCTTGGTGGAGACTGCAAGCCATTGCAGATGATAGATTCTGACTATGAAACATTTGAATATGAGAGTGTGAGTTAAATTCGTAACTATTTCTTTGCATTTAAAAGATTCTTGTTGACACATAGTATGAATTAAGGATTTAGGTTTCATTTGTATATGATTTTTAGGGCTTGTGTATCATTTTCTAATTTATTCCTTGCAATCAACAAGCGTGTGAGTTTAAAATATTAGGGGGTTTTTGGGGTTCTTTGAAATGTAGGATTATTTAGATTTCTTGTTTATTATTTTTAGAGATTGTAGGACCCAAAATCGGTTTTTTATTGTTCTGTTGTTTCTAGCTCTGTTAGCTTTATGCTTTTACTCTTAATAACATGAATGCTTTACCCAATCACTCTCTATTTACTCTTTTGCAATTTTATTCTTTAGTAGTATACGCTACATCCCTTTTATTTTGTCAGTGTTTGGCCTAATTTCTGTCATTGTCTCCTTTTCTTATGCTCGAGCTGCATAGCGTGTGATGTGTTGTGGCTTTCACATGTTTCATCCAGAATGATGACCCAGAACCCGCACTGCAGGTTCTTTATGGAAGACGGTTTGTAAACGCGCCAGAGAAGGAATATGTAGGGGGACCAATAAACTTTATGAAATAGACTTGGAGAGGACGAGCCTTCTGAATCTGATGGACTATGCGAAGGACAATGGTTGTGATGAAGGCTATAAGTTTCTGATGGGCAAACCTAGAGTGGGTTTGGATGTTTTCTTGGAGGAGGTTAAAATTGACAAGCAGCTATTTCTTTTATTTGTGTTAAGAAGGAAACAGGAAAAATTGCACCATATGTAGTCGAGGAGGGTGGAGTGATGAATGGGCCCATAGAAGGAGGTTGGCAAGAAGTAGTAGGTTCTGAACCAATCATGGTTGAACCAGTTAGGGGTGGGAGGAGAGGCAGGAAAGTGAGGAAGAAGAAGGTGATCCTAAAGAAGAAGAAGGTGACCCTGAAGAAGAAGAAGAAGAAGAAGAAGAAGGTGATAGTGATTGGAACACTCGTAACAGTGACTCTAGCTAGATGAATGAGAGTATAGAAGGCAGTAATGATGATGACATTTTTAGTGAGTGTGGATTGGTTGAGAAAAATGGTCTAGAAACTAGCCATGATCTCGACAGAGAAGTTGATGAGGATTCGGACTGGACTGAAGATAATTTTAAAGATTTTGAAGAACAAAGGTCAGCTCTAGACATTTCATGCAAGGTTCAGATGAGGGGGCAGAATATGTTAAGGTAGAGAGAAATGGGAAATCCTAAATTCCATTCTGGATTGGTGTTGGCAAATGCAGTCACATTTAGGAAGGTAGCTAGAAAGTATGCAAGATGTGAACACGAGAGTTGTGGGTTTTATATTTGTGTGTCTAAGATGCAAGATGACCCCACACTCTTAAGTTAAAGACATGGATACCAGAGTACAGTTTCCCTAGAACCTTCAAGAATAGTAGGGTTACCTCCACCTATCTTCCAAAGAAATACGTTGACAACTTCATGAAGTTCGAGAGGCAAGAACTTGTAGATTTACTGTAGTCGTGTGCTTGGACAGTTATTGAGGTGGAGTTCAGAGGAATTTGCAGAAAATAAAAGACTTGGATAAGAGAGCTTGGTAATAGGTAGTAACAAGGCCACCCGAATTGTGGGTACAAAGCTAAAAGCATACTTTAGCAGCAGGACCAAGTCTAATCTGCAGATGAATAACATGTCTGAATCTTTCAATGTTGGCGTTGGCAAGTGTAGAAATTTGCATGCGTTGAGTATGTTAGGGTGGCTAAGAAAAAGGATAAGGAAGAGACAGTCAGAAAGTTTGGATGAAAAGATACAAGGGTCCTATCTATCTAGATATTCAGCAGTCCATGGAGCAAAACAAGGCGATTTCGTTCATTCAAAGGAGGTCTCCCTTATATATGCAATGCTTATTTCTCGTCATCTTGAGAACATCTGGAGTTAGAATGGATGGTGAATACGATGAATCCCTTATCACAACAGATGAATGATTTTGATTCCCAGAAAAATGACCCCACTTATGCAGTGGTCCAATTATATCTACATACACTCGTGTGTCTGCGCAAAAAGGCAGCCCCAGTGCACGAAGCTCCCGTGTATGCGGGGTCTAGAGAAGGGGTGAACACAAGTGTCTATAGTACGCAGTCTTGCCTTATATTTTTTTGAAAGAACTGTTCCATGATTTGAACCCGTGATCTTAAGGTCACATGACGATAACTTTACTACTGAAACAAATTTTTAGAATGGTAGATGTTTATCTAGCAAGAGAGATTTTAAAGATATCGCCTCCTCACTCCTGTGAGTTTACATTTAATTGGCACATAATAATGCCCGTGGCAAGGGAACTTTTAGGCTCCACCAAATTCAACCAAAAATATGCAGGCCACATTAGTCCAGAATGGGATCTGGACCAATTAGATGTTAATGGTGGTAACCAACCAGATGAATTGTCTTGATTACTATTGACAAATGTCACATTTGAGTGGGCCAGTCAGCCTAGATGATTCTCAATTTGGCACGAGCAGGCTGCTAGCGGATTGTGATATTCATCAGCTTCAGAACTCACCTGTAGAGCCCACTTGGCAAGTGCTCCTGATTCTCCATCCGATGGTGCCACGATAGGGCCTTTCCTTCGGTGGAAGGAGGCTATTATGAGTTTTTGAATTGCTAGCTCTTCCCTGTATATTCAGAGCCCTTCAAATGATGGAAATCCACTTGCATTCTCTGGAGCGGAATTCCTTGCGATTCAGCTGTCTGCCAAGGTTTTAGGAGTGAAACTTGCGTCCAACTTTTGAAGAATCTCATTCAAGAGCTGATTCCGTGACTGAAAATTTCCACTATTTTGATTAGGAGCTCGTATTTTGAAGGAAATGAAGGGGAGCCTTGGCGCAACGGTAAAAGTTGTCATCATGTGACCTTGAGGTTACGGGTTCAAAGCGTGGAATCAGCCTCTTGCAAAAATGCAAGGTAAGGTTACCTACTATAGGCCATTGTGGTCCGCCCCTTCCCCAGACCCCGCAGAGGCAGGAGCTTTGTGCACCGAGGTTGCTCCTCATCTGGCATTTTGAAGGAAGCCTAGGCACAATGCTAGAGTTGTTGTCGTGTGATCTTGAAGCTACGGGTTCAAGGAGTAAAAACAGCCTCTTGCAAAATACAAGATAAGGTTGCATACTATTTAACCTTGTAGTCTACCCTTCCTCCAGACCTACATAAGCAGGAGTTTCGTGCTCCGAGGCTGCCCATTTATCTGGCAATTTTGGTCATCAAGTTTAGTTATGTTGAGGCTGCCCCTTTATCTGGCCATTTTGGTCATCAAGTTTAGTTATGTTGTTGCTATCAGCCATATCAGAACCAAGTCTCTTTAACACCACTTTTCTTTTTTCTGGGTTAGCTAGCAACAGTGCAAGGTAACCAACTTCTTTGAGGAAGGCCACCTCCTAGCAAGTGATTGAGAGTATTATCTTACCTTGATTTTCTCCTTTTCTTTACACCCATATCTCTAAACAGTGAAAGACTCACCTTCCGTGGAATCACGCAAACAACTCGTTACAAAAGCTCAACTTCCCAATACTAGCAAACAATAACGTTGAAAACATCAAGTTGCCTCTTGAACAATCATTAACAATTTGTCCTGAATTTCCTGTACTACCCATTACTGGTTTTTATATTTTTTTACTGAACCAAAAATATTTAATAAAAAATAAAAAATACTACTTGGGATTTTATTTATATTATTATTATGCTAAAAACTAGCGCAGCTTGGAGATTATTCTTTATTGTTAGAACATGAAGTTAAAGCTTAATTTCTTCAACTAGTTTATTCGAATTCCGCCTGCAGTCTTACAGTGTCTATCTTAAGCATTCTATATGGGTTTTGCGCAGAATCCATCTGTTGCTTGATTCACTTATACCTGTCAGCTGCAATTTACAAGCAATGGTTTGTCTAGTATACATGTCGTTTATTCTTTGTTCATACTCCCATCCTGTTCTGTTATGGAATGTGTCATGAGTGGGCCTTAGATCACCTTTTGGGTTCTTTTCTTGAACAATCGGCGCGGCAATTGTTATAGAAAAATATATGCTGGCAATGTAAATGAACTTGAAGATAGTCTTCTTTTGTACAAAACAAGGAAAGATTAGATTTGGAGATTAAATACAGAATAAGCTTGAACTTGGCGTCTTTAGCAACAATATTCTTGGGATGGTTGCAGTTAGAGTAACACTTCATTCTGACTTACTCCATTCATTTCTCTTGTAAAAGTCTATTACGAGTTTGACCGTGGATACTTAGCGCCATGACTTCCGGCCTCTCTGTAATGCAAAAGTTTGACACCATCTTGACATCTTGGCGTTCCATATTTAATAATGGCTGGGGAAATAAATCTAGAAATACTTAATCAGAGTCCTCTTCTTTCCTTGTGTACAATTTGGATAGTGGGAGCAGACAGAGTGAACAAATCCAAATGGGTTTTGCGTCTCTTAACGATGGCGTCTAATATAGTATCAACACAAAGACGGAATTCTAAGAATGGCTCGAATTTTCGAGCATGAAATGAATAATCATTGAACATGTACAAGGTACAAAGGACTTGTTCTGTACAAGTTTGGCCGCGGCTGTCCGTTATAAGAGGCATTCACGGCAGCTGCTGATGAGGGAGTCATGTTAGAGGTATGCCACTGATTTTACAGCAGTTTGTGGGTCAGCGATCTTGACGTACAGATCATGGTTAGAACTTGTTCTACCTGTTTCTGCATGGCCTACTCCTTTAAGTTTCTTGACTTCTTATTCGATCTAACTAACTTGCTCGCTGGAAAGTGAAATCTTGCAATAAAAGGCCTGGGAGCTCGTGTTTTCAGCTCGAATCCCCTCACGCAAACAAATCCTGCCAAACAAAGGAAGAGCTTGATCTAGAAAGATGAAACAGGCACTTCAACATCTCTTCAAATAGGACCAGAAGGTTCACATCCTCATTGTACTATAACCCATTTGACCCGGGTAAGTACTCATATCATTCTATTATGTCACCTTAGATTGTCGGTCTTCCCCTTGGATTGTTGGTTTCACAGATTTTGAAAAATGCAAGCAAGATATCACCATCCCCTCTGACCAACTATAAAACTGCTCGTGTTTCTTTCTATCAAAAGGTATTCGTGTTTTTCTTGTATGCAAACTATGCATTTGTTCTATGCCTGCCTGTGCATGAACCATTCTTTCCTTCTACATGAAGAACTCAAGACAGAGAAAGATTGTGTCGCTAAATCGATTAGATATAAAGTGAAAAGTATACCCATGGCTGTTGATTTTAGATAACAAAATGACCAACTACATCGATTTGTACAATTTATTGTCAAACATACTGATGATACTAGCAGCCATGAGAGATTAAAGCACATCATTACAATTGATTTACAGGAAGGATGAAACTTACTACATAGCATTATGCACAGTTCTGTATCCAAGTAAATGTAATCAGTGTGTCATTCTGTTCTATCACGGCCTAGCAGAAGAAAAAGGTGAATAAAATTAGATACTTCAAGGTGCTTCCTTTAGGTGGTCTCTTACTCTGTCATTAACTGAAGACGAGCAGCCCACTGAGTCTTTTCTATATATATATTTTTTTACCCACTGTCCTACATCCATGCGTTTTGATTTTTCTGGTTATGAAAACATGCTCACAAAATGTATTCGTTTTTGTTTGTTATAAGATCCAACGAGTTGAAAGGCTGACTATCGAGAACCTTCTTGATAACCTTTGAAGCCGAAAATTATACTCCTTGAACTTCCATTTTCTTCCTATTCTTCTCGTGTATTTGTGCTAGAAGAGCCTCTACTCTGGAACCTAATATATCATGAGCTCGAGGTGCTGCTGATGGGTCTCTTTGTTCAACTTAAATAATAATAATAATAATAATAATAATAATAATAATAATAATAATAATAATAATAATAATAATGATGATGATGATGATGATGATGATGATGATGATGATAAAACAAGCAGCAAATAGGAGTTATTAAACCTCCACTGCTAAGTGATTTATCCGGTGATACTAGGGACCTAACCTGTTGCTGACATTGACCTTTGGTTTAGGACTTCAGGTTATCGCTGAAAGAAGTCGTACACATTTTTCATTAACTTTGTTGACCAAATTGCTCAAGGTGACATTGGCTTATTTTTACTCCAAAAGTCCATAGATTTATTCTATCTGCTTCATTGTTCTTGCAAAAGTGTTTCATATCTAACTCTGCATCTTTTGGGTATTTTCATATTGTCAGATTGTGAGAGGTCACAATTGCGCTTCTGCCAAGTGGAAAACTTCAAATCCATACTAAAATTATGTCAGATCAATGTAGGTATCTTTATGTCCCCAGAAGCATACTCTAAATGGACAATTGCCGCAGATGAACTTACCAGTGTTTGCAACCAATGCATTTGTCAATTTTTCAAAAACTATCCCAGTTTCATGGATAAAATTCATCCACAGCAAGATATCCTTGGTATGTAATTGATCAATCAATAAGATTTGTGTCAATCTAGCAAATGGTAGTAACAGTTTGTTATTAGATTTAGTAGCTCTGGTTTGTTATTAGGTTATGCATGTGTAAATCTAGCAAAAAGTAGTAATTTGTCATTGGGTATTTTATGGTATACTGCTAACTGAGATTGGTTAAACTGAATCTGGCTTGTCAACATGTCCAGTGATACAGAAACTTGATTGAAAAGTAGATTCCATACAGTACATGCTAATGTTCAGCCTAATCAATGCTAACAGTGTATATCACGAAACCACAATTAATGTTGAACAACTTTGTAGTTACAACGAGCGGCAGATTTTGGTTTATCTCCAAAAGGACCCATCCACAACTAAGTTGTGATATCATACAATTGCTAGGGACTTTTGAGTTAGAGACCCAAGACCAACAGAACTTTTCATTTAATTCAAAAACTAATTTAAGTTCAAAGCAACCAAAGCTTTGAATAATCTCTTAAAATTGTATGTAAACTCACATTAATCTCAGCCCTTGATTCAACATTACCTCAAAGACTCGATTTGACAAGGAAACAGGACCCAAACCTCTTCATTTTGGAACTCTATTTAAATCTCAACCTGTTATCCAGGAGGACAAAGCTCAATCCTAACAAGAGTATGTGGTAATGCCTTCCTACATGTGTCACTTATGCAAATATTTAGACAAATGATTTTACACACCCCAAGTTCGAAGTGCTTACTAGACAATCTTTATCACTACTAGATGTAGACAAAAGATGAAGAGGAAGATTCCTGTACTGCAATTTCAAAGGCCAAATTGACAGAAAATTGTAGGCAGGGCACAGATTAGAACACTTTATTTAGCACAAGATTGTTCGTGTTGGCCATTAGACTATTACACATCAGTAAAGCTTCTATGCATTGGGTTCAAATAATAAGGTGACTTTGAAAATTTAGGGTCCATCATTAATTTCAGAACCATGAAAGTGAGCCTTGGCGCAACGGTAAAAGTTGTCGTCATGGGTTCAAGGCGTGGAATCAGCCTCTTGCAAAATGCAAGGTAAGGCTGCCTACTATAGGCCCTTATGGTCCATCCCTTCCCCAGACCCCGCATAGGTGGGAGCTTCGTGCACTGGGGCTGCCCCCCCATTAATTTCAGAACCTTGCTTGAACTTTCCATTTGTTGATGAATGTTCTTAGTTTTGTCAAGTTTGAGGATAGGTGACTATATCTAACATAAAAGAATGCAAATATATGAATGGATTTCTTTCCTACAGATCATGGAACCCCTACATCTTTAGCCAACTTAGTTTTCTTGTTTACAAGTAAATACCTGATATGTTAATCAATAATGGAGACGAACAACATTTCTCTATGAATATTGTTTTTCTACTGTTTGGTATTTTTCATAAGTGACTAACGTCTAATCAACTTATCTTCACTGTAAGTGTTTCTTCTTTTTTAAGCATGTTATAAAGGAAAAGAAAAAGAGATGAGTGGGCTACTCTATTTAACTACTGGTTTTTTCTCCAACTATACTTTTTTCCTCTTCTAGGTACTAGCTGAGGTCAACCAAGGCATGTGTCTTGCAAGCCAAGTACGCTATTTGTCTGTTTGTAGAAAGAAATGGTGATTTTAACAGTTAAGGTTTAGTTTGATACCTCTCCAGAAACAGTGCTGAATCCCTTCTGTTGTTAGACCTAAGAAGATAAACAAAGCCGTCAACCTTTCGGTTTTATTCATATATACTTCTAGATACCATTTTCTAGGATGTTATGGTGTTACACACACTTTACCTCTGAATATTGTTGGTATGGAGGTCCCAAAAAACACAGACCTTCTTGGTAGATTCCATATCAATGACCTTGGAACATCAATTGGCTGAAGGCTAGAATCATGATCAGCAAAAAGCTGCATGAGATTGATTTTGATTATTTCCATGTGTAATGCCATCTTCCAGACGTAAGAGTATAGCTGCAATTGAAGGAATAGGGATTCACCTCGTTAACTTGAAAATAAGTGCCGTTAAGAGGAAAGCTTCCTCTCATAGCTGTTCTACATGGTATCTGTTCAAGTAACCATTCAAAAGGTCAATGCAGAACTCAGAAAACAGTCCATTACTTTGAAACAAACATAATAAACTTGTATCATATTTAAGTCTATGTTAGGCAGCAATCATGTCTTGTTTACTATGTTTGGTGTTTCTCACCAAAGAGTGCCTCTGACTGTCTGACTAGTTGCTTCTTGTATGCTGTTGCATGAGAAGCATGTGTTCTTGTCACATAATTGACCGGCCTCTTGGGAGCTGCAAGAATTTTCAGGTGGTTGTATGGATTGTGCAGTTTCACCTGTGGCATAGCAAAGAATATGTAAAAAATGACAGAATATATGTTTACCATCATGGTTGATTAAAAATGTTCTTTTCTCACCTGGTGTCCATATGGCAAGAAGGTATGGATATGGATCATCCGGCTCCCTTCTGTCCAACTGCAAGTTTTGGATTGTAAATAAATTAGGAAATAGAATTTGAAAATGTAAAAGAGCTTTGAAGGAAAGAACATTTTCAAAACATGCGAGCAATATCTAAAATATTGTAAATTATGCAATTTGTGCAAGGATTTTCAGAACATGCAACAATGCATATAAATTCATTCAAGCCAATAATCACATTTAGGTCCATAACAATTTCGCTAAGAACATCCTATCTCAAAAAGCATACTAAATACGATAATAACGGCAAGTAAATCATTTAGAATTTGGGATGCATTTAAAAACTACCTCGAGTGTCATTACTTAGCACGTGCCTGTCTTCAATTCGAGACCTTGGATACCTTGGTGGAGTCCTGAATGTCGTTCAAACATAAGATCCAAATGTTATTTCTATGTTCACAGGGCAACAGTTAGATCTGTATGATTTGTGGGTTTCTAGGAGTCTCTCTATAACATTCTTGGGTCGATCTTGGTGTAAGAATGTCTTAAGGCCTCTATTAGATCAAATCATGAGGTTTGATCACAGTTGATCTCCTGGATTCATGAGATCTCTATAGCTTTTAGGATATAGTCACCTTAAATAGTCTCTTGATCCAAAATATTATTGCATAATTAGGTCCGCGTCGTAATTACAAAAGCAATGGTTATTTTGGATAGTCAATCGGAGTTACATAGCCTTCGTAATCGCGTTTTGAGCGTTGAGCATCAATGGATGAACTAGAATCATCCGTATAGGGCCTGCGCGTCATAGTTCCCAGGACACGTGGGCTTCCCAGTCGAATCGTGACCGCATTTGCAAGCGGGTACATGCTCGAGGGACGCGATATAGTGCGTCTCAGACTGCGTCGCGCAGATGTGTTTTCAGTGCTGGCGCACGCGCATCTCAGCTCCCAGGACATCTCGTGCATCCCGGTTGAGCTGGACCTGTGCTCGCACGCAGTGCTTGTGCGAAGACCGCCCCCATGGAGTGCATCTCGGGGGCGTGTCACGCACAGCTTCCTTGGGACGTCACGCGCAGTGTCCCTGGGATGCATCTACAACGGGTTTCAACCTGTCTGGTTTTATTCCAAAAATCCGGCAATTTCAAGCCAGAAAAATGCCTAGATCCGATTGGGATCTGAGGGAAAATGGAGAGGGAAGAGAGAGGAATAGGTTGGGGAGGAGATTCATACCTGAAGAGCCCCCCCCAACGCTCCGCGATGAAGCCCTTGTGTCATTTGCCTTCAAGATAAATAGGGAAATTTTGAAATGAAGAAAACCAAAAATATTTCCCAGGTCTATCCAGTCACAACTTATAGCCCAACTGTAATAAGTACAGATACATGTCCAAAAGGTAAAGTGTTTACTTACATTCATGCCTGTCCCTTCTTCATTTACTTGATTATAGTACTAACATTTCTTGATGCTTGTTCTACTCTCATGTGGAACTAATCTAGAAAATAATATATTTGGGTGAATATTTTTTATTCCTAGTATGTGATCTGATACTACTATTTTGACAACACGGAAGGCAACATGCATAATGCAAAGAGCTTTTTCATATAAAACATCAGTTATTACATTTTGTGTAAACATGCATATTTATGCATAAAACGTAAGCTCATTATTTTAATCATGGAATCCGTATGCAAATCACGTCATCTAAATATGACTAAAATCATAAAATAGAAATCAATAGATCCAGGTTATAAGATCTCGGCAATACATCAAGCCAACGAATAAAATATAATAATCATGAAATTCTTAAAATAGTCATCATTTAAACAGATGCTAGTATCATGCACATGAATCTCTCGGTGAATATATCATGCAAACTGGTCACGAGTACTCGTATACGACCCTCTCAATGCTATATGCATATCAATCACACTGAAATCATAGGGTCACTATGCTCACACTCAGCATATAGCTGGAATCTACCATAGCTGCCATGGCAACTATGGATGTCCTAGAAAGGGTGGTGTGAATACCTTCAGTAGTCGTCCTTGTTTACCACAACAGTCAGGGAATGGACAATGCCTTTTTAGAAGCAATACCATCCACCCTTTAGTGGTAAAGGCTGGGAGGCTAACCCCGTACCTAACAATCTCTTAGCATAGTGCCCACAGGTTCAATAGCCCAAAAAGCATATACAAATAATCCAAATCTCATTAATTGCGAATCATGCAATTTATGCAATCATTCTCAATGTCCTCTTTGGGTTCATACTGCCTGGCCCTCACAACTGTCTCACAAGCATCTTTTGGGCACTCCAACGTCTTTTGGCAACCCTCGAGGATAGGCAATAATCCAAATAATCCAAATGCAATTATTTTCAAAACATGCAAGCAATATCTAAAATATTGTAAATTATGCAATTTGTGTAAGGATTTTCAGAACATGCAACAATGCATATAAATCCGTTCAAGCCAGTAATCACATTCAGGTCCATAATAATTTCGCTAAGAACATCATATCTCAAAAAGTATACTAAATACGATAATAACAGCAAGTAAATCATTTAGAATTTGGGATGCATTTAAAAACTTAGTAGTATCAGACTACCTATCTCTAATGTCATTACTTAACTCGTGCATGTCTTCAATTCGAGCCCTAGGATACCCTGGTGAAGTCCTGAATGTCGTTCAAACATATGATCCAAATGTTATTTCTATGTTCACAAGGCAATGGTTAGATCTATATGATTAGTGGGTTTCTAGGGGTCTCTCTATGACATTTTTGGGTTGATCTTGGTCTAAGAATGTCGTAAGGCCTCTATTAGATCAAATCATGAGGTTTTATCACAGTTGATCTCGTGGATTTATGAGATCACTAGGGCTTTTAGGCTATAGTCACCTTAAATAGTCTCTTGATCCTAAATATTATTGCATAATTAGGTCTGCATCGTAATTACAAAAGCAACAGTTCTTTCGGATAGTCAATCGGAGTTACGTAGCCTCCGTAATCGCATTCTGAGCGTTGAGCATCAATGGACGAACCTGAATTGTCCGTATAGGGCCCGCACATCACGGTTCCCAAGATGCGTGCACGTCCCGGTTGAACCGTGACCACGTTCGCACGCAGGCGTAAGCTTGAGCGAAGAGCTATAGCGTCTCAGACTATGTCGCTCTGACGCGTCTTTGGCGTTGGCGCACGCGCATCTCAGCTCCCAGGACGTCCCGTAAATCCCAGTCGAGTCGGACCCGTTCCCACACACAGCGCACACAAGGACTGCCCCTAGGGAGTGTGTCTCGGGTGTGTGTCACACACATCGTCCCTAGGATGTCACGTGTAATGTCCCTGGGACGCGTCGTCTACGACGGCTTTCAGCCTGTCTGGTTTTATTCTGGAAATCCAGCGATTTCAAGCTGGAAAAATGGCCAGATCCGGTCGAAATCTGGGGGAAAATGGAGAGGGAAGAGAGAGGAATAGGTTGGGAAGGAGATTCATACCTAAAGAGCCCCCCAACGAGCTGCGATGAAGCCCTTGAATATGGCTCCAACCCTCATGCTAGATCTGCCCTTGGGAGAGCTTGGGGAGGAGAAAACATGATTTGGAAAGAGGGGGTGGAGGAGATTTATAGAGGGAGTAAGGCGGTGCCACCATGTTTTCCGGCGTCGCACTGCAAGAACAGTGTAGTGCGACAGTTGGAAGGGATGAGGATGTGGGGAAGACGATAACGACACCCTGTGTTTTCAAGCCATTCTGTTTTAATTATATTTTACAAAAATGACCCTCTATCTTAAAAAGGTCATAACTTGGTCGTATGAACTCCGTTTTTGGCGTTCTTTGAGGCGTTGGATTCCATTTCAAGTGTAGAATCTAATGACACTAATTTTTCCTCACAAATTCTTATGCTTCATATTTTAATTAAAATTAAACATCTAACCATTTATTTATATCATTAAACACATATTAACTTTCAAAATAAACAATTTATTGATCATGGTCATACAAGTGCTACCCAATATCTTCAAAAATTTTGGGGCATTACATCATTACCCCCTTTAAAGAATTTCATCCTTGAAATTCTATAAATTATTACCTTCAAGTTATCTGTCTCTTAGACCACTTCTAAATGAGTGTAGTCCTTAGAACTCGATCTAAGAAAATTTCTTTGCTTTATTCCATAATTCTTCCATCTAACATTCCCTTATTCTATCATCCAATACTCTAATTGGGTTAATGACTAGAGGAATTGTATCCTTCAAATTCCGTTCATGTTATCATGTGACAATCTTAGGCACATTCTCAAATTACCATCCTCATACTTTCTTCCACAAGGTCTTAAATATATCTAAATTTTATCATATCTTTCTGCCTGCCTTAAGTACGTAAGAGCCGCTTCTGCTGTGTACTCTGATACTTAGTCCCTTTCTTGCTAATTTATCAATGCTAGTGCATATAATTTCTATCAAGTTTATAGAATTACAACCCCTTATCTAAGCTTTATCATCATCCATTAAGGCTTGATTGTTAGGAGATATCATCCCAAGTAACGATTTTCTCAATTCCTCGAATTTCATCTTTCAATTATCGCCTCATACTTATCTTAGAATAAGAATAATCATCCAATGGTTATCATGTCAATTTGTGTTGAAGCTTTCAGAGTGACAATTTTTAAGAAACATACAGGTAAGCATAGAGCATCTTCTTAGAACATCATATCTCATTCAGGTCCATAACAATTTCGCTAAGAACATTATATATTAAAAAGCATACTAAATACGATAATAACGGTAAGTAAAATCATTTAGAATTTGGGATGCATTTAAAAACTTAGTAATATCAAACTACCTACCTCGAGTGTCGTTACTTAGCTCGTGCCTGTCTTCAATTCGAACCCTAAGATACCTTGGTGAAGTCTTGAATGTCGTTTAAACATAAGATGCAAATGTTATTTCTATGTTCATAGGGCAATGGTTAGATCTATATGATTAGTGGGTTTCTAGGAGTCTCTCTAAGACATTCTTGGGTCGATCTTGGTCTAAGAATGTCATAAGGCCTCTATTAGATCAAATCATGAGGTTTGATCACAGTTGATCTCGTGGATTCGTGAGATCTCTATGACTTTTAGGCTATAGTCACCTTAAATAGTCTCTTAATCCTAAATATTATTGCATACTTAGGTCCACATAGTAATTACAAAAGCAACAGTTCTTTTAGATAGTCAATCGGAGTTACGTAACCTCCGTAATCACGTTCTGAGCGTCAAGCATCAACGGACGAACTAGAATTGTCCGTATAGGGCTCGCGTGTCACTGTTCCTAGGACGTGTGCACATCCTGGTCAAGCCACGACCGTATTTGCACATGGGCGCATGCTCGAGCGATGCGCTATCGTGTGTCTCCGACTGCGTCGCGCGGACGGATCTTCGGCATTGGCGCACGCGCATCTCAGCTCCCAGGACGTCCCAGTCTAGCTGGACCTATGCCCGCACGCAGCAAGCGCAAAGACCGCCCCCAGGGAGCACGTCTCAGGCACGTGTGATGCACAGCGTCCCTGGGACGCTTCGTCTACAACGGGTTTCAGCCTGTCTGGTTTTATTCCAGAAATCTGGCAATTTCAAGCTCAAAAAATGCCCAGATCTGGTTAGGATATAGGGAAAAATGGTGTGACGATCTGGGTTTTTGAAACACATTTTATAATATATTTTTCAAAGGCAAGGGCGTCCCTTTAGTAAAAAAATTTTACAAAACAAAGCAGCGAAAATTCTTTTATTTTAAAACTTGTTTTGAAAACCCTAGTCACCACTTCATACATAACATAAGTACAATTTGTGTACAAAATAAAATTCCATTGAAGGAATATGATTTTATTAAACTTCCAAGATCCATCCAGTGCTTCACAGTACACAACCCATTATATCCTTACAATACTTATCCAAATACACAATTCAAATTACAAAGTTCTAAATACAATACATGCTCTCAATATAATGTTTCAAGGGATATACCCTTATTACTTATTCTCCAATAGTTCTTCAAGTCTTAAGCTCCTAACTCTCCTTCTTTGTATTTGAGATATTGTAAACATTCGAATGTTTACAATATCTCAACAAGCTATACTTGATAAGGGATAAGAATGTAAGTTATTGACAGTAAAATCTTAATATTCAACTATCCCATAATTCATTCTATCATAAACACATTCATAGACCACTATTATTGATATGAACATCTCATTTCCTTATCATTTGTGTTCACCTTTATACATACATATTATATAAGAACAAATCCGTTAAAATTGTAAAAATAATCAATAATCATTTCCATACAAAACTGATCAACTCCTTTCATTATAGGAGATTTATATCTCAGCCAGTTACTATACTGGGATTTTCCCTTCTTGGGAAAAATATTGGTAATTTATAAATACCTAGCATTTCATCATGCCATTCCTTAAAGCATTTCACTATGCCAATTTCATATGTATCATAATGCAAAATAATCAAGGACTACTATGCTTGCAGTCTGATCCGTACAGCGCATCCAGATAACTGTTCAATAATCCACTTATACCATTCTCAGTGGAAATTACAATATCCATGTCCATATGGGAGGACCATGGCTGTCACAGTGGTGGCCTTCCCATAAATGCCCCACCCGACTTTTAACCTTTCTTAGGCTTGGTATTCAATATATCAAGTTTCAGAGAGTGGGTGGCCAAACCCTCTTAACTCTCCTAGCATAGCATCCCCAGGCCTATGCCTGTTTAAAACAAAACCATTAGCCTCCAAGCTTGTATGTAAAATAATACTTATACATATCAAACTATCTATCTGTTTATCTAGGGCTGGAATATTTTCTAATTTCCTATTCACTTAGGGTTGTTCTCAATTCTCAACTTAACTATTTTATATTTATTTTTCTCATTATTTGGTTGGATCATATTTCAATTTGAGGTATTTACCTTAATATATTGGTATTATACATGTCAATACTTCAAAACATAAGATCATGTATTAGACATGTATCTTCATGTAAAGGCATTCTTAATAATCCACCTACCTCAAATAGGTATTCTTACTTTTTGAAACCTGCCATAGTCTTGATCAACATATATCTGTCAAATCATATATATAATGTTAATTTTCTAATCAAGGGTACATACTACATGGTCTTTTGATCATCCTTATGTAGGATGATCTGAATATTTCTTCCTTGAATATCATATATCCAAGGGTTTAATATCATCTATACAAATACTATCTATATCATACATAAACAATCTGATCTACATTGGTATTTCTTTTTCCTTATTATTTTTTATCTTACAAGATCTCATCTTGTTTGATCATCCTTATCTTACTTACTATTTTTATTAGTGTTAGATAATTTGCTATCTTTTTATGTTCTTATTATTATTTAACCAATTAGTGTCTTACTTGGTTGAAGATCATTTATTTCTTCCTATTACTAAACAATTCCTCCTTATTTCAGGATGACTAGTACTTACCAGTTAAAGTCTGCTCAAAAAGTGGTTAATACAACCCTCATGTAAGGAGGCGTTTAGACCTTTCTTACGTCAACGGGAGGTGAGGAAAAAGCACTTGGCTCTTGTATACCCCCTATAACCATAATGTTCAGAGTCCACTGGAGTGGTACTAGCTCAACCTTTGACAAGGTTCCTATGAGCTCTTTACCTTAAGTCTCTTCTCTAATTGATTTTAATTAATTTCCATGGTTATGCACAATGTCATCTATGGATGTTCATTATTTTCCTACTTTGGGCCAAGGAAATGATAAATCATTCCTTATATTGTCCTACTAACTATAGCCCTTATTAAGTCAAAATCATTCATTCATCTTAGTTGTCCATGAATCTCTATATTTCATTAGTTTATATTTTTGGTGATTTATGTTCCTTATATCTTAACAACTACTTAACAATTGAATAAAATTTGACAATAAGTAAATCATCAACTTGAAAGCATAAATCAAATATAAGTTTAATAACTGTATACTAACATTCTTCCTATGAATGTAACTTAAGCTAGTGAAATAAAACTAACATGATCCTAAGTTATGAAACACATCTTCTATCATAATGAAATCATATTTAAATCCTAATTTACACTAACATGATACTAAGATAATCAAATATACTAACAAATTACTCATTTAGGACACATCATACTAAAATTTAAAGATTACATTATCATGCTTTCTAACTTAGAACATAAATCACATTTACACTTTTATATAAAATAAAAGATAATTAAACTAATTATATTAAGATTATTATAAACCTTTAAATATGATCCAACCATTAGATCTTAGGTGTTTTCCTTTAGATCAAGGGTTTTAATTACCTTTAAGGCTTTTAATCCATTAAGATCCAAAAATCATATCCACTTGATTTTGTCACATTTCATCCATGATCTAACTGGATTCCATCATAATATCATCCATCCCAAGGATCTGATCATACTTGATCTCATTGATCAAGTGGGTCCCTTTGTATTTTTAGGATTTTTCTACCATAAAGGGTAGATCCTCTAATTTATCCTAGATTTGTCTAAATTAACTATAGATATTACTTTATTATAGTATTATATCATCATTAAAATAAATTTCCAAGATCTGATCACCTCAGATCTTGAAGATCATAGAAATTGGACACTTATTTTCAAAATGCAGAATAATTCAGGAATAAGTTTTAGATATATTATGACTTCATTAGAAACTAGACATTACAAGCTTTCCATAGCTTCTTTCTGATCTCAATTTGGAGTTCATATGACTCCACAATCTTAAATTGAAGTTTACAGCCGTTCTTAGGATATAGATTTGATCTGGGCCTAACAGAACTAATATCTCTCAATTGAGGGTCTAAACCTTATTAGATTTTCTTGAAAATTTTACCTTAAGGGTTTTTTACCCTTTTGGATCGATTGGAAAGCTCAGAATTTTCATCTGAGCCCTCTATCACCATGAATTGAAGGCTCTGGTATTTATTTTATTTTTACAAGTTTTCATTCAAATTAAATTACAGAAAAATAAAAATTACACTAAACCATAATAAATATATATAGGAAGTAGTTCCACCTATCTAATTGGAGGAAAAACATATATTTGATGCCCAATTTGAGAGAATTATCAGTTGATGATAATATAGCCCGATTGTCCTCATTTTTGTGATTTTCTATTGTTGGAACCGTTGGATCTTGAAATTGATTTGGGTTTTTTGTATATACTATAGTATAGGATGTTATGGATGGTGAAATTTATCAGATTATTCCTGGAACGGAGTGCCTAATTGAATTTAGGTCTCTTGTTCCACTTAGAAAGAGGAGAGAGAAATAAGGAAAATAGAGATTGGGGAGGGATGAATGAGAATTTGGAGCTGAAACTTTAGGGAAGATTTGGAAATTTCATGGTTAAGGTTGTGAAAATTTTTGGGACATATTTATAGCCAAATTTGAATTTTTTATTATTTCTTTTGATAAGATATTTTATTACTTTAGAATTTTTAATTACAAATGCATTCTCTATTCTCCACTACATTCTCCACTACCAGCAATAATACACTGAGCAATTATTGGTGCTTCTAGAATGTTGGCCCACTTTGTGGCCCCCACTTTTATGTAAAAAGATGTTTTTGCCCTTTGAACTCCAAAATTGGAGAATAATAGGCAATATTTGTCCGAACTCGGAATCGAGCGTACTTAGTGGCGTTGGAATCGTATTTTTAAGTACTTTATGAATATTGAGGTCTTATTTCTTGGATATTGAATATGGGTAAAATTACCATTTTACCCCAAAATGGAGAAAATTAAGGAATTTTCATTTTAACTCAGAATTGAACGTACTTAATGTTATTTCGATTAGTTTTTCAAGTACATCCATAATTTCTATGTTTTAATTCATAATATAATCTCCATAAAAAGAGAATTTTTAATAACCTAATATTCCAGCCTAGAATTTCTAAAAATTCAAACTTTATGAATTTGCCTTAATAAGTTACAAAAATTCGGGGTCATTACAAATGGAGAGGTAAGAGAGAGGAATAGGTTGAGGAGAAGATTCGTACCTGAAGAGCCCCCCCCAACGCGCCGCGATGAAGCCCTTAAATATGGCTCCAACCCTCGTGCTAGATCTGCCCTTGGGAGAGCTTGGGGAGGAGAAAACACAATTTGGAAAGAGAGGGTGGAGAAGATTTATAGAGGGAGTAAGGCGGTGCCGCCATGTTTTCCGGCACCGCATTGCAAGAACAGTGCAGTGCGACAGCTGGAAGGGATGAGGCGGTGGGGAAGACGATGGGGTGTCGTTATCAAAATGGCACCCTGTGTTTTCAGGCCATTCTATTTTAATTATATTTTACAAAAATGCCCCTCTATCTTAAAAAGGATCATATGAACTCCGTTTTCGACATTCTTTGGGGTGTTGGATTCCATTTCGATTGTAGAATCTAATGACACTAATTCTTCCTCACAAATGCTTATGTTTCATATTTTACTTGGAATTAAACATCTAACCATCTATTTATATCATTAAACACATATTAACTTTCAAAATAAACAATTTATTGATCGTGGTCATACAAGTGCTAACCAATATCTTCAAAATTTTTGGGGCATTACATGTGGCCTATACAAATTGCATTATAATTGCGAGAATAATTTGTAATGGAAAATGAGAAATTAAGGGAATGTTATTTTAGAAGGAAATAGGCTTTAATTCCTCACCTTTGCTTGGTCAGAACTCTCTATCTGATTTATCCATCTTTGGATGACTTTCTAGTCCAAAAATAGTGAGGAATTACACAACGTTGGAAACACAATTTAATGAACTGTGGATTATCAATGTAGAAGATGGACAAGTTTTGGGATGTTAAAGTCATTCAACCATCTTCGTATTTGGCATTTATTCTTCTATGAACTTCCACCCCGCTAGTTTTCTTTCTGATTTTTGCATTTTACAAAAGAAGTGCTCGTTACAGAGATGAAGAGGGAAAGAGTTGGGGTTTGGGTTTGGGACAAAACCCTCAGACAGGATCATATTGCAGATGGGGTTTTAGGATTTTCGGATTCATCTCTTTATCTAGCAGGATATTACTGGACTTGAGATCCCCATGAATGATTCTCAATCTGGAATCCTGAGGAGGATAGACTCTTCTTGCAATGCCAATAATAATGTTGAAGCACTTTGCCCAGTCCAACAGTATCTTCCTGCTTTGATCGGTGCTAAGAACTTCCGTCAATTTGGACACAACATTCAACATACACATCCCTTGTCTACCTACGCCTGTTTTTTTGTCTGCTTAGACTAAAAGGGCGCCTCAGTGCATGAAGCTCCTGCCTATGAAGGGTCTGGGAAGGGGCGGATCACAAGGGTCTATAGTACGGATCATTAGCTTTCATTTTTGCAGAGGCTGTTTCCACGCCTTGAACCCGTGACCTCAAGGTCACACAACGTTGCACCAAAGCTCCCCTTCAAAAGGTAATATGAGGGCTAACTTAAAAAACTTGAACTCTAGTTCTAAAATATTCATACTCACTCAGTGACCAATAGAACCAACTAAATTTTATTTTCTTAGAATAGTAACCAAAAAAATAAAACAAAGGTAGACTTATTTGGTCGTTTCCAAATGGCATAACAAGTTCAGCCGGGCTTAGCATCTACTACATGTTCCTAGCCACTCTCTTTGTAGCATTATAAACGAAGTTTATGCTCAGACGGTTAGGATAGAGAAGATCTTACATGGGTGTCTATTTACTAGGGTGTGTTCTCTTCCACCAAAAATACAAACAAGTAAATAGAAGAATTGTATGAAATAGACGTTGCACTAGCCATGATTCAATGGCTTATGAACGTGTCATTGCCGAAAATGGCATTGCTAAGAAGGTCAATTGATTGCAACACATATCTTGCCTAGCTTTTGTTAGGAAACTGGTCGTTGTCCATTTTCGTTGGTTCCCATTGTAAAGTCTTCAGCCAACACTCATCAGAACGCCCGACAAGACTAACATGCAAGAAAATTCAGCCAACACTTATCAGAACGCTCGAGACGACTGAAACGCAAGAAAATTCCACACTCGTTCAGGTCTAGAGGACAAAATCCAGTGAAAAGAAATACAATGTGGGGCTCCAATTTTTTTTCATTCCCCCTCTTAGGAGAAGTAAACCTGAAAAGAGGGAATTTTCATGTGATGTTGCCTTGAAGATATGTTCTCTTCGATGCTTGCCGCAGACTAGACTTACGTGATACTCATTTCGCAATTTGCTTTGACCTAGAATGACTTTGAACAGTATGTACGGTGAAAGAATACTGTCACGGTAGTTGGAGAGAAGCAAGACGTCACTGGATCTCACTAAATCTTGGTCCTCCTAGTAACCAAGTTAGTGCTAACTTGGTGCCCCCGCTAGTGATAGATGGTCATCTATATAACAGAAGATGGTTAGGCCCAAGCTATGAATATGAACCAGTCTAGGGTGTGACCTTTAGCGAGTGTTATGTCTGTTGGATGAAAAGCTCTTATCTATATGAGAGGTGGAACACTTCCATTTCTCCCCCTTAGACATTTCCTAAAGGGTAGATCTGGTGCACGAATCTCCTGCATATGCGAGATTCGAGAAAGGGGTGCACCACAAGGGTTAATAGTTTGCAGCCTTACCTTGCATTTTGCAAGAGGCTGTTTTCACGCCTTGAGCCCATGACCTCAAGGTCATGTTGGTATATGAAAATGCCTACCTCAATAAGATACTATTAGAAGTGCCACAGTGGCCTGACCAACTTAGTATTGATGGGTCATTAGAGACTGTGATGGTTATGAGAAGAAATAGCGGGGGTTCAGGGGTAGCACCCTCGATGAGCTGGGTTTGGGGCAGTAGCCCCAGTGGGGGTCTAAGGGTGCAATGCCCCATGGCGGTAGGGTTCAAGGTTGTATCTTGAGTTGTAGTTCAAAAGTCGTTCAATGTGAACACAGGAAGCTTCCTGCAACCACCCTTTGTGTGAACACAGGAAACTTCTAGCAGCCACTCCTTTGACCCATACTACAACAGCCATGTGCAAGGTGTGCTGAAAGTCTAATTCGTTGGGCTAGTTGGTGAAGACTCAAAGGCTAAAAATAGGCATGCCACAAGCCTCTCAAACATAGATACAGAAGTTCTTTGTAAACTTGTAGTCCTGCTTTCCTATTAATTCTTTCTTATTAGTCCAGAAGCCATTGAAACTTTATTAGAGAGCACACAGTGGGACGCTCATTTGTAGTAAGTTATCAAACTGAAAGTTTGAGTAGTGTTGTCTTTCTTCCTGATTGTTGTTCAGACATTTCTGGTGTAAGATCATTTCTGTACAGGTCATACGACGACAACTCTACCATTGCACCAAGGATCCCCTTCCCACTCAGACATTCCCTTTATGGAACAAAATTGTTGACTATCTTTACATAATTTCTGGCTACCAATGGCATAGGAGAAGCTATCCATGGATCAATTACACCATGATTTGTTATCCTGAACATGCCCAGGGTGTGTATAATTATGAATGTTAGAGTAATCTTGCTCTTATACTTGCAAAGTATTCATTTCAAATTACATAACCATGTGCAATTCTCATTGCCTGTAGTCTTAAATTCCATTGTCTAAATCTTAATAATCCGATGTTGAGCACTTAGTCATGATGGTTACGTTCCCCGTCTCACAAGCAAGATGCTGTGATCCAATCCACACCAGTCAAAGAAATAAAAGGAAAACTATCTTATGATTCCAGCTAGTAACATGCATATATATATATATATATATATATATATATATATATATATATATATATATATATATATATATATATATATATATGCAATTAGCTATGGAGAACTTTCATCTTTATCTAGCTTCTAGCACAGAAACTGTCGTGTCATTTACGTAACACGAGCTCGTCCCTCTTGCAGATGAGTCCCGCACCTTGAGACCGTTCCTCAAAGAATATCCAGGATGCTTTGGTGGTGGCATTGTCGTTTCATTTTCTAGCATGAAAACAACGGTCGACACGGTTGGTCTGTCTCTCGGACTTTCTTGCTCGCACAAGAGCCCCACATGTATGCATCTCAAAACTTCAGTTTCAGCACATGAATTACGCAACGATGGATCTACTATCTCTAGACATCTTCCTTCTGTCCATAGCCTCCATGCCTGAAGTAGTTCCAAAAATAAGCTTTGCATCATACATGTCCACATTTAGCATTTGGTAGAAAATGAAAACGCAAGTAAAGGAAAAAGTACTTACATGCCCAATTAAATTTAAGGAATCATCGCTGTAATGGCAGTTCCTCTTTCCACTGATAATCTCTAATAGTAAAACCCCAAAGCTAAAAACATCTGATTTTATTGAGAAAAGCCCATCCATGGCGTACTCTGGAGACATATAGCCACTGTAGGTCATTGTTGGATAACAACATTAGTGGTTGTACGAGCTCCGTTATGCACGGAAATGTTCATATGTGCTCGTGTGTGATGGGTACGACTGTGTGTATGATCATGTGGGACTTACTATGTTCCAACCACTCTGTTGGTATTCGCTTGAGTTTGATTTCCTCCAAATATCCTGGCCATCCCAAAATCTGAAATTTTTGGATTCATCTCATTATCTAGCAGAATATTGCTGGCTTTGAGATCCCTATGAATAATCCTTAATCTGGAATCTTGGTGAAGATAAAGAACTCCCCGTGCGATGCCGATGATAATATCAAAGCGCTTTCTCCAATCCAACAACTTCTTCCTACCTTGATCTGCGCTACTAATTTCCGTCAATCAAATACAAGACAAAATTCTTCTCCTAACATGCAGACTCCAGTTAAAATCTCTTCTCATACAACTTAACAATGTTTTGATATGCAAACTCTGTTTATACGAACAATTTAGAAGAAACAGTTGCAAGGGTGTACCATTATCTAGCCATTTGTTTCATTAATGTCGTTTGAAGAGTTAAAGAAACATAAGAGGATGATCTTGTCTTCGGAAAGTTGGATCATTGCAGGAAGACTGCATTTTCACTATGATGTGTATCCTATTTTCTATGACAAGTTGTATAGTTTCATATCAATTTGCAGTTCAATTCAATGGGCATGAAATTTGTGTACGGTGTACAATTTTCTTCTTCGGTTCTATGTACAGCTTAAGGATAGGAATATACTCGATCCATTTTACATAAAGAACAAAAATAATGAGCAAAAGGAAAAGGATGGAGGAAATAGACAAACCAAAAATATAAGAGTCCAAGCTTCGGTTATGCATGTACTCATAGACCAACATCTTTTCTTCTCCTTGAATGCAATAGCCAAGGATCCTAACAAGATTCCTATGTTGAAGCTTGGATATCAGCTCAACCTCATTTATAAATTCTTCGGTCCCCTGTCCAGAGTTCTTGGAGAGCCTTTTCACTGCTATCTCTTGCCCATTAGACAGCCGACCCTGCATAAAAACTTTAATAGATTTTAGTTACAAATGATTTATACGCGAACAATTTTTTATTTTTTAAATCACAGAATTATTTAACTTTATATCTTATTTATGAAAGCTATTTATAAAAGTAATTAGATAGAATAGCTTCTACCTTCTGAACTGGTAATGAAAGAATGAAATTTAAATATGTACCAATACCTATTATGGGTAAAAATATACAGATTGAAACAAATAGTTCTTGCGGTCCAGAATCTACAAAATAGTAGTTTGTATCATAGAATGTCAGGCATAACATAGAACTATTAGAGAGTTCTCTACCTTGATATATATTTTTATGTCTTTTGCTTACAAAAGGCAACGAAGAATAGTTCTTACTAGTCTTATCTTACATCTTCCATTAGTAAAACACACACATATAACAAAGTTTATACTAGCGGAAAGCATGTCTACAAAACAAAGCTTATGCTAACGAGACATGTCAACCAAATACAACAAAAGATAATTCTTCTGGAAAGAAGTCTTTTTAACTAAAGTCCTTCCTTTTGGACCACCAATGTCTGGTCCTATCAAGCACTTTTTGTGCCAACGTATAATAAGATATTACCTTGTAAACCGGACCAAATCCACCCTTTCCAAGTATTTTTGAATGGGAGAAATACTCTGTCGCAGTTGCTATAGTGTCCAGATCAAACATTGGCAGTTCTCCATCAATCTTGCTATTTTGGAGTTGATATGCATTGGGGAAGACTTCCTTGCTAGTGTCCACCTTTTGGGAACCTAAGCATGGAGCAACTTAAATGAGTATAAGCATGTACTTAAAGTATGTTTGCCACTAAAACAACACATTCACTCGCTTTTACCTTTCCTTCTTGTCCTGAACCTCCACACACAAAAGCGGCATGTGACCAGGAGAAGCACAGAGGAAATAACAATGGTAATGGACAAAATTAATATGCGTTTCTCACGAGAAAAGGATTCTGATTGTCTGGTTGAGCTTGCACCTAACGAAAGAGGAGGAAATTTCATCATCATCATCATCTCATTATCATCAATGAGTTATCACGATTAGGAGATTTATAGAAGAGGAAATATCATGGTGAAAGAAATTATAGAAAATCCTTGTTTTTCCTCAGAAATGCTGGATGCACATTCATGAGCAACCTCATACCTGACCTACCATGGGAGAGGCTCGTTCTTACACCACTGCGCTAGAAAACCATAGCTTCAACTAAAGAAGATTCATACAGCCAAACCAGATATAATTGACTTCCCCGGTTGGTAGGTTTTATGTTTGTTCATTTTTATTTTTTGAATAGATTCTACAACATTCTCTACTTGGTTGAAAAATCTTTTAAAAGTTTTAACTTTTGATATTCCATTTAGAACATCACAAGAACCCAAACAAGAAGGCCACTAAGCATTTCGAAGAAAAGAATGGACCGAACTGCTGCCTTGCCTAAGCAATGCTGTTTTCCAACTCCATAAAGAAGAGAAGCTTAACTGGATCTGGTGCCCGAAAGGAAATTTACAGTTAGATCTAGCTACCGAAAGAATATGGATACTCAGTTGGATGCTCCATAGCAGCCAAGCAAAATTTTATCGATCAAGGCTCCACCAAGATCATTGATGTTCCTTTAGAAGTGGCTCGGAATAGAATACTCATGCACGAACAATTAATGGGGAGTTGATGGAATATTCTGATCCATGCGTTTTCTACTTAAAAAAAAAATCGAAATGATGTCTCACTTGTTACTGCACTGCTAGTGGCCTGACTTGTTGGGCTGAACCACGCATTGTCCAAAGATGGAGGCCACTATTGCCAAGACAACTTACATTGAATGTTAATGGATTGTCACTGGGGCAATCCAGGTCCATCTGGTATAGGTAGTCTCATATATTAGAGATCACAGTGGAGTTTAGGGCATCTGAACTCTAATAATGCGGAGGTTCATGGATTTTTACACATTGGTCAATGGAACTGCAAAAAGTACCAAGAAAATTTTTCAATGAGTTCAAGGTAATTTGGTCATTACTCAAGGATTGTTCTTTTGTCGTGTACCAATTATTAATGTTAGTTTACCATTTGACCTACAGGTTTAATATGATAGGAAGTAGGCTCACAATAGTTATATCTTTGATACCCCCCTCATGTCAAAGCCTATTTTGGGCCCTTGCACCCTCATGACTTTTTGCTCAATAAAGCTTTGATACCATATTAGATTATCATTTAACCTAAGAACTTAAGCTGATAGAAAGTGAGCCAATAATAGTTATATCTTTGAAAAATAACATGGCCAATACATTTGCAAAAGAAGATATTTTGAGACACACCTTAGACACTTTGAATTTCAAATCCTTAAGATACACTATGCACACTATGTTTTGCTACATTATGATTGGTTATAATTGACAATTCAGTCATTATAAGCTCTCTTACCTTCAATAAATCTACAACCATTAATAAAAGAGAATCAATTAGTTGGTCTTAAACAATTAGATATGGATCTACCGAATTAAACACAAACTTAATAATTTGATTTCATAACATTATTAGTTGAGCTTAAAATCAACGATATCTACCAAGCCAGAACCAAAGCCTTTTAGTGCAGTGGCACGAGGAGTCTCTCACCTATCTTACCATTCCGAAAGAATAATAGGAATCTCTCAAGCGGGGGACCTGAGAAGCTGCCATGTGAATGTGTGTGTTTGTGTATCTACTTTTGAACAAAGAAAAAGACATAGCATAGCTGGTCATAGAATATGCTTGATTGCAGGTTGAGTCACCGCCCTTCCCTTTTGCTGAGAATTAGATTTATGTGTAAAATTGATTTTATTTTAAATTTCAAGCTTGTAATCAAGAGAGAAAAAAAAAAAGGAAAAAGAACCGGGCTTATAGCTGCAGTTGCATAACTAAACTACCAAGGATGCGAATATGCTTTTTCAGGCATATTTGTTATTTAGAAGATTATATACAAGTGCAATAAGTCTACTCCTAAATAGAAAAATATGTAGTTCTTTCTGAAACTTTCCCAATCTTCAGTCTACTCCAAATAGAAAAATGTGTAGTTATTTTTGCAAATTTACCAATTTTCATGTATGGTTTCAAAACTTCCGAATATATTATGCCATATGCCAAAGCATTAACAAAATAAAGAAAATTATAGTTATGATGCTGCAGAACGAAGGTATTCAAATACAAACCAAACTTACCTAGCTCGGAAGCAGGGACTCGCACGTACATGTCTTGGCCCCCATCTGCATACAATTGAAGATCAATCAAGTCTCCAAACCATGTCAGACATCCATTGTCGCCTTCAGGGATGTCAGCTCTAGAATAACCAGTGCAAGAACAGTTTCTCAAACACTCATTCTCACACTCTTTTAGACTCATACCGTCATCTTTCCGAGCCCTCTGAGTATCCGGCAACTTCACATGTTCCAATCTCAAGAACCCATCTCGCTTTCCACACTTCAACATCCTTCTCCTAACACAACCATCAGAATTGTCCATCAAGTACCAATTTTGAGGTGATTTGGGTTCAAATCCTTGTAAACATTCACAAGGTGGCGACCGATTTGCAGTGCAGCTTCCGTAGTGGCCACACTTGGCATAATTGTCACACTGATCTTGCACCGAAGCCCAAAAAGCTTTCCATGTACGGCTCTCCTCGAGCCAAGTCAACCGTTTGAGGATGCCCCGTTCATCTAATATCCTTATCGTGAGCAAGGACTGGTTTTTGAGACGATAAATCTCGTAGATTTCATTGTTGTTAGAAACAAGATGAATGTCAATGAAGGTAGAGTTGAGATTTACTCCATGAACCCCGTTACATATCGGACCGTTCCAAGGACCGTTTCTCCATTTGGGCTTCGATCCTTCCCGTAGGAAGTTCTGCGGTACACCTCGCGGGTCGATTCGGTAGGAAAAGTTCCCTCGTGCTGGATCATTTTGTGATTTCCATGACGTGAGGAACCAATTCTTTCCATTCTTCCAGTCAAGTCCCAGCTTCATCCCTGCAAGCATTACATTCGTTGGATGATCGAAGCTTTCCCATATTGTTGTCTTGAGATTTCCACTGCTTAGAACCAGATTCCCTGAACCTAAGAGTGTAGCACTTGTATCATTCATCACAGTTGAAATGTTAGTCGACCAAACAGCCTTAAATGTTCTGTCCAAAATCACGAGGTTTCCGTCGTTGGCTATTGTAAGAACTCCCGAGGAATCTGTAAGTGGGTTTTCTCTGTTGGCCACCCACACAACTATTCTGTCCGGCACATTATACCATATACCGACATAGTGATTGCTACTATTACCAGGGCTGAAGAATCCTAATTCGAACTTCTTATCGATCGATACTAGAGTTTCCCCGTCTTTGATGGATTGTGTTGGAGTTATGGTATGAATTGCAGTACAAAGTCGGAAGAGAAAGATGGAAACTATCAAAAGATTAGAAAATCGAAGCTCAGGTTCCATGGCCTATGAAAGCTGGAGAGAGGATGCCAATCCTTGATACCAAGGCCAGTCGGTCAGTATAGTCCCACCTTGACCCTCTGGCACAGCCATGGTGTAGAGCAACTTATCAGGACGCCGCGACTGACTAAAACGTGAGAAAACTACAGCCAGTCTACACCATATAAATCATTGCAAGGAAAGATAATGGATGGCTCCTTTTTATTTTTCTTCTGTTCCCACCATCAAGGCAAGAAAACTAAACCGGAAAGCGATAGAATTTCTGTCGTTAAGTGTTAGGAGACTGGAACGAGGGAGACTCTTTGTCAGATTTTGCCTTCAAGATATCTTCTCTTTGATGTTTACATTAGCCTGGGAGACTTAGTATGCAACTTGCAGTGACTTGGAATGAGGCTGTGCAGGGAAAGAAATCACTCGTTAGTCGTTGGAGAGTTGTAACACGGCACTTTAATCTCCCTAAAATCTTCGATATGTGAGACATGTTAAACAGGTAAGCCATACAAGAGCGTTCATGGACCACTAGGGCAGTGGATTATATGAAAAATCATCACGATATGAGAATCTAAGATCCTAAAACCTGTGTTTTTTAGAGTTGAATTAGACCATTTTACAGCAAGTCTCCTAATTCTTGTTTCTTTTGAGTAAACTACGACTTTTGAACTACTAGAAATCAAAAGTTGGAACAATCAAATGAATAAACCGGATCATCCGAAGGTTGGCTTCTTCATTCTGTGCTCCATGGATGTTCCTTTATGGTGCGTCCCTATCTTGCCAATTGTCTAGTCTGCAAGATGAACGGGCAATGACTTTTTTGAGCGGTCGAATGCTTCCGTTGACTATAAGGTCATTTGCCTGAGAAGCCTTGGAAAGGGGAGTCTTTTGAAAACAGTTGGCTTAGCTACATGAGAGTCAACAACCCCAATAATGTACAAGCTAAGCTTCCAGGATAATGAATGTGAAGATTCCTACCCTGCACCTTGACTCAAAATTTCCAAGGACATCAGAAAAGAACAGATAATGGATGAAAATGCAGGAGAATCTATTTCATAGTCTGATTTGCTGTATGACTAGATAGGTAATAGCTTAGGGCGGCTTGATGGGCTGAAACCGATCCCATGCATAACAGAATCAGTTTCTTGTGCTGGAAAACAGAATAATCTGGCTAAAGATGAGGTGTTTCTTGATGGGAAGAAGAAATCAACAGACTCTGAATTAAAGAACAACTATGTTCAGCCCCAATCAAATACTAAAAGAAAAGATTACAACCAGATTCGATAAACCTGAGAGCTTAGCACTTGTACCATTCCTGAAGTTGAAATTCTAGTGAAACAAAGAGACACTAATTTTCCATAAAATATCACAATCACTTTAAGTCGTTAGTGATTGCAAGAAGCCCCGAGGAATCTATTCGCAGGCCCTACAACTACTTTGTGATGCATATTGTACCACACCGCGATGTAGAGATGAGAGTTTCCATCTTTGATGGGTTGTGCTGGAGTGAGATGGTGTCAAAATGGGAACAAAAAGATGACAGCGAGCAGAGGATTTCAACATAGAAGCTTACAAGCCATGGCCTCATGTTCCAGAGTTCAAAACTTGCCAAAAATGAAAGATTATGAAGATTCTTCCATGGAAAACCAAACATTTATGCTTGTACTCTTGAGTGGACACTACAAGAAGTTGTCCTTTTTTGCGGCATTGTTATGGAGGCGGTTATCCAACAACCGCCTTCTATAGTCCCTTCTCTCTCCAACATCTGGCTGCTTGTTCAGCATGTCGACGGGATTGGCTGGAGAAGCTGTAGAAACTTTTCCATCATTGAAGATGGATGAGTGGTGCAATGAGTGGGGGAGGTTTCATCCTTTTACACTTTTTCTTCTGATTTTAGTTTGCCAGCTTATGCAAGTTTAACCAGCTGCTAATATCTCCTATAAAAGCTCTTTTTCTTTTTCCTCTCTTCCCCATTTTCATCCTCAAAAACCCCCTCAAGAAAACCTAGTTTGCCTTCATCGTCTTCGGCTTATGATTTTTTCTTCAAAACAATTTTACTCTTTTGATAAAGGTATTTTTTGCAAAAATGCCATTACATTTTTGCATTTTTGCAAAAAAGTCTACCATTTTTTAGTTTTACAAATTTATCATTAAGTTTACATAATTGTCACTCTATTAGTTTTCCATCATCCTTCCTTGTTAGTTTTTTCAAATTTCCAATATTACACTTCTCATGATAGACAATGGTGAATAAGAGGACTTTGTGCATGATTTTCCTCTTCGTCAATCAACAAAATCTTTTAAATTAATCGTACTAGATAGAAGACATCGAGAAGAAGAGAATTCAAGTCTTATATTTTCAATTTGCATTTAAAAAAGACATAAAATGAAAAGCATAAATTCTGCTCCTCGTCATTATTTGAGTGAATAGTAACAATATTTTGCTTAAGTTTTAAACTTAAAATTTTCTTTAACTTATTGTATTTTTTTATTGATCCAAAGCATTGATTATGTTCTAATTTGTGTTAGTAAGAGTTTTATATAAGCTTTTAGTGAGAAATTAAAGTTTAAATTTGTTGAATTTCATTGAAGAAGCTTAATAGGCACCGTTGTATAGGTTGGTAAATGTGGTACTATAATTAAATCATCTAATTTACAAAAGTCTTACTAGTTGCATGCAAATAATCTAAATAACGACATGAATTTCTTGATCTGCTCTAATATTCTCTACCCTGTACTATAAGATTGGATTGTTTTACATCGTGAAGTACAAGTGAACTATTCAAGAGTTATTTGCTAGAAATCTGATAGAATAGTGAAATCATGTCCAACGTATCTTAATCTGAACATACAAACTTAGTAGTACGTGATGCATACTATAGGCCTATAATGTTTATAGATGGAGCTACTTAGTATTTTCTATCCAAACCTATGCTGAAACCTCTCTCTCTCTCTCTCTCTCTCTCTCTCTCTCTCTCTCTCTCTCTCTCTCTCTCTCTCTCTCTCTCTCTACATTGCCTATTTGTTGCTATTGTTCTTGGTAGTTCCCTCGTATATGATTCTTATTACCTTTAGCACACATGAGTTATTCCTATCATGTATGTACTTTAAGATTTTGTTTTGGCCTTTCATCAATTATTGAAGCTAGGTTAGTATCCTATTCAAGTTATGATCATTGCCTTGATAGGGGCTTTCAAAGTAGTTACATAGATTCAACTACCATAGGCAACAAGAGAAAAAGAAACACCAAAAATGAAGAGGTTTTGGTGATAAGAATACTAAGTAGCAGAATTGAAACTCCTTTTATCTCTCAACATTAGTAGGAGCTTGATTATAAACCAATTAGCCACCTAACATTAGGAGGTTGTAAGGAGACAACAAAAATAGATTCCAATGTAACTCTTCCTTGGGCACAAATTTGCTATTGAAAGATGTCCATTTTTCTAAAATTCTGAGAGTGATATCCTCCTACGTTTGCAAGTGGTTTGTGATCATCAGCCATATTATTGTACAGCCCCAACATCTAACCTACCTACTCTTTGAGATCACCGGGACCATTGGATCATGTCTCACCCAAATAGAACTTCAAGTGAATGTGATCATCTTTGTATTATGTTAAGCTAGGGCTGGTTCCTACAAATTGCTACAAATTGGCTCACTTAAAATTGTTCCTGAAACTACTACTTATTTGACGATTCTAAATATCTGCTTTTCTTAGGCCATTTTCTAGCATTTGATTCAACAACTAGCCATTAGAGATTTGTGTTAGCCCATTAGTTTTGAGTTTGTCCATAGTATGGCCAAGTAGATCAAATCATCTAGATGGAAAATACTTTACAGCATAGGCCGCTAATCTTTGGATTTTCCTCTCTCTCTCTCTCTCTCTCTCTCTCTCTCTCTCTCTCTCTCTCTCTCTCTCTCTCTCTCTCTCTCTCTCTCTCTCTCTCTCTCTCTCTCTCTCTCTCTAGCCCATTTGCTTTTTTCAGATTATTCCAAATAAATTCAATGGAGAAAGAACCATAAAAGAACTAGGAATTCTTGGTGGGAAAATAGTGGTTCAAGGTAACTTTGAGAAATGAATTCTACTTGAAATGACTCTTAACATGCACTTTAATTTCTTTGTAATGACTAGTTTAGGCTTGAGATAGGAAACATAGACACATAACATGTTTGGTTTGAGTGAAGTGATAGGCTTATGTTAGTCATTTACAGTGGATGTAGTCCAATTCTTGTTCCAAGGATGGATGGTTTAGATTATCTCCATCTTATCTTCTTGGATTAATAGAAATAACATACCTCTCTAGTAGCATTAGGACAATTATGACAATCCACCAAATATCTCTTTAGTGTACCATGATCTATGCTCTTGGTTCTAAGTGCATGAAAGCTAAGATAGTAGGTCAATATTGGTACTTGATTTGATACTAGTTGAAGTATAAATTAGTCCATAGAACTTCAAGTGGTTTTCTTAAGCAAGAGAATACTAGTTATCTCAAAGCCCATAGCTCCTTGTCTCATCTCTACCCTCCTTAAGTTCACAAGAGAAATCAATTGCCAATGTTAAAAGAAGACCTTATTCTCCTCATTTCAAAATCATAAGACCTTACTCTCCTAAAGTTGCTTTCACAAATTCATAACTTGAAATAGATAAAAAAAAAAAGGGGCAGCCCAGTGCATGAAGCTCCCACATATGAAAGATCGGGGAAAGGGGCAGACCACAGGAGTCTATAGTGCTCAGCCTTAGCTTGCATTTTGCAAGAGGCTGTTTCCACTTCCAGAACCCATCAGAAAAGGTTCATATAACACATACGGATGCTATTTCTCCAAATAAGGAGGCACAAACGTTGTTCCAACCTAAAGATAACTATAATTTGGTAGCAAGAAAAATACTTTGAAGAACAATTTGTAGCTGTACACAAGCGGGAATGCATCCACCTTACAAAATGACACTTGAGGTCCACTAATCTTTGATGATTTTTGTGTTTGTAATTCATTTGTTTTAGATACAAGATGAACAATGAATGTCCGTGTAGTAATTTACCATTCATTTGTTAGTTTGATTAACTCCTGCAAACATCTCCTAGACTACCCTAAGATCCATTCAGATTAAAAGACTTGCACTTGTTGTCCCTAAATATTTTGTGAGAATTAGTGTTAAATATAATTTAATTTTTGCATGCTTTTGATGTTCTATATTTTGCACATTACTCTATCATTGTATATGTTTCATTTGCTTTTTCCAAATGAACAACTGATTTTAGCAAGTGGATCTTGTGGATCAAAAAGTTTCTAGTTTTATAACTTTATTAACCCTCGGAACCATCGATATATGGACCATGCTAGGATCCAAGCTGATTGTAAGGTTCAGTCCATATCTTCCATTAATATTTATATGTAAAAGACAAGATTACCTTTGCTTATATACTTCCCTATTATCTCAGAAAGTTACACTTGATGCCTTGCTTTGGAGGTGTTCTTGAGCATCTTGGTGGAGACTGCAAGCCATTGCAGATGATAGATTCTGACTATGAAACCTTTGAATCTGAGAGTGTGAGTTAAATTCGTAACTATTTCTTTGCATTTAAAAGATTCTTGTTGACACATAGTATGAATTAAGGATTTAGGTTTCATTTGTATATGACTTTTAGGGCTTGTGTATCATTTTCTAATTTATTCCTTGCAATCAACAAGTGTGTGAGTTTAAAATATTAGGGGGGTTTTGAGGTTCTTTGAAATGTAGGATTATTTAGATTTCTTGTTTATTGTTTTTAGAGATTGTAGGACCCAAAATCGGTTTTTAATTGTTCTGTTGTTTCTAGCACTGTTTGCTTTACCCTTTTAATAACATGAATGTTTTACCCAATCACTCTCTATTTACTCTTTTGCAATTTTATTCTTTATATCCCTTTTATTTTGTCGGTGTTTGGCCTAATTTCCGTCATTGTCTCCTTTTCTTATGCTCGAGCTGCATAGTTTGTGATGTGTTGTGGCTTTCACTATGTTTCATCCAGAATGATGACCCAGAACCCACACTGGAGGTTTTTTTATGGAAAACGGTTTGCAAACGCGCCAGAGATGGCATATGTAGGGGGACCAATAAACTTAATGAAATAGACTTGGAGAGGACGAGCCTTCTGAATCTGATGGACTATGCGAAGGACAATGGTTGTGGTGAAGGCAATAAGTTTCTGATGGGCAAACCTAGAGTGGGTTTGGATGTTTTCTTGGAGGAGGTTAAAATTGACAAGCAGCTATTGCTTTTATTTGTGTTATGAAGGAAATAGGAAAAATTGCACTATATGTAGTCGAGGAGGGTGGAGTGGTGAATGGGCCCATAGAAGGAGGTTGGTAAGAAGTAGTAGGTTCTGAACCAATTATGGTTGAACCAGTTAGGGGTGGGAGGAGAGGCGGGAAAGTGAGGAAGAAGAAGGTGATCCTAAAGAAGAAGAAGGTGACCCTGAAGAAGAAGAAGAAGAAGAAGAAGAAGAAGAAGAAGAAGGTGATAGTGATAGGAACACTCGTAACAGTGACTCTAGCTAGATGAATGAGAGTATAGAAGGCAGTAATGATGATGGCATTTTTAGTGAGTGTGGATTGGTTGAGAAAAATGGTCTCGAAACTAGCCATGATCTTGACAGAGAAGTTGATGAGGATTCGGACTGGACTGAAGATAATTTTAAAGAATTTGAAGAACAAAGGTCAGCTCTAGACATTTCATGCAAGGTTCAGATGAGGGGGCAGAATATGTTAAGGTAGAGAGACATGGGAAATCCGAAATTCCATGCTGGATTGGTGTTGGCAAATGCAGTCACATTTAGGAAGGTAGCTAGAAAGTATGCAAGATGTGAACACGAGAGTTGTGGGTTTTATATTTATGCGTCTAAGATGCAAGATGACCCCACACTCTAAGTTAAAGACATGGATACCAGAGTACAGCTGCCCTAGAACCTTCAAGAATAGTAGGGTTACCTCCACCTATCTTGCAGAGAAATACGTTGACAACTTCATGCTGTTCGAGGTGGAGTTTTGAGGAATTTGCAGAAAATAAAAGACTTGGATAAGAGAGCTTGGTAATAGGTAGTAACAAGGCCACCCGAATTGTGGGTTCAAAGCTAAAAGCATACTTTAGCAACAGGACCAAGTCTAATCTGCAGATGAATAACATTTCTGAATCTTTCAATGTTGGCGTTGGCAAGTGTAGAAAATTGCATGCGTTGGGTGTGTTAGAGTGGCTAAGAAAAAGGATAAGGAAGAGACAGTAAGAAAGTTAGGATGAAAAGATACAAGGGTCTTATCTATCTAGATATTCAGCAGTCCATGGAGCAAAACAAGGCAATTTCGTGCATTCAATGGAGGTCTCCCTTATATATGCAATGCTTATTTCTCGTCTCTTGAGAACATCTGGAGTTAGAATGGACGGTGAATACGATGAATCCCTTATCACAACAGATGAATGGTTTGGATCCCCAGAAAATTACCCCACTTATGCATAGTGGTCCAATTATATCTACATGCACTCATGTGTCTGCGTAAAAAGAGCAGCCTCAGTGCACAAAGTTCCCGTATAGTACGCAGCCTTGCCTTATATTTTTTTGAAAGGTGTTCCACGATTTGAATCCGTGATCTCAAAGTCACACGATGATAACTTTACTATGAAAACAAGTTGCTAGATGGTAAATGTTTATCTAGCAAGACAGATTTTAAAGATATCGCCTCCTCACTCCTGTGAATGGGATATGGACCAATTAGATGTTAATGGTGGTAACCAACCAGATGAATTGTCTTGATTACTATTCACAAATGCCACATTTGAGTACGCCAGTCAGCCTAGATGATCATATTCTGGCGTCTCAATTTGGCACGCGCAGGCAGCTAGCGGATTGTGATATTCATCAGCTTCAGAACTTACCCGTAGAGCCCACTTGGCAAGTGCTCCTGATTCTCCATCCGATGGTGCCATTATAGGGCCTTTCCTTTGGTGGAAGGAAGCTGTCATGAGTTTTTGAATTGCTGGCTCTTCCCTGTATACTCAGAGCCCTTCAAATGACGGAAATCCACTTGCATTCTCTGGAGCAGAATTCCTTGCGATTCACCTGACTGTCTGCCAAGGTTTTAGGAGTGAAACTTGCGTCCAACTTTCGAAGAATCTCATTCAAGAGCTGATTCTGTGACTGAAAATTTCCACTATTTTGATTAGCATCTGGCATTTTGAAGGAAGCCTAGGTGCAGCGGTAGAGTTGTCATCGTGTGATATTGAAGTTACAGGTTCAAGGAGTGGAAACAGCCTCTTGCAAAATGCAAGATAAAATTGCATACTATTTAACCTTATAGTCTGCCCCTTCTCCAAATCTGCATACGCAGGAGCTTCATGCTCCGAGGCTGTCCTTTTATCTAGCCATTTTGGTCATCAAGTTTAGTTACGTTGTTGCTACCAGCCATATCAGAACCACCGCTCTTTAACACCACTTTTCTTTTTTCTGGGTTAGCTAGCAACCGTGCAAGCTAACCAACTTCTTTGAGGAAGGCCGCCTCCTAGCAAGTTATTGAGAGTATCATCTTACCTTGATTTTCTCCTTTTCTTTACACCCATATCTCTAAACAGTGAAAGACTCACCTTCCGTGGAATCACGCAAACAACTAGTTACAAAAGCTCAACTTCCCAATACTAGCAAACAATAACGTTGAAAACATCAAGTTGCCTCTTGAACAATCATTAACAATTTGTCCTGAATTTCCTGTACTACCCATTGCTGGTTTTTTATTTTTTACAGAACCAAAAATATTTAATAAAAAATAAAAAATACTACTTGGGATTTTATTTGCATTATTATTATGCTAAAAACTAGCGGAGCTTGGAGATTATTCTTTAGAGTCTTAGAAAATGAAGTTAAAGCTTAATTTCTTCAACTAGTTTATTCGAATTCCGCCTGCAGTCTTACAGTGTCTATCTTAAGCATTCTATATGGGTTTTGCGCAGAATCCATCTGTTGCTTGATTCACTTATACCTGTCAGCTGCAATTTACAATCAATGGTTTGTCTAGTATACATGTCGTTTGTTCTTTGTTCATACTCCCATCCTGTTCTGTTATGGAATGTGTCATGAGTGGGCCTTAGATCACCTTTTGGGTTCTTTTCTTGAACAATCGGCGCGGCAATTGTTATAGAAAAATATATGCTGGCAATGTAAATGAACTTGAAGATAGTCTTCTTTTGTACAAAACAAGGAAAGATTAGATTTGGAGATTAAATACAGAATAAGCTTGAACTTGACGTCTTTAGCAACAATATTCTTGGGATGGTTGTAGTTAGAGGAACACTTCATTCTGACTTACCCCATTCATTTCTCTTGTAAAAGTCTATTACGAGCTTGACCTTGGATATTGAGCGCTTATGACTTCCGGCCTCTCTGTAATGCAAAAGTTTGACACCATCTTGACATCTTGACGTTCCATATTTAGTAATGGCTGGGGAAATAAATCTAGAAATACTTAATCAGAGTCCTCTTCTTTCCTTGTGTACAATTTGGATAGTAGGAGCAGATAGAGTAAACAAATCGAAATGGGTTTTGCATCTCTTAACGATGGCGTCTAATATAGTATCACCACAGACGGAATTTTAAGAATGGCTCGAAGTTTCGAGCATGAAATGAATAATCATTGATCATGTACAAGGTACAAAGGACTTGTTCTGTACAAGTTTGGCCGAGGCTGTCCGTTATAAGAGGCATTCACAGCAGCTGCTGATGAGGGAGTCATGTTAGAGGTATGCCACTGATTTTACAGCAGTTTGTGGGTCAGCGATCTTGACGTACAGATCCTGGTTAGAACTTGTTCTACCTGTTTCTGCATGGCCTACTCCTTTGAGTTTCTTGAATTCTTATTCGATCTAACTAACTTGCTCGCTGGAAAGTGAAATCTTGCAATAAGAGGCCTGGGAGCTCGCGTTTTCAGCTCGAATCCCCTCACGCAAACAAATCCTGCCAAACAAAGGAAGAGCTTGATCTAGAAAGATGAAACAGGCACTTCAACATCTCTTCAAATAGGACCAGAAGGTTCACATCCTAATTGTACTATGACCCATTTGACCCGGGTCAGTACTCATATCATTATATTATGTCACCTTAGATTGTGGGTCTTCCCCTTGGATTGTTGGTTTCACAGATTTTGAAAAATGCAAGCAAGATATCACCATCCACTCTGACTAAGTATAAAACTGCTCGTGTTTCTTTCTATCAAAAGGTATTCGTGTTTTTCTTGTATGCAAACTATGCATTTGTTCTATGCCTGCCTGCGCATGAACCATTCTTTCCTTCTACATGAAGAACTCAAGACAGAGAAAGATTGCGTCGCTAAATCGATTAGATATAAAGTGAAAAGTATACCCATGGCTGTTGATTTTAGATAACAAAATGACCAACTACATCGATTTGTACAATTTATTGTCAAACATACTGATGATACTAGCAGCCATGAGAGATTAAAGCACATCATTACAATTGATTTACAGGAAGGATGAAACTTACTACATAGCATTATGCACAGTTCTGTATCCAAGTAAATGTAATCAGTGTGTCATTCTGTTCTATCACGGCCTAGCAGAAGAAAAAGGTGAATAAAATTAGATACTTCAAGGTGCTTCCTTTAGGTGGTCTCTTACTCTGTCATTAACTGAAGACGAGCAGCCCACTGAGTCTTTTCTATATTTTTTTTTTTTTACCCACTGTCCTACGTCCATGCGTTTTGATTTTTCTGGCTATGAAAGCATGCTCACAAAATGTATTCGTTTTTGTTTGTTATAAGATCCAACGAGTTGAAATATTGGTGCTAGAAGAGCCTCTACTCTGGAACCTAATATATCATGAGTTCGAGGTGCTGCTGATGGGTCTCTTTGTTCAACTTAAATTTTAATAATAATAATAATAATAATAATGATGATGATGATGATGATGATGATGATGATGATGATAAAAGAAGCAGCAAATAGGAGTTATTAAACCTCCACTGCTAAGTGATTTATCCGGTGATACTAGGGACCTAACCTGTTGCTGACATTGACCTTTGGTTTAGGACTTCAGGTTATCACTGAAAGAAGTCGTACACATTTTTCATTAACTTTGTTGACCAGATTGCTCAAGGTGATATTGGCTTATTTTTACTCCAAAAGTCCATAGATTTATTCTATCTGCTTCATTGTTCTTGCAAAAGTGTTTCATATCTAACTCTGCATCTTTTGGGTATTTTCATATTGTCAGATTGTGAGAGGTCACAATTGCGCTTCTGCCAAGTGGAAAACTTCAAATCCATACTAAAATTATGTCAGATCAATGTAGGTATCTTTATGTCCCCAGAAGCATGCTCTAAATGGACAATTGCCGCAGATGAACTTACCAGTGTTTGCAACTAATGCATTTGTCAATTTTTCAAAAACTATCCCAGTTACATGGATAAACTTCATCCACAGCAAGATATCCTTGGTATGTAATTGATCAATCAATAAGATTTGTGTCAATCTAGCAAATGGTAGTAACAGTTTGTTATTAGATTTAGTAGCTCTGGTTTGTTATTAGGTTATGCATGTGTAAATCTAGCAAAAAGTAGTAATTTGTCATTGGGTATTTTATGGTATACTGCTAACTGAGATTGGTTAAACTGAATCTGGCTTGTCAACATGTCCAGTGATACAGAAACTTGATTGAAAAGTAGATTCCATACAGTACATGCTAATGTTCAGCCTAATCAATGCTAACAGTGTATATCACGAAACCACAATTAATGTTGAACAACTTTGTAGTTACAACGAGCGGCAGATTTTGGTTTATCTCCAAAAGGACCCATCCACAACTAAGTTGTGATATCATACAATTGCTAGGGACTTTTGAGTTAGAGACCCAAGACCAACAGAACTTTTCATTTAATTCAAAAACTAATTTAAGTTCAAAGCAACCAAAGCTTTGAATAATCTCTTAAAATTGTATGTAAACTCACATTAATCTCAGCCCTTGATTCAACATTACCTTAAAGACTCGATTTGACAAGGAAACAGGACCCAAACCTCTTCATTTTGGAACTCTATGTAAATCTTAACCTGTTATCCAGGAGGACAAAGCTCAATCCTAACAAGAGTATGTGGTAATGCCTTCCTACATGTGTCACTTATGCAAATATTTAGACAAAAGATTTTACATACCCCAAGTTCGAAGTGCTTACTAGACAATCTTTATCACTACTAGATGTAGACGAAAGATGAAGAGGAAGATTCCTGTACTGAATTTCAAAGGCCAAATTGACAGAAAATTGTAGGCAGGGCACAGATTAGAACACTTTATTTAGCACAAGATTGTTCTTGTTGGCCATTAGACTATTACACATCAGTAAAGCTTCTATGCATTGGGTTCAAATAACAAGGTAACTTCGAAAATTTAGGGTCCATCATTAATTTCAGAACCATGAAGGGGAGCCATGGCACAACGGTAAAAGTTGTCGTCATGCGACCTTGTGGTCACAGGTTCAAGGCGTGGATCAGCCTCTTGCAAAATGCAAGGTAAGGCTGCCTACTATACGCCATTGTGGTCCATCCGTTCCCCAGACCCCGCATAGGTGGGAGCTTCATGCACCGGGGCTGGCCCCCCATTAATTTCAGAACCATGCTTGAACTTTCCATCTGTTGATGAATGTTCTTAGTTTTGTCAAGTTTGAGGATAGGTGACTATATCTAACATAAAAGAATGCAAATATATGAATGGATTTCTTTCCCACAGATCATGGAACCCATACATCTTTAGCCAACTTAGTTTTCTTGTTTACAAGTAAATACCTAATATGTTAATCAATAATGGAGATGAACAACATTTCTCTATGAATATTGTTTTTCTACTGTTTGGTATTTTTCATAAGTGACTAACGTCTAATCAACTTATCTTCACTGTAAGTGTTTCTTCTTTTTTAAGCATGTTATAAAGGAAAAGAAAAAGAGATGAGTGGGCTACTCTATTTAACTACTGGTTTTTTCTCCAACTATAGGTTTTTTCCTCTTCTAGGTATTAGCTGAGGTCAACCAATGCACGTGTCTTGCAAGCCAAGTATGCTATTTGTCTGTTTGTTGAAAGAAATGGTGATTTTAACAGTTAAGGTTTAGTTTGATACCTCTCCAGAAACAGTGCTGAATCCCTTCTGTTGTTAGACCTAAGAAGATAAACAAAGCAGTCAACCTTTCGGTTTTATTCATATATACTTCTAGATACCATTTTCTAGGATGTTATGGTGTTACACACACTTTACCTCTGAATATTGTTGGAATGGAGGTCCCAAAAAACACAGTCCTTCTTGGTAGATTCCATATCAATGACCTTGGAACATCAATTGGCTGAAGGCTAGAATCATGATCAGCAAAAAGCTGCATGAGATTGATTTTGATTATTTCCATGTGTAATGCCATCTTTCAGACGTAAGAGTATAGCTGCAATTGAAGGAATAGGGATTCACCTCGTTAACTTGAAAATAAGTGCCGTTAAGAGGAAAGCTTCCTCTCATAGCTGTTCTACATGGTATCTGTTCAAGTAACCATTCAAAAGGTCAATGCAGAACTCAGAAAACAGCCCATTACTTTGAAACAAACATAATAAACTTGTATCATATTTAAGTCTATGTTAGGCAGCAATCATGTCTTGTTTACTATGTTTGGTGTTTCTCACCAAAAGAGTGCCTCTGACTGTCTGACTAGTTGCTTCTCGTATGCTGTTGCATGAGAAGCATGTGTTCTTGTCACATAATTGACTGGCCTCTTGGGAGCTGCAAGAATTTTCAGGTGGTTGTATGGATTGTGCAGTTTCACCTGTGGCATAGCAAAGAATATGTAAAAAATGACAGAATATATGTTTACCATCATGGTTGATTAAAAATGTTCTTTTCTCACCTGGTGTCCATATGGCAAGAAGGTATGGACATGGATCATCCGGCTCCCTTCTGTCCAACTGCAAGTTTTGGAATGTAAATAAATTAGGAAATAGAATTTGAAAATGTAAAAGGGCTTTGAAGGAAATGCCTAAGAAATACTATACCCCTGCCAGAAGAGGGTGCGAGTCTGGAAGTTCATAGCTGAAGGCAAGAAGAACATGTAGTTGTTACATACTATTCATAATAAGATAATGTGGAAGCAATTTAGATCAAAGCAAGACCGATTACTCTCACAGTCTGTCTTTTGAGGGCTTCTGTATCTTAGCATCAAAATGTAGAAGCCAGTAATATACTCACACTTGGTGCTCTGTTCGTAGGCGGCTGACATTCTTCAACTTGGGCATGGGGATAGAAGCTGCTTCTGGGGTTAAAGCAACTAAGGCTCTTGACATATCCCCATCCTGGAGTTCCATATTATTTTCTTGCAATAGATTCTGGACATTTGTCGTCAGCTCTTCAAAGTTTAACTTGATTGTAGGAATCTCTTCAGGGTCCTCCTGCCAGAAAGCATCCTCAATTGCACTTTCTAAGGTGTCGATATTTTCTGGTTCTGGTGTGGCTGGTTCTTCAATAATCGGTTCACATATTCTGATTCTGGATTCTGATTGCTTGTTGATCTGAGGTTCTGCTTGAGGTTGAGGGAGTCCTTTGACATGAGGCAGTGGCATTGGATTGCCAGCGACACTATGGCCTTGTCCAAAGGGAGCAGCTGAAGGCACCATACTTTTCTCTTCTGGTCCTGGTAGGGCAAGCCTTGCACTGCATTTGAGTAGGTGCATCAATCATCTAATCAATAAATAGACGCATCAACAATCTAATCATTCACATTTGTAGTGAACTGCAGTGGTCCTCTGCATGCATATATACTGGTTATTAGTGAGTAATAAACCTTGCAAATGCACTGGCGAAGTGTTTGCATTCTGCCCTCATTGGGCACGCATTGCAATTAGGCTTGCTTTTTGTACAGAAAACCTGCACAACACTCAAAGAATTCAGCTCAAGATACACTTAGTAATAAGTACCATGCATAAAATATTGATTCAAATATTTATAAATAGATTAAAGATTTACCTTTCCAAATGTAATCATTTGGTAATGTAGCTCATACCTGTAGGTATACATAATATTAGAATATGCCGATCATTAAAGTGATTTTGGACTCTGTAGGATGAACAAATCTAGTAATCTGTTATTGAAATTTATATTGCAGTAAATGCATGCAGCAGTCAATGTATAAAGAAAACTCTAGCAAAGTCTCTGAGTGTACAATGTTCGTTGGTCCAGTTTACATAGCCGAGGCCAGAGGTATTTCTGAATTGTTTCAAGCATCGGGTACCTTGGAGAAGCAAAAATGGATTAGAATGACTTCATGTTGAATAAGTAGTCTGCTATTCAGGAAACCTTTGCTTTAGCAGAGTTCCTGTAACATGAAAACTTGATACTATCAATTTGCTGATAGATAATACTTACAGTTCCAGAAGGTGCAACTGAAGGGACTCTGGCAGTGGTTGAAGGGGAACCCATCCCAGTCTCACACATATCCGGCCAACATTTGTGTCAACCTTATCAAATTATACATAAATATCCAAATGTAAGTATTATTTCTTTTTTTGTTTGTTTGTTTATAATCAGCAGTGTCGTTCATTGTAAATCTTACTGGAAAAGCTAGATGATGTAGTGTTAAAAGACGCACGCACTCAACACTTTTCAGTCCCAAACCCCGTATGCTTAACAGGTACTCCCTGCAGAGGAAAAACAATTTTACACTGTAAAGATAATTAATTAGAAGCAATGATTGTATGGTTTATGGTGCATTCTTCTTAAAGATAAGTACTTTGGTCCTTTAATTAGAAGAACTACAAGCTTTACCAAGTGGTATAGCCCTAAGATCTAGCATGTTGTCTACCTGACGACAAATGCTGTATACTGTCATCACATTGACATATTGGTTAATAATTGGACAATGCTTATTGGATATATCCTCTTACTTGGCTTTGTCGGGTGGAACATCTTTTAACCATTCCAGGTCTATGCTTCCGTGCTCTCTTACCAGTCGGTTGAGGAAATCCTGCAAAAGATAGTAGAACATAATAAGGTCCTTTTATACAAAAACATAAGAGAGAGAATAAGAAGAGAAAAGAAAAAAAAAAAATCCTAATTAGCATATTCTTATACTGATTTTGCAGCATACAAACTCAATAGAAGTTGAACTGTAGTAGCTTCTCTCAACTTGTCATTTGGTTATAGAGATCTATAGGCAGCATTTGTACAGAACTGCGATGATTGCTACGTGATTTTAGTATGGTTATGATGAGGTATAAGGTAAATGTTTTTTGGCCTGGTGAAAATTACAACCTCCTAGAAAAGCAGTAGAAGAAAGTCTCACTTGTGTCTAACTTTCAAGGAAATGTAAAAAAGAAACTCTTGGGCAGGGCTATCCATTTCACATGTCCACAGGAATGTTTTATCAACTTTGAGAACAACTAGTCTGCTTGAAACTGATGACATATAAATGGTACTTATTAAGATGGAAGATCACATTGTACCTTGATTCGCTCTGCAAGCATGTTGTTCATGCCTCGTTCCCTGATAGTATCTGCAATTTCTTTAACATCTGCACGTCTAACTGCTTCCCAGTCCAGTGAGTCCATTGTATTACTACTTCTCTCCTTTTTGGTACCATTGCCACATGCTTGTCTTCTTAAGCTATCCCAGTCAAAATTCTTCTTTTTCTCTGCGAAATTCTTTCCCTTCTTTTCTTTCGAAGTATTACTGGTTGTTTCAACTCCTTTCTCTTTGACTGCTTTTCCCTCTATATATCCTTGGTTATCCACTAAGCTTAAGCATTCTGTGGCATCTAATTTCTCCCTTAAATGAATAGTAAAATTTGGTTGTGCTTGCTGCATTCTAGCAATCTGCCTTTGAGGTAATGCTTCAGCAAGGTTCCTAGTTTCTGCAACTTCAGTGCTTTCAGATTGGAAACCTGCCTCCCTTGATTTTGGCAGGGAAGTGGTTGCATGGTCAGTTTGCAACTCAGAGCATATACAGGATGTGCAATTGCTTGATGAGGCTTCACTGCCCATCCTTTGAAGACTGTTGTACATGAGAGGATGCCTTCTAATGGACGATTCTGGTTGTGATAGGTTCTGTGGGTTCTTGCTCACGTATGCATGTGAATCACTTGGAGGGGCAATTTCTGCATGTGATAATGGCTTCTGGGTGACTGTAAACTCTGTTGCCTTCTCTGCTGCAAGGCCATTTGTTTTCCCTTTATATTCAATGGTTTTTGTCTCTGTGTTTCTGGAAGCATATGAAGTAGAAACCTCCATGCAATTCAGTTCCCTTGATTTCAACTGTCGGTTCATATGCAAATGATAACCACTGGAAGGAATACTCAGAACACCTCCAAGTTCATGTCGTCTTTGAGGCTGATGAGTGTTGCATGAAGATGAGCACTTTAGGCCATCTACTCTGTCAAGGCTATATATTGTCTTGCTAAAGTCTATCTGTTCTCTTTGGGTAGGTTGAACACCAAATTGATCCTGAGATGGTAGACACTCATTTCCATTAGTATAAATTTCCTGGAGCATTCTAGTGTCTTCCATTAGTAAAAGCTTCATGAATGAAGTAGAACTCTCTAAATCCTTAATCCAAATAGTCGTGTTTTCTGCTTCTGAGTTGGACCCTGAGCTTGATCCAGATCGATCTATCTGAACAGGAGAATCTGATGAGTTTTGAGATGAAACAACAGAACTTTGGGATGAAACTACGTCTTCCACTGCCCTCCTATCCTCAGTTTCAGCTAAACTGGTTCCTTCAATCAGTGTGACTGGCATGCCCATTCTGGTATCTGGTGATTCTTGACAAATTTCATGCTCTCTCTCATGGATGCCTGAGTGGTTACCTTTCAAGCAGTCTGCCATAGCTCCTTCAACATTTCTTTCAAACGACTTGTCGTGGTTTGTTATTTCCTTCTCTTCTGTGGCTGTGGTTTGGGTAAGAATCATAGAACTTTGGTCACATATTTGTTGGTTCAACATCTTATTTGGCCACTTGATTGTGTCCTCAATGTCTATAATACACCGATTTTGATCTTCTGCAGATATGGCTGCCTGTGCTGCATCAGGTGCTGTGTTGTTGCTTCTTGACTTATGAGGAAATCTTGCAGCAAGAGCCATGAAGGCAGAGCTGAACATGAAATAAAGGTAAGATTATGCTGGGTGGGGGGGGTTGAGAGAGAGAGAGAGAGAGAGAGAGAGAGAGAGAGAGAGAGAGAGAGAGAGAGATTATTGTCTATTCATTCTGAATATCTATCTAGAAACTTAGTTACCTTGAAAGATGGTCAGAGACGTTCTGAGTAAGAAAGACACCAACAACTGAGTCCACAACTGATCCTTTCCACTTTGTGAAGCGTCTGTCACCTGTAAAGCATAGTTTCACGAAGTAATAGAGGCATACAAATGCAACTTCATAGGGATTATGGATATGCCAGCATGTTTTAAACCACATACATATGAAATTTTTGCTTTATTTGACATGAAAGAGTGAGTTTCCTTTAAAGAAGTTTGAAGTTGTTCAGATGGTTGGTTATATTCTTAATGCTTCTTTACAGCATCATTTCAAAACATATAAACAAGTAGTGTCCATGGCACATAAACAATGGAAAACTGAAAGGGCAAACAGAAGTGAGATTCACAGAACTTTGAAGTTGTCCTGATAGTTTGTTATATTCTTCATGCTCTTATACAGCATCATTTCAAAACATATAATTGAGTAGAGTCCATAGCGTATAAGTACTGGAAAATCTGTAGACACAAACAGAAATGAGCTTCACAGCAATGAGGTCTAAGGTTCTATCATCTTTAAGCATTGGTTGGAGAAAGAAAAAAGTACTGGAAAAGCCGAAGAGGCAAACAGAAATTAGATTCACAGCAATGAGGTCTAAGGTTCTATCCTCTTTAAGCATTGGTTGTAGAAAGAAAGAAATATATGCATGAGTTTTCTGTTAGTACCTTGTACAAGATGCATGCGGGCAATGAATGAGTCTGCTCGCCCACAGAAAACTCGCCTTTCCTCTTCCCACCATTTTTCTTTAGCTGCGTCCATTCCTTCTGTATCTTCACTGCCTTCCTTCCACATCAGAAGCTTCCAGACTCTATTTGTCTCTGGATCCAGGTCCACTTTGGCTCTTGCACGCCTTCTCTTGGTAGGATCAAAGGAGCTCTCATGGGGAACTATCTTGCCATCTCCACCATAAGGTACAAGATCCTTTTGTTCATGAGCTGTGACAAATTTGCTGCTACCATTGATATCCAAACACTCCAAGTGCTGAACAATTTCGTCGATAGGATCCAAGCATGGTGCAATTGGTTTCTGGATGGAATAGGCTGGAAGATAAAGCTCATTTCTCAGTTGATGTCCCCTAAACGATATTGTGCTAGGCCCAGTATATTTCGGCCCAGGATAAGGACCTCTTGAGTCTCCCAAGGACTGCCGGTAGTTATATGTGGCAGTTTGATGTTCTTTCAGTGGCCCTTGATCAGAGAAGGATACAGAATTGGCATGTTGTGCTGATCCTTTCTTAGTACGCCGTTTTCCTTTTAGTTTTGCATGACCATCTGCCACCACGGCTTCCATGCAGGCTTGAGGACCATGGAAAATGTTACTTTCTTTGCCATTATCACAAGCTGTTTTGGGAGGAGCTGCTGCTATCAAGGCCAGGTCGCAAACTCGAACAGATCGTTTTGACCTCTTCTTTGTCTTTATTCGTATTTGTCCAATGCCCAACATATCCTCAGCAGCTTGCAGTTCATTAGTGGCAACTCTGTTTTGGCCACTGATGCATGAAAGCACTTCTCTATAACTAAGCTGTGCTGGTTGGGCATCGTCTCTTTTCAGAGGCAGAGTATTCACGTCAGATGCAGTGTTACAAGTTCCATTATCCTCTTTAATATTTGCTACTATGATGTTGCATTGGGGGAAAGGCCCTCTGTTGCTGCTTTTTAAGGCGAAAGTTGTGGCAGTGGCTTCATTTGCACTGTTTGTTGTTCCTCGTCTTGTACCATTCTCCAGGACTGCTGTTGCAGAAGATGATACATTTGAGATGAAATGACTGTGCCTGGTCTCCATCCTCTGTTTCTTGTATATTTCAGGAAATTGTATACTATGATATATGCTGTCATGAACTATATCCTTGCAAGAATGCTTGGAAAAGAGATGTGACTGGTTCAGAGTGATGTAGTGAAAATTATCGCCGTTGACTGCATGACCATACTCCCTCTTTGATCTTTTCCTCATGTGGATATTTTCAGCTGATGGGACATGCAAACTGATGTTTGGATTCTGCTTGGTCTCAGTTGCATATTGAAGGCCACTCCACAACTTGGATGGGACAGTTCTTTGATCATTCTCTTGGGTAGCATTGGGAGTACTAATGACACAATCTCCTTTCTGAGGGTGGATACTTTGATGCATAGAAATCTGTTCTCCTTCACCAGTGACACAATCACCGTTGGTCTCCATCCTGCTTTTCTTCCTAGCAAGGGCTTTCATATTTTCCCTTGTTTGTTCTCTCCTTGAAACTGGGGTCGAAGGGTTTGCTATTGGATTTCCATGTTGCAAAATGTAATCATCCAGCCCCTGAGTCAAAGAATGATTGAGGTCAAATGCGAGCCCTGGCAGCAAGTTCTCCTCTTGTTGTTCCAATCCATGGGCGGATGGCAAATTTGCTGTGGATGCACTAATGTTACAAACAAGATCACATTTATCTTGGGCTGAAGAATCTGAAACTTGACTGATACCCCACAAGTGTGAGGCAATTGAGGCTACATCATTGGCATTGGTATTTGCTAGTCTTTTTCCAAGGTATTGATTTCCTGCCTGACCTTCAGAACTGAAATTCAATAACCGTCTGCAGGATTTCTCACCTGTCATACTCGTCAGATTATTAACTTCAACCCCTGTTGGTGGGGTGGTGGTCACTTCAGATCTTGTGCTGTTTAATCCCTCCGGCCAAGCTGCTATTGTGCCAGGGCTTTCATCTCCTGCCTGACCTTCCAAGTTGAAATTCAAGGCCCGCCTGCAAGACTTGTGGCCTTCTGCCCTTTCCAAATCGATAAATTCTACATCTGCTGGAGGAGTGGCTGACACTTTGGTGCCAGTCTTCCGCACATATTTCCTCTTTACCCGTGGAGTCTCTTTCTCATTGGCCTTCTTGGGCGTTCTTTTTGGTTTTCCTTCTATAACCACTTTGGGGCGGTGCTTTTTCCTTTTCTGTGGCTTCTGCTGTGGTGTTTTATTCAGGTCAATAAAATTGTCTCCTCCCTTGGTAAGGTTCTGGTTTTCCTCCAATGAACTGGGAGGAACACCAGGTGACTGCTCCTTGACCTGCAGCAACTTCTCCACAGGCTGCGAGATACCTTTTTCATTACAGGGCTCTATAGGCTCTTTCTCCTCAGAGCCAACAGTACTTGGAAGTTTGTCCTCCTGCTTCCTTTGGTCATTTTCTCTTTCAACAACAACCAAATTCACAGATTGGGGAGATTGGCCATTGGGAGGTCTCCTGCTCCAATCCGGTGTTACAGGGGCCATCTGAAATGGTATAGTTCCGTTTGATGTGATATCAGGTATATTTTTTGGCAAGGAATTAAGATCAGAGTTTGCATGATAGGGAACAGGAAATCCATCTGCAGGAATGGAGAAAATGTATCTCATTGAACAGCAAAATTTCTTCAGGAAAAGAGAACAGAATCACTCTGAAAAATAACAGAAAAAAACAGTGGAAAATCTTACAAGTGGTGATGGCTGGCATCATATGGGAAGATTGGCCATTGGGAGATCTACTGCCCCGATATGGTGTTGCAGGGGCCATCTGAAGTGATATATTTCCATTTGGAGAGGAATTGAAATCAGAGCTTGCATGATACAGAACAGGAAATCCATCTGCAGAATTGGAGTAAATGAATCTCATTGAACAGCAAAATTTCTTCAGGAACACACAACAGAATCAAGCAAAACAAGTAACAGAGAAAAAGAGAGTGGAAAATCTTACACTCAGCAAGAACAGGCACCGTATGGGTAGATTGGCCATTGGGCAGCCTCCTGCCCTGATCTGGTGTTGCAGGGGCCATCTGAAATAATATAGTTCGGTTTGAAGCGATATCAGCTATAGTTTTTGGTGAGGAATGAAGATCAAAGTTCACATGACAAGGAACACGAAATCCATCTGCTGAATTGCAGTAAATTTATCTCATTGAACATCAAAATTTCTTCAGGAACACTGAACAGGATTAAGCAGAACAAACAACAGAAAAACAGACTGGGAAATCTAACAAGTGGCGAGATCAGGCATCATAATAAGAAATCACTTCTGACCAATGTACATCTTTGTGAATCATCAAGCCCAACTAAATACACTGGTAATCATTCAATGAACTATGATTTTTTGTCTTGCTTTCCAAGAAATATGCATGCTTTTCTTACACGTAAATTACATCCTAGTCTCACGAACAACACGACACTAACCTTTCAAGTAGGAAGACCATAAGCAACTAATCATTTCGATAAGAAAGAAAACAGCCAATTTGAACCGGGCAGTCGAAACAATAGCATTTAATTTAAGAGCTGCCAAGAACACAACTACTGCAGTAAGGCATGAACACGATTATATAGATTACTAACTTAGACAGGATAAACATTAGGCTGCAGAACCTAATGAGCCGCAGTTCTTAAAAGAAAACCCAGAAGTTGTAGTAGCACTCACATTGAAAACAAACACCAATTTCAATCTGACTCCTTCCTACTTGCCTGAGTTGCAACTGTACTATCAGGGTCTGTGAAAGAAACAAACGTCATGGATAAGCAACACTAACGAGAGAGAGAGAGAGAGAGCAAACAGTCAACATCCAATCATCTGCACATAGCCATTGATATAATTCAAAGCTGCTTAATGCATCTTAGATCGTGGTTGCTACTAATGAGGTAACTGTTATACGAGGAAAATATTGGAACAACAATTTTCTTTCTCCTTGATTGCTTCTCAACATTTACCAAAACATCAAAAACGAAAATAAATAAATAAAGATAATGCTGCTGATGCAACGAAGACTCCTATTAACAGTAGTCAAGAAGCTTAGAAAACCATGACAGTCTTTACACGCCAAACCCAGAAAAACAAAGGATAGAACAGGGGCGCATTGGTAGAATCCTTCCCGTATTAAGCAGAATTTGGAGGGTAAAATCGTAATTTGAAAAGTATAATTATTCAATTAAATAGATGCAACTTCGGGAAAGAAAAAGAAAATTTGCGGTCACGTCACGCCGGCCCCCTCCCTCTTCTCTCCTCTCTCTCTCTCTAGGCTATACTGTAGTGATGATATCCCCGTCGGAAGTCCAATATGACCGATTAAAACAGTCAAACACGGTCATGTTTCGGGTTATCCAAACCGTTTATCCCCCAAGTATTGACTTAATCAAGCTATCTCTCAAAATCTGTCCACGGATCATCTAAATCCTTTGAGATTCAGAATCTACCGTCCATTTTGCAACAAGAAACTCGATGGCTACAGCCAGCCCATGAGTCGGATCTTTCAGCCGTAGCTTATATAGCATAAAACCCAGAAGATAAACAGCTTGGATCGCCTGAGAAAGGTACCCTGCTTAGAAAAAGAAAGAAATTTGAATGGCTAAAAGCCTATTCTCAGGTGAACCGAACCGTACATGTACCAGTTTTTGTGCTACATGGGCTTTGGCCAAAATCACATGCATCAAATGGCTGTAGCCGCTGATTTTATGGACGGCAGATTCCGAATATTTGATGGATTTTGAGAGATGCCCTCCGATCACCAACACAATGCCTGCCACGTTTGCTGTCCACATGGTACTTTCCGGCGGAGATCTTGCCGACGGTCGGAAGAGAGAGAATTAAGACCCATCCAAAGACTGGTAAAACTATAAAACAAAATATAGAATCTGGGCTACCAAAGACGAAGAAGAAATTACGAAATCGACGCCGAAAAAGGAAATTTTGCAGAAGAAATTTGGTAAATGCTTCTGTTCTTCCCCTGTATAAGCAAAGCTCAGATGTTCTTCTTCCAAAGTCCAGAACTAAAGCTGATGCTGTAGATTGAAAGAGTACACGTTTCACAAATGTGATGCCACGTAGGACAACTGTTGGCACGGAAACTTACCGCGAAGGGCACTTGACTTGACCATTTTGCCCTCCAAATTCTTGCCAATAAGAAATCCTTCCTCCCAATATCAGCGCCTGCCCTACAACAAACCTAGCAGCTAACAAAGATGAGCTGCAATTCCAGCACAAAAAAGGGTAACCCAGAAATAAATGCGCAAATCGTATTTACAGTTAAAACCACAATTAACAAAAACCCAAACGAATTTCTGAGCTAAAAACTCAGAGAGAGAGAGAGAGAGAGATAAACGAATTCGGAAATCTTCAATCAAGTAATCTCCGAGATCATTACCACATACAACGGCAAGATGGATATTGCCGCAAAATATCAGATATTCTTAGAATAAGCCACTGAAAAAGCATGAAGTTTAAGATGTAACCGAATTAAGATCCTCCAAAAATCGGCAAAAATTTGAGCCACATTCAAGTGGGTACAGCCCAATTAACAACCTAAAGCAAGAATTCCCACAATTTTGAAGTTCAATACAAAATACAACCGAAACGGATCTCAAGAAACATCTCGAGGCAACGAACTGCAGATCCTAAATACAAGCCGGATCGGGAGAGGCTTGGGGCGGACTTAAGGCTAGAGAGACGCACATGTGAAAGGGAGGAGAAGATATACAGATCCGGCGACGGCGAGAATTTCAGGCCGGCCGGATCCGCTAGAGAGAGAGAGTGAGCGGAAGAGAGAGATACCTTCTCGCGGAGAATAACGAGATGAAACGAGAGACCGGTTTCTCCCTATTTCTTAAAAGACAACATAAAAATTACATACAAATAAGGTCACAATTTATAACTAATACCTATTTCTCGCTTTTAGAGTATTTATTAAAAAAAGAAAATAATTAAGATGTGGATCCAACAGCCTTGACTTACTTGATATTGCCGGTAATTCAATATGCAGATATTAAGACCATTAAAACAACATGTACGGTCCCGATTGTACACATTTAGGTGTGGATGATTCTTTGCCATAACATTTTGTAATTAAAATGGTACGACCCGGAAAATCTTAAAGAGGAAGATCAACGGTTTGGATGGTAAGCCAGAACATGTACTTTTAGTTATTATCTTAAAAATAAAATATAGTTATTATCTTTATTTATAAAATAAAAGTGTAATGCAAGGTGCAAGTAAAGAATTAGTCTGCAAAAAGCGGCAACTCGAGCTTGCAACCAAGCTTAATTAAGGAGACAATGGGTTGTTTGTTACAACTGCACTAGGCATTTGTTGGCAACTTTACCTCCCTTGATATTTTATTCTCTTGATAAATCCTTGTTAATCATTAATAATTTTTTTCCTTTCAGTAGACGCAAAGAGTTACAAAGTATGTTGCTCACACACTCTTTTAAATCTAATCCCTTGGCCAAAGGGCTCAAGCGTGCAAATCTAATCCCTTTACCATAAACTATATATATATATATATATATATATATATATATATATATATATATATATATATGTCTTCCTCTAGTTTTTTTGTAGATATAAGCCACTCATCATGTTTGAAAAGTCCTTAAATAGGTTAGAGATCAAATTCATACCCATTCGATGTTTTTAACATGTATTTCATTGGGTAAAAAACTGGCCAATCACTGAGTACATTGATTTCTTGTGGGTGAACTATTTTTAGTAAGACAAACACGATGAATAGCTTAGATCTACAAACAAAAATCTCTCATACTTATGAAAAATGACGTGATTATATTCGATTGAGATGAGCCTAATTTGGAGTATGTGCCACAAATTTGACAATCCATTGTATGCATTTAAACTCAAAGAGTGGATTAAATGTTACAAATTTCTTCACGGCGACATCTTTATCCCTCTCTCTCTTTCCTTCTTTTTCTTTTTGGCATGAATTTGCACGTGCCTTTTAACCACCCTCAACGTGAATTCAACTTGGTTGAGTAGACCTTGTACAATTATAAGTGGCTGCGCTTTAGTTCTTGAGTCCCAATATTTGATGCCTAGTATCACAAAATATCCAAAAGAGTTCTAATAGATATACACACTCTTAAGCACAAGAAAAAGTCTACGTCCTACTTTTCATACGCGATGTATCTTATTTATTATGTTTAAAATAGCTTAGATAGGTTAGAAATCACACGTTACGATTCTTTAAATATTTTAAGAGTATTTTTTTATGAGAAGAAAATGAAAACTATTCATGTTTATTAATTTTTTAAATATTTAAAATAAATAATTAGAATTGCTAAAAATATTGATTTGTCAGGTTACTTATTTATTTATTTTAATATAAATAATATGGCAAACGACTTATGTATAAAAATATATATATCGTGCATGGAAAAAAAGGTGCGGACTTCTTCTACACGTTACGGAACGCCAGTCAAAAAGTGCACGCTTTTCTCGACGGAGCGCTCACGTGACGAATCTTTTTATTTCATGCCACTGTTAAAATTTTTCTTTTCAGTAATTAGGCAACTTGCGGTCCGGGCCCACCGAAAAACTACTGCGACCGACTACCCTTTGCGCCCATAGAGTGAGGGACTCGTCGTGCGGGGCCCACCACCATAGCTTTCCTTAACGTGGAAAAAGCATCTTTTTCTCAAACGAATAAATTGCCAGTACGACTTGTTTTCGGTGGCTTCATCTTCAGCAAACAAAATAGAAAAAAAGATTCTTTCCTCTTTAACCGTATTTTATACGAGGAATGTTAGGCCGAAGCCTTCGGTGAAGCTTCCTTTGAAGCGCCCAACAGTCATCTCACTTTTCAGGCTCTAGATAACCAATGAACTTATTATCCTAAAAATTTATATATTATTATTATACAAAATTTCTAATCCAAATAAATATAAAAAATTGATTCATGCATGAAATTTACCAAAGATTTTATTTACCAGCTCGCACCTAACACAAAATTGTCCTTTTCATCTGGACTTGAGATTGGTGGAGAGTAAAATGAAGTAACAAGATTCATGTACCCCACCCCCTTAGTAAGATAAGGTCTTGACGATTATGATTGAGATGACGACGACAAAGGTATAAAATTTCTAACCATTTATTTCTTCAGAATAAAAGTACCATCTTATTTTTGAATCATTAGTTATCTAAAACTAAAGCAATGAAATAGACGAGTGAGATCATCCAAAAGTAAGTTCCATTTGTACCTAATATTATATGCTTCTAACAAATGTCTATCCGGGGCCTTAGACCTAATAGTCCTCCTAGAATTAGTTTACTGAGGGTCTTCTAGAGGGTTAGTTAAATTACAAAATTACTCTTATCTTTAATTTAGTTTTTAGAGCAGGTAAGGCATGTGATATGTGCACAATTGGCAGAACTGCCCATTGAAGACGCATCAACAAATTACTTCTGATAATCTGCCCTTTGCTCATAGTCATACATACCAAATCTTCGGACCAATTCACAATTTTACACGCGTTAATTAAAATTAAAAAGTTTTGCATGTCACTTTGACTTGGTTAAATGCAGATTTACTTAATCAAACATTCAGTTTGCAAATATTTCATCAAATTTCCACATATTATTTGTAAATCTCGTTTCATGTCTAGACGCTAGTCAATTTTTGGTTTATTTGACTATTGCTTTATTCGATTTTTTCAGCAATTTTCTTTTATTTTCAAATTTTAAAATATTTTTTAGACTTAAAAATGATATTAAAATCGATAAAATTATAAAATAATACTTTATTGAAGTAGTGGAAAAGAAACCGCCGCTGGAACAGAATTGGCAACTGTGATATTGCAAGTGTCTCAGGCACGTGCGTCTCTTGGGATCATTCTCGAAGTTATACAAACTGTAACTGCAAAAATCCCAACAGCCTAGTCAACTGTCGGAAGCATGCAAAGAGAAATATTTTAAAAAGAATGCTGATATAGAGTGCAACAACCATGCACGCTCTTCATTCGACTACCCTAACTTTGTATCTCTAAGAAAAGGACAGTCCGGTGTATGAAGCTCCACACACATGCCGATTTGTAGGGTTGGAGACAGGAGTGCACTACTAAGGGTCCATATGGCCATTTGAGGAAAGAATTTTTTAACAGACTATAAAGAGTTCGTAGTATGCAGTCTTATCTTGCATTTTATAAAAAGCTACTTAGGACAGCGTATGTACAAATCTAACACACGCAAAATTCAAAAAAAGGTCAGACCACAAAAGACTTGTAGTATGCAGCTTTACCTTGCATTTTACAAAAAACTATTTTCACTATTATACAGCAACAGCTCAACCATTATGCCAAGACTTCTTTTTAACTTTAAATATTTATTAGTGTGGAAGTAATCTCAAAAGGATATTTATGTGGATAAAAAGTATGTGGGGCTTATTATAAAAAAGCAAAAGAGTTGCGCCGGCTGTTTTCGTACTACATCAGCATTCCTCAGTATTTTAAAATTTTGCCTTTGATGTGTAAAGTCAAGCTAATCATCAGGCCAATAAAAATTGTTGGATCCATGCAATTTTGGATTGTGGACCAGCCCCTTGGTCCCATTATAAGTCAATAGTCCACGTATAATATTTTGTGCCGTATGTTGAGTTTTATTTATTTATTTTTCTTTGTTGAAAGTAACCCATAATTTAATTTAATAATTTGTAAACTCATACTCACCCTTATACCCTGAACCGTGGCCTATTAAGTGGCATTTTTGTGGGCATACACAGATCTACATATGAAAGCCTAAGCTATTGTACAAGGTATCAATGCGGAAAGTTTACATACAAAGGGCAGTCCCGGTGCACAAAGCTCCCGCCTATGTGGGGTTCGAGGAAGGGGTGGACCACAAGGGCCTAAAGTAAACAGTCTTACCTTGCATTTTACGGGAGACTATTTCCACACCTTGGACCCGTGACCTCTAGATCACACGACGATAACTTTACCGTTACACAAGGCTCCCTTCTGCGAAAAGCTTACATACAACAAGCTAAAATTGTGCCTTCTACTTATTAATCATGGCCCATTCTTGTGATGGGGTTGTGCTCGCTGCGCACTGCAACTCCTTAATTTTACCATGGTGGACCTTACATGTGGTTGATTAGACTTGTTCATCTAAGTTGTCCGACTCTTAGTGAGTTCTAGTCTTAAAATAATTTGAAGTGAATAATATCAAAAGGGTCTTTTTTATCAGGTGGACATAGACAATTGAAATAGCTAGTGTTTAAAGAATTGTCTAAAATCTATAAGTAAAAGGCAATTTTTTTGGATAATAGAGCTATAAAGATAATGTTAGTGTATAAGATATGAAGCATTAAAGAATCAAATGAACGGATCTGATCAACTAAAGGTGAGTCCCACTTTGATAAAATGAACGGATCTGATCAACTAAAGGTGAATCCCACTTTGATAAAATGAGAGCTGCAAGGCAGCTTGTGTACTACGAGCAGGAGTCTATCATCCTTACCCTAATAGCATGGTTGATTGATTGTTGGGAATTGTTACAAGGGAGTAAGGCAGCCCAAAATGACGTCAGACAAGGCACGTGTCTGATCATTATAATTAATGCAACACGTGTGCTCCATCAGAAGTCCCCCGTTATCATTTCCTCAAAAGTGGGGAGGGTATGATTGGTTGCTCGAGGAAGAAGTAAATTTCTTGAGGCTGCCGTGTCTCATGAGATGCTTATTCTATGGACACTAACTTTGTGGATTTACTTGGTTGTTCGCGGAAGAAGTACATTTTTTGAGACCCACGTGTACTCTTAGATGTTTATTCTATTGGCACTTACTTACATTTCTAGACCCTTCATTCAAAAAGTTATATTTGAAGATTTCTTAAAAACAGTCAAGCATTCAACTTTTAACAAATGATTGCTTACCAATAGAATTTGATATGAGATTAGAGCCATGTAATTTAACTGTTCATGTTTCTTTGTAAAAGTTGTTGTCGTGTGACCTTGAGTTCATGGGTTCAAGATGTGAAAATAACCTCTTGCAAAATGCAAGGTAAGGCCGTGTATTTTAGGTCCTTGTGGTCCTCTCCTTCATAGACCCCGCATAGGTAGGAGCTTTGTGCACTGGGGCAGCCCAATTTAGTTGTTGATGGTCAGCAAGTTTAATGGTATGAATTTATACAAAAAAAATTCACATGAATATAAAAAGTATACTCCATCCTTGATTGAGAAAGTGCCTTGCTCGATAGTTAGATTCGAATTAAAAATGATAATTAAAAAAAGAATAAGCAGAGTATACTAGCTTACTCGAAGAAGCAAACTTTTTAGGGTCCACATGTGGCATGTCAACAAAATAATATATATGAATTTGGTACATGATAATAAGATTGAGCATTCTTACAGCCTTCATATGAAAATAAACCATCTGTTTCTGATGAATTATAGCATGACAAAGAACACATTCATTTGGCATGGATTGCTGCCATGTGAGTTATTTGTCAATGATATGTAAGTTTTTTTTGTATGCACCTACATATCTATTTTATTATGTGGGTACAAAAAGTATATTTATTCTTTGATTAATAGTCATACTCGCTTATAATATAATTGTTAAATGATGCATGTGCATATATTTGTAAGGTAAGGCAACTATGAGGCAGTAGTAGGAGTGGTGCACCTTGTTTAGTGATCCAAACCCTTCATTTATAAGGCTTTACTATGGATGGAGTTCTCCCATTGCAGAAATTTTGTAGTCAAATGCTAGTCATTTCTAATTATCTAGTTCATGTTGCAAAAGTGCAAATGAGCCAATGTAAGAGCTCAAACAGACTTTGGAAATATAAGTTGCCCTTTAATTACAGTTTCCACACATTAATACTGTGAAGCCTTGGGCCGATGAGGGTAGGCTAAAGGAAGGCTGGCAGGCTTCTAACCTGGGGTGAGGGACAAAGAGGTAGTCTCATATTGCTTGAGGAGAAGAAACTAGACTGTTTATAAGAGTTCTGAGAACTCTAATGGTCACAACGTGCTTTAATTGGGAAATCAAGGAAGAACAAAACTGTGATGGGTGTATCGGTGCCCAAAAGCTGACAATATAGTGACTGTTGTGCACTTTGATGAACACAAACGAGGCCTTTTACCTTAAAAACTAGGGAGGAACAAAATCGTGAGGGGTGTATGAGCACCCTATAGCGTATAATATCATTGCTGTTAGAAGCCCCAGTTATTACAAATACCTTCTAACATAGTGGCATAGAGAGGAGTCTTTCACCCAATTGACCAAGGTTTGAGGATGTGTATCAAGTGTATACGTCTAACTTTCAATAAAAGGAAAAAAGAAAAAAGTATAGCCCTCATTTTATTCTTTTTCTGTTAAAAATGGCAACCGAAAGATATTTTCATTCTCAAACTATTACCATGGTGTACCTTAAGACTTCTCCACTCCATTTTCTCTCTTCTTCTTCTTCTTCTTCTTTTTTCTTTTTTCTTTTTTTTTAATTTTTTTTTATACAACAAAGAATTACGAACCACACTACTTACTAATCTATTTTCCCGACTACTAAATCTACTAAAAATCTCCGCAACAAAGAAAGTGTCACATTTAACCAAACATTATTACGAGAATTTTTGCCTTCTTGTCTACAACCAATTGTACTAGATGCCTTTGGATTTCTCTACTTGCCTTATTTATTCTTAGTTTAAGATTTTAACACCCTAAAAAGTTTTTAAACCGTTAATCTTTTCACTCCAGAGAATTGGGGTCATAATCATCTGTTAGAGGATTTTGGGAGCTTGACCTAGCTATGAGGTGGCTAAGACATGGGCAGGCTGGCCAAAAAATAAAAAATAAAAGAGACAATACCGTTGAGCATGAGAAGAAGTCTAAGCCCCTCTTCTTTGTGACGGAGCTTTTTCCTTTTTCCTTTTTCTTTTTTTGTAAATCTAAGCTACATAATCATATTTAGGATGTCTCAAATAGACTATAGATCAAATTTCATATTTATTAAATAGTTTTATCCTCTATATTCTTGAGAAAACAATGACTATCTATTTTTCTTAATTTAAAAAAAAAACCTAAATTAATTAGTTAATTAGTTAGAATCATTAATATCCATTGGTTTTTATCTTCGTTACCCATTTTTGATACGAAGAACATGAAGAACGACTTAGATCTGCAAAATAAATTCATCACTAATGACAAAAGAGGGCATAGACTCCTTTCCTTATTATTACCTCACCCAGACACACGTGCATTGTGGGACTAGAAATCTGGGCAATTCTTAGGCTTCACGTCAACAAGAGAATGAGTTCTCATCCAAATATGGTGCAAGGCCTATTAAAATCACTAGAATTATCATCCTATTATTATAGGGTTCAAGGTTATGGTGATATAAATTTGTTTAAGTTGTATTATTTATTGAATAAAATTATAAAGATAGCCAAAGTACAAATTTATAGTGTTATGTTATTATAACACAAGTTCTCATCCTATTATTATAGGTTTCAGGGTTAGGGTGACGTAAATTACTTTAAGTTGTATTATTTATTGAAGAAAATTTAAATATTGCCAAAGTAGGAACTTATAGTGTTATGTTATTATAACACATGAATGAAGTATGGCTGGAATTTCCTTCCATGTCCTTACTACACTGGTGGCATAAGTTATAACATATAAGTAATTAAGTTCGTAAGGGTGGAATTTCCTTCCAATGTCTCTGTTATAATTATGGCATGCAGGCATGGTGGTTGGATATCTCCATAGCTAAGAAAATAATTTTTTCCTTGTTAATGCAGGTTTTTTATTTTATCCCTAATTATAGTGGTTGATCTCGTTCACCAATCTGTGTCTTCCACTCTTGATTAGATGCATCAATGAATCTGGGTAAACTTCAAATGTCTAGTAGGAGGTAGGTGATTCTGTGATTACTAAGTTCTCAATGAATTTGAAATGCACTCTAATAATCATTTTCTAGTTGATTATATGAGTTGTGATAATAAGTTTTTAGCATGATTATATGCCATATGATGATCGAATTTGAGAATGACTATATGCCCACTTATGTTTAAATTTAGCTTGATATTATGCCTTATAATTGACAATTTTTGGATCCCCAAAACACATTGAATGAGCAATCTATATTTTTATGCAGGAACTATATTTTTGGATGCACTATTTGGAGATAATGAGCTATTAGGTTAGATGTGCAATGTATGTTTTGGATGTGCTATATGTGCTTTGATGTGCGATTTGAATTTTGATGCACGATCTGTGTTTTAAATATGTGATTTGGTTGATGTGCAGTTTGTGTTTTTAGATGCATTATATGGGTTTTGATTTTATCTCTAAATTTAAGTTAGAGTACGTATTTTAATACATAATTTGGGTTTTTGATTTGTGGTGTGATTCTTATTTTGCTATTTGATTTGCAAGATATGTTCTGATTTGCATGGCGTGATCTGTAGGTAATGATGATTTTTTTTACGGATGTATGGTTGTGGTTGATAAAGATGCCTTGTGAGATTTTGTGTGTGCATGATTTGACCAAAGTGTCAAGGATGTTTTTGACCAATTTGAGATCGAGATGGAAACCGAGTTTTCATATATTTGCTTTTGAGGGGCTAAAGGCTTGGTGGATACTATATATGCTACAAGAGTACTAGTGTTAGCCACCTGCCTTCTGAAACTTGATATATTTAATACCTTACACCATATAGCAGTTAAACCTTGAGAGTGGCATCATGGAAAGGCCACATGCTATGATCTAGGCTCCTCCATACAAGACGGTGACTAGTTTCTTGCCTTGGTATCACTGGTGAGAATGCAGATTGATCCTTCAAAAGGATCCTGGTTGCTCCATAGTAGTCCATGATTTTTGAGACATGAATTTCTAAGGAGACATTGTGCTTTAGGCAAGATAACGGTATTGATACCCTAGGGTGATGTCTCATGTAGATATTTTAGATTGTAATGGTAGCAAAATGTCAGATAACAGGTGTTTGGGACACTTGTAAGGCCTTGTGAGGAGGGGTCTCCGCTATTAATGTATTTTAACACTTTATTATTATTATTATTAAGAGCTTTAAATATTAGAATTAATATATTCTTTAGAACTATTGTGCAAACATTATGGATTTTCCTTTGCATAGTTGCAATGTAAATTTTTGTACTTTTATTGCACATTGAGGAATTGGATGTTTAATGGCATATAAATGATGTATTATTATGCTGCATTAAAATATGCATTTGTTATTATTAAAAAACTTTGGAGGCGACGCCTAAGGATGTGCATTGAATGCATGAGTGCATGATGTGTTTGTGACATTGATTTCCTTTTTATAGTCTCAGTTCTTCTAACTAAGTATACCTCACGTACTCACCTTACCCACATAACATGTAAGCATGACAAGAAAGAAGCTAAGGAGGTCGAACATTTGGAGTAAGTTAAGACAACATTGACAATGTATATTGTGTGCAAAGTATTCATGTTTGTCCTTTAGGTTTTGATTATGGACTATATCCATGTAACTTTTTATTTTCATCTTTGGACATGTGTGTGTGTGTGTTTTATACATGTTGGACTGTGAGTTATGATTGCATGGTCTTAAGGGAAATGGTAAATATAATTAAGAATATTTTAAAATATAAAACCTTATATATTCATCATCATCATGACCTTATCCAAATTAGGGGTCGGCCACATCAATCTTATCCCTCCATTCCTCTTTATTAAGTATCATGGCTTTATTTAGTCTTAAAGTTTGTAAATCTTTCTTCACCACTTCTATCTACGTTCTTCATTTATATTCGTACCTTACAAAATGTGTTTGACTAGCATTTATGACCTGTGGAATTTTTGGGATAAATATTTTCATAAAAAATGTCTTCGCATGTCTGTTTTTATAAACAAAATTTCAATATAGGAGCCACGCTTTTAAAATTGATTAGAAAAGTCATTTATAAAACCTAGGTCATCTCAGAGGGTGGGTGGACTAACTCTTAACCTTAAGATGTGCACATTGCTTGCCACTGTAGACCTCAAATTTTGACCCCAACTTAATAAATCACAACTTGAATGAAAGCCCCGATCATGATATGATTTTTTCCTAGACATCTCATTTATTTAGATTTCCAAGCAAAATCCAGCTAAAACACATTGCAAACTAAAAGCATCAAGAAACAGGGCATTTCCTCTGTCTCACATGGTGTGTGTGTGTGTGTGTGTGTGTGCGGGGGGGGGGGGGGGGGAGGGCAGACCCATAGTGAGCATTACCCATGGTACCACCTCCTACATGCATTGGTTTCTTTTGGGGCGAGTGTTTAATCATAATTATCATAAAGTCAAAGGGTGGGTGACCAACCCTACAACCCTCCTAGCTAGTACCCACCGAGCAGAAACAACCGTCATAAAACAACAACAAATACTAGATGAATGTTTCCATGCATAGTCAATCTTGAGAAGATCAAATCAAGACATGCTAATACATCATAAATCCTACCTTAAAACAGAGTATAAACCATGTGGAGCAAAATTCCATAACATTAATCATGTATGGTGAAGGTAATCTCATGAAAACATGATAATGCATAAAATCCATGCTTCAAAGTTTCCAAGTAATTATGTCATGATCCATGAAATCAGAAAATTATTAAATGCAATCACCTACCTCAAAAGTGTTATACATCGCACCCTAATAGAGGCAAGCAATTCTCATGACAAAGTTGCTTCATTCTAGATTAGATCAATTGGGCCATTTGATCAGAGGGTCTCTATTTTTGTCGAATGTTAGTTACTGTCACTTTGAGCTATGCATTAATTTTGGATACCTCTTTAATTTGAGTATTTGGTGGAGAGCCTTGGCTCAACGGTAAAGTTGTCATCGTGTGACCTTAAAATCACAGGTTCAAAGCGTAGAAACAGCCTCTTGTAGAAATGCAAGACATAGACCTTTGTGGTCCACCCTTCCTCAGATCCCATGCATATGTGGGAATCTTGTACACCAGGGCTGCTGCGCTAATCTGACGGCTAAGTGTTCGCAACCAAAACCACCGAGAGGTGCTGGCTCATCAACTTTCAGGCCCTTTAAAGTGGTTAACCACTATAAGTCAGACAAAGGCCAGTGCATGTGTGGAGTGGGTGGGTTGCTGTACCATATGTGAAGTTCACATAGAGTCTGGACCAATACTTCCCGCCCAATAAAACTGAAGCCAGAAAAATGAACACTTATTGGTGCTAAAGAAGAAGACAATGTGCAAAAGCATTATGTCTCCTCCGTAACTATAAATTGATGCATTCATTTTGGAGCTTTTAAATAGCTTACCCGCCGAAGACGGAAGGTGGCCACCGTAGACTATGAGGCCACCTGCTGCTCTACGGTAGTGGGTGGAAACGATAACGTACCAACAAAATTTTACTTGAATGAAGTCCATCAGTTCCATTAGTGATCCCTGGACCAATTAACCCGTCTTCTTTAGCAAGCCATTGGACACTTGGGTGGCACATTTGATTAGCAAGAAAGGGCTTTCCACTGGCAATATATTTCTTAGGAAAGCCATTCTATATCCACCACCAACCAAAACTTCACTTTCATACAAATGAAACTTTATGTATTGCAGGGGGAATTAGAAGCTGGAACTATAATATTTCATATTAAAACCACCGGTTCCATTGCTGAAATCATGGGACCCTTTAGAATCTAAATTTGGCTAGACGGTCCAACTTATCTGCTAGTAGACTCTTTCCAATCCAATTTCGACTAGACTAGCTAACTCAAGCACATGAACCGGTAGATCACATGATTGTTATCAATGGCGGTCCCGGTTTCACAAATGCCTTTATGTGGACTTGGTAAACTAACCTTTTGACTTAACGAGTTAGGAAGGACAAGTTATGGAAGAGTGAGTTAGTGCTAAAGATGCCGTGTCGGATTGGCGTTTACTGACTTTTGAATGTGTTGGACTCATCCAACAAATATAAGAGTTTCGGTCCTTTGTAACCGCAGGAGCCAGAATTGGTTGATCAATGTTCTTGTCAACACAGGCGTCCTTATTTTGTTCTATGGTTGGACTAAGTCTGGTTCTTCTCCTGTTCATTCTTGGAATAAGGCTACATGCATCGGTCAAGAAAGCCAGGATTAGATAGCTACACCAAGTGTGGCGGATTATAGAAATCGATGCAGTAGAAGTTTCAAAAATGTGAAATTATGATCACGAACAAGTGAAAACTATGACAGCAGAATTACATCTTTTTCTCCGGAGAGCTACAGTTGGGGTGAAAACACCTCAAAAAGGTGCAGCTATATTGATTACTTGACTATTCGCTAGGGAGATAAGGACAGGCGTATGAGAATCACCTAATGATGTCTACAAACATCTAGCACGCCAAATAACAATGTGCAAGCCAACTAAAACAAATCATCGAATTTTGGTAGAAAATCCAAGAAGTCGAGACGTGAAAACCATAAGACCAAAGCGCCAAATTTACTTTGTAAGAAAGAAATTACAAATCTTTTTCTTCTGGAAAATGATACCCTCCCCCCTAAATCAACCAATCACCTCTCCTTCGAGTGCTACTTTGGACATTTACCGGTTGTGAAATTTACAACCGCTTTAATTTACATATATAAATCAGAAGCCTAAACTCATGGCTCCATAGTCCTTCCTACATGGAATGTGTTCCCAAACATTAGACAACCCCAAGACCGATGCATTTCAAGGGGTTTTACCTTTTTTTTGGATTATCTAGTTGGTTGATCTATAAAGGATGCATCAACTGGTGTTTTGCCAATTATAAGTGAAAGTTTGATTATTATTTTTCATTGGAGACCGTATCTTGAAGCCTAAATAAGTGTAGAACAAACCATTGGGACGCTTAATTCTACAGGTGTTGATTAGACAAACATTTGCTTACATGGGCTGAAGAGAGACCAAATGGAATTTTCTCATGTGGGCCCAATTATGATATACTGGATTAATATTCCTCTGTTCCCTTTCTTTCTTGTAAGTCGATTGGGCTCAGATATGGGAATTCCAAACTATTTAACCCTGCAAATACAAAAATATATGTGGTGTCTCAGGTTTTCAGAAACAAAATTTTCAAAAATTTATTTAGAAATGATCAGGATCGTGAGTAAAATTTTCTTTTTAATAAAAAATATTTTCAAACATATATATATATATATATATTAGTTTTCAAAACTGTTCTTCCAAGCCCGAGTGTCTTATCAAAACTCCACAAATGGCCAAACTAAGTATGTAACAATGAGTATTAACTCACTGGTCACAGCCCAAACAACACTAGAAGATACTATCACTTGAATTAAACCAAATCTTCATATATAGATCAATTTTTATTATCCCATTACATCATAATTCTAAATGTTCAATGATTTCTATTCTAAACCAAACAAGTAACTAATTTCACTATCATACTTTTGCTCTCCTTCTTCAAAGTTCCTATTCTGCCTCAACTCTTTACTCTTGCCTAGAAGACATACCTAAAATTGTTGGTGGAGATAAGTATGATCACTCAACAAGAAATTCTAAGCCAGATAAAACATGCAAAAACCACAAATGCATACAAATAATAAAATACTATCGATTAATTGTGATTGGTATTAAACATTGATAACGATTTAAACCTCAAAATCCACGATAAATCATACAGAATGTTACAAATCACAATTCAAAAGAACACAAATTTAGAAGTTGTATCAAATATCTAAAACATGTCACATAATATCAAACTAATCTGACAGCAGTGTCCTACTAAAGCCATAAAGGCGAATGGTTTAAATCCCTTGAGGTTGATTGATATTTACATCAATGTTCATATCAAATCTCATCTACTATGCCCATATAAAGAACCAACGTATTCTACCTACTTCAATCATAGATATCGCATGACCTGCATCAGTCTTCATGAGGGAAAATCGACTACACTAAATGAAAGGTCCCATGACCCTTCCAAATGCACAAAAGCCTTTACCTTAAGTGGGTTTCAATTATTTTTTTTCAAAGTGTCAGTGGCTAACTGCACTCCTAGCATAGCAAAGTACTAGGTTCTAATCAATTACCCCTAATATACAACTCCAAAGAGTCTCTACAATGGTGCTGATCACATCCTTAGCATTCCGTTAAACAAACACTCTTTAGAGTGAAATTTCAAAATCTTGATTACTATGTCAAAACAACCAATGCACAACAAATCCAAATTCACATATCACATATATTCACATACACCCACGCCTTTGGAAAAATATTTAGGAATCAAATAGTACAAGGGAATATGGATCTTTGATATCATAAGCATACACATGATGAAATCATGCAATAAACTTAATACTAGATGCTTGGTTATGCACATTCATTCTCAAGTGCATGGATAAGTGAATTGTGTAAGGATGCCTTTTGTTGTTAGAAGCACATGCATGGTGCAATCATGAAATAAACTTAATAGTAGACAGAAACCCACCACAATCTAAACTAGCACAAGGTGGATCTAGCCAATGGCTATGTGGGCATGGTACTTAGATCAGAGAAAATTGAGCTAGCAAAACAAAAGATCAAGAGATGGGAGAGTGCGCATGCTTATTTGACTCAAGATCGATGGACCCAATCATGCAATATTGATGGTGCTATTCATAAGAATTCAAAAGATGGTGTGCATATACCCAAATGGTTTCAACAGTGATATTCAAAACAAATCAATGGATGTGCTCATATATTTGAAATGAGATTTAATGGTGAACAAGAGAAATTTATCTGCACTAAAATTCCCTAAAGCACCCCAACCCAGTGCATCAATATGGAGAAGGAAAATAATTGAAGATGGAGAACATTTCTCTTATCCTTCCAAATGTGAGGACCAAACATATATTCGAAAAGTAAATATGCGGTGAATGCCATATGTTGACCTTGGATCTTCTTATGAACTATCATATACTACTATACAGGCAAAGAAGCCATTGTAGTAGCAAAGTAATTAAGTGTACTAAAGATATTTCAAGAAAATTCAATGAAGATAGGAATCCAGCAAATACAAACCACAAACCCATAATGAAGACAGACATAACACATGGCATTGATAAAGGATTTCACACTTTCAGAGAGGCAAGTCCATTGCTACTAGCTCTACATTCAAAATGGAAAATAAATAAATTTAGAGTAGCTAAACATTATCTAAAAGTAGGGACAAACGTAATAATGAAGCATGCATGAAATCATGAACATGCAATAAAAAAAGAAGAAGCACTAATATAGATAATGTCCATAAAGAGGAACAAGCCAACCTGGTCCCTAAGATTGATAAAACTCTTAATGAAAATCATTCCGGGACATAGTTGTTGGGGTTGATCCTTAGTTCAGCCTACTTCTGTGTCTATGTAAGAAATTTTCTCAAAAAAAGACAATCTTATGGCTAATTTAAAAACTTGAACTCTAATTCTAAAGTATTCATAATTAGCCTGTAACCAATAGAGCAACTAGCTTTTTATTGTCAATTTTATGAAAAATAAATATTTATATTATAAAAACTCTTGTTACAATATCATTTCCTTGACGATCTTAAGTTTTGTTTTTCTAAGCGTCACTTAAGCAACCATTGACTTAGTAGATAAGATTATTCAAGATGAGAGTTTTTGCCATAGCCTATCTTATACCAAACCCAAAAAGATCATTGAAATATAATCTCATAACCGCTGAGAGAGAGAGAGAGAGAGAGAGAGAGAGAGAGAGAGAGAGAGAGAGAGAGAGAGAGAGAGAGAGAGAGAGAGAGAGAGAGAGAGAGAGAGAGAGAGAGAGAGAGAGAGAGAGAGAGAGAGAGAGAGAGAGAGAATTATATGTTTTATGCATTCAAACCATTCATCTAATAATCCTACGTGGCTTTGGTATGAAAAAATTTATCTGCTAAAGATCTCTACGTTCTTCATTTTGAATGTTTTAAAGCAAAATAAATAGAATGTATGCTTCTTTTGAGCCTTTTTGTGTTTTACCATCCTATCTTTTACTTTAAAATGTCTATAATGAAGAACTTAGAGATATATAATTGATAAATTTTTTCATAAGGCAATTACGATCAGGCAAATCATATGAACTGTTCATGTCATAAAAAAAATTAAAAAAAGGTAGGCTTACCACCCACTTTTAAGGACACCATGATGAAATTGGTTGTATCACATAATTCAGAGAGAGAGAGAGAGAGAGAGAGAGAGAGAGAGAGAGAGAGAGAGAGAGAGAGAGAGAGAGAGAGAGAGAGAGAGAAGTTGTTAAAGTAGGAAATCAATTCCAAAAGCAAGAAACTACTCTAGAAAGCAAGAGACTAGTCTACTCCCTACTCTACAAGCAATACTTAGTAGATGTTAGAAATTGAATAGGAGAAAAAGAATAAATTGTATCTAACTAGGCAAGTAATAGAAGAAAGCTAGGAGACCAAAAAACTAGATAATACTCAAAAAATAGCTAAGAGAATGTTCAAAATAATCCTTCTAAAATACTCTGAGTTGACTTCTTCAGAATCATAAAAAACTTTGGCTAATTTTTTGTCAAGAAATAATTTTAGTAAAATAATCACTTTTTTCACTCTCTTTCTAGTTTTTTTGAACTTCAAGAGCTCTAAAACCTTCCAGAGAAAGGCTTTTAAGAAAGAAGCAATCTTACTATGAGAATTACTTATCTCTATTCCATTCGATCAAGGCAATGTAAACTCATCAGCTTAATGGAATTATTCCATGCAAATGAATGACTGAATAGGTTGTATGCAACTTAATCATTTGTATGTGAAGGGGGACTTGGGATAGAGTCTCTTAGAGTGTGCATATTAAGTACACAATAATTTGAAGGTTGCACATGTTTATTTATAGATGGAAATTGATGAAATTCGTTTCTTATCACTTAAATAAATTTATGCTAAAATCATTGCAACCTATTTTTAATTTATGCTGATGGTAGATCTTTCAAAGAGCTTTGTGGTTTCTTCTTGAATCAGTTGTTCTTTAGCTAGGAATGAATTTTTGTGCACTAAAACATTCTTGCATATATGGGAGCTTTGTGCACAGAGCCTTTTTTTGTTTTTGTTTTAATTTAAACATTCATGTGGTTAGCACTTAGTAAAATTGGTAACTTTATTAAAGATAAAGTTGAAGTATTGAAGTGCAGAGTTTGGGCCAACTTGAGGCTTCATTATAGTATATTTATAAGCATATTTCTATTGAAGTCATATCCATGTAAAGGAACCGTACTATGGCTTTAACAGGTTCAAGCTCCCGATACAAAATATGTATTTCAACTCATGCATGTTCAAAATTTCAATTTAATAGCTTTTTATACAAGACCTAAATCCATTATATATCCCATCTATTAATTTGTTGAAATAGGCCCCAAAGTTACGATCTATGAATATATTTTTTCCTCATGTATTAATACTCGTACAGCTTAATAGGTGCAAACTCTCTATTGAAACCCTAGCATAGGGCCCATCTATTAATATACTAAAATAGTTACTATTATTGTCCACTATGCCCAAAGGTAATTAAATAGCCCAAGTTCCTATAGTTACTATTTTATACTATGATCCTAAGTTACTATCCAATGAACCAAGATGCCTAATAAAGTTACTATTATGTACTCTGTACTATAATATAAAGTTCCTCCTAAATAGACCTAGGTTACTATCATATAGTCATTATGGGTCTAGTGAAAGCCCAAACCCAGCGCCTTAAAGGAGCTACATTAATTATTATGTTATAATTGGTTACTTTTTCATTATTTATCATAACAAGACAAAAAGTACATGGTGCAAATATTTATGAAGTAACTATGGAGCAGCCACTTTTTTTAGCTAAAAGAACTATGAAATATTCATATGGATTTGCATGGATATTGCCCAATATTATGACCTAATAAACCCCAAGTAAACCATGACAAACATTTCAAACTCTTGTTACCTAGGTAAAAAGACTCCTTGCGCCATTGTGCCTAGATAGCATTGGTGCATGGTATGTTTGCGTCAAACATTAAAAAAATAAAAAAGTAATTGCTCACCTTGATCATTTGTGGTTCTCAGTCATATGTGTACATATTTTACAATAGGATTAAAGATAAAAGGTTTATATTATAGTATCAAAAAGCATCATATTTGAGTGTACTTACGCATAAAATAGGCAAGTCAAAGCAATTTGGGCTAGGCCGTACTTTGGCACATGCCTTGGCTGCTTTTTCAAGTTCTAAATATTTTCATTTTAAAAATTTTAAATAATTTCTTTAATTTTTTTAAAAATAACCTAGCCACATTTTCTACTTTAGACTACATTTTTTAACCAATGTCAAAGCTGTTAACCCCTTTTGTGAACTCTGTATTGTGTTCACATTTTAAGTTTTGACACCTTGGTTTGGATTACCCAATATCTTGCACTTTCTTTTCCTTGTAGCTACCCTAGACTGTCTCATTTCTCCCTATAAACCTTCAAATTGAAAGTTTCTAAGAGCATCCTTATTGTGCCAGGTTTCTCATTCATAACTATATGGTGATGGGACCTACTCGCTTAGTTTCCTTAAGAGAAACTACACTCTTAAGAGAACAACCCAAGATATTTAATTGAGGACTTCCTTTGGTCTTAAAGGTGCCATACAAGAAGTAATACTCAAAACGAGAGAGAGAGAGAGAGAGAGAGAGAGAGAGAGAGAGAGAGAGAGAGAGAGAGAGAGAGAGAGAGAGAGAGAGAGAGAGAGAGAGAGAGAGAAGGGTGTACAACAAGGTGGGTTTTGAAATTTTGAGATTTGATTTAAATAGGGAGTTTTGTACTTTGTTTTCTTTGATTTCACTATAACGGCTCATAGGTTTTTAGAATTGATCCAGACTAGAATTTTGGACTTCGTTTTCTCTTATTTCTTATAGTGAAGAAAAGATGGTGATTTGTGGAATTTGATTCATTCTTACATATTTTCATAGGTGGCGGCAATCAATGCCCATAATTTCGGACATGAGTACACATTTGGCCTTTTTGAACAGGTAAAAATCTCCCAAAAACTATGCAAATGCATTTGATCGAGGCCGATAATCTCGCCTTGGAGTTATCACCTACGTATATGTACTTCAAAATAACCTATGGCAGCTTCCTTAATCAAGCTAGTGCCTAGCTTTTTATTTGTTGTACCATAGAAAGCTATTTGTTTGGTAGACCTTGCCATGGGTAGGGCCTCTTCCGTATGCTCTATATCAGATGATTCCAAACCTTAGATTTACAGAAATTTTGTCAATAAATGTTAATGCTGTTTTTTACTGTTCCGATGATCCATTTGAAGGCCATATATTAGTCTTAGCAATTGTATGATGTGGTTAAATTTGTGCACTTGCTCATACATAGCATGGCCTACCAGATAAAATGGTTAGGTCAATAAACAAGGTGCATGATTCGGGGATCTGTTCACAGATGCTCTCGGAAGAACTCTAGACCATGATTCCCGGGACAATGACCTGCAAATGGATGATAATGAAGATGAATATTTTGACAGACATCAGCCTCGCCACCCTCGTCACATTTAGAACCCGTGACAAGATGACTAGTGTTAGTCGTGCTACATCTACTGCGTCTGGGCCACAACTTGTTCATGGAATCTTTGCTCTCCTTATTTCCGGCATGCGCGCTTGATGAACATGAGTGGGCATGTCATTTCCCTATTTGTTACAGCATTTCTTATATCTATCCAATGGACCAACAACTCATGCTATTGATGATGCCCACAAAACTCGCTCAGGAAGGGTGGCACCAAAATTCTTATTTTTCGGAGACCTCGAAGGTGGCTTCTTGTGGTTGGAAAATGGACAATGAAAATTGAAAAACTCATTCTTCTAAAAAGATTATATGTTTCTCAACCACAAAGGTCCAAGATCAAGCACTTAGAGACTTCCAAAAGATGAGGATTGTGGTACTCACATTCATTCAAAATATATGGGGAGGTGGTCTATGCTTTTATAGTCCTCCAACCTATACATTTGTAGTACATATGTGGCTAACCCCTTTCGAGTTTTATAATCTTCGACTAATTCACAATTTTACACATGTTAATTAAAATTAAAAAGTTTTGCATGTCACTTTGACTTGGTTAAATACAGATTTACTGAATCAAACATTAAGTTTGAAAATATTTCATTAGATTCTCATATATTATTTGTAAATCTCGTTTCACACCTGAACGCTATATTGCCAAATATTTTTTCTGTCTTGGTTCCAAATTTTGCAACTGCATCCAATGTAGAATGTGCAACCCTTTGGGCATTTGATTTGGAAAGGTTTTTTTGTCAAAATTCTAGTCAATTTTTGGTCTATTTGACTATTGCTTTATCCGATTTTTTCAGCAAATTTCTTTTATTTTAAAATATTTTTTAGACTTAAAAATGATATTAAAGTCGATAAAATTCTAAAATAATAATTCATTGAAATAGTGGAAAAGAAACGGCCGCTGGAACAGAATTGGCAACTATGACATTACGACCGTCTCAGGCACGTGCGTCTCATGGGATCATTCTCGAAGTTATACAAACTGTAAGTGCAAAAATCCCAACAGTCTAGTCAACTGTCGGAAGCATGCAAAGAGAAATATTTTAAGAAGAATGCTGATATAGAGTGCAGCAACCCATCCACGCTCGTCACTGGACTACCTTAATCCGCTGTACGAAGCTTCGGCACGTACGCCGGTTTGCAGGGTTCTAGAAAGGAGTGGACTGCGAAGGGCTTATGTGTCTATTTGCAGAAAGAATTTTTTAATGGATTATAAAAGTTTGTAGTATGCAATTTTATCTTGTATTTTATAAGAACTTATTAAAAACAGCGTGTGTGTACAAACCTAACTCATACACAAATTTAAATAAAAAAGACATACCACAAAGGACCTATAATATACAACTTTACCTTATATTTTATTAAAATTTATTTTCACTTTTCAATCTTATGACCACTAAGTTTTATAGTAAATAACTCAACCATTACGCCAAAACTTTTCTTTAACTTTAAATATTTATTCGTACAGTAGTAATCACCGAAGGATACTCATGTGGATAAAAAGTATGTGGGTCTTATTATAAAAAAGCTAAAGAGTTGCGCCGATGTTGTCGTACTACATCGGCATTTCTTAGTATTTAAAAAGATTTGCCTTTATTGTGTAAAGTCAAGCTAATCATCAGGCCAATAAAAATTGTTGGATCCATGCAAATTTGGATTGTGGACCAGCCCCTTGGTCCCTTATAAGTCAATAGTCCACGTATGATATTTTGTGCAGTATGTTGAGTTTTATTTATTTATTTTCTTTTCTTTTGTTGAGAGTAACCCATAATTTGATTTAATAATTTGTAAACTCATACGCACCCTTGTACCCTGAACCGTGGCCTATTAAGTGGCATTTTTGTGGGCATATATAAATCTAAATATCAAAGCCTCGTTTTATTAGAAGATAGCTACTGTACAAGGTATTAGTGCGAAAAGCTTCCGTACAAAGGGCAGTCTCGGTGCACGAAGCTCCTGCTTATGCGGGGTTTGGAGAAGGGGTGGAGCACAAGGACCTAAAGTACACAGCCTTACCTTGCATTTTGCAAAAGGTTGTTTCCACGCCTTGAACTCATGACCTCAAGATCACACGGCTACAACTTTTACCATTGCGCCAAGGCTCCCCTTCTGCAGAAAACTTACATACAACAAGCTAAAATTGTGCCTACTTGTTGATCATGGCCCATTCTTGTGATGGAGTTGTGCTCGCTGGGCACAGCAACTCCTTAATTTTACCATGGTGGACCTTACATGTGGTTGATTAGACTCTCATCTGAGTTGTGCGACTCTTAGTAAGTGCTAGTCTTAAAATAGTTTGAAGTGAATAAAGAATTGTCAGGTGGACATGGACAATTGAAATAGCTAGTGTTTAAAGAATTGTCTAAAATCTACAAGTAAAAGGCAAATTTTTTTGGATAATAGAGCTATAAAGATAATGTTAGTGTATAAGACATGAAGTGTTAAAGAATCAGATGAACGGGATCTGATCAATTAAAGGTGGGTCCCACTTTGATAAAATGAGAGCTGCAAGGCAGCTTCTGTGCTACGAGCAGGACCCCATCATTCTTCTTTTGATACTATCATCCTTCCCCTAATGGCATGGTTGATTGATTGTTGGGAATTGTTACAAGGGAGTAAGGCAGACCAAAATGACGTCAGCAAGGCACGTGTCTGATCATTAGAATTAATGCAACACGTGTGCCGCATGAGAATACCCCCATATCATTTCCTCAAAAGTGGGGAGGGTATGATTGGTTGCTCGAGGAGGAAGTAAATTTTTTGAGGCTCCCGTGTCTCCTGAGATGCTTATTCTATGGACACCAACTTTGTGTAGTCACCTATTGTTAGCGGAAGAAGTACATTGTTTGAGACCCACGTGTACTCTCATATGCTTATTCTATTGACACTTACTTTGTTGTGATTGGACATTTCTTGACCCTTCAATCCAAAAGTTCAATTTGAAGATTTCTTAAAAACTGTCAAGCATTTAACTTTTAATAAATGAATGCCTACCAATAGAATTTGATATGAGATTCGAGCTATGTAATTTAGCCGTTGATGTCTCTGTGTAAAAGTTGTTGTCGTGTGACCTTAAGGTCATGGGTTCAAGGCATGAAAATAATCTCTTGCAAAATATAAGGTAAGGCCGTGTATTTTAGGTCCTTGTGGCCCACTCCATCGACCCAGCATAGGTAGGAGCTTTGTGCCCCTGGGCAGCTTAATTTAGCTGTTGATGGTCAGCAAGTTTAATGGTATGAATTTATACAAAGATTTTTCACATGAATATAAAAGGTATACTCCTTCCTTGATTGAGAAAGTGCCTTGCTCGATAGTTAGATTTGAATTAAAAATGATAATTAAAAAAAACAAAAAAAGTATACTAGCTTACTTGAAGAAACAAACTTTTTAGGGTCCATATTTGGCATGTCAATAGAATAATATATACTAATTTGGTACATGATAATAAGATCGGGCATTCTTACAACCTTCATATGAAAATAAACCATTTGTTTCTGATGAATTATAGCATGACAATGAACATATACATTTGGCATGGACTGCTGCCATATGAGTTATTTGTTGATGGTATGTAAGTTTTTTTCTATGTACCTACATATCTGTTTTATTATGTGGGCACAAAAAGTATATTTATTCTTTGATTAATAGTCATACTCCCTTATAATATAGTTGTTAAATGATGCATATGCATATATTTGTAAGGTAAGGAAACTATGAGAAAGTAGTAGGAGTGGACCAGTGGTGCACCTTGTTGAGTGATCCAAACCATTCATTTATAAGGCTTTACTATGGATGGAGTTCTCCCATTGCAGAAAATTTGTAGTGAAATGCTAGTTATTTCTAATTATCTAGTTCATGCTGCAAAAGTGCAAATGAACCAATGTAAGAGCTCAACTAGACTTTAGAAATATAAGTTGCCCTTTAATTACAGTTTTCACACATTAATACTACGAAGCCTGGGGCGGATGAGGGTGGGTCAAAGGATGGCTAGCAGACTTCTAGGCTGGGGTGAAGGACAGAGTGTTAGTCTCATATCGCATGGGGAGAGGAAATTGGACTATTTACAAGAGTTCGGGAAACTCTAACGGTCACAACATGTTTTTCTTGGGAAATTAGGTAAGAATAAAGTTGTGAAGGGCTAACAATATTGTGATTGTTGTGCACTTTGAAGTACATAAACGAGGCCTTTTCCCTAAGAGACTGAGGATGAACAAAATCATGAGTGGTGTATGGGCGCCCTATAGCGAACTATATCATTGCTATTAGAACCCCCCATTGTTACAAATACCTTCTAACATAGTGGCATAGAGTGGAGTCTTTCACCCAATTGACCAAGGTTTGAGGATGTGCATCAGGTGTGTATGTCGAACTTTCAATAAAAAGAACAAAGAAAAAAGTATAGCTCTCACTTTATTCTTTTTATGTTAAAAATGGCAACCGGAAGATCTTGTCATTTTCAAACTATTGCCATGGTGTACCTTAAGACTTCTCCACTCCATTTTCTTTCTCTTCTTCTTCTTCTTCTTCTTCTTCTTCTTCTTTTTATTTTTTTATTTTTTTATTTATACAACAAAGAATTATGAACCACACTACTTACTAATCTATTTTCCCGATTCCTAAATCTACTAAAAATCTCCACAACAAAGAAAGTGTCACCCCTAACCAAACATTATTACGAGAATTTTTGCCTTCTTGTCTACAACCAATTGTACTAGATGCCTTTGGATTTCTCTACTTGCCTTATTTATTCTTAGTTTAAGATTTTAACACCCTAAAAAGTTTTTAAACCTTTAATCTTTTCACTCCAGATAATTGGGGTCATAATCATCAGTTAGAGGATTTTGGGAGCTTGACCTAGCTAAGAGGTGGCCAAGACATGCGCAGGCTGGGCCAAAAAATAAAAAGTACAGGAGACAATACCATTGAGCATGAGAAGAAGTCTAAGCCCCTTTTCATGTGTGATAGGGATTTTTTCTTTTTCTTTTTCTTTTTTGTTTTTGTAAATCTAAGCTACATAATCATATTTAGGATGTCTCAAATAGACTATAGATCAAATCTCATATATATTAAATAGTTTTATCCTATATATTCTAGAGAAAAACAACGACTATCTATTTTTTATTAATTTTTTTAAAACCAAAATTAATTAGTAAATTAGTTAGAATTTGATATTAGATTAGAGCTATGTAATTTAGATGTTGATGGTATGCAAGTTTAATGGTATGAATTTATACAAATATTTTTCACGTGAATATAAAAAGTATGCTTCTTCCTTGATTGAGAAAGTGGCTTGCTTAATAGTTAGATTAGAATTAAAAATGATAAAAAAGAAAAGAAAAAGTATACTAGCTTACTTGAAGAAGCAAACTTTTTAGGGCCCACATGTGGCATGTCAACAGAATAATATATGCTAATTTGGTACATGATAATAAGATCGGGCATTCTTACAGCCTTCATATGAAAATAAACCATTTGTTTCTGATGTATTATAACATGACAATGAACATATTCATTTGGCATGGATTGCTGCCATATGAGTTATTTGTTGATGGTGTGTAAGTTTTTTTTTATTATGTACCTACATATCTATTTTATTATGTGGGCACAAAAAGCATATTTATTCTTTGATTAATAGTCATACTCCCTTAAAATGTAGATGTTAAATGATGCATATGCATATATTTGTACAGTAAAGAAACTATGAGGCAGTAGTAGGAGTGGTGCACCTTGTTGAGTGATCCAAACCATTCATTTATAAGGCTTTACTATGGATGGAGTTCTCCCATTGCAGAAAATTTGTAGTCAAATGCTAGTCATTTCTAATTATCTAGTTCATCCTGCAAAAGTGCAAATGAACCAATGTAAGAGCACAAATAGACTTTAGAAATACCAATTGCCCTTTAATTACAGTCTCCACACACTAATGCTTTCTAACATAGTTGCATAAAGAGGCGTCTTTCACCTAATTGACCAAGGTTTGAGGCTGTGCATCAGGTGTGCATGTCTAACTTTCAATTAAAAGAAAAAAGAAAAAAGTACAAATCTCACTTTATTCTTTTTTTGTTAAAAATGACAACGAGAAGATCTTGTCATTCTCAAACTATTAATGATCCAAAATCACCCATCTTTTGTGCCACATTTTACCATGCCATACCCTAAGACTTCTCCACTCCATTTTCTTTCTTTTTTCAATTTATTTTTTTATACAAAAAGAATTACAAAGCACACTACTTAGTAATCTATTTTCCTCATTCCTAAATATACTAAAAATCTCCACAAAAAAGAAAGTGTCACCCCTAAACAAATATTATTACCAGGAATTGTGCCTTATTGTCTACAACCAATTGCACTATGGTGGACTGGTCTCTAGATACTGGAGACACGCGATCCAGAGGGGTTTTGGTTGTGAGCGTAGTAACCCTATGATTTCAGTGTGATTGATATGCATATAGCATTGAGATGGTCGTATATGAGTACTCGTGACTAGTTGGTGTGTATGCCGAGAGACTAATGTGCATGATACTAGCATCTGCTTGAACGATGACTATTTTAAGAGTTTCATGACTATTATATTTGACTCGCTGGTTTGATGCATTTGCCAATATCTTCGTATATGGATCTATTGATTTCTATTTTATGATTTTGATCATATTTATATTGTTAAATACTAGATTTTGAGAAAGGATTCCATGATTGAAATTGCATCAATAAGCTTATGTTTTATGCATAACTATGCATGCTTACACAAAAAGAATCACTGAGGTTTTACATAAAATGCTCTTGGAATCATGCATATTGCCTACTGTATTTTCAAAATGGTAGTATCAAATCACCTACTGAGTATGAGAAATACTCACCATAATATATTATTTTTCCATATTAGCTCCACACAGAAGTAGAAGAAGCATCAGAAACATGATAGTGCTACGATTAAGTGAATGAAGAGAAGACAAGCATTAATGTAAGTAAATACTTGTAACACCCCGGATTTTTAAGACATTTTTTTTTATAATAATAATAATGGCATTTTTAATAAGAGCATTTGGGATCCCATAAGAAAAGTTTTATTTAACCCTTTACTAAAACATATCTTAAAAACTCCGGGTGTTATTTTTCCTTTCTCAGAATGACATACATATAAATTAAAACATAAATACATTTAAAACAATACGCGTATCAATCAACATCAAATAAATCGGCGCCTTTATTTTAAATTAAATAAATGTCCAAAACACAATAATAACATGGCCCAGGGTCTATCCATCATAATATCCCATATAAATGTCCAACATATGTTTAAACATCTCAATCAAATCCAAAATATAAAGTATGCAGTCCATAATTAAATCCAAATGATAATCCTGTTTAATGACTCACATCACTGTCTAAAACTATAGGAAAAAGATCTTCAGCAGCTCTCACGGTTTCTCAACAGCTTTGCCTTTCCTGATATCACGCTCGAGATCTAAGGCATTCCAAAACAAAGCAATGCCTCAGCAAGCCATCGTTTGTGTAGGTACATAGATAATTAATGTAATAAAATGAAATAAATAATAACAGTACTGATAAAATGAAAAGTCTATCATTTATGAAAATAGCAATATCATAAGTCATGTCCAAATAAATGCCAATTTATTCCATATGCTAAAACATGCAATTCACGAAGTTAAAACATGACATGAATTAATATAAATGAGCATACCACAAGAAAGGGCACCTTAAGGTAATGGGTCCCACAACATCGCACTAATATCACTGATCAGGAGTACTCATAGCCAACCTCTGAGTGTCGTCACACCTAGGCATACCATCCATAACCATGCTCATCATACATGCACACATAATAAGAATATGGGTCATCATGCTACAGTGGCAACCCTTCATGGGTATCAACCACCGCCGTTCTCCATCGACACCATAACGGGAGACTTAGTGTCTGTCCCCATGGAAAGGCTCAGACCAGTAGTGTGAACTATCCATGTTACCAAACCCCTACCGAATGTCATCTTTGGGCAGATGTCTATCATATCACAATATCCTCACAACACAATCTCAGAGGGTGGGTGGCCGGCCCTATCCCTCCTAACATAACGCCCACCGAGCGAGAGCTCCCGACATCAAATATAAAACACAGAAATCATATGTATATGCTAAAACTCAAGAGCACTCATAGCTCGAAATCTCCAAGACATGCTCTTTATCTTGGGGTTAGCCTATAAAAGGACCAACTAATAAGCCTTCATTCTTATTTTTATGTAAATCCATACATTTCTAAGATATAATAATAAATAGGTCTCTATTTAAGCATAATTAATTAACATCATGCTCATAAAAACATTTGTCATGAGTTTATTCAATAAAAGATTTCAATTTGTAATAATCATAATGTACTCAAAGTCGCCTTAAAACACAATCATACATGATGCTATATTTATGCATGGTTTAAAAATCAAGGCAAAGCATTAATTGTCATCACCTACCTCAATGTGAGACCACTAGCTTGCTAATAACTCCCTTTAACTGGTATATTCAAGTGCACCTGTACATGTCACACTACTATTTTAAAAAAATTTTAAATAAAAAGTGATCATTTATAAGTTTTTAGTTAAAACTAGGTCCGCGTCGTCAATACGGTCACAACGCCTCTTTCGGATTGTGATTTGGACTCCTCTAGCTCCCAAAAATCAAATTTTAGTGAAAACATACATCAATGGGGCCTGCCCGACCACCATAAGGTGATCTATACCAGCGGTTCAGTTTTCCACTGGTTTACACCAGCGAAATTTGGCGTCACGAAGACGCCTCACTTCCAGATGCGTCATGGGGACGCGCTGTGTGCGTCCTTGGTACCGTGATGCATCGCCGCGTGCGTCACAGTCGCCAAGACGCACCTCGTCCTGACCCCACTGAGACAACTCACATGGAGGCTTTCGCGCGCGCGCGCGATGCCGCACACGCGTGCGAAGCTAACGTCATTCAACGTTGTCTGCTAGGCATCTCGGGGTGTGTCACTGCGTCTGCGCCAGGGCGCTGACCGGATTTCGGTCGTCTCTAGTGAGCCTACAGAGCTCCGTTTCGAGCAATTTTTGTGCCATTTTTCTCAAAATTCCCTCTAGAATCCATTTATGCTCTCCTTTTGCACTGATTTTGCCAAAAACCATATTTTTTAAACAATTTTTCCCACATTCCTAAAAACATCCGTAGATACTGGTTTTTGCATTTTCTGGAAAAACCTACCGTTGGATCTCTCCCAAATTTAAAGGGTTTGTTCTTGGGTTTCTTGTGCACTAGTTGACGGTGTGATTTTCAAACGAACGTGGTTTTATCAGCGAAATCACGCTCCAACAGTAGCATTCACAAAGTTCCCAGGAAACGTGATTTTCTTGATTTTAAATGTAATTCTAATTATTTTTACCTATTTAATAATTATAGAAATCAGGGTTTAAGGCTTACCTCGTCTAGCTGGGGTTGAGAGTCGTCACTGGAGTTCCATTCGCCGGAAAAGTTAAAGTTTTCAAAGTTAGGGTTACTGAGTAAAATGCAGGGAAACGCTTAAGGTGGAGTATTTTGGCTCCTGGGGAAGGGTACATATAGGCTGAGTCATAGGGGAAAGGAAACTCTTCCTTTCACGCCTCTTTCCATGATCTCTCCGGCGATTTTTTCGGATCTGGTAGAGATGTGTGGAAGATGGGGGTGCCATTATCAATTTGAGCCCCTGTGTAATACGTCTCTGTCAAATGACTAAAATGCCCTATAACTTCAACGGCTCCTAACTCTCTCGTTTGAGCTCCGTTTTCTGCGTTCTTTGTGACGTTGGAATCGTATTGACGAGCACTTTCAATTTCTTAGTTTTTAGGAAAAAAATTCATCTATAAATTTTTAATTTTAATTTATTGGTAATTTCTTAATTTATACTAAAAAAAATTAAGGATATTACAATACTCTACCCTTTTGGACATGTATCTATATTTATTTACAGTTGGGCCGTGAGTTGTGACTGGATAGACCTGTGAAGACATTTATGATTTCTGAAATTTTCTAAAACTACTTTGGTTGTTGTAAGCAAATAACACTCGAGGTTTTCAAAATTAGTTTAAAGGAAAAGATTTTCCACTACATTGCATCGTTTTCATAAAAATGGTTTTTAAATAGGGATGCATCTTGCCCTAGGAATTAGATATTGCATTTAAAAATGCATGGAAAAACCCGGGTCGTCACAATAAGGCTGTCCATGCTCTATGGATCAGAGTGTTGGCTAGTTATTGAACATGATACTCATAGAATGAGAATCGCAAAAATGAGGATGTTGAGATGGATGAGTGGTAAGACAAGAAATGACAGAATTAGAAATGAAAATATTAGAGGAAATTTAGGGGTAGCACCAATAGGTAATAAGATGAGGGAGATTAGACTTAGATGGTTTAGACATGTCCAAAAGAGACCAACAATGGCACTAGTTCAAAGGAGTGAGGCAATACAAGTAGAAGAATCTAAAAGGGCAAGGGGAAGGCCCAAAAGAACATAGATAGAAGTGGTGAGGAAAGATTTAAAAACTTTGGAACTAAATGAAACCATGGTATTTAATAGAGTGGAATGGAGGAATAAGATTCATGTGGCCGACCCCTAATTGGGATAAGTCTTGATGATGATGATGATGATGACCTTGCTAAGAGGTGGCCAAGACATGGGCTGGTTGGGCCAAAAAAGAAAAAATAAAAGAGACAATACCATTGAGCATGAGAATAAGTCTAAGGCCTTTTTCATGTGTGGTGGTGCTTTTTTTCTTTTTTCTTTTTGTAATTGTAAGCCACATAATCATATTTAGCATGTCTCGAATAGACTATAGATCAAATTTCATATTTATTAAATATTTTTATCCTATGTATTCTTGAGAAAAACAGTGACTATCTATTTTTATTAATTTTAAAAAATCTAAATTAATTAGTTAATTAGTTAGAAACATTAATAGCCATTGTTTTTTTTTTTTTTTTTTTTTTTTCGTTCCCCATTTTTGGTATGAAGAACATGATGAACAACTTAGATTTGCAAAATAAATTGTATTATTTATTGAAGAAAAATGTAAATATCGCCAAAGTATGAACTTATAGTGTTATGTTATTATAACACATGAATGAAGTATGGCTGGAAGGATCCTAGGTGCAGCCATATGAGCTTTCATATATGGGAGCTTTGTGCATAGGGCCTCCTTTTGTTTTAGTTTTAATTTAAACATTCATGTGGTTAGCACTTAGTAAAATTGGAAACTTTATTAAGGTTAAAGTTGAGGTATTGAAGTGCAGAGTTTGGGCCAAAATTGAGGCTTTATTATAGTAAATGTATAAGCATATTTCTATTGAAGTCATATCCATGTAAAAGGGACCGTACTATGGCTTTAAAAGGTTCAAGCTCTCTATACAAAATTTGTATTTCAACACATACATGTTCAAATTTTCAATTTAACAGCTTTGTATACAAGACCTAAATCCATTATATATCCCATCTGTTAATTTGCTGAAATAGGCCCCAAAGTTATGATCTATGAATATATTTTTTCCTCATGTATTAATACTTGTACAGCTTTATAGGTGCAAACTCTCTATTGAAACCCTAGCACAGGGCCCATCTGTTTATATACTGAAATAGTTACTATTATTGTCTACTATGCCCAACAGCCCAAGTTCCTATAGTTACTATTATATACTATGATCCTAAGTTACTATCCAATGAACCAAGATACCTAATAAAGTTACTATTATGTACTCTATACTATAATATAAAGTTCCTGCTAAATAGACCAAGGTTACTATCATATAATCATTATGCGTCTAGTGAAAGCCCAAACCCAGCCTTAAAGGAGCTACATTAATTATTATGTTATAATTGGTTACTTTTTCATTATTTATCATAACATGACAAAAAGTACATGGTGCTAATATTTATGAAGTAACTATGGAGCAGCCACTTTTTTTTAGCTAAAAGAACTATGAAATATTCATAGGGATTTGCATGGATATTGCCCAATATTATGAACGAATAAACCCCAAGTAAACCATGACAAACATTTCAAAGTCTGGTTACCTAGGTAAAAAGACTCCTTGTGCCATTGTGCCTAGATAGCATTGGTGTGACGACCCGGGTTTTTGAAACACATTTTATAATATATTTTTCAAAGGCAAGGGCGTCCCCTTAGTAAATTTTTTTTTTTTTTTTGGCAAAACAAAGCAGCGGAAATTCTTTTATTTTAAAACTTGTTTTGAAAACCCAAGTCACCACTTCATACATAACATAAGTACAATTTGTGTACAAAATAAAATTCCATTGAAGGAATATGATTTTATTAAACTTCCAGGATCCATCCAGTGGTTCACAGTACACAACCCCTTGTATCTTTACAATACTTGTCCAAATACACAATTCAAATTACAAAGTTCTAAAGACAATACATGCTCTCTATACAATGTTTCAAGGGATATACCCTTATTACTTATTCTTCACTAGTTCTTCAAGTCTTGAGCTCCTAAGTCTCCTTCTGTGTATCTGAGATATTGTAAACATTTGAACATTTACAATATCTCAAAGAAGCTATGCTTGGTAGGGGATAAGAATGTAAGTTATTGACAAGAAAATCTCAATATTCAACTATCCCATAATTCATTCTATCATAAACACATTCACAGACCACTATTATTTATATAAACATCTCATTTCCTTATCATTTGTGTTCACCTTTATACATACATAGTATATAAGAACAAATCTGTTAAAATTGTAAAAATAATAATCATTTCCATACAAAACTGATCAACTCCTTTCATTATAGGAGATTTGTATTTCAGCCGATTCTTATCTTTGGGATTTTCCCTTCTTGGGAAAAATATTGGTAATATACAATTACCTGGCATTTCATCATGCCATCCCTTAAGGCATTTCACTATGCCAATTTCATATGCATCATAATGCAAAATAATCAAGGACTACTATGCTTGCCCGATCCGTCTGCGCCTTGGGATAACTGTTCAATAATCCACTTATACCATTCTCAGTGGAAATTACAATATCCATGTCCATATGGGAGGACCATGGCTGTCACAGTGGTGGCCTTCCCATAATTGCCCCACCCGACTTTTAGCCTTTCTTAGGCTTGGTATTCAACATCATCAAGTTTCAGAGAGTGGGTGGCCAAACCCTCTTAACTCTCTTAGCATAGCATCCCTATGCTTATGCCTGTTTAAAACAAAACCACAAGCCTCCAAGCTTGTATGTAAAATAATACTTATACATATCAGACTATCTGTCTGTTTAACTAGGGCTGGAATATTTTCTACTTTCCTATTCACTTAGGATTGTTCTCAATTCTCAACTTATTTAATACTTATTTTCCTCATCATTTGGTTGGATCATATTTCAATTTGAGGTATTTACCTTAATATATTGGTATCATACATGTCAATACTTCAAAACATAAGATCATGTATTAGACATGTATCTTCATGTAAAGGCATTCTTAATAATCCACCTACCTCAATAAGGTATTCTTACTCCTTGAAATCTGTCATAGTCTCGATCAACATATATCTGTCAAATCATATGTATAATGTCATTTTTCTAATCAAGGGTACATACTACATGGTCTTTTGATCATCCTTATGTAGGATAATCTGACTCTTTCTTCCTTGAATATCATATATCCAAGAGTTTAATATCATCTATACAAATACTATCTATATCATACATAACAATCTAATTTACATTGATGTTTCTTTTTCCTTATTGTTTTTGATCATACAAGATCTCATCTTGTTTGATCATCCTTATCTTACTTACTATTTTTATTAGGGTTAGATAATTTGCTATCTTTTTATGTTCTTATTATTATTCAACCAGTTAGTGTCTTACTTGGTTGAAGATAATTTATTTCTTCCTATCACTAGACAACTCCTCCTTATTTCAGGATGACCAGTACTTACCGGTTAAAGTACGCTCAAAAAGTGGTTAATACAACCCTCATGTAAGGAGGCGTTTAGACCTCTCTTACGTCAATGGGAGGTGAGGGAAAAGCACTTGGCTCTTGTATACCCCCTATAACCACAATGTTCGAGTCCACTGGAGTGGTACTAGCTCAACCTTTGACAAGGTTCCTATGAGCTCTTTACCTTAAGTCCCTTCTCTAATTGATTTTAATTAATTTCCATGGATATGCACAATGTCATCCATGGATGTTCATTATTTTCCTATTTTGGGCCAAGGAAATGATAAATCATTCCTTATATTGTCCTACTAACTATAGCCCTTACTAAGTCAAAATCATTCATTCATCTTAGTTGTCCATGAATTTCTATATTTCATTAGTTTACATTTTTGGTGATTTATGCTCCTTATATCTTAACAATTACTTAACAATTGAATAAATTTTGACAATAAGTAATTCATCAACTTGAAAGCATAAATCAAATATAAGTTTAACAACTATATACTAACATTCTTCCTATGAATGTAACTTAAGATAGTGAAATAAAACTAACATGATCTTAAGTTATGAAACACATCTTCTATCATAATGAAATCATGTTTAAATCCTAATTTACACTAACATGATCCTAAGATAATCAAATCTACTAACAAATTACTCATTTAGAGCATATCATACTAAAATTTAAAGATTACACTATCATGCTTTCTAACTTAGAACATAAATCATATTTACACTTCTATATCCAATAAAAGACAATTAAAACCTAAAACATAAATCACATTTACACTTCTATATCCAATAAAAGACAATTTAAACTAATTTTATTAAGATTATTATAAACCTTTAAATATGATCCAACCATTAGATCTTAGGTGTTTTCCTTTAGATTAAGGGTTTTAATTACCTTTAGGGCTTTTAATCCATTAAGATCCAAAAATCTTATCCACTTGATTTTGTCACATTTCATCCATGATCTAACTGGATTCCATCATAATATCATCCCTTTAATCCATCCCAAGGATCTGATCATACTTGATCTCATTGATCAAGTGGGTCCCTTTGTATTTTTTATTTTTTTTTATTTTAGGGTTTTTCTACCATAAAGGGTAGATCCCCTATTTTATCCAAGATCTGTACAAATTAACCATAGATATTACTTTATTACATTATTATATCATCACTAAAATAAATTTCCAAGATCTGATCACCTCAGATGTTGAAGATCTTAGAAATTGGACACTTATTTAAAAAAATACAGAAAAATACAGATATAATTTTTAGAAATATTATGACTTCATTAGAAACTAGACATTACAAGCTTTCCATGGCTTCTTTCTGATCTCAATTTGGAGTTCATATGACTCCACAATCTTAAATTGAAGTTTTCAGCCGTTCTTAGGGTCCAGATTTGATCTGGGCCCACCAGAATTAATCTCTCTCAATTGAGGGTCCAAACCTTGTTAGATTTTCTTGAAAATTGTACCCTAGGGGTTTTTGACCCTTCTGGATTGATTGGAAAACTCAGAATTTTCATCTGAGCTCTCTATCACCATAAATTGAAGGGACTGGTATTTACTTTATTTTTACCATTTTTCATTCAAATTAAATTACAGAAAAATAAAAATTATACTAAAACATAATAAATATGAATGGGAAGTAGTTCCACCTACCTGATTGGAGAAAAAACATATATTTGATGCTCAATTTGAGAGAATTACCGGTTGATGATAATATAGCCCGATTGTCTACCTTTTTGTGGTTTTCTGTTGTTGGAACCGTTGGATCTTGAAATTGATTTGGGGCTTTTGTATATACTGTGGTAGAGGAGGTTATGGATGGTGGAATTGATCAGATTTTTCTTGGAACGGAGTGCCTAATTGAATTTAGGTCTCTTGTTCCACTTAGAAAGAGGAGAGAGAAATAAGAAAAATAGAGATTGGGGAGGGATGAATGAGAATTTGGGGCTGAAACACCAAGGAAGATTTGGAAATTTCGTGGTTAAGGTTGTGAAAATTTTTGGAAATTTTTGGGACATATTTATAGCCAAATTTGAATTTTTTATCATTTCTTTTAATAAGATATTTTATTACTTTAGAATTTTTTATTACAAGTGCATTCTCCATTCTCCACTACAATCTCCACTACATTCTCCACTACCAGCAATAATGCACTGAGCAATTATTGTTGCTTCTAGAACGTTGCCCCACTTTGTGGGCCCCACTTTTATGTAAAAAGACGTTTTTGCCCTTATAACTCTAAAATTGGAGAAAAATAGGCATTATTTGTCCGAACTCGGAATCGAGCCTACTTAGTGGCGTTGGAATCGTATTTCTAAGTACTTCCTGAATATTGAGGTCTTATTTCTTGGATATGGAATATGGGTAAAATTACCATTTTGCCCCTAAATGGAGAAAAATAAGAAATTTTCATTTTAACTCAGAATTGAACGTACTTAATGTTGTTTCGATCAGTTTTCCAAGTACATTCTTAATTTATATATTTTAATTCATGATATAATCTCAATAAAAAGAGAATTTTCAATAACCTAATATTCCAGCCCATAATTTCTAAAAAATCAAACTTTATGAATTTGCCTTAATAAGTTACAAAAATTTAGGGTCATTACAATTGGTGCATGGTATGTCTGCGTCAAACTTTAAAAAAAATAAAAAAATAATTGCTCACATTGATCATTTGTGGTTATCAGTCTTATGTGTACATATTTTACAATAGGATTAAAGATAAAAGGTTTAGATTATAGTATCAAAAAGCATCATATTTGAGTGTACTTAAGCATAAAATAGGTGAGTCAAAGCAATTTGGGCTAGGCCGTACTTTGGCACATGCCTTGGCTGCTTTTTCAAGTTCTAAAATTTTCCATTTTAAAAATTTTAAATAATTTCTTTAATTATTTTTTTTTTAAAATAACCTAGCCACATTTTCTACATTAAACTACATTTTTTAACCAATGTCAAAGCTGTTAACCCCTTTTGTGAAATCTGTATTGTGTTCAGATGATTCCAAACCTTTTGTTTACAGAAATTTTGTCAATAAATGTTAATGCTGTTTTTTAATGTTCCGATGATCCATTTGAAGGCCATATATTAGTCTTAGAAATTGTATGATGTGGTCAAATTTGTGCACTTGCTCATACATAGCATGGCCTACCAGATAAAATGGTTAGGTCAATAAAACAAGGTGCATGGTTCGTGGATCTGTTCACAGATATTCTCGGAAGAACTCTAGACCATGATTCCCGGGACAATGACCTGCAAATGGATGATAATGAAGATGAATATTTTGACAGACATCAGCCTCGCCACCCTCGTCTCATTTAGAACTCGTGACAAGATGACTAGTGTTAGTCATGTGTGATCTACTGCGTCTGGGCCACAACTTGTTCATGGAATCTTTGCTCTCCTTATTTCCGGCATGCGCGCTTGATGAACATGAGTGGGCATGTCATTTCCCTGTTTGTTACAGCATTTCTTATATCTATCCAATGGACCAACAGGAAGCCCAACCTCTAGCTTTCAAGTAAACGATGTACGACTTTCTATCACCATTGTCATTTCTCCCTGAAGTCCCACCCACCAAATTTAATTACTTGTTTTAGTAGAACCTAGAAGACAAAGACAACAACTCATGCTATTGATGATGCCCACAAACCTCGCTCAGGAAGGGCTTATTTTTCAGAGACTTCGAAGGTGGCTTCTTGTGGTTGGAAAATGGACAATGAAAATTGAAAAACTCATTCTTCTAAAAAGATTATATGTTTCTCAACCACAAAGGTCCAAGATCAAGCACTTTGAGACTTCCAAAAGATGAGGATTGTGGTACTCACATTCATTCAAAACATATGGGGAGGTGGTCTATGCTTTTATAGTCCTCTAACCTATACATTTGTAGTACATATGTGACTAATTCACAATTTTACACGTGTTAATTAAAATTTAAAAGTTTTGCATGTCACTTTGACCCTGTTAAATACAGATTTACTGAATCAAACATTAAGTTTGAAAATATTTTATCAAATTCTCATATATTATTTGTAAATCTCGTTTCACACTTGGACGCTATATTGCCAAATATTTTTCCTGTCTTGGCTCCAAATTTTGCAATTGCATCTAGTTTAGAATGTGCAACCCTTCAGGCATTTGATCTTAAAAGATTTTTTTGTCAAAATTCTAGTCAATTTTTGGTCTATTTGACTATTGCTTTATCCGATTTTTTCAGCAATTTTCTTTTATTTTAAAATTTTAAATTATTTTTTAGACTTAAAAATGATATTAAAGTCGATAAAATTCTAAAATAATAATTCATTGAAATAGTGGAAAAGAAACGGCCGCTGGAACAGAATTGGCAACAATGAAATTGCAAGTGTCTCAGGCACGTGCGTCTTATGGGATCCTTCTCGAAGTCATACAAACTTAAGTGCAAAATTCCCAACAGTCTCGTCAACTGTCGGAAGCATGCAAAGAGAAATATTCTAAGAAGAATGCTGATATAGAGTGCAGCAACCCATCCACGCTCGTCACTGGCCCACCTTAACTTTGATCACTGTACGAAGGTCTGACACATATTCTGGTCTGCAGGGTCTTAGAAAGGAGTGGACTGCAAAGGTCTTATATATCTATTTGAGGAAAGAATTTTTCAACGGACTATAAAGGGTTCGTAGTATGCAATTTTATCTTGCATTTTATAAGAGCTTATTTAGGTCTGTGTGTACAAACCTAACGCATACATAAAATTCAAAAAAAGGCAAACTATAAAGGACCTACAATATGCAGCTTTATCTTATATTTTATAAAAAATTATTTTTACTTTTCAAACCAATGACAACCAAGTTATCCAGCAAGAACTCAACGATTATGCCAAAACTTCCGTTTAACTTTAAATATTTATTGGTACAGAAGTAATCTCAAAAGGATATTTATGTGGATAAAAAGTATGTGGGGCTTCTTATAAAAAAGCTAAGCCGATGTTGTCGTACTACATTAGCATTCCTCAATATTTAAAAAGATTTGCCTTTAATGTGAAAAGTCAAGGTAATCATCAGGCCAATAAAAATTGTTGGATGCATGCAATTTTGGATTGTGGACCAGCCCCTTGGTCCCATTATAAGTCAACAGTCCACGTATGATATTTTGGCAGTATGTTGAGTTTATTTATATATTTATTTTTCTTTGTTGAGAGTAACCCATAATTTGATTTAATAATTTGTAAACTCATATGCCTATTAAGTGGCATTTTTGTGGGCTTATACAAATCTACATATGAAAGCCTAATTTCATTGGAAGATAGCTATTGTACAAGGTATCAGTGCGGAAAGCTTACATACAAAGGCAGTTTCGGTGCACGAAGCTCCCGCTTATGAGGGGTCTAGGGAAGGGGTAGAAAACAAGGGCCTAAAGTACAAGCTTTACCTTGCATTTTGCAAGAGGCTGTTTCTACGCAACCCGTGACCTCAAGGTCATACGATGATAACTTTTACCGTTGCGCCAAGGCTCCCCTTCTGCGGAAAGCTTACATACAACAAGCTAAAATTGTGCCTTCTACTTGTTGATCATGGCCCATTCTTGTGATGGAGTTGTGCTCGCTGGGGACTGCAACTCCTTAATTTAACCATGGTGGACCTTACATGTGGTTGATCAGACTTGTTCATGTGAGTTGTCCAACTCTTAGGGAGTGCTAGTCTTAAAATAGTTTGAAGTGAATAATATCAAGAGGGTCTTTTTTATCAGGTGGACAGAGACAATTGAAATAGCTAGTGTTTAAAGAATTGTCTAAAATCTACAAGTAAAAGGCAATTTTTTTTGAATAATAGAGTTATAAAGATAATGTTAGTGTATAAGATATGAAGCGTTAAAGAATCAGATGAATGGATCAGATCAATTAAAGGTGGGTCCCACTTTGATAAAATGAGAGCTGTATGCTACGACCAGGACTCTATCATTCTTCTTTTGATACTATCATCCTTACCCTAATAGCATGGTTGATTGGTTGTTGGGAATTGTTACAAGGGAGTAAGGCAGCCCAAAATGACGTCAGGCAAGGCAGGTGTCTGATAATTAGAATAAATGCAACACGTGTGCCGCATCAGAAGTCCCCCATATCATTTCCTCAAAAGTGGGGAGGGTATGATTGGTTGCTCGAGGAAGAAGTAAATTTTTTGAGGCTCCCGTGTCTCCTGAGATGCTTATTCTATGGACACTAACTTTGTGGAGTCAATTGGTTGTTCGCGGAAGAAGTACATTTTTTGAGACCCACGTGTACTCTCAATGCTTATTCTATTAGCACTTACTTTGTTGTGATTGGACATTCTTAGACGCTTCATTCAAAAAGTTCTATTTGAAGATTTTTGAAAAACTGTCAAGCATTTAACTTGTAATAAATGATTGCCTACCAATAGAATTTGATATGAGGTTAGAGCTTGTGTAATTTAGCTGTTGATGTCTCTACGTAAAAGTTGTCGTCGTGTGACCTTAAGGTCATCGGTTCAAGGAGTGAAAATAGCCTCTTATAAAATGCAAGGTAAGGCATTGTATTTTAGGTTCTTGTGGTCTACTCCTTCATCGACTTCACATAGGCTGGAGCTTTGTGTACCAGGGCAGCCCAATTTAGCTCTTTGATAGTCAGCAAGTTTAATGGTATGAATTTAGACAAAGATTTTTCACGTGAATATAAAAAGTATACTCCTTCCTTGATTGAGAAAGTGCCTTGCTCGATAGTTAGATTGAAATTAAAAAAAAGAAAAAAAAAGTATACTAGCTTACGTGAAGAAGCAAACTTTTAAGGGCCCACATGTAGCATGCCAATATAATAATATATACTAATGTGGTACATGATAATAAGATCGTGCATTCTTACAGCCTTCATATGAAAATAAACCATCAGTATGAATTATAGCATGATAATGAACTGCTGCCATGTGAGTTATTTGTTGATGGTGTGTAAGTTTTTTTGTATGTACCTACATATCTATTTTATTATGTGGGCACAAAAAGTATATTTATTCTTTGATTAATAGTCATACTCCATTAAAATATAGTTGTTAAATGATGCATATGCATATATTTGTAAGGTAAGGAAACTATGAAGCAGTAGTAAGAGTGGTGCACCTTGTTCAATGATCTAAACCATTCATTTATAAGGCTTTACTATGGATGGAGTTCTCCCATTGCAGAAATTTTGTAGTCAAATGCTAGTCATTTCTAATTATCTAGTTCATGCTGCAAAAGTGCAAATGAACCAATGTAAGAGCTCACACAGACTTTAGAAATATAAGTTGCCCTTTAATTATAGTTTCCACACATTAATACTGTGAAGCCTTGGGCCGATAAGGGTGCGCCAAAGGAAGGTTGGCAGGCTTCTAACTTGGGGTGAAGGACAGAGAGTTAGTCTCATATCACTTAGGGAGAAGAAACTAGACTATTTATAAGAGTTTCGGGAACTTTAATGGTCACAACGTGTTTTTCTTGGGAAATCAAGGAAGAACAAAGGCATGAGGGGTGTGTGAGTGCCCCAAAGCTGACAATATAGTGACTATTGTGAACTTTAATGAACACAAACGAGACCTTTTCCGTGAGAAACCGAGGAGGAACAAAATCGTGAAGGGTGTATGGGCGCCCCATAGCGAATAATATCATTGTTGTTAGAAGCCCCATTTGTTACAAATACCTTCTAACATAGTGGCACAAGAGGAGTCTATCACCCAATTGACCAAGGTTTGAGGATGTGTATCAAGTGTGTATGTCTAACTTTCAATAAAAGGAAAAAAGAAAAAAGTATAGCTCTCACTTTATTCTTTTTATGTTAAAAATGGTGACTGAAAGATCTTGTCATTCTCAAACTATTACCATTGTGTACCTTAAGACTTCTCCACTCCATTTTCTTTCTCTTTTTTAATTATTTTTTTATACAACAAAGAATTATGAACCACACTACTTACTAATCTATTTTCCCGATTCCTAAATCTACTAAAAATCTCCACAACAAAGAAAATGTTACCCCTAACCAAACATTATTACAAGAATTTATGCATTGTTGTCTACAACCAATTGTACTAGATGCCTTTGGATTTCTCTACTTGCCTTATTTATTCTTAGTTTAAGATTTTAACATCCTAAAAAGCTTTTTAAACCATTAATCTTTTCATTCCAGAGAATTGGGGTCATAATTGCCAGTTAGAGGATTTTGGGAGGTTGACCTAGCTAAGAGGTGGCCAAGACATGGGTAGGCTGGGCCAAAAAAGAAAAAATAAAAGAGACAATACCATTGAGCATGAGAAGAAGTCTAAGCCCCTTTTCATGTGTGGTGGGACTTTTTTCTTTTTCTTTTTGTAAATCTAGGCCACATAATCATATTTGCATGTCTCAAATAGACTATAAATCAAATCTCAAATTTATTAAATAGTTTTATCCTATATTTTCATGAGAAAAACAATGACGACCTTTTTTTTTTATTAAATTTTTAAAAACCTAAATTAATTAGTAAATTAGTTAGAATTTGATATGAGATTAGAGCTATGTAATTTAGGTGTTGATGGTATGCAAGTTTAATGATATGCATTTATACAAAATTTCTCACGTGAATATAAAAAGTATACTTCTTCCTTGATTGAGAAAGTGCCTTGCTCGATGGTTAGATTCAAATTAAAAATGGTAAAAAAAAGAAAAAAGTATACTAGCTTACTTGAAGAAGCAAACTTTTTAGGGCCCACATTAGCTGTTGATGGTATGTAAGTTTAATGATATGCATTTATACAAAAATTTTCACGTGAATATAAAAAGTATACTTCTTCCTTGATTGAGAAAGTGCCTTGCTTGATAGTTAGATTCGAATTAAAAATGGTAAAAATAAATAAAAATTGTACTAGCTTACTTGAAGAAGCAAACTTTTTAGGGCCCACATTAGCTGTTGATGGTACGCAAGTTTAATGATATGCATTTATAAAAAAAATTTCACGTGAATATAAAAAGTATACTTCTTCCTTGATTGAGAAAGTGCCTTGCTCGATAGTTAGATTCGAATTAAAAATGGTAATAAAAAAAAGAAGTATACAAGCTTACTTGAAGAAGCAAACTTTTTAGGGCCCACATGTGGCATGTTAACAGAATAATATATTCTAATTTGGTACATGATAATAAGATCGGGCATTCTTATAGCCTTCATATGAAAATAAACCATTTGTTTTTTATGAAATATAGCATGACAATGAACATATTCATTTGGCATGGATTGCTTTGTTGATGGTATGTAAGTTGTTTTGTATGTACCTACATATCTATTTTATTATGTGGGTACAAAAAGTATATTTATTCTTTGATTAATAGTCATACTCCATTAAAATATAGTTGTTAAATGATGCATATGCACATATATTTGTAAGGTAAGGAAACTATGAAGCAGTAGGAGTGGTGCACCTTGTTCAGTGATCCAAACCATTCATTTATAAGGCTTTACTATGGATGGAGTTCTCCCATTGCAGAAATTTTGTATCAAATGCTAGTCATTTCTAATTATCTAGTTCATGCTGCAAAAGAACAAATGAACCAATGTAAGAGCACAAACAGACTTTAGAAATACAAGTTGCCCTTTAATTACAGTCTCCACACACTAATTCCTTCTAACATAGTTGCATAAAGAGGAGTCTTTCACCTAAGTGCCCAAGGTTTGAGGCTATGCATTTGGTGTGTATGTCTAACTTTCAATTAAAAGAAAAAAGAAAAAAGTACAAATCCCACTTTATTTCTTTTATGTTAAAAATGACAACGAGAAGATCTTGTCATTATCAAACTATTAGTGATCTAAAATCACCCATCTTTTGTGCCACATTTTACCATGCCGTACCCTAAGACTTCTCCACTCTATTTTCTTTCTTTTTTCAATTTATTTTTTTATACAACAAAGAATTACAAAGCACACTACTTAGTAATCTATTTTTCTCATTCCTAAATCTACTAAAAATCTCCACAACAAAGAAAGTGTCACCCCTAAACAAATATTGTTTCCAGGATTTGTGCCTTGTTGTCTACAACCAATTGCACTAGATAGCTTTGGATTTCTGTACTCGCTTTATTTATCTTTAACACCCTAAAAATCTTTTTAAACTATTAATCTTTTCACTCCAGAGAATTGGGGTCATAATTATTAGTTAGAGGATTTTGGGAGCTTGACTCAGCTAAGAGGTGGCCAAGACATGGGCAGGCTGGGCCTAAAAAGAAAAAATAAAAGAGACAACACCATTGAGCATGAGAATAAGTCTAAGCCCCTTTTCATGTGTGGTGCGGCTTTTTTCTTTTCTTTTTTGTAAATCTAAGCCACATAATCATATTTAGGATGTCTCAAATAGACTATAGATCAAATTTCATATTTATTATGTATTTTTATCCTATGTATTCTTGAGAAAAACAGTGACTATCTATTTTTTATTAATTTTTAAAAACCTAAATTAATTAGTAGAATCATTAATATCCATTGGGTTTTTTTATTTTTCTGTTACCTATTTTTGGTATGAAGAACATGATGAATGACTTAGATCTGCAAAATAAATTCATCACTAATGACAAAAGAGGGCACAGACTCATTTCCTCATTATTACCTCACCCAGATACAAGTGCATTGTGGGAATAGAAATCTGGGCAATTCCTAGGCTTCACGTCAACAAGAGAACGAGTTATCATCCAAATATGGTGCAAGGCCTATTAAAATCACTAGAATTATCATCCTATTATTATAGGGTTCAAGGTTATGGTGACATAAATTTCTTTAAGCTGTATTATTTATTGAAGAAAATTGTAAATATCGCCAAAGTAGGAACTTATAGTGTTATGTTATTATAACACATGAATGAAGTGTGGCAGGAATTTCCTTCCATGTCCTTACTACAACGGTGGCATAAGTTATGACATATAAGTAATGAAGTTGGTAAGGGTGGAATTTCCTTCCAAATGTCTTTGTTATAATTATGGCATACAGGCATGGTGGTTGGATATCTCCATAGCTAAGCAAATAAATTTTTCCTTGTTAATGCAGGTTTTTTATTTTATCCCTTATTATAGTGGTTGATCTCATTCACCGATCTATGTCTTCCACTCTTGATTAGACGCATCAATGAATCAGGGTAAACTTAAAATGTTTGGTCAGAGGTAGGTAATTCTGGGTAAGTTCTCAATGAATTTGAAATGCACTATAATAATCAGTTTCTGGTCGATTATATGCGTTGTGATGATAAGTTTTTAGCATGATTAGATGCCATATGATGATCGAATTTTAGAATAAATATATGCCCTCTTACGTTCAATTTTAGCCTGATATTATGCCTTATAATTGACAATTTTTGGATCCCCAAAACACGTAGAATGAGCAATCTATATTTTGATACAGGAACTATATTTTTGGATGCACTACTTGGATTTAATGAGCGATCAGGTTAGATGTGCAATGTATGTTTTGGACGTGGTATATGTACTTTGATGTGCGATTTAAATTTTGATGCACGATCTGTGTTTTAAATATGTGATTTGGTTGATGTGCAATTTGTGTTTTTATATGCATTATATGGGTTTTGATTTTATATCTAAATTTAAGTAAGAGTATGTATTTTAATACATAATTTGGGTTTTTGATTTGTGGTGTGATTCTTATTTTGCTATTTGATTTGCTAGATATGTTCTGATTTGCATGGTGTGACCTTTGAATCATGATGATTTTTTTACGGATGCATGGTTGTGGTTGATAAAGTGAGACTTTTCGTGTGCATGACTCGACCAAAGTGTCAAGGATGTTTTGGACCAATTTGAGATCGAGATGGAAACCGAGTTTTCATATATTTGTTTTTCAAGGACTAAGGGCTTGGTGTATACTATATATGCTACGAGAGTAGTAGGGTTAGCCACTTGCCTTTTGAAACTTGATATATTTAATACCTTACATCATATAGCAGTTAAACCTTGAGAGTGGCATCATGGAAAGGCCACATGCTGTGATTTGGGCTCCTCCATACAAGACGGTGACTAGTTTCCTTCCTTGGTCTCAGTGGTGAGCATGCAGATTGATCCTTCAAAAGGGTAGTGATTGCTCCATAGTAGTCAATGATTTTTGAGATTTAAATTTCTAAGGAGGCATTGTGCTTTAGGCTAGATAACGGTATTGATACCCTAGGTTGATGTCTCATGTAGATACTTTAGATTGTAATGGTAGCAAAATGTGAGATAATAGGTGTTTGGGACACTAGTAAGGCCTTGTGAGGAGGGGTCTCCACTAATAATGTATTTTAACACTTTATTATTATTGAGAGCTTTAAATATTCGAATTAATATATTCTTTAGAACTATTGTGCAAACAGTATGGATTTTCCTTTGCATAGTTGCAATGTAAAATTTTGTACTTTTTTTGTACATTGAGGAATTGGATGTTTATTGGTATATTAACGATGTATTATTATGCTGCATTAAAATATGCATTTGTTATTATTAAAAAACCTTGGATGTGACACCTAAGGATGTGCATTGGATGCATGAGTGTATGATGCGCTTGTGACATTGATTTTGTCCTTTAGGTTTTGATTATGGACTACATCTATGTAACTTTTTATTTTCATCTTTGGACATATGTGTGCTTGTTTTATACATATTGGACTGTGAGTTATGATTGCACGGTCTTTAGGAAAATGGTAAATATAATTTAGACTATTTTAAAATGTAACACTTTTTATATCCATCGTCGTCGTCATCATCAAGACCTTATCCCAATTAGGGGTCGGGCACATGAATCTTATTCCTCTATTCCTCTTTATTAAGTACTATAGCTTCATTTAATCCCAAAGTTTTTAAATATTTCTTCACCACTTCTATCCATGTTCTTCATTTATGTCCATAACTTGCAAAATGTGTTTGACTAGCATTTATGACCTGTGGAATTTTTGGGATAAATATTTTCATAAAAAATGTCTTCGCTTGTTTGTTTTTAGAAACAAATTTTCAATATAGGAGCCACAATGTTCAAAATTGATTAGAAAAGTCATTTTTAAAACCTAGGTCATCACAGAGGGTGGGTGAACTGACTCTTAACCTTAAGATGTGCACATTGCTTGCCACTGTAGACCTCAAATTTTGACCCTACCTCAACAAATCACAACTCGAATGAAAGGCCCGGTAATGATATGATTTTTTTCCTAGACATCTCATTTATTTAGATTTCTAAGGAAAATCCAACTAAAACACACTGCAAACTAAAAGCATCAAGAAACAAAGAATAAGGGCAAAAAGGGTATTATACCATGTGACTTCTTGAGCACATACATTATTCAGGAAGGATCCTAGGTGCAGCCATATGAGCTCACATATGAATTTCAACCACATCATCCAAGAGATCACAGGCATGCAGCTGCATGACATTTGTCCAACCCATGACTTTGGGATCCCGGGGCTGTGTAACCCACTACAGGTATAAACAAATTAAGTGTTGCAATTTGATTAGTTGAAGATATCCCTTAGAACACATAATAGAGGCAAGCAATTCTGACGACAAAGTTGCTTCATTTTAGATTAGATCAATTGGGCTATCTGATCAGAGGGTCTTTATTTGTCAAATGTTAGTTACTGTCACTTTTTAGTACTTCTTTAATTTGATGATTGAAGGAGAGCCTTGGCTCAACAGTAAAAATTGTCGTCGCGTGACTTTGAGGTCACGGGTTCAGACTGTGGAAACAACCTCTTATAAAAAGGCAAGACATAGAACTTTGTGGTCCACCCTTCCTCAGATCCCATGCATATGCGGGAACCTTGTACACAGGGGCTGCTGCCCTAATCTGACGGCTACGTGTTCACAACCAAAACCACCGAGAGGTGCTGGCTTATCAACTTTCAGGCCCTTTAAAGTGGTTAACCACTATAAGTCAGACAAAGGCCAGTGCATGTGTGGAGTGGGTGGGTTGCTGTACCATATGTGAAGTTCACGTAGAGTCTGGACCAATACTTTCCGCTCAATAAAACTGAAGCCAGAAAAATGATCACTTATCGGTGCTAAAGAAGAAGACAATGTGCAAGAGCATTATGTCTCCTCCGTAACTATAAATTGATGCATTCATTTTAGAGCTTCTAAATCGCTTACCCGCCGAAGACGGAAGGTGGCCACCGTAGACTATGAGGCCACCTGCTGCTCTACGGTAGTGGGTGGAAACGATAACGTACCAACAAAATTTTACTTGAATGAATGGTTCATCAGTTCCATTAGTGATACCTAGACCAATTAACTCGTCTTCCTTAGCAAGCCATTGAACACTTGGGCGGCACGTTTGATTAGGAAGAAAGGGCTTTCTGCTGGCAATATATTTCTTAGGAAAGCCATTCTATATCCACCACTAACCAATACTTCACTTTCATACAAATGAAACTTTGTGTATTGCAAGGGGGAATTAGAATCTAAATTTGGCTGAAATCATGGGACTCTTTAGAATCTAAATTTGGCTGGACGGTCCAACTTATCTGCTAGTAGACTCTTTCCAATCCAATTTCGACTAGACTATCTAACTCAAGCACATGAATCGGTAGATCACATGATTGTTATCAGTGGCGGACCTGGTTTCACAAATATCTTTATGTGGACTTGGTAAACTAACCTTTTGACTTAACGAGCTAGGAAGGACATGTTATGGAATAGTGAGTTATTGCTAAAGATGCCGTGTCGGATTGGCGTTTACTGACTTTTGAATGTGTTGGACTCATCCAACAAATATAAGAGTATCGGTCCTTTGTAACCGAAGGAGCCAGAATTGGTTGATCAATGTTCTTGTCAACACAGGCGTCCTTATTTTGTTCTATGGTTGGACTAAGTCTGGTTCTTCTCCTGTTCATTCTTGGAATAAGGCTACATGCATCGGTCAAGAAAGCCAGGATTAGATAGCTATACCAAGTGTGGCGGATCATAGAAATCGATGCAGTAGAAATTTCGAAAGTGTGAAATTATGATCACGGATAAGTGAAAACCATGACAACAGAATTACATCTTTTCACCGGAGAGCTACTGTGGATATGCTAGTTCGTTGGTGTGAAAAAACCTCAAAAAGTTGTAGCTGCATTGATCACTTGACTATTCGCTAGGGAGATAAGGACAAGCGTATGAGAATCACCTAATGATGTCTACAAACATCTAGCACGGCAAATAACAATGTGCAAGCCAACTAAAACATATCATCGAATTTTGGTAGAAAATCCTAGAAGTCGAGAGGTGAAAACCATAAGGACAAAGCACCAAATTTACTTTGTAAGAAAGAAATTACAAATCTTTTTCTTCTCAAGCCAAGGTTTGGTTGAGGCTCATCCTCTTTAACCTAGAGAGAGAGAGAGAGAGAGAGAGAGAGAGAGAGAGAGAGAGAGAGAGAGAGAGAGAGAGAGAGAGAGAGAGAGAGAGAGAGTGGAAAATGATATCCTCCCCCCTAAATCAACCAATTACCTCCCCTTTGAGTGCTACTTTGGACATTTACCGGTTGTGAAAGTTACAACCGCTTTAATTTACATATATAAATCAGAAACCTAAACTCATGGCTCCATAGTCCTTCCTACATGGAATGTGTTCCCAAACATTCGACAACCCCAAGACCGATGCATTTCAAGTGGTTTTACCTTTTTTTTGGATTATCTAGATGGTTGATCTATAAAGGATGCATCAACTGGTGTTTTGCCAATTATAAGTGAAAGTTTGATTTTTTTTCATTGGAGACCGTATCTTGAGGCCTAAATAAGTGTAGAACAAACCATTGGGTCACTTAATTCTACAAGTGTTGATTAGACAAACATTTGCTTACATGGGCTGAAGAGAGACCAAATGGAATTTTCTCATGTGGGCCCAATTATGATATAATGGATTAATATTCTTCTGTTCCCTTTCTTTCTTATAAGTCGATTGGGCTCAGATATGGGATTTCCAAACTATTTAACCCTGCAAATACAAAAATATATGTGGTGTCTCAGGTTTTCAGAAACAAAATTTTCAAAAATTTATTTAGAAATGATCAAGATCCTAAGTAAGATTTTCTTTTTAATAAAAATTGTTTTCACACACACACACACACACACACACACACTAGAAGATACTATCACTGGTCACAGCCCAAACAACACTAGAAGATACTATCACTTGAATTAAACTAAATCTTCATATATAAATCAATTTTTATTATCTCATTACATCATAATTCTAAAGGTTCAATGATTTCTATTCTAAACCAAACAAGTAACTAATTTCACTATCATACTTTTGCTCTCCTTCTTCAAAGTTCCTATTCTACCTCAACTCTTTACTCTTGCCCAGAAGACATACCTAAAATTGTTGGTAGGGATGAGTATGATCACCCAATGAGAAATTCTATGCCAGATAAAACATGCAAGAACCACAAATGCATACAAATAATAAAATACTATCAATTAATAGTGATCGTTATTGAACATCGATAACGATTTAAACCTCAAAATCCACAATAAATCATATAGAATGTTACAAATCATAATTCAAAAGTACACAACATTAGAAGTTGTATCAAATATCTAAAACATGTCACATTATATCAAACTAATCTGACAGCAGTGTCCTACTTTAGCCATAAAGGCGAATGGTTTAAATCCCTTGAGGTTGATTGATATATGCATCAATGTTCATATCAAATCTCGTCTACTATGCCCATATAGAGAACCAGCGTATTCTACCTACTTCAATCATAGATATCGCATGACCTACATTGGTCTTCATGAGGGAAAATCGATTACACTATATGGAAGGTCCCATGACCCCTCCAAATGCACAAAAGCCTTTACCTTAAGTGGGTTTCAATTTTATTTTTTATTTTAAAAGTGTTAGTGGCCAACTGCACTCCTAACATAGCAAAGTACTAGGGTCTAATCAATTACCCCTAATATACATCTCCAAAGAGTCTCTACAATGGTGTTGATCACATCCTTAGCATTCAGTTAAACAAACACTCTTTCGAGTGAAATTTCAAAATCTTGATTACTTTGTCGAAACAACCAATGCACAACGAATCCAAATTCACATATCACATATATTCACATACATCCATGCCTTTGGAAAAATATTTAGGAATCAAATAGTACAAGGGAATATGGATCTTTGATGTCATAAGCATACACATGATGAAATCATGCAATAAACTTAATCCTAGATGTTTGGTTATGCACATTCATTCTCAAGTACATGGATAAGTGAATTGTGTAAGGATGCCTTTTGTTGTTAGAAGCACATGCATGATGCAATCATGAAATAAACTTAATAGTAGACAGAAACTCACCACAATCTAAACTAGCACAAGGTGGATCTAACCAATGGCTATGTGGGCATGGTACTTAGATTAGAGAAAATTGAGCTAGCAAAACAAAAGATCAAGAGATGGGAGAGTGCACATGCTTATTTGACTCAAGATCGATGGACCCAATCATGCAATATTGATGGTGCTATTCATAAGAATTCAAAAGATGGTGTGCATATACCCAAATGGTTTCAACAGTGATATTCAAAACAAATCAATGGATGAGCTCATATATTTGAAATGAGATTTAATGGTGAAACAAGAGAAATTTATTTGCACTAAAATGCCCTAAAGCAACTCAACCTAGTGCATCAATATGGAGAAGGAAAATAATTGAATATGGAGAACATTTCTCTTATCCTTCCAAATGTGAAGACCAAACATATATTCGAAAGTAAATATATGGTGAATGACCATATGTTGACCTTGGATCTTCTTATGAACTATCATATACTACTATATGGGCAAAGAAGCCATTGTAGGAGCAAAGTAATTAAGTGTACTAAAGATATTTCAAGAAAATTCAATGAAGATAGGATTCCAACAAATAAAAACCACAAACACATAATGAAGACAGACATAACACATGGCATTGATAAAGAATTTCACACTTTCAGAGAGGCAAATCCATTGCTACTAGCTCTACATTCAAAATGGAAAATAAATACATTTAGAGTAGCTAAACATTATCTAAATGTACGGATGAACATAATAATGAAGCATGCATGAAATCATGAACATGCAATAAAAAATAAAAAAAGCACCAATATAGATAATGTCCATAAAGAGGAACAAGCCAACCTGGTCCCTAAGATTGATAAAACTCTTAATGAAAACCATTCCAAGACTTAGTTGTTGGTGTTGATCCTTAGTTCAGCCTACTTCTGTGTGTGTGTGTGTGTGTGTGTAAGAAATTTTTTCAAAAAAAGACAATCTTATGGCTAATTTAAAAACTTGAACTCTAATTCTAAAGTATTCATACTTAGCATGTAACCAATAGAGCAACTAGCTTTTTATTACCAATTTTATGAAAAATAAATATTTATATTATAAAAACTCTTGTTACGATATCATTTCCTTGACGATGTTAAGTTTTGTTTTTCTAAGCGTCACTTAAGTAACCTTTGACTTAGTAGATTAGATTATTTAGGATGAGAATTTTTGCCATAGCCTATCTTATACCAAACCCAAAAAGATCATAGAAATATAATCTCATAACCACTTTATTACTTTGAGAGAGAGAGAGAGAGAGAGAGAGAGAGAGAGAGAGAGAGAGAGAGAGAGAGAGAGAGAGAGAGAGAGAGAGAGAGAATTATATGTTTTATGCATTCAAACCATTCATCTGATATCCTAAGTGGCTTTGGTATGAAAAAATTTGTTTGCTGAAGATCTCTATGTTCTTCATTTTGAATGTTTTAAAGCAAAATAAAAAGAATGTATGCTTCTTTCTAGCCTTTTTGTGTTTTACCATCCTATCTTTTACTTTAAAATGTCTATAATGAACAACGTAGAGATATATAATAGATAAATTTTTTCATAAGCCATTTAGGATCAGGCGAATCATATGAACTGTTCATGTCACAAAAAAATTAAAAAAAGGTAGGCTCACCACCCACTTTTAAGGACACCATGATTGTTGATTGTTTAACCACAAGTGCACGGGCTATTGTAGTGTAGCTTATGCAAGTATGGATCGATCCTAGGAGACTTGATTTAAAATGATGGAGTTTTAAATAAAATTCAATTAATAAAAAAACCAAAACAAAGAATATACCAGAATTAAACTAACAATAAAATAAAATCCAAATTTATTCAACTGTTGCAATGTACACAATTATTTATTCAAAAGAAAACAAAAAATAAAACTAAAAGCCGTCCTAGATAAGCCTGTCCCTGGATAGACAGAATGTGGATAAGTTAAAATAAGGATATTGAGAGACACAGATAGTATTAAAACAAGGACTCAGATGGAATTAAATTGGGGATGCAAATGGTATTTCAGACAAAGGACATAGGTGGAATTACTGAGATCTTCCAATGGCAGAAGTGGAATTTGTTCGGAATTATGGTTTTTAACGAAAACTAGAGGAAAACGTTGAGGAGAAAATTGGAGGAGATGGGGAAGAAGGAAGAAGAGGGAGAAGAAGGAGAAGAGATGGGATGCAGGGGTGGAGACCTAGTTTAGGTTTCCTTTTCCCATTCGACCAAAGGTGAAAAAAAAAATTGCCGGACAAGGAGATGGAGCTGGCCAGTGGGGTGGAGATAAGTGAAGAAGAGGTGAGCAGAGGAAGAGGGGATCATGCCAGGAGATATATATATATATATATATATATATATATATGGGAAAGAGGAGAAGAGAGGTAACTGGGATAGAGAACGAAAGAGAATGTTGAGAGAGAATAAGAGAAGAAGAAGAGAGAGAGAGAGAGGAGGGTGCTAGGCCAGTCACCACGGGCTTGCCCAGGGCGTTCAAGAAGAGTGGAGAATGGAGAGGGGTATATGAAGAAAGAGAGAGACATGAGAGAGTGAGAGAAAAGAGAGAGAAGTGTGTGTGTGTGTGTGTGTGTGTGTGCGTGTGAGAGAGAGAGAGAGAGAGAGAGAGAGAGAGAGAGAGAGAGAGAGAGAGAGAGAGAGAGAGAGAGAGAGAGAGAGAGAGAGAGAGAGAGAGAGGTGGGGTCCACTAGAATTTTAGTTTTGCCAAAAGTCCTTTCTTCTTCAAATTTCTTCTCCTAGGAGTCTTCAAATTCTTATCTTTCCATGAAACTTCATCATCCTCATCTGATATCCTTGATTCGATCTGGAGCGTTCACACTTGAGTCGATTAATTTGCAATGCACAAGACCCAATTAGAATCATCTGAACCGTTCAGTATTCCTCTGATTAGCTTTAATGATCATCTGACCACTAAATCTTTCAATTCAATGGTTGATGGCCAATTAAAGCTAAAATAAAATATTTTATGTAAAATCTTGAAATTGATGGCCTATATGCTCTAATTGAACACTAAATTAGGGGTTTTTTGACCAAAATTGAACACTTAACAATGATGAATTTGGTTGTATCATATAATTCCCAGAGAGAGAGAGAGAGAGAAGTTGTTGAGGTAGGGGGTGAGAATAACATTTCCAAAAAGAAAAAAAAAAATTCTTCTCAAAATCTCAACGTGACACTGTAATAGAAGGAAGAAGAAACTTTGTTTAATGTTCTTTCCAAGAGGTACACATGCATATACAACTAAAGAAAAAAAAGATTGTAACTTATGCGAGGTCAAGACACTTAAATAGTGGAGCCCACCTCATGAGATGATATCACCCACATACTTGAAAGTGATCTGCATATATAGTCTAAATGATGAGAGAAATAACGGTCAAGTCAATCAATGGATATCAATTATGTTCTTAATTGGAAAAACAAGAACCTTATTTCTTGTCATATTTTCCATTTTTGCAACAAGGAAAATCTTTCAAGTTATGTCTGTGGATAGAACTTTTTTAAAGACTTAGATTTAAAATAATGAGTAGAAGATTCAAGATTTCAAGCTTCCACTAGTGTTAATAAGCTTTCTAGGAATTTAGATCATTAAATGAATAAACGCAAATCCTACACAAATCAAAAGTTTAGAAGATTATTTTGGTGTATTATTCTACCTTATAAATAGTTTTGGATCAATGAGCATGAGGTTATTTGTGTTTTTCTTCGGGGTTTCATGGTGGCTTGATGAGTAGAAAAAATGATCCTATGCCTTTGCTTAGGAAATTCCTACTACCATGGAAATAGGAAAGTTTCCTAACTAGGTTAGAAGGAGAGAGCATCTTTGGCAAGGAGTGATCTTGGTTGAGCTCCTACCCCTTTCACTAGGGAAGACCACAACTCTGTTGTCTAGGCTTAAAAGCAGGGACTCATTTCCAAAAGCAAGAAACTACTCTAGAAAGCAAGAGACTAGTCTACTCCCTACTCTACAAGCAATACTTACCAGATGTTTGAAATTTCACAGGAGAAAATGAATAAATTGTATCTAACCAGGCAGGTAATAGAAGAAAGCTAGGAGACCAAAAAACTAGATAATACTCAAAAAATAGCTAAGAGAATGTTCAAAATAATCCTTCTAAAATACTCTGAGTTGACTTCTTCAGAATAATAAAAAGCTTTGACTAATTTTCTGTCAAGAAATAATTTTAGTAAAATAATCACTTTTTTCACTCTCTTCCTAGTTTTTTTGAACTTCAAGAGCTCTAAAACCTTCCAGAGAAAGTGTTTTAATAAATAAGCAATCTTACCATGAGAATTACTTACCTCTATTCCATTCGATCAAGGCAATGTAAACTCATCAGTTTAATGGAATTATTCCATGCAAATGAATGACTAAATAGGTTGTATGCAACTTAATCATTTGTATGTGAAGGGGGACTTGGGATAGAGTCTTTTAGAGAGTGCATATTAAGTACAAAATAATTTGAAGGTTGCACATGTTTATTTATAGATGGAAATTGATGAAATTCGTTTCTTATCACTGAAATAAATGTATGCTAAAATCATTGCAACCTATTTTTAATTTATGTTGATGGTAGATCTTTCAAATAGCTTTGTGGTTTCTTCTTGAATCAGTTGTTCTTCAGCTAGGAATGAGTTTTTGTGCACTAAAACATTCTTGCATAAATGGGAGCATTGTGCACAGGGCCTCTTTTTGTTTTTGTTTTAATTTAAACATTCATGTGGTTAGCACTTAGTAAAATTGGTAACTTTATTAAAGATAAAGTTGAAGTATTGAAGTGCAGAATTTGGGCCAAACTTGAGGCTTCATTATAGTACATGCATAAGCTTATTTCTATTGAAGTCATATCCATGCAAAAGGAACCATACTGTGGCTTTAACAGGTTCAAGCTCCCGATACAAAATGTGTATTTCAACTCATGCATGGTCAAATTTTCAATTTAACAGCTTTGTATACAAGACCTAAATCCATTATATATCCCATCTATTAATATGCTGAAATAGGCCCTAAAGTTACTATCAATGAATATATTTTTTCCTTTGTTAATATACTGAAATAACCCCAAAGTTACTATTATTGTCTACTATGCCCAAAGGTAAGTTCCTATAGTTACTATTATATACCATGATCCTAAGTTACTATCCAATGAACCAAGATACCTAATAAAGTTACTATTATGTACTATGTAATATAACATAAAGTTCCTGCTAAATAGACCAAGGTTACTAGCATATAATCATTATGGGCCTAGTGAAAGCCCAAACCCAACCTTAAAGGAGCTACATTAATTATTATGTTATAATTGGTTACTTTTTCATTATTTATCATAACAAGACAAAAAGTACATGGTGCTAATATTTATGAAGTAACTATGGAGCAGCCACTTTTTTTAGCTAAAAGAACTATGAAATATTCATATGGATTTGCATGGATATTGCCCAATATTATGAACTAATAAACCCCAAGTAAACCATGACAAACATTTCAAAGTCTGGTTACCTAGGTAAAAAGACTCCTTGTGCCATTGTGCCTAGATAGCACTGGTGCATGGTATGTTTGCGTCAAACATTAAAAAAATAAAAAATAAAAATTGCTCACATTGATCATTTGTGGTTGTCAGTCATATGTGTACATATTTTACAATAGGATTAAAGATACAAGGTTTAGGTTATAGTATCAAAAAGCATCATATTTGAGTGTACTTAAGCATAAAATAGGCGAGTCAAAGCAATCTGGGCCAGGCCATACTTTGGCACATGCCTTGGCTGCTTTTTCAAGTTCTAAATATTTTCATTTTAAAAAATTTTAAAAATTTCTTTAATTTTTTAAAAAATAACCTAGCCACATTTTCTATGATAGACTACAATTTTTAACCAATGTCAAAGCTATTAACCCCTTTTGTGAAATCTGTATTGTGTTCACATTTTAAGTTTTGACACCTTGGTTTGGATTACCCAATATCTTGCACTTCCTTTTCCTTGTAGCTACCCTAGATTGTCTCATTTCTCCCTATAAACCTTCAAATTGAAAGTTTCTAAGAGCATCCTTATTGTGCTAGGTCTCTCATTCACAACTATATGGTGATGGGACCTACTTGCTTGGTTTCCTTAAGAGAAACTACACTCTTAAGAGAACAACCCAAGATATTTAATTGAGGACACTTTCTTTTGGTCTTAAAGGTGCCATACAAGAAGAGATAAAGTTTTCTGTTGAATTTTTTTATCCAGGGTTCCTCTTCTAGAGTTTTGAGTGAGTGAGAGAGAGAGAGAGAGAGAGAGAGAGAGAGAGAGAGAGAGAGAGAGAGAGAGAGAGAGAGAGAGAGAGAGAGAGAGAGAGAGGTGTACAACAAGGTGGGTTTTGAACTTTTGAGATTTGATTTAAATAGGGAGTTTTGTACTTTGTTTTCTTTGATTTCACTATAACGGCTCATAGGTTTTTAGAATTGATCCAGACTAGAATTTTGTACTTCGTTTTCTCTTATTTCTTATAGTGAAGAAAAGATGGTGATTTGTGGAATTTGATTCATTCTTACATATTTTCATAGGTGACGGCAATCAATGCGATAATTCGGGACATGAGTACACATTTGGCCTTTTTGAACAGGTTAAAAGCTCCCAAAAACAATGCAAATGCATTTGATCGAGGCCGATAATCTCGCCTTGGAGTTATCACCTACGTATATGTACTTCAAAATAACCTATGGCAGCTTCCTTAATCAAGCTAGTGCCTAGCTTTTTATTTGTTGTACCATAGAAAGCTATTTGTTTGGTAGACCTTGCCATGGGTAGGGCCTCTTCCGTATGCTCTATATCAGATGATTCCAAACCTTAGATTTACAGAAATTTTGTCAATAAATGTTAATGCTGTTTTTACTGTTCCGATGATCCATTTGAAGGCCATATATTAGTCTTAGCAATTGTATGATGTGGTCAAATTTGTGCACTTGCTCATACATAGCATGGCCTACCAGATAAAATGGTTAGGTCAATAAAACAAGGTGCATGATTCGGGGATCTGTTCACAGATACTCTCGGAAGAACTCTAGACCATGATTCCCGGGACAATGACCTGCAAATGGATGATAATGAAGATGAATATTTTGACAGACATCAGCCTCGCCACCCTCGTCACATTTGGAACCCGTGACAAGATGACTAGTGTTAGTCATGCTACATCTACTGCGTCTGGGCCACAACTTGTTCATGGAATCTTTGCTCTCCTCATTTCCGGCATGCGCGCTTGATGAACATGAGTGGGCATGTCATTTCCCTATTTGTTACAGCATTTCTTATATCTATCCAATGGACCAACAGGAAGACCAACCTCTAGTTTTCAAGTAAACGTTGTATGGCTTTCTCTCACCATTGTCAAGTCTCAAGTCTCAATGGACTAACTTCTCATTACTTTACAACCTTGAGCACACCTCGCCTATTGGAAAATAAAGTTTATTCCAAATTGTGTTGCTCAAGATAATATAACATTAAAATGAAATAACAATAATAAAAATAGAGAGAGAAAGAGATCAATATCCACTAACTAGGGAGGGAATTTTCATATAAAGAAAAAGGAGAGAAACCAATTTCAAAGATAAAAATGAAGAAGAAACGGCCCAACAGAGTGTGAAAGATAAGATGGAAGGTATCCATCCAACAATGATGTGGCATATACTACTCCCTGAAGTCCCACCCACCAAATTTAATTACTTGTTTTAGTAGAACCTAGAAGACAGACGACAACTCATGCTATTGATGATTCCCACAAACCTCGCTCAGGAAACCATCAATTGATCCCACACCTATCTCTAAAAGAGCTTAGATGGGACCAGAACCAATTTCACTGAAAAGCCGGAGAGCCTTGCTGAATAAAATACTACTATGTCTATCCTGCTCCTTTCGGCAATAGAAAAGTTATCTTCCTTATTCTCATGCATGGCAGAAACGAAGTATAGAGCCAAAATGAAGTTACAAATGCTATGCTTTTGTAGGCCACTTTCTTGTATGTTTACACCTATGCTTTTGTAGTCCTCTTCCCTGTATGTCTATGTAGCCAACCCCCTGCAACTTCTCAGGGGAGGCAGAGGTTACATTTAATTTAGTTTATTGACTTTTTAGATCCAAACTCTCTCTCCCGGAAAAACTATAGAAGCATGTAGCAAACAAAATTTCAAATTATGCTCAGTTTTTATACTTTTCGAATGAGTTACCGGATTCGCCCTCCCTCCCTCCCGATAGCGTACTGAAAATCTCATCTAAGGGGCACCTCTGAGATGGTTCCCTTTAGGTGAAATATGGAAAGTGTTAACAAAAATCATTCTCTGCCGTCCACATTTCAAATGGAGGAAGTCCACTAAAGACGTGCCATTGGATTAGATTTTTGGGATCCCTATCTTGAGGAAGGGTGAACATTGTCAATAGCTTGGATCTTTAGAAACGTATAAAAAATGGAGCCTAATTCATAAAATTATTCACTACCATTATACATAGTTGTAGCATATAATTTGCTTCTCTTCGCTCTTGAAGTTATTCGATCCATTTTTTAATAAAATCTCTCTCATGTGCGTGGGCTTACTTTCTTATTTTTTGAATGATCCATTTCATTTGTTAAATTTCCTACCACCAAAGATGGGGTGGTCCCAAAATTCTTATTTTTCGGAGACCTCGAAGGTGGCTTCTTGTGGTTGGAAAATGGACAATGAAAATTGAAAAACTCTTTCTTCTTAAAAGACTGTCTGTTTCTCAACCACAAAGTCCAAGATCAAGCACTTAGAGACTTCCAAAAGATGAGGATTGTGGTACTCACATTCATTCAAAACATATGGGGAGGTGGTCTATGCTTTTATAGTCCTCTAACCTATACATTTGTAGTACATATGTGGCCAACCCCTTTCGAGTTTTAAGGGGAGGCATTGGCCACATTTAATATAGTTTATTAACTTTCATATCCCAAATCTCTTTATGGAGAAATTATATGCACAATTTTGTGTAGTAAATAATATTTAAAATGAGGCCCACTTTTTATAGTTTGTTAATGATTTAAGCCATTTACTTGTAATAAGAAATTCATCAAATAGGCACCTCTAAGTTGGGCCTCCTTCAACTGAAATATAAACGGTGTTAACAGAAACTACTCTCTGCCATCCACATTTTAGTTGGAGGAAGCAAACCACAAAGATGCTGTTGTGAATGACTTAAATAATAATAAAAAAACCCATAAAAAGTAGGCTAAAAAAGAGCTACCACTACACACAATTGTAGGTATAATTACCATCTCTCTAATGCTTGCTGGCTACCTCCCTATTTTTTGACTGATTCATTTTGTTCATTAAACTTTTTGCTGCCAAAGATGGGGTGGTAACAAAATTCTTATCTTTTGAAGACCTCTAGAGCAGCCTCTTGTGGTTGAAAAATAAATAATGGAAATAGAAAAACTCTTACTCTCCCAAAAACCATCCATTTCTCAACTAGAAAAGGCTAAGGAGACAAGCCCTTAAACATTTCTAAAAGATGAGATTTTTGACACCCACACATCTTTGCGAGCGGCGAATCTGATGAATATAATGGATCATTTAGCAAACAAGGGGAGGTGAGCCCGCTATCAGTACCCCAAAATGTATCACATAACCCCCTCCTTGTTGAAAACTATACGCTACAAACAAGTGTGGTGTGAAATTTCCCTTCTTGAATCCACTTTTTGTGGTTTTTCAAAAATCCAAGCCATTCATTAGATTGGTCCTCCCTCAAGATAGGGGTACCTAGATCTCATCGAACAGGCACCTCTAGTTGAAATGTGAATAGTTTTAACAAAGATTACTCTCTAATGTTCATATTTCAACTAGAGCGGACCCACCTTTGCAGTGCCTATTGGATGGGATCTTTGGCACTGATATCTTAAGGAAAGACAAATATGATGAATAGCCTGGATCATCGAAAAAGTATAAAAGTAGGTGAAGATAAAAAAATTTATCTTCACTAGTTGATATATGAGGAGAAAAGGGAATGCATGAAACTTTTGATTCAATGATGGTGATAGTCCTTTTGTGTTCATTTCTTTAGTAATGATGAATGAGAGAGAATAGTCTAGGCATTTTGAACCATTGCTTGCTTGTGCCCTTATAGACACATGGGTGGTTGATAGGGCTGCAAATTGGAATAGATCATCCACTCTCCCAATTGAATTGATATGAATAGATAGGATATGAAATGAAAAATCTTATCCATAGACTGATACATAATTGATTTTAAATTTGTAATTTTTGGAATGGATACAAAATTGCAGGCTATTGTCCACATATTATTGGATACAATACACACACACACACACACACACACACACACACACACACACACACACACACACACACACACACACAACTAAAATACCCCTGAAATATTTACTAAACCATATTATTAATGAAGGGTAAATGGCTAGAAATCGATCACCATGGGCCCACTTTATGCATTTGGCAATTTGTAAATTGTAGTGTATGGTATGAGACCTTGATTAACAAATAGGCCAGCCCTTGTTTGCAAATTTTTGTTATTTATCTGCTTTCATTTGTTAATTAGTTCCATGTCTCTGCTTCTTAAGTGAATAAGCAATATCTCTATGTAGTTTTACACGTTCTCTTGCATGACTAAATTAAAGGAAACCATTGTAGTATGTGATATGCTACAAGAGTCAAGACTAAATATTTTGATTCTTCCATCCTCCAAAAGATTTAGTGAAACCGAACTGTATGGATAATTAGCTATCCAAACTGAACCAAATAGAATGCATAAGGAATGGCATATGAATATCTATACTACTTTCTAAATCTGCATTTGATCTGATGAAATTTATTGGAGTGAGTATGGAATGATTGTATCTGATTAGTTGGTAGCCGTAATTGTAACTTTTAATGCTTTCCCAAGGATATGTATAACTTGAGGAGTGCTCTAGTCCTCCCTGCAACATGCAAGTCTGGTGTACCCACTTTATCACAGGCCCAACCTTGGTTGATCAAACCCATTCATCTGATTCCTCTGACTATTGATATCTTATGTAATAAACACACCAATATTGGATGATTTTAATATCAGGAAAAAAGGTACCTTCAACTCATTTATGTTGGATCCTTTCTTAAGCAATGTTTATGGCTGTCCATGTTTGTGTGATTGAAAGTACACTTTTCAGTTTCTAGACTCATCTACTTAGTAGACAAATAGGATTAATAGTCATCTACAATAAGAGAAATCAGGTGAACATGTTCAATCACAAAGGAGGATCAATATTCTCGTATAATACAAATCACTAAGATTGGATGATATTAACGTTCAAAAAAATGCTTCAAACTAGTCCATTTCTGACCATTCTTTACGTGTTTCATCTTTTAGACTCATTCCATCAGTTTTTAGATTAATAGTCATCCACAATAAATAATAAATAAATAAAAATCAGATGAATGGAATTGATCAACCAAGAGCAAAGAGGGAATGTAGCACCCTTAGTTGTGTGTTGGGTGCTAGACTCAAGCCTTCCCCAATCATCATTATAATGGGTTAGTAGCATGGGAACAGAAAAAACCAAGTAGGAAGAGTTGTGTGGTTGTTATCATAAGAAAAAATGAAAAAGAGTTAATTAGTTGTTGAGAGGAGGTAACAGCAAGATGTGCCTTGTGAATCACTGTTGATAGCCAAAGGAACATCGATAACTCATTTGGTTTAGAGGGCGTGAACACAAGGAAATACTAGTGATCTGGTGGCAATCATATTTACAAGGTATCCGACATGGGAGACATACAAAAATTGAAAAGAAGAAGAAAAATTTGTGATTAACAATTGACAAGTTATTTACAAGATTCATATTTAATTCAAGGGGAATGTTGGTATAGTGAGCGATACTTTAGAGTCTTGCTGTAATGCGCCCAACTTTGTCATTATGGGCCTGCCATTCCTTTATTAAAACTGTCCATCTGATTTCTCTGGCCTTGGATAGATGCCAAATATGAAGATAGTTCAATAGCCTTAACATCCAAAAACTTGTGCATATTGCACTACTAAAATTGAGGTTTATAAGACGTCTAAAAAAAGATGGTTTAAACATAACCATGTTATTAAAAATAATAAAAGGTGGTTTTTGAAAATTGTCTTATAAAACTTCACATTCTTATAAGAAATTTATATAAGTTAGCTTTTGAAAATCATTTGATATAGTCAGATTTTATAAAAAGGTTTTCAGAAACCATCATATAAAGTCATATTTTACAAGATGGTTTTTTGAAAATTGACTTATAATATAAAATTTTATAAGATGGCTTTTTGAAATCTTATAATATGAAGTTTTATAAGATGTCTTCAAAAACTATCTTATATTATTCAATTGAAATCTTGGTTAGAGAGAGGGAGATATTGAATTTAGGAAGAATATAGGATGATTTTCAAATAACCATCCTATATTTATATAAACCAGAGAGAGAGAGAGAGTGTGTGTGTGTGTGTGTGTGTGTGTGCGCGCGTGCGTATGTGTGTGTGCATGCATCTTCCTTTGTGAGTCACTGTCCAAAACCCTCTGCAAGGAATGAGAGGGGAAAGAAGAAGGAGGAGGAGGAGAAGAGGAAAGAGAGACAAAGAAAGAGAATGGTCATGCCCCTACCTAGCTCGTTACCATTCATTTAGGTCTTTTTCTTCCTTTAGGTAGCCTCTCTCTCTCTCTCTCTCTCTCTCTCTCTCTCTCTCTCTCTCTCTCTCTCTCTCTCTCTCTCTCTTGATTTTCTTATATGTATGCTTCTATTTTTTCAAGAGCACTTTGTACATGATTTTTTGCTTTGTTAATAAATGAAAATCTCTAAAATTAATGATGCTAAAATAAGAAGATCTAAGTATTAGATGTCCAATTTTCATTCAAAAAGACATCCAATGATGACCTTAAAGTCTGTTACTTACCAATGTTTGCATGAACAGTACGGTATTTTGCTTATGTTTTGAACTTATTTTATTATTTTTTATTGATCCAAAGCATTGATTAAATTCTAATTTGTTTTAAGAAGAGTTTTCTATCAATTTTTAATGAGAAATCAAATTTTAAATTGCTAAATTTCATTGAAAAAGCTTAATAGTTACTTTTGCGTAGGTTGGTAAAGATGGTATATTTGTAATTGAATATCTCATTATTGGTTAGTTTTTTTTGTAACCTAACAGTAGCATTAAATTTCTTGTTGTCAAATTGGGTTAGATACCAAGTTTCACTAAAACTTACCATTGAAAAGGCATTGAACTTAGTGGCCAAAATCTGCAACTTAATCATGTATGCACAAGGAAAAAAACTGATGAGGTACCCAATGTAGGTAGCTTACCCATACACTTTTTGTCTTTTCTTGGGTGAAGGCAGATTATCTCTTCCTAAAGGTGTAGTAATGCTAATGTTGAAAGCTTTATGTTTTCACATCCTTTTATCTAGGTTGTGATATTTTGAGATGGGACATATTTGACACTGAAAGAAGTTTTCATGAGTCTGGATTTGATTGGGTAGTATGTGATTTGCGTTTACATTTTAGTTTTCATATTATTTCTTTTTCTTTTGTATCTTAAGATATTAATCATCATATTTTTATTTTATTTCTTTGGAGTAGGTATGACCTAAATGTTGATATGTTATATGTTTATGCAGACAAGAGTACCTTCACTTGTTTTGAAAAGTTCAATCTCAAGTACAATCCTTGTAGTCAATGTAAGCTGAGGCAGGATTTCTTCAAGCTGGACAATCTTGTCTATGGTAAGTTGTTCTTTTTTTATGTATTTCCTTCAATGATATTTGTGTGCAAATCGGTTTATATATCTTGTCCTTCTATAATTACTTAAAAGGCTACTTTAATTTAGAAGTTGTTACTTTGGATGTAGCTATAAGGTCCAAGTGAGAGTGGCTAGTTATAGTATTATATATAACATGGAATTGGCAATTAAATTCTAAATTCTTTTAGACTTTCTTCTAGCATTGTACTATATGTTTATAACAAAAATCACATTAAATGAAATATCAATCTTGTCCATACAATTTAGTAAATTCATTGACCCTTAGATCTTTCTTTAACATGAATCTATATCTGGCGTACTTGATAAACCAAAAAGCACTCTTGCTAGTAGCTTTTAATATTTTTCTTATTGAAACTACACCTGAATTAATTCTCTTATCCATGTTGCATCTTTAGTCTAACCTTGCGCTTGCATACATAATTTATCATAAGCATAAAAGGGTTATTCTATCTCTATAAGCTGGAATGGGACAAGTATAGGGTCTTAATTATGACACCACAGAAACATCCTAGGAGTAAGCTCAAAATTGTTAACCAGTTGTATGTGGTTTTAAATTATTTCATATGCTTGTGATGTAGTCTTGGAACATCTATCTTGAATTCAATGCCAGCGATTGGCTTGAATAGCTAATCCATATTTTGTCTTTAGTTTTCATTTAGAATTCATTTATAACAATGTGCCTTCTTGGCATCATTTCTTTGTAATTGTTTACTTTAATAAATGCATTATATTGGTTGCAATTGAATTATTTTAAATGATTGTCAAGTGTTTGGTTCCTTTGTGGAAAATTGTTAATTCAAGAAAATTTTAAATTTCCTTACTATCTAAGAGGTCGTTTCCTTAGTGAGCTTACAAAGCAAGTCTTCTCTAATCTTACTACAATTAAATATCAGGTGCTTTCTCTTGTAGATCCTCGCAAAGTTATTTGTAAACCTACATGCAATATCAATCCTTTTCTTAGCTGTATACATTGTAGTTTAATTAGTACAACAGAAAAGAATTGTTTACTGGGCTTTGGAAATCTTGATGATTTTATTTATTATTGGGATTTATTAGTATAAAACACTAAAGAAAATCCATAAGAGGACTTAGTTCTTTGGTCATTGCTGGTGCTGCCATACTAAGTATCCCTATGATTTTTATCTTCTTTGAGATTCAATCCTTCGAATATTTAAGTGAAGCATCCTTGCACATTGGAAGCCAATTCTTATTTGTGGGAACTCCCAAAATACTTTTTGCATAAGTTGCACGAGGATCACTAAAATCAGATTGTCTAATTTTTTTCTATTAAATAGAATATGAGATGGTTTTTTCAAAAATCATCTTATAAATTTTGAAAAATATAAGATGATTTTTGAAATTTTGTCTTATATTTTGGGTTAATAAAAGACAATTTTTTGAAAACTATCTTGTATTCTAGGCTAATATAAGACAGTTTTTTAAAAATTGTCTTATATTCTATTTAATATAAGATTGTTTTTCAAAAACCGTTTTATATTAAATTCAGAATATCATATGGTTTTTCAAACACTGGCTTATAAAATAAAGAAAAGCATAATATTGTCCAAATTTTATAAGACGACTTTTGAAAAATCATCTTCTATTTTATTTAATACAAGATAGTTTTTGAAACCACTTTATGTTTTTCATTATTTTATAAGAAGGCTAAGTATAAGATGGTTTTTAAACCTTCTTGTAAATACATTTTTAACCGTCTTAAAATCACTCACTGTAGTAGTGACCTCTCATTAAATAGTGTTTTCATCAGTACAAATGCTTTGATCAAAAGTATATTTTTTCATATTGCATTCTATTCAATTCTCACTATTTCAGACTAGCAGTCATCCAAAGATGGACAAATCAGATGAGAGATTTTTATCAACCAAAGATGGAGCTTATCATGCCCAAGTGGATTGCATTACAAAAAAGCTACTTTAGTGTGCACCATGCCAACATTCCTATTAATTAAGTTTCAATTATTTTATTTTTGATAGTTGGACACTAACACACCCACGTGCACCCTTGATCAGGTCATGAGAGACTCCTTGCACCACTGTCCTAGAAAGCTTTGGAGATTGAAATTTCAATTATTGGAAAATTCTAGGTACTAAGAAGGCAAGATGAGGATGCTAATGATTGCCAATCTAGTCTTTAACTTCAACAAAAGATTTTGGAAGTTGTCTACTCCTCCCCAATTTTTACCGCACTATGTAAATCAAAAGTTCAAGAAGTGGAGAAAAGCTGGTATAAAGTGCAATAGCACCTCCACAATGGAAGCGCCTCAACTTTTTTATGGTCGGTCCTACATACCATTGATCAAGCCATTCATTGGACACATCTAATTTTGGATATATCATATCAGAAAAATCATTCCAAAAGGAAGTTATTAGCATCCAAAAAATGGTATTTTAATTTGTTGAATGAAAACCATTGCTTCTGGAGAGCTTTTGATACATAACAAGATGAAAAAACCTATTTCTTCTCTTTTGGAATGATTTTTATGTCATGAGATACCCAAATTTAGGTGTGTCAGATGAGAAGTTTGTGTAATGACTCCAATTTTGTAATATTAAAATCCCAAGTTAGCAATGAAAAGTTCAGTTTTTGAAGATAAGGACATTTTAGTCATTTCACTATTCACCTGGACTAAACCCAGAAATTTGGTCTTGAAAATGGCACCATTAGGTGCGTCTCAGAGAAAGGAATCCAACGAGACCAAAATCACCCAAAACGGAGTTAAAATGAGCAAGTTATGGGCCTTTGAAGTTCAGGGGCAAAAATGTAATTTTATTAAAAAACGGATTTAGCCTGCAAAAACACAGGGGCCCATTTTGATACGGGCTCCCTTCATCTTCAATCTCTAGAGGGTTCTAGAATGGCAGTGATTGGAGGAGAAATCACTGCTATTCTGGAGGTTTCTCCACCGCCATTCAAAGGCGGTGAGAGCCCCCTCCAGAACCCTCTCATAGCTCTATAAATAGAGCTCTTGGGCGCCTCTAATGGTAGCCCAAAACGTTGAAGAAAACTCGTTGAGGAGCAGTAACTTAGAGGGGAAAACAAGGAGAAAAACCCACAATGAGCCAAGTATGCCCAAGATCCCTCAAAACCCATCTCCACTGTAATTCTAAGATCAATTTCCCTAGGTTTTTGCATGAAAAACCATGCAAAATGGAGCCTTGGAGACTCACCAAGGACCCAGGGACGTTCCCTGAGCCACACTGGTTCGACAGGGTCGAACCAAGGTGTCCTGAGGACACCCCGGTTCCCCAACGAACAAGACGTTCCAGTCAGAACGTCCCACATCGACCGAATTTGAAAAACCAAACGGGCGCGTCCCGCAAAAGAGACAGTCGGGCGGAAAACCTGGCGCGCCTGCAGACGCGCGTTGCTGAGGCGCACGCCGCAAATGCCCAGTGCGCTAGTGGTACGCAGTTTTTTCATTCCTTAGGAAAGCTGGGGCGCGTGATGCAGACATGCAGCACCCTAGCATTCTGTCTTTTTATTCTTGAGACCCTTATGAACATGCGACACTAAAACGCTTATAACTTGAGATCTAGAGCTCCGATTGAGGCATCGTAAAAGGCGTTGTGTCCGTGGCAACGATGCAGACACATCCAAACTATAAAATTCTTGATCAAAGCCCAATAAAAGGTAGGCATGACCCTTAGAATAAGATGATGGCGCGTGACCGCTAGACCTTTGGAAAAATAAGGATACCAAGGCCCAATTAGGACCTTAGGACACCCATAGGCATAGGGATGGACCCCTAATGCCTAAGTAATAAGACCAATTACTCTAAAACCTATAAAAGATAGGTCAAACTAACCTTGATTCCCCAAACCATGTTCAGGAGCGTCCGAGGACAAAGGGGTTAGCGCAACCTAGTCAGGTAGGTGCTCTATCGCTACTAGATTCTTTTAAAAGAACTATGGTTATTTTGCAAATACATGATTTACGTGTATGACTTGTTTAGCATGCATAAGACAAATGCTTTATGCATAGACATGTTTTGTATATACATTATGCATAGATATGTTTTGTAAACTATTGCATACATTGCATGATCTATGAGCATTAAGTTCTTGCAAAGATTGCATGTCCTTGAGGGTTGCTAAAAGACGCTGGAGTGCCGAGAGCCAGGCAGTTGTGAGGGACCCAAAGAGGATAGGTTTTGAAAAGAGGTTTTTGGCTTATTTGATCGTACATGATTTGGGCTAGTAAGCTCATGGGTGTTATGCCGAGGGGTTTGGGTTGGCCACCCAACCTCTACCACTATTAGGTGGATGGGTACCACGCCCAAAAAGGGCATGTCCCTGCTTCAACTGCATGTGGTACAGGGGGCTACCACTGTGTCACGCCACTGGGTCAAAGTGTCATATGCCCCATGGAGGTATATGATCCTGTGTCCCTAGGTACCCGGGGACCACATGGCGGTGAGGTCGTGGGCATAGTGGGACCCTATGGTTTCATGGATTTATGTGCATTGCATATGGCATGATATAAGGTTGGTCGACCATACCATACTAGAGATCCATGAGTTGGATTCCATGAAGCATCTGATGCATATCATAATGTTATCATGTATATGTATATGATACTTTCAATTTTGGATTATGTGATCTTTTAAGTCATTAGTATTTCAGTTTGATAACGGATTCTTATATTGATATTGAGCTTGAGTATTCAGACATGCACATGTTTTGAAAGAACATATGATTTTAAAACATCTCATGTATTATAAAACTAGTAGTGATAGGCTCATACTGAGTATAGTATATACTCACCCAATCCTCAACATTTTTCAGACACCAAGTAAATACTTAAGGGCAAGGAACGCTTGTGCTAGGAACCACCCAAACTAAGTACAAGTAAGTAAAACCCCTACCTTATCTTTCAATGTTACTTGATTGTAGTTACTCTCTAATAGCTGGGGCCGTGACTAACACTTTCTTATGAACAATATTGATTTAAACTTTGCCATGGCTAGATAATTTGAGAATGTGTTTTGACACCTGGGGTTTTTATGAAAGATTATTTTTCAAATGAAAAAGATTTTCATGCATTTCATACTTATAAAACAAGAGATCTCACCTTTTTATCAAAATTGCATCATATAAAAACCCGGGTCGTCACAGTTTGGATCAATGATATGTGGGGCCACCGAGAAAAGTAGATGTGCGCTATCATTGTATGAATATTGTCATGCTTTATACCAGCGTTTGTCTAACAAGTAAATAGACTTTTACTTAAGAGTCCAGTAATAGGCCAATGATATGAAAAGACATTCACCGGAGGCTTGGGGCAATTTTAAGTGTCTTTCTCTGCCATCAACTCAGCATGTAAGATTCATATCAAACACCTCTTTTCTCAGAGTCCCATCCTAGCCTCCCCTTTCATAGGTTTTGGCCCTCTAAGAATGCTTTTTTAGCTATTACAGATTGAATCTTAACTAGACTTGCTGGATGGAAGTTCTAACTTGTATCCAGAGCTGGTCAAATCAACTTATTTAATCTTTCACAAAGGTATGTCCAACTATGCTTTCTCCCATTTTAAGGTTTCTTTATCAATTATTTCTCAATATAAACAGATTCAAAGGAAGTTTCTTTAGCAATCTAGTGAGAATGATAGGGGTAGTAATATTGTTGTGTGGGCTGATGTTTGCTTGCCTAAAAGTGAGGGTAGATTGGGACTTAGGAGACTTGCAGGGGTCAATCAAGCCTTTAAAGTCAAGTTGGGACGAAAAGTTTTCCACGAATGAAGAGTGAATTTCGACATCCTTCATTCGGCAAAATATCTTTCAAAAAAGGGGTTTTGGGAATACTATAAAAAATTGCTGCAATCTAAAGTCAAGTTGGGATGAAAAGTTTTCCATGAATGAAGAGTGAATTTCGACATCCTTCATTCTACAAAATATCTTTCAAAAAAAGGGTTTTGGGAATACTATAAAAAAATTGCCGGACTCTACTACGGGAAATCTATCATTCAAACAAGAGAGTTTCTCCAAATGAGAAGTAAGATAGTCCTTGGGTCAAGGGAAAAATTTGCATTTGGAATGTTATTTGTGATGGGTACGAACATCTCACTTCATTGGCAGCAAATATTTTCGTTCGTTTGTGGATAAAAATGGGTATGTCAAAACCTTAGTTTGTTCAAATAACTAGTGGAATCTTGATATTTTTTCTAAACCAAAACACACTACTGATCTCATTCTTAATGGAAGAATTATTAATCCGAGGGCTAAGAATGAGACTATTTGGAGTTTGGGTTAGACTAGCTGTTTCACTATCAACTTAGCATATCACTAGGATCAAAATTAGGATTAGACATCCTTCATATGGAAATTTATCTAGTCATCACACTGTCAACCTCATGTTAAGACTTTTCTTCTTTGTTTGGGCAAAAGGAAGACTCCCTACTAAAATTTGACTTGTTGGGGTCCTAATGCTACTTATTGTGGATTTTCTTTTTGTCAAACTTTGGAGGAAATGAACTTTCATGATAGTTACTCTTGCTATCATGTCCTCCATAAAAGGGTTAGGTTATTGTGTATTTAAGGTCACTCCCCCAACTTTTTACTTCTTATCACATGTAATTTTTTTCCTTAGAAAAACTATTTCTCTAGTAGACAAGGTACTCTTTTTAGTCTTGCTAGATCCTATCTTGCTTGGGCTATTTGGAAAGTTTAAAATTCTATGGTCCATCTCCTCTCAATTTCAAGAAGAGAGAATTTGGTTTTTTATAGTTCCACTAGTTCAAGAGAAGGAAAATTTGGGTTGTGGATCAAACCTTTTCTAATCTTCTTAGAAGGATTTCTTGCATTGATGGAACTAGGTAGAATTGAAACTAAAACTTGTTATTGTTATTGGGGTTGCTTGGAAACCACCTCAACTGAGATTCTTCAAGCTCACCGTGTTCCCTTGGGAGATAAGACAACAAATTCACTGAATAGTATACTTTCTTGTTTGGAATAAACATGGCCATTAATTTCAGGAATGTTAATATACTGATGGAGAGGAACTCGCTACTTATGATCAACCTATTGAAATATCTTTGGGAGAGGACTCTGGAGCAAGTGGAGGAGAATATGACATTCCAATGGGAGACCAAGAGGATGTTTCAAATGCAATGAGGATGCTCTCCCACGTCTTTTCAAATGCTGTTGATCACACTTATTAGAAAGGAAATCATACAGTTGACAAATTGGCAAACCATGCTTTTTCTTCTACAGAAAATTTTGTTTGGAAAGAAATTTTTTAACCTTTTAAGATCTATTTTATATGATGATGGTAGGGACATTGTGCTCCCTAGAACCATGTGGCACTTCTTTCTTCTAATTTGTTTTTCTTCTACCAAAAAAAAAAGAAAAAAGAATAAAAGAAAAAGAAAAGACTTAGCATGTGAGATTAGATTCAAAGCTAGCAATGACCTTTAGCTTATAGATTTCTTAGAGACCCAATGGTCAACCTTTATGCTTGGAGTCTCGATAGACATGCAGGCCCTTGAGCGTGAGAAAAAAGCCCACACCCTATTTTTTGTGTATGTTGAAACTTTGTTTGGTGGATCTAAGACATTTATCATGTTTAAAACAATTTAAAGAGGCTAAAGATCAAATTTCATGTTCATTGGATGTTTCTAACCCATGTTTTCATTAGCTGAAAGTATTGACAGCCCATTGTTATTAAATTTTAACTATTAACTTGGCTTCTTCCGTTTTCCCATAGCTCACATGCCTGAAATTGTTTAAATTATCAACTTGGCATTACAAAATAGGAAATCTAATAGATTTAGAAAACATTATGGAGAAACTAAGTGCTTATAGCTTCAATCAAATTTGTGGAAGATTCACACACACATACATTTGTATGTATGTATGTGTGTAATGTGTGTACATATGCATTTACACAACCTTATAGGATTTTGTAAGCATGGAGAAATCTTCTGTAATATGTGGCAACTATTTTCTGGCCATGGAAATAGTGAAACTGGTGTAAGCCCGTTGGCATACTTCAATCCAGAGGAAACCACATACATACATGTGTGTGTTTGTAAAGGGCAGCCCGGGTGCATGAAAATATTTGGGCTCTAGGGAAAGGGCCATCCACAAGGGTCAATACATACATACATACATATATATATATATATATATATATATATATATATATATATATATATATCTCTGTGTGTGTGTGTGTCTATATATACCTGTCCACAGCATACTCGGAGGACACATAACCACTGCATACCATTGCTTGCATAACTATAAATAGTCACATGAACTTGATCTATATAAATGAAAACGTATGATGTGTTTGTGAATGTGGTGGGTGTATGATGTGTTTGTATGCCCACGTTCCACGTACTCTGTGCCCACGGCTCTGTTAGTATTTGCTTGAATTTGATCTCCACCAAAAATCCTTGCCATACCGAAATCTGAAAATTTTGGTTTCATCTTATTGTCTATCGCAACATGGCTGGCTTTGAGATCCCTGTGAATAATTCTCAATAGAATCTTGATGAAGATAAAGAACTCCCCTTGCGATGCCTAAAATCATGTTGAAGCGCTTTCCCCAATCCAACTGAATTTTCTTGGTTTGATCTGTGCCAGGAATTCCATTAGCTACATAATAAGATACCCGTTGCATCTCTGAACTTCAATGAGAAGAATTATTGCTATGTGCATGTAATTGCTGAACCTTTTCCTTCTACTAAGTCAATGTTCCCCATTTATTGGGTAATTCGGATCAATGGGCATGCGCTATTCTTTGGACTATCTGCTTTACACATTGGATTTTATGTTTATGTAAAGCTTACAGATAGTATCATGAACCCTTTATCTTACATTAAATATATATATATATATATATAGAAATAATGAGTAAGTGTGAATGATAAGTAAAGACCCAAACCGAAAATATAGGAGTCCAAGCTCTTGTTGGCCATGTAAAGCATAGATCGACATCTTCTCTTCTCCATGAATGCGATAAACAAGGATCCTAACAAGATTCCGATGCTGAAGGTTTGATATTAGCGTAATTTCATTTCTGAATTCTTCTACCCCCTGCGCAGAATTCCTGGAAAACCTTTTCACTGCTCTCTCCTGTTCGTTAGACAACTTACCCTAAAAGTTTCAACGAAAAATTTTGTTCCAGCTTAAAGACAATGGAAAAGCACATAATTGACACTTCTAGGCTCTTTTGGTACTCTATGATATGAGAAATGCCCTATAAACAGGACCAAATCCACCTTTTCCAGGCTTTTTAGCATCTGAAAAGTTCTCGGTAGCAGGTACTATAATACTGAGATGAAATGATGGCAATTCTGTTCCTTTTCTACTATTTTTGAGTTCATATGCACCGGAGAAATTTCATGGCCAAATTCCATCTTGTGGGGAGCTGACGGAGAGCGACAGCAGATGTGCAAAATATCACTGTTTAAGTAACTAAATATGCTTACTTCCGTTAGGGAAGTCATTAATTTGTACCTTTTCCTCTCGTCCTCCAACTGTAACAGTGCCAAGATTCCAAGAGAAGCACCATCGAAACAAGCATGACTGTAAGTGCTAACATCCACTTCCCATAAGCAACCTTTTGAATGTCTGATGGAGCCTGCATCTAAGAAAATATCGTAATCATTAACGTAGTAAAGAAACAGTTGGAGACATGGAAAGGCGACAAATGATTTAAAAATCCTCACGGTTTTGAAGTTAAACGCAAATTAACCGGACAAAATGACAAATTCCCCTAGTCAAATATTGATTTCATGAATAATTTGATCGTATAATTTTCATAAGTGGTGACTGTACTAGAACCCACAACCTCTTAGTCATGAGACTGGGCATTTAACCAACTCCCGTAAGTTCCCGAACTTGCTTCCAATCTAAATTTTAATCAACATCCCAATCATGTTCTTGTTTAATTCTGGGAACTCTTATGAAACATTTTTAGAATTGTCAAACATTTGTCTTGCACAATTTATCTGGAATACTAAAGAAAACAATGATAATTAAATAAGAATGCTACTTAATTGGCTTAGAAGCAGACACACGGACGATAAATGTCCTGCCCACCATCTGCATACAATTTAAGATCACTCAAGTCCACAACCATATCACACATTCACTCCCCTGACCGTTAATATCAACACTTGAATAGCCAGTGCAAGAATAATTCTTGAAACACACATTCTCAGTCTTTTTACTCAAACGTGCATCCATTTGAGCCCTCTCTATATCAGGCAATTTCTCATGTTCCAAACTCGAGAATCCATCTCCCTTCCCACACTCCAAGGTCTTTTTCCTCACACAACCATACGATTCGTCTCTTAAATACGATTTCATCATCAAGACCTTATCCTGATTAGGGGTCAGTCGTATAAATTTTGTTCCTCTATTTTCCTCTATTAAGTATTATGTCTTTATTAAAGCCTAAAGTTTTTAAATATTTTCTTACCACTTTTATCAATGTTGTTATGGGCCTTTCCTTTGCCTTCTTACAACCTTCTACTTGGATTGCCTCGCTCATAATTAGTACCGTTATTGGTCTCTATTAGACATGTCTAAGCCATCTAAGTCATATCTCTCTAATCCTGTTACCTATTGGTGCTATTATTAAGTTTACTCCAACGTTTTTATTTCTAATTCCATCATTTCTTATCTTGCACTCATCCATTTCAATATTTGCATTTCGGCAACGCTCATCCTATGTGCATGTTGTTCTTTAGCTGCCCAACACTTTGATCCATAAATCATGGCCAACCTCAGAACCATCCTATAGAATTTTCCTTTCAATTTGAGTGGCACTGCCAATCACACAAAACTCCAAATGTGTATCTTCATTTGTTCCAACCCACTTGAATTATCTGGGTGAGCCTTCTCTCAATCTCTATTCTCTCATAAATTATCTATCTCAAGTATCGAAAGTATTCTTTTAGGGGGACTTCTTGATTATCCATCTTTACTAGTGCTCCACTCATGCTCCTCTCAAATAATATTTATGAGGTGATTTGGGTTTGGACCCTTGCAAATACACACTAGCGAGTAGTTAGGATTGGAGCTCCCGTAGGCGCCATACTATGCATAATTGTGCACATTGATCCTGCATTGCAGAACAGAATTGCTTCCATCCACGATTGGCGCCCAACCATGTCAACCGTTGGAGGACTCCCTCTTCATCTAAAAACATCATTCAAATTAACGATTCACTTTTGAGCTAGTACATGAAATAGACCTGATCCTCATGAGAAACGTAACGGAAACTGAATATAAAGTTGACATTCATATATGGCAAGCCACTTAATCTTTGACCATTATATGGTCCGCTCCATTTCCTATAAACTCATTCGGATATAAAATTGAGGTAGACCTTGTGGATCCAGTTTGAAGGAGAGCTTCCCAGGCGCCGGATCATTTGGCGACTTCCATGATGTTAGCGACCATTGCGTCCATTTTTAGGGTTCAATCCTAGCTTCAACCCAGAAAGCATCGCGTGGGTAAGATGATAGAAGCTTTGCCACAATGTTTCTTTATCTCCATTGCTAAGGACTCGATTAATCGATGTAAGGATCCTAGAACTAGCATTTTTGGCGAGGATTGAAAACATTAGTGGACCAAAGAGACTTGCATTTCCATCCAAGATGACTAGATGTCCGACATTATCGATTGTAAGAATTCCAGAAGAACTTCTAGCTGAATTTTCTGTGTTGGCGACCCATACAACTGTCTTCTCAGGAATCCTATACCATATTCCAACGTAGCGATTACTAGTATTGGCAGGGTTGAAGAAGTCTAATTCGAATTTGCCTGCCACTGAACTCACGATTTCGCCATTATTGATGTATTGTGTTGGAGTGAGTATGTCAATTGCAGCAGAAAATTGGAAGAGAGAGACAAACAAATACATAACAAGGAATTGGAGTCTCAAAAGCCACGACTCCATGGTACAAACTAAGAAAATGCTATATTGAGGTTTCTTTCGCATGTGGATTATTGCAAGTTTGGGGGTGTGTATCAATTTGACACTTTGCAGTTCGTGCTGCAAAGTAAAGGTTTAAGAATTTCTTCTTTGACAATGGAAAAGCTTACTGTGTGCTTATAGGACTTTCTTCTTTGGTAATGGAAAAGCTTACTGTGTGTAACAAGTTGACACTTTAGTTCGTCCTGCAAAATAACGGTTTAGGACCTTCTTCTTTGATAATGGAAAAGCTTACCGTGTGCTTGTAGTTTTGTGAGATTTGGATTCTTGTAATTTAAGTGCGAGAATGTGCACCTGTCTGTGACTTAGTTGCCATGGCTTCTGAGCAAATATTTTAGTCAGTGGGCAAAATTTATGTGTTAGTAGTTGGAGAAAGTTGGATAAATTTCATAAATTGCATTAAAAGATTTCAAGGATGTTGACTCAGCAAGTTATTAATTAGCCAGGTAATAGCCTAGTTTGGGACCTTGGGGTTAGATTCATTCATATATCTGGGAAAGGATCTAAATGACGAATGGATAATCACCAAAAAAAAATTGGGCCTACATGTGTGTTTTTTGGGCTTCTCTATTGGTGTGACCTAGGTAGTGAAAAACTTGCCTTTTAAAAGTTGAAATCTCAGAAATACAGGGATTGCAATCATCTAGTGGAAGAGACTCCGAGATGTAGCCCATCTAAGCTTGTATCAAGAAGAGGACGGATCAGATCAGTGGAAGATGGGCCCGCGTGAAGATGAATGGTTTAGATAATTGCATCTAGGATTCATTTATAGTGTCCATACTACAAATCTAGTTGACTTTAATATAATATTTTATTATCTGTTCTTTCTTGTATGGTTTTGCCTTATCTAATTTAGAGGTTGAAATGTCTCCCTCTTGATGATAGCTTGCAACTTTGGTTATCGTGACTTAGTGGAACCAAGCCAGGGGTCATTTGTTAGTAGTTGGAGTAAGTAAGATGACTTTCATGCTGCTAAAATGTTTGTATGTCGACTCTCCACTAGAGAAGACTCCTTGACTCCTATTGAAGAAGGAATAGTTACATTCGTTAGGAAGCAATAATACTAAAAGGAGGCATATATGGTACACTGGTGCATTTTCTGTCTTAGAAGCTGGTAGTCTTTCATAGTGTATAGCTTCATCTAGGAAGAGATAAATCCTCGTGATGCCCAGATAAAATGGCAATAGTATCAGAGCAGTGACATTCAATGAAACAAAAACGATCTCTTTTTCACAGCATAGACGTGATCTTTATGAGATCTAATCCATTCACCTTATTTGACCTCCCTTACATTACCTACATGCCAAAAATTACTTCTATTATGAGTTTAGCCTCTGTCTTCACCAGGATGAAAATCACGATCTTTGATTCTTAAAACTGAAAAAGGAAAAGAAAAAAGAGAAATGCTATCTGGATAGAGTTTCGTAACTGACTCCAAACCCCTGCCTGGCTACACACAACCTTTGAATGATCTGATTCAATCATCTTATTCCATGTCTCCTATTAGACTATCTGAAAAAAATCACGTCCATTGAATGTTTTTACCCACTAGTTTTTTTCCTTTTAAAATTCTCATAGTTATAATTTAAACACCAGAAATGCATAACTAAAATCATCCAACGGACATGAATTTTGACTTTAGTCTATTTAAGAGAGGCCTAAGAAGATGACGGACTAGATCATTCAAAAGTTTGGTCTAACCCGGTGAGGTTTTGGAGTTAGTTTCATAGCATAATTCAGTTAGCATTTCTTAAAAAACAATGCAAAGGACAATAATTTGATTTGCGTGAACTTTTCACATGTGGCTTAGACAAGGTGAGGTGAAACAAAAAGAATCACTAGTCGTCAAAAAAGAAATGATAAATTGAGGTCTGTTTCAGTGTGAGGCATCAATGTAAACGTCTCTAAGCATGTTCTCCGGAAGATCCATGCCACTCTCTTGGTCACCAGCCTTTGGATAGACTACCGCCAAAAGAACAGTCCCATTGAATGATTATATCCTACCTTCGTAAGAAATTTGATAACCATTAATTCTATCTGAGGAAGAAAGAGCAGTTTTGGCTTGATTTTTCACGTGTAGACTAAACAAGGACTGGACAACAAAATCAATGATCTAGATGATAAGAAAAAGTGCTTAGATTGTTGCCTCACATTGACTCATTGCCTCAGTTCATCATTTCTCCAAAGAGAATGGCTTAGATATAAAAAAGAAGACATCCTAGAGAGGCGTGTCCATGTTATACGTTTTTGAATGTCATTGCTCCAGTGGAAATGCCTGCTATCTGCTTGCTAAGTAACAGGCCCAGTGCATGGTTTACGGTGGCTTCTAAGCAGATATTTAGGCGGGGGGGCGAGATATAGCATATGTTAGTGGTTGGGGAAAGTAGATGCCTTTAACAGTCTCATTAAGTACCATGTTATTAGTCCGGTAATATGTAGCTGGTAGCAGATTCTCATCATAATTTGGGAAGATTCTGTGGTTGGGCCCAGCACTATACATACATGCCACGTGTGTGGTTTGATTTTGTAGAAATGATAGATCAGATACATCGCAAGCCCTTCATGTACTATGGGCTGAACACATGCAACGGGTTGCTTGAGATTACTGTAACATTGCACCTTCCTCTGCCGTTGATCTGGACATCACATCTAGAAAATGTATCATTAAAGCGCAATGTGAAAGATGTGCTATGATGTAGGCCCTTTTTTCACGTAGTGTATTTTTGTATTATGCACGATCTAGACCAATTTCATAAAGTTCACATTAGATCCCCAATGCCTACATGATACAGCCCCAGTTTTACATAATGGGTTCCTCTTAAGCATGATCTAGACCATCGACTTGGTAAAGCTTGATTTCGAATCCAATGCCCTGACAATGCATGCATATCTGGGTAATTGCGTCTTCAATTTTACTGTTAACTGTGTTTTTTATCGTCAAATGCTGGACCTTTCTTATAATATATTTTTTATGATCTATATTCAGCGACGAAAACCCATTTATTTCACAGATAAGATTGTGCAGTTGCCATGTATTCGGGTCACTAACGATCTAAAATTGCGTGCTAGGAGATGAATGGTTCAGATCACTCATAGGTAGATCCCAAACGAAACTGGGAGTAAAATGATATTTGAACTATAGGTCGCCAGCGAACCATGCCCCCTGAATGGAGATCTTAAGTCGTCAAAGATGGAATTTGTGGAATATCGAGCCAGGTTAATGAAAACTTTAGCATTGGACCCATTGGATCCCACATGTCAGCACGCATTAATAGCCAATCAAGATTCCTCATTCTATTATGGTTGAAAAATTGCAGAAGTATGTAGAAGAAGAATACCTTCCGCAATTATTCAAAAAAGAACTTCTGAACTCATAATTATTCAAGCAAATTACTCACACACTCTCTTTCATATAAACTGGTCAAACGAAAGGTGTGATTCCAACCTGTAATCAACTGCGCAAGACATCTGTTGGCGACAAAAATTAAAGGTTGGTTTTAGGGAATGTCCATCTGCTACCATCTTCACAGAGAGAGAAATGATAGCATAATAGACAAAAGCAAGTTGCATACTGCGCCTCTTTTTGCATGATTGGCTCAACCTATGGTTTCGGACCATCCAACTAATTCCTCTGGCTTCGCATATCTTAGTATCCCAAATATAAGCTGATTGGATAATTTCAACATCTAAAAGGATACTTCTTAGTCATAGATTATGGACCATTCTTCAAACAACATCTTTGACTATCCATCAGTTGTGATGAGAACTATATGTTTTCAGATTCCATATTCATCTAATCTCACTGTTTTTAGAACACTAGTCATCCTAAACTGGAGAAATCAGCTGGACGGATCTGATCAATCATATGTGAGATCATCATGCAAGAGTGCAGACTGTATTTGTAGTTAACTAGTCATATATATATGCACGTAGAGAGGGAGAGAGAGAGAGAGAGTATGCGAGTCGCAAAATATATTTTTACCAATGGTTTTAAAGTGTAGTAGCTGAACATCAAGTAAAAATTCATATTACCTTCTCAACTGCATTTTCCAGCAGTTCTAGTACCAGACTTTTCATTTTTTAAATACATTTCGCCTCTTGCTATTTACAGATATTGCCTCCCCTTTTCATTATTCTCCAAAAATCATTCCGATTATTTCCGAAATATCCTCTCTCAGTCCCTCCTTCCGTGTATTTCTAACATTAGTCTTGTTTTTACACTAAACGAAATATATTTCCCAATTTGGTCACTTTGTCCGGTTGGACAGGATACCTGGATAATGAATATTCTCCAACCCAAGAATGATTAGGTAAATCATAAACCTCAAACAACTAAATATTCTGAAAATCTCGTGGCTCCAAACCAGAAAATTGTTTGATTCCTGATAATAATATGCAAAGTAGGAAAAAATTTCCTCTCCACTCTATCGGGCTTCGACCACAGTAATGGTCAAATCATTTCTGGAACAAGTTCCAGTTCCACTTGTGGATGAATCTGGATCCTTGAAACCATTCCGCAACGAGAATGAAGGTTCCTTTGGTGGAGGCATGTTCGTCTCATTGTCCAGCATGTAAACAGCTGTGGACATGGCAGGCCTCTCTCTAGGAACTTCTTGCACGCATAAGAGACCCACATGAATGCATCTTAAAACTTCATTTCCAGGACATAAACTACTCACCGATGGATCCACTAGTTGTAAACTTCGTCCTTCTCTCCATAACTTCCATGCCTGAAGTAGTTCCAAACATTACCTTAGATTAGTAGATAAAACTCTGAAGCAAGAGAGAAGAACATAACTGAAAAGTACTTACATGTGCAATTAAGTTCAACGAATCATCGACATAATAGCTATTCCTCATTCCACTAATAATCTCTAAAATTATGACCCCAAAGCTAAAAACATCCGATTTCGTTGAGAAGAGCCCATTTGCGATGTACTCTGGAGACATATAACCACTGCAGGAATTGTTAGATATGACAATTGTTAGTATTAGAAGTTCAATCTGTATGCATGTAAATAGGCTACAATCCTGTGGATGTCATGAGTATATGTGATCCTTACTATGTCCCAACTACTCTTTTGGTTTTAGCTTGAGTTTCGTTTCCTCCAAAAATCCTAGCCATACCGAAATCTGAAATCTTTGGATTCATCTCATTGTCTAGAAGGATATTACTGGCTTTGAGATCCCTATGAATAATTCTCAATCTCGAATCTTGATGAAGATAAAGAACTCCTCGTGCGATGCCAGCAATAATGTCCAAGCGCTTTCCCCAATCCAACAGCCTTTTCCTACTTTGATCTGTGCCATGAGCTTCCATCGATTAACTACACCTTGCATATATATGTTGTAATATGACTATATGATGAGACAATTATGGACTTCAGCTTGCATAAAAGAAGATAAATGCCGGGTTCGTAAGTGAAGAGTCAAACCGAAGATATAGAAATCCAAGCTTTTATTCTGCATGTACTCGTACACCAGCATCTTTTCTTCTCCCTGAATGCAGTAACCCAGGATCCTAACAAGATTCCTATGTTGAAGCTTGCATATTAGGTTGACCTCGTTCCTAAATTCTTCTGCCCCTTGTCCCGAATCTCTGGAAAGCCTTTTCACAGCTATCTCCTCTCCGTTAGACAATTGACCCTGAATGTTGCCATCAGACATTCTCATCAATTTTGGTTATAAAACAAACAGCCATTAACACACGCAAGCGCATGACCCCAGCTCCCACCCCTAAACATCCCCCACACCCCCTCTGCATGTGTACTATTTTAAATCTAGTTTGCACTTTACTAGTGGAGACATATCTGGAGCCCAGACTGTTGGTGATCCTAAACAATGGTATTATGCGCCATATTCTAGATATGCGATGCCCGTATAAAAAAAACGAAACCCACGACGAGAAGATACCAAACAAAAAAAGGGACAGCCGATGGCAGGAACAAAAGTGGAACTAACATCTACTCCAAATGAAACAAATATAGGACATCAGAACAAACAAAACAGAGGTTTAATTACCAGCAAAAACAATTAGCAAGGACACCCTTTTGATATCCCAGATGTTTGGTGATCCAAATCACTCATCTTATGGACCACATCCTAGACCGACAATAATAAAAAATATCTTCTCCATTAGATCAGAGCTCATCCGGTAGAGAAGGTTTTTGGTCGGGCTATCTCATATGGTCCGTGGTTCTGATCACCAATTTCTGGGTTCCTGTATCCGATGCATAAATGAGACATTACCTTGTATACAGGTCCAAATCCACCCTCTCCAAGCTTTTTGAAATCTGAGAAGTTTTGTGTAGCAGATAAAATTGTACCCAGATTAAATAGCTGTAATTCCGTTCGCCTCCTACTATTTTCCAGCTCAAATGCACCGGAGAGAATTTCATGGGCGGAGTCGAAAACTGGTATCCGCACTGGAAAGAATTTCATGAACAGATGCCTAGTATAAGCATGTAATTCTTTATGAAAGGTAAAGGAAATATCCAAATTGCTTGTAATTAACTGTAGTTTCTCCTATTAATAAAATTATCCATTCTAACCTTTTCTTGTTCTCCATCTCCACCAGTAACAGGTGCATGACACCAAGAGAAGCACCACGGAAACAACGGCAATGGGTATAATTATAGTTCGATGCTTATGAAGAAAACTTTTCGATCGTCTGAGTGAGCTCGCATCTAATAAACAATAGCTAAATATATTATTACGGTGAAAATAAACACATCTTATCATAAAAATACAGAATATGCGCCTATGGTTTGGATCTGGAAAATTGTCATGCCCAAAGAATAACGCATACGAAAATTTATCTATCATAGTATTTGTAGAACCATATAAATTCAGTTCAATAGCAAACCTTACCGAGTTCAGAGGCAGCCACTCGTACATACATGTCCTGGCCCCCATCTGCAAACAATTTAAGATCAATCAAGTTCCCAAACCAAATCACACATCCAGTCCCCCTTCCATTAATATCAGCACTAGAATAACCAGTGCAAGAACAGTTCCGCAGACATTCTTTCTCACACTCTTCTGAACTCAAACTGGCATCTAATCGTGCCGTCCTAGTATCTGGCAATTTCACATGTTCAACTCTCGAGAATCCGTCCCCATTTCCACATTCTAACTCCTTTTTTCTAGCACAACCATCCAAACCGTTCCTCATATACCAATCCGAAGGCGACTTGGGTGTGAAACCTTGCAAACATTCACAAGGTCGCCAACTGTTTGCACTGCATGTACCATAGGGGCCACACTCAGCATAGTTTTCACACTGATCCTGTACAGATGACCACACCTCTTTCCAGCTACGGTTCTTGTCGAACCATGTTAGCCGTCTTAGGATGCCTTGTTCATCCAACATCAATACGGTCATCAAAGACTCATTTCTTAGAAAGTATGCAGTGTAGATCTCATCCTCGTTAGAAACATAGCTGCTAGTGAATATAAAGTTGAGAGACATTTCTTGCACCCCGCTTAGTCTCTGGCCGTTCCAAGGCCCGCTTCGCCATTTTGGCTGCAATCCTTCAAATAGAAAGAGCTGAGGTAGACCATGTATGTCCATCCGGTAGGAGAACTTGCCACGAGATGGATCATTTTGTGAATTCCATGATGTCAGCGACCAATTCTTTCCAGTTTTCCAGTTCACCCCAATCTTCATCCCTGCAAGCAATATGTGCGTCGGATGATCAAAGCTCTCCCATAACGTTGTGTTGTGATTATCACTATTTTCATTGGTGAGAACCAGATTCCCTGAGGCCAAAAGCTTAGCACTTGTATTGTTCATTGCAATTGATATGTTCGTCGACCAAAGAGGCTTTAGTGTTCCATCCAATATCACAAGGTTGCCATCGTTGGCGATCGTAAGAACTCCGGAGGAATCCACAACCGGATTTTCTCTATTTGCTATCCATACAACTATTTTGTCTGGCACGTTATACCATATACCGATGTAGCGGTTACTAGTATTACCAGGGCTGATGACCCCTAATTCGAACTTATTATCCGATGAGATTAGAGTTTCGCCGTCCTTGATGGATTGTGCTGGGGTAATGGTGTCAATGGCAGTGCAAAACCGAAAGAGAGAGAAAAAAACTAGCAGATGATAGGGAAATTGAAACTTAAAAGCCATACTCCATGATAAAAGGTGCAATAGTCATGCTTCCTACTCATCTACACAAAGTGCGGAAATAAGTTTCTTAATTTTGCTCCATGATGTATTGTCTTCACATTTTTTGTGCACAAGAACTAGTGAAGATCGAACCTTAGATTTCAAATCGTTTTCTCCGACAGCTGACGAATGCCCTTTTGTTAATCGAGCTACAAGTTAGGATAGTGTTGGGGATGCTTCTCTTGCTCCACCGAAGAGAGCAATCAAGATAATAGCATGTATCCAAAATTGAAGACTATTTGAGCAAGGGGTACCTACCAACCTGTTTGCGTTCCCAAAACCTCTCCTGTTCTCAAAGACTTTTCCAGCCTAAAATGTATTATTTTCTGAGAGAGAAGACTTGGAGGAATGCCGTAACGACTCAAACGCAATATGGAACCCCACTTCAACGTTGAGCCATAATAGGACAAGGTAGTGGCGGCCTTTTTTGGGTTTTTTTGCCCATTTGCCACTAAGTTATCGTGTTTTTGCCAAAATATCCAAATATTTTTACATTTTGCCGATTTGCCACGAAAATTTTCCAAAACTTTGCCAAAATGTCACTTGTTAACATTCCACCGTCAGTTTTTATAAAATAACCGAAATACTCGTCTTCTTCCTTTGTAAACCCTGAATAACAGGCGATCGTCTGTGGAAGTTAAACCTTGAAAACAGATGATCGATCATTGACGCTGAAACCCATATTTTTCTCTAATCAGCCTCTGGCCTTGTTCTGCCCAGGCGCCACCCACACTCAGGCACGCCTCTGCCCTAGCTCCTCCCGCCCTTGCTCTGCCCACGATCAGGCACGCCTCCAGCCCGCGCTTGCTCTACAAAGGTAGAGCAAATGGTTTTGTCAAAATATGTGCGCGTACGATGTGTTTGAGTCAACAAGGAACCTGCTAACTGCCATTAACCACCTAAGTTTACTTTGTTGTCCTTTACATGAGTCTTTGACCAGTTACAGGTTTTAAAAGATTTTTGTACTATAACGCTAGCATATTATTAATATTCAAAGGTCTAGTTAATCATGTTTACTTCGTTCTCTTCTTATTCAATGGAAAAAGTGCTTGCTCGACAACAGGCGGCTTTTTGCCATTCATCGGGTGGGAGTTACAGACCAAATCCTGTATGACATAGAGGCATGCTCTGCAAATTATGCTCAACTCCATCAATCCCACTATTTGAAGAGGCAGAGCATGTCAAATTGTTCAACTGTAGATGACTGAGGATGGCCTGTTTGTTTAATTACATTACCTCGTTAACAAATATCTCCCATGAACATCCGGTGCAATCCCTTTATATATCAGAAGTTTGAGTTGCCATACATCGGCAATCACGATTAATATGACAGAAGTAGCAACTTCCTTGGACATTCAGACGAAGCAGTGAGGTAATCAAAGCATATGCCTATGACCCATATTGAACCTTCTTGAGAACTACACCTTATCAGCTTATTACAACGCAAAGATGCTATTCTAGTATCATATTAATCCACGGAACAAACTCAGGTAGTTTTGAGTTTGTATGTTTAGCGTCACAAAATTGGAGGTGCTTAACAAATTAACCAATTGTATTTCTGATGATTCCAGAAAAACACTGGAGATATACATACACGTGCTTTTTCGTAAAAGCATGCAGAGATCAAATTGAGATTCTGAAGAATAGGATAAATGACGAAGACAAGAATGAGAGTTCAAGTTCATGGCTTGCTATATGAGAAAGTAATTCTCATCTGATCTTGTTGCCCATAGATGCGGTGTGGTATGGTTAACAGCCTTCTTTCTGCCTTTGTAGAGAAAGCGCAGGCTGAAGGCATGCCTGATCGTGGGCAGAGCAAGGGTGGGAGGCGTGCTTGACCGTGGGCAGAGCAAGAGCGGGAGGCATGCCTGAGCTTGGGTGAAGCCTGGGCAGAGCAAGGCCGGAGACTGGTCAGAGCAAAATATGGGTTTCAGCATCGATAATCGATCTTCTGTTTCAGGGTTTAACTTCCACAGACAATTGATCGCTTATTTTGAGGGTTTACAAAGGAAGAAAACAATGGTATTTTGGCCATTTTACAAAACCTACCCGTGGAATGTTAACAGAGTGGCATTTTGGCAAAGTTTTAGAAAACTTAGTGGCAAATCAGCAAAATATAAAAATATTTGAATATTATGGCAAAATTGCAACAACTTTTAAAGTCAAGAAAGACACAACGTAGAAGATAGGGCGCCGAATGCTGGACTTGGTATAAGGAAATTGACTTTGAGAGACTCACCCATAACCAAGAGAAAATTGCTGATTACACTGGTGCGCGTATACGTCCCACCAATGCTAATCTATTGTGCGACAATGTGGCAACTTGCTGTTCAGTGCTGCCTCATTCCTCCGACTTTCATTACCAAGCAATCTAAAAACTGCGTAGATTGAACTATCTACTGAAGAAAATAGGTGGTCTCCGCATAATCAATGTTGACATTTATGTACTCTACAGACTTTAGGATGATAGAAGCAAACAAGTGTTCCGATTTTTGGTTTACGAGAGTATCAGAAGTTAGAGCAATGAATGGGTGAGATCATTCGAAGGTTGATCCTTTCGTGCAAAAGTGGGCCACTGCATGGCAATTTGTAATACTGTCCTGCACTATAATAGCATTGCTGGGTTATGTGTCACGACCATCCAAAGACGTTAGCCTTATGCCGCTTTGACTTCTAAATGGAAGGTAACTAAGAAATGTTACATTAGAGAGGGACAGTGTAGCAAGTAGCCATGGAGTCACCCATTTTACATAAATCCCACTTTAGATGTCTGACACGTCCACCTGATTACTTTGACTTTGGATATCTCATAAATGAAAATCGTGACCGTAGAATGAGCTGAGCATCCTGAAAAATGTGTTTTTGATCGTTGAATATAGACCGTTTTATACACAAACTGGCTTTCTAATTACCTTCCGTTTCCTGTGGTCTAACGTACAACTTTGTAGATACTAGAATCACCCAGTCCGTGCACTTTTTAACTTACTAGACATCCAAAGCCGAATAATCAGGTGAAAAGGTCAGATCATCGAGGTAGGCAGTACAAAAAAGGCAAAAAGATCATCGAGGCAGGGCAGTCATACAGTACTCCACAATTACAGGGCCATGTTATGGCACACTACAGTAGCATTCTCCAAGAAGATACGATGGTTGAGCCAAGGCCTTTGAACGCACGGCCAGGTTTGGGCTAAAAGTCTTGGAAGTAGTTGGTTCCGGTGGATAGAAACACCCTGACTCTTGTAGAATGCTTCCATTGGTTACGCTCACGCCGTACTGGTATGAGGTTTCAGAGCTTCATCTGATTAGAGCTGAACCACGATTATGCCAGACCAACTGGGCTATTATGATATCGCTTAATGTAGTAAGTTTTTTGGCCTTGCCCTTTCGTTTCTTTTTCTTGTTCTTTTCACCTTAGATTCTTAAAGCATGGGAAAGAATGGCTTGGCCCAGAACAACAAATCTTCCGTGCAAATTTCTGGATACGTTAGTGGACTTCGAAAAGGGTCCTGGGAAAGTCACCATTTAAGTTGCCTAGATTTTGTAGCATCTGATTGTACGATAATCTCGAATCAAGCTTGACGGTCATTTTGTTGGATCCAATGGGAAAGAATATGGTATGTGATCCTGATTGCTACTAATGCATGATTCTGGTCCTTTGTGTCGTAACATCCCTAATTTTTAGTTTATCTTATGTGAAGAAATTGAATCGAAAAAAAAATAAAAAATTAATTTTTAAGATTTTAAATTTTAAAAATAACTAATAAAAAATCGATCAGCACGCTCTCTCTCAGTTCATCGATCAGCACGCTCGACACGAGCCTACACCAAACCCCAGCCCGCATGCACCATCCGAGGTTCCTTACCAGCGCCCCTACAACCTGCTGCGGCCCTTCTTCCTCTCTCCTCTTTCCTCCGACGACCTGGCCTCGCCCTTCTCCAAGGCTCGTTTTTCCCTGTTCAATCTTCCATCAGCGAACCCCTCTATCAAATCTTTCCGCCGTGGAGCTTCCCCTTCCTGACCTTCCTCCTCAGCTCCGATACAAAAACCCTCCTCATGCAAGATCCTTTCCTCCTTCCTTTCCGGCGCAGGAGCAAAAGCCCTCGCCATACCCAATTCTCTCCGGTGACTTGGTTCGCACAAACGTCCAACCGGCGCCGAAATCCATCTCCTCTTTTCCTTTCTCCCCTTGCCCTTTGTTCTCCAACGCATTTTCTCATCTTCTCCCGACCCGATTTTCCTACGTGACCCACGTCTTTCTAGCCCCTCCCCTATTTCTTTTGCTTCTTCGGTGACCAGAACCGAACACCCCTTTGCCCTCCTCTCTCTTCTCTGGTTCACCATAGCCGGAAGAACCCTGATCTAAGCTAACCCCATTCGGCACAGACCCACTTCCCCTTTCCTTTCCTGGCGCCTGCATCCCCTTGAAACCCTCGCGTGTCCACTGATCCCTTCGCTTTCGCCCCCTATTTCCTTTGACTAATCAGCGCCGCCGACCTGACTGACATGCTGCGCGGACAGGTCGGCCACACTGCACCAGTTCCCCTCCCCTTCTATTCGCCTCTCTGTGGTCTGACACGGGCAGTGACCAAACAGCCAGCCACTGGCCATCGCCGTCCTTCCCCTCACACACTCTCTCTACTGAGTGCCACAGTTGGGCTCCACTACTAGCACCCACCCTTGAAATTGGACCTCGTCCACTGCTCAATGAGAGATCTCGTAGAACTATGATAGCCATTACGATTCTTGCCATGGAAGGAACAAGACTTATTTTATGTTCATTGACAAGACCCTTGATCGAATATCGGATCATCTATGACCGATTCGATCATTTATCACAATATGAATCATTCATAGTGATTTTTGTGATGTGTAGATCGAGATCTATAGTAGAGATCTTCCATCCAAAAAGCTTTTGAGACAATTTGACTAATCTTAATCAATGGCCAAGATCAATAGAGGGTACATATATAAAATTGGATTTATTTTAATGATTTACACATTGAAATATTTTATTAAGATTATTTAATTAAATTTACGATATTTTTCAATCTGGGATGATCAAGTGGGGAATTACAGTTAGATTATTATGGATAGCTTAGATCAAGCACCTGTGCCATGATCAATTGATGATCTAGTGATACAAAAAGCTGGATATCCCACAAATTTACCTATGGGAAGCAAATTTACCTATGTGTGATGTCACAGGAAAGCTAGACTTCACACACTAGAGAGGTTGTACACCTTAATGGATTACTCCCTTATTTTGAGGTAGATAGTGACATTTAATATAATCATTTTTCTATTATCATAGATTATCAATGTACTAGTTGCCTGTTTATAATAAATATTATGTGTATGTATTGTTATATAATGACCTTAATGAGATTATAATCCATCACATACACATTATAAACATGCATAAGCATTTTGATTTTTACGTTTCCATAGATGCTTGACTTTTATTATATAAATATAATTATTTCATGACTGATAATGAAAGTTTATGAGTTCGAAAATAATTTTACTCTTTGTAGGAGACATTAGTTTGTATCAATATTGTTGAGTGTTTAACAGCAAGTGCACGGGCTATTGTAGTGTAGCTTATGCAAGTACGAGTCGATCCCATGAGGATTTGATTTAAAATAATGGAGTTTTCAATAAAATTCAATTAATAAAAGAATCAAAACAAAGAATATAGCAAAATTCAACTAACAATAAAATAAAATCCATATTTATTCAATTGTTACAATGTACACAATTATTTATTCTAAAAACACAGAAATTGCAACAAAATAAGCTATCCTAGATTGCACTGTCCCTAGATAGTCAAAATGAGGATAAAATAGAATTGGGACATAGATGTAATTAAACTGAGGACTTAGTTGGAATTAAATCGGGGACATGGATGGAATTCTTCTAGGGACACAGATGGAATCTTTGGGGTTCTAGTTTTAAACGAAAAACTAGGAAAACGTGGGAGAAAACCAAAAGAGAAAGGAAAGAAGGGAAGGGAAGAGGAAGGTGAAGAGGAAGGAGAAGAAGAGGAGAGAGCCAGCCCAGCCTAGCAGTTTCAGTTGAAGAAGAGAGTGGAAGATAAGAGGAAGATTGGAGAAGGAGGAGGAAAATCCCCCAGCCAGGGAGGTGAAGAAGGGTGGAGAATGGAGAAAAGGGTATATGAAGAAAGAGAGAAAAAGAGACGTGAGATAGTGAGTGAGTGACGTGAAAGAGATGGAGAGAGAGACGTGTAGGAGAGAGGTGCATGAAAGATAGAGAGAGAAAAGAGAGGGAAGGGATGAGAAATAGTAGATAGAGTGATAGAGATAGGTGGGGTCCACTAGCTTTCTTAGTCTTGTTAGAACTCTGAAAGTCTTCAAATTTGTTCTGTCTTAGGACTCTTCAAAATCCACTTTTTTCCATGAAACTTTATCTGATCTCCATCTAATATCCTTGATTCGATCTGGAGCGTTCATACCTGAGTTAATTGATCTGCAATGCACATGACACAATTAGCACAATCTAAACCACTCATTATTCATCTAATTAGCTTTGATGATTATCTGACCGTTAATTTTGCAATTTAATGGTTGGATGGCCAATTAAAGGTAAAATTAAATATTTTATGTAAAATCTTGAAATTAATGGCATGGATGCTCTAATTGAACACTAAATTAGGGGTATTTTGACCAAAATTGAACACTTAACAAATATTGTATTATACTTATCTGCGAACCCACTAAGGAGGCTTGACGGATGGTCCTTGAGCGATTGACCCTATGATAGGGGTAGTGCGCTAGGATAGCAAGTCATAGGTGCTCTTATATTTTGTACATCAGATATTTGCTTTTCATCTCTTGATTTTGAGGTATTGAGTTATTTTTGTGATTTTATGAATTTTCAATTGGTGTTTTTATCCACTGGACGCTATGCTATCATGGATATAGGATTGATCACCTATCCTTTAACTTTGTCAGATGATAGATATCCACCCTATAAAAGGGCAAATTCATAGGGGGTATATAATGGTAACCTACACTATGAGTATGATCTTCCCCATGTGCGAAGGATACTGAGTCTCCCATTTTAGTGTTGACTATGACGACCTGGGTTTTTAAAACACATTTTCATAAATATTTGCAAAGGTAAGGCCCTGATTTTGAAAATTTTTAAAATTCAAACAGTGAAAATATATTTTCTTTGAAATTGATTTATCAAAGACCCGAGTGTCACCTCAAATTACTTATCATCATACATAGATTTTTTGTATAAAATAAAATTTCATTGAATATCAATATAAATACTTTTATTAAAATCAAGATCAATCCAGTGGTTCACATACACAGCCCTAGTAGTCATTACATACCTTGTCCAAATATTACAATCCAAATTTCAAAACAATTAATACAATCTTCCTCAAAGTAAATACCCTAAGTAGTAATTCGGTGATGATTATCCTTAAGTCTTAAAAATCAACAGTTCTTTATATCCATGATATAAATCAATTTATACAATTGGATAACCATTTCATCCTTTGGATAACCATTTCATCCTTCACTCATCATATGAATTATATGTATATATTACATATATATATAACCACTTAAAATCGTGAATATAGTCAATATCATTAATAATATCTCATTTTCAAACTGATTTCAATATTAATACTAGGTGTTAATATATAATCATACCGTATTGGAAATCATCCTCCAATATAACTTCGGTAATAACTTTTACCGGGCATCTCATCATGCAATAACATAAGACATCTCATTATACCATAATCAATTGCATCATAATGCAAAATAATCAAAGGACTACCATGCTTGCAGTCTTAATCCATACAACGCTCCCGAATAATTGCTTAATACTCCACTAATACCATGGTGGAAAATACAGATATATGTTTGTATGGGGGGAACCATGGCTGTCACAGTGGCATCCTTCCCATAATTGCCCCACCCTACATTTTGCCTCTCTTTAGGCATGGTATCATCATCATAATTAGTTTTGGCAAGCGGGTGGCCAAACCCTCATAACTCTCCTAGCATTAGCATCCCCAGGCATAAGCCTGTCTTAAAACAAAATCACAAGCCTCCATGCTTGTATAGAAAATAATATTTCATATTTACAGACTATGTGTTTGGTTATAATAGGACATGCCTATAACTTCTTTCCTTAAGATTTGAGGGCTCAACTTATGTAGTTCAAATCTTCTCATTCTACCTATCAAGTAATTTCATAAATACTTAATCAATCCCTTTGTATTCATTTCAACATCATTTGTTGATTCATAAATAATTCTAAGGCAATTATAATCAATCTATAGTTATCAGGATAAGATCATGTGTAAAATACATGTATATTCTATATTGAATATATTCTTAAGGTAACTCTACCAATGCCCGTCCCAAGCCCGGATTAAAAAGGAGGAGGGTCTTGCATCAAGTGCCAACCGGCAAGGGGAAAGTTGAAGATGATTCTATTATTTCTTTCTTACAAATGAATATGCATTTGTATATTAGTTTGTGAGGAAGAAATGAAAATCATCTCTAGCTTCCTAAAATACAGCTACCCTTGCGTCAGGTTGCCAGCCGGCAAGGGTTTAGCTGAAGATGATTTTTGTTATTTCTTTTATGCTTGCAAATGAATATGCATTTGTATATTAGTTTGTAAGGAAGAAATAAAAATAATCTTCAGCTTTTTAAAACTACAGCAACCCAAATATGACATGAATCGAAAACAGACATTCCCCCAGGCTAGGGCGTTCCCCATAAGCGACGCGCTACATCAGATCCTGAGTGCGGTGAAAAATAGGTAAGGGTTGCTAGGGCGTTCTCCCAGAAGCGACGACCTACATCGGATCCCGGGTGTAGTGATAAGTGGGCAAGGGCTACTAGAGCATCCCCTCAGAAGTGACGCGCTGCATCAAAACCCAGGTGCAGTGAAAAGTGGACATGGGTTCATACCATGGAGGTTGAGAAAGGTAGTAGTAAATAAGGTATCTCTAGAATATAAGATTCTCATCGCTACATGGAATATAGGGACAATGACAGGTAAGAGTTTGGAGTTAGTAAACACAATGAAATGTAGGAGAGTCAACATCGCTTGTATCCAAGAAACCAAGTGGAAAGGGGCTAAAGCTAGAGAACTAAATGGGTATAAATTATGGTACGTAGGAAAGGAAAATAACAAAAATTGTGTAGGAATAATTGGGGATAAGGAATTAAAGGATAAAGTTGTGGACGTTAAAAGAATCAGTGATAGAATTATAATAATAATAATTATTCTAGGAGAGCAAATTATAAATGTTATAAGTGCGTACGCACCACAAGTAGGGTTACAAGATCTAATCAAGAGACAGTTTTGGGAAGATATGGAGGCATACAAGAAATTCCCAACACTAAGGGGATATTTATAGGAGCAGACTTAAATGACCATGTAGGAAAAGATAAGGAAGGATACGATAGAATACACGGAGGGTATGGTATAGGTGAACGAAATGAGATGGGGGAGAATATCCTCGATTTTGCTTTGTCATATAACCTGTCCATTGCAAATACTCTCTTTAAGAAGAGGGATGAACACTTAATAACCTTTAAAAGTGGACTTCATAAAAGCCAAATAGACTTTTTTCTACTTAGGAATAATGAACGATCTATATGCAAGGATTGTAAGGTGATACTTAGTGAGAGTTTAACCTCACAACATAAGTTAATGATTATGAATATTTATATTAAAAGATGGAGTAAAAGAATTGAACTTAATACACATCCAAAAAGTAAGTGGTGGAACTTAAAAGGAGAGAAAATAACCTCATTCAAAAATAAGTTGATGGTAGAAGGAAATTGGAACTATAAAACAGAAGTAAATATCATGTGGACTAATATGGTTGAGTCCATTAAGAGAATGGCAAAAGATGTCTTAGGAGTATTTAAAGGTAAAAGGCTATTAGCAAAGGAAACATGGTGGTGGAGTGAAACAGTGCAAGAAGTTATTAAAGAAAAAAGGATGTGTTTTAAAGCTTGGCAGAAGATTAGAAATAATGAAAACTATGAACAATATAAGAATGCTAAAAATGCTACTAAGAGAATAGTAAGTGAGGCTAAACTTAAAGCATATGATGAGCTCTATAATAAATTAGGAATAAGAGAAGGTGAGAAAGATGTATTTAAACTTGCAAAAGTAAGAGAACAGAAGGGTAAGGACTTAGATCATGTTAGTTGTATTAGAAGCGATGATTAAAGGGTATTACTCAAAGAAGAGGAGATCAAGCAAAGGTGGGAAGCATACTTTCAAAAATTATTAAATGATAATGGCTCTGAGAATATAGGGATTGAAAATAATATAAATCTAAATAACATTGGATATTATAGATAAGAACGTAGGATTAGAATACCTGAAGTAAAAGAGGCCTTGAAAAAGATGAAATCAGGAAAGGCCATGGGGCCTGATGGTGTACCAATAAAGGTTTGGAAGCATATTGGAGATATTGGGGTAGTTTGGTTGACCAAGTTGTTTAACAAGATTATAAAATCAAAGAAAATGCCTGATGAGTGGAGGAAAAGCTCTATTGTACCAATCTATAAGAATAAAGGTGACATTCAGAGCTGTACTAATTATTGAGGGATCAAACTTATGAGCCACACCATGAAACTTTTTGAAAGAGTGATTGAGAAGAGGCTGTGACATGAAACAAGTGTATCAGAGAATCAGTTTGGTTTCATGCCTGGGAGGTCTACCATGGAAGCTATTTTCTTGCTAAGACAATTAATAGAGAAATATAAGGAGAGGAGGAAAGACCTACATATGGTCTTTATCGATTTAGAGAAAGCTTATGATAGTCCCTAAAGAGTTAATATGGAGAGTGTTGGGTGGTAAGGGGGTTTCTCAAGGGTATATAGACATAATTAAATATATGTATGAGGGAGTAGTAACAAATGTTAAGACCACTAGTGGCGTGACTGGTGATTTTTCTTTCACTACAGGATTGCACCAAGGATTGGCATTGAGTCTATACCTCTTCACATTAGTTATGGACGAGTTAACAAGACATTTGCATTGGAGATCCCCTGGTGCATGCTATTTACAAATGATATAGTCTTATTTGATGAGACAAGGGAGGGTGTAAACATAAAACTAGAGTTATGGAGAGAAGCATTAGAATTTGAAGGATTTAATTAGCTGAACTAAGATAGAATATATGGAATGTAATTTTAGCAGGGAGAGTAGGAGTGGAACACCAGTCAAGATTGATAACCAAGAAGTCCCCGTGAAAGACCTCTTTCGGTACTTAGGATCATTGATCCATGAGAGTGGAGAGATTGAGAGGGAGCTTACCCAGAGAATCCAAGCAAGTTGGAACAAATGGAGATGTGCATTTGGAGTTTTATGTGATCGGCAGGTGCTACTCAAACTAAAAGAAAATTTTTATAGGATGGCTATAAGGCCGGCCATGTTTTATGTATCAGAGTGTTGGCTAGTTAAGGAATATGATACTCATAGGATAAGCGTTACAGAAATGAGGATGTTGAGATGGATAAGTGGTAAGACAAGAAAGGATAGAATTAGAAATGAAAATATTAGAGAAAATTTAGGGCTAGCACCAATAGGTAATAAGATGAGGAAGATTAGACTTAGATGGTTTGGATATGTTCAAAGGAGACTAACAACGGCACCAGTTCGAAGGAGTGAGGCAATACAAGTAGAAGGCTCTAAAAGGGCAAGGGGAAGGCCTAAAAGAACGTGGATAGAAGTGGTGAGGAAAGGTTTAAAAACTTTGGGACTAAATGAAGCCATGGTACTTAATAGAGTGGAATGGAGGAATAAGATTCATGTGGCCGACCCCTAATTGGGATAAGGTCTTGATAATGATGACGATGATGAATATATTCTTAAGGTCCACCTACCTTTACTTTCACAATCCATCTTCTCATTGATCTTGATCATCGTATCCTTTATATATCAGTCAAATCATACGTATATAGTTATTCCTCAACTCAGTTATACTTCCTAGTTGTTCATTTTATCATCCTTACATAGGATGACTTGGATCTTTTTCCTTGGATCATATTGATCAAGGATCTAATCTATTGATCTATATTTAAATCTAACATCTATACATCATCAAACATTTAATCTAAATTATAATTTTATTGTTCTTGATCATTCAAGATCTCATCATGGATGTTGTTTGATCATCCTTATCTTACTTACAATTTTTATTAGGATTAGATAATTTACTATCTTTTATGTTCTTATTATTATTCAACCAGTTAATATCTTACTGGTTGAAGATAGTTTATTTTTTTTCCTAATACTAGACAGCTCCTCCTTATTTTAGAATTAACTAAGGCTTACTAGTTAAAAGTTACTCACAGAGTGGTTAATTCAATCCTTATGTAAGAGGCATTTAGACCTCGCAAACGTCGTCAGAAGGTGGGAGAAGAGCGAGGCTCTATTAGAGAACCCCCTTAACCACCATGTTCATCATTTATTAAGGTGACCTTAGTTCAACCTTCATAAGGTTCCTATGAGCATTAAACCTTAAGTACTCTTGCTATTTGATTTTAATTAAATCCATGAACATTTAAAATGTCGTTAATGGGTTTATTATTTTCCTAATTTGGGCCAAGGAAATGATATTCCTTATATTGTCCTACTAACTATAGCCCTTACTATCATTTAGTCAATGTCCATGTTCATTATAAATGTTCATTAATATCTATTTTTATTTACTTAGATTTTTCATGTAATTTACATAACATGAACATTAAAGCATAAATAAATAAATCTAACAATTAAATCTACTAAATAAATAAAAAATTATTTACAATAGAATATAATAACTCACATGCTCATTTAAATATATCTTATTTGTCCATTTTGATCTAATGATTATTTTTTTATTTCTATTCATTTTTCATCTCATTAAGGGTTTATATATTGATCTTTCATTTTTATTGAGATCTATCATATTCTCTTAATGTGATATCATTACTAGATCATTGATGTATCTCATAATATGATTCGATCTTTCTTGATCCAACCGATCAAGAAGATCTTCAATCTTTTTATCAAAATCAAGGGCATAGATTTCAATCTATCCTAAATTAGCCTTATTAGGCTCATTAATTCATATGATCTCAACTTTAGTTCACCATTCAAACTGATTTTCATGGTCTGATCATGCTTGATTACTCAGATCAAGTAGATCCATGATCATTTTTAAGATTTCTTAATTCATCCCAGATCAGTCACATCTAACTCTTGATTCCATGTTCCCTCATCACTAGATCACTGATGGATCAGAAATTCAAAGTCTGATCATGTCAGATTTGACTGATCTTGGGAATTAGTACCACTTTTTGGTAATTTATAGAATTTTACAGTGAATAAAACCTATATTTTATATTTCCATTAGATTCTAATCTTCACAATGAATCCAGAGCTTCTTTTTTATCTTGATTTGGAGTTAAAATGAACTCTGAATTAAGATTTTAAGTTTTAGATAAAACAAGGGCCCATATTCAATCTGGGTTACACGGATTGATGGACCGATCAGCAGCCCACCCCCATTACTAGTGATTGCCAATGTACGAGGAGGGTGACTTGGGATAGGCGAGACAGTCCGATCTGGACTGTCAAATCAGCTCTTCCCTAGATCAACGGTCAAATCCAATTGAAATCTTACTGTGAACAGCTATCCTAGGGTTTTGGGACCCTCTGAATCCATCCAACGGTTCAAAATTCTCAAAAAATACATCTCATAGGTGTTTTATACCTTAATTACCGATATTGGATTCACCAAAAAAATCTCGCCGAAAAATCCAGTCTAGTGATCTTTATACATGGAAAATTACTAGAATAGATAGAGGGGGATGAGGGGTACCTACCTGTATCATCAAGAATAAAAAAAATATGGCTGAAAAATCAAGATCCATGCCGAAAAATGCAAGGTCGCTGAACTTACTATTTTTTTTATGATTTGGTCGGTGAATAAGTCTTTGATCATTGTGAAATCATAGGGCTTTTAAAGTTTGGGAAATTTCGAACAGGATGAATGGTTAATATCTTATTTCAACAGCTGAATATTGATGGCTAATTGGAAAATAGTTCCCAAGGTGAAACCCTAGGTCCGTTAGGGACGATGCGTTCGTGGACACTCTCGATAGATCTAGGGGAATATTCCCCTCGAGTGCGTCCGCAGACGCACTTTACGGTTGTAAAGGGAAGAGAGAAAAAAAGAAAAGAGAATCATCATCATCATCAAGACCTCATCTCAATTAGGGGTCCGCTACATGAATCTTATTCCTCCATTCTACTCTATTAAATATCATGGCTTCATTTAGTCCCAAAGTTTTAAAATCTTTCCTCACTACTATCCATGTTCTTTTGGGCCTTCCCCTTGCCCTTTTAGAACCTTATACTTGTATTGCCTCACTCCTTCTAACTGGTGCCGTTGTTGGTCTCCTTTGAACATGTCCAAACCATCTAAGTCTAGTCTCCCTCATCTTGTTACCTATTGGTGTTACCCTTAGATTTCCTCTAATATTTTCATTTCTAATTTTATCCTTTCTTGTCTTACCACTCATCCATCTCAACATCCTCATTTCTTCGATGCTCATTCTATGAGTATGATGTTCCTTAACTACCCAACACTTTGATCCATAAAGCATGGCCAGCCTTATAGCTATCTTATAGAATTTTTCTTTTAGTTTGAGTGGCACCCGTCAATCGCATAAAGAAAAAAGAAAGAAAAAAGAAAGAAAAGGGAGAGAAGAGAGAGAAAGAGAAGGAAAGAGGGAGAGAAAGAGAGGGAGAGTCTATGGGATGTTTTGTAATTTCGTGCAATCTATAGGAGAGGTATTCATATGGTTAATTTTAAATGATTTTCCACTTTTCTTATAAAATTAAAAGCATATTTCTCATCATTTTATTCTTCATCATTGATATTCCCTGAGCCGGCTGTCTGCTAGCTCACCTAACTTTTGGGGACCCCACACAAAAGTAAAATGATTATTTTACCCCTATAGGTAAATGTAAAATCACAAAATTAAGAAAAATAGAGATTTTTCACTCGAGCTCATATTTCAGGGTGCTTACAGTTATTTTGACCAGTTTTCCATGAATGATTTCAAATATCTATGTTTCAAGACCTGATTCTTTTTCTAAAAAAATAATATTATATTAAATATAATATTCTACCTTGATTTTTGTAAAAAGTCCAATTAATTCTAGAAAAATTGAGGTTTTTATATTAATAGAGAGTAGTAGCTGGTTGATTCGTGAGTGGTTCTACTGCAGTATGGCGGTCCATATGATTATTCTATGTTTTCATACAGCATTGTGAGCACACTAGGATAGACGTATGCTTATATACCTATGGCGTGATGATGTCTAGAGGATTGGTATGAGTACTTATGACTTAACATATAAGTATGTAGTGCACACGTAGGACTTGCAGGTTAGGCTATCCTGCATTGATGTTATCCATATTTACATTAAGATATTCTTGAGTTTTAAATACTTTGTATTGGGATAATCATAAGCCTTGATGCTTTGTATTATTACTTGTTATACTAATTGGCTTTACGTGCTTTTCATAATTTATTATACCGTTATTTATCATTATTATTAGAAACCATGCTACCTTTGCTTTCATGTGAAAACTACTTATCGCATACTTTTTTAAACTCTAGTACCTAAATTATGTATTGTATATTTATTTTCTCAAGTTAGTATTATTATTATTATTATTAAATATCTATGTATCTACCAAGCCTAGCTTGTTGAGGCATTCCGTTGTTTTTTTAATGTCTCAAATATTGAAAGAGGCAGATAAGAGTAAAGAAGGACTAGGCGAGTAACTAATTGATATATCTTTGTTAAGGTTATATTTTAATCACGCTTGGACTGCATTTGTATATTGTGTATTTGAAATCTTATTTGCAATAATGCATGCACTATGGTTGTCAACTGGATGAATCCTAAAGAAGTACATTTATTTTTAAATAGTTTACTTGAAAAATAAAAAATTTATTTGACTTTTTAAGTTAAAAAATTAGACTAAATTGTAAACAAATAAATAATGAGTTGAAGGTTGACACTCAGGGTTTTAAAATAAATTTTATTGAAGGCATTTTTGCTATTTGTTTTCTAAAATGTTTTCAAACTTGGAGCCCATATTTCAAAATGAATTTAAAAAGTATTATAAAAATCTGATTTGTCATATGAACACCAGCTAGAGGTCAGTGTCTATCTTGTGTGGACAAAATACATGAAGCTTCATTGATCAAGGGTCTTGGAGCATTCGATCAAAATAATAGGCGACAACTGGATAGACTTGTCATTAGCTGTTGCATTAGTGTACATGATTGTGTCAATGTGGCACATCCGAGTCCCAGGAATTGACTGTTAAGAAAGCCCCAATCAGCTCATTTCTAACAACCAGATCATTATATTTTCTTATAGGCCATCAAACGATAATGTAACACCTCGGATCTTTAAGACATTTTTTTTAATAATAATTATATTGGCATTTTGAATAAGAGCATTTGGGATCTCATGAGAAAAGTTTTATTTAACCGTTTGCTAAAACATATCTTAAAACCTCAGGTGTTATTTTTCCTTTCTCAAAACGGCATACATATAAATAAAACAATACGCGTATCAATCAATGTCAAATAAATCGGCGCCTTTATTTTAAATCAAATAAATGTACAAAACAATAATAATATGGCCCAGGGTCTATCCATCATAACATCCCATATAAATGTCCAACATATGTCCAAACATCTCAATCAACTCCAAAATATAAAGTATGCAGTCCATAATTAAATCCAAATGATAATCCTGTTTAATGACTCACATCACTGTCTAAAACTATAGGAAAAAAGATCTTCAGCAGCTCTCACGGTTTCTCAACAGCTTTTCCTTTCCTGATGTCGTGCTCAGTAGGTACATAGACAATTAATGTAATAAATGAAAGAAATAATTAACAGCACTGATGAAAAGTCTATCATTTATGAAAATAGCAGTATCATAATGTCATGTCCAAATAAATGTCAATTTATTCCATATGCTAAAATAGGCATCTCACAGAGTCAAAACATGACATAAATCAATGTAAATGAGCATACAATAATAATAAGGGCACCCTAAGATAATGGGTCCCACCACATCGCACTAACATCACTGATCAGGAGTACTCATAGCCAACCTCTGAGTGTCGTCACACCCAAGCATACCATCCATAATCATGCTCATCATACATGTACACATAATAAGAATATGGGCCATCATGCTGTAGTGGCAACCCTCCATGGGTATCAACCACTGCCACTCTCCGTCGACACCATAACGGGAGACTTAGCGTCTGTCCCCATGGAAAGGCTCAGACTGGTAGTGTGGACTATCCATATTACCAAACCCCTACTGAAAGCCATCTATGGGCCGGTGTCTATCATATCACAATATCATCACATCATAATCTTGGAGGGTGGGTGGCCGGCCCTATCCCTCCTAGCATGACGCCCGCCGGACGAGAGCACCTGTCATCAAATATAAAACACGAAAATCATATGTATATGCTAAAACTCAAGAGCACTTATAGCTCAAAATCCCCAAGACATGCCCCTCATCCTGGGATTTGCCTATAAAAGGACCAGTTAATAAGCCTCTATTCTTATTTCCATATACATCCATACATTTTCAATATAAAATAATAAATAAGTCTCTATTTAAGCATAGTTAATTAACATCATGCTCATAAAAACATTAGTCAAGAGTTTATTCAAATAAAGATTTCAATTTGAAATAATCAGAATGTGCTCAAAGTTGCATGAAATCCACAGCAAATAATACTTGCAATTCAAAACACAATCACACATGATGCTATGTTTAAACATGGTTTAAAAATCAAGAAAAAACATTAATTGTCGTCACCTACCTTAATGTGAGACCACTAGATTGCTAATAACTCCCTTTAACTGGTATATTCAAGTGCACCTGTACATGTCACATCGCTATTTTAAAATTTTTCTAAAGAAAAAGTGGTCATTTCTAAGTTTCTAAGTTAAAACTAGGTCCGCGTCGTCAATACGGTCACAACGCCTCTTTCGGATCGTGATTTGGACCTCTCTAGCTCCCAAAAATCAAGTTTTAGTGAAAACCATGCTTAAATGGGGCCTGCCTGACCACCATAAGGTGGTCTATACTGGCGGCTGGGTTTTCCACCGGTTTACACCGGCGTACAATAGCATCACGAAGACGCCCGACCTCCAAGACGCAGGATGAGACGCTCGGAGTGCGTCCTCGGTACCGTGACGCATCGTCGCGTGCGTCACGGTCGCTAGGATGTGCCTCATCCTGACCCCACAGCGACCGCCAATCGTGGCCTTTCCGCACGCGCTTGGCGCCGCACATGCGTGCGACTCTGAGTGCGTCTCGGCGTCAGCGCCAGGGCGCCGATGCCGATGCCGTTGCTGGAGAAGACGACCGGATTCTGGTTGTCTCTGGCGGAGCTACAAAGCTTCGTTTTGTGCAATTTTTGCTCCATTTTTCTCAAAATTCTCTCTAGAATCTATTTATGCCCTCCTTTTGTACTAATTTTGCAAAAAACCATGGTTTATAAATGATTTTTCCCAAATTCCTAAAATCATCCATAGGTACTAGTTTTTGCTTTTTCTGGAGAAACCCACCGTTGGATCTCTCCCAAATTTAAAGGGTTTGATCTTCGGTCTCTTGTGCACTAATTGGACGGTGCGATTTTCAAACAGACATGGTTTGATCCGTGAAATCAAGCTCCAACAGTAGCGTGCACAGAGTTCCCAAGAAAATCCAAATTTTTTGATTTTTATAAAATGCTTTTCTAATTATTTTTTCTATTTAATAAATACAGAAAAATAGAGTTTTAGGTCTTACCTTGCGACTGGCTGGGGTTACTCGTGTTGCCGGGGTTCCACTCGCCGGAAAACTCAAACCTTCCAGAGCTAGGGTTCTGAGTTAATGTAATGACCCCAATTTTTGTAATATTAAAATCCCATGAAAAGTTCAGTTTTGAAGATAAGGGCATTTTGGTCATTTCACTAGTCAACTTGACTGAACCCAGAAACTTGGTCTTGAAAATGGTAGCATTAGATGCGTCTCGGAAAAAGGAATCCAACAAGACCAAAATCACCCAAAACGGAGTTAAAATGAGCAAGTTATGGCCCTCTGAAATTCAGGGGCAAAACTGTAATTTTTACAAAAACGGATTTAGCTGCAAAACACAGGGGCCCATTTTGATACCAGCACCCTTCATCTGCAACCTCTAGAGGGTTCTAGAACAGCGGTGATTGGAGGAGAAATCACCGCCATTTTGGAGGTTTCTCCACCGCCATTCAAAGGCAGTGAGAGCCCCCTCCAGAACCCTCTCTTAGCTCTATAAATAGAGCTCTTGAGTGCCTCTAATGGCAGCTCAAAATGTTGAAGAAAACCCGTTGAGGAACAGTGACCTAGAGGAGAAAACAAGGAGAAAAACCCAGCAACAAGCTAGGTATGCCCAAGATCCCTCAAAACCCATCTTCACCGTAGTTCTAGGATCAATTTCCCTAGGTTTTTGCATGAAAAACCATTCAAAATGGAGCCCTGGAGACTCACAAAGGACCCAGGGATGTTCCCTGGGCCACACTGGTTCGACAGGGTCGAACCAGGGTGTCTTGACGACGCCCTGGTCCCCCAGACGACGGAATGTTCCAGTTGAAACGTCACACGTCGACACTGTTTGAAAAACCAAACGGGCACGTCCAGGGATGCACCTGCAAAAGAGAGAGAGATGGCGGGAAAACCTGACGCGTCTGCAGATAAGCCCGCTAAGGCGCACGCCGTAGACGCGCAGCACACTAGCGGTACGCAGATTTTTTGTTTCTTAAGGAAGCCGGGGAGCGCAACGCAGACGCGTAGCGCCCTAGCATTTCGTTTTTTTCATTCTTAAGACCCTATGTACGTGCGACACTAAAATGCTTATAACTTGAGATCTAGACTCCGATTGAGGCGCCGCAAAAGGCGTTGTGTCCGTGTCGACGACGCGGACACATCCAAACTATAAAATCCCTGATCAAGGCCCAATTAAAGGTGGGAATGACCCTTAGAATAGGATGGTGGCGCATGGCCACTAGACCTTTGGAAAAATGAGGATACCTAGGCCCAATTAGGACCTTAGGGCACCCATAGGCATAGGGATGAACCCCTAATGCCTAAGTAATGAGATAAACCACTCTAAAACCCATAAAAGATAGGCCAAACTAACCTTGATTCCCCAAACCATGTTCAGGAGCGTCCGAAGACAAAGGGGTTAGCGCAACCTAGTCAGGTAGGTGCTCTATCACTACTAGATTCTTTTAAAAGAACTATGATTGCTTTGCAAATACATAATTTAAGTATATGACTTGTTTAGCATGCATGTGACAAATGCTTTATGCATAGACATGTTTTGTATATACATTATGCATAGATATGCTTTGCAAACTATTGCATACATTGCATGATCTATAAGCATTAAGTTCTTGCAAAGGTTGCATGTCTTTGAGGGTTGCCAAAAGACGCTGGCGTTCCGAGGGCCAGGCAGTTGTGAGGGACCCAAAGAGGATAGGTTTTGAAAAGAGGTTTTTGGCTTATTTGATCGTACATGATTTGGGCTAGTAAGCTCGTGGGTGCTATGCCAAGGGGTGTGGGTTGGCCACCCAGCCTCTACCACTATTAGGTGAATGGGTACCATGCCCAAAAAGGGCATGTCCCTGCTTCGACTGCATGTCGTACAGGGAGCTACCACTGGTGTCACGACACTGGGTCGAAGTGTCATATGCCCCGTGGAGGTATATGATCCTGTGTCCTTAAGTACCCGGGGACCACATGGCGATGAGGTCGTGGGCATAGTGGGACCCTATGGTTTCATGGATTTATGTGCATTGCATATGGCATGATATGAGGTTGGTCAACCATACCATACTAGAGATCCATGGGTTGGATTCCATAAAGCATCTTATGCATATCATGATGTTATGACATATATATGTATATGATACTTTCGATTTTGGATTATGTGATCCTTTAAGTTGTTAGTATTTCAGTTTAACAATGGATTTTAATATCGATGTTGAACTTGAGTATTCAGACATGCACCTGTTTTGAATGAGCATATGATTTTAAAACATCTCATGCATTATAAAACTAGTAGTGATAGGCTCCTACTGAGTATAGTATATACTCACCCTATCCTTAACAATTTTCAGGATAGTTCCACTCATAAATAGAAGACGTCTCAGGAGATATTAGTGCTACGAGCAAGTGAATAAACAGAGGAGACCACTATACATGTGAGTAAACTCTCTACCCTTTGGACATGTATTTAATTACAGTTGGGCTGTAGGCTGTGACTGGATAGATCTGGGGGAAAACACTTATGATTTCTAAAGCTTTTCAAAAACTACCTTGGTTGTTGTGGAAGCAAATGACACTTGGGGTTTTCAAAATGAGTTTAAAACTAAAGATTTTCCGCTGCATTGTAGTGCTTTTCAAATCGGGATCCCACCTTAGGAATTTAGATTTTTCATTTAAAAATGCATGGGAAAACCCGGGTCGTCACAATTAAAAACCTATAGAAACGTTCAAGGTGGAGCATTTTGGCTCATGGGGAAAGGTACATATAGGGTTTGGAGTTTTAGGGGAAGAGAAACTCTTCCCCACATGTCTCTTTTCACATCTCTACGGCGATTTCGTTGGACTGATAGAGACGTGTGGAAGACGGGGGTGCCATTATCAATTTGGACCCCTGTGTAACACGTCTCTGTCAAATGACCAAAATGCCCTTACAACTTTGACGGCTCCTAACTCCCTCGTTTGAGCTCCGTTTTTCGCGTTCTTAGTGGCGTTAGAATCGTATCGACGAGCACTTTCTAATTCTTATATTTTCAGGAAAAATTTCCATCTATAAAATTTTAATTTGATTTATTTAGTAATTTCCTATTTTATGCTAAAAATTAAGGATATTACAGATAACGACACATTGCGGTCCCATGCCCTCTTGAATTCACTGGCAGGTGAAGTTTGGTATATTTGTTAGTTGGCTTTCCACTTTTGATTTTCAATCTGGTAAATTGAGATGGAATTGAATTGTCCGGTGAATTCTGTCTTTCACCACCGGCCCTATTATTAAGTTAGGGAAGGATGAAATTTGAAGACATTGGTAATAGTTTTTGTACCAAGCCCAAGAGAAGAAATTTTTTGGTAGGTTCCAACGTAGGAGTCTCCTTGCTTAAAAGAAAACAATTTTGTCTTAGCAACATGAGAGCCCAAACCCAATTAATTCTGTAGCCAATACCTCTAGGCTAATAAAAGTAAGCACTGGTGAAAAGCCCATGTAACAATAAACAAATGGTGGGGAACCCTGCACCTTGATTCTGAAAGGTTCAGGGTTACTAGAGAAGAATGAAACATTGGACGAAAACGCTAGAGAAAAAACAAAGTAATCTCTATTTGCTTGAATTAGAACTTACAGTAGTTGGAGAACCATATTTGTGCTTTTGAAATAGGTAACTAGCTCATGAATAACATTTATAAACTGCAAGTGAAATGCTTGATTTGTTATCGCGTATATCATGTAAGATAAATATGGCTTGTTGAAAAATTCTTCATCGGGGTTGTGCCATAGTAACTGTTACATCATTCACCGAGCAGGATCCCGTCCCACTTGGATGAGTCTGGTTCCTTCAAACCATTTGATAATGAAAATGCAGTTCTCTTAGGTGGAAGCATAGATGTTTCATTGTCCGGCATGTAAACAACTAGACATGACTGGCCTGTCTATTGGACTTTCTTGCATACGTAAGAACCCAACATGTATGCATCCCTAAACTTCATTTTCAAGAATGAATTAATCATTGATGGATCCAGTATCTGTAGACGTCTTCCTTCTCTCCGTAGCTTCCGTGCTTGATGGAATTCCAAACGTCATACTACAATCATAAAATGGGATTCTGAGCAAAATTCAAGAGCAAGAATAAGGAACATAAAGAAAAGAAGCACTCACTTGTCTAATCAAAATCAATCAATTGCCAAAATAATAGTTATTCATCTTTCCATAAATTATCTTCAATAGTATGACTTCAAAGCTAATGACTTCTGATTTTACTGAGAAAAGCCCATTCATGGCATTCTCTAGAGACGTGTAACCGCTGAAGGCAGTTGTTGGACATAACGATTAGTGATTGTAGAAGTTTGATACGTATAAATATAAATTGTGCAATTTGTTTGTGGATGGGTCTTTGTGCAGACCATATGGCACTTTCTATTTTCCAATGACTCGATTGGCAGTAGCGTGAGTTTGATTTTAGCAAAAAAATCCTTGCTACTGAAACCTGAAATTTGTGGCTTCATTTCATCGTCTAGTAGAATATCTCGCTTTGAGATCTCTGTGAATAATTCACAATCTATAAAAAAGAACTCCGAGGCAATGCTGACGATAATGTCAAGGCGCTTTCCCCAATCCTGGACCATCCTCCTATTTTGATCTGTGTCATGACATTCCATCAATAAATCACAATGTACAGGCGTAACCCATTATGCAATTGTAAGAAGTTCTCTGATAAACAAGTGTGCTGATGCAAAATATGATGATATTTCAGTGTATAAACAGTACCCATCCATGGTTTATGCGGCTGCTAGTTGTAATTTCAGGTTCTTACCCTACAATGATCCATAGGATGAAGGATTTGCACATTGAGTTATGTCATAGATAGATTGATGCCTCTTTTTGTTTTTTGTTTTTATTTATTTATAATGAACTCACGCACCTATAGGTCTTTATACATACACCCTTTTTGCATATACCCTTGAGACACACCCCGCTCAATGTCCACCCTTGCCAAAGTATCCTCCGAATACTCCTCAACATGCAAGTACCCAACATCCCCTAAAGGAATGTAACCATGACCTACTTACAGGAGGACAGCCTTATGTCACGGTCTTAGCTCCTCAGACTCTTGTGCAACACTTAGTTTGGCTTTTCACTCTATACCAACTAAGTAAGCCTAACTTGAACCTTAAAGCAGAAGAACAACTGAAAGGAGGCTTGAAAGGAATTCTTGCTTTATTACTTTGAAGATGCTTACAAATTTTGATGCCTTACAAATAAGGAAGCTCCCCTAGAATCTTGATTCCTTTCCACCACCCCAATGGATGGTGGAGATCTTTACATGCCTCTAGAATCCTCTCTAGATGTCTCCACATAAATATCTAGTTCTTCCACATTCCAGAATGTTCTTGGAGAATTCTAGAGACAATATATTTACATGATGTATTTGGGCCTTTTAGTTTGTGGGTTTCAAAGCATAGGCCTTTAGTTAAGGTCCATGAAGTAAACATGGGCTAAATCCACAGTTTTGGGTTTAGTTGAGTCGGCCCATGTCATTCTCCCCCATTAGATGTAGCAACGTCCTTGGTGCGTTGCTTGTGAAATCTTTCGATGTAATCTTTGAATTGCCATAAGGACTCTTTTGTTTCCTAACTTGCTTCAGTTTCCTGTAGACCCTTCCATTTCACAAAATACTTGATGTGTAGGGGTCTACATGTAATGACCCGGGTTTTTATAATGCTTTTTAAATGCAAAAGATGATTATGATGCAAGTTCAATCTCTATCAAAAACATTTTGAAAATCAAATGACAACTGAAAAATATTATTGTTTTAAGATTCATTCTGAAAAACCCCGAGTGTTAATTTTTTATTTTTATTTTTTCTTAAAAGAGATTATCAATGAAATGAGTACCATATTTCTACCAAAAATTTGGTAGAGTTTCCTCTGTTTTTCGAACATTAGACATTTAATGCATGTCATTGCAAGGTACTTAATAAACATACATTTAATAATTTTAAGAAATAAACAAGACTTACTATGGTCTGGCCCTAAGACTTGTCAATCACAGTCCAAGTCATAAATTATACATTTCAAATTTATTACATTTCATTCCCACACACCTTACTATAATTTCTATGAATCATATCAAATCTATTACCTTTTTCTTATCTTGATGAAAACACCAAACTCACTATTGCTTTTGCTTATCCTACCTACAATGATCTGTAATAAAAATAGTAGGTTGAGTATTCCACATACTCGATAGGAAATCTAACACTACCAAAACCAAAAACACGGCATAGAGCATACATGCAAGTTTAAGAACATGCTTTTCATGTAGGCCATCTCATGCAATGCATCAACAATACTCAAATACATAGTTACATTTTACAGGTAGTTAAATTCAACAAAGGAAATCATCGACTAACTCCACAATATACTAACTTCAAAATGCTTAAAGTAGTAATCGATTAAATCTCCTGTCAATCATTCTCATTCCTTCTGTGGATATCATACAGATATGAAACTTGGCCATATATTAGCCATCTTGGTCACGAGTACTCGTCTAAAGACCATAATCTCACCCCTATGTGGGTTACAAATTAGAAAGCGCATGGACTACTATGCTCATGATCAGATCACTGAATCATCTCTCCCGGCATTAAGAGAATAGCTACTGCAGCCTCTACGACGACTATGGATATGTCTTGAAAGGGTGCCGTGACCACCTCTAATGGTTGTTCCTACCACAAGATCGAGAAAAACGATGCCACTTTGGGCATGGATACCTCCCACCCTTGGTGGTTAGAAGCTGAGGGGCCAACCCGTACAACCTCTTCGTAGAGTAACCATTAGGCCTATTAGCCAAGAAATACTAAATTTATACAGATATTGCAATGCAAGCATCATACCACTTTGCAATATTCCGCATATTCCAAATCATGTCATTTACGAAATCCATCTCAAATCATGAAAATAAATGCATACATGAAGTTGTCCTTTTCAATTACAACATAACAATTGAACGTGTAAGATATCAATAATAAAACCATCAATTTTGCAATATGAGTCATGGAGCCAAGTTTTCAAGCTAGTTATAAGAATACCTTATGCTCAATTGTTTTTAAAGTACAAAGAAACGTCATTCTCCCCCATTAGATGTAGCAACGTCCTTGGTGCGTTGCTTGTGAAATCTTTCGATGTAATCTTTGAATTGCCATAAGGACTCTTTTGTTTCCTAACTTGCTTCAGTTTCCTGTAGACCCTTCCATTTCACAAAATACTTGATGTGTAGGGGTCTACATGTAATGACCCGGGTTTTTATAATGCTTTTTAAATGCAAAAGATGATTATGATGCAAGTTCAATCTCTATCAAAAACATTTTGAAAATCAAATGACAACTGAAAAATATTATTGTTTTAAGATTCATTCTGAAAAACCCCGAGTGTTAATTTTTTATTTTTATTTTTTCTTAAAAGAGATTATCAATGAAATGAGTACCATATTTCTACCAAAAATTTGGTAGAGTTTCCTCTGTTTTTCGAACATTAGACATTTAATGCATGTCATTGCAAGGTACTTAATAAACATACATTTAATAATTTTAAGAAATAAACAAGACTTATTATGGTCTGGCCCTAAGACTTGTCAATCACAGTCCAAGTCATAAATTATACATTTCAAATTTATTACATTTCATTCCCACACACCTTACTATAATTTCTATGAATCATATCAAATCTATTACCTTTTTCTTATCTTGATGAAAACACCAAACTCACTATTGCTTTTGCTTATCCTACCTACAATGATCTGTAATAAAAATAGTAGGTTGAGTATTCCACATACTCGATAGGAAATCTAACACTACCAAAACCAAAAACACGGCATAGAGCATACATGCAAGTTTAAGAACATGCTTTTCATGTAGGCCATCTCATGCAATGCATCAACAATACTCAAATACATAGTTACATTTTACAGGTAGTTAAATTCAACAAAGGAAATCATCGACTAACTCCACAATATACTAACTTCAAAATGCTTAAAGTAGTAATCGATTAAATCTCCTGTCAATCATTCTCATTCCTTCTGTGGATATCATACAGATATGAAACTTGGCCATATATTAGCCATCTTGGTCACGAGTACTCGTCTAAAGACCATAATCTCACCCCTATGTGGGTTACAAATTAGAAAGCGCATGGACTACTATGCTCATGATCAGATCACTGAATCATCTCTCCAGCATTAAGAGAATAGCTACTGCAGCCTCTACGACGACTATGGATATGTCTTGAAAGGGTGCCGTGACCACCTCTAATGGTTGTTCCTACCACAACAGTCGAGAAAAACGATGCCACTTTGGGCATGGATACCTCCCACCCTTGGTGGTTAGAAGCTGAGGGGCCAACCCGTACAACCTCTTCGTAGAGTAACCATTAGGCCTATTAGCCAAGAAATACTAAATTTATACAGATATTGCAATGCAAGCATCATACCACTTTGCAATATTCCGCATATTCCAAATCATGTCATTTACGAAATCCATCTCAAATCATGAAAATAAATGCATACATGAAGTTGTCCTTTTCAATTACAACATAACAATTGAACGTGTAAGATATCAATAATAAAACCATCAATTTTGCAATATGAGTCATGGAGCCAAGTTTTCAAGCTAGTTATAAGAATACCTTATGCTCAATTGTTTTTAAAGTACAAAGAAAAACTAGTTCATCATAAAATCATGCATGCTAACATTATATACGAGGAAGTTCACACATAAATACATTCTAAACTAGAAAATAATACCAATGACGGTTTCAACTTGAAATTCATTTGAAAACTTAGTAGTGTCAGATCACCTACATCTTATGAAGATTCTCCTTTCTTTCAAGCCTTCACAGTCGTCCTCGATGACAGAATTGACTGCACCTCACTCTACTCAACGCCTAATCCTAAGGTATTTATGGTTAGTTCTCATTTCCATACTATCCACATACACATAGCTTAAGATTTCATCATTTTCAAGGTTTAAGGGTCTAGGTCAACTCAGGATCATGGAACCCTTAGGTTTTAGATCTGTCATTGATCCTAGGTTATAAGTTTGAATCACTTATTAATGGCTTACCATCCTTTTTAGTTTCAAGTAATATGCTTGGTTACAAGTCATTGTCCACGTAAACTAGCGTTTTACAACATTCAATCTTTGCTTTTGCTATTGCCTAAGGTAAACCATTTAAACACTTCCTCACCTAACTTGATTTGGTCTGATAATCTTCTGTTCCCTTCGAGATTTAAGGATCTCTTCTATTTGCATATACTAATTAAGTTTTATGGTTGACCATTAGTTAACCATTGAGAACAGTATTAGACCTTATGATTTCCTGTTCACTCTCTTCACTAGCCACCTAAGGGTCTAAAGAGGCCTAATTCTAATTTTTTTATATCCTTAAATGCTTTTAATGATGGGATTTGAATCTGTTTTCATGGTTAGTTGTTTATAATGAATTTCCATAAACTTGGATTATCAAGTCAGCCTTTTTAAAGATGCTCCTATGGTTGTCATTGATTGAAAATGATTGGTTCTCTTTATTTCATATGATCCAACATTATGAGTCTCTTAGATTTGATTGTCCTAAGGTTATACACGTGCAATCTACATTTTAATCCATCCTAGATCCTACAATTTTTACAGAATTTACAATTTAGGGTCTAATAGTTGAATTCTTTTACAATTCAATAGTTGTATCTTCACCATCTGATCTGATCACCACTGTTCAGCTCTGATCAAATGATTAGAACCATAGACAAGGCAATCAATGGCCCTTGCAGTCTCTGTTTGCTAATCAGGGATGAGATTTGAGACATGGATCCCCTTTTTGGGTTGGTTCCACACTCAAATCAACACCGTGGATCAGTTCAATGGTCGGATTTGTCCCTGTCCAAGCTCCAGATGGATGATCGGAGTTCCAACGGGACTGTTAAAGAGTTTTTAGGGTTTGTGTCCTTTGATTAGGGACATGATTTTCTATTTGATCTGGCCATTAGGGTCGGATTGTGTACCCTATAGTTCTAGAACCCTAGATCTACTAGCATCTATACAAAATCAAAGTAAAACAAGGTTAGGTTTGTGGAAAATCTACCTCAATGGTGTCCACAGCGTTGGATTGTAGCTGGAGAAGACAGGTTTGACATTTTTCGGCAATGCTCCCCACCACGCAGCTACCCCTTCAATTTTCGGCATTGTTTCTTCTTCGATGGTGTTGGAACCAAAGGCGTTTTGCTCCCCAACTCTTGAAGAGACGATTGACTGGTTGGATCTTAGATCAAGATCATTACTGTCGTTCACCGATGATAAGGGTTTTCTTCTCCACCGATGAAAAACTAGATTTTCGGCTTTGACACATCCTTTCTCCTCTCCTATCCCTCTCTCTCTCTCTCTCTCTCTCTCTCTCTCTCTCTCTTCATTTGGTTATGTCAGGCTTATTGTTGGGTTACCCGATGCTGGTTTCTGTAATGACTCCAATTTTGTAATATTAAAATCCCAAGTTAGCAATGAAAAGTTCAGTTTTTGAAGATAAGGGCATTTTGGTCATTTCACTATTCACCTTGACTGAACCCAGAAAATTGGTCCTAAAAATGGTACTATTAGGTGTGTCTCGGAAAAATGAATCCAACAAGACCAAAATCACCCAAAACGGAGTTAAAATGAGCAAGTTATGGCCCTTTGAAGTTCAGGGGCAAAAATGTAATTTTTATTAAAAACGGATTTTGCTTGCAAAACACAGGGGCCCGTTTTGATACGGGCACCCTTCATCTTCAACCCCCTAGAGGGTTCTAGAACGGTGGTGATTGGAGGAGAAATCACCACCATTCTGGAGGTTTCTCCACTGCCATTCAAGGGCGGTGAGAGCCCCCTCTAGAACCTTCTTATAGCTCTATAAATAGATCTCTTGGGCGCCTCTAATGGCAGCCCAAAAGCTTGAAGAAAACCCATTTTGGAGAAGCAACCAAGAGGAGAAATGAGGAGAAAAACCCAACAACGCCCCAGGTATGCCCAAGGTCCCTTAAAACCCGTCTTCATAGTAGTCCTAGGATCAGTTTCCCTAACAAGCGAAACGCTCCTTACCGCACAGGACACGTCGACCGCGTTCGAAGAGAACCAAACGGGCATGTCTGTGGACGTGCCTGCAAAATGAAAAGACAGGCAGAAAGTTCAGCGCGTCTGTAGACGCGCCCGCTGAGGAGCATGCTGCAGACGCGCTGCGCACTAGCAATTCGGGATTTTCCGCTTCTTAAGGAAGTTGGGGCGCATGCCACTGATGCACAGCACGTTAGCATTCTGCCTTTTCACTCTTAAGGTCCTTATGTACGCGTGATACTAAAAAGCTTATAACTTGATATTTAGAGCTCCGATTGAGGTGCCGCAAATGGCGTTGTGTCTGTGTCGATGATGCGGACACACCCAAACTATAAAATCTCTTATCAATGCCCAATCAAAGGTGGGCATGACCCTTAGAATAGGATAGTGGGGCGTGGCCGCTAGACCTTTGGAAAACTGAGGATACCAAGGCCCAATTAGGACCTTAGGACACCCATAGGCATAGAGATGGACCCCTAATGCCTAAGTAATAAGACCAACCACTCTAAAACCTATAAAGGATAGGCCAAACTAACCTTGATTCCCCAAACCATGTTCAGGAGCATACGAGGACAAGGGGTTAGCGCGACTTAGTCAGGTAGGTGTTCTATCGCTACTAGATTCTTTTAAAAGAACTATGATTGTTTTGCGAATACATGTTTTAAGTATATGACTTGTTTAGCATGACTTAATTCAGCATGCATGTGATAAATGCTTTATGCATAGACATGTTTTGTAAATAATTGCATATACATTATGCATAGATATGTTTTTCAAACTATTGCATACATTGCATGATTTGTGAGCATTAAGTTCTTGCAAAAATTGCATGTCCTTGAGGGTTACCAAAAGACGCTGGAGTGCCGAGGGCCAGGCAATTGTGAGGGACTCGAAGAGGACAAGTTTTGAAAAAAGAGAGGTTTCACTTGTTTGATCTGATTATGATTTGGGCTGATAAGCTCGTGGGCGCTATGCCGAGAGGTTTGGGTTAGCCTCCAGCCCCTACCACTATTAGGTGGATGGGTCCCACGCCCATAAAGGGCATGTCCCTACGTCGACTGCCCGTGGTACATGGGGCTACCACTAGTGTCACGACACTGGGTCGATGTGTCATATGCCCCGTGGAGGCTATGACGATGTTTCCTTAGGTACCCGGGGACCACACGGCGCCGAGGTCATGGGCATAGTTGGACCCTATGGTTTGGTGATTTACTTGCATTGCATATGGCATGACATGATGTTGGTTGACCATACCATATATCCATGAGTTGGATTTAGTGGAGCATCTTATGCATATCATTATGTTTATGATATATGATACTTTCGAATTGGATTATGCTATGAAGTCGTCAGTATTTCAATTTGATAGTGGTTTTTAGTATCGACATTGACCATGATTTCTCGAACATGCACATGTTTTAAGAGCATATGATTTTAAACATAGCATGCATTGCAAAACTAGTAGTGATAAACTCCTACTGGTATAGTATATACTCACCCTATCCTTAACATTTTTCAGGATAATTTCATCCACAAGTAGAGGACATCTATGTTAGTGCTACGGGCAAGTGAATTAAAAAGGGGACAGTTATACATGTAAGTAAACTCTCAACCCTTTGGACATGTATTTGTATTTAATTACAATTGAAATTTGTGTCTTTATGCTTGGATAGATCTAGGGAAAAACACTTATGATTTCTAAAGCTTTTCAAAAACTACCTTAGTTGTTGTGAAAGCAAATAACACTCAGGGTTTTCAAAATGAGTTTAAAACTAAAAGGTTTTCCTCTGCATTGCATGGTTTTTTATAAAATGGTTTTCATATAAGGATGCATCCCGCCTTAGGAAATTAGATATTGCATTTAAAAATGCATGAGAAAACTCAGGTCGTCACAGTTTCCTTCTCTCTCTCTCTCTCTCTCTCTCTCTCTCTCTCTCTCTCTCTCTCTCTTTTCATTTGGTTATGTAAAGCTTATTGTCGGGTTCAGGTTCCTATAAGTGGGGCCCATTAATGAATTTACAAAAATACCCTTCACCAGAAAAATCACGATTTATTCGTCCGAACTCGAATTTCAACGAAATTAGTGTCGTTGGAATCATTTTTTCAAGTTGCTTGATATGGTTTCAGGTTGCTCACATGAAAGACTAGATGGATCTTCATTATTGGTGATAGATCCAATCAATAGAAATCTTTTCCTATCCTCCTCAAGATGGGGACTGCTCCCTGTATAGCTTACTGTTAGAGTGTTGGGCATTAAAGATTTTTATCTAGTTGCAAGTTCAAATGGACTTTGTCATGTGGATTTAGACCACTACAAGTAGTAGGAGAATTGGGCGATGTCAAGCAGTTTAGCCTAATCTCATTGGTTAGCACTCATGTAATGTCTTAAATATAACTCCAATAAGGAATTCACCCTTTCGGTATGACTATCAATTTGTGGGTGAAAGCTGGTGAAGAATTTTAACTCTGATATAAGGAGTTTGAAGAGTTCCAACAAAAATCTTCGTGTAAAGCACTTGTCCCTATCACTGATGATTGTTTTGGAGATTCTCCAATAATTTATGACATTTCTTAGGAATAGTTGGGCTGCTTCTTTTGCTATGCAATTTGTAGGTGCTGTGATGAATGCAATATACTTGGTGAACAGATCAACCACCTTTAATATTGTGCCAAATCCTTCAAACTTTGGCAAGCATGCGATGAAGTCTAGTGAGAGGCTTTCCCATGGTCTCTCTAGAATAGGGAGCAACTCAAGTAGTCATCCTGTTGTATTTTGTTCAATCTTGTCTTGTTGACGCACAAGACAAGTCTTTATCTATGTCTCTACACCATCTCGCATGCATGGCCAATAGTAGTGATCTCCTAACAATGCTAAGGTGTGATGAGTACCAAGGTGTCCTACCCACTTGCTATCATGAAACTCTTTTAGGAGTTCTTTTCATATGCCTCCCCACTTGGGTACATAGATGCGATTACCTCTAATGAAGAGGAGTTTATCATCCTACTAGAATCACCTTGTTCGTCCCTCTTTGGTAAGTGCAATGATATTCTTTGCCATAGGGTCACACTTTACTCCCTCTCTTATACAATCAAGTAGGGTGTTGTTTATTTGAGTTATGGCGGTAAACTCTGCTTTTTTACTTAATGCATCTACCACAGAATTAGTCTTGCCCTAATTCCAAGTCATAGTCAAATTTGGCAAAAAAGTCTTGCCACCTAGCTTGTTTGAGACTGAGCTTCCTTTGTGTTTAAAAGTAGCTAGTCACAATATTGTCGATCTTAATCATGAACTTGGATATGAGCAGGTAGTGCCTCTAAACTCGTAGACAATATATTACCACTGTCATCTCTTTTTCTTGAGTTCTATACCTCTTCTTCGTGTCATTGAGTTTATAACTCTCATAAGCAATTGGATGCCCTTCTTACATTAAAAGACCTACAATGGAAAAGTCATGGGCATCGGTGTGTAACTCAAATGACTTGCTCAGGTTAGGTAGGCTCATCACTGGCCCTCCAGAGATTGCTTCCTTTAGCCTTTCAAAGGCAGCTTGACATTGGGTCGTCCATTCCCATGTTTTACTCTTTTTCAATAAGTCTGTTAGTGGTGCGGCTATGGAAGAATAGCCTCTCATGAAGCACTGATAGTAGTTGACCAGTACTAAAAATGATAGTAGTTTTGACACCTTCATGGGTGGATTCCAGCCTTGAATGACCTTAACTTTGGCCTAGTCCATCATGAGTTTTCCATCCTTAATCTTGTGTCCTAAGAAGGTGACTTCCTTTTATGTGAATGAACATTTCTCCTTCTTAATGTATAGCTCATTTTCTCTTAATAGTTGGAAGACCTTTCTTAAATGATATACATAGTCCTCTAATGTCTTATTATAGACCACGATGTCATCAAGATAGACAACCACAAACTTGTCCAAGTAAGGATGAAATATCTTATTCATCAATGTGCTGAACATGGTAGGTGCATTGGTGAGACTAAATGGTATAATAAGAAATTCATATGAACCATACCTTCTGATGCAAGTATTCTTGGGCTAGTCTCCTTTGGTTATTTGAACTTGATAGTAACTCAACCGAATATTAAGTTTGATGAAGACTCTAGCTTCCTCAAGTTGATCGAACAAGTCCGCTATGAGTGTGATAGGATACTTGTTCTTTATAGTTACTTTGTTTAGGGCTCGATAGTTAATGCACAATCAAAGTGAGCCATCCTTCTTCTTTTGAAATAGGACTAGTGCTCATATGGTGCCTTAGAGGGTTAGATGAATCCTACATCCAATAGTTCCTTGAACTGCATTTTTAGTTCTTCTAGCTCTAGAGGTGCCATGTGGTAAAGGGCCTTAGCAAGTGGTTTAACACCTAGTTCCAACTCGATCTCATGATACACTTCTCTCCTGGGTGGCAATTTCTTTAGGAGTTCTTTGGGCATGATGTCTTTAAGCTCTTCTAGTACCCCCTTAATGGCCTTAGGTATTTCTATGGGAGAATATTTAGCTTCTTCTTTTAAAGTAGCATGGAAGGTTGTCTCATACCTCTTTAATTCTTTAGATAATTGCATGGCTAATAAGGTCATGGACTCCACCTTTACCTGTCTTGAGAGGGGAATGGTGCACATGGACTCTTCTTCCGCTATGCACATGGTGTTGTAGTGTGGGAGAGGAAGTGCCTTAACCTTGTCAAAGAACTCCCTACCGAACATTAGATTAAAATCATCCATGGGGATGATGGAGAAGTCTACCAGTCCTTCCCACTTTCCCAAATGTACTATGACACCTTGAGTAACTCTAGTAATTGATTTAGCATCCGTGTTTACTATCCTTACTCATCCACAAACTTTGGAGACCTTAAGATCTAGTCTCCTAGCTTCCTCTCTTGAAACAAAGCTGTGGGTAGCTTTAGTATCCACTAACTCATGAGTGGACATACCATTCACCTTGGTATCCATGTACATCAATCCTTTGGTAGAGGTTTTAGTTACCTTTGACTTGACACCATTAAGACATTGTAAGGAAGTTAGTTTATAATCTTCCGCAGTACTCCCTTCTTCATGATGTATGATCATGGAGTTTAAGGCCTTCCTCTTTGGAAAGTCACGCATGAGGTGCAGTTTATCACAAAAGTAACAGGCTCTTCATAGAGGCATTTAGACCTCACAAACGTTGCCAAAAGGTGGGGGAAGAGCGAGGCTTTATTAGAGAACCCCCTTAACCACCATATTCAGCATTTACTGGGGTGACCTTAGCTCAACCTTCATAAGGTTTCTATGAGCATTAAATCCTAGGTACTCTTGCTATTTGATTTTAATTAAATCCATAAACATTTAAAATGTCATTCATGTGATTTATTATTCTCCTAATTTGGGCCAAGGAAATGATATTCCTTATATTGTCCTACTAACTATAACCCTTTCTATCATTAAGTCCATGTCCATATTCATTGTAAGTGTTCATAAATATCTATTTTCATTTAATTACATTTTTCATATAATTTACATAACATGGACATTAAAGCGTAAATAAATAAATCTAACAATTAAATCTACTAAGCAAGTAAAAGAATATTTACAATAGAATATAATAATTCACATGCTCATTTGAATACATTATATTTGTTCATTTTGATCAAATGACATATTTTGATTTTTATTCAGTTTAGATCTTGATCTTTCATTTTTATTCAGATCTATCACATTATCTTAATGTGATATCATCACTAGATCATTGATTCATCTCATCAAATAATCTGATCCTTCTTGATCCAACTGATTAAGAAGATCTTAAGTCATTTTATCAAAATCAATGGAATAGATCTCAATCTATCCGAAATTAGCCACATCAGGCCATTCATTTCTCTTGATCATATCATTAGATCATCATCCATACTAATTCATAGTTTGTGATCATGCTTGATTAGTCAAATCACGTAAATCCACGATCATTTTAAAGATTTTTCTTCCATTAAGGTTAAATTTCTTAATTCATTCCATATCAGTCATATCCAACTCTTGATTCCATTTTCTCTCATTACTATATCACTAATGGATTAGAAATCCAAGTTCTAATCATGCCATATTTGATTGATCTTGGGAATTAGTACAATTTTTTTGTGATTTATAGAATTTTATAGTAAATAAAACCTAAAATTTATGTTTCCATTAGATTCTACTCTTCATCAGAAATCCAGAGCTTCTGTCCAATCTTGATTTAGAGTTAAAATGAGCTCTGAATTAAGATTTTAAGTTTCAAATCAAAACAAGGGCCCATATTCAATTTGGGTAATACAGATTGATGGGTTGATCAGCAGCCCACCCCCATTACTGGTGATTGTTGATGTATGGGGAGGGTGACTTCGGATAGGTGAGATAGTCCGATCTAGACCATTGGATCAACTTTTCTCCTGATCTCCTAGATCTGAATGAGCCATCATCTCATATTTCATCCCTTGGGATTTTGGGACCTTTTGCATCCATCAAACAGTTCAGAATCCCCAAAAAATCACATCTCATAGGTTTTTTTCACCTAGGTTATGGTACTGGATTCGTTAAAAAAATCTCATCAGCAAATCCAATCTGGTGATCTTTATACATGAAAAATTACCAGAATAACTAGAGGGATAAGGGGTACCTACCTGTAGCATGCATAATTGAAGAATAAAGCCGAAAGAGAGAGTTCCACGCCAAAAAATATAGGGTCATTGGACTTACTATTTTTTGATGATTTCACCGGTGAATACACCTTTGATCAATTTGAAATCTTAGGGCTTTTATAGATTAGGTCAGCTTGAATCTATCCAACGGCGGAGATTGAATTCTAACAGCCAAATTTGGATGGCTAATTGAATTAGGGTTTTCAGACAGAAACTCTATTCAGTTGGGGACGACGAGTCCGTAGACGCACCCTACGCTTCGTGAGGGAATATTCCCTCTGGTGCATCCACAGACGCGCTCTACGGCTGTAAAGGGAAGAGGAGAGAGAAAAGAAAGAAAAAGAAAGAGAGAGGGAAAGGGAAAGGGAAAGGGAGAGGGAGAGGGAGAGGGAGAGAGTGGAAGCTTGAAATTTTTTGTGCAATTTCTTGGAAATGTTAGGGAGGGTATTTATAGGTTTATTTGTGGACTATTTTAATTATTTTTATTTTAAATAAATTTTTTACTTTTTTATTAAATTCAAAAGAGATTCCTCATCATGTTTATTCTTCATTATTAATATTCCTTGAGTTGGCTATCCACCAGTTCACCTAACTTTTGTGGACCCTACACAAAAGTGAATTGACCATTTTACCCCTACAAGTAAATATAAATTCACAAAAATAGGAAATTTTAACCCATGCTCAGATTTCAGTGTGCTTATAGTCATTCTGATCGATTTCTCATGAATGATTCCAAATATCTATGTTTCAAGGCTTGATTCTTTTTTAAAAAATTAATATTATATTAAATATAATATTTTACCTCATTTTTCATAAAAATTCTAATTAATTCCAAATAATTTTAGAAAAATTAGGGTTTTCACATTATTCACCCCTTACAAAAATTTAGTACTCAAAATTTACTTACACCATAAATACTCAAACAGTTTAGGATGAGATTTTCTCATTTCTTCTTCAATCTCCCATGTGGCTTCTTTAACTGCATGATGTTGCCATAATACTTTAACTAAAGGAATTACTTTGGTTCGTAACTTCTGTTCTTTTCTATCAAGAATTCAAATTGCCTTCTCCTCAAAGGTTAAATTGGGTCTCAGTTCTTTCGCATTTTTTGAAGTACGTGTGTAATGTCAGGTATATATTTGTGTAACATGGATACATGAAACACATTAGGCACTTCAACTAATTGTGGAGGTAAAGCTAACCTGTAGGCCACTACACCAATCCTTTCTAATATTTAAAAAGGACTAATATATCTAGGACTGAGTTTTCCCTTGGTTCCAAACCTCATAATCCCTTTAACTAGAGAAACCTTCAAGAATGCATGATTCCCAATTTCAAATTTCAAGTCTCTGTGTCTTCTATCAGCATAACTCTTTTGACAACTGTGAACTGTTAACAACCTTTTTCTGATTATCTTGACTTTCTTTACACACTGTTCTACCAATTTTGACTTCATTAATCTTCTTTCTCCAACATGTCGGTGATCGGTAAGGTCATCCAAACAATGCCTCATATGGCGCCATACCGATTCTTGCATAAAAACTGTTATTATATGAAAATTCTATTAAAGGAAGATGCTCATCCTAATTTCCCTTTCAATCCAAAGCACATGCTCTCAACATGTCTTCTAAGGTATGAATGGTTCTTTTTGACTGACCATCGGTCTAAGGATGAAATGTTGTACTAAACTTAAGAGTTGTACCTAATGCTTGTTGTACACTCTTCCAGTATATAGAAGTAAATCTCCAATCTCTGTCTGAGATGATTGACAAAGGGATTGCATGAAGGATCACTATTTCTCTTACATACAGTTTAGCTAAATTGTCAACTGACTGAGTTTGTTTAATTGGAAGAAAGTGAGCTGACTTTGTCAATCTATCTACTATTACCCAAATCATATCATGTACTTCTCTTCTCTTAGGTATCCTATGACAAAATCCATTGTGACATGATCCCATTTCCATTTAGGTAATTCTAATGTCTGTAACATCCTGACTGGTCTTTGATGTTCAATTTTCACTTGTTGACATATTAAACATTTTGCTACAAATTTTCTTATATCTCTTTTCATACCTTCCCACCATAAGTTTCTTTTTAAATTCTAATACATTTTTGTACCCCCTAGGTGAATATAAAATAATGATTGATGAGCTTCCTGTAATAATTCTTTCCTCAAATATGAATTTGATGGAACAACCAACCTTTCCTAAAATCGAATGTCCCCATCTAAACCCTTATGAAAACCACTCTTGGCACATAATTCCTGGGTTGTTGTATCACTTTCTTATGCTTGCTTTACATGATCTACAAAAGCTGATTTGATGGTGATGTTGGTAAGTATGAATTTAGTCTTTCTACTTAGTGCATCAGCAACTATGATCGCCTTCCGAGGATGGTATTGAATGGTGAAATCGTAGTCTTTGATATACTCCAACTAACTACGTTGTCTCATGTTCAAGTCATCTTGGGTAAAAATGTACTTGAGGCTTTTGTGATAAGTGAATACATTAAATTTTTCACCATACAAATAATGCCGCCAAATTTTTAAGGCAAACACTACAGCTGCAAGTTCTAGGTTATGTGCAAGATAGGTCATTTCATGCTTCTTTAATTGACGAGAAGCATAAGAAATAACTTTACTATTTTGCATCAATACACTACCTAGACCCTTTCCTGAAGCATCACAGTAAATTTCATATCCTCCACTTTTAGATGGTAATGTCAATACTGGTGCTGTAGTCAACGTCTTTTTCAATTCTTGGAAACTATTTTCACATTCTACAGTCCAAGTGAATTGTAAATTTTTTCTGGTCAATGTAGTTAAAGGTAGGGCTATACAAGAAAATCCTTCAATGAATCTTTGATAATATCCCTCAAGTCTAAGAAAACTACAAATTTCTGTTATTATCTTAGGTCTTTCCTAATTCATCATTGCCTCAACCTTTGTTGGGTCCACCTCAACCCCATCTCAGAAATTACATGACCCAAAAATTTGACTTTCTTTAACCAAAATTCACACTTACTATATTTTGTTAATAATTTATGAGTCCTGAATATGTTCAACACCATTTGTAAGTGTTATTGATGTTCCTCTATACTAGTAGAGTAAATCAATATGTCATAAATAAAGACAATTACAAACTTGTCAAGGAAATCCATGAATATTCTATTCATCAAATCCATAAAAATAGTTGGTGCATTCATTACCCCAAAAGGCATGACTAAAAACTCATAATGCCCATATCGAGTCATGAATGTTGTCTTTGATATATCCTCATTCTTGATACACAATTGATAATACCCTGATCTAAGGTCAATCTTAGAAAAGACCTTAGCAGATTTGGTCAAAGAGATCATCAATGCAAGGTAAAGGATATTTATTCTTTATAGTCACACTATTCAACATTCTATAATCCATATATAATCTCATTGAACCATCTTTCTTCTTCACAAATATAACTGGGCCTCCCCAAGGTGAACTACTTGGTCTTACAAACCCTTTGTCTAGCAGCTCTTGTAATTGACCTTTTAATTCTTTCAACTCAGCTGGGGCCATCCTATAAGGTGCTTTAGAGATCAGAGTTGTACTTGGTAGCAATTCAATAGTAAACTCAATTTCTCTATAGGTGGTAACCCATGTAGTTCTTCTGGAAAAACATCTTGAAAGTTTCTGACTACTTCAATTTCTTCTATCTTGGGTACTTCCACATCTAAAGCAACCATTGTTGCTAAGAATGCTTAACAACCCTTGGAGATGTGTTTTGCAACTTTCATAGCTGATATGATGCATGTGTCTGATTTGTGTCGTTTTCCACGAAATATCAAAATTTCTTCCCCCATTATACTAAATGTGGCTTTCTTTTTATGACAGTCCAATACTACCCAATACTTTGCTAACAAATCCATCCCCAAAATAATGTCAAAATCTACCAAGTTTAGTAACATGAGATCTGTATTCATTCTTTTTCCCAATACTTCAATGGGCACATTTTGAATGAATTTTTTAACTCTTACTGACTCACTGACTAGAGTTATCACATCTAATTCAAATCCTAATTCTTTCAACAGTAGGTTTATACTTGATGCAAATTCACACGAGATAAATGAGTGTGTAGATCCAAAATCAAACAATACTTTTTCATAGTTATTAGATATAAGTAACGTACCTTCAATTATCACATTTGAGGTTTGGGCTTAACCATCAGTAATAGTAAATACTCTTCCTTAATGCCTTGGTATATTCCCTTGTTTCCCTTCCTTGACTACCAGTTATTCATTACAGTTATTTTCCATGTGTCCCAGTTCCCCACATTTATAGCATATGAGTGGAGGTCTTTGTTGTATTGGATTTGGGCACATATTCTTAGGGTGAAATCTTCTACAACTAGGACAACACCTCTGATTTTGTCCAAAGGAAGAATTCCCTTAAATTCTTGGTGGCCTGACATTATTCATGGGCCCCTACCTTTCTTAAAGGGTCTCAGATTAAAGTTTCCCATCTCTATTCTTTTCCCGTTTTGATTTTGCTTAAAATCCTCCTCAAATCTAGAGGCCATTTCTATGCATTCCACCAAAGTATTAGGTTTGGTACCCAACACCTTAGTTCTCAATCTTGAATGAAGTCCTCCCAGAAATCTACAAGCTGCTTGTCTATTCGTACCATAGATATGTCGTACAAACCTCTTCAACTGTATGAATTTATTTTTATATTCTACAACAAACATACTCCCTTGTTGTAGATCTAAGAAATCTTTTTTCTTTCTTTCTTGCTTGAACATGAACATAAAAGTATTTGTTATTAAAGACCTCTTTAAATTCTTCCCAAGAGATATTTTCTAGGCTTGAAAAGAAATTCCTCTTTGCCGATCTCCACTAGAAGCCAGCTTCTTGTTTCATAATATAAGTGGCCATTTTGACATTTACCTCTTCTTTCATAAAACTTCAAAAGTTTTCTCCACCTCATATATTCATTCCTCGACTTTTTCAGCATCACCCTTTCCATTATAACCTATCGCCAATTTCTGAAATATTTCCACCATTTTGTCTAACTTCTTAGGTGATAATTGAGAATTTTTAGTTACTCTCATAGGTACAGGTGAAAAATGATCCTATACTGGTGTTGGAGTATTAGTTCTTTGAACAAGTGTGTTGGGCCTTGCTTCATGTTGAGCTGGAATTGGTGCACTTTGTATTGTTACAAGCTCTATAGGCACCTGAGGTTGTTGAAGATGAGGAAGAAGACCCTGCAGTACTCTTGTTATAATTTCCTCCACATTATTTTCTTAGAATGAATTCTCCATAGTGGAATCACTAGTTCTTTGAGCTGTCCTCCTAGTTCTCTTAAGTGGCATTTGCTCATAAATCAAAATTTCTATATAAGGATTCTATTTCACTAATTCTATCCTATTCTTAAATTTGGATTGTCATCTTAATATTAGACATATAGGGGTGCAAGTGAATGGATGAATTGTCTGATATCAACTGTGACGACTCAGGTTTTTGACAAATCAATTTCAAAGAAAATATGTTTTTTCTTTTTGAATTTTAAAAATTTTCAAAATTAGGGCCCTACCTTTACAAATATTTATAAAAATATATTTTAAAAACCTCGGTCATCAAAATTTACATGCTTCTAAGGACCCTATTGATTAGAAAGTTATGGGTGAGTGGGATTGCTAGGAGTCGAGTGAAGTTAGGAGAGAGGGATGGGAAAACGTGAGAGATTAGGAGTATGTGTATGTGTTAATGTGCATAGGAGAGAGATATAGAGACGGAGACATGGGGTGTTTAGAGAGAGAGAGAGAGAGAGAGAGAGAGAGAGAGAGAGAGAGAGAGAGAGAGAGAGAGAGAGAGAGAGAGAGAGAGAGAGAGAGAGAGAGAGAGAGAGAGAGAGAGATTAGCATGAACTAACAAATCAATTTTAGAAAGAATGTTCAATTCGTTTCTAAGTAGGATTTAAACAGCTTGCAATTTTAGTTGACTTGATTTCCAAAAAATGCACTTTCATTGAACATCATAGGATAGATAAAAAAGACATTAGACTGGATTTCCCAACTTATTTGATTAGACTTAAGGCTTAACCCAACTAAGTGTATTTAGTAGGCTAGAATGAAAATCCAAGCAAGCTTAATTTCAAAGACTTTCATTTTTGGATAAAAACTCAACCAATTTAAGATTTGTTTGCTTTTAATATTTTACATAATCTTGCACAAGCATACGTAACATACAATTTGAGGTTTTGTGATCATCAAAATATAGAGGCTTGGGTTAACAGTCAATGCTGTGTTGAATTTTGGTTAGGCATATTTTACTCGTTAACATCCTTTACTTGAAACTTGTTCAATATTATCCCCAAATCTAGACTTCACTTCCATAGAGATGAATTCATTACTCTAGTAGATGTGGAGATGTTTTCATAGATGTTTAAGAAGAATTGGATGACTCTACTATCTTTTTCTTTGAAGGTAAGAAAATGTACAGTTTCTGCTACATTTTAGAAAAGTTTTGAGGCCTATAATAAGAATTATTTATGGATTGAAAAGGTAATTGTCTTTTACTACCTTATGTGAAAGGGTTTTGGTTGAGAACATTCATCGAATGGATCATTGTTTATTTATGAATTATACTGAGATTGATGTGTTATATAGGTCCTTTATAGCTACATACATTTTGACCATAATGAGGACAACATGTAATATGTGGACTATTTAATTGTTGCAGGTTGTTAGAGACATGAACATATGAGAACTATTTAGTGAGCCATGGTATAGGTATGGACACCATGAAATCTCTCTAGGAAGAAATTCCACCACCACAGTCCTCTTTTGTTTGTTTGAGACATCAGCGTTGTCTTAATTGTGGTTTAGAAAAAATATAGGGGTTTCTGCTTTGAGAATCATTCAAAGTTGTCACTTAGAGAATAAGGCTCTAGGACCTTGATAACTATTATGGCATTAGAAAGGGTTAGGTATCAATCCCACTCTATTGAAATGGGTCTCTACTTAATAATCTAGATAAGATATTTGCAATACATTTGAGCTCATGTATGACTTGTGCGAGGAATTTATGTGGAAAGACCTTATTTGGCTTTCCATCTAGCACCTAATATGGTGACATGGTATTAATGTCCATGAATACAAAATGACCCTACTCTAGTTTCATGTATTTCTACGAACATGAAGAGATAGGGCTCCTATGCCACTTGCTTAGTAGATTTCCATTACTATGAGAGTTAGAGAAACCCTAATCAGGTTAAAAAGGAGAGAGAGAAACCCTCCTCTTCCCAAATTACTCGATCTTCTTCATTTAAAAATAGTGAAACTACATTCATTTGATTCAAGAGGTCCTAAATATTGTTCTTTCGTTTGGGCATTCTTTGAAGATCAGTCTTCCATTCTCTTGTTCTATTAGAATTTTGAGAAATATTCTTTTACTTTGGCTTGTTTGTGCCTCCCCGCTTAGAATTATCTATAAAAATCTCATTTTGAGGAACAATTATCCTAGCTAAACATGATCCCAAAAGAGTACTCTTCCCATTTTTTACTAGAAATTGAAGTTTTTGACTAAAGTCATCATGACAAGTATCATGACAAGACATGTTGTCATCGAATGTTGATTTTATTCCTCTCAACCTGGCAGTGCAAGGAGCCGAGGAACTCATCCATCTTGACTCTCTTCGTAATGTGTAGGAATAAATCTCTTCCATACTGATCGAGATTCATTTCTATACCTCCACAACCAAATGCAAAGAATGACTTTATTAAAGGTTTGAATCTTTTGAATTCCCAAACCTCCTGCATGCTTTCATGAGCAAATATTATCCCAAGCAACCAAATGAAAATTTTTAGTCTTCTTCATTGTCTTTCCATAGGAAATTGTGGCTACCTAGGTTTTTTCACAAAAGGATTTTTGAGTTATAATTTGGAAATTAAAATCTCCTGTAGGATTTTTTTTAAACACTTGAAATATATAATATATACTTATTTTCTCAATTTCACCTTAAACCTGGTGTCATATTAAAAACCTTTACATATAATAACAGAATAAAAACATACCATTATAGGATTTTCTGGCCATAGACCAAACAATAAAGAATATAAGTTTAAGTCATAATTCAGGTTAAATATATTAGTGTCACCTGTCTTGTTACATTCATCTTCAAGTGTTCATTGTTTCAAAGTCAAAATAATAATAGAAATGTCCAATTAACTACTTTCTTTTCTTCTTATTCTCCTTTTTTAATTTCTTCTAGTCAATTGCGTAGTCCTCTTATGCTTCGCCTAAAATGTTTTGTAAGGGTGAGTACAATGACTTGGTAGGAAAATACCTAAACTAGCCGTTTGAAAATTGCGGCTTAAATCATAATTGCAATATAATAACTATATACATTTATGCTTTTACACAAAATTTTGGTATTTAAAAAAAAAACATTTAATATTTCTTTCAATTCTCACATATACAAGCTCATTAGGACTCTTGTCAAAAAATAATACCACAATCTATCGTATCATTGAGTGGTAGCATCTTATCATAAACCTATCTGGGCAATGGTCAATATCCTCGAGGATGATTGATATATCAGTCAATGTCCAATAATTGTACGGTATACTATACATGTAGAGGATCCAAATCCAACTACCTTTGGCTGTGAATACCTCACGGGCTATAGTAGTCCTCATATGGACACTGGATCACAAGAGAGCAGTCTCCTCATGACACAATACTCTTGTCAATAGACTTCTTAGGGCATGTATCTCATTTCAAAAGCCAATGGCCAACTGGACTTCCTAGCATAGCAACCTGAAGGGTCTTATGATTCGCCCTAGGCTAGGCTCAACTCTCATGAGCGGCCTAATTTTGGGCTAAGCACAATTCTCCTAAGTTGCCTAATTTTAGGCTAGGCACAACTCTCCTGAGTAGCCTAATTTTTTTATTCATTAGATCATTTCACATTCCTCGATGCATCTTATAAAAGTATTCAAAAACTTTTCCATTCTTAGACCATATTTCAATTAGCATAAATCATCAACTAGCTTATTCTAGTCTTAGCATGTATTATTGTACCATATTCACAGCTCAAAGTTTTCAAAATCATATGTCGTACCATACTAGATATCAATGGCTACGAATCATCAATATTATACAAAACATATATGCTGAGTATACATAATTGATCAAAGTTACTAAGCATTTTGCATCGCATACATAGAGTAATAGATTATGAAAATTCCCATTTTTGAAGGAAATAACAATTGAATGCTATATGCACAAACCGTTCATTCACTTGAAAATCATATAAATCAAATGGAAGATCAATGGCTGAGATTAACTTGTCATGTATTATGAGTAGGCACCAAATACAAATGGAAAATCAACCGCTGGATCATGTATGGATCATGCCAAAGAAAGCATGCCATGCTTTAAGCAATATCCGCTCAAACGTTTAGATCCAATATCAAGTGTAACTTGTGCTACCTTAACAGAAATCAACGGTCAATGTTGTGCATAAAATATTGCAAAGAAACACTACGCACCGATATTCCAAGTAAATCATTTCAAGCAAAATATAATGTGTGCCAGTTACTAAGATAATCAACCATCAACCATCAATTTGATTTGCTCTAGACATGTGTGTCTCTTTCAAAGGATCAATGGCTGGATATTATCTCTTTTTATATAGTTTTAAAAAGATCTATAAAAGATGCACCAACTCTAGGGTGAAACAAAAACTTGTGTTTCGTTCATCCTTAGAAGTCTCCTGCACATGGTATAAGACTTTGTGCAACAAAAATCACGCTTAGATCAAGGGCTAAGATGAATCAATAGGACAACTAGAAGTGTGCATCCCATACCATTGAGATATATTGATTTAAAGTCATATTAAAGCTCATGGAATCATGCACCGCTTCCTAGCATAGATGGTGGCAGAGATTGGATATGTTATGCTGGCTGCATAACCGCTGGGTGCCAAATACGATGCCCAAGTGCTATGTGCCATGTCTAATACCCACCACCCGAAGTAAAATCTATCCATTCACTAAGTAGGTTGCTTTGGTTCCTAGATACCATCCCTAGTTTGCTTCTGATGATAGCTTTTGTGAAAGTAAACATTTATATTATAGAGATTTGGAGTGCTAGAGAAATACCTTCAAAGTTTTAGTTCTAGTCACCACTAAAAGCGGGCACTCGAAAATTGATAACTGAAAAGTGGGCGCACAAACCAACATCTACATCCACACTCCACCCTCAAACCCTCACGCCCAAGCCCAATTTGACACCCTCCAAATGGAGTCCTTGCTCCATCCCTATTTGCAAGGGAAACTTTGATCAGCATGATTCTTCTACGAAAGAGGCCACCTTTTTCTTCCACCCTACTAATTTCCTTTCCAATCTTTCAATTGCAGCGAAAGAGACCACCTTTTTGTACCACCCTACTAATTTCCTTTCCAATCTTTCAATTGAAGGATCCTAGCTTTTTTTTGGGTCTGCTGTTTGTACCTGGGATTAGACTAACTTATTCCAGGCATATCCGGTATCTATTTGCTTGTTGGATCTCTCTAGCCATCATTGACAGCGGAAAAACAACTAAAACTACTAAAAGAAACTATATTTATAAATGCATCCCATCCATCTCCTGGCCAATCTCTTAGGTATTTCCTGCTTGAGATCTTATGATATGTAACCTTAAACACTGACGGTTGCAATGTCATCCAAAAAGTTTAGCAAGGCCCTTTAATTCCTAGAAACAGAGAGAAACTGGGCATTCTGCAAGCTAACATCCTAGCAAGGGAGCATGTACACAGGAGACGCTCGCTCTGACAACGCTCGAGAGGACTGCCTATGATAGACGGATAGAAACCAAGTATGTGAGACTGAGTCTCTCAAACCACTATCACAAGCAAAATAAAAATTAGAAGGCAGAAAACAAGGCTAGTCAAATACAAAACAAATTATTAGGCCTGGAAAATGCAGAGCAGTGAATCTAGAGACTCCTAAATCCAGCTGTGAAACAACCAACTCCGTCAAGTGAGTTGGCTCTATCATTTGCCAATCAGAGAGTATGAAGGAGAACGATCAATTTATATGCGACGAGATTTATCAATTCTTCATTAGCTTCTAATCTAGAGGGGACAGAGACAGGATTCAAGAGGATCTGCTCTATCGCTAGAATCACCCTCGACAATCAAAGGCTTACAAGGCTCCCTTCCAAAGCTTCAAGCCACATGTTACATGCACCTATGAATCGTTAGATCAGCTTTACCAATAGGGCCTGCTAATCTGAAAATTGGCATCACTAACAAAGGCCCCCAATCACAAACTCGACTCGTCCAAGTTGAAGTTATTCCATCACGCTGGAGGCTTTGGATGCCGGACAAATCACAAGCTATTTATCTCGAGGAGCTAGGATCCTTTTTGGACATTAAAGTATTGATCTTTAGTACTGGCATTATACATATGGTTGATCCCCAGAATATTGAACATATGCTTTCAACAAAGTATACACGAAGGCATGAAGATGTAGATGTATCTTTGATTTCTATATTGACTGCTTATATACTTGCACACAAAATCAATCTCCGCTACTTCTGAAATGTTCACCATTATCGAGCTTGTAGTATTGTAACAGTTACCTCATTTACTGTACATGACTCTTCTATAACTGAAGATGAATCAGTCATGATGACGCTGTCGCCATTACAAAATCCAGGCTGTTTAGGTTGGGGCAGTGCCGGATTTTCACTACATAACATCAAAACCACTGTTGACATAGACGGCCTGTCTTCCGCACGTTCCTGAACGCACAGCAGTCCGACCTGTATACATTTCAAGACTTCACATGTGGCACATGAATCAGCCACCAATGGATCCAGCAACTCAACTTTATTTCCATGGTACCACTGTCTCCATGTCTGAAACAGTTCCAATACATATTCAGTAAGCAACAGATAATGACGTGAATCGAGTAAAATAGAAATATTGAATTTGTAGTCACAACTTACATGCCCTAGAAGGTTATGATCATGATCAGCACCAAAAAAACCGCGGTTCCTCCTTCCACGTACTATTTCTAGTACTAAGACTCCGAAGCTAAACACATCAGATTTCTCTGAGAAGTGGCCATCCATTGCATACTCCGGGGACATATATCCACTGCAAGCCAATATTGATGAAAAAGATTTTAGCTAGGTTAGACAGATTTTCATCATATAGGTGCATGTTTAATCATGCTTCGGTTGAAGATTATGATCATTCAATCTATGCTTACTACGTGCCAATCACTCTCCTAGTTTTTCCTTCAATCTGATCTCCTCCAAAGATTTTTGCTGTTCCGAAGTCTGAAATCTTGGGGTTCATCTTGTCATCCAACAGAATGTTGCTAGCTTTGAGATCCCTGTGAATGATCCTCAATCTTGAGTCTTGGTGAAGATAGAGAAGACCTCGAGCAATCCCCAATCATCATCATCATCAAGACCTTATCCCAATTAGGGGCTGGCCACATGAATCTTATTCCTCCATTCCACTCTATTAAATACCATGGCTTCATTTAGTCCCAAAGTTTTTAAATCTTTCCTCACCACTTCTATCCACGTTCTTTTGGGCCTTCCCCTTGCCCTTTTAGAACCTTCAACTTGTATTGCCTCACTCCTTCTAACTGGTGCCGTTGTTGGCCTCCTTTGAACATGTCCAAACCATCTAAGTCTAATCTCCCTCATCTTGTTACCTATTGGTGCTATCCCTAAATTTCTTCTAATATTTTCATTTCTAATTCTATCCTTTCTTGTCTTACCACTCATCCATCTCAACATCCTCATTTCGCAACACTCACCTCATGAGTATGATGTTCCTTAACCGCCCAACACTCGATCCATAGAGCATGGCCGGCCTTATAGCCATCCTATAGAATTTTCCCTTTAGTTTGAGTGGCACCCGCCGATCACATAAAACCCCCGATGCACATCTCCATTTGTTCCAACCCGCTTGGATTCTCTCGGGTAACCTCCCTCTCAATCTCTCCACTCTCATGGATCAATGATCCTAAGTATCAAAGTGGTCTCTCATGGGGACCTCTTGGTTATCAATCTTGACTGGTGCTCCACTCCTACTCTCCTTGCTAAAATTACATTCCATATATTCCGTCTTAGTTCGGCTAATTTTAAATCCTTTCGATTCTACTTGCTTCTCTCCATAGCTCTAGCTTTATGTTGACACCCTCCTCGTCTCATCAAGTAGGACTATATCGTCTCGCAAATAGCATGCACCAGGGAATCTCCTCATGCAGATGTTTTGTTAACTCATCCATAACTAATGTGAAAAGGTATGGACTTAATGCCGATCCTTGGTGCAATCCGACAAAGGACAGAAAATCACCAAATCCACGCCACTTAGTGGTCTTAACATTTGTTCTTGCTCCTCATACATATCTTTAATTATGTCTATATACCCCCGAGAAACCCCTTTAACACCTAACACCCTCCATATTCACACTCTAGGGACTCTATCATAAGCCTTCTCCAAGTCAATAAAGACCATGTGTTGGTCTTTTCTCCTCTCCCTATATTACTCTACTAATTGTCTTAAGAAGAAAATAGCTTCCATGGTAGACCTCCCGGCATGAAACCAAACCGATTCTCCGATACACTTGTTTCCATGTCGTAGCCTCTTCTCAATGACTCTTTCAAAAGTTTCATGGTGTGGCTCATAAGTTTGATCCCTCGATAATTAGTGCAGCTCGAATGTCTCCTTTATTCTTATAGATTGGTACAATAGAGCTTTTCCTCCACTCATCGTGCATTTTCTTTGATTCCACAATCTTGCTAAACAACTTGGTCAACCAAACTACCCCAATATCTCCCATATGCTTCCAAACCTCTATTGGTATACCATCAGCCCCATGGCCTTTCCCGATTTCATCTTTCTCAAGGCCTCTTTTTACTTCAAGCATTTTAATCCTATGTTCATATCTATAATATCCAAGGTGTTATTTAGATTTATAGTATTTTCAATTCCTCTATTCTCAGGGCCATTGTCATTTAGCAATTTTGGAAGTAGATTTCCCACCTTTGTTTGATCTCAGCGTGTTTGACTAATACCCTTTGATCATCGCTTCTAATGCACCTAACATGCTCTAAGTCCTTACTCTTCTCGTTCTCTTACCTTTGCAAGTTTAAACACATCTTTCTCACCTTCTCTTGTTCCTAGTCTATTATAGAGCTCATCATATGCTTTAAGTTTAGCCTCACTTACTATTCTCTTAGCTACGTTTTAGCATTCTTATATTGTTCATAGTTTTCATTATTTCTAATCTTCTCATGCTTTAAAATGCATTCGTTTTTCTTTAATAGCTTTTGCACTGCTTCATTCCACCACCATGTTTCCTTTGTTAATAGCCTTTTACCTTTAGATACTCCTAAGACATCTTTTGCCACTTTCTTAATGGACTCACCATAGTATTCCACATGGTATTTACGTTTCATAATTCCAATTTCCTTCACCATCAACTTATTTTTGAATGAGGTTATTTTCTCTCCTTTTAAGTTCCACCACTTAGTTTTTGGATGTGTATTAAGTTCGGTTCTTTTACTCCATCTTTTGATATGAATATCCATAACCATTAACCTATGTTGTGAGGTTAATCTCTCACCGGTATCACCTTACAATCCTTACATATAGATCGCTCATTATTCCTAAGTAGAAAAAGTCTATTTGGCTTTTATGAAGTCCACTTTTAAAGGTTATTAAGTGTTCATCCCTCTTCTTAAAGAGTGTATTTGCAATGGATAGGTTATATGACAAAGCAAAATCGAGGATATTCTCCCCCATCTCGTTTCGTTCACCTATACCATACCCTCCGTGTATTCTATCATATCCTTCCTTATCTTTTCCTACATGGCCATTTAAGTCCGCTCCTATATATAAACCCTCGTGTTGGGAATTTCTTGCATGACTCCCTCCATATCTTCACAAAACCGTCTCTTAATTATATCTTGTAGGCCTACTTGTGGTGCATATGCACTTATAATATTTATAATCCGCTCTCCTAGAATCATTTTTATTATTATTATTCTATCAACGACTCTTTTAACGTCCACAACTTTATCCTTTAATTCCTTATCCACTATTATTCCTACGCCATTTCTATTATTTTCCTTTCCTACGTACCATAATTTATACCCATCTATTTCTCTAGCTTTAGCCCCTTTCCACTTGGGTTTCTTGGATACAAGCGATGTTGACTCTCCTACGTTTTATCGTGTCTACTAACTCCAAACTCTTACCTGTCAATGTCCCTATGTTCCATGTAGCGATGCGAATCTTATGATTTGGAGATTCCCTATTTACTATCGCCTTTCTCGACCTCCATGGTATGAACCCATGTCCACTTTTCACCGCACTGGTTCTCGATGCACGCGTCGCTTCCGAGGGGACGCTCTAGCAGCCCTTGCCCATTTTTCACTACACCCGGATCCGATGTAGCGCGTCGCTTACGGGGAGAACGCCCTAGCAACCCTTGCCTATTTTTCACCGCATCCGCGATCCGGTGCAACGCGTCGCTTATGGGGAACGCCCTAGCTTGAGCGAATTTCAGATTTCGATTCATGTCATGTTGGGGTTGCCATAGTTTTTAAAAGCTGAAGATGATTTTCATTAAAAACATGAAAATCATTAGAATCATTAAAATCATCATCAGCTTCACCACTTTGCCGGCACACCGACGCAAAGGGTGGCCATATTTTAGAAGGCCGAAGATGATTTTCATTTCTCCCTCACAAACTAATATACAAATGTATATTTATTTGTAAGAAAGAAATAATAGAATCATCTTCAACTTCCCCCTTGCCGGCTGGCTACCTGATACAAGGGTTGCCATCTTTTAAGAAGCTGGAGATGATTCTCATTTCTTCCTCACAAACTAATATACACATGCATATTCATTTGTAAGAAAGAAATAATAGAATCATCTTCACCTTCCCCCTTGCCGGCTGGCACCTGACGCAAGACCCTCCTCCTTTTTTATCCGGGCTTGGGACCGGCATTGGCGGAGTTCGAGCAATCCCCAATATAATGTTGAATCGCTTTGCCCAATCTAGCAACGCCTTTTTGGTTTGATCTGGGACAAGAATATGAATTAACCACACTTATGAGCATGGTTAAATCTTTTGTCTAGTAGCTAATCAATGGAGATGTTAGAGCAAAAGAATACTGAACTGAAAAACAAAAATTGATTTGATTGGTGACGCGCAAAAGGCCAATAAGTTTAAGTTGAGAAACAATTCAAAGGATGGATGACCAGCAGGAATAAACTTTAGCTGTGGACATTCATAAAAATCCCACTAAATTTTTTTTGAAATTAAGAAGTCTCTTAGACAATTCCATATAATAGCATCATTGAGATGAAAACCACCACCAATGACAACTCTCACTGAGAACACAATGTCTCTCACCCAAAATATGAAACAGGGCTCACTGAAAGAAGAAGAAAAAACAGAATAAATTGAAGCGGAATTACAAGCAATGAAAGGGGCTCACCAAAAAGAAGGGAATGTAAACCTCCATTATGCATGTACTCATAGATCAAAATCTTTTCTTCACCTTGGATGCAACAACCCAAAAGCCTAACAAGATTTCTGTGCTGAAGTTTGGCAATCAATAAGACCTCATTCATGAACTCGTTCGTACCCTGTCCAGAATTCATAGCAAGCCTCTTCACTGCGATTTCTTGGCCATTTGCTAGTTTGCCCTGAAGATTGTCATTCAAAGTTCATAATGTTGCCATCCAATTAATTGTCATTTGAACCATATTACCACATAGTTACTTAAAAAGACTTCTGTTCTTTGAAGCCAGTTTTTGATGCTACTTGGGTTGGGAATAATTATCCATGTATTAAACTAGCCATGGATCAGGGTAATGTTTCCTGCTATTTGCAGCCTTAAAACATAGTTACAATTATTCAAGAACAAAAAGCACCAGTTTTAAGCCTACTTGCATCTTTTGGGAAGGAAGCGGAGGGTTGGGGGTATCTGGGACATTATCACTTGCCACGAACAAACTCATCCATTTTTGGACATTAGCGATGGTGGATGCACAGCCTAGATCATCTTGCACATGATGACGTGGTGACCACTCTTTTGTACTTTTTAAATTTTTTTGGTACAAGACAAAACTTGCGCAACACTACTGTCACACCCTCCTGAAGTCACTAACACATCCGCCGGTGGGATGGAGCTACACTGCCCCGAGCCTTGGCTAATGTGCAACAGGAGAGGCACCTATGGTTCCACTAGTGATCACTTGTCTATCAGCCACACCGTTGTTTTCTCATAATAAAATATGTGAATTTTGTCGTATCATAATTCACAGTATTAATAGGTCATGATTGACTTGAGATAATACCTGGTAGACAGGACCAAATCCACCTTCTCCAAGCTTGTTCTGGAAGGAAAAATTACTTGTCGCAGTAGCCACAGTAACCAAATCAAACAGGGGTAAATCAATGACTTCATTCCTGCTTTGGATAAATATTTCCGTGGTCAAAGATTGACGGCCAACCACACCAAGTAAATTTAGCTCGAGGCTCTTGGCCTTGTGACCTGATTCAGAGCAAAAAGTAGAATACCTTAAGTTCCATTCTCAATGCAAAGCTCGTGAATGAATGCTGTTCTAGTATCTACCTTGTTCAAGCTTCTCTGTCTTCCTTGTCCTCCATATGCAATAGTAGATCCATCCCAATAGAAGGATTCCAGGAACTGTAGTTGCAGCGACTATGATTGCCACCAGCTTCTTATTATTGTCGCCTATGTAATCATCCGAATGTACATCAATTACCTTAGGCTAAAATCACGAAAAAGAAACCCGGAAACAGTGCATCATTCACTTTAACATATAGGGTTTAAACATTAAAAGTACCCCCTATGATGTTCCACCGAATACAAGCCCCTTACTTCGATCGAACATACATTTTGGACTCCATCTACCTTTGTCGGTGCATGTAAGTTGATTGTTCAGTAAGACCCACATGAACTACTAGCTGCAGGCGTAAATCCTTGTTGAGCTCCATAGGGAAAATGAGAAATCAAGAAGAGAAAAGTAAGTGGACCTGACCCATTGCATCATGACTATACGAGCTATTATTATATTAAAATTTGATAGAGATAAAATTGTGGAAGGGGACATTTTTTATTCCTTGGACAACACAAGAATTTGTCTATATTTGGGATTCAATCTTCTCATTTTAATGCACGCTGAAACTCCCTAAAATGCTTGCCTTGGAAAATCGATGTTGTAACTGTGTTATCTTTCCTGCAAAAGCTTTTCACAAAAAATTTCTAGGAAAGAAGAGTCTAATGAATTTTTTTTTATGAATGTAACCAAACACGCTCAAAAAAGATGAAACGGCATTTTGTTTAAATCAAAATGGAAATAAATGGCTAGAAAGATCTACCGTAGCTATTATGGTCTATTCTAACATACAAATATGGGGCCAGATGTGCCACATGGACACTATAAAATCCGATACAAAGCAGAATGACTCCATCGTGTTCTGATGATTTTACCTTAATGTGATGACCCATATAAACGCTTAATCTGTAACGCAACATTCTAGGTCTCTACAAGGAAAATACGAAGCATATTACTAGATCTCGCGGATGAGACATACATTCGGTGGACTGGAGCCAAATGCATGGGTAGCAAGTTGATGATCTATAATTAAAACTGCTTGATCACACATATATTTGCACGTGCCCTAGAAAGTCGACCTTGATTAGTTGCAGTATCCCAATTCTTGTTTTGTATTCAATAGGTCTCTTTCAACATCAGTATTTCATTTTTTTTCCCTCTCTTGCTGGTGAATCGGCCCAGTGGCAATGCGTGAGTCTGTGACACTCACTAATCTGAGTGATTGTATTCCCATGATGAAAGCATTATAATGAGTCACTGTGTCATGTGTTGACTCACCGATGAGTCTTTGAACCTCAGAAACTGAGTGGTTGTATGTTTATTAGATCCTGAACATAGCTTCTGAAAATCCAAGAATACCATTTATTTGGATCAAGTTGTGAAGGACATACCTAGTTCAGAAGCCGCCAATTGCTCCTAAAGGTTCCGCCCACCCTGTGAAAATTGTCGAAGATCAGCCAAGTTGCTGGTCCAAGTAACGCACCTGCTTTCTCCTTCATTAATATCAGCACTAGAATAAGCCGGACAAGAACAGATCTTCTAGCACTCACTTCTACATTCTTCCAGACTCGTGTTCATGTCCACAAATGAACTTGATGAATCGGGCAATTTCATTTTCTCTATCTTGTAAAGCCATCTCCCCCTTGGCAATCTAATGGCTTCCGGACACACCCTTCAGTCCAAACTCCCAAATACCAATCGTGTGGAGATCTGGGTTGAAATCCATCAACGCAGCGACAGGACTGGGACGGGCTGTAGTCATAGATACCATAAGGCCCACATTGAACAAATAGATTGCACCCATCTTGTAGGGACGAACAAAGTGGGTTCCAGTATCCAACACTCTCATTGACCAATACTTGGCGTCTAATCGCGCCCGATTGTTCTAACCATAGTCTTGATATAATAGAATTATTGGTGTCTTCATATCTGAAGTAAGTTTCATGGTTAGATACGTAGTAATATTTGTATCCGAAGATGACAGTTTGATCCATACAAGGAAAACCAGTAAATCCAATACCGTTCCAAGGCCCAGCTCGGGGTATTCCCTCGGAATTGTGCCATAGAATTGGCTGTGGATACCCTTGAGAATCGATATCAAAAGAGTAGTCCCCTAAGGATGGGTCATCAATACTTCTCCATGACGTTAGGGACTTGGTAATACCATTTCTCAAACTAAATCCGAGTTTCATGCCTCGAAGCAGAGTATCGGTTGGATAATCATTCTGCCATCTCCTTCGTCTCTTAGAACAAGATTTCCACTATCTAAGAGCTGTAACACTGGATTTTGGACCTTCATTTGGTTAAACAACCAGGTAACGCTCCCGTTCCAATTGAGAATCAAACGATTCCCATCATCGTCAATCTTGAAAAATCATGAAGAATCATTAAGTTGGACTCTCTCTATTTGCAACCCGTACATATGTTGGTATAGGGACTTTCTTGAACCAGATTCCAAGTACCGGTTGCTTGAATTACCAGGGTTAAAGAATCCTAATTCGAAGGTTTCAGCGGAAACCATGGTTTGGCCGCCACCGATGGATTGGGCTGGTGTAATGGTATCACTTGCAAAGGAAATTTTTCATAGGTGCAGGAACAAAGTAGAGAACAAAAGGAGATCATAAGGTGTTTCTTTGATTTCTCTCGTGCTTTTGAGAGGATTATCTCCAAGAGTTGTGCCTATCGTTTCTTTAAGTCCTTGCTGTCAAAATGTTGACTTGACTAGTTGGTTTGGGTCAAGACCTGAAATAGGAAAAAACCAAACGCAACACGAAAAGTGCATGGCTAGTTGGTTTTCTAGCACTCCCATTATTGGAAATAAAAAAAATGAACTCTCAAGTCAACCCAGTTAGATCTTTGTTCACTAAGACAGTTGGCTGAAAGAATGGGAATTGTTCCAGTATAAGCCTTTCCTCATCTACTGTGGGAGGTATTGTTCGAAACGGTATGATAGGCAATCTCACCTTGTAGTTTTAGGACCTAATTATAAAGACGACTCGAACAGAGTAGGAAGCTCTGTTTAAGGGTCTCAGATTGTGGAGATGAGACCCATTGAGGTCATTAATTGTTGAAGGAGACTCCTCGAGCATCATTTCTCTGCTTCCAAAGGGAGATGATATTGCTCGTAGATCCGATGATCATTTCATTCAAGCGAAAGTAGATTGAGGGACTTAAAGTTCAATTCTACCATGTGCAATCAATGTGCAGATTCAGTGTCGTTAACTTGCAAGAATTCACACAGACAACTTTCTAGTTTCTTAATTTATGCCTATCAACTGAACTCGTTTCCCACACCAAAGCCTTGTAGTTTACTGATATAAGGAGTCTCTCACCTAGGTGACCAGGCTTAATGCCAGGAATAGTTGTGTGCAGTTCAAATAACAACAACAACAACAACAATAATAATAATAATAATTAGATAAAAACAAACAAAACTTAACTTGTTTTCCTGCTTTTCCCAAGAGACCATCTCGATCTTCTCAGTGTAAGCTACTCAATAAATTACCACCATTCAAGAGAAAAGTGAAGTTGGCACTTCGCGTAAGTGTAGGTTTATTGGGCGTAAATGCCTAAATCTGTCTGCGCCTTTCCACGCATCGAAAAGTACATGAGGGCCCAAGATGTTTTACCAATTAAACCACTCATCTTCTAGCCATTATGATTCTGGAGCCTAGAAATGCATTCTCATTAAGCTTGATACACTCATCCAATGGGACCTATATAGATGTGGCCAAGAATGTGAACAGTGCTAAGCATATGGACATTTGCACATCCAATTGACCACCATAAGATTCATATGAGTTATCACAAGAACTGAGTTGTTGCATGCATATGACTAGATCTTAAGCATCGATTCTGCAAATTCGAGCAATCCATTAGGTAAAATCAACTGATGAATAACATACCTAGTTCTGAAGCCGCCAATCGTAGGTAAATGTCAGCCCCTCCTCCCGAGTACTGTCTAAGATCGACTAAATCATCACTCCAAGTTATACACCCGATTCCTCCGCGAATATCAGCAGCAGAGTAAGCCTGGCAAGAACAGTCCCTCGAGCACTTTACTTCACATTCTTTTAGGGTTATGTTTTTATCCACAAACGAACGTGATACATCGGGCAAATTCATTCTCTTCAATCTTTTGAAGCCATCTCCCTTTGGCAATCCAAGGCAGTTCTCCGCACACAACCAGCAGTCCACACCCTCAAATACCAATCTCGTGGAGATTTGGGTTCAAATCCATCTAAACATCTGCATAATCGTGAGACATTATAGTAACAAATACCGTAAGGCCCACATTGATCAAATTGGTCGCAACGATCTTGGGGGGCCGACCAGAGTATGTTCCAGAATCCAGTTCCATCACTCTCATTGACCCATAGAAGGCGTTGAACCTCTCCGGAGTCAACCAACACCAGCCTTGATATGCTAGCGTTGTTGACGAGTTGATATCTAAAGCAAGTTTCATCCTGAGATGAAACAAATTCGTTTTTGACGATGTAATTAGAATCCATAGCAGGAAAGCCCGTAAAAAAGATGCCATTCCAAGGCCCACCAAGCATCATTTGATGGGAATTGTGCCACAGAATTGGCTGTGGATACACCCGAGAATCGAATTTTAGGGAGTAGTTTCCCAGAGAAGGATCGTTGTCACTTTTCCATGCTGTTAGGGACCAATTTAGACCAGCTTTCAAATTAAATCCAAGTTTCATTCCCGGAAGCAGCGTATCGCATGGATAATTGAAGCTCTGCCACAAGTAATTCTCCGAGTCATCTTGGTCTTCCTCTCTTAGAACAAGATTTCCAGATTCTAGTAGTTGTAACACTGGATTTTCTGCCTTTTTTCCATTCGATCTCCAGATGAGTGCACCAGTCCCACTGAGAATGATAAGACTTCCCTGATCATCGATCCTTAAAACCCCTGAAGAATCAAGAAGTGGGTTCTCTCTGTTTGCAACCCAGACATATGTTGGTGTAGAAACTTTCTTATACCATACACCAAGGTAACGGTTTGTGGAAGTACCAGGATTAAAGAAGCCTAATTCAAAGGTTTCGGCAGCCGATACTAGTGTTTGGCCATCGGTTATGGATTGGGCTGGTGTGATAACATCGGCTGCAAAGGTCACTCCTGATGAAGAAAAGAATACAGTGACGAACAAAATGTGAATATATGGAAAGACATTCATTTCTTTCATGTTTCTCAGAGGCCTATCTCAAGAAGTTGGTGAATGTTGTTCCTTTAAACACTTGTAAGGAGTTGTACTAAGAAGAAGACAAACAGTCTATTTTTTGACTCGCTTTGCCTTTGTCCCGATAATGGTTATACCCCAGAAAGTTGACTCTCAAAAGTCCAAAACAAAGTGCGATGATACCATTATATATGCGTTGAATCTTGGAAATGCGTGGGGGTTGGGCCTACTAAATGACCGGAACATGTCCCACTTTCATACATTCAACATACCAACTGCTTGAGCTTCTTTCTCCATAGTTCGAGGGGTGTTTCAGCCTTATCATCATCATCATCAAAGCTTTATCTGGCTACATGAATCTCGTTTCTCCGTTCACCCCTATTAAGTATCATTGTTTTATTAAGTCTAAAATTTTTAAAATTTTTTTTATCACAACTTCTAACCATGTCCTTTTGGGCTTTCCTCACACCCTTTTAGAGCCTTCAACTTGAATAGACTTGCTCCTTCTAATTGGTGTCATTTTAGGTCTTCATTGGATATGTCCAAACTATCTAAGTCTATCCTCCCTCATCTTGTTACCTATTGGTGCTACTCCTAAGTTTCCTCTAATATTTTTATTTCTAATTATGTCCTTTCCTATCTTGTCATTCATCCATCTCATCATCCTCATTTTGGCTACGTTCATTTTATGTACATGTTGTTCCTTAACAGTCAAACACTTTGACTCATAGAGTATGGCTCGCCTTATGGCTGTCCTCTAGAATTTTTCTTTCAATTTAAATGGCACTCGCTAATCTCACAAAACGTCAAAGGCACAACTTCATTTGTGCCAATTCACTAGAATTCTTTGGATAACATTTCTCTCAATCTGTCTGCTCTCATGAATTATCAATCTCAAATATCGGAAAGTGATCTTTTTGGGGTACTTCTTGTTTATCAATCTTTACTGGTGCTTCTCTCCCACTCCTCTCCTTGCAAAAATTATATTTCTTATACTGTATCTTAATTTGGCTAATTCATTTTAAATTTTTTAGACTCTGTAGCATCTCTCCACAACTCTACCTTGTGTTTATGGCTTCTCTTATCTTATCAATCCAAACTATGTTATCTACAAATAACATGTATCATGGAATCTATAACCAGCATGAAGACATAGGGGCTCAATATCGATCCTTGTTGCAATCCTATGGTGATGGGAAATCATTGGTCTCTCGGCTAGCCTATGTGATTTTAGTATCTCACTGTCAATCTCAAGCCCGGATAAAGGAGAAAAGTTGTATTAGGTGCCAACTAGTTGAAAATCCTTTGGCAAACATTATGACATGGGTATTTCAACCTAATAAACATTTTATTGGTTTTAAGTAGGATTGATTCTGTAGTCTAACATTGCAATAACATCATCATGATCGAAATCAATACCATATGTGTTATGTAGTACTTATTTTGAGAATATGTGTGTGTGTGTGTGTGTGTGTGTGTGTGTGTGTGTGTGTGTGTGTGTGTGTTAAAAAGATTATTTCATTTAAGTGGTTTACATTGAAACCCTTTATAACTTCTCTATTTTATACTACGTCCCCTTCACTGATTAAGTTACACTGCATGCCTTTCTAACAAATCAGCCCTTCTTATTATTTAAAAATATTTTGAGGGACAAACTAACACAAAAAATTACCCTTTTGATATTAACACATCTCTTTAATAGATAAGATGATTCTATCCTTTATTTCCTTCTTTTTTTATGGATACACCTATCTATATAGTAAAAGAATATGTGGGGCCACCTTTTAATCATTTAACGTATTCATCTTCTTTATAAGCTACGACTCTAGTTAGTTTCACATTTTATAAGATCTAAATCATTCAAATAATATATTATATAAGTCTTCGGCTCACATTTTAGAAGATCTAATTCATTCACATCCTAAGCCATATGAGAACTGGATCAACATTTTAGAATATCTAAACCATCCAAGTCATAGGACATGTAAGAGTTAAGCCTATATTTGGCAACTTAACATCCAGAAGATGATTTGGACCATCATGTTGCTATCTATGAAAAATGGTTATAAATCACCTCTTCCATGGGTGTAAACTTGCCCAAAAGCTAAGGAGATCAATGCTGCAAAAACTTGGCTAAGTTGGGCTCTTCTGTAATCTTATGAAGTATTAATGGATCAAAGGTTCATTCCTTGACTTAACACTAGAATCTAGCTTTTCTATAAGTGTATGGTACATATAGACTGGGAGGAATATCGCTTGCTTTCGAGGTAAGTGGATGAAAAGGTATTCAAATGGGTAGCAAACTGGACATGTATCTTCTCAAAATTCGAAGGTTATTTGACTAGTAAAACCTATAGATACTGGAAGGAAATTGCATACTCAAAAAGGAAGAAAGAAAAGTAGATGCCATGTTGGATTACACTTCCTCCTGATTCAGTTAAGTTAAACTTCAATAAGGAATGCTTTGGAAACCCTTGTCAATGCAAAGTTGGCAGAGTACTTAAGGATGAAAATGGTAAAACTTTAATTGACTATACTAAGCAAATTGGGCAAGCTGATTCAGTGAGGCACATGTTAGTTCAATTTTGGCAGGAGTTAAAATCTATAGTTCCAATCCTAGAGCTCTCTTGATCATTGTCTCCAAGATTTGCTATTGAGCTAGTAGACACTATATCTAAAGAAGTGAATTTATCTAGTCTTAGGATTAGGGGAACATGCTATGTGTAACTCTCTTTTTCTTGCCTTTTATACGTTGATCACCTAGTACAGCCATGGGGAGGGCTTTCTACCCCAGTGAATAAAATTTTATCTTTCCTCAAAAAAATAAATCATGTTATTTTAGAAGATCTAAAACATTAACACATAGGCCATGTGTGAGTTCGGTGTATATTTTAGAATATCTAAACTATTCAAATAATAAGCACATAAGACTTGGGCCCAGATTTTAAAACATCAAAATCATTTAAATAATATGTTTATGAGATTTGGGCCCACATTTTAAAAGATCTAAAGCATCTAAATCGAACCCCATGCAATACTTGATCCCATATGATTTTTAAATAGTTTAGATGTTCTAAAATATGGGCCCAAGATCTTATATGACACATTATTTGAGTGGTTTAGATATTCTTTAATGTCCTTAAAAACCATGAAATTAGGAAAGGCCCTAGGGTACGATGGTATACCAATAGACGTTTGGAAGTATATGAGAGATATTGGTATTGTTTGGGTGAGAAAGTTATTTAACAAGATAATACAATTGAAAAAGTAACAATTGAATGGAGAAAAAGCTTTATCATATAGATTTATAAGAGTAAAAGAGATATATAGAGTTGCACTAATTATCATGGAATCAAACTTATGAGCTACAAATGAAAATTTTGAAAAGAGAGATCAAGAACAGGCTATGACATGAGACAAGTGTAGAAAACCAGTTTGGTTTCATGTCGAGAGGTCTACTATGGAAGCTATTTTCTTACTAAAAAATTGATAAAGAAGTATAAGGAAACAAGAAAGGACCTTCACATGGTCTTTATGACTTAGAAAAAATCTTATGATGGGGTCTCAAGAGAGTTATTATGGTGGGTGTTGGGTGAAAAAGGGGTTTCGCGGGAGTATTTAAATATAATTAAGGATATGAATGATAGAGCAGTAACAAATGCTATGACCACTAGCAAAAAGATCGGTGATTTTCCTATCACTATAAGATTGCACTAGGGATTGGCATTGAGCCCATACATTTTCACATTAGTTATGGATGGGTTAACAAAACATCTGCATGAAGAGATTCCATGGTGCATGTTCTTTGCATACACCATATATTTGATTGATAAAATAATGGAGGGAGTAAACATAAAGCTAGAGTTGTGAAGAGTTATCATGGAGCCTAAAACATTTTAAAATTACCCCTACTAAGACAAAATATATGAAATACAATTTAGTAAGGAGGAGTGAGTGGGAAGCACTAGTAAAAATTGGTAGCCGAGAAGTCCCCAAAAAGACCACTTCCGATAATTCGGATCAATAATTCATGAGAGTAGAGAGATTGAGAAGGATGTTACTTAGAGATTCCAAGTAGGTTGGAACAAATAGAGATGTGCCTCTAGAGTTCTGTGTGATTGGCAGATGCCACTCAAACTAAAAGGAAAATTCTATAAGATGATTGAAGGCTGTCATGCTCTATGGATTTGAGAGTTGGAAAGTTAAGGAACAACATATACATACGATGAGTGGTTAAATTGAGGATGTTGAGAGGGATAAGTAGCATGACAAGAAAAGATATAATTAGAAAAGAGAACATCATGGGAAACTTAGGAGTATCACCAATAGGTAATAAGATGAGAGAGGCAAACTTAGATGATTTGGACATGTCGAACAAAGACCGAAAATGGCACATGTTAGAAGGAGGAAGTTGATCCAAGTTAAATGTTCTAAAAAGGCAAGGGAAGGCCCAAAAGGATATGGATAGAAGTCGCGAGAAAATATTTAAAAGCTTATGGACTTAATGAAATCATGACCCTTGATAGAGGAGAATGGAGGAACAAGATTCACGTAGCCTATCCCTAATTGAGATAAGGCTTTGACGATGATGATTATAGATAGATAAATAGATAGTATAAAATGTAGGCTCATGTCTTATATGACATATTATTTGAATGCTTTAGATCTTATGAAATGTAGGCTTAATTTGAGAGAGAGGTCTATATCAAAACTAAGGTATAATCTCTTAAAGGTGGACTAAGGTCCTTCAAGATAATGAATGAGTTGCATGATTAAAAGGTGTCCCCTCATGTTCTTTTACTATATAAAGAAGTGTACATATTAAAACTACTAGATATAGTCATCTTTTCTATCAAAAGGATAAGCCCAAGTCATCTCATTGATCTATGTTTAGATTACTAGTAGTTCTAACAAAGTGTGAATCAGAATAATTCTAGCACCTGAAACATTGTTCTATTTATCACAAGAAATAGATGGTTAGAAATTTTATGTAATAATAGTGTAAATTCAACTCCAAAAAATATAGTTTCTATAATGGTAGAATTTTCTAAGCATCATAACTTTTTGTTTACTGATTGTCCTTACCTAAAGCAACGACATGAGCAACTCAAATAATTTAAATGTGGGGCGTTTCTAGCTATGATCCATTTTAAGGCCTTTGGCCTAGCATTTCCCTTTAAAAAGGACAAAGGGGCTGACTTATAGAAAGGGGTTGTAGTTTGATTTAATTTGCGAAGGGCCTGCAATATAAAAGAGTCAGAGGTTTCATGAACCTCTTTACCTGGGGATACCTTGCTCCCATTGGAATTATATACACGGGCTTTAAGGGCCTTTTTACGTTTGCAACCAAGAGGGTATCTTTTGGCATATAGTTCTATAAAATTGGCCTGTTTTATACTAGGAATGCTATGACAGGGTGTGACTATATGGTAATGTTCTATGATAGGATACCACTACATGGTAAACTACAAAAAAGCATCAACCTTTAGAATGGCCAACCTTTGCTAGATCTGGCCCATTCTCATTTTTTGTTTGTTGACCCTTATTCAATCAAAGCTTTTAACTATCCATTCTTGTGATCCGCATTATAATTTCATATGCTACATTCATGTAATCCCCAAGTTTTTCCCTTTGCTAAACACCCAAAATCTAAGTGATCAAATGAGTAAGTTGTCATGATTACCTGTTACCTAATTGGGTTGGTAGCTTCTTTGTGTGGTTGAGAATCAACATTGTAAATCTCAAGTTTGAACTCATCATGATCAACTTCACGTTAATTAGTTGCTACTAGGTCAATGGAATTTTATCATTTGAGAAATTCTATCTTAAGAATACAAGTTGAAAGGTGCAGCAAACTTCAAATCTTAAGAAAGGAGTAGGTTTGATAACCAAATGGTCCAAACCCACTCTTCTTCTGGGACACATTTTAAACGACCTATGGACTAAGAATCTTTTCCCTTGGATAATCACGACACCACTATCCTTAGTGGAGGACTGGTCGGCTCAAAAGTTTGAAATTGATGGCACTTTAGCCACTAGAAGGTTTAACATCATTCAGGACACAAGATTTGTTGCGACATCGGCAACCTCTGATATTCCCCAGAATCTGAACTATTAGCATGGAGAAAATTTAGTTGTGAGTGTACATGAGCACGAACCATGCAATCTAAAGTCTGACTGCACTGACAAGACAATTGGATCTATGGTAACATTCAACTATTCAGGCCAATTGGAAAATGTATGTTTGATGAAGATTGTTGAACTTAGAGACCATCAACATACAAAACACATCGTTTTGGGCCCATCTAAATGGCAATCTTATCTGCAATATACAGTCCAATATAATCAATGGTTTATGCTTTGTTTGTTTTAACAGAACCACCCTAAAGAGATGTTTCATGCATCAATATTCTGAGATCATATCGTTAAGAAGATAATGTAGTAATCAATGACAAGTCTAACAAATATGATTGATATCACCTATATAACCATTAGGAGTTGGGTACTTTTGTACTAAAATCAGGGGAACTGGCAGATCAAGGATTCATAAGGGTATGCTTTTATCGCTTGAATCCCTATAGGCTTAGGCATATGGGGTGTGCTTTTGGGTCCACAACACAAACCATATTTGTGGCAGTATGATTGCTCCATCGAACATGGGTTTAAGAGTCATCACCCGTGTCTTTTGTCATGACAGAGTATGAGGCTGAGATCACAAGTTTCCTGAATACATATTGGTCAAAGCTGGTACAATTGTATCACTTTTCTATGTTCATGTGCTCTTTAAGGCCTTAGTGGCATGGTACACCACCTATATATAATCACACACTCCTTGAGGTTGTCTTTTAGTCGATTAGTGTTTTTAAGAGAACATGTTCTTAACTAGGTGTTTAGGACTAACCAGACTCAATTAAGATAAAACAAAGGACACTCAGTGGTCTAACAAGTCATGCAACCCGGATTTTTAATCAAGGTTTCTTAAAGAAAGATAAAATGATAGAATTTAAACATGATACACATGATGCGGGCAAGTCAAAGGTGGTTAAGAGACGTGTGGACCTTCGATGACCAACTAATTACATTTTAAAGCATGATGTAGACGATGTGAGTGTAGGAATTTAAATAAGAACATGAAAAGGTAGCATGCCTAGTGGTTTGATGGGACATCAAGCCTTGGGGCCTTAATTAGGCCCATCCTAAAGAAATATAAATGTCAGAATTTAGATATAGTACTTAGTAGTCCATGAAACCTCCAGAGATTAGGTGTTTTGAATATATTATTAGTAGAAAAGAATTACGATGGTTGCACCTACTCAGCCCACAAAGTGATCTCTATTAATCTAATGGCATGTTGCAATTTAATTTGCAAGGTATTTATGGAAGGATTGCTTTAACCTATATATTAGAGGCCATATTTCAATTAGCATAAATCATCGACTAGCTTATTCTAGTCTTAGCATGTATTATTGTACCATATTCACAGCTCAAAGTTTTCAAAATCATATGTCGTACCATACTAGATATCAATGGCTACGAATCATCAATATTATCCAAAACATATATGCTGAGTATACATAATTGATCAAAGTTACTAAGCATTTTGCACCGCATACATAGAGTAATAGATTATGAAAATTCCCATTTTTGAAGGAAATAACAATTGAATGCTATATGCACAAACCGTTCATTCACTTGAAAATCATATAAATCAAATGGAAGATCAATGGCTGAGATTAACTTGTCATGTATTATGAGTAGGCACCAAATACAAATGGAAAATCAACCGCTGGATCATGTATGGATCATGCCAAAGAAAGCATGCCATGCTTTAAGCAATATCCGCTCAAACGTTTAGATCCAATATCAAGTGTAACTTGTGCTACCTTAACAGAAATCAACGGTCAATGTTGTGCATAAAATATTGCAAAGAAACACTACGCACCGATATTCCAAGTAAATCATTTCAAGCAAAATATAATGTGTGCCAGTTACTAAGATAATCAACCATCAACCATCAATTTGATTTGCTCTAGACATGTGTGTCTCTTTCAAAGGATCAATGGCTGGATATTATCTCTTTTTATATAGTTTTAAAAAGATCTATAAAAGATGCACCAACTCTAGGGTGAAACAAAAACTTGTGTTTCGTTCATCCTTAGAAGTCTCCTGCACATGGTATAAGACTTTGTGCAACAAAAATCACGCTTAGATCAAGGGCTAAGATGAATCAATAGGACAACTAGAAGTGTGCATCCCATACCATTGAGATATATTGATTTAAAGTCATATTAAAGCCCATGGAATCATGCACCGCTTCCTAGCATAGATGGTGGCAGAGATTGGATATGTTATGCTGGCTGCATAACCGCTGGGTGCCAAATACGATGCCCAAGTGCTATGTGCCATGTCTAATACTCACCACCCGAAGTAAAATCTATCCATTCACTAAGTAGGTTGCTTTGGTTCCTAGACACCATCCCTAGCTTGCTTCTGATGATAGCTTTTGTGAAAGTAAACATTTATATTATAGAGATTTGGAGTGCTAGAGAAATACCTTCAAAGTTTTAGTTCTAGTCACCACTAAAAGCGGGCACTGGAAAATTGATAACTGAAAAGTGGGCGCACAAACCAACATCTACATCCACACTCCACCCTCAAACCCTCACGCCCAAGCCCAATTTGACACCCTCCAAATGGAGTCCTTGCTCCATCCCTATTTGCAAGGGAAACTTTGATCAGCATGATTCTTCTACCAAAGAGGCCACCTTTTTCTTCCACCCTACTAATTTCCTTTCCAATCTTTCAATTGCAGCGAAAGAGACCACCTTTTTGTACCACCCTACTAATTTCCTTTCCAATCTTTCAATTGAAGGATCCTAGCTTTTTTTTGGGTCTGCTGTTTGTACTTGGGATTAGACTAACTTATTCCAGGCATATCCGGTATCTATTTGCTTGTTGGATCTCTCTAGCCATCATTGACAGCGGAAAAACAACTAAAACTACTAAAAGAAACTATATTTATAAATGCATCCCATCCATCTCCTGGCCAATCTCTTAGGTGTTTCCTGCTTGAGATCTTATGATATGTAACCTTAAACACTGACGGTTGCAATGTCATCCAAAAAGTTTAGCAAGGCCCTTTAATTCCTAGAAACAGAGAGAAACTGGGCATTCTGCAAGCTAACATCCTAGCAAGGGAGCATGTACACAGGAGACGCTCGCTCTGACAACGCTCGAGAGGACTGCCTATGATAGACGGATAGAAACCAAGTATGTGAGACTGAGTCTCTCAAACCACTATCACAAGCAAAATAAAAATTAGAAGGCAGAAAACAAGGCTAGTCAAATACAAAACAAATTATTAGGCCTGGAAAATGCAGAGCAGTGAATCTAGAGACTCCTAAATCCAGCTGTGAAACAACCAACTCCGTCAAGTGAGTTGGCTCTATCATTTGCCAATCAGAGAGTATGAAGGAGAACGATCAATTTATATGCGACGAGATTTATCAATTCTTCATTAGCTTCTAATCTAGAGGGGACAGAGACAGGATTCAAGAGGATCTGCTCTGTCGCTAGAATCACCCTCGACAATCAAAGGCTTACAAGGCTCCCTTCCAAAGCTTCAAGCCACATGTTACATGCACCTATGAATCGTTGGATCAGCTTTACAAATAGGGCCTGCTAATCTGAAAATTGGCATCACTAACAAAGGCCCCCAATCACAAACTCGACTCGTCCAAGTTGAAGTTATTCCATCACGCTGGAGGCTTTGGATGCCGGACAAATCACAAGCTATTTATCTCGAGGAGCTAGGATCCTTTTTGGACATTAAAGTATTGATCTTTAGTACTGGCATTATACATATGGTTGATCCCCAGAATATTGAACATATGCTTTCAACAAAGTATACACGAAGGCATGAAGATGTAGATGTATCTTTGATTTCTATATTGACTGCTTATATACTTGCACACAAAATCAATCTCCGCTACTTCTGAAATGTTCACCATTATCGAGCTTGTAGTATTGTAACAGTTACCTCATTTACTGTACATGACTCTTCTATAACTGAAGATGAATCAGTCATGATGACGCTGTCGCCATTACAAAATCCAGGCTGTTTAGGTTGGGGCAGTGCCGGATTTTCACTACATAACATCAAAACCACTGTTGACATAGACGGCCTGTCTTCCGCACGTTCCTGAACGCACAGCAGTCCGACCTGTATACATTTCAAGACTTCACATGTGGCACATGAATCAGCCACCAATGGATCCAGCAACTCAACTTTATTTCCATGGTACCACTGTCTCCATGTCTGAAACAGTTCCAATACATATTCAGTAAGCAACAGATAATGACGTGAATCGAGTAAAATAGAAATATTGAATTTGTAGTCACAACTTACATGCCCTAGAAGGTTATGATCATGATCAGCACCAAAAAAACCGCGGTTCCTCCTTCCACGTACTATTTCTAGTACTAAGACTAGGAAGCTAAACACATCAGATTTCTCTGAGAAGTGGCCATCCATTGCATACTCCGGGGACATATATCCACTGCAAGCCAATATTGATGAAAAAGATTTTAGCTAGGTTAGACAGATTTTCATCATATAGGTGCATGTTTAATCATGCTTCGGTTGAAGATTATGATCATTCAATCTATGCTTACTACGTGCCAATCACTCTCCTAGTTTTTCCTTCAATCTGATCTCCTCCAAAGATTTTTGCTGTTCCGAAGTCTGAAATCTTGGGGTTCATCTTGTCATCCAACAGAATGTTGCTAGCTTTGAGATCCCTGTGAATGATCCTCAATCTTGAGTCTTGGTGAAGATAGAGAAGACCTCGAGCAATCCCCAATCATCATCATCATCAAGACCTTATCCCAATTAGGGGTCGGCCACATGAATCTTATTCCTCCATTCCACTCTATTAAATACCATGGCTTCATTTAGTCCCAAAGTTTTTAAATCTTTCCTCACCACTTCTATCCACGTTCTTTTGGGCCTTCCCCTTGCCCTTTTAGAACCTTCAACTTGTATTGCCTCACTCCTTCTAACTGGTGCCGTTGTTGGCCTCCTTTGAACATGTCCAAACCATCTAAGTCTAATCTCCCTCATCTTGTTACCTATTGGTGCTATCCCTAAATTTCTTCTAATATTTTCATTTCTAATTCTATCCTTTCTTGTCTTACCACTCATCCATCTCAACATCCTCATTTCTCGCAACACTCACCTATGAGTATGATGTTCCTTAACCGCCCAACACTCGATCCATAGAGCATGGCCGGCCTTATAGCCATCCTATAGAATTTTCCCTTTAGTTTGAGTGGCACCCGGCGATCACATAAAACCCGCGATGCACATCTCCATTTGTTCCAACCCGCTTGGATTCCCTGGGTAACCTCCCTCTCAATCTCTCCACTCTCATGGATCAATGATCCTAAGTATCGGAAGTGGTCTCTCATGGGGACCTCTTGGTTATCAATCTTGACTCGGTGCTCCACTCCTACTCTCCTTGCTAAAATTACATTCCATATATTCCGTCTTAGTTCGGCTAATTTTAAATCCTTTCGATTCTAATGCTTCTCTCCATAGCTCTAGCTTTATGTTGACACCCTCCCTTGTCTCATCAAGTAGGACTATATCGTCTGCAAATAGCATACACCAGGGAATCTCCTCATGCAGATGTTTTGTTAACTCATCCATAACTAATGTGAAAAGGTATGGACTTAATGCCGATCCTTGGTGCAATCCGACAATGACAGGAAAATCACCAGTCACGCCACTAGTGGTCTTAACATTTGTTACTGCTCCCTCATACATATCTTTAATTATGTCTATATACCCCTGAGAAACCCCTTTAACACCTAACACCCTCCATATTAACTCTCAGTGGACTCTATCATAAGCCTTCTCTAAGTCAATAAAGACCATGTGTAGGTCTTTTCTCCTCTCCCTATATTTCTCTACTAATTGTCTTAGTAAGAAAATAGCTTCCATGGTAGACCTCCTGTGCATGAAACCAAACTGATTCTCCGATACACTTGTTTCATGTCGTAGCCTCTTCTCAATGACTCTTTCAAAAAGTTTCATGGTGTGGCTCATAAGTTTGATCCCTCGATAATTAGTGCAGCTACGAATGTCTCCTTTATTCTTATAGATTGGTACAATAGAGCTTTTCCTCCACTCATCGCATTTTCTTTGATTTTATAATCTTGTTAAACAACTTGGTCAACCAAACTACCCCAATATCTCCCATATGCTTCCAAACCTCTATTGGTATACCATCGTGCCCCATGGCCTTTCCCGATTTCATCTTTCTCAAGGCCTCTTTTACTTCAAGCATTTTAATCCTACGTTCATATCTATAATATCCAAGTGTTATTTAGATTTATAGTATTTTCAATTCCTCTATTCTCGTGGCCATTGTCATTTAGCAAGTTTTCAAAGTAACTTTCCACCTTTTGATCTCAGCGTCTTTGACTAATACCCTTTGATCATCGCTTCTAATGCACCTAACATGCTCTAAGTCCTTACTCTTGTTTCTCTTACCTTTGCAAGTTTAAACACATCTTTCTCACCTTCTCTTGTTCCTAGTCTATTATAGAGCTCATCATATGCTTTAAGTTTAGCCTCACTTACTATTCTCTTAGCAACGTTTTTAGCATTCTTATATTGTTCATAGTTTTCATTATTTCTAATCTTCTCGCCATGCTTTAAAATGCATTCGTTTTTCTTTAATAGCTTTTTGCCTTGTTTCATTCCACCACCATGTTTCCTTTGTTAATAGCCTTTTACCTTTAGATACTCCTAAGACATCTTTTGCCACTTTCTTAATGGACTCACCATAGTATTCCACATGGTACTTACTGCTTTCATAATTCCAATTTCCTTCTACCATCAACTTATTTTTGAATGAGGTTATTTTCTCTCCTTTTAAGTTCCACCACTTAGTTTTTGGATGTGTATTAAGTTCAGTTCTTTTACTCCATCTTTTGATATGAATATCCATAACCATTAACCTATGTTGTGAGGTTAAACTCTCACCGGGTATCACCTTACAATCCTTACATATAGATCGTTCATTATTCCTAAGTAGAAAAAAGTCTATTTGGCTTTTATGAAGTCCACTTTTAAAGGTTATTAAGTGTTCATCCCTCTTCTTAAAGAGTGTATTTGCAATGGATAGGTTATATGACAAAGCAAAATCGAGGATATTCTCCCCATCTCGTTTCGTTCACCTATACCATACCCTCCGTGTATTCTATCATATCCTTCCTTATCTTTTCCTACATGGCCATTTAAGTCTCGCTCCTATAAATATTCCCTCAGTGTTGGGAATTTCTTGCATGACTCCCTCCATATCTTCCCAAAACCGTCTCTTAATTATATCTTGTAGCCCTACTTGTGGTGCATATGCACTTATAATATTTATAATCTGCTCTCCTAGAATCATTTTTATTATTATTATTCTATCACTGACTCTTTTAACGTCCACAACTTTATCCTTTAATTCCTTATCCACTATTATTCCTACGCCATTTCTATTATTTTCCTTTCCTACGTACCATAATTTATACCCATCTATTTCTCTAGCTTTAGCCCCTTTCCACTTGGTTTCTTGGATACAAGCGATGTTGACTCTCCTACGTTTTATCGTGTCTACTAACTCCAAACTCTTACCTGTCAATGTCCCTATGTTCCATGTAGCGATGCGAATCTTATGATTTGGAGATTCCTATTTACTATCGCCTTTCTCGACCTCCATGGTATGAACCCATGTCCACTTTTCACCGCACTGGTTCTCGATGCGGCCGCTGTCGCATCCGAGGGGACGCTCTAGCAGCCCTTGCCCATTTTTCACTACACCCGGGATCCGATGTAGCGCGTCGCTTCTGGGAGAACGCCCTAGCAACCCTTGCCTATTTTTCACCGCATCCGGGATCCGATGCAACGCGTCGCTTATGGGGAACGCCCTAGCTTGAGCGAATTTCAGATTTCGATTCATGTCATGTTGGGGTTGCCATAGTTTTAAAGCTGAAGATGGATTTTCATTAAAATCATTAAAATCATTACAATCATTAAAATCATCTTCATCTTCACCCTTGCCGGCTGGCTACCTGACGCAAGGGTGGCCATATTTTTAGAAGCTGAAGATGATTTTCATTTCTCCCTCACAAACTAATATACAAATGTATATTTATTTGTAAGAAAGAAATAATAGAATCATCTTCAACTTCCTTGCCTACCGGGCTACCCGATACAAGGGTTGCCATCTTTTAAGAAGTCGAGATGATTCTCATTTCTTCCTCACAAACTAATATACACATGCATATTCATTTGTAAGAAAGAAATAATAGAATCATCTTCACCTTCCCCTTCTTACTGGCACTGACGCAAGACCCTCCTCCTTTTTTATCCCAAGGCTTGGGACCAGGCATTGGCGGAGTTCGAGCAATCCCCAATATAATGTTGAATCGCTTTGCCCAATCTAGCAACGCCTTTTTGGTTTGATCTGGGACAAGAATATGAATTAACCACACTTATGAGCATGGTTAAATCTTTGGTCTAGTAGCTAATCAATGGAGATGTTAGAGCAAAAGAATACTGAACTGAAAAACAAAAATTGATTTGATTGGTGACGCGCAAAAGGCCAATAAGTTTAAGTTGAGAAACAATTCAAAGGATGGATGACCAGCAGGAATAAACTTTAGCTGTGGACATTCATAAAAATCCCACTAAATTTTTTTTGAAATTAAGAAGTCTCTTAGACAATTCCATATAATAGCATCATTGAGATGAAAACCACCACCAATGACAACTCTCACTGAGAACACAATGTCTCTCACCCAAAATATGAAACAGGGCTCACTGAAAGAAGAAGAAAAAACAGAATAAATTGAAGCGGAATTACAAGCAATGAAAGGGGCTCACCAAAAAGAAGGGAATGTAAACCTCCATTATGCATGTACTCATAGATCAAAATCTTTTCTTCACCTTGGATGCAACAACCCAAAAGCCTAACAAGATTTCTGTGCTGAAGTTTGGCAATCAATAAGACCTCATTCATGAACTCGTTCGTACCCTGTCCAGAATTCATAGCAAGCCTCTTCACTGCGATTTCTTGGCCATTTGCTAGTTTGCCCTGAAGATTGTCATTCAAAGTTCATAATGTTGCCATCCAATTAATTGTCATTTGAACCATATTACCACATAGTTACTTAAAAAGACTTCTGTTCTTTGAAGCCAGTTTTTGATGCTACTTGGGTTGGGAATAATTATCCATGTATTAAACTAGCCATGGATCAGGGTAATGTTTCCTGCTATTTGCAGCCTTAAAACATAGTTACAATTATTCAAGAACAAAAAGCACCAGTTTTAAGCCTACTTACTTCTTTTGGGAAGGAAGCGGAGGGTTGGGGGTATCTGGGACATTATCACTTGCCACGAACAAACTCATCCATTTTTGGACATTAGCGATGGTGGATGCACAGCCTAGATCTTGCACATGATGAAGTGGTGACCACTCTTTTGTACTTTTTAAATTTGTTTGGTACAAGACAAAACTTGCGCAACACTACTGTCACACCCTCCTGAAGTCACTAACACATCCGCCAGTGGGATGGAGCTGCACTGCCCCGAGCCTTGGCTAATGTGCAACAGGAGAGGCACCTATGGTTCCACTAGTGATCACTTGTCTATCAGCCACACCGTTGTTTTCTCATAATGTGAATTTTGTCGTATCATAATTCACAGTATTAATAGGTCATGGTTGACTTGAGAAAATACCTGGTAGACAGGACCAAATCCACCTTCTCCAAGCTTGTTTTGGAAGGAAAAATTACTTGTCGCAGTAGCCACAGTAACCAAATCAAACAGGGGTAAATCAATAACTTCATTCCTGCTTTGGATAAAGATTTCCGTGGTCAAAGATTGATGGCCAACCACACCAAGTAAATTTAGCTGGAGGCTCTTGGCCTTGTGACCTGATTCAGAGCAAAAAGTAGAATACCTTAAGTTCCATTCTCAATGCAAAGCTTGTTATTGAATGCTGTTCTAGTATCTACCTTGTTCAAGCTTCTTTGTCTTCCTTGTCCTCCGTATGCAATAGTAGATCCATCCCAATAGAAGGATTCCAGGAACTGTAGTTGCAGCGACTATGATTGCCACCAGCTTCTTATTATCGTCGCCTATGTAATCATCCGAATGTAAATCAATTACCTTGGGCTAAAATCACGAAAAAGGGACCAGGAAACAGTGCATCATTCACTTTAACATATAGTGTTTAAACATTAAAAGTACCACCTATGATGTTCCACCGAATACAAGCCCCTTACTTCGATCGAACATACATTTTGGACTCCATCTACCTTTGTCGGTGCATGTAAGTTGATTGTTCAGTAAGACCCACATGAACTACTAGCTGCAGGCGTAAATCCTTGTTGAGCTCCATAGGGAAAATGAGAAATCAAGAAGAGAAAAGTAAGTGGACCTGACCCATTGCATCATGACTATACGAGCTATTATTATATTAAAATTTGATAGAGATAAAATTGTGGAAGGGGACATTTTTTATTCCTTGGACAACACAAGAATTTGTCTATATTTGGGATTCAATCTTCTCATTTTAATGCACGCTGAAACTCCCTAAAATGCTTGCCTTGGAAAATCGATGTTGTAACTGTGTTATCTTTCCTGCAAAAGCTTTTCACAAAAAATTTCTAGGAAAGAAGAGTCTAATGAATTTTTTTTTATGAATGTAACCAAACACGCTCAAAAAAGATGAAACGGCATTTTGTTTAAATCAAAATGGAAATAAATGGCTAGAAAGATCTACCGTAGCTATTATGGTCTATTCTAACATACAAATATGGGGCCAGATGTGCCACATGGACACTATAAAATCCGATACAAAGCAGAATGACTCCATCGTGTTCTGATGATTTTACCTTAATGTGATGACCCATATAAACGCTTAATCTGTAACGCAACATTCTAGGTCTCTACAAGGAAAATACGAAGCATATTACTAGATCTCGCGGATGAGACATACATTCGGTGGACTGGAGCCACATGCACGGGTAGCAAGTTGATGATCTATAATTAAAACTGCTTGATCACACATATTTGCACGTGCCCTAGAAAGTCGACCTTGATTAGTTGCAGTATCCCAATTCTTGTTTTGTATTCAATAGGTCTCTTTCCACATTAGTATTTCATTTTTTTTTCCATCTCTTGCTGGTAAATCGGCCCAGTGGCAATGCGTGAGTCTGTGACACTCACTAATCTGAGTGATTGTATTCCCTTCATGAAAAGATTATAATGAGTGACTGTGTCATGTTTTGACTCACTGATGAGTCTTTGAACCTCAGAAACTGAGTGGTTGTATGTTCATTAGATCCTGAACATAGCTTCTGCAAATCCAAGAATACCATTTCTTTGGATCAAGTTGTGACGGACATACCTAGTTCAGAAGGCGCCAATTGCTCCTAAAGGTTCCGCCCACTCTGTGAAAATTGTCGAAGATCAGCCAAGTTGCTGGTCCAAGTAATGCACCTGCTTTCTCCTTCATTAATATCAGCACTAGAATGAGCCGGACAAGAACAGTCCTTCAAGCACTCACTTCTACATTCTTCCAGACTCGTGTTCATGTCCACAAATGAACTTGATGAATCGGGCAATTTCATTTTCTCTATCTTGTAAAGCCATCTTCCCCTTGGCAATCTAATGGCTTTCGGACACACCCTTCAGTCCAAACTCCCAAATACCAATCGTGTGGAAATCTGGGTTGAAATCCATCAACGCAGCGGCAGGCCCACATTGAACAAAATAGATCGCACCCATCTTGTAGGGACGAACAAAGTGGGTTCCAGTATCCAACACTCTCATTGACCCATACTTGGCGTCTAATCACGCCCGATTGTTCTAACCATAGTCTTGATATAATAGAATTATTGGTGTCTTCATATCTGAAGTAAGTTTCATGGTTAGATACGTAGTAATATTTGTATCCGAAGATGACAGTTTGATCCATACAAGGAAAACCAGTAAATCCAATACCGTTCCAAGGCCCAGCTCGGGGTATTCCCTCGGAATTGTGCCATAGAATTGGCTGTGGATACCCTTGAGAATCGATATCAAAAGAGTAGTCCCCTAAGGATGGGTCATCAATACTTCTCCATGACGTTAGGGACTTAGTAATGCCATTTCTCAAACTAAATCCGAGTTTCATGCCTCGAAGCAGAGTATCGGTTGGATAATCATTCTGCCATCTCCTTCGTCTCTTAGAACAAGATTTCCACTATCTAGGAGCTGTAACACTGGATTTTGGACCTTCATTTGGTTTAACAACCAGGTAACGCTCCCGTTCCAATTGAGAATCAAACGATTCCCATCACCGTCAATCTTGAAAACTCATGAAGAATCATTAAGGGGGGCTCTCTCTATTTGCAACCCGTACATATGTTGGTATAGGGACTTTCTTGAACCAGATTCCAAGTACCGGTCGCTTGAATTGACAGGGTTAAAGAAGCCTAATTCGAAGGTTTCAGCGGAAACCAAGGTTTGGCCGCCACCGATGGATTGGGCTGGTGTAATGGCATCACTTGCAAAGGAAATTTTGCATAGGTGCAGGAACAAAGTAGAGAACAAAAGGAGATCATAAGGTGTTTCTTTGATTTCTTTCGTGCTTTTGAGAGGATTATCTCCAAGAGTTTTGCCGATCGTTTCTTTAAGTCCGTGCGGTCAAAATGTTGACTTGACTAGTTGGTTTGGGTCAAGACCTGAAATAGGAAGAAACCAAACGCAACACGAAAAGTGCATGGCTAGTTGGTTTTCTAGCACTCTCCCATTATTGGAAATAAAAAAAATGAACTCTCAAGTCAACCCAGTTAGATCTTTGTTCACTAAGACAGTTGGCTGAAAGAATGGGAATTGTTCCAGTATAAGCCTTTCGTCATCTACTGTGGGAGGTATTGTTCGAAACGGTATGACAGGCAATCTCACCTTGTAGTTTTAGGACCTAATTATAAAGACGACCCGAACAGAGTAGGAAGCTCTGTTTAAGGGTCTCAGGTTGTGGAGATGAGACCCAATGAGGTCATTGATTGTTGAAGGAGACTCCTCGAGCATCATTTCTCCCCTTCCAAAGGGAGATGATATTGCTCGTAGATCCGATGATCAGTTCATTCAAGCGAAAGTAGATTGAGGGACTTAAAGTTCAATTCTACCATGTACAATCAATGTGCAGATTCAGTGTCGTTAACTTGCAAGAATTCACACAGACAACTTTCTAGTTTCTTAATTTATGCCTATCAACTGAACTCGTTTCCCACACCAAAGCCTTGTAGTTTACTGATATAAGGAGTCTCTCACCTAGGTGACCAGGCTTAATGCCGGGGATAGTTGTGTGCAGTTCAAATAACAACAACAACAACAACAATAATAATAATAATAATTAGATAAAAACAAACAAAACTTAACTTGTTTTCCTGCTTTTCCCAAGAGACCATCTCGATCTTCTCAGTGTAAGCTACTCAATAAATTACCACCATTCAAGAGAAAAGTGAAGTTGGCACTTCGCGTAAGTGTAGGTTTATTGGGCGTAAATGCCTAAATCTGTCTGCGCCTTTCCACGCATCGAAAAGTACATGAGGGCCCAAGATGTTTTACCAATTAAACCACTCATCTTCTAGCCATTATGATTCTGGAGCCTAGAAATGCATTCTCATTAAGCTTGATACACTCATCCAATGGGACCTATATAGATGTGGCCAAGAATGTGAACAGTGCTAAGCATATGGACATTTGCACATCCAATTGACCACCATAAGATTCATATGAGTTATCACAAGAACTGAGTTGTTGCATGCATATGACTAGATCTTAAGCATCGATTCTGCAAATTCGAGCAATCCATTAGGTAAAATCAACTGATGAATAACATACCTAGTTCTGAAGCCGCCAATCGTAGGTAAATGTCAGCCCCTCCTCCCGAGTACTGTCTAAGATCGACTAAATCATCACTCCAAGTTATACACCCGATTCCTCCGCGAATATCAGCAGCAGAGTAAGCCTGGCAAGAACAGTCCCTCGAGCACTTTACTTCACATTCTTTTAGGGTTATGTTTTTATCCACAAACGAACGTGATACATCGGGCAAATTCATTCTCTTCAATCTTTTGAAGCCATCTCCCTTTTGGCAATCCAAGGCAGTTCTCCGCACACAACCAGCAGTCCACACCCTCAAATACCAATCTCGTGGAGATTTGGGTTCAAATCCATCTAAACATCTGCATAATCGTGAGACATTATAGTAACAAATACCGTAAGGCCCACATTGATCAAATTGGTCGCAACGATCTTGGGGGGCCGACCAGAGTATGTTCCAGAATCCAGTTCCATCACTCTCATTGACCCATAGAAGGCGTTGAACCTCTCCGGAGTCAACCAACACCAGCCTTGATATGCTAGCGTTGTTGACGAGTTGATATCTAAAGCAAGTTTCATCCTGAGATGAAACAAATTCGTTTTTGACGATGTAATTAGAATCCATAGCAGGAAAGCCCGTAAAAAAGATGCCATTCCAAGGCCCACCAAGCATCATTTGATGGGAATTGTGCCACAGAATTGGCTGTGGATACACCCGAGAATCGAATTTTAGGGAGTAGTTTCCCAGAGAAGGATCGTTGTCACTTTTCCATGCTGTTAGGGACCAATTTAGACCAGCTTTCAAATTAAATCCAAGTTTCATTCCCGGAAGCAGCGTATCGCATGGATAATTGAAGCTCTGCCACAAGTAATTCTCCGAGTCATCTTGGTCTTCCTCTCTTAGAACAAGATTTCCAGATTCTAGTAGTTGTAACACTGGATTTTCTGCCTTTTTTCCATTCGATCTCCAGATGAGTGCACCAGTCCCACTGAGAATGATAAGACTTCCCTGATCATCGATCCTTAAAACCCCTGAAGAATCAAGAAGTGGGTTCTCTCTGTTTGCAACCCAGACATATGTTGGTGTAGAAACTTTCTTATACCATACACCAAGGTAACGGTTTGTGGAAGTACCAGGATTAAAGAAGCCTAATTCAAAGGTTTCCCCAGGGGATACTAGTGTTTGGCCATCGGTTATGGATTGGGCTGGTGTGATAACATCGGCTGCAAAGGTCACTCCTGATGAAGAAAAGAATACAGTGACGAACAAAATGTGAATATATGGAAAGACATTCATTTCTTTCATGTTTCTCAGAGGCCTATCTCAAGAAGTTGGTGAATGTTGTTCCTTTAAACACTTGTAAGGAGTTGTACTAAGAAGAAGACAAACAGTCTATTTTTTGACTCGCTTTGCCTTTGTCCCGATAATGGTTATACCCCAGAAAGTTGACTCTCAAAAGTCCAAAACAAAGTGCGATGATACCATTATATCTGCGTTGAATCTTGGAAATGCGTGGGGGTTGGGCCTACTAAATGACCGGAACATGTCCCACTTTCATACATTCAACATACCAACTGCTTGAGCTTCTTTCTCCATGGTTCGAGGGGTGTTTCAGCCTTATCATCATCATCATCAAAGCTTTATCTGGCTACATGAATCTCGTTTCTCCGTTCACCCCTATTAAGTATCATTGTTTTATTAAGTCTAAAAAATTTTAAATTTTTTTATCACAACTTCTAACCATGTCCTTTTGGGCTTTTCTCACACCCTTTTAGAGCCTTCAACTTGAATGGACTCGCTCCTTCTAATTGGTGTCGTTTTAGGTCTTCGTTGGATATGTCCAAACTATCTAAGTCTATCCTCCCTCATCTTGTTACCTATTGGTGCTACTCCTAAGTTTCCTCTAATATTTTTATTTCTAATTATGTCCTTTCTTATCTTGTCATTCATCCATCTCAACATCCTCATTTCAGCTACGTTCATTTTATGTACATGTTGTTCCTTAACAGTCAAACACTTTGACTCATAGAGCATGGCTCGCCTTATGGCTGTCCTCTAGAATTTTTCTTTCAATTTAAATGGCACTCGCTGATCTCACAAAATGTCAAAGGCACAACTTCATTTGTTCCAATTCACTAGGATTCTTTGGGTAACATCTCTCTCAATCTCTCTGCTCTCATGAATTATCAATCTCAAATATCGGAAAGTGATCTTTTTGGGGTACATCAATCTTTACTAGTGCTTCTCTCCCACTCCTCTCCTTGCTAAAATTATATTTCTTATACTATGTCTTAATTTGGCTAATTCATTTTAAAGTTTTTAGACTCTGTAGCATCTCTCCATAACTCTACCTTGTGTTTATGGCTTCTCTTATCTTATCAATCCAAACTATGTTATCTACAAATAACATGTATCATGGAATCTATAACCAGCATGAAGACATAGGGGCTCAATATCGATCCTTGTTGCAATCCTATGGTGATGGAAAATCATTGGTCTCTTGGCTAGCCTATGTGATTTTATTATCTCACTGTCAATCTCAAGCCCGGATAAAGGAGAAAAGTTGTATTAGGTGCCAACTAGTTGAAAATCCTTTGGCAAACATTATGACATGGGTATTTCAACCTAATAAACATTTTATTGGTTTTAAGTAGGATTGATTCTGTAGTCTAACATTGCAATAACATCATCATGATCGAAATCAATACCATATGTGTTATGTAGTACTTATTTTGAGAATATGTGTGTGTGTGTGTGTGTGTGTGTGTGTGTGTGTGTGTGTGTGTGTGTGTGTGTGTGTGTGTGTGTGTTAAAAAGATTATTTCATTTAAGTGGTTTACATTGAAACCCTTTATAACTTCTCTATTTTATACTACGTCCCCTTCACTGATTAAGTTACACTGCATGCCTTTCTAACAAATCAGCCCTTCTTATTATTTAAAAATATTTTGAGGGACAAACTAACACAAAAAATTACCCTTTTGATATTAACACATCTCTTTAATAGATAAGATGATTCTATCCTTTATTTCCTTCTTTTTTTATGGATACACCTATCTATATAGTAAAAGAATATGTGGGGCCACCTTTTAATCATTTAACCTATTCATCTTCTTTATAAGCTACGACTCTAGTTGGTTTCACATTTTATAAGATCTAAATCATTCAAATAATGTATCATATAAGTCTCCGGCTCACATTTTAGAAGATCTAATTCATTCACATCCTAAGCCATATGAGAACTGGATCAACATTTTAGAATATCTAAACCATCCAAGTCATAGGACATGTAAGAGTTAAGCCTATATTTCGCAACTTAACATCCAGAAGATGATTTAGACCATCATGTTGCTATCTATGAAAAATGGTTATAAATCACCTCTTCCATGGGTGTAAACTTGCCCAAAAGCTAAGGAGATCAATGCTGCAAAAATTTGGCTAAGTTGGGCTCTTCTGTAATCTTATGAAGTATTAATGGATCAAAGGTTCATTCCTTGACTTAACACTAGAATCTAGCTTTTCTATAAGTGTATGGTACATATAGACTGGGAGGAATATGGCTTGCTTTCGAGGTAAGTGGATGAAAAGGTATTCAAATGGGTAGCAAACTGGACATGTATCTTCTCAAAATTCGAAGGTTATTTGACTAGTAAAACCTATAGATACTGGAAGGAAATTGCATACTCAAAAAGGAAGAAAGAAAAGTAGATGCCATGTTGGATTACACTTCCTCCTGATTCAGTTAAGTTAAACTTCAATAAGGAATGCTTTGGAAACCCTTGTCAATGCAAAGTTGGCATAGTACTTAAGGATGAAAATGGTAAAACTTTAATTGACTATACTAAGCAAATTGGGCAAGCTGATTCCAGTGAGGCACATGTTAGTTCAATTTTGGTAGGAGTTAAAATCTATAGTTCCAATCCTAGAGCTCTCTTAATCATTGAAGGAGACTAATCATTTATTGTCTCCAAGATTTGCTATTGAGCTAGTAGACACTATATCTAGAGAAGTGAATTTATCTAGTCTTAAGATTAGGGGAACATGCTATGTGTAACTCTCTTTTTCTTGCCTTTTATACGTTGATCACCTAGTACAGCCATGGGGAGGGCTTTCTACCCCAGTGAATAAAATTTTATCTTTCCTCAAAAAAATAAATCATGTTATTTTAGAAGATCTAAAACATTAACACATAGGCCATGTGTGAGTTCGGTGTATATTTTAGAATATCTAAACTATTCAAATAATAAGCACATAAGACTTGGGCCCAGATTTTAAAACATCAAAATCATTTAAATAATATGTTTATGAGATTTGGGTCCACATTTTAAAAGATCTAAAGCATCTAAATCGAACCCATGCAATACTTGATCCCATATGATTTTTAAATAGTTTAGATGTTCTAAAATATGGGCCCAAGATCTTATATGACGCATTATTTGAGTGGTTTATATATTCTTTAATGTCCTTAAAAACCATGAAATTAGGAAAGGCCCTAGTGTACGATGGTATACCAATATACGTTTGGAAGTATATGAGAGATATTGGTATTGTTTGGGTGACAAAGTTATTTAACAAGATAATACAATTGAAAAAATAACAATTGAATGGAGAAAAAGCTCTATCATAAAGATTTATAAGAGTAAAAGAGATATATAGAGTTGCACTAATTATCATGGAATCAAACTTTATGAGCTACAAATGAAATTTTTGAAAAGAGAGATCGAGAAGAGGCTATGACATGAGACAAGTGTAGAAAACCAGTTTGGTTTCATGTCGAGAGGTCTACTATGGAAGCTATTTTCTTACTAGAAAATTGATAAAGAAGTATAAAGAAACAAGAAAGGACCTTCACATGGTCTTTATGACTTAGAAAAAATCTTATGATGGGGTCTCAAGAGAGTTATTATGGTGGGTGTTGGGTGAAAAAGGGGTTTCACGGGAGTATTTAAATATAATTAAGGATATGAATGAGAGAGTAGTAACAAATGCTATGACTACTAGCAAAGAGATTGGTGATTTTCCTATCACTATAAGATTGCACTAGGGATTGGCATTGAGCCCATACATTTTCACATTAGTTATGGATGGGTTAACAAAACATCTGCATGAAGAGATTCCATGGTGCATGTTCTTTGCATACACCATATATTTGATTGATAAAATAATGGAGGGAGTAAACATAAAGCTAGAGTTGTGAAGAGTTATCATGGAGCCTAAAACATTTTAAAATTACTCTAACTAAGACATAATATATGAAATGCAATTTAGTAAGGAGGAGTGAGTGGGAAGCACTAGTAAAAATTGGTAGCCGAGAAGTCCCCTAAAAAGACTACTTCCGATAATTCGGATCAATAATTCATTAGAGTAAAAAGATTGAGAAGGATGTTACTTAGAGATTCCAAGTAGGTTGGAACAAATAGAGATGTGCCTCTAGAGTTTTGTGTGATTGGCAGATGCCACTCAAACTAAAAGAAAAATTCTATACGATGATTGAAGGCTGTCATGCTCTATGGATTTGAGAGTTGGAAAAGTTAAGGAACAACATATACATACGATGAGTGGTTAAAATGAGGATGTTGAGAGTGATAAGTAGCATGACAAGAAAAGATATAATTAGAAAAGAGAACATCATGGGAAACTTATGAGTATCACCAATAGGTAATAAGATGAGAGAGGCAAACTTAGATGATTTGGACATGTCGAACAAAGACCGAAAATGGCACATGTTAGAAGGAGGAAGTTGATCCAAGTTGAATGTTCTAAAAAGGCAAGGGAAGGCCCAAAAGGATATGGATAGAAGTCGCGAGAAAATATTTAAAAGCTTATGGGCTTAATGAAATCATGACCCTTGATAGAGGAGAATGGAGGAACAAGATTCACGTAGCCTATCCCTAATTGAGATAAGGCTTTGACGATGATGATTATAGATAGATAAATAGATAGTATAAAATGTAGGCTCATGTCTTATATGACATATTATTTGAATGCTTTAGATCTTATGAAATGTAGGCTTAATTTGAGAGAGAGGTCTATATCAAAACTAAGGTATAATCTCTTAAAGGTGGACTAAGGTCCTTCAAGATAATGAATGAGTTGCATGATTAAAAGGTGTCCCCTCATGTTCTTTTACTATATAAAGAAGTGTACATATTAAAACTACTAGATATAGTCATCTTTTCTATCAAAAGGATAAGCCCAAGTCATCTCATTGATCTATGTTTAGATTACTAGTAGTTCTAACAAAGTGTGAATCAGAATAATTCTAGCACCTGAAACATTGTTCTATTTATCACAAGAAATAGATGGTTAGAAATTTTATGTAATAATAGTGTAAATTCAACTCCAAAAAATATAGTTTCTATAATGGTAGAATTTTCTAAGCATCATAACTTTTTGTTTACTGATTGTCCTTACCTAAAGCAACGACATGAGCAACTCAAATAATTTAAATGTGGGGCGTTTCTAGCTATGATCCATTTTAAGGCCTTTGGCCTAGCATTTCCCTTTAAAAAGGACAAAGGGGCTGACTTATAGAAAGGGGTTGTAGTTTGATTTAATTTGCGAAGGGCCTGCAATATAAAAGAGTCAGAGGTTTCATGAACCTCTTTACCTGGGGATACCTTGCTCCCATTGGAATTATATACACGGGCTTTAAGGGCCTTTTTACGTTTGCAACCAAGAGGGTATCTTTTGGCATATAGTTCTATAAAATTGGCCTGTTTTATACTAGGAATGCTATGACAGGGTGTGACTATATGGTAATGTTCTATGATAGGATACCACTACATGGTAAACTACAAAAAAGCATCAACCTTTAGAATGGCCAACCTTTGCTAGATCTGGCCCATTCTCATTTTTTGTTTGTTGACCCTTATTCAATCAAAGCTTTTAACTATCCATTCTTGTGATCCGCATTATAATTTCATATGCTACATTCATGTAATCCCCAAGTTTTTCCCTTTGCTAAACACCCAAAATCTAAGTGATCAAATGAGTAAGTTGCCATGATTACCTGTTACCTAATTGGGTTGGTAGCTTCTTTGTGTGGTTGAGAATCAACATTGTAAATCTCAAGTTTGAACTCATCATGATCAACTTCACGTTAATTAGTTGCTGCTCGGTCAATGGAATTTTATCATTTGAGAAATTCTATCTTAAGAATACAAGTTGAAAGGTGAAGCAAACTTCAAATCTTAAGAAAGGAGTAGGTTTGATAACCAAATGGTCCAAACCCACTCTTCTTCTGGGACACATTTTAAACGACCTATGGACTAAGAATCTTTTCCCTTGGATAATCATGACACCACTATCCTTAGTGGAGGATTGGTCAGCTCAAAAGTTTGAAATTGATGGCACTTTAGCCACTAGAAGGTTTAACATCATTCAGGACACAAGATTTATTGCAACATCGGCAACCTCTGATATTCCCTAGAATCTGTGAACTATTTGCATGGAGAAAATTTAGTTGTGAGTGTAGATGAGCACGAACCATGCAATATAGAGTCTGACTGCACTGACATGACAATTGGATCGATGGTAACGTTCAACTATTCAGGCCAATTAGAAAATGTATGTTTGATGAAGATTGTTGGACTTAGAGACCATCAACATACAAAACACATCATTTTGGGCCCATCTAAATGGCGATCTTATCTACAATATACAGTCCAATATAATCAATGGTTTATGCTTTGTTTGTTTTAACAGAACCACCCTAAAGAGATGTTTCATGTATCAATATTCTGGGATCATATCGTTAAGAAGATAATATAGTAATCAATGACAAGTCTAACAAATATGATTGATATCACCTATATAACCATTAGGAGTTGGGTACTTTTGTACTAAAATCAGGGGAACTGGCAGATCAAGGATTCATAAGGGTATGCTTTTATCGCTTGAATCCCTATAGGCTTAGGCATATGGGGTGTGCTTTTGGGTCCACAACACAAACCATATTTGTGGCAGTATGATTGCTCCATCAAACATGGGTTTAAGAGTCATCACCCGTGTCTTTTGTCATGACAGAGTATGAGGCTGAGATCACAAGTTTCCTGAATACATATTGGTCAAAGCTGGTACAATTGTACCACTTTTCTATGTTCATGTGCTCTTTAAGGCCTTAGTGGCATGGTACACCACCTATATATAATCACACACTCCTTGAGGTTGTCTTTTAGTCAATTAGTGTTTTTAAGAGAACATGTTCTTAACTAGGTGTTTAGGACTAACCAGACTCAATTAAGATAAAAGAAAGGACACTCAGTGGTCTAACAAGTCATGCAACCTGGATTTTTAATCAAGGTTTCTTAAAGAAAGATAAAATGATAGAATTTAAACATGATACACATGATGTGGGCAAGTCAAAGGTGGCTAGGAGACGTGTGGACCTTCGATGACCAACTAATTACATTTTAAAGCATGATGTAGACGATGTGAGTGTAGGAATTTAAATAAGAACATGAAAAGGTCGCATGCCTAGTGGTTTGATGGGACATCAGGCCTTGGGGCCTTAATTAGGCCCATCCTAAAGAAATATAAATGTCAAAATTTAGATATAGTACTAGTAGTCCATGAAACCTCAAGAGATTAGGTGTTTTGAATCTATTATTAGTAGAAAAGAATTACTATGGTTGCACCTACTCAGCCCACAAAGTGATCTCTATTAATCTAATGGCATGTTGCAATTTAATTTGTAAGGTATTTATGGAAGGATTGCTTAAACCTATATATTAGAGGCAATATTAGTGATAGGATAACCTAATATAAATGAAAAGTAGAGCATACCTTGTACTTTTCTTACAAAAGTAGAATATAAAGTAAAAGAGGGCTTGCTTCTTTTATTCACATAGCTTGCGATTCACACACACCTGAAGATTTATAATAACATGGAGAGGGGAATGGGAAGTAAAAATTGATGTACAAGTGTTACGAGGTGCCCTTTGTCATCCTCCACTTTTGATTATAATAGAATATACAGTTTATAATGTGGAGGTGGTAGGGCCATACTCCATAAACAAGATTTTGTGGAGAACCATAAAATGAGATCAATTTTTTCAAATATAGGCTCACTTTTGGTTGACATATTGATCTATAGGATAGATTCATAACAAAGTAGGTGAATAGATGGATTTGAGTCTGTTGACATGAGGGATTCAATCAAATCCCAAGATTGCAATAGACCATGATTATAGGAATCAATAATTAGTGAGAATAATTTGTTACCTTATACATATATGCATTACTTAGAATAGACTCTATGCTTTTATTAGCTAATACATGTATATATTTTCATTATGATGAGAAGAATAAGAGAGGTTGAATATTTTCTCACCAAAGACTCTTTCAATTCATCATGGTATTAGAGCATGTCTGATCCAAAAGTGAATCAAAACCTGTACCGAAGCTTCTTTTTATTTTTTTTTTCTAAATAGAAAACCTGGGGCCTCTATGTCAGGCTGATAAGCAGTGGGTTGATCAACGGTAGGTTGATATGTATTCAATCTTTCTTCCATGGCCTCCAGTTATAAGAACTCAGCCTCACCCCTTGAAACTCCACTATCACCTGCATTCAGCTCAGACTCTTCATTCGAGTTTTTTTTTTCCCCAGAGCCTGGGTTCGGAGATTTACATCAGGAATGAAGTTGGTTGGTTACAAGCAAAGTAACTCTGACCACACTTTATTTATTAAACACAAAGGAGGAAAGGTAAGAGCATTGATTGCATATGTAGATGATATGGTTTTGACAGTAATGATCCTGAAGAAATGGAGAAGCTACAAAAATATTTGGCCACCAAGTTCGAAATGAAATACCTAGGACAATTGTGATATTTCCTAGGTATTGAAGTGTCACAGTCAAGACAAGGAATCTCTATTTTCCAACGAAAGTATGTGTTGGATTTGCTGACTGATACCAGGATGCTAACCTGCAAGCCAATTGAAACACCGATGGAGATAAATCATCAACTTGGAACTTCTTCTGACCAAAGTCTGGTAGATGTAGGTCATTATCAATAGCTAATGGGGAAGTTCATTTATTTGACTCACACTAAGCCGGATATTGCCTATGCCGTAAGTGCGGTAAGCCAATTTATGCATGCTCCAAATGAAGAACACATGAATGCAATCTATAGAACCTTGAGGTATTTGAAAGGTGTTCCAGGAAAGGGGTTATTGTACTCAAAGAATGAAGCATCCCCCATCGAAGGTTACACCCATGCTGATTGGGCAGGAGATTAGTCGACCAGGAATCCACCTCGGGTTATCTCACATTTGTAGAAGGCAATCTTATTACTTGGAGGAGGAAGAAATAGAAAGTTGTTGCTTGGTCAAGTGTGGAAGCAAAGTTCTGAGGTATGGTACATGGTTTATGTGAGCTGTTACCTTATATGTATGTATGTATGTATTACCTAGAATAGACTTTACACTTTTTTTAGCTAATACATGTATATATTTTCGTTATGATGAGAAGAATAAGAGATGTCGAATATTTTCTGACCAAAGACCCTTTCAATTCATCAGAGTTTAATTGATATGATTTTATAAATCATAATAACAACAACAAAATATAATGAGCTGGTCTATATATAGGTTAGCTACTTTGAAGGTTTCATGCCAATAATTGTTTTTGATACCCTAATTGGCATGGTACAACATTTTGCTACACAATAGAAGCCTGATTATTCATCTTAACGTACCTTGGATACTTGGTAGTCTAATGAGAGACAAAGTGCCACATTCAAGATGAGAAGCTAAAATAATAATCTCTATAATGAGCAATGTACCAATTTGATAAGAATAAGCTAATGTCTTAAGACAACTATTTAGTTTGAATTGATTATACTGTAGTTGATGACTATGATGATGAGACATGAGGTGAGTTTTAGTGAGGCACATATTTGACCCACGAATGGGTTACCTAATAATACGTGGAGCCAGTTGTGGGGATAAATATCATAAATAGGCCTATGAACATGCTACAATGAATAGAAGGTGGTACTTAGAAGTAAACTTCTGGTGAGAGGAAAAAAGAACTTCATTTTGATGAGATGACTCCTAACAAGAGGAACATGACTCCATTTTAGGGCAAGACTATATTTATAATACAAAGTAGTTAGAACCCTTTTGGTAGACATACTGAGTAGATGATCTCCAAGACTTTAGGACATTGGTTTATAGAATGTGTGACATCAAGGAAAATAGTGCTAAAACCTATATGGATTGCAAATAGTGACAACCCTACCTTGAGTGGTTGACCAGGTTCAAAGGGAAGAATAAGTTATTTGGAAATTGTGAGTGTATTGCATATTTAACTAACCTATTCAAGCATGATAGTACAACCTCCTATGGTTAGAGGTTGATTTTTATGTCTTAATGGATCTATAGGTCTTTGATCTATGGTGTAGGTAAGCACACTACATATAGATCCACCTAGTCCAAGTGTGGAGGTGAGGTTGTCTCATATGAGATATAAGGGTTTGTCTCTAGAGCACTTGGCAAAATGGGATTTTACACATATGTCCCATCATAAAGGTGGGGAACTTAAGTACATCAATCTTATTAAGAAAAGTCTGTGTTACACTTCTCATTTATCACCAATGGTAGTAGTTCAAGACTTTTTTTGACTATTTATCATGATATTGGTTGAGTGGTATACACTAAGAGAAAGTGCAAGACTGTATTCACTTTCTCTGATGAGCTAATCTTGTTTAATGCCCAAGTTAATTATTTTCTATAATTATATCCATATTCTTTATCATTTCTTGTTTCATCTAAAACAAGAAAATGAATTTTCTACTTCTTTATTTTTTCTTGTCCAATTTTTTCTTCAGGACCATCACATTCAGTGGTATCGATTCATGGAGTTATGCATTTGTGATAGGTCCACAGGAGAAGCATGAAGGGTTGAGCTGGTTACTACAGAGACAACCCAACCTATCTTGTCTTATCTCACAAGGTAGGGTCCATCACAATTTTGAAAGAGTGGATAGGGCAATTTCTTGAGGCTTGACAGTTGTTGCCAAGAAAAACAACTTTTTTATGTTCAAGTTATTTTAACCTATTATTTCAAATTAAAACAAGTGGAGATTGTTGTTTTGAGCTGTTTAAACTTAAAAAATAAGTGGGGAATTATTGAATTTGTTGTTTGAGTTAAAAAGACTATTAGTCTCCCATCACTTTTTTTTAAAGAGATAAAAAGTGGCATTTCTACATAAAAGACATTGAACTAATAGTCTTACATTGTTTCTGAAAAAGAGAACATCATCATCATCATCATCAAGATCTTATCCCAATTAGGGGTCGGCCACATGAATCTTATTCCTCCATTCCACTCTATTAAATACCATGGCTTCATTTAGTCCCAAAGTTTTTAAATCTTTCCTCACCACTTCTATCCACGTCTTTAAAAGATGATTTTCATTTCTCCCTCACAAACTAATATACAAATGCATATTTATTTGTAAGAAAGAAATAATAGAATCATCTTCAACTTCCCCCTTGCCGGCTGGCTACCTGATACAAGGGTTGCCATCTTTTAAGAAGTTAGAGACGATTCTCATTTCTTCCTCACAAACTAATATACAAATGCATATTCATTTGTAAGAAAGAAATAATAGAATCATCTTCAACTTCCCCCTTGCCGACTGGCACCTGATGCAAGACCCTCCTCCTTTTTTATCCGGGCTTGGGACCGGCATTGGTGGAGTTTTCTGAAAAAGAGAACAAAGGAGGGAAACCCTTATATAAAGGGGAAGGCCCCTGGTTTATTCATTCAACTTTCAATTGTTTGAGAGTTGAATGAATGTGCTCTACTAGGTTTTGAGAATGTTGTGCTTGGTTTTTTTAGAGATCAAGATTTGTTCTCTTTGGATTTCTAAAATTGTAGACCCTTTGAGATCCTTTTGGGGTGTGCTATTTTCAGCTCTATTATGTAGTTTCAGCTTTGATTCAAGGTCACATGTGCGGTCTCTTTTTGTCGACCTTCAAGATCTTAGAACCTTGGGTACTTGTCTAAGGTATCCTTTTATCAACCTTCAAGATCTCAAAATATTGACTGCTTGAGTATATTATCCTTTTGTCGGCCTTCAAGATCTTAAGATCTTAATTAATTGACTAAGATTTCCTTTTTTCTTGTTGACTTTCAAGATCTCTACTGCTGATTGTCCAACTTTGTGAATACTTTATGGTCTTGAGCTTTTCTATGATATTTAGTATTTTTAAAGGCATTCTTTAAAGAAGACAAGTGTATAATCTACATTGTGAGTGCAAATCATTGGGATAAAAGATTGAGTATGATTTAGTTGAATTTCAAAAATAAAGCTGTTAATAATACGTTGCATTGGGAGGCTTCGATTATCTCTAAGAAATTACTTTATGAAGTGTGCCTCTAAGTCAAGATTCAAAGAATTCATTTTAACATATTTCACTGTAGCCATAAAAATGTACTATACTTACACAAAAGAATTTTGTTCCCCCTAAATAAGGACCTTTCAAAACTATTTGGCACAAGAACAATATTGATCAATGAATTGAGTTATTCATGAATAAGGACTTTGTGCCCTGTTAGTTGCAGCCTTCAAACACAAAAATGTTATTTATGACAAACAACACAAGATATAGGCTATTTTATCTATGTTTGCACAATGTTAAACAAGTTATGTACTCAACTACCTCTAACAAGACATAAAATCCCTATACAAGGATAAGGTGTAATGACTCAAATTTTGAAGCTATTTTGTATCACTTTTATGACCACGATCAATCATGATGATTATCGTGTACAAATTGTTTATTTTGAAAATTAATATATATATATATATTTAATGATATTAATAGATGGTTAGATATTTAATTTTAATTAAAATATAAAACAAATGAAATTGTGAGAAAAATTAGTATCATTAGATTCTATACTCAAAATGGAATCCAACGCCTTAAAGAACACTGAAAACAGAGCTCGTATGACCAAGTTATGGACATTTAAAGATCAAGGGCATTTTTTATAATTTGAACTTAAAAAACGAAAAAGACCCAAAAATGCAGGGGGTCGTTTTGATAACGACACCCCCTGTGTCGTCTTCCTCAGGCCAAGCGGTGCATAGCACTGCCATGCCTATACGGAGCTGCAAAGATTGGCAGCACTGCCTTTGCAAGGCTATAAAGCCCTCTTCCTCCCTCTCAATTCGATCATCATTTCCCCCTTATTTTTTGCTTGATTCAGCTTTGATTTTCAGCAAGCATGGAGGAACCGTACCACCGGCGATGGGCATCCTCTCAGGCTGCCCAGGTAAGATTCTCCTCTACTCTCCTTCCCTCTCTTCTTCCCCTTCATTTTCCACTAGAATCTGGCCAAATCTGGTGTTTCCTAGCTTGAGAACACATTGGGGAAGATGGGTTCGTTCCAGAACCCTCGAACCGATGACCAGGGTTTCCAGTAGGGGTAGAGGGAGCCGAACCCACCACCAAGGGCACCATTTCAGGCAGCCCAGGTAAGTCCTCACCTTCCCCCTTGGTTTTTCTCTCCTCCCATCCCAAATCCCGTCGGATCTGCTTTTTCCTGGTCAAAATCACCAGAGAAAACTGGGATGAAACCAGCCCCCTGGGGTGACTGCTGCCCGTGTGCCTCGTGCAGGTGGGTTCTCTATTAAACTGGGATGCACGGGGCATCCTGGGAGCTGATACACAAGTGCACCCGCACCGAAGATGTGTTCGCAAGATGCCATCCAGGATGCGCATGTGTCCGGGGCACCGTGACGCGTGGGCTCGATATGGATGAATTTGGTTCGTCCGTAGATTCGACACGCTAAAAACCCAATTAAGGATGCTATATAACTCTGATTGATGATCAAAAGAACCATTGCATTTGTATCGACAGCGCGGACTTAATGAGATTATGAAAGTTAGGATCAGGGGAATATTTTTACATGACTATGGCCTAAAAACTATAGAAATCTCATAGATCTACCATGTCAAAGATGATTAGATCTCATGAATTGATCCATTAGAGGTTAATGGCTCAAGATCAACCCTATATTACATGTATTCATGTAATGACCCCGAATATTTGTAAATTATTAAGGAAATTTAATAAAGTTTGAATTTTTAGAAATTCTGGGCTGGAATATTAGGTTATTGAAAATTCTCTTTTTATAGAGATTATATTATAAATTAAAAAAAAATAGAAATTATGGATGTACTTGGAAAACTGATCAAAACAACATTAAGTACGTTCAATTCTGAGTTAAAATGAAAATTCCTTAATTTTTCCATTTGGGGGTAAAATGGTAATTTTACCCATATCCCATATCCAAGAAATAAGACCTCAATATTCATGAAGTACTTAGAAATACGATTCCAACGCCACTAAGTACGCTCGATTCTGAGTTCGGACAAATATTGCCTATTATTCTCCAATTTTAGAGTTAAAAAGGGTAAAAAGGTCTTTTCACATAAAAGTGGGGCCCACAAAGTGGGCCAACGTTCTAGAAGCACCAATAATTGCTCAGTGCATTATTGCTGGTAGTGGAGATTGTAGTGGAGATTGTAGTGGGAATGGAGAATGCATTAGTAATTAAAAATTCTAAAGTAATAAAATATCTTATCAAAAGAAATGATAAAAAATTCAAATTTGGTTATAAATATGTCCCAAAAAGTAAGTGAGATAAGGATGATCAAACAAGATGAGATCTTGTATGATCAAAAACAATAAGGAAAAAGAAACATCAATGTAAATTAGATTGTTATGTATGATATAGATAGTATTTGTATAGATGATATTAAACCCATGGATATAGGATATTCAAGGAAGAAAGATTCAGATCATCCTACATAAGGATGATCAAAAGACCATGTAGTATGTACCCTTGATTACAAAAATGACATTATACATATGATTTGACAGATATATGTTGATCGAGACTATGGAAGATTTCAAGGAGTAAGAATACCTTATTGAGGTAGGTGGATTATTAAGAATGCCTTTACATGAAGATACATGTCTAATACATGATCTTATGTTTTGAAGTATTGACATATATGATACCAATATATTAAGGTAAATACCTCAAATTGAAATATGATCCAACCAAATGATGAGGAAAATAAGTATTAAATGGTTAAGTTGAGAATTGAGAACAACCCTAAGTGAATAGGAAAGTAGAAAATATTCTAGCTCCTAGTTAAGCAGACGGATAGTCGATATTTATAAGTATTATTTTACATACAAGCTTAGAGGCTTGTGGTTTTGTTTTAAACAGGCATAAGCACTGGGATGCTATGCTAGGAGAGTTAAGAGGGTTTGGCCACCCACTCTCTGAAACTTGATGATATTGAATACTAAGCCTAAGAAAGGCTAAAAGTCGGGTGGGGCATTTATGGGAAGGCCACCACTGTGACAACCATGGTCCTCCCATATGGACATGGATATTGTAATTTCCACTGAGAATGGTATAAGTGGATTATTGAACAGTTATCCGGGCGCACAGACGGATCGGTACCGCAAGTATAGTAGTCCTTGATTATTTTGCACTATGATGCATATGAAATTGGCATAGTGAAATGCCTTAAGGGATGACATGATGAAATGTCAGGTAATCGTATATTACCAATATTTTTCCCAAGAAGGGAAATTCCCTGTATAGTAACTGGCTGAAATACAAATCTCTTATAATGAAAAGAGTTGATCAGCTTTGTATAGAAATGATGCTTGATTATTTTTACATTTTTAATGGATTTGTCCTTATACAATATGTATGTATAAAGGTGAACACAAATGACAAGGAAATGAGATGTCCTTATAACTAATATTTATTAATGAATGTGTTTATGATAGAACGAATTATGGGATACTTGAATATTGAGATTATACTGTCAATAACTTACATTCTTATCCCCTACCAAGCATAGCTTGTTGAGATATTGTAAATGTTCGAATGTTTACAATATCTCAGATACAGAGAAGGAGACTTAGGAGCTCAAGATTTGAAGAACAATTGAAGAATAAGTAATCAGGGTATATCCCTTGAAACATTGTATTAGAACATGTATTGAATTTTGAACTTTGTAATTTGGATTGTATATTTGGACAAGTATTGTAAGGATACACTGGGTCGTGTCTTGTGAACCACTGGATGGATCCTGAAGTTTAATAAAAGTATATTCCTTCAATGGAATTTTATCTTATACAAAATTCTACTTATGTTATGTATGAAGTGGTGACTTAGGTTTTACAAAACAAATTCTAAAGAAAAGAATTTCCGCTGCTTTGGTTTGCGAAAAAATTTTTACTCTAAGGGCCCTATCTTTACAAAATGTATTATAAAATGTGTTATAAAAACCTGGGTAGCCACAGTTGGTATCAGAGCATTCATCCAGTCACAGTACAATCCCAATATGTCCAAGGGAGAATTGACAATCCAAATTTAGATTAAGATAGATATAGTATGAGGAATACTTATAGAAATTTTGGTTTATGAGCAGATGCCGCCCAAGAGAGTTACAAGGCGGCATGACTCAAGGTACTTCAGAAAACAATAGGGAGGAATTATCAATGAGCAATATGGAAGAAATGGTAACAAGAGTATTGAGGAACCTTATTCCTAATATTCAACTGCCCCAAAGTTCATCACCTCCAGTTGAAGTTCCTAGTATACAGGCACAAGCTCAGCCTGAAGTTAGACCTCAACACCAACACCAGAGATTCCTACACCAGTATAGGGCCAATCTTCCCTTGTACCAAGTGAGGAAGTTTGCAATTCTCCATTAGCACCAGAAAAGTTTGGCCAAATGTTGCAAAGATTTTAGAAGATGGTGGTTGGATATAATGGCAAGGGTGAAGCAGAAAAGACAGAGGAATGGATCTACGAAGTAGAAAGAACATTTGATGCATTACGTACTCCTCCCGAATTAAAGGTCAAATTTGCTACATACCTATTAAAACAAGATGCTGCTTTCTGGTGGAGATCAGCCAACAACACCTTCTTCTCCAATTCTAATGATACTACTTGGGAGGAATTCAAAGAAGTTTTTAATACTAAGTATTTTCCTACCCATGTAAAATCAAGGAAGGAGAAAGAATTCTTAGAACTTAAACAAGGGAACCTATCAGTGGTGGAGTATGATAATAAGTTCACCCAATTAAAGAGATTTGCTACACATATGTGTGACACCGAAAGGCACACTGTGGATAGATTTATGGAGGGACTACAACAAGATCGAAGGTGACAGTGATGGGTACTAAACCCACCACCATGGCTGATTGTGTAGAGATGGCTTCCAGGTTTGAAGATGAATTCAAGAAGACTCAAACCATTAAGTTTGGAGGAGGAAACTACAACCGAAGGCCTTTTCAGAAGGGCAAGAGACCTTTCAACAATTTCAAAACCCCCAGAAATCAAGGGAATCACATAAAAAGAAGGCCTTGTCCGAAATGTAGACGATTCCATCCTAGAAATATGTGTCCCACTCCGATACAACAACGACCTCCGATCAGATGTTTTAATTGTGGAGAATTCGGGCATATCTCTGCAAACTGCAACAAACCATTAGCTATTAAGGAGGCGAAACCAGACAATATTCCTCGTCATCAAGGAAGGATATTCGCTATCACTGATGGCCAGGCTGGACCGTCTAATGCGGTAATTGAAGGTACATTACTTGTATCTGACAACCATGCCAAAGTATTGTTTGATTCTGGATCTACGCATTCCTTTATATCTTGCGTATTTGCATCTAGTATACAATTGCCAGTGAAAAACTTGGGATTCAATCTAGATGTAACAACTCCAGAGGGTAAAACAGTTAAATTACAAGAATACCTTCATAATGTACCAATAGAAGTACTGGGAAAAAGAAGAGATGTAGACCTCATTTTACTGAACATGGTGTACTTTGATATCATACTGGGTATGGACTGGTTAGCAAAATACTGGGTAATTATGGATTGTCACAAAAAGAAAATCACATTTAGCATACCTGGTGAGGAAGTAGCAGTACTATATGGGAAACAACATGACTTAGACAAATCCATTATTTCAGCTATGAAGACTGTCAAACACATGTCCAAAGGGTGTCAGGCATTTTTAGCAATGAGCTTGTTGCTTTGGATGTGAAACAGCCCAAGATAACAGAAATTGACATAGTCAGAGAATTCCCAGAAGTCTTTCCAGAAGAACTTCCAGGAGTACCTCCACATAGAGAAATTGAGTTTACCATTGAAGTAATTCCTGGTACAACTCCAATTTCTAAAGCACCTTATAGGATGGCCCTAGCAGAATTGAAAGAATTGAAGGGTCAGCTACAAGAATTGTTAGACAAAGGGTTTGTTAGACCAAGTAGTTCACCATGGGGAGCACCAGTAATATTTGTGAAGAAGAAGGATGGATCTATGAGATTGTGCATGGACTATAGAATGTTGAACAATGTCACAGTGAAAAATAAGTATCCCTTACCTCGCATTGATGATCTCTTTGATCAACTCCAATCTGCTAAGGTCTTTTCAAAAATCGACCTTAGATCAGGATATCATCAATTGTGTATTAAGGATGAAGATATACCCAAGTCAGCATTCAGAACTCGGTATGGACATTACGAGTTTCTAGTCATGTCTTTTGGGCTGACCAATGCACCTGCAGTGTTTATGGATCTCATGAACAGAATCTTTAAGGAATTCTTAGACAAATTCGTAATTGTATTTATTGATGATATATTGATTTACTCTACCAATATGGAAGAACATCAAGAACACTTACAAATTGTACTAAATACCCTCAGACTTCATAAACTGTTTGGTAAATTTAGTAAGTGTGAATTCTAGTTAGAGAAGGTCAATTTCTTGGGTCATGTAATTTCCAAGAATGGAGTAGAAGTGGACCCCGCCAAGGTTGAAGCAGTAATGAATTGGGAAAAACCTAAGACTATAACAGAAATACGTAGTTTTCTGGGTTTGGCAGGATATTACTGTAGATTTATTCAAGGATTTTCTCGTATAGCCCTTCCTTTGACTTCATTAACTAGAAAAGGGGTACAATTCACTTAGACAGATGAATGTGAGCATAGTTTCCAAGAGTTAAAAAAAAGGTTAACTACAGCACCAGTATTGACATTGCCATCAGGAAGTGGGGGATACGAAATATATTGTGATGCTTCAGGCAAGGGGTTATGGAGTGTATTGATGCAAAATGGGAAGGTCATTGCATATGCATCTAGACAATTGAAGAAACATGAAATAAATTATCTAGTACATGACCTGGAATTAGCAGTTGTAGTGTTTGCATTAAAAATTTGGAGACACTATTTGTATGGAGAAAAATTCAATGTATTCACAGATCATAAAAGTCTCAAATATATCTTCACTCAGGCTGATTTGAATATGAGACAAAGGAGGTGGATGGAATACATCAAAGACTATGATTTTGCCATCCATTACCATCCTGGAAAAGCAAACATAGTCGCTGATGCATTAAGTAGACAAACAAGAGTCAGTACTTACAAACATCACCATTAAATCAGCTTTTGTAGAAAGAGTCCTCAAGGCCCAAGAAGGGGATACAAGAACTCAGTGGATTGTGTACAAAGACGGGGTTTTGTAAGGGTACGTATGGGGGTATACGTTTTCGGGAGAGATTAGTGGTTCCTACAAATACGTACTTGAGAAAAGAACTATTACAAGAAGCCCATCGTCTAAATTTTCTATACACCCTAGAGGTACAAAGATGTATCAGGATTTGAAAAGAAACTTTTGGTGGGAAGGCATGAAAAGAAACATAGGAGAGTTTGTAGCTAAGTGTCTAAATTGTCAACAAGTAAAAGCTGAACATCAAAGACCACCTGGAATGTTACAAACCCTGGAACTTCCAGAATGGAAATGGGACAATATCACCATGGATTTTGTGGTGGGATTGCCAAAAACAAGGGAAGGTCATGATATGATTTGGGTGATTGTGGACGTATTAACAAAGTCGGCACATTTCCTTCCAATTAAACAAAACCAGTCAGTTGACAATCTAGCTAAGTTGTACATAAAAGAAATAGTAAGTCTTCATGGGATTCCTTTATCCATCATCTCTGATAGAGATGGGAGATTTACTTCAAGATGTTGGAAGAGCGTACAACAAGCATTGGGAACTTCACTTAGATTCGGTCTGACATTTCATCCCCAAACAGATGGTCAATCAGAAAGAACTATTCAGACACTGGAAGATATGTTAAGGGCATGTGCATTAGATTGGAAGGGAAATTGGGATGAACATCTTCCATTAGTGGAATTTGCTTATAACAACAGTTTTCATGCAAGTATTGGTATGGCACCATATGAAGCATTGTATGGGCGACCATGCCGATCACCAACTTGTTGGAGTGAAGTTGGAGAAAGGAAACTAATGAAGTCAGAACTAGTGGAACAATGTACAGACAAGGTTAAAATGATAAAGCAAAGGTTGTTAACAAAGACACAAATGTTAGAAGAGTTACGCGAACAAAAGACGTAGAAATCGAATTCGATGTGGGAGAGCATGTGTTTCTAAAAATATCACCGGTTAAAGGGGTTATGAGATTTGGAACCAAAGGCAAACTCAGTCCTAGGTTCATTGGTCCATTTGAAATATTAGAAAGGATTGGTCTAGTAGCTTATAGATTAGCCTTACCACCACAACTCTCTGAAGTACACAATGTATTTCATGTATCCATGTTACGAAAATATCTACAAGATGATACTCACATACTTCAAATAATACCGCAGGAACTAAAGCCGATCTAACCTTTGAAGAAAAAGCAATAAGGATCTTGGACCATAAGGAACAGAAATTAAGGACCAAAACAATTCCTTTAGTCAAAGTCCTATGGCAACATCACTCTGTCGAGGAAGCTACATGGGAAACAGAGGTAGAAATGAGGAAGACACATCCGAGTTTATTTGATTAAGTTATAGTATTACAAATTTCGAGGACGAAATTATTGTAAGGGGGGAAGATTGTAATGACCCTGAATATTTGTAAATTATTAAGGAAATTTAATAAAGTTTGAATTTTTAGAAATTAAATTTTGGAATATTAGGTTATTGAAAATTCTCTTTTTATAGAGATTATATTATAAATTAACAAAAAATAGAAATTATGGATGTACTTGGAAAACTGATTGAAACAACATTAAGTACGTTCAATTCTGAGTTAAAATGAAAATTCCTTAATTTTTCCATTTGGGGGTAAAATGGTAATTTTACCCATATCCCATATCCAAGAAATAAGACCTCAATATTCATGAAGTACTTAGAAAATACGATTCCAACGCCACTAAGTACGCTCGATTCTGAGTTCGGACAAATATTGCCTATTATTCTCCAATTTTAGAGTTAAAAAGGGCAAAAGGTCTTTTCACATAAAAGTGGGGACCACAAAGTGGGCCAACGTTCTAGAAGCACCAATAATTGCTCAGTGCATTATTACTGGTAGTGGAGATTGTAGTGGAGATTGTAGTGGGAATGGAGAATGCATTAGTAATTAAAAATTCTAAAGTAATAAAATATCTTATCAAAAGAAATGATAAAAAATTCAAATTTGGCTATAAATATGTCCCAAAAATTTCCAAAAATTTTCACAACCTTAACCACGAAACTTCCAAACCTTCCCTGGAATTTCAGCCCCAAATTCCCCTTCATCCCTCCCCAAACTCTCTTTTCCTTATTTCTCTCTCCTCTTTCTAATTGGAACAAGAGACCTAAATTCAATTAGGCACTCCGTTCCAGGAAGAATCTCATCAATTTAACCGTCCATAACATCCTATACTACAGTATATACAAAAGCCCCAAATCCATTTCAAGATCCAACGGTTCCAACAACAGAAAATCACAAAAAGGTGGATAATCGGGCTATATTATCATCAACCTGTAATTCTCTCAAATTGGGCATCAATTATATTGTTTTTCTCCAATCAGGTAGGTGGAATTACTTCCCATTCATATTTATTATGTTTTAGTGTAATTTTTATTTTTCTGTAATTTAATTTGAACGAAAAATGGTAAAAATAAAGTAAATACCAGCCCCTTCAAATTATGGTGATAGAGAGCTCAGATTGAAATTCTGAGCTTCCAATCAATCCAGGAGGGTCAAAAACCCCTAGGGTACAATTTTCAAGAAAATCTAACAAGGTTTGGACCCTCAATTGAGAGAGATTAATTCTGGTGGGCCCAGATCAAATCTGGACCCTACGAATGGCAGAAAACTTCAATGTAAGATTGTGGAGTCATATGAACTCCAAATTGAGATCAGAAAGAAGCTATAGAAAGCTTGTAATGTCTAGTTTCTAATGAAGTCATAAAATTTCTAAAATTTATTTCTGTATTTTTCTATATTTTGGAAATAAGTGTCCAATTTCTAAGATCTTCAAGATCTGAGGTGATCAGATCTTGAAAATTTATTTTAGTGATGATATAATAATATAATAAAGTAATATCTATGGTTAATTTGGATAGATCTTGGATAAAATAAGGGATCTACCCTTTATGGTAGAAAAATCCTAAAATAAAAATAAAAATATACAGAGGGACCCACTTGATCAATGAGATCAAGTATGATCAGATCCTTGGGATAGATTAAAGGGATGATATTATGATGAAATCCAGTTAGATCATGGATGAAATGTGACAAAATCAAGTAGATATGATTTTTGGATCTTAATGGATTAAAAGCCCTAAAGGTAATTAAAACCCTTAATCTAAAGGAAAACACCTAAGATCTAATGGTTAGATCATATTTAAAGGTTTATAATAATTTTAATAAAATTAATTTAATTGTCTTTTATTGGATATAGAAGTGTAAATGTGATTTATGTTCTAAGTTAGAAAGCATGATAGTGTAATCTTTAAATTTTAGTATGATATGCCCTAAATGAGTAATTTGTTAGTAGATTTGATTATCTTAGGATCATGTTAGTGTAAATTAGAATTTAAACATGATTTCATTATGATAGAAGATGTGTTTCATAACTTAGGATCATGTTAGTTTTATTTCACTAGCTTAAGTTATATTCATAGGAAGAATGTTAGTATATAGTTGTTAAATTTATATTTGATTTATGCTTTCAAGTTGATGATTTACTTATTGTCAAATTTAATTCAATTGTTAAGTAATTGTTAAGATATAAGGAGCATAAATCACCAAAAATATAAACTAATGAAATATAGAAATTCATGGACAACTAAGATGAATGAATGATTTTGACTTAGTAAGGGCTATAGTTAGTAGGACAATATAAGGAATGATTTATCATTTCCTTGGCTCAAAATACGAAAATAATGAACATCCATAGATGACATTGTGCATATCCATGGAAATTAATTAAAATCAATTAGAGAAGGGACTTGAGGTAAAGAGCTTATAGGAACCTTGTCAAAGGTTGAGCTAGTACCACTCTAGTGGACTCTGAACATTGTGGTTATAGGGGGTATACAAGAGCCAAGTGCTTTTCCCTCACCTCCCATTGACGTAAGAAAGGTCTAAACGCCTCCTTACATGAGGGTTGTATTAACTACTTTTTGAGCAGACTTTAACTGGTAAGTACTGGTCATCCTGAAATAAGGAGGAGTTGTCTAGTGATAGGAAGAAATAAATTATCTTCAACCAAGTAAGACACTAACTGGTTGAATAATAATAAGAACATAAAAAGATAACAAATTATCTAACCATATAAAAATAGTAAGTGAGATAAGGATGATCAAACAAGATGAGATCTTATATGATCAAAAACAATAAGGAAAAAGAAACATCAATGTAAATTAGATTGTTATGTATGATATAGATAGTATTTGTATAGATGATATTAAACCCATGGATATAGGATATTCATTATTTTCCTATTTTGGGCCAAGGAAATGATAAATCATTCCTTATATTGTCCTACTAACTATAGCCCTTACTAAGTCAAAATCATTCATTCATCTTAGTTGTCCATGAATTTCTATATTTCATTAGTTTACATTTTTGGTGATTTATGCTCCTTATATCTTAACAATTGAATTAAATTTGACAATAAGTAAATCATCAACTTGAAAGCATAAATCAAATATAAATTTAACAACTATATACTAACATTCTTCCTATGAATATAACTTAAGCTAGTGAAATAAAACTAACATGATCCTAAGTTATGAAACACATCTTCTATCATAATGAAATCATGTTTAAATTCTAATTTACACTAACATGATCCTAAGATAATCAAATCTACTAACAAATTACTCATTTAGGGCATATTATACTAAAATTTAAAGATTACACTATCATGCTTTCTAACTTAGAACATAAATCACATTTACACTTCTATATCCAATAAAAGACAATTAAACTAATTTTATTAAGATTATTATAAACCTTTAAATATGATCCAACCATTAGATCTTAGGTGTTTTCCTTTAGATTAAGGGTTTTAATTACCTTTAGGGCTTTTAATCCATTAAGATCCAAAAATCATATCCACTTGATTTTGTCACATTTCATCCATGATCTAACTGGATTCCATCATAATATCATCCCTTTAATCCATCCCAAGGATCTGATCATACTTGATCTCATTGATCAAGTGGGTCCCTTTGTATATTTTTATTTTTATTTTTGGGTTTTTCTACCATAAAGGGTATATCCCTTATTTTATCCAAGATCTGTCCAAATTAACCATAGATATTACTTTATTATATTATTATATCATCACTAAAATAAATTTTCAAGATCTGATCACCTCAGATCTTGAAGATCTTAGAAATTGGACACTTATTTCCAAAATATAGAAAAATACAGAAATAAATTTTAGAAATTTTATGACTTCATTAGAAACTAGACATTACAAGCTTTCTATAGCTTCTTTCTGATCTCAATTTGGAGTTCATATGACTCAACAATCTTACATTGAAGTTTTCTGCCATTCGTAGGGTCCAGATTTGATCTGGGCCCACCAGAATTAATCTCTCTCAATTGAGGGTCCAAACCTTGTTAGATTTTCTTGAAAATTGTACCCTAGGGGTTTTTGACCCTCCTGGATTGATTGGAAGCTCAGAATTTCAATCTGAGCTCTCTATCACCATAATTTGAAGGGGCTGGTATTTACTTTATTTTTACCATTTTTCGTTCAAATTAAATTACAGAAAAATAAAAATTACACTAAAACATAATAAATATGAATGGGAAGTAATTCCACCTACCTGATTGGAGAAAAACAATATAATTGATGCCCAATTTGAGAGAATTACCGGTTGATGATAATATAGCCCGATTATCCACCTTTTTGTGATTTTCTGTTGTTGGAACCGTTGGATCTTGAAATTGATTTGAGGCTTTTGTATATACTGTAGTATAGGATGTTATGGACGGTGGAATTGATGAGATTCTTCCTGGAACGGAGTGCCTAATTGAATTTAGGTCTCTTGTTTCAATTAGAAAGAGGAGAGAGAAATAAGGAAAAGAGAGTTTGGGGAGGGATGAAGGGGAATTTGGGGCTGAAATTCTAGGGAAGGTTTGGAAATTTCGTGGTTAAGGTTGTGAAAATTTTTGGTGAATATTGAGATTATACTGTCAATAACTTACATTCTTATCCCCTACCAAGCATAGCTTGCTGAGATATTGTAAATGTTCGAATGTTTATAATATCTCAGATACAGAGAAGGAGACTTAGGAGCTCAAGATTTGAAGAACAATTGAAGAATAAGTAATCAGGGTATATCCCTTGAAACATTGTATTAGAACATGTATTGAATTTTGAACTTTGTAATTTGGATTGTATATTTGGACAAGTATTGTAAGGATACAATGGGTCGTATCTTGTGAACCACTGGATGGATCCTGAAGTTTAATAAAAGTATATTCCTTCAATGGAATTTTATCTTATACAAAATTCTACTTATGTTATGTATGAAGTGGTGACTTAGGTTTTACAAAACAAATTCTAAAGAAAAGAATTTCCGCTACTTTGGTTTGCGAAATTTTTTTTACTCTAAGGGCCCTATCTTTACAAAATGTATTATAAAATGTGTTATAAAAACCTGGGTCGCCACAATTCATCCCTAAATTATAAGGTCTAACTGTTAAGTAGTAGATCCATACTTAAGATCTAGCCATAAAACGTATTAAGCAAGGATCTATGATCCTAAAAGACAGATCTAGCTGTTAATCTATAAGTCTAAGTAATGATCTACAAAGGATGGAAAATAATATTGGAATCCTTGTTATCAATTAATATTCAGGGCTTCATGAAGATGGGTCAGGGTCGATAATGAATAACGCAATTCATGGGACATCGAGGTAGGTAATCTAATACTACTAAGTTTTTAAATGCATCTTAAACTCTGACTTGCCTTTATTACTATTTTTAGCATGCTTTTGAGATATGATGTTTTATACGAGTATGCGGAATTGTCTTCATGTTTTATGGCTTTGAATACAATATTAGCATGAACTAATTTTATGCACTACTTGCATGGTTGAAAATAAATGCATGAATTGCATGAATTCAATTATTGAGATTTGGATTTATCTATATATGCTTTTTGGGCTATTGGGGGAACTATACTGAGAGGTTGTTATGTACGGGATTGGCTTCCCAGCCTCTACCACAAAAAAGGTAGATGGTAACACTATCAAAAAGGCATTGCTCCTTCCCTGACTGTTGTGGTAAATAGGGACGACCATTGGAGGTGCCGATAGCCATAGTTACCACGGAGGCTATGGTGGGTAGGTCTCTAGATACTAGAATCACACGATTTAGCTATGTGCTGATCGTGAGCATAGTGACCCTATGATTTTGGTGTTATCAATATGCATATAGCATTGAGATAGTCGTATATGAGTACTCGTGACCAGTTGGCGTGATGTGTTCATCGAGAGACTCATGAGCATGATACTACATCTGCTTTGAAAGATGACTATTTTAAGAGTTTCATAATTATTAGATTTGACTCGTGGTTTGATATGTTTACTGAGATCTTCTTACATGAATCTATGAATTTCTACTCTATTGATCAAATTTATATCTTTGAATACTAGATTTAGGTAAGAATTTGCATCAATGAGCTTATGTTTTATGCATAAATATGCATGTTTATATAAAAAGGAATCACTAACATTTTACATGACAAAGCGCCTTGAATTATGTATGTTGCCTACTGTGTTTTCAAAATAGTAGTATCAGATAACCTACTGAGTATGAGGAATACTCACCCCAAATATATTATTTTTACAGATTAGTCGAAAAGGGATTAGAAGAAACTCCAAGACATATTGGTGTTATAATCAAGTAAATAAAGAAGAGACAAATATGAATGTAAGTAAACTCTCTACCCCTTTGGACATGTACTTGCACTTACTACAGTTGGGTTGTAAGTTGTGACTGGATAGACCTGGGAAGACATTTATGATTACAGTAATTTTCAAAACTTCTTTGTTTGTTGTGAAGGCAATTGACACTCGGGGTTTTCAAAATGAATTTAAAACAAAAGATTTTTCCACTAAATTGTATTGTTTTTATATAATTATTTTCAAATAGGGATGCATCCCGCATTAGGAGTTAGGTTTGCATTATAAAAATACATGTGAAAACCCGGGTCATCACATAAGGTTACCCATAGATCTATTCTGCACCCAAGAAACCCCTTCATGTTTATGTTTTACAAGCTGCTAACCTCGAGCGTGGTGTAAGTGATGCTAATTTGGGTCATTTCTTGTCCATGGTGGACTACACAATCTAATCTCTTTACAATTAATCATGTGGTGCGGAGGTGGAATGCACATTGATTAGTGGTAACACATTCATAACATCGCCAAATGCATTAACTAAACAGGTGGACATATTATCTGTAAGCCTTCCCAAGTTTGTCCATAGGAAACTATGAGCATATATAACATCAGAATTCATAATAATACTAATAGGTGGTTGGTGAAATGAGAGATTACCCTCTTTCGAAGGACCAAATCCAACTTCTCCAAGCTTGTTTTTAGCCAAAAGGTTATCTATTGCTTCAGTGTAAGTCAGTGATCTCAATCATGCTTGGGTAGGACTTGTCTGTGGCCCATGATTGACTACCAACAATATTGGCTAATTGTAGCTTTTGACTTTTCACCTTGAGAGATGCTTTAGCACTAAAATCAATGTCTAAGTTTCAAATTCTCATTGTAACTTATATTATGAGTGAAAGTGTCTGTTTACCAAGTTCAAGATTCTTTATTTTCCTTCTCCTCCCCATGCGATAGTAGATCCAACCTAACAAAATGATTGCAGGAACTATAGTTGCACTACCATTGGCTTTTCTTTATTGTTGTCACCTATACATACAGTTACCATCATGTAAGTCCATCACCCAATGTTAACTACGACCATAGAAAAGGCTAGAAAATAGTCAATTAGTTAGGAGATCCCTATGGTGCCACAATATTTAGACTATTGGTCCTAGGAGTTGAATTAGTATTTCTCTACTACTGAAAGTAAACAATATGAAGACAAATCCACGTTAGTGTCGTCTAAGTAGCCATCTTAAAGATGGCATTGTGTAATAAAGGACAAGTTTGAAGTTGTGCAACCAAGACAACTATTTGGTTCTATCTAACATGGGCATGTTTTCCTTATTACGTGAACTTCACCTTCCCATTGCTAAACACCAAATTCACCATGGTTACTAAATTTATTGAGTTGGTAGCTTTGCAGCAGTTCAAACATGGTGTCAAACTAGTTTAGATCTTTGTTAGGGATGGTAGTGGTAGTTGGGTTGTGGCCTTAACATGGGGCCACAACCCAAACACGTACCTTTTTGGGGCAGAGAGGGGCAAGAAAACTATGACCCCCTCTTGCAGCTATATGTTAAGACCTACTATTATGAAGCCCATGACCAAAGCTTACAGACTCCAAATAAGGCCTACTCAAATCACAGATTTGGCCAAAAGGACTCAAGCTCGTGTTTGAGGATTTGCGGAAAAAGGCCTACTTCTAGAAGTGTCAAACTCTAAAAGTGTCCTTGTAAATATCTACAATCTAAAATGTTATAAACTTAAGCTATTTTGTAAGAATGTTCTAGAAGACAATTTAGATTATACATATCTAATGATCCTAGCGCTCCATTGAGGAGGTGGAAAGTGGGTGAGAACTTATAAATAGGGGAGCTCTCTCATTTGTAAAGCATCAAGAAATTAAGGAATTAGGGTGTAAGCTAGCGGCAGTGATATATAAAGAGTTCTTTTCTGCTCTCTAGCTCTCTTCACATATTTTCTTGTAAGCTTCCACAATTTAGGTTGAACTTATCTTGGTGCCTTGAGTACATTGCAAGACTAAGTGCCGCATGAGAGTCTGAAAAGTTAAGCCCGTGACATATGGCAAATTAATGACCCTTGAGGCGGGTTTAGGGTGGTTAGGAGAAAATATTCCATCCTATATGTATAGGTAAGTGCATTTAAGTAAAATTATATCCAGACAAAAAAACTTATAACAATACTATCTATCTCTCTAGTCTCTACTACGAAAAAGTCTCTCTTTCAAGTTCAACTAGCAAAGTACCTCCATCCAGCCAAATCATCCTCTCTTTGTGTGTGTATATTGATGGTACTCAAATTAGAGGATTTGGCATTTTGGGTTTTTCATATAATTTACAAACTCAAAGACTCGACTTGATTTGAAAGTGCTAAGTAGAGTTAAGTCGAAAACTAACAAAATCTCAAAAATACTCGAGGATAAATTCAAAACTACTCTAGTTTTTATATAATTTGAAATATTAAATATAAAAAGAAGCAATTTTAATATTTAAATACAAAAGCTATTACACATAAGTGGTGATCCTTAAAAAAAACTTGTAGATCTCAAATTAGTTTATTTAAGTGACACAACTCATGGACCTATTCCTACTGCTAGATAGTTTATCACACTTAACAATTTGTTTTTTGACTAGGCCTTATCTAAGTCCATTTGTTTTCTATTTTTACTAGTGGATAATGATATATGTAGCTAATAAAACATTGTGAATGATTTGTAAGATAGGCTGAATAAGGTAAATTAGTCTAATCATCCAAAGGTGGGGCCTTGGTAGAGGAGCATTGAGGTTAGTTCAGAACATCTAGTCCATATAGCATTGCTCTAAGGCCTAGATGGATACAAAGGCTTAGGTGTCATTGAGGTTCTAATATTTGCCTCACGTATATCTAACGAATGTTTAGTGCAGTTGCTCACAAACAACTTGGCATCTCCCAAATGCACTTGGTCATAGGTTTAAGTCGCTGTTGATTATTTTACCGCAAGTGCATGGGCTATTGTAATGTAGCTTATGCAAGTACGGGTTGATCCCACAAGGACTTGACTTAAAAAGTTGGAGTTTAGATAAAATTTAATTTTTTAAAAATTAAAAAAATAACTAATAGTGAAATAAAAATTCAGATCTATTTAAATGATGAAAATTACAAATCCAAAAAGGCAAAAAATTAACTAATAAACTCATAAAATTTACTTTCCTAGCTTGGTAATAGCTAATTTCTTCAAATCTAATATCATAAAAGTTGATCGACCTGCATCAATCTCTCCAACATGTCTTTGATTAAAGATCTAATGGCTGGATTGTTCAGATTCTCCAAAATTTTAAAGATCTGGACTAAATATTGATTTTGGGTTTTTGGAAAGCTTAGATTGATTTCTAGATTTTAAATTGAAAATGAGAGATGTTGAATCAGCTAACAGATGTCCTAACAATAAAATATGAAGATTAATTGAAAATCTAATGAGAAACAGTTGAGAAAATAGAGAGTCTTATTTGTTAAGGCTAAACCATTGATTAAGTTAAACCTTAATCAAACGGGCTTGGATAGTGCAATTCTTGGATAGACAAAACAAAGATAAAGAAAAACTAGAATAAGCTGAAAGGAATGAAAATGTAATTGAAATTATTGTCTAAAGGGCATAATTGGCATTTAAGAGAAAAAATAGGTTTAAATGAAAAAAAAGGTGGAAACTTGCCGAAGGAAGGAGAAGAAGATGAAGCAAGGGGAGAAGAGAAGAAGAGGGAGGAGAGAATTTGGGGGGGAAATAAGCAAAACGGAGAAAACATGGATTGGGTTTTCTTTGTTTGAGCTCGTGGGAATCTGCCAACAAGGAGAAGTTTGTGAATAGAGGAGAAGAGAGTAGAGAGAAGCAAGTGGATGAAGCTAGCAGAGAAGGAAGAGGGGTGCTGTTCTGTGATAAAGATTTGTCGGTGAGAGAGAGAACTCGCCTGCAGTGATGGAGATTCTGGTGGTGATGATGAAGAGAGAGAGAGAGAGAGAATGTTAGGTGATGGGTCTGTGCCATGAACTGGGGAGAAGCCAGTGTTTGGTGCGATGCCTGATGGAAAAAAAAAAACAAAAACAAAAAGTGAGGAGGAGGGGTCATTGGGGAGATGAGGAGTAAGTAGCTCGTTCAACTGGACGTTGTGGATAGAGGAGATGGAGAACGGAGTGATCCTGCATAGGGTAGTGATTGACTTAGGCGTCGGTCGAGTAGACAGAGGATGAAGATGATAGGAGGTTTTGGCGACAGAGGAAAGGGAAGGTGGAGTAGACCGGTGAGTTGTGGTGAAGAAGGGAAGAGAGGAAGATCAAGTGAAGAGGGCTGGCCAGAGAGAGAGAGAGAGAGAGAAGGGAGTTTGAAAGAGAAGAAAGGGGGTGGGGGATAGTTTCCTTTAGCTCTCCTATGGTCCAAGAGGGAGAAGAGAGAGAGAGAGAAGAAAGGGGGTGGGGAACAGTTTCCTTTAGCTCTCCTATGGTCCAAGAGGGAGAAGAAAGGGATAGAGTGAGAGATAGAGATGGTGGAGAGAGAAGAACGAGAGAGAGAAGGGAGGGGGGAGAAGAAGAGAGGTGAAGAGGAAGATGTGGTTTTCCCTATATGGTCAAGAGGATGGGAGTTTCCTTCTATTTGCCTCCTTTTATGCTTTTTTCATACTTTCCATTTCTCTAAACTTTCTTCTTTGGTTTCTCCCCCTTCTAATTTCTATTTCCAACTCAATTTGCCTTCCTTCTTTTCTTCAATGGTGAAGAGCTCTTTCCAACTTGGAAACCCCTACCTGTCCCATCCCATCTTACCTTTTAATGCTTTTTAGGATGATCTAACATTGTTATCTTTGATCTAAGCCATCCAAGCCACAATCTGATTGATCTGCACAACAAAATATCATATTAAAGTCATCTAAATAGTACATTACCCATCTGATTAGCTCTGATGATCATTTGACTATTGAATTTAGCAAATCAACAGTTGGATGATCTAATTAAATGCTAAATTGGGGGTATTTTGACCAAAATTAAACACTTAACAATTGCCCCTTTCTTCTTTCTTTGAAGATTAAATTAAGAGTGTGTGAGTAGCAATGCAAAGATGCAATTGGTTGTTAACGATGTCGATCGCTTAATAGCCAAACACATCCCTACTAGATGGTTATAGCCAGAGGAAGAAAGAAAACTAGAAAATGGAGAAGAGAATATAAGAAATGATTTCTGCATTACTTTCTTATTAGTGATTTAAGAGGTTTTTTTTTTCCTTTTCGTTCTTTCCTTTTCTAAATGTAGTGCTTTCAAGTTTTGGTAGGATCTCATACATAAAGGAACTCAATAACTCAGTCGATTTAACTCAAATCGAGTTGATTTTTTTTTTTTTAAATCTGAAAAAACTAGAGCTAATTAAGTTTCTTGACCAGTTGACTCAAATCTTAGTTGAGTTCGGTTCACTCAGATGAGTTTTTGAGTTAAGTTACGAGTTTTTAAACTATGGTTTTTCAAGTTGAAGAGGAAGATGTGATTTGCCCTGTATGGTCAAGAGGATGAGAGTTTACTTCTATTTGCCTCCTTTTATGCTTTTCTCATACTTTCCTTTTCTCCAAACTTTCTTCTTTGGTTTCTCCCCCTTCTAATTTCTATTTCTAACTCAATTTGCCTTCCTTCTTTTCTTCAATGGTGAAGAGCTCTTTCCAACTTGGAAACTCCTACCAATTACCCTTTTTAAACTATGGTGAAGAGCTCTTTCCAACTTGGAAACCCCTACCTGTCCCATCCCATCTTACCTTTTAATGCTTTTTAGGATGATCTAACATTGTTATCTTTTATCTAAGCCATCCAAGCCACAATCTAATTGATCTGCACAACAAAATATCATATTAGAGTCATCTAAATAGTACATTATCCTCTGATTAGCTCTGATGATCATCTGACTATTGAATTTAGCAAATCAACAGTTGGATGATCTAAATGCTAAATTGAGGGTGTTTTGACCAAAATTAAACACTTAACAATTGCCCCTTTCTTCTTTCTTTGAAGATTAAATTAGGAGTGTGTGAGTAGCAATGCAAAGATGCAATTGGTTGTTAACGATGTCGATCGCTTAATAGCCAAACACATCCCTACTAGATGGTTATAGCCAGAGGAAGAAAGAAAACTAGAAAATGGAGAAGAGAACATAGGAAATGATTTCTGCATTACTTGCTTGTTAATGATTTAAGAGGTTTTTTTCCTTTTCTAAATGTAGTGCTTTCAGGTTTTGGTAGGATCTCATACATAAAGCAACTCAATAACTCAGTCGATTTAACTCAAATCGAGTTGAATTTTTTTTTTTAAATCTGAAAAAACTAGAGCTAATTAAGTTTCTTGACCAATTGACTCAAATCTTAGTCGAGTTGGGTTCACTCAGACGAGTTTTTGAGTTAAGTTACGAGTTTTTAAACTATGGTTTTTCAAGTTGAAGAAGAAGAACAAGAACTGAGTTGACGGGAAGGGACGGGCATGAGATGGATTATCTAAGCTCTGCCATAAGTAATTTTCCTGAGTCATCGTCTTCCTCTCGTAGAACAAAATTTCCCAAGTCAAGTAGCCGTAGCGCTGGATTTTCAGCCTCCAAGTTTCTAGACCACCAGATAATTCCCCGTGCCACTAACAATCACAATCCTTCCCTGATCGTCAATCTTAAAATCACCTGAAGAATCACAAGTGGGAACTTTTTTTTTGCAACCGATACATAAGTTGCGATGGTACTTTCTTATACCAGATGCCCAGATATTGCTTACTGGAACTACCAGGGAAAAAGAAGCCAAATTTGAAGAATTTGCCAGTGGAAATGAGTGTTGGCCTTTACTGATTGATTGGGCTGGCGTAATGGAATCAGTTGCACTGGAAGTTTTTTATAAAGGAATAGAATCAAGAAAAGAAGAAACGAGGTTTAATGATTTCTTCCATGCTTCCTCGAGGATTCAAATATTTGGGGAACGCCATTCTTTGAAGGCTTATATTTTTAGGGCCGTCCAGTGTATTTGATTGACCTGCTTTGCCATTATAGAAGTCATGGCTAGCTCCCCCAGCCAGGACCGTCAAAAGTCTAACAAATTGCTAAAAAAGGAATTGTTTAAAAAGTTTCATTTTGTGAAATGCGTGAAGTTCTGACCATTGACCCGCCTTTAGTTGGGACACTTTTTGATGATTGAAAAGTATAATATTTTGACACCAATTTTGAGTATTTGACCGGATCGATGTGTCCTTAGATTAGATTATTGTCCTCAGAGGAATGCCAACAGCGACCCCAGACGTCAAATGGGCGCACAGCCATGGACGCATCACCTTGGTTATGAATGTTTAGAAATTCAAAAAGCATGTGAAGAAGGATGATTCTAGCACCTAAAAGAATCGTACTTGCTACCGGGAAATGCACGGTTTCAAAACTTCGTCCAACCCAAAACCTCAAAATTTGGATCCTTGAATTCTCCTATCGGTGGTCTTTTGTACACAAGACATCCAACGTTTGAACAGTAAGTTAAACGGGTTGGATCATCCCTAGGCAGGGTCCCATTATTAGGAAACAGTTGAAAAGTGATTTTGCGGTCCATGAACGCTCTTATATGGAGTGTCTGTTTAACATTGCTCTCCTCCATGGAATAATCTTCCAGCCATAACTTCTTGTAGTTATTTTTCTTTGTCATGCTCTTAGGCCGGCTAGCTGGTAAAGCTATTGGCAATGCCAATCCATCATTTGTCGTCACATGCATGACAGAGATCCTACGCGAGCTTCTTTCTATTTTGAGTAATATTTTTAGAAAATGCTAGGCCGAATGCCCAACAGGGAGCTTCCTAGAAGCGCCAGTCATTTTGCCTGCATCAAGCCCACCTTAGGATGATTAGGTTCATTCATCTAACGGACTCAACTTTAAACATTTTGTAAACAAAAAATCACGATTATTGGATGCTTATAACACCCTTTAAATCATGTTACGCGGAGTTGAGTCAGCCATCGAATTTCTTGTGATCGAAGTACAAGAATTATCCAATTCATATGCATTTCCTTCATCCAAAATGTGTGGGGCTTTCACGGAAGCGCCCTGTAGGGCCTTCGCCTAGCATTTTTATGTATCTAAGGAAATTCTAGTAATTCTAGCCATAGAGTCCAATTCCCTACATGTTTCCTCCTTCCTGTAGAAACTATTCTTTCATTTCTTCACCCTCAATTAAAGGTAGACTTAGCCTGATGTATCTATACAGAGTCTATTTCACAGTCCAGATATCAAGGAGACTTTTTCTGTAGACAAACATCTCTAGAAAACTCGTTGGCTTTAAATCTTCATTTTTAACATAGTTTAAAAACTTGAAAACTTAAACTTCAACAATAAAAGGTGAGATGAGTAAGTTAATACAAATTAACACGCAGGCTCAAAATGATCAAGGCAGATATGGAAAAGTATTCGTTACTTCTAGTAACATGTGTAAATTTTTATAAACTAATAGGTTGGTGAGGTAGAATACAACTCACGAGATGACTCGATATGCTGGCAGGTCGAGTCGACACGTGAGTTTTTAAACTACAAATTTTACAGCTAAGTGGGAAAGATCAAGCAACCTGCAGACGTACTTCTATCTATTTGACTAAATCCAATATAATACTATATCTACTATTTGGTCTTTCTTTTCAATGGGACTCATCACTCTAACTACTAGGGTGCCATCATCTTTTATTCTCAATTCAAAGATAAACAAAAACAAAAACACGTTCAGGGAAAGCTCATCTCGGGTAGCATTCTTTGCTCCTGCCTTTGCGGCACAGACAAATTTGCGAATTGGCCAATTATCGCCCCTATAATCAGTGCACCAGCAATGCTAACTGCGAAGTAAATTAAAAGATTAGCTGCCGGGGGAGTGTTCCCAAACACAACCCAAAGGTTTCAAGGGCACAAAACTTTCCACGGACGAAAGGAGGCCATGGAACAAGAGCGAATCAAATGTTTGGTGATTCAAAGTATTCATCTTGTACTCCTCAAATGCATGTGTCGGTAAACCAAAATACTTTTGCATTAAACAATCCTAACCCTTCAACTTGTGGAGAGTTTGCCACTGCATTTAAACATCCCAAAGCATGTATTTTCTAACGAAAAAATAACTTTCTAATAATGTCACAGTTCAAAGAAGAAGAAAAAAAACACTATATATTACAGACTAACGCATAAAATCTCAAGGACTCCAGCTTACATAGGAGATTAATACATGAGAAAACGAGGAACTCAGCTTATATTAGCCATACCTCGAGAATCCTTTTTCTTTTGCCTTTTTGAATGACAGAGATATATTGACAAGAGAAGGATCCGGATATTGCCCAACATACAAGAATGACTAGTCCACTCCCTTTTGGCTAGACAATCCACAATGGAGTTGGCCAATCTATATACATACAAGAGAAATGGAGCAACCTAAAGCAACAGCCACTAACAACATCTAGCGCAGCTAATCGCAGACAAAATGGCATGCCGTCCACTTTGATTTACACAGCAGAAAGGTCGTAATTACGCTCTTGAGATGGATATAAAGATTTTTGGGGCATAGAATTTGTACAAGAATGGGCCAAAAATATGAACAGTTTGGATCACCAACAAACATGGTTTTTATACTAATTAACACATTCGTTTCATTACAATGGGCGCATGTGGACTATGTATTAGTATATATTATCTCAGAGGAAATGCTACTACGACTACGACATACACCAGCATGGAAGTCAGCATGATATCGGCTGCCTTATCAGTGGGTCTTTCCTAATCATTCTAGTTTACCCAGTCTCAACGCCCCACTCCTTACTGCAGATAAAAATTTTCTGTCATGCCAATAAAGATTGAGAGTCAATCATTTCTGCAGGCGAATGAAGAAGTACAAGGGAGAGCAAACTCTTTGGCAATGCAAATGATTGATTTGTTGGATGCTCGCCTTAAATCACGTGAAAGTTGATTAGGATCTCTCAATGTGGTTTGAGAGGCCTTATGTTCAAATCCCGGCCCAACTTAAATTATTTTGGGATGCAACGAGTCAACTCGCTTTGTAACCGAGTCTGGGTACCAGACGCGAGATTTAGAATTATATATGCTAAATACGAATTTGTAGGACATTCAAGTGATTTAAGCACTGACAACTCATGATCAATCTCACCTATTATAGAAGCAGCTCGAATGTTTATGTTCCTCTTTTTGCTTTTTAACCTCTTCTGAATGGTGAGCTGACTGGAAGGTGCAACCTAGTGATTGAGTCACAACGGGCATTGCGACTGAGATCTGGGCTGAATGTGTAGTAATCAGCATCATATCGGTGGGGGACAGAACGGCATCTCGCGGAAACTCCTAAAATGGAGAGGAAGGCTACACTAATCTAATAGGGCCTGACCACGAACTTGCCATGCGCCATGCTACTCTTTAATTGATACCCCCACTTTCAGTTGATCCAGACTGTTCAATTGATCTCCTTGACTTTTGCATCTTGTGAGACAAAATTCCCGGTGATTGGGCAATTTTACCTGGGGAGGTAAAATACAACACGACATGATAACATGACTCGAATTTGACATAAATTTAGTTGGTTAGGGTCGAATCTTTTCGTGTTTGTGTCATTTTCGGACCCGCAAATGACATGGCAAAAATTGTAGTGTGTTTGGGGCAACTCATGTTGACCCATCTGACTCGCAGCCTGTTAACCCGTTGTGTTGACCGATCTAACTCGTAACTTGTTAACCTGTCGTGTTGACCCATTTAACTCACGACCTGTTAATCCATCATGTTGACCCATTTACATAGTAGTGTTATACGAGTTGTGTCGACCCATATACTCTAATGAGTCAATCTCGATTTGCCACCCTTAATTCCACTCTCCCAAAATAAAACTCACATAGCTACCGAGTTTGTACGAGTTTCTTTTCCTTTTTCTCTGAAAAAGGTCATTCATTCGTTGGAAGATCGAGATGATCCCCACAACCAAAAACCTAAGCATCCCTTCTGCTAAGAGAGCACAAGATACCAAAGCAACAATTGACCCTCTGAATCTCAGATTCGCATACATCCAAAATGCTAGCTCATTACCCCAAATGAAAAAGTAAAAAGAAACGCACATTTGCCCAATAGCCTACCCAGAAGACTAGAAATGCCCAAGTCTGTTCCTTCTTGGCCAACTTGTGTGCCTCCTAACGGAGCGCTTTACTCACTTGTAAGGAGGACGGATCTTGCTGAATTCTCACCATTTTACCCCAAAATCTCCACGAAGTGTGCTTGATTGCTCCAAATCAACTGACGACATTTTTAGAATCGCTTCCTATTTCCAGTTTTGAAATACCATTCTGCATACAGGGACAAATACCCAATTCTGCAGCGCTTAATTCTGCCTAACGGGAATCCTCAAATGACAAAGGGACGGCAAAGTCCATGACACAACATCCTTGTGAACCTCCGATAGTTCCTACTAATTCAGACCTACCTGAATTTCCAATGGAGGCACCATCGAAATATAGCTTAATCTTTCCAATGGCTGGAGGGATCCATTTGGTAGTTGCTGTTTTTATCTATATATATATATATACCTTGGTTGAACGGGTCTCCTTCATTTCCGCTTTATTTCACCTGAGGGATATCGGCAAAGATCCTTGATTTAGAAGCCCAATAACAAACAAGACTACTCACTCTGTTTTGCATCACCTGCAATCCAATAGCGTTAAAAAATGCATCGTTTCTACTCTTCCTAATTATCCAGAAACATGCACCGTCTCTGCAATCCTTGTTTGTACCGAGTTTCTAATCATCTGTTTTATGTGATCAAGAGTAAATTGTTTCAGATGCTACAGTTATCCAGTCACTGTTTCCAACCAGCAGAGATCCAAAGCCGAGGAATTAGATGAAGAGGTGGAATCAATTAAATGTGGTGATTCTTTTCGTTTAAAAGTGGGGCGCTACACGGCTCTCCTTCTAGAAAACAATTTTGATAGGACATGCACCAAAAGTCGTCTTCTTTGGATAATCCTGGACACATATTCTTGAGTGGAATGAGCCGCTTAAAAAGTTAGAAAGAAATGGTACTTAAACTTGAGTCGATAGAAGTGTAAGATCATCCATGAGAAGATTTCTGGTGTATCCTTATCCAGAATTCCAGCTAGAATATGAATAGTTGGAAGAGTCTGGCCTCTTAAGAGCTGCCTTTTCTCAATCATAAAGATTATGCTTTGTAGATCTAAGTCATTCGTCATATTTGGAATGGCTAAAAATTAAATCCCATGACCCTTCCATGCTTTTAGCCAATGTTTCTTTAAGTCAGAGATCAAGACTGATATGATTTCTCGTGGTTTATCTAATTTTAGATGATTAGATCTACCATACTAAGGGCAGCGACTACTCCTTTGGACAAGCATTTACACCAACCAGGACTGGTTTTTTATCACAAGCCCACGCGTACAGTTAGTTGCACATATAATGCAGGTGCATACATCATATAGATTAGAGAAATACGTTGACACTCAACCTTCCAGGTCCATGAAGCACGAATAACAGACCCTAAAAAATGACGGACAAGGTCTTCAGCCATCAAAATTGTAACTCGTTTCTTTTCTTAATGAGGCTTTACTATTGTCCAAGAAAAGTTAAAGGAAAATCATGGTTTTTAACCCATGCTAAATGGATTCCCCATCTGCAATATATGATGCAATAAAACTCCAAGGTCATATTTTGCCCCCGATTTCTAAACAGGCATCCATGGATCAAGGAAACTTTTCTCATCATGCTTGATTGGAGGTTTGATGTGGCATTTTCCCCTTGTTGGATAGATTTAGGAATTAGGATAAAAGTTTAGCTAGTTTGCTTCATAATTCCTAGCAGTAAAAAGAAGAAAAAGAAAGAAAGAAAGATCATCCAATTAAGGTAAAATAAGTGACAACAGGATAAAGTATTAATCAACTGTTAGACTGCTGAACTCTAATGTGCCCTATGGTACATGGGAACCCAAAAAACTGGTTGTAGTAAAGAGTTTGACAAACTCATGGCCACTCATTACTTACTCGAAAAAACTCGAGCAGGAGGGAATAACTTTTCTTCTATTTGTGCATGTACATTTTACATTTCACTTATATGTAAATAATAATGGCTGGACGATTTTGTTAGGATCACTATGTTAACTTCCAAAGTTGTAACAATAACATCATTTATCGTAAAAGGATCTTCTGTGGAATTATTAATTACGTTGAGACTTTGTGCTGCAAAAAATCCAGGCAATGTGTTGTTGCATGATTGGATTTTCACTACACAACACCAAAACAACCACTGCCATTGTTGACCTATAATATACGCGTTCCTGAACATACGAGCCCCAACTGAATACATCTCAAGACCTCGGACATTTGACAGGATGCAGTCAATAATGGATCCATCAACTCTAGACTATGTGCTTCTTTCCAGTCTCCATATCTGTAACAAATCAAGTTTTTCCAATGAGGCTAGTGAAACAATAAATTGGAGATGTGTAGAGCTAAAAATGGATTTGAATTCTTCACTTTCGTTCCCTAAAAGGTTATGATCGTCGTCGGCATAAAAGAGACCTCGGTTCTTCCTGCCAGTCACTATCTCCAATACCAGAACTCCAAAGCTAAAGACATCGGATTTGTATGAGAAATGACCATCCATGGTACACTCCGGTGACATATATCCACTGCACATCCTCATTGATCAGAAATGCTTGATGGAAATGGGTGTTTAGAATGTCTGGTCATTTTAGAATCAAGTTCCATGTGAATTGTGATGATTCAATCAGTACTTCCCAGTCACTCTCTTTGTTTATATTCGAGCCGATCTATTTCAAAAATTCTTGCTGTGCCAAAAGTCCGAAATTTTAGCATTGATTTTGTCATCCAATAGCATGTTGGTAGTTTTGAGATCTCTACGAATGATTCTAAAATTTGAATCTTGATGAAGAAAGAGAAGGCCTCGAGCAATCCCTATTATAATGTTTAAATTTGTTCGCCAATCTAACTGTCATCTTAAACAATTTCAAGTTTTAGCATTCTGATTTAAGAAAAGGGGAAACGATAGTGAAAAAGACTTGTATATTCAATTGCGTATGCGCAATGGAGATATCAGAGAGAGTGAGAGTTGAACTCAGAGAAGTTGAATATGAGAAATGTGGGAAGGAACGAACCAAAAGGAATGGAATCTAAGCTTCTGTTCTGCGTGTACTTATAGATCGACATCTTTTCTTTAACCTGAATGCAGTATCCCGAAAGCCTAACGAGATTCCTATGGTGAAGTTTGGCAATCAAACAAACCTCGGTCATGAATTCAACTGTGTCTTGTCCGGAGTCCTAGAGAGCCTCGTTACAGTTATTTCTTGCCCGTTTGCTTTGCTTCCGTAAAGATTGTGCTCTAGAATATCATGATGTTGCAGTTCAAATAGTTATGCTGTACTAGATTGCTAGTTAAGGACCCTTAATTGAGAACAACATGGATGAATGACCAATAAGATGGGAAATTAAACAGGGCCAAATCCACCTCTCCAAGCTTATTTGCTGTAGATAAGTTATAGGTTGGTAACTCAAAATCTTGCTTCTTACTGTCGCTCGACTTGTCTTTTGCAAATGATAGACCTCGAGCCATCCTAAAGAGAGGCATTTCTTGGTTTTGTTTTATATCACCTGGTGTAGAGCCGGTCTATAAGTTACATACAAGAAACTATGCATCTTATATAGTCATTTGTGAAGGTAGTCTTACCTCTTCCTTCTGCATTCTTCTTCTTCCAACATATGCAGTAGAAAATCCACCCGCTGATCTTGCCACCGCCTACACAATCATAGTCAGTGAATCAATCACATTTTACTCAAAATCAGAAAAAGTTCCTGGAAAGAACAGATTCATCATCCAAAAGATCTCGTCAGATTTGAGGCTGAAATCTGTTGGGGTGGACACGCTATGGTCCATGCCCGTCTGAGTATAAACCGACATTCCAGAAACATCGACATCACCGGAATTCAATATTGACGGCCAGTAGCGCTGGAGATTGAGACTTTACCACCTGCAATTTTTGACATACACATACCTTGTAACTCCTACAAATAGGAGATTTCAGATCGTGAAAAAGTGAGCGTGAGAGTTATGTAATCTTATTAGATTATTAACGAGTATTTCCTCTCCCGTGGATGTAGGCCATTTGGCCGAACCACGTAAAGCTCTCTCCTATGATGTGTGTGATGTGGTGTGATCCTAGAATCTAAAGATCCTGACGGTTAGATCTGCGTCGATTGGCGGATTTGACCCTATCCAACTAGTATCAGAGCCTGGTGGAATACCGGAGTGCCAAAGGTAGACCTGCATCAGAGCCAAAGACAATCAAAGGAGGACATTTGTTCTTCTAAAGTTGCAGCAGCACGGCAGAACTTCTTGATTAGAACGAGAAGTTGAGGAAGGAGAATGCCTTATTGACGCATGAACTCACCTAGATGAAGAATTTTTGCAACAGTATCTTAGTCTTGATGACGAAGTCCGCCTATAGTTAGGCAGAAAGTGGCATCTCATCCAATAAACTGCTTGATTTGCTGCCGCTAAAGTGGCTTTCCCATGAGTCAGAAGCTGGGAACTTCTCTAGACAAAGCAATGTGAAATCGAAAGAACGCCGGTCGATATTATTCAGTGTTCCGATCAGCGTGAAGCAAGTCAGAGTAGAAGAGGAGAAACATCATATGAGAACAGCAGCAAGAGAATGATCCAGAGTTGATAGTGCAAAGTGGTAGCATTTTGCAAAGCCGAGAAAGGGCTTCATGTCATGTGAAAAGCTCATCGTGTGGCAAATTGAGTCAGAACTAGCATGGCGTCGTCATTTTTCACCTCATTGGAGTATTGTTCTTGCATTAATCTGAGCACCACAGATCTGCTAAGATGAGTCAAGAAGGGATTGATTGCACCATTTGTGAGGCAGAAGAGTCTGCAGGAAAGGAAGTCTATGATGAGAAGCTTAAGGAGGTGGAGGTTGTCTGCAACCCAATCAAAGCAGTTGTCTATTAGACATCTGGTGGAGCCCCTGTGGGCTGGGTCAAGTGACGAATACGACGGCAAGCGAGAAGATAAATGGTGAAGTCTTCATCAAGGAGGAAGTCTATCAGCACTAAAATTAAATCTACTGGTGAAGATTTTACTGTATTTCAAACATTGCAATGGAGCGCAGATGAGCTAGCTTCCTCATTTGCTGAATGTGCATGTGAAAGATGAGAGAGAAATGTAGTCACGGGGAAAGAGTCAAAGGAAAAGTAAAGACAAATGCACCAAAAGAAAAAGACGTTGAAATATATATATATATATATATATATATTATGTTAGTGCTATAGTGTTGCATAGTGAAGTGAGTTTCAACAATTTTGGTTACAATAGGGTAGAGTTATAATAGTGACGAGTTCAAATAGTAGCGCATTGCAATAGTGCAGAGTTGAAACAGTGGCAGAGTTGCAATAGTAAATGAGTTGCAATAATAGCACCCCAAGAAATTGATAATGACACCCGTGTTCAGGAAAACTGAAAATGGTGAGTTGACTCAATGAAAAGTGTAATTCTGAGTGGATTGACTCGGTGACAGCTGGTGAGTGGTCTGGTAACAGATAGGAGTTGACTCGATGAACAAGTGCAAAAGGCAGACACAGGAACTATTGCGAGTGAACTTGATGACTGCAAGTGTGGCTGACTTGAGAACAATGGCAAGAGGACTTGAGAACAGTAGTTGAATGACTTGGTGAACAGTGATAGGATGGCTTAGTGAATAGTGGCGAGAGGACTCGATGCAAAGTGTACATGAGTGGACTTGGTGAGCAGACCTTTTGACTAGTGGATGTGACCACTTCAAGTTATGTTTGTGAGCAGTCGATGAGGGCTGGTGCAAGAGGCACTGGCAAGCTTTAGGTGACAGGCTTCTAGGTGCTTGCGGTTTACTTGATACGTAATTTGTACTTTAAGGAGTGTTGAGCAAGGGGAGCAGAGCGGCTGAAAAGTGCAAAGACTAGATCAAAGTTGTGATTGAAATTTGGGGGAGCTGAAAGAGTAGTGTTTAGTACATTCTCCTCCCATGTGCATGGAGGGGGAGATTCTTGGGGTGGACCAGCTATGGTCCATGCCCATGTGAGTATAAACCAACATTTGAGAAACATCAATACCGCCGAAATTCAATATTGATGGCCAGCAGAGCCGTAGATTGAGACTTCACCACCTACAATTTTTAACATACACACACACACACACACCTTGTAACTCCTATAAATATGAGATTTCAGATCATGAAAAAGAGTGTGTGAGAGTTATGTAATCTTATTAGATTATTAATGAGTGTTTCCTCTTCGGTCGATGTAGGCTATTTGGACAAACCACATAAAACTCTCTCCTATGATGTGTGTGACGTGGTGTGATCCTAGAATCTAAAGATCAAGGCGGTCAGATCTACACTAATTGGCGGATCTGACCCTATCAAAATCCACTCATGTCATTAGAAGCAAATGCCACTATGTCAATTTTCCCGTCATTTTGATAAATTCTGTTAACTAGAGCCCGATTAGCTAAACCAATATAATCTGGCTTTATGTGATTACACCAAATAATACCATGTAAATGTAGGGGTTCATGGAATACTTCACCATAGTTGCATAAATCAGATAAGGAAAGCCTTGTCAATGGTGCTCGGGTCCATAGTAAGAAGTAAAAACAAGGAAAAAAGGTCAACCAAGCTTATATAATAGGTCCAATCATGAAAATGCTACAGTCTACTACAAATATATTGATTAATAGGCCAACCTAGAGCATGCTATAGATGTTATGAATGTAGGATATCCTTCCGCTTTTACTAAGAAATTCATATTTTAAGGGAACCAAAAGTGAGGTTCTGAGCTTTTTTATTTTCACCAAAGGCCCATGTAATATGTAGCCCGGACTAGAAACGCCATCCATGATCCATGTCATATTAGAGCTTAGTCAATAAACTACTAAGCAGAAGCATAGGTTAGAACAAGAAGACATCATAGGGAAAAAGCCTTGTACATGGTGTAGCATATTTTAATAGGCCTATAGTGTCGTGCTTGGATGGATTATTTCATGAAAACGGGTCAATTCCACCGTGCTTAAAAAATACTCTTCTGGAATGGAGTTCTCTACTGATGCTATCCTCATGTAAGCAGGAATTCTCTAGAAGATTCCTGGGAGAATTGCTGATGTCCATCCTCATGTAAGCAGGAATTCTCCAGAAGATTCCTGTTAAGAAAGGAAGTCTCTTAAAATTAGTCAATCCAAATTTGATTAGGAATTCTAAGAAAATAAGGCTTATCAAGATAGAGTTTGTATTAATGTTGAATACATCTAGCTCTCCTCTGATATCTATAAATAGGGTTCAGAGGCATAGGCTAAATATGACTTCGGTTGTAATGTTCTCTCTATAGTGAAATGTTTCCTCTCTCTTTTCGTTGATGTAGGCCAAACTGAGCCGAATCACATAAATTTCTGTTTGTGCTTCTCTTTCGATATGTGTGTAATAACTTTCATTTTCATAATATAAGTATTCTTTTGCATAGAATTGACAACATAATTTAATTGCTCTAATGTTTATAGAATGAGAATACAAAACTTTAGAACTAGAGTTCAAGTCTCCAAAGACAACCTTTTTGGATAAATTCCCTACCCAAAACCAAAAGAAAGAGAAAGAGAAAGAAAGAGAGAGAAGAAGGAGGAGGCTGCACCAAAGATCAGCCATACCACACATTTTTGGAAAAGAAGAGTGTAGAAGAGTATTTTTGTTTTTTAAGAGGTAGGGGTGTTAGATGATCTAAGTTAGATTGATTTTCAGTTTTGTGATTTTGATCTATCTTGTTTGAATGATTTTTTTTTTGGCATTGTTGGTCATATGAATTGATGATTTGTATGGTAATTCACATCATGATTGAATGCATGTTACACATCGTCTATTTTCAATCTGATGACATATATATCTTAATTATTAATCTCTTAAATATTGTATATGCCATTGCCCTTAGTATAAATAGCATGTGTACTTAGTTGATTTTTGCTTAATATTTTGCGTATTTTATTTTGGGTTTCACTTGGACTTCATTTATTAACCTCATGTTTGAAGGTAGCACAACACTCATCTTGTTATAGTTAGGATCTCAACGTTAATCTTAGGATTTAAATGTGCTCTTTATTCGCGTTTTGATTTAAGTGCATACTATCAAACTCAATGATATGTTGTAATATGTATTATGATTGTGTGTGACATATAGCATTTGATTTTTTTCAAGTTAAGATCATGCACATTCATCATTTTATAATAATGATAATAATAAGACCATGCATAACTCATTCCTTGGATGGTACACATACATAACTTTTCCTACTCTAATAGAGCATGTAAAATTTTCTCACAAATTAGAGTTATATTTACACAAAATATTGGATAAGAGATTAGGCTTACGTTGGAAGTCTCTTCCAATATAAAGAATGCATCCAACAACCATGTTGGACTCATAACCTATGTATGTGATTGGACCCTTGTTTTTAAAATAAAATAAAAAACTTTACACATGGCACCATTTAGGATTCCAACACAAAGTGTATATCCAACATAGTGCGGACCATCTAGATCATGCATCTATGATTCAGATAACGCACACACGGTGCAACGCCATTATACATACCATACACATTCATCCACTTTAATCTATTGATGAGACTCTCATGTGCATACTACCTTATTTGATCATAGTTAATTGTTAGTGGATTTTTAGACTTATACATAATCCTTGACTATCATATGCTCAAGCACACCCCATTACCCTTAATTTCATTGCATGTGTATGAGTCATTCACACCCTTAAAGTCAAGTGCATTCAGTCATCATTACATATATAGATACTTTTATGCATCACATCATGCATACCATGCTTTCATGACTAAACACTTATGTGACATCATGTTAGATCTCTTGGAGGGGTACATGAGCATTTCGTTTTATTTTTAGATAACATAATGCTCACTTATAGCTAATATCATTGGATGAACCCATGTGCACAAGTATTTCCTCAATACAAATCACGTACAACTTTGAATTTGTGTTTTAGACTCATGCATACGTCCCATGCAAATCTTCATGCACAAGTTATATTATTGCATATTTCATTATTAATCATGTGTTGCCCAGTGATTTCATGCTAAATAAGTGAGTGCACTCCTATCCCCGAGACCTATCAAGATGCATAATACATTTTTGTTACAACCATTGATTTCATAAACATGCACACTTATTCATTCCCTAAATACATCATAGTGGAATGATGATCTGTATTTGATCAAATCACCATGTGTACACAACTATGGATTTGTTTTGAAATAATACTATTGACTTTGTTGAGATGAAAGTGTGTATTGTGTGGAATAATGCCAAAGTCCATCGTTGAGCTCACTTGATACTGGACTATTCATGTTCTTTAATGTTTTTAAAGTAGAGAAAAAGTTTATGATAATGTACATGTGTGTGTGATATCAAAACTGTGATTAAATTTTTAGGAATCATGTATGAGGGGAAATTGATGAGACCCCTGTAGTTTGCTATGCTAGGAGTGCAGTTGTCCATTGACACTCTGAAAAGAAATTTTAATACCTGCCTAAGGTAAAGGCTTCTGTGCATTTGGAAGGGTCATGGGACTTTCCATTCAGTGTGATATGTTCTCCCTCATGAGGACCGGTGTAGGTCGTGTGATATCCACGATCGAATGTAGACATGAGATATTGGTTCTCTCTACATGCATAGCAAACGAGATTTGATATGAACATATATGTATATGTCGGTCAACCTCGAGAGATTTAGACGATTTGCCTTTATGGCCTCAGCAGGACATTGCTGTCTGATCTAGTTGATATTGTGTAATATGTTTCAGATATTTGGTATAACCTTTAATGCTATGTACTTTTGATTGAGATTTGCAATACTCAATATGATTTACTGTGGACTTCGAGATTTAACCGTTATTGAGGTTTGGTATTAATCGCGTTTAATCATTTGTATCCTAATATCTCTATGCATTTATGTGTTTTCTGCATGTTTTTGTCTGACTTAGAATTTCCCACTGAGTGGTCGTACTCACCCCCACCAACAATTTCAGGTCAATCTTCTGAGCAGAACTAGAGAATTGAGGCAAAGCAATAACTTTGGAGCAGACAAGTAAAGGTATGATAACGAAATTAGTACTTATTTCTTTTAAAATAAGAACATTGAACATTTAGAACAATGAGATGATGAGACAAGTAACTTTGTTATGAATGGAGGAGATAATTTAATTTAAGTTATGATTTCATTTAAGATTGTTTGGGATGTGACCAGTGGGTCAATGTAGTGCTTTGTAAAATTATTTTGATTATATTTGAAGTTTTAATGAGACAGCTGGTCATGGAAGGGCGGTTTCGAAAACTACTATATATGATAGTTTTAAAATGAAAAAAATTAAAATTAAAATTTTTTTTACTTAGGATCTTGACCATTATCAAGAGAATTTGAAAAAGTTTCTTTTGAAAAAACCCGGGTCATCATAGTGTGTTGTTTCACGTTATTGTACATAACAGTTGGTAGCATAGCTCAATATTTTGTATCAAAGCTATACATCACAACAAGAGGTATTAGAGCTGTGCATGTCAACATTCTCTTGAATCAGTCCCAATTTTCTCCACGTTTGCATTTTGAGAACCTACTCTTTTAAATGCAAAGCTTCCATATTTAGAAAAACGTTGTCGACTTATGACATGAAATGCATTTCCATTGGAACATTGTAAGATATAAGCTAATAAAACATGAGGAGACCAATTAAGGCCACATGATCGTGGTGCATACTAATTCAGAACCAGCAACCCGCACGGAAAGATCCTGACCACTGTCTGAGAACTGCCTAACATCAATCAAATCCCCAACCCAACTTATGCATTCGCTTCCTTCTTCTCGAACATCTGCATTAGAATAAGCTCTACAAGAACAGTTATTCAAACTCTTCAGAGGAATTTGATGCGTTAGGCAACTTCATTCTCTCAAACTTTATAAATCCATCTCCCTTCTGAAAATCCAATGGCGTTTTCTCTCAAACACCAACGCTCAGGCGATTTCGGTTCAAATCCCTTCACACAGCCCCAAAATTGCCCGAGGTCAGTGTTGCACATGTCACAAAGCCCGCATTGTTATACCCGTCACATGCGTCATTTGGTGCCTGCCAGAAAAGGTTCCAATATCCTGTTCGTCCACTTATATTAATCAATGTACTGTTTAAGTTGTCCCACTTGATTTGAAGGGATAGTTCGTCTTCATCTCGGGACTAAACGCAATCCCATTCGAAAGACCACCTTGATAAATTAGTGTCGATTTTATGTAATAAATGATTGGTGAGAACCATAGCGGTCAATCATGAAGGTGTAGTCTCAAACAGAAGGATCATCGGCGCTTCTCCAAGACGTTAGAGAACAACATAAACCCGTCTTCAAGTTGAATCCCAGTTTCATACCCTATAACATTGTATACGATGGATGATCAAAGCTCTGCCATAAATAAACTTCGAGTCATTGTTCTCTTCCTTTCTCACAAACAAGTTTTCCGTTATCTAAGAGCTGTAACACAGGATTTTGTGCATTAGTTAAGCACAGGTGACCATATAACTCTCCCAGTCTCATTGAGAATCACAAGCCTTCCCTGATCGTCAATCTTAAAAACACCTGAAGATTCCTTAAGTGGATTCTCTCTATTTGCTACCCATACATACGTTCGTTACGGGCCTTTCTTGTACCATATTCCTCTGTATCGGTTAGTCAAATTACTTGGGCCAAAGAAGCCTAATTTGGATATTACCAGCGGAAATCAGACTGTCACAATCACCGATCTGTTCGGATTCTGAAATTGTATCACCTGCAATTGAAATTTCTGATAATGAAAAGATTTAGAGTGAAGAAAGAAGTAAGAAACATGGCATTAGTGTAACTTTGTTCATGCTTCTCAGAGGCCTATCCAAGCAGTTGATAAATGTCGTTTTGTTAGACTCCGAAACTGTGTTTTGCCGACGCCAAGACGCAAACAGCATTGGTATGGTACATCTTGGTTTGTATGTTTGAGTACAGACTTTGAAATGTTGCGTGTCCGAAGACCGAAGTGAAGACAGTATAATAATGGAGCAGTTTGCATTGGAGCAAATCTTCTGTGCTATTCAACATAGTAAGAGCTATGGCTCTTTCATGGAATGGACACTACCTTCGGTTGATCTGGCCCATTCATCTGATTGCCCGATACTCCAATTGGATGATCCTAACTTCCGAAAATGAAGCCTCTAAATAACCAGACCTACAGAAATCGGAAAAATGGTCCAGATCAAGTGTAGGTTACAGTAACTTGTCAGCTTGGTGCAGGATTTTTCTCACGTGAAAGAAATGTCTTCCTGTTTTCCATTCTTTGATCTTTTATCTACCTAAATTGGATTGAACCAGCAACCCAAGAAGGCTGGCAGGCGCGAGGCTCTTTCCTAGCAGGCACTTCGGGACCCATTTGTGTCATATTTACGTCACCTCGTAAATTGATTTAGTTGGAGAGAGTACAAATCAAATGGATCCGAGTTTCGATCCAAATCAAGAGATGATTGTAGCCGCATGATTCATCATGATCCATCATTCGGTTTTCGGGGCTAATGATTGTAGCCGCATGATTCATCATGATCCATCATTCGGTTTTCGGGGTTAGCCCGGAAAACCTAACCGTTGATTTGGAGGCCTCAATCTACTGATGAAATGATCTTCAAAACTAATTGCCTAGACTGTGCTTACATATCCCATTGGGGGAACCAAGAGGTGACCGTTCATAATGATCGTGATAATATCTTCTGCCTTCTAATCAATAAGGTTGCAAGGCTCAGCTAAAGGGCAGTTCCGGTACATGAAGCTCCTGTTTATGCAGAGTTTGGGAAGCGACGGACTACAAGGGTCAATAGTATACAGTGACTCCAAGGTCACATGACCACAACTCTACCCTACCACAACTTAGCAACTTCCAGTGATGGTCTTCCGAATGCATCGACCACTGGGCCATGATACAGCAAAACGTTCTTGTTTAGATATTGATAAGATATTTTGTGTACTTCCTGAGCCTTCCATTTTCAGTACAAGGGAATAGCGGATGACATCACGCAATGGGTCTACAAGATGCATTTTAAGTGGCTTCCATAACCAACAATTTGTTCATGACATGTACTTCATTATGCCAAGTACCATGTAAAAGCTTCCATTTATATAAACCTACAATGTGAATGCAGCTAGGATTCAAACTAAAATATATTAATTGAAACCTAACTACTAATTAAATAGATTGAACATTAAACATCACTTTCTTTAAGGAAAATATATAATTTCATTTTAAATATCCCTAAGGGTAATGATGTCGTGATTGTCACAACATCCATGTCGGGGTGCTTGCATTTGTAAGTGATAATAGAGATTTTCTACGACCATGGAACTCTCCGATGAAGGGTTTACATCAACAACTTAAATCACATGGCTTTAGTCCAACTATTGAGAAAGACACTCTCTTGGAATAGGAATAAATACATGTTTTGAGACCCACTTGTACCACATAAGTATGATCTAATTCGTTAACCAGGCAGAAAATAATGAGCTTAACCTATGGGCATTGTTTTTATCTTGATTAAACGTTCATAGAACCTTCATAAGCCTAGCTTAGGGTTTTGGCCAAAAATGTGAAGTATTGGTTTTTGATGAACTAGTGTGCGGATGGAATATTCTTTTAGCATGGGACCAAATCCATGTATTTTAACAGTATGGATTCACACAGATTTTTCACGTAGGCTAGAAACTGTACTTCTTCCTTAGACGGGAAACTGCTATTAGTTGTCAGCTCATCTTATAATATATTTGAATAAGAAGTTAGGATAGGGACGGGGAAACATTCAAGGACTCTTAATTTAATGGCATTCAGAGTTTCTTTAATTAAAAACAATCAAGCTGGCACTTAAATTTAATTCCTTAGTCCTTTGTTAGCATTTGAAGTCGAATGCATCCCATTGTCTATAGACTCTAGAAAAATCAGAGTCAAAAGTGTGTGGCATGTCTGAAAAAGCATTGCATCTAACATTGGGCAGCTTGGATGATTGGTGCTTTGAACTGCTCATTTTTGGCCCACATTTGGACAGGTTATGCATGAAATGCATCAAACGATACTGACCACATTTACTGTGAAATCCTCATTCCTGTTTTCTGCCTCCTAGCCTATTCCTGTCCCTGCTTCTAATAATTATGCTGCAGGGCCTCCTTGTTATAATTCCCTTCCCCAGTACTGTCTATGCTCCCAGGATAACTATCTTAGGAAATTATCCTTTATCGCCGTTTCAATCCCTATAGGGCCTCCTTGTTATTTATCCTTCCCCAGTCCTGTCTACAACCTTCCATTCATTACTATTGTTGGCCTCCTAGATGTCCACAAGCAGAGAAATGATCACTAAACGATGGGGCCGTTTATGTCTAAGTTCCTATGCAGTATATCTGTGCATGTAGCATTTGCACGGAACTAAAACTACATCTGAGTCCACTGCCCAGACTTCTAATATATGGCTCATCATGGAGGCAACGTTTAACAAACATCCGTGGGCGGAAGTGTATTATTCAACAGGAAACCTTAAGGAGTAGTGGCAAAATTCTTGATTGATCAACACGAGTGAATTGTGCTTAGACGCTTTAGTATAGCCGCACCGCCATTCACCATTAATTGATCCTAATCACTACTGTCCAAGAGCAGAAACAGACAGCTGAAAACGTTCAAAAGCAATGATACTTGAATTTTACACGATCAAAAGTAAACATCATACAATGGAGAAGAAGATTTGAAGGGTATTGCCTATTCGGAATGTGCGCTACAAGATGAACAGTTTGGATAGGCAGCCATAAGGGCAGCAAATGTACTTCTAGCTTAGCATGCACAATTCAGGCACATACCATTCAGTTTCGGTATAGAAGTTAAAATAGTGGTTGTCATGTGACCTTGAGGTCACAGGTTCAAGGCATGAAAACAGCCTCTTACAAAAATACAAGGTAAGGCTGCCTACTATAAGCCCTTGTGGTCTGCCCCTTCCCTGGACCCCGCATAGGTGGGAGCTTCGTGCACCGGGGCAGCCCCAAAGAAGTTAAAATAATGATTAGCACACTAATATTAAAATGGTCTTGGAAAGTTCTATGCATTAATCAATTTTGTATGTGTGTATACTTTTGACATGAATGATGAAAATAAACCTCTACAATCTTTCAGATACATTATCATCGAGCTTCTAACGTTGTAACGGTTACACTGCTTATTGTACAAGAATCTTGCTTAGATGAACCTGTCACTGTAAGACTTCTGCCTGCAACAAATCCTGGTTGTTTGGGTTGGGGCAGAGCAGGATTTTCACTACCCAACATCAAAACCACCACTGACATTGTTGGTCTGTCTTCTGAGCGTTCTTGAACACACAAGAGTGCCACATGTATGCATCTTAACATTTCAGAAGTATTGTAACAAGAGGCGGCCAAAGATGGATCCATCAATTCCAGACTGATGTCTTTATTCCAGAGTCCCCATGTCTGAAAGAATTTGAATTCATTTTGTAAGTCAGTAAAAGAAACAAATTACTGATGTGAGTAAAGCCAAAACTGACATAGTTTCTCTACTTACATGCCCCAAAAGGTTATGATCATCTTCTGTTCCAAAAACACCTTTGCTTCTCTGCCCACTTACTATCTCTAGGACTAAAACGCCAAAGCTAAATACATCTGATTTGTCTGAAAAGTGCCCATTCATTGCATACTCGGGAGACATATATCCACTGCATACCGTCATTGATGAAAAAAGTACTTAGGTTGACAAAAACAGATTTTCGGAATCGCGAGGGTATGCAAATAAGTTTTCAATCTAAATTATGATGGCTGTTTCAATACTTACTATGTCCCAATTACTCTCTTTGTTTTTGCATCCGTCTGATCACCTCCAAAAATTCTTGCAGTGCCAAAGTCTGAAATTTTGGGATTCATCTTGTCATCCAACAAAATGTTGCTAGCTTTGAGATCCCTGTGTATGATTCTCAGTCTTGAATCTTGGTGAAGGTAGAGAAGGCCTCGTGCAATCCCCATGATAATGTTAAACCGCGTTGGCCAATTCATTGATGTGCTTTTCTTTTCATCTGGGACAACTTTAAAGTTTAGTATGTCAAGTTCAAACGAGGAAAAATACTAGTGAAAAGGCACATTTCTGTTCATCAATGGCATACATTCTAAGATACAAATACGATGAAAAGAATGGAAGACTAGTGAAGGTGGATACATTAAAGTGTTCAAAGGAACCAACCAAAAAGAATTGAGTCTAGACTTCCATTTTTCATGTATTCGTAGATCAACATCTTTTCTTCTCCCTGCGTGCAGCAACCCAAAAGCCTGACAAGGTTCCTGTGCTGAAGTTTTGCAATCACTGAAACCTCGTTCATGAACTCGGCTATGCCCTGTCCTGAGTACTCAGAGAGCCTCTTTACTGCTATCTCTTGCCCATTTGCTAGTTTACCCTGGAGATTGTCATCAAAACTTACAACATTAGCTACAAAAGGTTTTCTTTCATTGGATCACACAATACTAGAGATCTCTGAACCTTAAAAGTTTTCTTTATTTCAGTTTGTAATTCTATTGTTTATTAACTATGGTTTCGATAGCATAGAATACTAGTAATCACAAATCATATACGTGGTACTCCAAGGAAATATGGATTGGAAGTTACTCATTACTAATCTGTGGTTCTGAATGACTCGCTGCAATCTAGAAATCAAGTGAGCGGCAAATAGAAACTCCTCAGTAAATATTAACAATGGGAGATCATTAAGAAGAGAAATAACCTTGTAAACAGGGCCAAAACCACCCTCTCCAAGCTTGTTTGCCAAAGATAAATTATCTGTTGCTACAGCTACAGTGGCCAAATCGAATAAAGGCAGTTCAAGCTCATCCTTTCTACTCTCTGTTGATATGTCGGTGATCCCTGGGTAACTACCAACCATATCAAAAAAGGGCAGTTCTTGACTTTTCCTCGTATTACCTGGTTTTTGGCAGATGTGTTAAAAAAAATTGAGACATATAAACATGAAAACTTGCATGTCAATGCTCACTTGTGATGTTTAGGCTTTGAGCTTTACCTTTTCTCTTTTCTGCACTATTCCACTTCTTGTTCTTCCACCATAAGTAGCACCAGATCGACCCAAACAGAAGCATAGTTGATATTGTGCTTACACTGACTATGATTGCCAATAGCTTCTTCTTATTGCCCTTACCTGTAGCATCATTGTCACGTGAATCAATAAATGATACTAACAATCAGGAAACAGGAACCAGGACAACAATTCGTCACTGTGGAAATTTACCAACTTGAACTCAAATTCCATGATACTTTTGCCAAATCCTCAGGTCATCTTTGTACATCCCTTAGCAAATCCAAGTTTTGTAAAACCTATAATGAACATCATCTTGACCTGTTGCAAGTTAGGAAAAACTGTTTGTTTCTTCTCAAAAACTTTGCCTACTCTTTCAAACATTTCTCAAATTTTGGAACACCTGCTTTCCAAATCGTTTCCTAATCTACACTTTGTAACTGTCAGCTAGGCCAACGTGGCAATTTCTAAGTAAACACAGAATGCGCTTTAGCGATCTTTAGCACTGACAGTGATACTTCAGAAAAACAAGTGAAAAGGCAAAGGAATTCTATTGTTGATTTTCAATTGTTAAAGAATTGACGTATCCTATATTTATGATTAGAGCCTAAAATCTCCTGTTCATTTCAAGAAATTTATTCTCTACATAGGAAAACTAAACATCATAGTAGCAATTAAGTGTCTATAATGATGGTACGTACCTAATTCAGAGCTGTCAATTCTCACATAAAGATCCTTCCCACTGTCATGAAGGGTAAACTGTCTAAGGTCAACCAATTCTTTCAGCCAAATTATACAACCAGTTTCTCTTTCACGATGACCACTAGAATAAGCCGTACATGAACAGTTTCTCAAGCACATATCTCTGCATTCTTTGATAGTCATGTTCATACCCACAAAGGAATTTGATGAGTCAGGCAACTTCATTCTCTCCAATCTTAAAAATCCATCTTTTCGACAATCTAATGGCATTTGCCTGACACATCCACCAGTATAAACTCTCACGTTCCAATCTCCTGGAGATTTAGGTTTGAATCCCTTAACACAGCTGCAAATCTGCGCATTATCACCATTGCAAACACCATAAGGTCCACATTCACTGTAGTCATCACACTGATCATGAGGCGTTTGCCAGTAAAGGTGCCAATATCCTGTTCCTCCACGTCTACTAACCCAAGTACGCCGTTGAAGCTCTCCGGTATGATTTAACACTAACCTTGAGATAATAGTATTGTTGACAAGTTCGTATCTATAATATACCTCATCCTGATTGAATACTAGATTGAATCTGGAGATAAAATTTGGATCCCTTCTTGGAGTATAGTATATCCCATTCCACGGTCCACCTCGATATGCTAGAACTGATCGGTACAAAAGAAATGACTGTGGAAAACCGTGAGCATCAATTGTGAATGAATAATCTCCATGGGAAGGATCACTGGCACTTTTCCACGATGTTAGAGACCAATTGAAATGGTTTCTAAAATCCGAACCCAGTTTCATACCTGGAAGCAGAGTATCAGATGGATAGTCAAAACTCTGCCATAGGAAAGTTTCCTTGTCACCTTCTTCTCTAACAACAAGATTTCCAGTATCTAAAAGTTGTACCTCTGGATGTTCCGCATTCGTTTGGTTTGATGACCATATAACTCCTCCTCTCCCATTGAGAATCATAAGACTTCCCTGATCATCAATCCTAAAAACACCTGAAGAATCATTAAGTGGATTCTCTCTATTTGCAACCCATACGTATGTTGGTTCAGCGACTTTCTTATACCTGATTCCCAAGTATCGGTTCCTTGAATCCCCGGGGCTGAAGAAGCCTAATTCGAAGGTTTCGCCAGCCGAAACCAGAGTTTGGCCATCACTGATTGATTGGTTTGCCTCAATGATATCGGCTGCAATTGAAACTTCTGATAAAGACAACAATAGAGTGAAGAAGATAATAAGAACCAGTCTGAGGGTGATGTTTCTCATGTTTCACAGAGGCCTGTCTCAAACACCAGTTGGATGTGTTTGCTTAAAGAATTACACAATTGTATTTAGGTGAGGCTTAGAAGCAAATACCATTGACTTGTTTCTGGTTGGTCCATTACCTGGTGCGGATCAGCATGAACTCTTAGTTGGTCATATATTGTTTGCGATGAGCAAGACTTTCAAACTTACTACAGAATGTCATGAAGAAAAAGCCAAAAAGGTTTGGCTGTGACCTTTTTTCCTAGCAGATACGTTTTAGAAAGCGCATGTATGACCTTGACATGATCAAATCCCGTAGTTTAACAGGTGACGATTCTACGTTTTACTTTGATCAGACATTCCTGGACCATCGATCCATGATGCTTTTTGTTTGTGGTTCTGTCAAGTTGTTGCTGGTTGGATATTCGTTTTGGCATGGGACTAGCACAATCAGGACCACCGCGGCTTGACGGTCAACACAGCGGTCTCCATCACACATACAGATGGTACTGAACATAATGCCATAAGCCGTTGTTACAAAGAATAGCTTTTCTAAATTTGGACTTGCCATGGTAATCAACTATAGAGGGATGTAGTTTTCTAACTTTTGTGAATATGGTCATGTGGCTTGTTGATCCAAGTATTAATGCTTCTCACTTGCAGATTTCCGGGGATTCTCCTATCGTTGTTCATGGATTAAAAGCACGTCGGTTAATTTTGGGCAATCCCCCAGGAATTGCAAGGCAGTTTCTACACTGTTGACTATGGAGCCAACTTTTTGGAGAAGGGAACAGGACAGCAGACGTTCTTGCTACAAGGGCTGCATTAGATAAAGAAAAAAAATGAGACGCGGTTTCATATAGTCCCATCTTCTTTGTATGAAGCATCGGCGGTAACAGTACCACGGTATGTGTAATTGGTTAACAGTAGCAGCAGTAGCAGTAGAACATGATCTTAACCCAAAAAAAGGGGCATAAAGTGTCGGTAAGAGTGCACGCTAAAAACGAGAGGAAGGCCTGCACAGCCCTTGTACTGTATAGTAAAACTATTTTTATTTAGACGCAACCCGTTCAATGCATTAGGGTTGGCAGATAGGTCAGACATCAAGTTTTATGCCCACGCTTATGTTTTTGAAGTAAAAAATGATGAACATTCATTTTTATTAATTTTTTTATAAACCCAAAACATATTATTAGAATGACTCAAATGCATTATTTATTGTGGGTTATCAAACTTTGATTCTCTAAATACGACGAATAGCTTAGATCTACAAAGAAAGCTTCACCATGCATGGAACAGAGGTGTGTACTCGTTACTCAATGGACCAAGAGACTTATCCAACTGCCATATCCACCCAAACTAGCATCATTCTTTTCTAATGCTTAAGCTGTTGTGTTTTCGTTATTTTAAATACGGTCATTTGGTTTATTTAAGTTTGATATCACATAAGCCCAGTTGCGTTCATTTAGCAAGTCTCATTATCTAACAACCCTTTTATAAGTAGATTTTCAGAAAAGAAAACACTCCAAGTAGTTGTTTAATTAATAGTGTATATGAGAGAGAGAGATCTGTGTGTATGTTTACGTGACTTTTCAGCGTGTACGCAGCAGCCCGTCGTTCCTTTTTACTGGCATTCGTGATGATAACGACGGGTTCAAGGACGGAAAAGGCTGGAAATCCGAAGTTATCACAGTGGTTAATTATTTTTTAATGGATTTGGAACGCTCCAAATGTTGAAAGACAGCCAAGTGGACTAGCAAAGTTATATGGACATCTTTGTTCATATCTAATAGTCCAGGCGCTGCATCTTTGGGGGCCTTGAGACTCACGAACAATATGAGTCAAATGTGGGAAACATCTTTCTCATGCACTGTAACAGTCCCAGTTACTGTACCAATCACTTTAAAATTATTTGATTTATACAAGCAAGTTAAAAGTATGGTGGGTCTTGCCCATTAGTAATGCACACCATTGATCTTCTTGGGATGATATCAACCACTATAGCAATGAGTCGTAAGATGGAAAAGGCAAAATGTTCAATTGGATGGAGAAATAAAAATAGATCTAAGGACGTGAGCTTATTGAGTTGGTAGTTTCAATTCTTGCTTCAAGTTTCAACCGATTTACACATCTTTGTTCACATTTGGAAGTGGACCGTAGTACCACCGTATTTGAGAATGGTAGGACTGCAAGCGTCTGAGACAGAACCAGGTCAAGGCGCATTTGTAATTTTTTGCCTTAGGTTAGGTGTATTCAGGTTATTTTAGTGTACTCTGACTTCTCGGTACGTCCTAATAAGATATTGACACATCAGCCATACATAGACATGGTTCAGCGTTCATTGGGTCCACTAGCAAGTGTAGTTAATATTTGAGACTTCGAGATCGCTCAAGAATCAAATGCGAGCAAAAGGATGCGCCAAGTATTAAACATCAAAACAAACGGCAGCGTAAATCACCACTCGCATTTACACATAGATGTGCCTTGTGCTGAAGTTTCTTCCATTGGATGAACCTAGCCACTTAACTTTTAGCCTGATCGAAGAGTTAGGATCATCAGCTACAGAATTTGGATCAGCTCTCGTGCGCCCCACGTACTCCTAGCTGCCAAGTGCTAAGCGTGCTCAAACTATAATTTTCTCTACAACCAGATTGGGAAATAGGCAAGATGTAGCATTTTATCAAGCAGCAAATGGTCATCGCTGATGGGCCTGGCTCCACATGCACTCTCTTTTACATTTTCTTTTAAGATCTATTAGTCTTATTTCTTCCTCATTGTTTACTAAGATCTATTAATCTCCGTTTGCTCTTCATTGTTTAGGCTACAAGTGAAGAGTCCCGTTAATCAAATGATTCTAACCACTATTCTTTGGGTAAAATTGAAAGAAATATAGGTTAATATAATATAATCAGCATGATTTTTTGTTTGTAATTTATCTAAGGGATATAGCAATTGTCGAAGGTGAGACGCAAGGGTCAACACACCCAACTTTAACATCAAGCTATAGATATGTTAGGGAGCTTACAATATATGTCGAGATGCAGAACTGTAATAGTCCAATAATATTTGAGGACAGCCTTGGCACAACAGTAATGTTGTTGTTATGTGACCTTGAGGTCATGAGTTCAAGATTTAAAAATAGCCTCTTACAAAAATACAAGATAAGGCTGCATACTATAAACCCTTGTCGTCCGCCCCTTCTCTAGACCTTGCATAGGCACAAGCTTCGTGCAGCGGAACTACCCTTTATATTTTATCAGCAGAACCGAAGCAAGATTGTGTGAAGTCTTAGATCATCGGATCAAGGTAAAATTAGCTGTAATGGCACGGACTTTTAGTCACCTGCCTAGAATAACGGATTTGATAATGTTACAGCTATCACGTATGGACCACGAAAGTGGGTTCTCCATGTCCCTTTTTTATCATTAGTTTCTCTATCAAAATGAAAGATACTGTTGAAACACTCATAAAAAATTTCCATTGAAAACAAAAATCTACACAAGTTTCAAAATACACATGGATTCTCGTGGAGTGACAATTCTCTATCTAGCATCCAGTGTTGTAACGGTTACTTCATTTACCGTAAAAAGATCTCGCTGACATGAAGATGAATCTGTATTTGTGAGACTTTTCCCTGGGCAAAATCCGGGCTGTTTCGGTTGCAGCATTGTTGGATTTTCACTTCCCAACATCAAAACAACAGTTGACATTGAAGGCCTATCTTCTGCACGTTCTTGCACACACAACAGTCCAACCTGTATACATCTTAATAGTTCCGTCGCGGGACATGAAAAACTGATAGATGTGTCCAACATTTCCAAACTCTTCCCTTCTTTCCACAGTCTCCATGCCTGATACAGGTAGAGTTTACCTCGTTTAGGTTAAAAAAACCATTTTCGGAGGTATAGGGAGATCATGAAACAAACTAATTTTCGATACTCACATGTCCAAGAAGATTAAGATCTTCCTCAGCGTGGAAAAATCCTCTGTTCTTCTTGCCACTTAGTATCTCTAGAACCAAAACTCCAAAGCTAAACACATCGGATTTTTCTGAAAAGAGCCCATCCATGGCATACTCAGGGGACATATATCCACTGCATCAACCAATAATCAAATATTAGTCCATTAAGAAAATAAACTAATCTCCCACAGTTAATATGATATCGCAATTTGTACTTACTATGTTCCGACCACTCTCGTTGTACTTGCTTCGACCTGATCTCCTCCAAAAATTCGGGCTGTGCCGAAATCTGAAATTTTAGGGTCCATCTTGCTATCCAATAGGACATTGCTGGCTTTGAGGTCTCTGTGAATGATTTTAAACCTCGAATCTTGGTGAAGATATAAAAGACCTCGAGCAATCCCCAGTATAATGTTGAAGCGTTTTCGCCAATCTAGTAATGCTCGTCTCTTTTCATCTGCATCAATGTTTCATTAATCTAGCTAAAGTTCCTATTTGGTATTACCAAGATAAAGAAAAGGTGAATGGTCTGCCTGTGAAATGCAGGGCCTGGACCCAATTCAAATTCCGTATGGTAATCTTTCACTCTAGATGCTCTAGATAGGGATTTTTATTTCTAAACACACCAATTGAGCAAACAAAACCACACAACAGTTTAAGTTTCTGATCGGGTGGTCTGGATCATCTATCTATGATGTTTGCCACTACAATTTATATATGCGGCCACCGCCATGACATGTTTTGATCATGCTGACGGAGTCACAAAGTCTCAGGGAAGCCTTGAGGAAGTCCATCTCATACAGTCATTTCACAAAAGAATTTGAACCTCTTTTAACTGTATTTTTTCACCGATATATATATGGATAAAAAAGAAGCAAAGAACTCAATTGCGAAGATAAGATTTTGTACCAAAGAGAATGGAGTCTAAGCTTCTGTTGTGCATGTACTCGTAGATCAACATGGTCTCTTCTCCCTGAGTACAGCAACCCAAGAGCCTAACCAGATTCCTGTGTTGAAGCTTTACAATCAATAAGACCTCATTCTTGAACTCGTCTACGCCCTGTACCGATTTCTTTGACAGCCTCTTCACTGCTATTTCATGGCCGTCCGGGAGTTTGCCCTGGAAAATGACAATCAAAACGCATAATATTATCATGCGAGAAATTCTGAATATATCATTCTTCCTTTTTCAATTTTATCACTCATGGCACAATGATGCTGCGATCCTGTTGGGACTTTCATGATTGAGGCCCAAATTGAGGCCTGATCCAGTTCAAACGGTACAGCCTATGGGCCCTTGATGAGGCACGCTATAATTGGTCCATTCTTTAATTAATTTGGACTGTTCATCGAAAGCCCTCCCTTGAATCTCTTAGAGCAAAAAGAATCCTTTAATTAATAAGGACTGATCATTTAATAAGCCCTTACTTGAATCTCCAAGAGCAAAAAGGTCATCTCGATGAAGCAATTCCAGCTTGTAATCCACATTCAATGGAAAAAGGATAAATGTCAGTAGATTTTTCTTAGGGTATCAAACATTAGGCATATCGTAATAACAGTCCCGATCAATGCAGTGATTTAAATACCGAAATTAAACAAAAACAAGAGGTATTAGTCACAATCATATAGTTTCTGAAGGTTAGACAAGCCACTAAAGATGACCATCCAATTTATGGACTTCTGTCCATTGGCTATAAGAGTAGGCAGCGACGTACTTGATTAGATTAATAGCACTTGTTTTGGTCGTTGTAGTTTTAATGAGGAAATATAGAATATTACAACTTGCAATAAGAATAATTTTAGGCTGGATTCGTATGATAAAGTATCTTATGAAAATTGTCCATTCATGGAGTATCCCCTGTTTTCTCTTGTTGTTAAATAAAATATTGTTTTGCGCATCTAATACACCTAATCTGCCCAAGTAATTTAGATTTTTTATGCGAAATTCTGCGCTATAAGCAAGCAGACATGTTAGCTGAACCAGAAAACATTCTCCATTTAACGTGCGCTGCTGCACAGTAAGCAATACACTACTGTTGCTAGGCTTAGCAAGCAATGGAACCGACGGCCTGTGTTGCAGGCTTGCAGCACGCATGTGCCTTCAAAATGCGGATGACATATTCATCCAATTAGCCAATAACCAGCTGGTGTTATATGAGCTAGCGACAGTACAGGTGGAGCCACTTTTCCAGTGATCCAGACTAAATTGGTAGGAAGCGGGTGGCCATACGCAGCAGTTCTACTCCGAATTCTAAGCCTTTGATTTGTGGGTTCTGGTTGATGGTTGAATGTTGAATGTTGGGACTTGCACTTTTACGTTCTAAACATCTGATTGAAAGCCACAAATCAAGGTTCCATCTGATGGGTTCGAACTTTGGTGCATGACTCATCCAGGGCAGGTGTACCAGACAGATGATGGTTCGCATTGTCTGAAAGAGTAGGATCCACTTGTACTTTATCTGGTCACCGATCTTATAACTGACTAATAATAGTAAACATGTACTGTATATATGAGAAGATTACCTTGTAAACAGGGCCAAATCCACCCTCTCCTAGCTTATTTTGATCCGAGAAATTGTTGGTGGCACGGACAATTGTGCACAGATCAAAAAAGGGCAGCTCAATGTCATCCTTCCTCTCTTCGGACTTGTCTTTGTTCGTTGATTGACTAGCAATCATGTCATTTAACAAGATTTCTTGACTCTTCTCTCTTGATCTCTCCCCTGGTTTATGACAAATACAATAGCAAAATAAGATACATAAACATCAAAAAGCTCATAATTCTCGGGCAATTTGGCTTGCGACGAAAAGCTACTGAATGAGGGGCAGAACTAAGACAGATTTATGCTCAATCAGGAAGACAAATGGATGATGTTACCTTTGTTCAGCTTCGGACCCATCTTCTTCTTCCGCCATATAAAATACCAAACCAACACTGACAATATAATTGCTGCAACCAAGGTTACACTGACTATGACTGCAACCCTTGTCCTCCTGCCACCATCTCCTGCATTGCCATTTTCACCAAAATCTGCCACTTTGTACCGAAACAGTAGAATGTGCAAGCAAATGATCTAGCTACTACAAGGTTACGGTAAGAAGATGCTACATGGCACATGCCCATGCAGAACAATTGAAGCTAAAGAACATTATGGCTTGATGGCTGGTGATCCAGACTGTTTTTGTGTACCATGCTCTTAGGAGGTGACACGGCAAAATCCTCCCCCATGTATGGTGTCAGCCCTCTAACGAAGTATTGTTTTACTTATCATTAGCTACGGGAGTTTTGTTGCAACAGTAGGATTGTCGTCCAATGACCTTGAGATTATGGGTTTGAAGTGCAAAAACAGCCTCTTGCAAAATTGCAAAGTAAAACTGCATATATAAACCCTTGTAGTCCACCCTTTACTCAAACCACATATATGCAGAAACTCTGTGCAATGGACTGCCTTTCCATTAGCTATAGTCCATAAACTATAGTAGGAGATAGAACGCGACCAAATACTGGAAGTTTACTATCATTTTCGTAAGCATCTCGTAATGCCATTTCGATGTTTTGGTACAGAGGAATAGTGGTTAAGATCATCCACCGACAATGTTTCGAACTTTTGATCCATGGCCTATCTAAGATGCTGCCTAGAAGATGAGTGGTTCGGATCACTAAACACTGGCCCCAAATTTAGTTTTATTCCAAAATCACACTCCTAGGCTGATCCTAACCTTCTTCACGAAGTAGTGTGGGCCGTCACAAGTCTTTAATTAACTCCGCAGAATTAATAATTTCGAACTTCCGAACAGATTCACTTCAATATCTTCGGGCAGTGGAATGTCCGAGCTGGGTCCCATACCAATGAATAGCTCAGATCATGTATTATCATGGGCGGTCCCAATCATCCCATTTAATGGCAATCTCTTACATGATTGCTGTTCTAGGCGTAAGTAGCCAGCCAACATAGCTAGCCGAGAGAAGAACGGTCCGGCGTGAAACACGAGGCTCAAATCACGGTGGACCTCGTGTTCACACTGATTGCATTGGACGGCTTTCAAACGAAAGAAGAGGCAGTTTCCTACCAAACACTTGGACAGGCGTGTAAGAAAGTCTTCGTACGGTAGTTCGGTGTAACCTTTCCTGGACTGAAATGGACAAGAACAACGGCCCTCACTGCACTGGTCTCGGTGCAAGCGAGAACCACCATTCTTTTGTGTTCAGACGTTAACTCAGTCAGATACTGAGTAAAATCGGAACGCCTAACTTTCATATAAATATAGAAAAAGCATTCAACTTGCTTCACTACTAATACTACTGTTTGGTTAGCAAGAATCGGAAATTGATTTCCAAAGGGGAGAAAAAGGGTCTAATAGCCACTTCAAAAAATCGTCCGAAATCAAGGGCCAAAAATCATCTAATAGCCACTTCCAAAACCTAAAATTTTTGACGCTATTTAGGTTCTTAATCACAGATTAGAAAAGACTTCCTAGGTTAATCCAACCCATCTACCTTGTCATCCTACTAGCTCACTGAGTTGACTCACCGAGTCAAGCTATTACAGGAAAGAGCAAAGACAAGTTCTATCTACAACTAAGCAGGAACCATCTCCAAACATTCAAGATGAATAACATACCTAGTTCCGACGCCGGCAATCGGACGTAAAGATCCTGCCCGCCGTCCGAATACTGTCGAAGATCGACCAAATTGCCGCTCCAAATCACACACCCACTCCCTCCTCCCCTAATATCAGCATTAGAGTAAGCAGTACAAGAACAATTCCTTAAGCATTCCTCTTTGCATTCCCTCAAACTCATCCTCTTATCAACAAGCGCCGAAGATGAATCCGGCAGCTTCATGTCAGTCAGCTTATAAAATCCATCTCCTTTCTCACAACCCAAAGGCAATTTCCTCTTGCACCCATCACTTCCATCTCTCAGATACCATTGCTGTAGATTTCTAGGCTCAAATCCCTTAACACACTCACAAACAGGGGACCCATCGGTGTTACAAATCCCGTTATCCCCACATTCGACGTAATCGTCGCATTGATCCTTCCGGGCCCACCAAAACAAGTTCCAAAATCCACCTCCATAACCGCCGATCCATGTATATCGTTGAAGGAATCCAGTATAATTCACCAATAATCTTGAGATAAGAGAGCTGTTAACTAGATCGTATGCGTAGTAAACCTCATCTTGATTAGATACAAAGCTGAAATTGAAGATGTAATTTGGACCCATCTCGGGGACCCCACTGAACTGTATCCCATTCCACGGCCCACTTCGATATTGGACCGTCGATCGGTGCAGTAGAAATGCTTCGGGCCACCCGCGAAGATCGAGCTTGAAGGTGTAATCACCCGGAGAAGGATCGTCGGCGGTTCTCCACGACGTTAAGAACCGATTCAACCCGGTTTTCAGATTCCAACCGAGTTTCATGCCCGGCAACAACGTATCCGACGGATAATCGAAACTCTGCCATAAGTAATCCCGACGGTTGGTTTCCTCTCTCACAACAAGATTCCCATTATCTAACAGCTGTATGACTGGATTCTGGGCGTGGGTCAGATTGAACGACCAGATTGCGCTCCCTGATTCATTGAGAATCACCAAGCGTTCCTGACCGTCGATCTGGAAGACACCCGATGTGTTTGTAAGTGGGGTTTCCCTGTTTGCCACCCACACATATGTTGGAACCGAGACTTTGTTGTAGCATATGCCTAGGTATCGGTTGGTGGAATCGCCAGGACTGAAGAAGCTCAGTTTGAATCTTCCGCCTGAAGAAATCAGATCTTGGCCGTCGGTGAGTGATTCCGATGATGTGATGGTGTCACCTGCAAGAGAAATCTGGGGGAAGAGAGAGGAAAACGTGAAGAAGAGGAAGAGAGAGAAAGTCCCTCTTCCGATAGCTTTCATTCTCTTCAGATGGAAGTACCCCAGAGCATGTCTGTAAGTTATTTTTCTGAAGAACAAGGGACTTGGGTAGTAGGAGAGAGCTCAGTAAATACCATCGTTATTGTGTTTTATTACGGAAGGGCCACGAGAAGGAACACCTTCGTCTTCATTATAGTTTGCGCAACTTAGTTTATAAAATTACAAGCCCCACCTCCTAACATCCTATGAAAAAGCGGATGAGGAAGCAAGCAAATGGGGCCCTTTATTTAAAAAAATCTCTACCGTTCATCAAATAACGGTTGCTATCAGTAATGAAACATACCATTATATGATTCTCAGACTTTGATATGTCAAAAGTTGTCGCCAAGGGCACGTCGTTGTATTTGATCTTCTCACTGATTGTCTAAACTATACAAAACTGGGGCCTACAGTTTTGACGGGCATGAATTGGATGATCGTAATTTTAGATTAAAAGAAATATAGGCTAAAAACATTTGATGTGCATAAAATTTTGATGTTTAATCTGTCTAATTCATTTATATCATGATAAATTGGTTAAATTTTCCTTAGGTGTTGCATTCAAGGTGGGCCCTCGGACGTCGGTGAACCGAAGAAGTAAAAATGTGAACAAAGCAGGTGATTTGTGTCAATGTGAAACAATTGTCGGTCTGCTCCAGTCGTGCAAGAATGGCCCACCTGACTGCCTGCTTTACGGTGATAAACAAGGAAAGTCGGAAGGGACCGGGAAAATCATCTTTCAGTGCCCGTCATCATCCAATTTGAGATTGTTCAAGTGGGGAATTTTATCTTTGATTCCTTATTTTGTGGATTAGCTCATGCATCCTTAACCTCATTTCCCAAAAAGAAAGAGTCAATTGATACAGCTAAGATTACATGTGGGCTCATCTTAGCCATGAGATCTTCCATACTCCTTGGATTAAGATGATCTTCTGCATTGTATTATCCTAACCGGAATTCGAAGGTTAAACAGCAACCGATGGAGACGATTCTAAGGGTACCACCTATTTTAACGGCTTGGATCACGACCATCTTTTCTTTCTTAGATTCTCATAATAATTTCTAGTAACGAAACTGATTGTTGTTGTTAAAGAAGTGAGATCTTAGGTAAAGCAACCTCCACCGCCTGAAGGTTTGGTGTAGAAATCAGAGAACACTTGGAAATATTATTCAAAAAGTGTAGTTTTAGACTTTTCATGGTTTTATCATTGACTATGAATTTTGCAAAGCGGCGGTAACGTAACTATTTATTACTGACTTTTGGGGAATGTGGAAATATTGAAACTCATGTGTTTATCAAGATGAGATCATTAAGAATCTGTGACATGAACATTTCCTTGTCGACGGAGGTCGACAGGAATCGACAACTCAAGGTCCAATTCACGACTTAACATAATTAGGTTTATGTAATTATTTTGTATTATTTGGCTGGATTACTGGTAAGGCTGGCTACTATAGGCTTTCGCGGTTCACCGCTTCTTTAGACACCGGATAAGCAAAAGTTTGGGGCTGCCCTTTACTGCTTGTATGATTTTATAGAGTATCTCAATATAGTCGAGTGGATGGAGTAATCAAGTGATGCTAATTGGGTCTTTAGTGCCTGTTTGGCTGGCAAGAAATAGTTGGATATTGATTTTCATGGAAAAAGAAATTCTCCCTGAAAAGCGTTGCACAATTTGAACTAGAATTCCATCAAAGACCCAAAGTTTCGTCTCACATAAATTTTTTTTGGATCTTTGTTGTAATTCAATTTCAAGTTGTAAAACACTTTCTACGTATTAACTCATTTTTTGTTGAAATCTGTTTGCGTCTATTTTCTGCCAACCGACCCTCAGAAATGTTGCGGATTGAATGAATTGCAATAAGTTGTAGCTTATGTATGTATATGCTTGGGGAGCACACATGGGCTGTTTGGCAAGGGGACGGATAATTGACCATTGATTGAGTTATACCTGTATCGTGATTTTCTCTCCCACCATCTGCAGCCTTAAACATGGTCAAGAAGAAACAGCTCTAGGCTTTAAACTATTTTATCTAAAAAGGTAGTCTCATTGCATAAAGTTCTCATATATACATGGTTTGAAGAAGGGGCAAACCACAAGGACTAATAGTACGCAGTCTTACCTTGTATTTTGTAAGAAGTTGTTTGCAAGTCGCCAAGGCTTCCCTTTAAACTATCTTATCTATGTTTCCGTAATCTTAACCATATTTCAGGGCTTCAACAGGCAATAAGATCAGCACCCACAAATAAGTTTATCCTACCCCAGTGCCGAACTGTACTATAACGGTCAGGTATGCTTGTTCTTAAGGGCTACGAGATGAACAGATAATCTGTAATGATTTGAATGTGCGCTGCCATTTTTATGACCACTAGTCCGAAAGCTAGTAAGGTTGAGTTAGGCGATTACTACGACTTTTATGCTATGGTCTACCAGCGTAATGGCCGACCAGAACATGATCCAAATCACCCTCGAAGTCCATTCAGTCGGGGGAGACAAAAACTCTCTCTTGATTTCGAGGATTCGTATTGGCTAAGCAATGCATGCCTCAATTTAATTTAACTGTGAGGGACCTTTTGTAAATTAAGGCAACGATCGGTACCTTTATTTACTAGTATTATAGTATATCAAATAAAGAAGAGGAGCTTTGGCATGGTAAAAGTTGTTGTCATGTGATCTTGAACTCATGGGCTAAGGTGTAGAAATAAATTCTTAAAAAAATACAAGATAAGACTGAGTACTATAAATCCTTGTGATCGGCCTCTTTTTTGGACCGGAGCTATCCTGCCGATGATATATCAAATAAAGAACATAATGTGTTTGAAACTTGAACTTAAAAAAGCCTATAAGAAGCTATAATAGGGGGATCTAGAAGATTTCTTATTCTAATATTACGCTAGATGCTATCATAGCGTGGTTTACAAGTTTTGTTATTCTAATATTATGATTAAAATAAGGTAACCGTAGGGGTCTATGAATCTGCTTAGACTTTTAGAAGAAACTGACGACCAATTCACCTGTTCATTACGAATCAGTAGAAATATAGATGGTCGATTTTCCTCCACACCCTTATCTCACTTCGAAAGGCTCGTCCAGAAGTCATTCGTTTATCAAAGTAATATTAATTTAACAATAAGAAACATCCTGATTAGCTAAATCCAATGGTTGTGAAAATCTGGTTGATCAGATAAGAGTCGTCAATTTACTTTACCGGTATACCAACAACAATAGGGTCAAGCTTCACTTACGCATTTCATTAAACTAATCTTTAAGCTCTAATTATTACAAAGGGAGTTGGAGGTTTGGGCCTACAAATATGATACCACCATGTTTGGTTCATGCATTCTGTGGGCACTTGTAGACAACGTAAAAGTCCAATTATATGAACATTTCTCACCGACTGGTCAAAAAGAATTTGACTGCATATCCTAAAACATTTTCTTAACAATCAAGTCAGCAACATTTCCAATTCCACCAATTCTAGGGATTAAGCAAAGTACATGAACTTCTCTTCCTATCATGACCATTGTAAGGCCTGGATCAAGCTTCTGTCGTTCGGGAAAATCATTCAAAATTGGCTACAAGCCTAAACTACTTGCTGCATGCAGAAGACATGTCGCTGCCTCAGTTATTTGGTAGTAAACCCTTGACTATTGTGTTCTCAAATGGCAAACCAAAATAGCTGTTTGACATCGAGATAACAAACTGCACAAAATTTATTCGTGGATGTTTATTCCATGCCAGCCATTATCGACATAAAATAATTGTACAACAAACGGCCGATTGTTTATCTATATTTATATAATTTTAGCAACGTTTAGGACAGGAAAATAGCAGCAGATAAGATGACTATCCTCCAATAACATCGTCTATGGTTGTTATCTGCATTTCTCAAGGCCCCGTAATAAAAACTCGATGCTGTTGAGAACAGAAGTCACAGTAGGTAGCCAATTTTAGTCTTAATTCTGTTTTAGGTTACCAATTTTAGGCTACTAGAATGACAACACATCTACAACGTGGGACCCCCAAGATTTTAGCTTTGTCATGGTGGGCCCATCACCTCCATATTCTAGATACTCTAATATAAATGCATTGATCAGTAACATGTCCCCTTGGGCCCATATCTTAAACGTGCAAGTAACAATAGAAATGCATCACAAGGCGTAAAGGGTAGAAGACTTGGGAGTCTTTGATTACTGCTACTGGTCAATAGAGTTGCGTAACCTACTTCTCGAAAGAGTTAAACGTGAGTTACTTTTGCAGCTTCCTTTAGCGTGGATGTTCAAGGTATTGAAGAATAACAGATGTCACACAGTTCTACTCGTGATGCGGATTTCTGATAGCCATCTTTACTTCCATTTCTATCAATATCCCCTCAAGTACAACCCCTCCAATAACAATCTTTACTTCGGCTCCTGGGTGCTTCAGACTCCAAGCTCAACCAAAGAGTGGCGCGTCGTGCAAAAGTGGTCAACACTAATAACAATTTATACTAGTGTCACTCTCATTCAATTTAGGCAGTCTCTTTCGAGGAATGTTAGTCCACCCTGCCCTGCATCATATGTTTGGCGCGAAGAGGACCTACTTCTAGATTATCAGAGTCATTCATCTAACTGCTCCAACATTTGACAACTAATAAATGCAAGATTCTGAAGATTGGACTATTCTATTATTCTAAAAGCCATCTTTTTGGGAATTGAATTCAGAATCCTGTTTAGACAAAGTCTCTAACCATCCACCTCTTACCATCTACACTTCGTCAGATGATATAAGCATTCAATCTGTATGCCACTTGAAAGACTAGTTATCCAAGAATGGGGCAAATAAGATGAGTGGTTCTGATCATTCAAAGGTGAGCCCTCTTAATTCCAAATGTGGCCGTAGACTGTTCTTTTAGGGAAGACCTTGCATTCCTGTTCTCTCTCTTTTTTCTTTTATGTCACCAGGATGTGCTCACCCCTTACTGGTGGAACTAATCCTGCAGAAGCTTGCAGCCATCCATAAATTAGCCACAAGCATCACTGTAAGTCTTAGGGTGGGATTTGAACTTGGATCTATGGGGAGGGAACTCATAAGACAACTCGCCACAGCAAATTTGGGTTTAGTAGGCCTTGTCATATTGATACATGCACCAATTATGTACCCCATAAGTTCTAGGGGTCGAAATGTACATATAGAGATCGTTGAGTCAGTCGAGGATCAAGGCCATTCATTTGCCGGGCTAACCATGGATGGGCTATGTCCCCAAAGGATTTCCCAAACTTACAGCGACCAAATCTTTCTACGAAATACTGATAGTTTTCTGGCTTCTTTTATTTTCTCTTCTCTTGATCAAGGTATAATTTAGGGGATCTTATTTGGGGGAGGTGCTTAATATTCTCGGGAATATAAAAGCGGGTCGGTTAAACCCTCTCCTAAGATGGGTATCAAAAATCTCAACCGACCGGTACCTCAAAGGAGGGCCTTTTCCTTTAAAGTTTAGATCGTACTCAACAAAGATTCTACTTTTGTTTGGACCATCTATGAGATTTTAGATATCCTATCATCATATGAGAGGGTGAATCTGATGAATCGGAACGACGGGAGGGTACCAGCGCGCCTGTTTCTATTTTCCAGGGAATCTTGTGGCCCTGCATCGTACGTGAAAACATAATTTAGACAGCTAGAGCATTGCATATTCTTCTGCAACTGTTCATTCGCAGGGCGGTTTTTGAAATATTCGATGACGAGCAGCATTTACCTTGAGGTTCGGAACTTGCCAAGTTGTCTGCCAAAGAAATAGAAAAGCAAGTTAATATAAAATAACAGTATTTTCTGCAGAGGCGTCTCAAACTTCGATTCTGTGGAGATGTTATTTTCCCTGGTTTTTAAACTGTATTTTGAAGCTTTCTTTGAGCAGTTCTACTGGAACTGCATCATTATGTTATACTGATCCCCTGTTTCTGTGAGGGCTAATCTTCTTGATCACCTCTCCTGTGTTAATCTCTTATATTAATGCAGATTTTACCATTTCCAGCAAAACAGTCAATAACATTGTAAGCTACAGTCTTCCAGCCTAACTGTAGGAGGACCATCTTCCGCAGTATGTCACAGGTTCGAGAGTACTCGTGTGTAGGTGTGTGCCTCCCGTAGTAAGGCTCATCTAGTACTATGAATGGTATTGGCCAACCATGTAAACATACAGGTTGAGGATGGCGAGTCATTCCAATTGACTAGACCTCCACTCCGAGTCCGTGTAGTTCTTGGACGTGCTACATCAAATCAACGATAGCAAGTGGTAAACTAGAACAATTGTTATGTTCATAAACCATATTTACTTACAAGGATATGGACACTCAGATGCTTGTTGGGGTTGATTCATCTTGTGTTACTACTGCTTGGGCGAGTGAGTCCAAGTGGATGGAGATTATCTCGTCTCCTGTGGTTCATTTTTATTTTCACATGATTTTCTCTTGGTTAACACCCTTGCGGTTCACTTGCTAAGAAGGACATGGTGGGCTGTTGGCAGTAATACTTCGGGCATTCTCCGGCGCCCGTGTAAATCCTTCTCTCTTGTGGGAACTGATTGTGCCCCTTCTAACCCATTTTTTATTTCCATTCAAACTAATTCCGTGCTTGCCTTGTTAATGAAACTCGCAGCATGCTTTATCATTAGACTCTTGATGATGAATTCCACAATAACAGGAAATAGAAACCAATCTTTCAATGTCTGCTCGTTGTTTCTTCATGATACAAACGAAATATTGCATACATTTTATCTTGGATGTATGTTCCTAAAACTATTACGCAGAAATTATATGCTTGCTTCAAATGCAAACATTGCTGATAGAAACTAGCATCTTCTGAGCTAACATCTTAGACACGCCATGAACAAAAAATCTGTTTTACTGGCACTTGTATCCTTTCCTGATTCGAGAGCTAAAATGTTGTAGAATTGGATGGACACGCAACTACGTACAATGAACGGCAATCCGTGGTAGAAGTGTTCATCATTTGTAGAAGCAATTTCTTGCCTGCTAGAAGGAGCACCTGTCTCGATCATTCGTCTCCCAAAGAACAAAGCAGGTTTATTAGAAATTTGCAGAGGTCAGGAATTAAGATTGTCCAAATGCATTGATTTAATTACCATGGTTTACCAAATTTTAATTTTCTGAACATGATGAATGACTTAAATCTAAAGAAAAAAGTTACATACACGAGAGGGCGTGTACTTAACACTCCTCTTGAGCTTGTACTCCTATCGGAGTCTTTTTTAATTAATAGCAAGGCATTAGTTATGGGACTTGACAAACTTTACTAGAACAAATGTTTTTATATTTTTTGTTATTTTTTTCTTCGGAGAAGCCACTAGAAATGAAATGTTAACTAAAGCTTTTGCTCTTGGCAGTATGGTTTCTATCACCTGCATGCTCCTAGTCCTAGCTATGGTTCGAGATTTACAAGGTGGGCTGACTCCGAAATCTAGTCAGATTTTTATGCATCAAGAATCACTTTGGCACAATGTAACCTCGAATAAACTCCAATGATCTGATATAAACTTCCACGGTCAAACTATTCGCCTTATACGTGCCCTCCCCATCAAAGATTTACTTCATTGGCCCATCATATACACTGTTATCAAAGATACGAAATCTATGTCTCACAAAGGTCGTAACCTACATAGGCTGACAAAATCTTATCCAATCGGAAGCTTGGAAGCGTTATATGCATGAGATTTGAGCCAAGCATATCTTGCAGCTAAAATCGATCGATGGTTTTGAAAGTGGAATCACCGAACGCTATGCACGGGTTTAGAAGTAAGGGGTGTTAATTGCTTCGGACGGCCTCATCAGATGTGAATAATCCAAATAGATTTGGTTAGTATATGAACACCTATATTTGATACATTAAAGGGCAGTCCTGGTGCACCAAGCTCTCGCCTATGCAGGTTCCAGGGAAGCAGCGGACCACAAGGGCCTAAAGTACACAGCCTTACCTTGCATTTTGCAAGAGGCTATTTCCACGCCTTGAACCAATGACCTCAAGGTCACACGACGACAACTTTTACCATTGCGCCAAGGCTCCCATTCCCATATTTGATACATCAAGTTCATAAAAAAAATATAATAAATTCGGTTCATTGTCCGAAATCCAGTTTAAATATTAAAAACTAAAACACTCTAATCAAAACTGTTTTATGGTGAAAGATTTCAATTTATATATGAATAGTTTGGTTAATTGTCCATAACTGCGTGAACTCTTGTGTGTGGCTAGATTGCTAATCCAATATGGACTAATACGGAAGAAGGGTGGATCAAGTGCTAGTATTCACGGGCCTGCATGCTTTAGGGGTTTATCTTGAGATCATGGAGGGAATGTACCGATGGAATACGTAGGTGCCAAGACTATTGAGGTTCTTGCTAATTTGCAAGTTGCTAGATTCATCAATGGGTTTTCTTCCAACCATATTGTGTTTAAGGTGATTCTCTCAATTCGGTTAGATTATTAAAAGATGCAGATAATGCCCCGTGGAGATTGATGCAATTTATTGATGCGATTATGCTTCCTGTTGCGAATAGAATCTTCAAATTCAAACATGTGCTGAGGTCGCCAAATGAATGGCTGCTCTAAAAAAGAGTTACTAAGGTTAGAACTTAAGTTATTTAACGCACAAAGCATTGGCTAAGCTAAGTTGTATTTGCCTCTCAAAAGCAATTCTCTACAGGCTGGGCAGATTCCAGACCGTGCCAACCAGATTATGGAAAAAAGGCTAGAAATACTATGTTGTCTACATAATCTGGAGAGAGCAGAAGAAGATCGTCGTTTATAAAGAAAGTACGTTTTGAAACATTATTCTCAATTTTAAGGCAAATGACTTTTAACTTACTACCCTAACAAGAATGTTAGCAGATCTTGCCGGAAAGTGTGGAGAGGGAAGGTCGTGGACTTCTTTTCAAAAGCAAAAAGAAAGTTATATAAGAACATACCCATAATATATGAGTGGGGACCCCGAGAACACATGCAAAAGAAGCAAGTATTTCTAGAGATGGTCTGAAAACTAGTCTGGTCCTAAAAGAGAACTCTCAACAACAAAAAATGTTGGGACTGGTCAAGATCAGTAGGAAAAAGTTCATGCCACAATGATCTATAGGGAAGGATAGCTTTGTTGATGCATACGAAGTACCGCATGAGTGGATATATAGGAATCTAAATCTACCAAATTACTCATGTTATGATTTTATACATCCTAGGTTTCTCTATTCCACCATCTAACTTATGTTCTTCATGCAACATTCAGATTGGTTGACTCCATGAAATTAAGCTGATACTTCCACGTATAATAGGTAATGTAGGAGACATCTCTATTTTTCTCGGGGATCTTTAGAAGTACTACTACTTAGTTTTAATTTGCCTCTAACTATTAAATGAAATGTGAATAACCCGTTCTCCTCTCTTTAAAACAAGGGGTGTTTTCGGTTCTGTCTGTGCTTCAAACAATTTTGTCTTCTCCATATTATCATATCTCTAGAGTCAATAATTTTATATGAAGAACTATTGAACTCAATCACTTATTGCCGTTACTCTTTAGTTTTCCATTGAGGTCTATCTCATAGAGGTACTCAAATCAGTGATCAATTTTTAAGTTTCGTCATAAACCTAATTAGTTACTTCCAATTACATAATCAATAATTTGAATAGCACTCAAAGGTAGGGTATTTCCATTGATATAGGAACTTCTATACCAGAAACAATAGTATCCCTACTTATAACCTCTCTGGGATGTAAACTATATCTGTTGTGACCATCTACTAGTGTACGAGACAAATATATATACATATACATATGCATATGCATACATACATACATATATACATATTTCGATTAGGCTTGATGTAACTTTCACTTATACTTTTATCGCTCTATTTCCTCTCGACCTGTCTTGGTTATTCATTGGTCGTCGTAATATCTTCCGACGGAATCTACACGCTAATGATTTATAAAAGAGAAGGTATGCATTGAACGATCGTTGCCGTCCAATCTTAGACAATTTGTCAAAACGATACAGGGAAAGGTTTGCTTTTATGTTTATTCGTGGGCCATGAAAATCAAGTAATGCCGCATGTAAGACAGGTTGATTTGATCGTGCCTTTTTCCAGTGTAGAGTAATAATGCGGTTAAGATCTTATCCATTTGAGCCTGAAATGGTTACATCAATGTTGGATGATTATGAAGTTTGATCATCGCTTTGATTTTAGCCTATCAGCAATTCACTTAGTACCAGACACGTCTCCCCCACGTATAATAAGACACATAGATCATTATGTAAAAAGCATGTCGAGATCTAGCACGATGCTCGAACACCTTCGCCAATAAAGATGCAGATGTACATGTGATCAAGACTGTTGAACTTGTGAGATGGATGGGTTCCCGAATCCAGCAGATTTCGTTTGGTTGGATCTATCTCAAGCTTATATTAAATGCATGAATAAAAATCCCAATTTGTTATAGTGAATCAATTATCAATAATGAATACGAATGAGTTAAACTACAAGTAGCAAAGAATGACAAACCAAAGTGAAAGGAATCTAAGCACTCGTAGAGTAACATCTTTTCTTCTCCTTCAATGCAGTAATCCAAGAGCCTAACAAGATTCATGTGTACTAGTTTTGCAATGAGAATAATCTCATTCTTGAACTCAATTAGTACTTGGCCAGTAACTTCTCTTCACTGCTGTTGTTTGTCCGCTGAGAAGCTTACCCCAATGACAGTTACCTGTTTAACATTATTTACTGTTCAAGCAAAGTAGATGCCTAATAGGGAAAGTATTTGTTTCTAGAAATGTATCCTGCATAAAAGTCTCACATAAGGACTTCATATTTAAAACGTGTCAGTTAAGGCCCCAAGTTAAGTATGTCACTGTAAGAATACCATCTAACTGTAGTTGCTTTAAGTTTGGGAATAGCATAACGTGTCATTCTCATGACATGTTTTGAAGGTATTATTGTTATTTTTCAAATAAAGCCATACATGCTAATTTAATTGATAAATATTATATATGCATGTCATATATATTATTACGACTATTTATTCAGCAAATTAATTAATTGATACATGTTGAACTTTTGTTACTATAGATCAAGGAAACAATAACTAGTCCAATAGTTGCTTCAGCGGTTGCAACAGCTAAAAGAAAATTTGAGAAATGTCTTCTTTTAATTGTTGACTATCAAATAAATTAAAAATATTACGAGATTTATATTGACTACATTCAGTATAAGCTCAAGATACATAAGTGCTCTAACCATATTTCGCCTTGGGATTAATCCATAAATGCCAACATAAGTAAATAGGTAGTCAAAACAATTCCCTGAGGAGATTTTACCCTGCAGAAACCTCTCTTTAATGAAACTTTATCTTTAGCTGGCCATGACTAAGAAACCACTAGTTCTAATTGGTGGACCAAGAATGCTAACTTATTAATTTGTTCGATAAACTGCTCTGGACCTCATGTAACCTAATGCTGGATTCATCATATTCTCGGCTAGAGCGACAAACCTATTTGAAGCTGCTCATTTCATACATTATTTTGAAATTGATCATTTTTTATATAGTGCAATGGACGATTCCATCATTTATATTCGAAAATAAGAGTCACTAAAGGTTTTTAAAACCAAAAGTTGAGAAATTCATCTACTATTTTCTTTTCATTCATTCAGATCTCTTCCAGTTCATCTAAGTTGTTCGAATCCTCCTTTTCTTCCAAACAAAGGGTAGAGTCTTTTTTGGTGGATCCCTCTTATTCTTGTGTAGTCCCCTTCATTTTGAAAGTTATTCCTATTTCTACATCTATTTCTTCCTCACTTTTTCCCATTCCTTTTAGTTTTTTAGTGAGAATAGGTGACTATATTCTACCTATAAACATGAGCTGCATGCAAATAGAGAACCTTTCAATATTATCAATACAGTCACATTGATCATAAATACATGAATATGATGTTTCCAAAAATCTACGGTTCCTTATGGAATAGGTAACAAAGCGACTTTGCCAATATCTCCTTGCATTATATGAATTCCAAACATTCATGATATGTATGTAAACAAGTCAAATTACTTATCTCTCGGTCTATAGAACTATCTCTCTAGAGATTAGGAAAAATGTTCCACTAGGAAGATTCTTATTATTACTTCACTCATATTACCCAAAAAGTGGATCCTACTCTAATAGCTCCTAATAAATTAAATGCATGCATTAAGACACAAAAGCTTCTTATTCCACTAATAAAAGCAATTCTTCATTCTTTCATAAACTAGGGGATTTCACTTGGAAAAGAAAATGTTCTATACTTACATATTTTGGTCCATGACCATGGTTTGATGCACATCAACTGGAAAAATTAATAAGTATTTAATGGACATTAATTTTCAATGATAACCATTGAATGTTTTAAGTAGAAAATTTAGTACATAGAAGCATCCAATGGGCATTAATTTCTATAAGTAGCCTAAATAGGATTGTTAAAACAAGATGAAGGTATGTTGAGCCTCATTAGATGGCACCTTGTTTTGAATTTTTTAATCATGACCATTGAATATTTTGAGTAGAAAAATTAGTAGGTAGAGGCATTTAATGGGCATTAATTTTCACAAGTAGCCAAAATAGGATATGCCAACTAAGATGAATGGATTTAATTACCCAAATGTGGAGCCCAATTACATGGTGGCCCTTTTAGATTTTTCAATCATGATCATCCAATGTTTCAAGTAGAAAAATTACTACATAGATGAATCCAATAGGCATTAATTTTCACGAAGCTAGGTACACATTGTACCTGCTAATTTTTCTACTTGAAGTATTCATGGTCATGATTGCAAAATTCAAAATAGGATGCCATTTGATTAGAACTCATATTTCATAATCACATCTACTCATCTTGTTTGGCTTACCTTATTTAGGCTACTTGTGAAAGTTAATTCTCATTGGATTTTTCTACCTACTAATTTCTCTACTTTAAAAATTCCAAAATGGGACACCATCTAAGTAGGCCTAGCATCCAGATAATAAGATCCAGTCATCTTGTTTAGCTTATCTTATTTAGAGTACTTGTGATAATAAGTGATTATTAGATGCTTCTACTTACTAATTTTTCTACTTGAACTATTCAATGTCCATTGAATGGAATGCTCATACAAACAAGACTTAATCAAATAGGAGAAAGGCAAAGCACCTATAGAAGAGGGAAATGTTGGAAGTGTTCTCTCATATGTTAAGCCAAAAAGGGAAGGCCAAAAAGAAGAAGAGAAACACCTTTGAAAGAAAGAGTTCCTCCGAGCATAGAAAGATCAGAGTTATAATTTCAAGTGTCTAAATGAAAGGAAAATAGTTAATTTGCAAATGAAATTGTAAGAACTATTTAGATTCCATCAACCAGAAAAAGCCTTCAAAAGATAAGTTGAAAACCTTTGGAGTTGAGAGTAATGAGATTAGTCAATCTTCTTTGTCTCAATGCATTGATTTTGGTTCAACTTCTCATGACTGCAATTTGTTTTATCAGTTCAAGGAAAGAATAAAGTTGAATGATGGAGGATGGTGGATGGAGGATGGTGCTACCAATGGGCACGAATGGCAGTGAGACGATGAAGGAGATGGGCACTTGAGATTTAGTTTTAGATGATGGAAGAATTTTAATTTTGAGGGACTATTTATTTGTTCCAAAGATGAAGAGAAACTTAGTCTTTATATATAAGTTGATTGATGATGGCAACTCTTTTAATAATTTTGATGATGAAGTAATTATATATTAAATTTTATGGTAAAGTATTTCCTGCTGGATTGCTTATAATAATCTTTATATTTTAAATTCTTTTAATCATAAGATTCATAATATTGGACAGCCCAATAACACTTCACCTCTTAAAAGTTCAAGAGAAGTATCAAATCTAGCATATTGTAGCATCTAAGACAGGGTTATATAATTGTTGATACAATTACTAAGCTAGTGAAAAATAAGTCATTGAGTTCTCTCAAAGTAGAGGCCTTGCCTACTTGCGTTCTTGCCTGCAAAAAAAGATAGCTATATTACTTACAAGTTTTAGTTCGATTGTTGGTGATAATATTATAAGCATATATTAGATAGCTAAAATAGCAAAAAAGAATTATTGATATGGATTACATATGGACTTATTTTTCTTTGTTGTCGAAAGTAATTTCTCTCATTAGCTTCTTCGATTCTCGAATGTACAGTCAAACCCGGATGAATTTGGAGCCAAATGTAAAGACAAGTGCAAAAAATTCTCTGATTAAAATCCGATCCGATAAAAATCCCAGTGGATCCGGACACTTAATAAACGTGGATACTATCACCCCTTTTTTGTGTTTTTAAAAATGTTTTTCCTTCAAAAATAGAATATGGATTTGATTAATGCCACTCATGAGAATTTGGAAAGATTAGAAAATTATAAAAATGAAACCATTGGTTTAGAAGAAAAAAGAGTAATTAATCAGGTCGAATCCCACCATACACTCCTAACAGGTGGCCCAGAGGGCGAAACCAACTTATCAGGCATCCCGTGCAAAAATAAGGACAAGTGCGAGGCGTCCAAGTTCTTGTGTTTCAAATTGATTCCTCGAAGAGTTCACTTTAAGTGGATTGAGTGTAAAGGCAAGAATCTCATTGCTTATAAAGGTAACCCTCTCACTTTCAGAAACCTCAAAAAGAGAGGTTTGGAGCGATCATCGACCTGTCACGTATGCTTTTCACACATTGAAACCATTGAACACAATTATTCATTGTGAAGAGGCAAGGATGGTCTGGAACTGCATTCTTTCTGCATTGCAGATGAGTTGGGTGCTTCCTTAATCAATTGATCAGTTTATGGTGGTGGTACCAAAAACAACAACAAGGAACAGGCATATCTGGATCGTAGCGGCTGCTGCAGGTGTGTGATATCTGTGGTAAGAAAGGTGTCGCAGTTGTTTCGAGGGAACAGTTTCAGGTTGAGCAACTATCGGAGAGAGTGCTGAATCTTATTTGCTTCTAGGCTATCAATTCCAAACTGTTTAAAGCACGGAATTCCCACCAAATAAGACATTATTGGGATGAAATCAGAATTCCAAAAATTCAAATCCAACAATGCTAACCAGATTGGAAACCCCCACCAATGGAAGTTTGAAATTGAACGTAAATGGTGCAAGTGTATCCTGATCACTGGAATTGGAGCTTTGGTCACCAATGATAAGCGCGACTGTAAGATGGATTATGTAGGACTTGAGAGAGATAATGGGTCTTGCTCCTGTTGCACTTGATCTGTTCTTCTCTTGCCTTCGTTGATTGGATTTGGTCTTAATGATGGGGATGGTTCAGGCTTGTTTGGTCTCTCTCTTATCTGATAGTTTTAACTTGCAAGGGATGTTTTTTCTTTCTTCTTTCACATTTTGTTGTTTCATTTAGCCTAACGGTATTTAGCGTCGTGAGTTTAGCTTTTTAGACTGACGTGCGGTACTTAACTGGCTTCTCATTCTGCACCAACTAAGTAAGCCTGACTTAAATCTCTAAAAAAAAGAACAACTGAAGGGAACTTAGAGAATACTAGCTTTATTACTCTGGAGATGCTTACAACTCTTTGATGAATTCTGAGATGATTGGCTGATGTCTTACAAATGAGGGAGCTCCTTTATTTATAGGTACTCACCCCCTTTCCACCAACCCGATGAATGGCGAAGATTGGTACATGTGTATAGTCCAAATTATTCTTTGAAACATTCTTACAAAATATCTAAAGTCTATCACATTCTAGATTATGGATTAGTTCTAGAATATGGGTCTTCTAGAAATGGGCCTTCATCCATAGATCTTCAACTATAGACCATAGTCTCTCAGGGCAAGTCCATGAACCAAAAGGGCTTCTCTTAAAGCTTGTGAGCCTTGGTCATGGACTGCATAACAACAGTCTATAACATTCTCCTCCACCTGATAATGTCAGCACCCTCATCGATATATCTTTCCTAGTGTTGAAAGATTCATTGGATCACACGTTCTATTTTTGTGTGACTTGCATCTCCCTCATTGTCTTCTAGTCCTCGCCTTGCACTTTAAAGTTTGTTTTATAAGTGTTTAACTTCCACTATGCCGAATCCCATTTTATTTTGTGTGCCTCTTGCACATTTTTGTAAGTACTACTAAGCTTTGTACATCCTGCATGTTCATATCGGGTCTTGCTCCTCCTTGAGCTCTCTAGTTATAGCATGCTTCTATTCATTCCTTCAACCATATTAACACTCTTGTTGACCAATGTTTTCCCGTGGGATTCTTCAATTGTTATCACCCTTATGGAAGTTAGATGTTGCAATGTACCTCGCTGTAGCATCTCCACATTTCCTATGGAGTTTTCCTGTCTCAAGACATATCTCCTTGCGTCCTCGTGTGTGGCAATATCCTTACTGACTACTAGTTTCTCTTAGGGTTCAGTGATGTTTCTGAACTCTTCCAACACACCCTTGCTAGTTTCTAATTCCTCTATTGTTGTCCCGGACATTGATATGCATGTGGCATCTAGATGTTGTAAACCTAGTTGCAACATCTCCTCCCTTGTTGTAACTTCTTCCCATTGTAGATATCTCCTTCCATGCTCCCTTGTGTGGCAATGGTATCATTGTCCATGGTCTTTTTAAGTTTAACTATGGTTGCACAATTTGGTGGTATACCTGATTGTACTAGATTCTCCAATTCAAGTTCCTCCTCTTCCTCTTTGTACATCACCATGTAGTGTAAGGCCTTTCTTGTTGGACAATCTCGCATGAGGTGAGGTTTGTCACAAAAGTAACATGGCCTTGATAGGATAACCTTCTATCTAGTAGCATAGCTCTTTGGTTTTGAAATATTAATCTTAGGAGTTTCACAAAGGCTTACTATCCTCTTGGAACTCAGTCAGCCCTCCCCCTTGCCCTTAAGCACTTTTGTCGCAGCTTTAAGGAACCAGACCTTGGGTGCTCTTTCTCTAGTTGAGTGGAGATATTAGTCACAGCTGCCTCCATCTTCGCAAACCTTTGCTCCAAACTTGCTCTAATACCAAATGTCATGGGTTTAGCTTTTTAGACTCCGTGCGGTACTTATCTTTGCTTCTCACTTTGCACCAAGTAACTCTGATTGAAATCCCTAAAAAGAAGAAGAACTGAAGAGAACTTAGAGAATTCTAGCTTTATTACTTTGAAAATGTTTACAACTCTTTGATGAATTTTGAGATGATTGGTTGTCTTGAGAGAGCTCCTCTATTTATACATGCTCATCTCCTTTCCACCTCCTTGATGAATGGTGGAGATTATTACATGTGTATGGTCTAAATTATTATCTAGAACATTCCTACGAAATATCTAAAGTTTACCACATTCTAAATTCTAAATATTTACAAAGACAATTTCAGAATATAGGCCTTCCAAAAATGGGCCTTCATCCATAGTTCTTCAACTATAAACCACAGTCTCTCGGGCCAAGTCTATGAACCAAAAGGGCCTCTCCAAATTCCTGTGGGCCATGGTCATGGACTGCGCAACAACACTCTATGACGTTGGGCATGCTTGCATGGGTTGTATCGTATTGGTTCTATAATGCATTTAACATCGGAAAAAAAACAAAGGGTTTACGCGCCGCTTGACGATTCAAGCCTTTGATGTGGTGGTATTGTTGATGAATTTAAACCGTGGCTTTTTCTTGCCAACTATCGGTTTGAAAGTACAGTCAAAAGGAATGCCAAAACATAAATTCCCATATTAAAATTCGTAGCCTAGGTACAATCAAGTGTATACCACTATCGGCCTTCCATATCAGAAAGTGTTACTTCATTATTAGAACTAGTGCTCGGCCCGTTCCGAGGTGAATTTGCATCAATCATCTCTCTTCCGAAAAAGAATGCTGGTTGAGCAGGGTTTTGCAGAGGCACACTTTCATTGTTGAGCATCAGGATAATATCTGACATGGTTGGCCTATCCGTTGGTTTCTCTTCCACGCACAAGAGACCCACATGAATGCATCTCATAACTTTCAATGAGGGAGCTGAATCACCCAATGTTGGGTCTAACAAATCCAAGCCCTTTCCGTTTCGCCATAACTCCCATGCCTGAAATAATTCCATTTCACCCATAGTGTAAGTCATTCTTTAATTCTGCAAGTGAAAACAAAGTAAAAGTAGGAGGCCCAGCAGAAGTAACTCACATATCCTAGAAGGTTTAGGGATCTGTCTGAATTATAAAAACTCGTGTTTTTCTTTCCACTGACAATTTCAAGCAGTAAGACTCCAAAGCTAAAGACATCAGATTTCTCAGAGAAAAGGCCTTCCATTCCATACTCTGGAGACATGTAACCACTGCATTCCCCCAGTATTGAAGATTTTGTGAGCGTTTTCCAATTGAAACTTTGCACATGTTTGTAAAGTGCGTGTATAGACGTGTGGAAGTGGCTTATACTCACTATGTTCCAACGATCCTATTCGTATTTGCTTGTAATTCATTTCGTCCAAAAATTCTTGCCAAACCAAAATCTGATATTTTGGGGTTCATATCACCATCTAACAGAATGTTGCTTGCTTTCAAATCTCTATGAATGATTTTCAATCTAGAGTACTTGTGGAGATAAAGAAGTCCTTGAGCGATCCCTTCAATAATGTGGATGCGCTTTTCCCAATCCAATTGCTTTGGTGTGGTTGGATCTGTCTCAAGTTTATAATCAAAATTGTGACTAAGAATCAAATCTTGTTAATATTGCAACAATGACTAAAAATAAACACAAATTAGTAAAATTACAAGTGGGTCAACGGTGACAAACCAAAGAGGAAGGAATCCAAGCTTTTGTTGGGCATGTACTCATAGAGTAACATCTTTTCTTCTCCTTCAATGCAGCAACCCAGGAGCCTAACCAGATTCATGTGTTGGAGCTTTGCAATAAGAATGATCTCATTTTTGAACTCGATTAGTCCTTGGCGAGAACTTTTAGAAAGTCTCTTCACTGCTATTCTCTGTCCATTGAGGAACTTTCCCTGAGATAGTCATCCAGTAACCATCAGGGCTATTTAATTGAGAAAACAACAGTTTCAGTGAGCAGAGCAGAGTATCTCTACATCAGCAAATGATATCATATAATGTATTCCATTTCTCCATTGTTCCTCTTTGGTGTATGGAGGAAATAAACTATGGATAAAATTATGTTTGGGAATTTGTGCATTATTGTTCTTAAATAATTTATCTATATTGTAGGTAATTCCAAATACTGAAGTTATAACTGTCCATATAGTTGCGTACCAGTCTTTATCCTCACACAAAACCAACTTTTGAAAATATTAGTATGGAATTCAAGAATGTATGGTTAAAGAGTTACCTTATAAACAGGGCCAAAGCCACCCTCTCCAAGCTTATTTGCAAGGGAGAAGTTATCTGTAGCAGCAACCACACTAGAGAAACTGAAAACTTTCACGTCAGGACCTTTCCTTAGGCCTTCATTAAACTCAATTGCTTCTGCCAATTCCTCCCCGGTGGCTACATCAGCGCCTAGCTCTAACAAAAGTAGCTCCTCACTTGATTTGGGCTTCCCTGATTTAGAATGAAGAGAACTTGAGGTAAAGGGCCTAGAGATCACTGATGGGATTGAAAGAATCAATCAGTCATATACAACAGTGACTGTACCTGTTATTTTAAGCTTTTTCCTCCTGAAGGAAAATGCAGTTGCAAGAATAATTAGGAGAGTAAGTACTGATAGGATGATTGGCCAGACTTGCTTGTTGTTCCCTGTATGCGAGAACAAAAACCCTTCATCTTGATGAAATTTATCCTTCAAATGTGCGTGAGTGTCTATATATAGAGAGAGAGACAGAGACAGAGAGAGAGAGACAGAGACAGAGATTTGTAAACGCCTAAAACTACTATTTGATAATTTTATTGAATATTACCTCTAGAACTCGGCAAATCAGAAGCTGCGAGACGGACATGAATTGCACTAGACACATGATCACGTACCACTTCCAAATTCAAGATGTCTCCCTCTATCATATAACACGTATCTTCGTAAATGTAAGCAGAACAAGAACAGTTATTCAAGCAGTACACTTCACATTGGTTGGGATCTGCGGCTTTTCGTACATGAAAGTGAGGATACGCCTTCACATTCGACAATACTAAAAACTTGTCTTTTTCTCCATTAATTCCGCTGCATTGCAGAGGAGTCTTCCTCACGCACCCACCAGACCAAGCGCCCAAATCCCACTCTGACGGGAACCGTGGCTGAAAACCTTGCAAGCATGTACAGGAAGGGTACGGTCCCTCGTCACAGACGCCAAAAGCCCCGCAAGGAGCATATACATCGCACAGTTTGGATGGTATTGACCATACACCATACGATCTTTCTATATCCTCTAACCGTGTTAAGTTGGTAATAATCCCCGTATAATCAATCACAATCCTATAAAATCCATGATTAACAGCAAAAGTAAAGTAAGATTCATTCTCATTTCGGACAGAGATGAAGTGATCCTCAATATTTCCATGGATGCCATTGTATTGGACTCCGGAATGCGATAGAGATAAGTAGTCATTGTAGTATCGGTCCATTCTAAGAGAGTAAGACCCAAGTCCAGGATCCATAGGATTTCTCCAAGAAGTCAGCGTCCAAATTCGCCCCGTTACATTGTTCAGTCCCAGTTTCATGCCCGGCAAGAGTGTATCCGTGGGATAATCAAAACTCTGCCACAATAATTGTCCTGAACTTTCTTCTCTGAAAACAAGATTTCCAGAATCTAGGAGCTTAATGCTTGTGCTAGTCGTCAAGGACCCACTATATAGTGAGATAATAGAATTTCCTCGTCCATCCAAAATCATTAGACCCCTGTCCTTCTTTATTGCAAGAACTCCAAACGTGTCTGTCAGGGGCTTCTTTCTGTTTGCAACCCATACCACTGTTCGTGCAAGTTTATAGGAGTACCAAATTCCTAAGTATCGGGTCTCCGAATCCGAATTGTTTGGGTTGAAGAATCCCAACTCAAATTTCCCACCATCAGAAATTAGCGTATCCCGATCGGCTATAATTAATTGGTCCCAATCAATTGTAACTGGTTCCGGAAAACATGAAAAAGGAAATATAAACCACAACATAAGAAAAACATTCCTAACGGTTGCTGTGTTCCTATATGATTGTGGGAAAATATGAGCAATTGAAGATACATGTAAGGTTGACTATAAGATGATCCCAACCATTGATCTGCTAGGCCTTAATACGGATGAGCCGTACACTAAACAGTCAGGCCGTATCATGGATGGATCGAATAGAACTACTAACATTCCTTATGGGAGGTGGATGCACAAGCCATTTTTTAGGTTTGAATTTGGTGCACGGCTCAACCAAAAGTACTTATGCCCGTCATGTTTTCTTTGCTGGATCTTCTGCCTTCCCGTGCAGAAATACAGACTAGAACAGCCCCACAAATGAAGAAATACAGACTCGCTATGGAAAGTAACTCACCTGATTCTCGGATCTGAACATCTCTTCCGTAGGGTCTGGACGACTGGCTTGACCCAATCGATAGGTCCCAAAAGTAGCATGTAATTAACCCTCCACAAGAATCATCGTCGTAAACCTCTTCAGCATAGGCACCACGGGAACAATTATTCCTACACATCCTCACAGCCGCGTCTATTCTCTAACTGCCAAGCCGATGGCTGCAGAGTTCTCCAAGGCAAGAACTTATCTCCGTTCCTGCACGTTGACTTGATCCGGAATGAATTTTTCGGAGCTGCCAATTTCATCAGTGACTCTATATGAAACGTGCTTCTACATCTACTGTTAAAAGATTTGTCGGACCAGCTATACAGTAGTCCCCCATGATTGTCCAGTACCCAATTTGGCCTCCTGACAGAGTCGCTTTGGATAGAGAAAGTGAAGTAATGCTCAGTCTCATTAAATTCAAAGCTGTGATTGTAGAATATTTTCGATGTCATGTTGGGAGCTAAGGTGAAACTCTTTTTCTTCCATACACCGCTGCTCCAGTAAACGACCCCCCTCTTCCAAATTACCAACTGCCTCGTGCCGTTTGGATCAACACCGAGAGTGTAGTTCCCATTCCATAATGGGTTGTTTACTCTTAGTTTCATTCCGGGCAACAGGGTATATGGAGGATGGTCGAAGCTCTGCCACAAGGTCCTTCGTGATTCATCTCTCAGAACAAGATTTCCAGAGTCTAATAGATTAAGACTGGAGTAATCACTTGTTCCTGGCGTAGGACGGAACAAGGTGATAGTGCGACCTACTCCATCTGATGAGATTATAAGCTTTCCATCTCCTGTAAGTTTGACAACTCCAGAGGAATTTGTCAATGGATTTCCTCTGTTTGCGACCCATACAGCATCTTTAATGATACCTTCTTTGTACCATATTCCTATGTAGCGGCTCCTTGGCTCGCCAAAGAACCCAAATTCAAACTGCTTGTCATTGGATATCAGGGTTTCTCCATCGGAAATTGATTGGTCTCGTATAATTAATGCCGATGATGCCTCCGAAAATCGAATCAAAGAGGAGAAGATGATCAAGTGAATGGGGAAGCTGAGCCAACCACTGGTGCTTCCTTTGATACCCATCAGAACTTTATGCAGTACAATGTTTTTTATCCCCTCATCAGTCATCACCTTAACCAAATACGAAGATGACAGCGGGATTAAGCAACTAGGTTCTGATTTCTTTCCTACAAGAACTTGACTTTCATGGTCAGTCTAGCCAAGTAGATGCGCCAAGGCCAAGAAGTCTTACGCATGAGCCTATACTTTGTACTGAAGTGGATACTTGTCAATGGTCACGCTAACAAGTATGTGTCATTGTGATTATTAAACGTTGCAGTTCAAAAATAATTGATAATATTGATCTCAAAATTCAAAAGCAGCAAATGGTCAAGCCCCCCAATTCAGACGAAACAATATTGGTTTGAAAAGTTCAACATAAGGCTCCCATCGCATTCCAAGTAAATAGGGCCAAGGCCTAAAAGTCTTCTGCCTAGCCATTATTGTACTGAGGTATAATACTTGTAGATGGTCATTCATCCCACTACTGGGTCTAAGACTCTACATTCTAACAGGTTTGTTCATTTAAATTATTGATCTTACTCTTCAAAGGAAAGTGAGACCACTGATCTCAAAATGCCCCCAATTGTCGTGGAACATATTGGTTTGAAAAGTGGATACGTGATCTCCAATTGTAATCCAATGGATTGACAAATGAATGTAGGTTCCAATTGCCAAACAATGGTTTGAAAAATGGACATGTGTACTCTACTTGTATTTATGGTCGATTCATATTTAAGGAATGACAAACTGACTCCTTTTTACATTTTAGAGTCATGTAAATATGTTCATGGTCAGAGGTGGTGCCTAGAAAGGAACGTACATATTTTGTGTCTAGTTTCTATGCGCAAGGGTTGAATCAGAAGTTTGGATCTGGTATTGTTCCAGAATTAGTACAACATTCAGTTCTGATATGCAGTTAATAAGGAGCATATTTTGTCTTTTGAATATATACATAGAGGAACAACTTAAACAGTAAGAAACACGCTATTACATGCTACATACTAGGTCGGACTAAGTATTTACTAAATTACAAAGTTTCAATGGTAAGCATCAAAACAACAGTTGATATGGTAGGCCTATACGTTGATTTCTCTTCCACGCACAAGGGACCCACATGAATGCAAGTAATAACAATGCCTGAGGGTGATAACCCAACACCGGATCTACTAACTCCAAGCTCCTTCCATCATTGCCTGAAACAATTCAGTTCACCCTTACTATAACTCACATCATTAGATTCTATTAAATGGAAATAAAAGCCCAAATAAGAGCCACGTATATGTTTATGTTACCGGCATAGGTTTTTTTTTTTTCTGAAACTGTTGTTTTATATAATTATAAGCAAAGCATGAGGAATGTTACTTGAAACAACCATCCAAACAAAGAAAAAAGATAATTAAGAGAAAAACCTCATAAGTGCCAAAAAAACTCAAACCAATTACAACAAATTAGCCAATACCCTGCTGATGCGTTGTTGCAATCCATAGTTCCGCTTTTCTCACACCTTCATCTGCACTTGAATTAGTGGACCTAAGGGCGTGTATGATCTTATGTTCTCTTTCTGTCAATAGATTTGCAATTTCATCGGTAATATGCATATGCCTCCATGGAGCATTCTTTGGATTTATGGTACAATTGGCAGCATTTAATGAATCACCCTCTGTAGTGCCAGGTTGTTTGAAACCGTCATCAACTTAATACCCTATCTTTCTGCCAATATTTCGGCCTCATTAGCATTCAAGGCCCCTGCAGGACCTGAAAATTCTAATAGGATGGCCCATCTGATGATCCCACCAATTCCGCCTAGATTTATGTTACCCGCATAGGTTTCACGTAAACCGGGCTCATACACTGAATTTTATCTAAAATATTACAAAAACTATAATAGGGCATTGATACATGTGTCCTGGGTTTTTTTAGGAATCTTGCAATAAATGGTATATCTTTGAAGATCTAAATTATTCATAATTCTCATCTATTAGGTGAACTAATTACTATTTCTAGAGTGGTAAAATAGATGAGAATTCTAGAGGATAACCCGTCTAATTCAAAGACTATTGTGAAAAGTTCGGATCTTTAAGCCACCTGAAGTTCTAGCCATTCTCATTAATCTTACCATTTAATAACATTCTCATTTGTTAGCTCATCACTCCGTCTCACTCGATCTAACTATCCTATTACCGCTCAATCCATCCCATGGGGAACTGCCAATATCAAAACGGAGCCGGTATTTATTTTAGTTGCACGACAATGCGAAAGGGCATGAAAACCCTACCCTAAATAGGCTATTACTTTCCCCAGATCTCCCAAATGAAGAGTTCTCTTTCTCTTTGTCGACGAGGATGGTGACCATGCAGAGTTCTGATGGCGAAATTTCCGAGGTCGAAGAAGCTCTTGCCACAGTTGGAAAGACACGGCTTTGATCTTGTGGTAACTCTCCCGAACGTTATGAGCTGGATCAAGTCGAATGGTGATTGAGCACTTTAAGAACCACCGGGGCTCCCAAGGATAATCATTAGTGTTGGATATTGGCTTTGCTTAGTCTTCACCCACAACCATGACGTGTGAGAAAAATAAGAAGAGAAATCACCAATAAAAGAAGAAATTTTTTTCTCAAATTCACTCAAGAATAATTACAAATACAAAATTGCTGCCTTTACCAGACTCATGCTCTCACTTACTCCTTACTCCTTACTCACCTCTTTCTCTCTTCTTTCTCACTTGGTTACAAAAGAGGAGTGCTCCTCTATTTATACTTGTCCTCCACCCACCACCTCCTCAATGTGTGATGGAGATTATTCTAAGTGTTTTTAATATAATAATATTTTTTTAGAAATTACAACTTGAATCTTCCACACAACTCCATAAATATCTACCTTAGATATTTCTAAAGATTAATCTAGATTTGTTGACTTTTATAACTTTCTAGAAAATAGGTTTTCTAGATTATGGGCCTTTTGTATAAAACTTAGGGCCAAGCCCATGACCGAAAGAAGAAAGGGATAAGATGGGCTCGCCTATGTCATTGGGCCCACTCATGTTGCTAGGCCCCCATGTAACTGGGCCCACATATATGCTTTTGGTTTACTTCTAACATATCCCCCCTTAAACCAAAAGCTTCTTCATTCCAAGCATAGTCCTCAACTTGATAAATATGTCAGTGAGCAATGCTTTTATGAAGATGTCAGTCACTTGCTCTTTAATATTGCAGTACACTATTTTTACTATTATTTGCTTCACTTGGTCTCTTAAGAAGTAATACTTTATATCAATGTGCTTATTTCTTCCAAGTTGTATTGGATTTTTGGCAAGCTCAATGGTAGACTTGTTGTCGATATATGTAGGCATAGAATCTTTTTGAGGATAATCTAATTGCTTTAAGAAGTTTCTCAACCAAACTATTTCACATACAATAAAGGAGAAAGCCACATATTCAGCTTCGAATGATAATAATGCTACTACTTCTTGCTTCTTAAACATCCAAGTAAAGGCAGTTGTCCCAAGGTAAAATAAATAGCCTGAAGTACTCTTTCTTTCTTCTTGATCTCCAACCCAATCACTATCTGAATAACCCAACAAAGTTGCATCATCCTTGTAAGAGTAAAAGAGGTCAAAGTCCAATGTAGCTTTTATATATCTTAAGATCCTCTTTGTGGCCAACCAGTGTGACTCTTTTGGCATTTCCATGTACCTACTCAAGAGTCCAATACTATGACACCTTGGGTTTTAATAAACCTTTTTTCAAAGTATTAATAATAATAATAATAATATATGTTTTTAAGAAAAAAGGTAGGATCTTTGAAAGCAAAAACTCAAGATTTATAAATCTTACGCATCATTCAAAAGAATTAACCAAAAACGAAAACCTCAGGGGTCAACCACATTAAAAAACTATGATAATAAATAAAATTAAATCCAAATACACTAAGTATGCTCAAAGTAAAACCATGACAAATCATACACAGTCGTGAAAAGACAACAATAAGAATAATATGTATAAATTCTCCCCTAATGTCCATCCATGATCACCACGTTATACACACATCGGCAATTAAAAGTACATTACAAGTAGTGTGGGTCCAATCTGTCCAAAATATCAACATTCATATACAGCCCAATAAATCAAAATACAAGTCCAAGAGACGTACACTAAATCAGTCTTTGATGTACAAAAAAGGTAGATTATCCTTGAAGTCCTCACTCAGTCAATGCAGCTCCACCTGCCTAGATTGAACGACACAAATTGCCTTATCAAGGGAACGACCCAATTAGCTCAAATGGAGAACACCCCTAGGCCAGAGAACTATTTTCCAATAAGATTTCTCGTAGAAAAAACAACAAGGAGAACAGAGGATTCTAGGGTTTCAACTGGCCAATGAGAAAACCAATCAAAACCCCACTTCCGGCAAACCCAAGAAAAAAAAAAAATGAAGAGGGCTTTAAGGTTCCTACCAAACAGAGAAAAACCGATCAGAACCCTTTGTTGTTGTAGCCGGCATAGGAGGAGAGAGAAGAAGATCAACCTCACCCAGCCCTCCTGATAAGAAGACCAACCTGTGACCCTCTCTATAAATAGGACCGTAAGCTATCAAAGGTGGAAAAAAACGAAAAGAAAAAAGGAGAAACAATAACACAACATCCTCGGCTCCCTAGGGAGGGTTTTCACCAAGATCGTCAAGCTCCGATCACTGCATCGTTGCAAGCCAAGGGGAGGAGTGACGATTAAAGAGCACAGAGGACGATAGCCCACAGACACCGCAAGTCGAGGGAAGACGCAACGATCAAAGATTACCGAGAGAAAGGAAATCAAGTTAGGGTTTCCTATTTTCTCCCCCTTTATACCAAGTACCTAAAAACTCAGGTCTCCTTTTGATATTAACACCCCCTTAAGGTCAGAAATAAACTGCCCTCCGATTGTTAAGTACAACCCTTCTACAGCCTAAAATAATATCGTATAAAACTTATAGAAATGCCCTTTTTTATACATCTCATTTGCAACCCCTTAATTTGATAGTGACCCCCCTAAACAGGAAAATTTAAGGCACCCTTAAAATTGTCAAAAATACCCTTCTTAGGGTTTTTGACTAACTCCGCCAATGCGGGTCCCAAGCCAAGATGAAAAAGGAGGATGGTCTTGCGTTAGGTGCCAACCAGCAAGGGAGAAGTTGAAGATGATTCTATTATTTCTTTCTTACAAATGATATGCATTTGCATATTAGCTTGTGAGGAAGAAATAAAAATCATCTCTAGCTTCTTAAAATATGGCCACACTTGTGTCAGGTAGCCAGCTAGCAAGGGTGAAGCTGAAGATGATTTTGTTATTTCTTTTCTACTTCAAATGAATATGCATTTGTATATTAGTTTGTAAGGAAGAAATGAAAATCATCTTCAGCTTTTTAAAACTAAGGCAACCCAAACATGACATAAATCGAAAACTGACATTACCCCAAGCTAGGGCATTTCCCATAAGCGACATGCTGCATCTGATCCCAGATGCAATGAAAAATAGGCAAGGGTTGCTAAGGCGTTCTCCCAGAAGCGACATGCTACATCAAACCCCAAGTATAGTGAAAAATGGGCAAGGGCTGCTAGAGCGTCCCCTCGGAAGCGACGCGCTGCATCAAAACCCAGGTGCTGTGAAAAGTGGACATGGGTTCATACCATGGAGGTCGAGAAAGGTGATAGTAAATAAGGTATCTCCAGAACATAAGATTTGCATCGCTACATGGAATATAGGGACACTGACAGGTAAAAGTTTGGAGTTAGTAGACGCGACGAAACGCAGGAGAGTCAACATCGCTTGTATCCAAGAAACCAAGTGGAAAGGGGCTAAAGCTAGAGAAATAAATGGGTATAAATTATGGTACATAGGAAAGGAAAATAACAGAAATGGTGTAGGAATAATAGTGGATAAGAAATTAAAGGATAAAGTTGTGAACGTTAAAAGAATCAAGATAGAATTATAATAATAATAATAATAATTGTTCTAAGAGAGCATATTATAAATATTATAAGTGTATATGCATCACAAGTAGGGTTACAAGATATAATCAAGAGATAGTTTTGGAAAGATATGGAGGGAGTCATGTAAGAAATTCTCAACACTGAGGGGATATTTATAGGAGCAAACTTAAATGGTCATGTAGGAAAAAATAAGGAAGGATATGATAGAATACACGGAGGGTATAATATAGGTGAACGAAATGAGATGGGAGAGAATATCCTCTATTTTGTTGTGTCATATAACCTGCCTATTGTAAATGCATTCTTTAAGAAGAGGGATGAATACTTAATAACCTTAAAAGTGGACTTCATAAAAGCCAAATAGACTTTTTTTTACTTAGGAATAATGAACGATCTATATATAAGGATTGTAGGTGATACCCGGTGAGAGTTTAACCTCACAACATAGGTTAATGGTTATGGATATCCATATCAAAAGATGGAGTAAAAGAACTAAACTTAATACACATACAAAAACTAAGTGGTGGAACTTAAAAAGAAAGAAAATAACCTCATTCAAAAATAAGTTGATGGTAGAAGGAAATTGGAACTATGAAATAGAAGTAAATACCATGTGGACTAATACGGCTGAGTCCATTAAGAAAGTGGCAAAAGATGTCTTAGGAGTATTTAAAGGTAAAAGGCTATTAGCAAAGAAAACATGGTAGTGGAGTGAAACAATGCAAAAAGTTATTAAAGAAAAATGGATGTGTTTTAAAGCATGGAAGAAGATTAGAAATAATGAAAACTATGAACAATATAAGAATGCTAAAAACGTTTCTAAGATAATAGTAAGTGTGGCTAAACTTAAAGCATATGGTAAGCTCTATAATAGACTAGGAACAAGAGAAGGTGAGAAAGATGTGTTTAAACTTGCAAAAGTAAGAGAACAGAAGGGTAAGGGCTTAGCTCATGTTAGGTGTATTATAAGCGATGATTAAAAGGTATTAGTCAAAGATGATGAGATCAAACAAAGGTGGGAAACATACTTTCAAAAATTGTTAAATGGCAATGGCTTTGAGAATATAAGGATAAAAAATACTATAAATATAAATAACATTGGATATTATAGATATGAACGTAGGATTAGAATACTTGAAGTAAAAGAGGCCTTGAAAAAGATGAAATCAAGAAAGGCCATGGGGCCTGATGGTATACCAAAAAAGGTTTAGAAGTATATGAGAGATATTGGGGTAGTTTAGTTGACAAGTTGTTTAACAAGATTATAAAATCAAAGAAAATGCCTGATGAGTTTTGGAAAAGCTCTATTGTACCAATCTATAAGAATAAAGGAGACATTCAGAGCTGCACTAATTATCGAGAGATCAAACTTATAAGCCACACTATGAAACTTTTTGAAAGAGTGATTAAGAAGAGGCTACAACATGAAACAAGTGTATCAGAAAATCAATTTGGTTTCATGCCTGGGAGGTCTATTATGGAAGCTATTTTCTTACTAAGACAATTAGTAGAGAAATATAGGGAGAGGAGGAAAGACCTCCACATGGTCTTTATCGACTTAGAGAAAGCTTATGATAGAGCCCCTAAAGACTTAATATGGAGGGTGTTGGGTGGTAAAGGGATTTCTCAGGGGTATATAGACATAATTAAATATATGTATGAGGGAGCAGTAACAAATGTTAAGACCACTAGTGGCATGACTGGTGATTTTCTTGTCACTGTAAGATTGCACCAAGGATCGACATTGAGTCCATACCTTTTCACATTAGTTATGGATGAGTTAACAAAATATCTGCGAGAGGAGATTCCCTGGTGCATGTTATTTGCAAATGATATAGTCCTACTTGATGAGATAAGGGAGGGTGTAAACGTAAAGCTAGAGTTATGGAGAGAAGCATTAAAATCTGAAGGATTTAAAATTAGTTGAACTAAGACAGAATATATGGAATGTAATTTTAGCAAGGAGAGTAGGAGTAGAACACCAGTCAAGATTGATAACCAAGAAGTCTCTGTAAAAGACTACTTTCAGTACTTAGGATCATTGATCAATGAGAGTAGAGAGATTGAGAGGGAGGTTACCCAGAGAATCCAAGCGAGTTGGAACAAATGAAAATGTGCATCTGGAGTTTTATGTGATCAGCAGGTGCCACTCAAACTAAAAGAAAATTTCTATAGGATGGCTATAAGGCCGACTATGCTCTATGGATCAGAGTGTTGGGTAGTTAAGGAACATAATACTCATAGGAAGAATGTCGCAGAAATGAGGATATCGAGATGGATGAGTGGTAAGACAAGAAATGATAGAATTAGAAATGAAAATATTAGAGGAAATTTAGGAGTAACACCAATAGGTAACAAGATGAAGGAGATTAGACTTAGATGGTTTGGACATGTTCAAAGGAGACCAACAATGGCACCAGTTAGAAGGAGTGAAGCAATACAAGTAGAAGGTTCTAAAAGGTCAAAGGGAAGGCCCAAAAGAAAGTGGATAGAAGTTGTGAGGAAAGATTTAATAACTTTGGGACTAAATGAAGCCACGATATTTAATAGAGTGGAATAGAGGAATAAGATTCATGTGACCGACCCCTAATTGGGATAAGGTCTTGATGATGATGATGAAGAAGGTTTTTGACTATTCTGGACTCATTCATATACTCCATTCTTCCCAATTCTACTTAGAAAAGGTAGAAATAAAGTTTGAAACCATGGACTGGAAATATCGTGGCTGGAGCCATGATAAAATTAAATGTGTAGCACCCCAGGTTCCAATAGTCACAATATTGTCCACTTTGGGGCACCCATACACCCCTCATGATTTTGTTATTCTCCAGTTTCCTAGGGAAAATGCATTGTGACCATTAGAGTTCCCTGAACTCTTATAAACAACTCAATTTCCTCTCCCGAGGCAATGTGGGACTAACTTTTTGTCCTTGGGCATATGAGGGCGGGCCAAGAGAAAGCTGGCAGGCTTCTAGGCTGGGATGAAGGACAGAGAGTTAATCTCACATTGCCTAGGGAGAGGAAACTAGTTTGTTTATAAGAGTTCAGAGAACACTAATGGTCACAACACATTTTCTCTAGGAAATTGGGGAAGAACAAAACCGTGAGGGGTATATGAGCGCTCCAAAGCGGACAATATTGTGACTATTGGAACCTTAGGTTGTTACAAATGGTATCAGAGCCAGTTCCCCTCATGGTGTGGTGGCTAGCCGCATATGGGCGCCTAGTCGTGGCTATCACGTAGGGACGCATGTTCCCTAGGGAAGAAGATGTGAAGCCCTGGGCCAATGAGGGCCGACCAAGAGAAGGCTGGCAGGCTTCTAAGTTGGGGTGAAGGACAGAGAGTTAATCCCACATTGCTTGGGGAGAGGAAACTGGGATGTTTATAAGAGTTCAGGGAACTCTAATAGTCACAACGCGTTTTCCCTAGGAAACTAGGGAAGAACAAAATTGTGAGGGGTGTATGGGCACCCCAAAGCAAATAATATTGTGACTATTGGAACTCTAGGGTGTTACAAAATGCCACTAACTATACGCCTTGGAGACCTAGAATGGAAAATCTTTTACATTGCAAAGATCTCTATGATCCCTTAGATGATTAGGAAAAAGGATCTAAGGTAGTTTTTGAAAAAGATTAGATAAAGATGAATATGAAAACCATAGGTCAGATTCGATAGTGGATTGATTACAGCATATTTCACCACGTTGCTCAAGAAGAAAATGCATATATTTTTTGAAAAAAGTTACAGAATATGTATCAGGCCAAGATATCTCGAAACAAGGCCTTGCTGATTAAAAAGGCTTATTAACCTAAAGTTAAAGAGCAGAATGATTGTGGCTAAACATACCAATGAATTTTAAATTTTGGTAAATTAGCTAGGAACAGTGGCGTTACAATTGAGAGATGAATGGCAAGCTCTACTACTGAGTTCACTACCTGAAAGCTAGGAGACACTAGTAATTTCACTCAACACCAAAAGGAAAGTTAACCATGGTTATAGTTAAAGATGCACTATTCAACGAGGGGACCAGAAGAAAAGAAGCTGGCGCAGACCAGGCACATGCCCTAGTAGCAGAAAACAAGCACACTAGGAGAGACAGGCACAGGGGAGGATTAAGAGCAGACCAAGGAGGAGATCGCAGACTCGCAACAGATCAAAAAGTCAACCTAGAGGACAATTCAAGTGTTACCACTGCAGCATTCTAGGACATATGAAGATAGACTGTCAAAAACTGAAGAGAGAGATGAGTCATGGTAAGCCAAAAGAGGACAATGGTAAGACAATAATCACCATTGCTCAGGACATAGCAATGCTCATTACTAAGGAGGAGTCATGCCTGCACATGGTCAAGAGTGAAGTAGAGTGAGTGATAGATACAAGAGCTTCCTATCATACCACTTCACATAAGGACTTCTTCATCAACTACAAAGAAGGAGACTTTGGGGCTATAAAGATGGGGAATGATAGTTCTTTAAGAATAATTGGGATCGGTGATGTGCAAATAAAGACAAACATTGGCTACACAATAGTACTAAAGGATGTGTAACACATATAAGAACTCAAACTGAAACTAATCCCAGTCCCGCTCTTGACAAACAAGGCTACACCAACTACTTTGACAATAGTACCTGAAAACTGATGAAAGGCGCAATGATCATGGCAAAAGGACACATATGCAGCACATTGTACAAGATTCACACAAGAATATCCAAAGACAGCCTTAACGCAATGGAGAATGAAGGATCATTAAACCTTTGAAATAGTAGACTTGATCACATGGAGAGAGAAAGATCTGTTCACACTTGCAAAGATACAGCTCATCAAACTAGCCAAAGTTATAGCTCTTAATCCATGTAATTATTGTTTATTTGGCAAGCAACATAGGGTTGCTTTCTCTTCTTCTAGTAATAAAAGAAATGAAATTTTGAGTTTGGTGTATTCAGATGTATGTGGTCCCATGGAAGTAGAGTCATTGGGCAGGAATAAATATTTTGTAACCGTTATAGGTGATGCATCTAAGAGGGTATGGGAATACTTTGTAAAGAATAAAGAACAGGTATTCGAATGCTTCAAGTGATTCCACGAGATGGTGGAGTGGCAAACTAAGAAGAAACTCAAGTGCCTTAGAATAGACAATGGAGGAGAATATACCTCAAAATAGTTCAAGGCATATTGCGCAGTACGCGACATTCGACACGAGAAGACAGTTCCATGTATTCCACAGCACAATGGAGTAACTGAAAGAATGAACTAGACCATTGTGGAGAGAGTAAGATGTATGCTCAGTATGGCTAAGCTATCTAAGCCATTCTAGGGTGAAGCTATGAAGACCATCTGCTGCTTGATCAATAGGTCACCATCAGCACCAATGGACTTCAAAGTTCCAGAATAGAAGTGGACTGGCAAGAAGGTGACTTATGCACTCATAAGGGTATTTAAGTGTAGAGCTTTTGCACATGTATCTAGAGAGACGAAACAGAAACTAGATCTAAAGTCTACTCCTTAAATCTTCATCAGGTATGAAGATGAAGAATTCGGATACAAATTGTGGGACCTTGAAGCCAAAAGGATTGTCCAAAGCAGAGATGTAATATTTCAGGAGAATTAGTTCTATGAAGATCCAAGAAAGGCTAAAGATATCAACACTCCAACTCTAATACTATACTCAACACCCATACAAATTGACTCAAAAGCTACACCAAAAGGTGAATTAGAGGTAGAGGAGTTTTATCAGGGGTAGCATTAATCCCTTATACCATAAGATGTTGTGACATTATATGTTGAATTGTCTCCTCAGCCAAAACTAGAATCTCAACCAAAGATGTCAACAAGAGGACATATTCTAATTTCATCACAGAAATATTCTTAATCAATATATATCATGCTCACTGATGAGGGGGAGCCAAAGAATTTTCAACAAACCTAGCGTATACAGACAAGGGCAAATGGGTGCAAGCTATGCAAGAAGAAATTAGCTCATTAAAGAAAAATCATACTTATAAGCTAGTGACACTTTCAAGGAAAAAAGAGCACTGAAGAACAAGTGGGTCTTCAAGGTGAAAAGAGGAGGCAATGGAGAACAAGTCAAGGACAAAGTGTGATTGGTTGTCAAAGGCTTTGAGTAGATAAAAGGAATATACTTTGAAGAGATCCTCTCAGTAGTAGTGAAGATGACATCAATCAGGATTATAATCGGATAGGTGGTAAGTCTAAACATAGAGCTTGAGTAGATAGACGTAAAGACAGCCTTTCTATATGGAGATCTAGAAGAAGATATATATATATATATATATATATATATATATATAGAATAACCAGAGGATTTCAAAGTTGAAAAGACTAAGCACCTGGAATGCAAGTTGAAGAAAAGTCTCTATGGCCTCAAGCAAGCCCCAAGACAATGGTACAAGAAGTTTGACTCATTCATGACGAGTTAAGGTTTCACAAGAACAGTTGCAGATCAATGTGTGTATGTCCAAGATTACCTTATGGTAAATTTATAATTTTACTACTCTATGTAGATGACATGCTGATAGTTGGATCAGATATGACTATGATCAACAGGTTGAAGGGTGAGTTATCTAAATCCTTTTACATAAAGGACTTAAGAGCAGCTCAACAAATCTTAGGGATGAAGATCACACATGACAGGAAAGCAACAAAGTTGTGGCTATCACAGAAAAAGTACGTTAAACGAGTAATCAAAAGGTTCAATATGGAGAATGACAAGCCAGCCAACACTCCACTTGGAAATCATTTCAAATTGAGCAAAAAGACGTGTCCCTCAACATCACAGGAAACATACAAGACAGCTATGATTCCCTACTCATCAATAGTTGGGAGTTTGATGTATACAATGGTGTGCACAGGGCTGGATATTGCTCATACAGTAGGAGTTGTGAGCAGATTTCTTTCAAATCCAAGCAAAGATAATTGGAAAACCATGAAGTAGATATTATGGTACATGAAGGGCACATCTAAGTTGTGCTTGTGCTTTGGAAGTACAGATGCTCTCCTGGAAAGTTACACAAATGCTAATATGGTTGGAGATCTTGAGGGAAGAAAGTCAACATCAAGGTTTATTTTCACTTTTGTAGGGGGAGCTATATCATGGCAATCCAAGTTGCAAAAGTGCATAGCTCTATTGATAACAAAAGATGAATATATTACAGTAGCTGAAGCAGACAAGGAAATGTTGTGGATAAAGCAGTTTCTCTAAGAGCTCGGTATCATATAGGAAGAATACAAGATACATTGTGATAATCAGAGTGCTCTAGACCTGAGCAAGAACTCATTGTATTAGCGCGCACTAAGCACATCAACATACGGTATCACTGGATATGAGAGGTGACAAAAGAATAGATGCTAAAGTTGGTAAAGATTCACATTGATAAGAATCCTATAGACATGTTAACAAAAGTAGTAACCTACGAGAAGCTACTGCTATATAAAAACATAGCAGGCATAAGCTCAGACTAGTGGAGTATGGCACGTGGATGGAGGGGGAGAATTAATGACGTCCATCCTCATAATTTTGCCCAAAGATTCCTGCAAGATAAGGAATTGGTTAGAAGCAAATAATCAATCTGATTTGGAGTCCTAATCAGAGAAGGAAAAGGAGATAATATTTGTATTCAAGTAGGATACCTCTAGCCCTCTGATCTCTATAAATAGGATTCAGAGGCAGAGCTCAGGGCATTGATTTGGTAGTAAATCTCTCTCCTAGTGGATTGTTCTCCCTCCTCCTCTCGTGGACGTAGGCTGTACATAGCCAAACCTCATAAAATCTCTGTGTTTTCTGTTGTGTGCATGTTGTTTGATCCTAACTGCTGCACTTAACAAGAACTTCATCTTTAGCTAAAGCACTTGGGTTATTACTGGCCATTGATGGTAACTAATGCCATGGATTTTGTACAGAGTTGTAAGTTCTATTAAATGCATGGAGATATGTTACATCAGCGATCAGAATGGCTCTATCCAACCATCACTTTCTGGCTGTTTCATCCTTGGTGTATGGAGATTATTGGACCAATACCGCCTATATCTTTCTGTGCATTCATTTATTTTCAGAATTGCTCTAACTGTGCTGAAGCTGTGCCACTAAAAGCAATAAAAGCACACGATATCGTAGAATTCATCTGTAACTCACATCATATATCGCTTCAGAGTTTCAGGCCAAATCATCTCAAATACTGTCTCTATGAGTACAATGCAATGCTATTGACTGAAGACGTATCTTCAGCTATATGACTAGCAGAAATTGGAAGTTATAGATGAACAACGCCTTAAAGAGCAACATTCCAGAGGGATATTAGGCCCGCATATCAGAAGCCTTCAATAAGACTGTAAAATAGAGGTTGTTCTTACAGGGTGATCAAGTACTTGCTCTCCAGATACCCATTGTAGTCTCTCAGTAATCCAAGAGTAAATTTGAACCCAAATGGGAGAGTCCTTACGTAGTTAAAAAAAAAAACTTCTTCATTTTTTACTCTTCAGTGGAACCTATCAGTTGGTCGATTGCAATAGAAATGTACTGTCACACATCGAAGGACACTTCCTGAATAAATTTCCTTTAATATACAACTACTATCTCTACTATAAGACCCGATATGAATGGAGTATTAAAATTAAATTCATTCCATTGTGGTGAAAATTATTCCTATTCCATGCGAGTATAAACTGTATGACCATTGTATTTTATTGTAGTAAAAATGGTTCTTATCTGTATGAGTAAAACTATACAATCCAATATTTTATTGTGGTAAAATTACTTCTATCCGTAGAGTATAAATTATAAGACACAATGTGAAATTCATTTCATTGTGGTAAAAATTGCTTTTATCTATATAAGTATAAACTACAAGATCCAATGTAAAATTCATTTCATTGTGGTAAAAGTTACTCTTATTGCTGCAAGTATAAACTGCAGGACCCAATATATTTCATAATGGTAAAAAATACTCATATCCGTATAATTGTAGGATGTAATATTTCATTGTGGTAAAATTACTCCTATCTGCATAAGCATAAAATGCAAGTCACAACACAAAAGAAAGTAAGAAACAGTTCGTTGCATTGAGGAAAGATTAAAAAAGAAGTTTCGAGAATGATTACATCATCAAAAGTAAGTTAACTCAAGCAGAATATAAATCTAAACAAAAAGCAGAGTAACTAAGGTTCAAGATTGGCCAGGGCGGCCACACAGCCAGCAATCTGTCTTCAAGAAATCCTCCTGATGTGTCATCGCTCAAGCTTGTGCTTCAATGTTACTAATCTCTGGTCCCACCTAGTGTAGCTCGTCTTTAATAGCCAAGAATAGCAATGGTTATTGGACAGGTCTCTCCAAGGCAATTAAGGGAAGTTTTCATGCATTCTTTCACTTTTGTATAGTTCTTCCTCTAGCTCCTTCATCTCCGCTGCAAGGAAGATTCCTTATCCATGAGCAACTGGTAAGAAGCAGAGATATGCTTACCTTTGATTCCATGAGTCATTCTCTTATCCTTAGTTGACCATATCTAAGTTTCTGGTACTTACTGTTAGGAATAAAACTAACTTTAATGATTATAACAGAAGTTAATGATTACCTTATGCCACGGAAGAATATTTTCACCCAAATCATTCACAGAAATCAAAGAAAAACAATATAGAGAAAGAGGAACATACATATTTAAGGAGAGGCACAAAGATGTACGTGGTCCGGTAAGTTTGCTTACGTCCACGGGGAGAGCAACCTAAAAGATATTGACTAATAATGAGTGATTACAAAAACTCTTGAAAATTAGCCACCAATCTTCTTCCTCTTTGCCATCATAGGAAAAATGCAAAAGTTCTCACTTTTTATTTTTTCACTCTCAAAGCATGGGTTCACATACATTATATAACATTCTCAAAATGCCTAGTAACTAACAAACCTAAAATTATACCTATGCTCCTCTAGATATGAGATACTAAACAACACTTGCTGTATAAGTCGCCCCAGCATCATGTTGAGATCTCCATGCTTGATGGTAGTGAGCTTTACGCAACCCTCTATGAGCTTCCGGATAGGTCACTTAGTACCTCTAGATTAACCTGCAATGAGTCCTTCATATGCATGATCGTACAATCAAAGTCCAGCTTCTTTGAATGGATTGATTCAATTGAAGCCCCACTTAAAGCGTCCACTAACCTGGTGTAGATGACCTTCGTAGAGTCTTGCATGCACGAAAATCAACGACATATTTGTTCCTCCCTCTAATAATCCGAAAGACACTATCAAAGGTTCCCATAAGTTTAATGACTATAGAAGTTCCTTATTACATTCTTTTAAGCCCTTATTTGCTGATCAATTTGTCGCTACTATGAGCATGTTCTTTGGAGCAAATGGTCACGACTCGCTTTCTAGCGAACATTTGACTCAAAAATAACCCTTAATCTGATTGTCGTATTGCTCCCACTTTCATTGAGTTATCATTACAAACAATATCTATGAAGCAAAGGACCACAACAAGATTGTTGACTATTATTATGAGAATAATTTAGTGAAAAGTATTTTCAAATTTCTCAAAGTTTTTAATGAAACTTTGGAGTTTCAAGGGGCATCTTTTGGAATCAAAATTTTGACACTTTCAATGAAAGATAAAATATAGTTTTATTTATGTTCTCAGTGTATATAATCCTTCAATAGAATAGCCAAAGAGTCTTTAAGACTATGGTTTGAAAATTCTAAGTATTTTAAATCAATATCTCAAAGTTACTGAAGAAAATCAGGCAATTCAAAATTTAAGAATTCTTAAGCATTTAAAATAAAAAATAACCTTAACATTTCAATTTTAGAAATCTCACCCAAGCTCCAAAAATTTGGTTTTGTTCTAAAAGCATAGAGTTGACTCTTTTTCATCTTGAAAGTAGATTTTGGAACTTTTTTTATTGAATTCAAATGGAGATATTTTCTTATTTGCATTATAATGTCTTAAGTAAATGAAAGTAAAATAATAATAATAATAATAATTTACTTACTTAAATAACATTATAATGCATATAAATATCCTTTGAAGTGCACTACACAATGTAGTAATGTTATTAAAGCCATCTCCTCTCCAATGAAAATTAAAAAAATTAAAAAAAAAAAATCTAAGAGTTTCCAAATATACCCTTAGACTTTGGCTTCTTAGTTACTCTTTAAGTTTGAATGCAACTCGCGCATGAAAACAAGACCAGCCATTGATTAGGAGTTGTCTTTTCTTCTCTCTCCTAATCATTTTGATGCCTAAAATAAAGGGTTCTCTCTAACTCAAGGAGATGTCCCATCTTTCTAAGATTTGTATCATAAGTTGTTAAAATAATTGAGAAGTGGGGCCTACAATATTGCCTTACTTCCTTACTCTTTTATTACTAAAAAATAGTACTGCTCAACCCAAAAGGAGCTTCCTCTTTTGTTATGGATTTGAAATCTTTAAGTATAAACACTGGTCCTATGAAATATGGTGCTAATGAAGAGTTCGGACGCCTAACATGGTCCAATATGATATGGCTGGTTGCCGGAAAATCGAATCACTTATCTTTTTTAGATTTTAGATCGATTTGTTTATGCCCAGCACATGAGTCACTACTATTAGTTGTCTGATCGGATCTGGTATCAATATCTCGCAAAGCACATGTGCTTTTAGTTTGAAAATTAGTTAACTCTGAAATCAGAGTTTTCTTTTATACTTTTTATCTTTTGGAATGGCGGTTCATTAAATTAACTGCATCTTAAATACGGGGGGTTATTTTATTCGTTTGGTGTTAAATTCCTGTTATTACTTTGAGCACTGCTCAAGTAGGCCTTATTGTAATTAAGTTTCCGTGAGCAGACAACTTTCATGTAATATGTCCCACTACTGGTTGATCTGGTGAGTCCCATTGGTTTCCATGTAAGCCCAAGAATACGCAGTTGGATTATTCTAGTATCTGAAGACCGTGTACAAAGGATCACAGAACACTAACTGGTAGAATCTTTAGATTAGCAATTGCTCAGATTCAACGACCAAAAAGCACAATTTGCCAGAGGCTACATTTATAAAGTCAAAATTGAGGGACTCGGATGAGAAAATATGGCCTAAAGCAACATAATGGAAGCGCCCGTGATGCAAAATTCGGGTACCCCATCTCCCATGAGGTCCCATTGGTTGGAATAATCCGCCATTACTTAAAATTTCTCAAGTGAGAGGTAAATAGCTGTTCAGGAATTATAACATATATAAATAACCAGATAGAAAATGACTTGGAGACTGGCACTGAGAACCCTATCAATATGGCTTCATGGCCGTCTGGCATTGCATTTTCATGCCAGTGTCTTCCTACGTATCATGTTCTTGAATAAGGATGAAGAGTACATTGTTTTAACCTATGTTTTCATGCCCGCTTGTTGCACAATTGTAATTCTTCGATGCCGTTGAATATTCCAGTTGATATGACTGAGGAATTTGCATTGAGTCTTCCTAAGCTAAGCCGTATCGAACTTTTGATTACGCCTAGACTCCCTCCAAGGATGCGGGTTTAACTTTGCAAGGTTTTGAATATTCTTTCTTAGAGGAAGCCATGGAGATGACTGCTTTAGACAAGGAACATGCACTACTGACCATATTATAAGTTAGTAAAGTAATGTTTTTCCTGTCTTTCTTTGTTTAAGGGAGCATTCTAATTTTGGCCGTTCTTACAGATCAGCAGCTACAACAAGCCAAGTACTCTAGCATTCCTCTGTGTACCTGAGAGTGAAAAATAAACTACTGTTTGTTTATTTTTGTTTGTGCTGGTTATATAGATACCAATTCCTATAAAAATACTAGTCCCCGTGGGCAAGATGGAAAAAGCATTCAACTCTGGACATCTTCATCCCGAGGGAATAAACTGTGGATTTTGTCGCAACGAGTTGAAGCCTTGAAGGACAGTCGTTTCCTTCATGCAACTCTTTAGTATATCTATCCATGTGAAGAAGCATGACCTAATGTTCCTTTTCTACAACTATTTGTTCAAAAGAAGGGCTAAATTAAGAGGATCTTGTAACACGAACGCGTGTTTACAGGATACTAACGCACTCAATTCACCATTTTTTTTCTCTTTTGAAAGGGTGGAACATCCGCACACCCTTGAGCAGCCTTGAACTTGGTGATTTTCACAATTGAGGCTCGCTCTTGAGCCTTTTTGCCACACACACCCGACTGAAGCATTCGATCTTGGATACTACACATCAGTGCTCCAATCCCCCATGCTTTTTGAACCAGTAGACATCTAAAGCCGGATCGACCAAAATTACAGCTGGCTGCAGAAATTCCTGCTCAGGTGATGTTTCTGCTCCTCGCTTCATGTGCTGTTGGTATATCTTGTGATTTCGTCTTTCCTTTGACTCTCTAATGATGCAATGACCCACCGGGTCCCCACCAATGTAAGTGTCTTTCCTTTCTAATTGAAGCCATATAAAAGAAAAACCGGAAAAGAATGAACAATTTTGGATTTTTTACAATTTTTCCATTACTTTTCGGTCTTTTTGTAAAAAGAAAAATTCAAGGTTTTTAGGTTTATGCTAATTTGCAATTAAGTTTTGAAAACATTTGCAAATTTGGTTTCTGCTCTCTTTTCTTGTTAATTTTTATAAAATGGGGTACCGTGCGGAGCTAGTTGCGCCGCCACAGAGAGGGGGGGGGGGCACTCACCGGAAAATATGCTGCAGGAAGAAATAAGGGTAATATTAAAAATTTTGTAAAGTTTAAAAGGGAAAGAGGACAAAAACCTAACAAAATGGCAAATTTGCAAAGTTCCTAAAAATTTGCAAAAATGCCAAAATGTAATGGCATTTTTGCAAAAATCCCAATAATTTTTTATACCAAACTACGTACTTTATCCTATGTTTGGACATATACCAAACTTTTATTAGGTTGCAATGAAACCCCTTCAGAGTGTAGCAGTCAATATAAACATAAAGATCCATCAGCCACATGCATAAATTGTACTAATGTCTATCCTATCCCAAGACACGACCTAAACATAGATTGCCAAAAAAGTGATAATCCAGTGGAGATGATTTCAGGTAAATGGCTAGTCTGTGATGCAGCTAAATGATGGGCGTGATCGAAAAATGAAAACAGGACGGTAGTTCCGTAAATATAAATAACTAAAAGAGTAATTGTTGTGGGAGAACAAAGAAGGCAATTGGGTATGGTAGTTGAAAAAATGACATTTAACAGCAAATCGGGAAATAGCATGAAACTACCAGAACACTTCCAAGCAAGCCATTTGACATATACTAGCATTCAAAGAGTTCATTAGCTAATAAGATCTTTGGGTTAAGACGTATAGAATATTTGAAGGGAAGCCTTGGCCCAATGATAATTGTCGTCATGTGACCTTGAGGTCACGAGTTCAAAGCGTAAAAACAACCTCTTGCAAAATGCAAGATAAGGACTTTAGGCCCTTGCAGTCCACCCCTTTCCCAGACCCTGCATAGGCTGGAGCTTCGTGCACCAAGACTGCCCTTTTACGTATAGAATATGTGCCCTAAAAGATGAACAGCTCATATCATCAATTTGAGCCGAGGGGGCCGGATCAGATTGCAAGTATGACGTTAAGCCCTGATTTTGCACGGTACATCCAAATTAATATGCAAAGTTGGTCCTCAACTTATCAACATGAAACCCTGCATTTGTTTCGTTGACAGTTCATATTAGAGTCTCAAACTCATCAACTGCTTGAAGGTCACAGATAGTGGCTTAGAATTGAAAGCTGATATATGATCGTAGAGAACTAAAATACACGTGAGACCTGCTATTTAAACGATCATGACAATTCATTTGGTTGGGTGTGCTGTGCATATGCGGTGCTTTTGATGATGATTGTGTACCGTTGCTTTGTGCACTTTCTAATGGTCAGCTTGAAGAAACAAAGAAGCTAGGATTACCGCATTGGTTCTAATTGTGGTACACAGCTCACCCTTGAAACGGCCTATATGGTTTAAACCATTGCGGAAAGTGAGCCATACTTGTAATTGCCTGCTTCTATTTTACATGCATATGCACCATATAGCAGCTGTAGATGAATAGGTGGCTTCAGTATTTCACACCAGTCCTCATCCAAACGCGACCCAGACGGATCATGCATATAGTTAGGTCCCACCTGATCTCTCTTTATTGTTAACAGACCAAATAACATCAAATACAGCACAACATAAGACAACCGACTGCACTCACAACTATTAAACCTACTTCTCAGAATCAGCCCAAATTTTGTGGGAATTTCCATTGCCAATTCTTAGAATTTCCTCCGTTTGCAGCAGAGAAGGCCTCAAGCAGACCTTCAAAAATAGTGAAAAAGCAAAATGTTCGTCTTACCTTGTTTCAACTTTCAAAATTTCTAGTCTCGCCAAGATGCTGAACAGGTGCCGTTATTTATTTACAATGCTAGAACAGTAAAGGATATCATCAACTAGATAATCTATCTATTGTAAGCACTACCAAGTAACAATTCGCTCACGAGTATCAACAGTTACCTCAACGGTTGTATCTGCATACCCAAAACTGATAAAAATCCTTGTTTGTAGTCACAAAACTGAGTTCATCATCCATTTTCAACCACTAACCTGGTAGATGAAGTGAAATAGACAAAAGCAACAATTAGAAATCCAAGACCAACTTCTCACTATTAACAAACCATATTGTTGTATGTTACATAGTTGTTGTATATTATACTGGCTATGCATCTACAATAACACGACCAGAAGGGTTTTAGATATATATCAAAATAGAGAAGTAATAGATGGTAATTTAGACTCAAAATGAACTATATGCTACTTTAATGTTCTGAGCTGCTATATGGAACAAAAATTCCCAAAAAATGACCTTGTTTCTTGCATCTTCATCGAAATTAGTTAATATGATAATAGTTCAATCAACAAGGCGGTGCTAACTCAGCCTTAATTCTAGCACATAATGTTCGCTCCTTTCCAATTACAACTTAGGGCGCTTTACAGTAAGTTTCTGGTCCATGAGCAGATAGTTGCAGGCTTTTTCTACAAATGAAACAAATAGGAGAGTATCTAAGAAAAAGACTAATACATGTCAGTTATATGTTCTTTTCACATAATATGTTCCAAAGTTGTTTTTTCCCGAAACTCATTATTGTCGTGTTTGCAAATAGAACTTCACAGAAAACGTCAAAACATTCAAAAGAACTGTTCATACAATTTCTAGAAGAAGAGGAATGCTAAACCAAGTCACTCAACATGTAGCCAAAGCAGCAGCTTTTTGCATGGACCACCTTTAGATGATCCAAGAAGTCAAAGCACATAGCATTAAGGGGGCCACCTTTGGATTATTCAAGACATTCATGTGATTGCTCCGACTATGGATATTTCAATCTTCATAAACGAAATTCACGCAGATTGGACGATTCTAGCATCCTCTATTTCATCATCATCGTCAAGACCTTATCCCTCTCATGAATCTTGCTCTTCCATTCCCCTCTATTAAGTACCATAGCTTCATTTAGTCCCAAAGTTTTTAAATATTTTCTCACCCCTTCTATCCATGTTCTTTTGGGCCTTCCCCTTGCCCTTTTAGAGTCCTCGCCACTCCTTCTAACTGGTGCCATTTTTGATCTTCGTTGGACATGTCCAAAACATCTATGTATAATCTCCCACATCTTGTTACCTATTGGTGTTAGCCCTAAGTTTCCTCTAATATTTTCACTCCTAATTCTATCCTCTTGTCTTGCCACTCATCCATCTCAACATCCTCATTTCTACTACACTCATCCTATGAATATAATGTTCTTTATCTACCCAACACTCTGATCCACAGAGCATGGCCAGCCTTATAGCCATCTTATAGGATTTTTACTTTGAGTGACACCTGCTGATCACACAAAACTCCAGATGCACATCTCCATCTATTCCAACGCACTTGGATTCTCTAAGTAACCTCCCTCTCAATCTCTCCACTCTCATAAATCATCAATCCTAAGTACCGAAAGTGGTCTTTTATGGAGATTTCTTGGTAATCAATCTTTGTTGGTGCTCCACTCCTACTCCTCTCCTTGATTAAATTGCATTCCATAGACTCTGTTTTAGTTCAGTTGATTTTAAATCCTTTAGGTTCTAATGCTTCTCTTCATAACTCTAACTTTGTGTTTACGCCCTCTATTGTCTCATCAATTAAAACTATATCCTTTGCAAATAGTATGCACCATAAAATCTCCTCGTGCAAATGTTTTGTTAACTCGTCCATAAGCAACGTGAAAAGGTATGGGCTCAATGCCGATCCTTGGTGCAATCCTACAATGATAGAAAAATCACCGGTCTCCGCTAGTGGTCTTAACATTTTACCACTCCCTCATACATATCTTTAATTATGTTAATATATCCTCGTGAAACCCCTTTCCCACCCAAAACCCTCCATATTAACTCTCTATGGACCCTATCATAAGCTTTCTCTAAGTCAATAAAGACCATGTGGAGGTCCTTCCTCTTCTCCCTATATTTCTCTATCAATTGTCTTAGTAAGAAAATAGCTTCCATGGTAGACCTCCAAGCATGAAACTAAACTGGTTCTCCAATACACTTGTTTCATGTTGTAGCTTCTTCTCAATTACTCTTTCAAAAGTTTCATAGTGTGGCTCATAAGTTTGATCCCCCGATAATTAGTGTAGCTCTGTATGTCTCCTTTATTCTTATAAATTGTTGTTACAATAGAGCCCTTCCTCTATTCATCCAGCATTTTCTTTGATTTGATAATCTTGTTAAACAACTTGGTCAACCAAACTATTCTAGTATCTCCCATATGCTTCCATGCCTCTATTGGTATACTATCGGGTCCCAAGGCCTTTCCTAATTTCATCTTTTTCAAGCCCTCTTTCACTTCAGGTATTCTCATCCTCTAATCATATCTATAATGTCCAACGATATTTAGGTTTGCAGTACTTCCCCTATATTCTCAGGGCAATTCTCATTTAACAATTTTTTAAAGTAACTTTCCCACCTTTGTTTGATCTCTTCTGATACACTTAACATGATCTAAGTCCTTACCCTTCATTTGTCTTATTTTTGCAAGTTTAAACACATCTTTCTCACCTTCTCGTGGTCCTAGTATATTATAGCGATCATCATATGCCTTGAGTTTAGCCTCACTATTCACTTAACAACCTTTTTAGCATTCTTATACTGTTGATAGTTTTCATTATTTCTAGTCTTCTACTTCTACCATGCTTTAAAACATATTCATTTTTCTTTACTAACTTTTTGAATCGTTTCACTCTACCACCAAGTTTCCTTTACTAATTGCCTTTTACCTTTAGATACTCCTAGGACATCTTTTGCCACTTTCTTAATGGACTCAACCATATTAATCCACATGGTGTTTACTTCTGTTTCAATGTTCTAGTTTCCTGCTACCATCAACTTATTTGTGAGTAAGGTTATTTTCTCCCCTTTTAAGTTCCACCACTTAGTTTTTGGATATCTATTAAGTTCATTTCCTTTCTTCCATCTTTTAATGTAGAAATATATAAACATCAAGGTATGTTGTGAGGTTAAACTCTCACCGACTATCACCTTACAATCCTTACAAATTGATCTTTTAGTATTCCTAAGTAAAAGAAAGTCTATTTGACTTTTATGGAATCTAATTTTAAAGGTTATTAAGTGTTCATCCCTCTTCTTAAAGAATGTGTATTAAGTGTTCATCCCTCTTCTTAAAAAATGTGTTTGCAAGGGCCAGGTTATATGCCAAAACAAAATCAAAGATAGCTTCCCCCATCTCATTTCATTCTCCAATACCATACCCTCAATGTATCCTATCATATCCTTCCTTTTCTTTTCCTACATGGTCATTTAAGTCTGCTCCTATAAATATCCCCTTTATGTTGAGAATTTCTTGCATGACTCCTTCCATATCTTCCTAAAACTGTTTCTTGATTATATCTTCTAACCCTACTTATAGTGCATATGTACTTATAACATTTATGATTTGCTCTCTTTGAACAAGTTTTATTATTATAATAATTCTATCACGGGTTCTTTTAACGTCTACAACTTTAACCTTTAATTCTTTATCCACCACTATTCCTAAGCCATTTCTGTTATTATCCTTTCCTACATACATAGCTTATATCCATCTATTTCTTTAGTTTTAGCCCCTTTCTACTTGGTTTCTTAGATACAAGCGATATTGACTCTACTACGTTTCATCGTATTTACTAACTCCAGACTCTTACCTGTCAATGTCCTTATCTTCCATGTGACGATACAAATCTTATACTCTTGAGATAGCCTATTCACCCACGTACTTCTCGACCCCCACAACATGAACCCATGCATACTTTCTACTGCACCTGGGTTCTAATGCAACGTGTCACTTCCGATGGGACAATCTAATGGCCCTTTCCCATTTTCCATTACACTCAGGATCCGATGTAGCGCGTCACTTCCGGGAAAATACTACTAAGAACCCCTTGACTATTTTTCGCTGCACCTGAGATTCGATGCAACGCATCGCTTACGAGGGACGCCCTAACTTGAGGAAATGCTAGTGATAGATTGATGTCATGTTAGGGTTGCCATACTTTGAGGAAGCTGAAGATGATTTTTATTATCTTCTCTTCTTATTTATAAACTACTATACATATGCATATTCATTTGCAAGTAAGAAGAGAAATAACAAAATTATCTTCAATTTCTTCAAAAAGGTTTTACTTGCCAGCTAGCACCTGACACAAAACCCTCCTTTTTTATCCAAACTTGGGACTAGCATCGATGGAGTTTAGCATCCTCTATGTGGTCCTCGAATTTAGACTTGCTTGTACAAAATTTTCCATATTGTGATAAAAAGTACAATTTTTCATATACCAAAATCATCCAATCTATGAGATGTTTGAATTACTAGAAATCCAAGATTGGAGCAACCAAATGAATGGGCTAGATCATCCAAAGGTGGACCCCATTATGCAAAAAGCAAGTTGCTTTGCCTCTACTCAATCCCAAAAAGAATATGAAATTAGAGACACTTTGTCTCACCCAAAGAATTGAGCTTGGTTTGAGTCCAAAGATTACTTTCTTTAGGTGAATCAAAATAATATCTTCTTTTCTACCAATTCCATAACATATCCTGTCTTCTTAATTGCCAGTCAAGGAAGGCGAACTTAGATTAAATTGTCGTACAGGCCAATCAAACTTGTACATTAAGGCAATGGGATGCATAGTTGTCATGCTCCTAAAATAGGGCGGAATCTATCATAATCCATTCATCAAATGCACAGAATACATTGTGGCTGCCAAATCCAGGCCACAGCTATCAGGCATCACTGCATCCCTGCTCATAGGAAAATTTCCCCTCCTGATACTGCAACCCAATTGCTGCCTACCTCGATATGGCTGAGATAATCACATGGCTTCTTTGTTGATTCTTGTCTACTCAAAAGCAATCCATCACCTGCAATGTTGCCTCATCACATGGAGATGTCTCACTCACTTCTCTGATGAAATTTCCTTAGTGATTCAGAAGTCAATTTTCCATCTCATTGATTATCCAGCTACACATCCATCATTTTGACTCCATACACATTCTTCACACATTACTAAGGAAATGGAACATGTTTATCCCCATCTTGCATGTTGTTTACGTGCTCTTCTTTCCCTGCTACTTCATTTCTACACCCATGTTAACTGCGTCACTAGTGTTTGACATAAACTACTGTCCATCTCTAGATTTAAATCAGTTTTCTTTTCACTTTACCCCTTTCAAGGTTCTCAACAAGGACATGTACACAGGTAAGCACCCTACTAGCAGACTCCATTGTAATGAGACCTACTAACTACCCACCAGAACAGTGTCAATCTTCATCTTATGCTGTGGAAGCTTTATCAACATCTTGTTTTTTTCATTGTCATTTGTATGGCATCATGGACTAGGTCTTTTGAGTTTTCATAATTTACAATTTTATGATTTTAGTCCTTACCACTTTCCCTTTCTATCAATTAAGCTTGAACACAGAGTCTCTTCTACTTGTAAGCATGGGATGCAATCTGCGTTGGCATTTCACTCTCATAATGAAATCACTTCTCTTTATCCCTTGAGTTACAACACTCTAATTAGTGCCAGCCCCCATAGAATCTTCATCAAGATTTCAATCTATATTACTTTCACTGATGATTTTTACTGGTTAAACATGGAGCCTCATGAGTTCTACCATGCTATCGTCAAGGTCATATTTATGTCACTAAAAGGGTTCTCAAATCAATTATTCATGGAGTAATGGAGGTGGAGATTAATATACATCCCAGACTTTCCATGATCTTAGCCACCCTGGGGGCATAGTCCGATAGTATTCTTGTGCAATACCCCATCCTATAACAAGAAAACCCCTGATTTGCTGGTCAGTTTGATGTCATAATGTGTTTCAGATATATAATTCAACACAAAAATGGTTTTGAAAGAAGGGATGAAATTGCTGCAGTTTGGAGAGAGAGAGAGAGATAAGAACCAGATTAATTTTCTTTAAGAATAGCTGCAGTTTGGAGAGAGAGAGAGATAAGAACCAGATTAATTTTCGTTAAGAATAGAACCTGAACTGCTTCCCAATCTGTGCTTATTTCCAATTTTCATGCTCTCATAATGCGAAAACCTTTTCTAATCATGTCTTGACTCATAAGGCTGCAACTAAAAGAAGAGGAAAGAAGGGAGAAAGTATAAGTGTAGGAATTAAGATTTTTTCTCACTATATTCTTAGGGATGTGAATGCTATTAGTAATACAACAGTCTACTTGCACGTACAATATGATACACAAAAATAAATAATCTATCCAAGAAAAGGAGTCAAATTATAAATAAATGAAACATAGGATGCAAGAAATATGTGCAATGTGACCATCTTTTACAGACCTTGGATGCAGCAATAACAACTACCAATCGAAATTAGGAAATGATATAGTGTATTTAGCAAAGACAATTATATGCCAAAAACAGCACATAGTGACATCACACTGAACAAGCATAGTAATGGCATGTACACAATAACAAAATAACAAACTATTATATTCACATCATCATCATCATCAAGACCTTATCCCAATTAGGGGTCGGCCAAACTATTATATTCACCAACCTCAGTTTTCTGAAAATCCGGCTGCAAGAACCACCATGGACCCGTTTTTGATCCCAGCCTGTTGAAAGAAAAGGAAGAATCTGATTTAGAACAGACATAGAGGAAATAGCATTACATCCCCAATATAGTATAATTAGAAAGGCTGCCATGACACGGATGGTTTGAATACTTAATTTGTAAACCAGATGGCTGTATTTTCTGGTGTTGTACAGCCCAGGTTGCAGAAGTCACTAGTAAGCATAGTGAGGATAGACTCAAAGTTACACATAACAAGTAACATCCTTTGAATAATGTGCATCAAGCTTTCCTTTCATTACTACATCTAAGGGCCCATATTCGGATCCCGCCTTAAATTGCATGTAAGCACATGACCTGTTTGGGTAACTTCACCAAGATTTTTCAGATAACATATCTCCATTAAACCACGACTCCTCTCCCTCCCTCCCTTCATTGCAACAAAACCCTGAAGTATGTTGCTGAAAATTTGCAAACAGTTAGCATGGAAAGCACTGGTGCCATTGTCTAGAGGTCTTTGTGCCTTTCAGTAGGTTATCCTGAGGGGTTTTTGCCAATGAGGGTTTTCAGTACCTGTTCGTAGTAGTTATTTCTGAATGTTTATGAGTGTGCTACAAGGAACTTTCTGATGGTAAATTTGAGCTGTGAGTGTACTTTGTAATTTTAACTTCTCCACCTGTGCAATGCTAGTTTTCAGTAGAATTGTAGAGGGATTTTTATGGTTCTTTACCTATTTGTAATGTCAAGTTTAACATTAGGAGGGTGTTTTGTCTGTCTAGGAGAATAATCAAAAGAAGAAGAATGAAATAATAGGAGAAGAGGTCCAGAAACCAATGCTGTGTATCTTAAGATCCTTCGGTAGAAGATAAGTAGGATCTAGAAGAACCAGTAGATCTTGGTTATGATTTGTTTTTTATGACTTAGTGATGAAATTATTGCAACTTCTCCATTATCCACAACAAATAGAAAAAGAAAAAAGCCACATTCTCTGCAACAAGTTGCTTGTTTCTGACTAATAAAAAAAAAAAAAAAAAAAATTTAATTGAGGTTGCATAAGAAAGAGAAAAAGATCAACACTGCCCTCATCATTAATCAAAGCCTGAAGTTGTATAATGGCATTCCACCCATATTAAAAGAACTTCAGGATATTCCTATTTACTTTTCCTTTCTTACTTTCAAGAAAAGAGGATAGCCAAATAAGTGTCCTACTTGACGAAATTTACGACCCTATAAAGTTCAAACCTTCTTGGTTATACTTTCAGCAAATGTTTTGGTTAATAGCAATTTTATCTGCTCTTTCACCCAAACTGTATCGAAGCAAAGGTGCTTGAAGAGAACTACATTAAACAGACGAGAAATGATGTTGATGCACTTACATTTAGACTTCAAAGAATTAAAATATTGCAACTTATCGCAGCAGTCCCGAAAAAAGGGTTAAAGACAAATACATAAGATGGAGAGTTCTATATACAAATTATTAAAATGAATGTCTGCAACTAGCCTCTGTTGCAAGGTTTCGCTCTGCTTGAACGAACTTATGTCCCAAAAAGGAAAGGTAAGACTATCAGAAACTTTCATCCATAGTATGCGAAGAAACCATAACAAGTTTTGGAAGACAATGGAGTCATCAATTAAACAACCAAAAACAGCACATTACCTCTTAAATAAAATCCCCCTAAGTTTTGGAAGCTAGTAAAAGTAATCATTTAAGCAACCAAGAATATCACCACCTCTTTCAAAGATTGTGTTTCTTCCTCTCAATACAATTGTTTGCTAATACAAAATCAATCTTCTTGCAAGATAATTGCTTTACTAGTATAGTTTTGGCGACAGCATAGCACAATTTGCCCTTCATTTACATGTCATGTCTGGGGAGCTAGGCTGGATCTAGAGGGCCGGCCTACTGATGGCAAGGTAGGCCTCACACCAAATGAACAATCTTAACCCCACAATTCAACCGTTCCTTATAAAAGTTCCACCAAAAACATGACAATTGGTATTTTTAATGTTTGGTAGATCTACAATAGTCATCAAATGGGTGCTTCATGGATGGTTCAAAATGAAGCCCATTGTGGTTGTTGTGTCATTTTTTCAACCAAATGATACCATTGCTTTATGCTGACACAAGTGCACTTTAAACAATGTTATTCAAAAGGAGAAGGAAAACCAAAAAAATATGCAATGATCAAACTTTACAATCAGGATTATCTAGAATCATATGTTTGCAACATGACCCATAAATGGTGATTTAACTTGATGAGCAATCAAGTTCAATCATCAGCATAATTCAACAGAAACTTATATTAGCAACCCAAAATTACTCATTAAAAACTTGAAAAGAAACTATTAAGATCCAATTTGACACAAATTCTGTTAAAAGACGAAATTAGGCCCAAAAAGTAACTAAAATCAGACTAAAAGATTTCAGTAGCTGGAGGTGACTCTAGCTATTATGTAAAAGAGGGATATTTGAGGAACTTCTCCACCAACTCTAACCAAGATAAAAGAAAAACTCATCTGTCTGTCACCTTTGATCAGAAATTCAAACCACAATGGCAGTACATTAGAAAGATGTCTTTTTTTGTGTTTCTACACGTGCATGTGTGCGTGTGTTTATACATAATATGTACATGACACAACTGTGTGTTCAGATGCATACACACACACACACACAGAGGATGAAGCAGGAGAAATTATCATACAACTCCCACTTGGTGGTGTCTCAATTGGAGAAAACCATCTCACGAGATCATAGCTGACAATGCATCAGACAGGTTAATTCCATTCATTCTGACTACAGAGCTTAACATCATAATCAAGTGAACAAGTGCAAACTTATAAACACAATTTACCTCATAAAACCAGCAGCCATCCGCAAGGTCATGAAAATAGCCAAACCTGACCATATGCCTGCCAGACCAAAAATTGATGGTGCACATAGCAAAATCGTAGAAGATATCGCCCCAACAACCATCTAATCCATAAATATACATTAGTGCTGGTTCTTAGTCTCAGCTAAGATGTTCTAACTAAGACAACTCAAAATATATGAATTACACATCTTGAGCCACAACTCACCATGGAGCGAGCTGCATATGAAAAGTCCGAAACACCATAATGGAGGCCATCAAAAACGAAAGCCAGAGCATTAATTGGTTGAGTAGCACTAACAAACTACAAGATAGTTGGGAAGGCAATCCATCAAATAAAGATTCTAAGACACAAACAACAATACTCAATAATCAAAAACTCAACGTGAAACCACATATGTACCAGCAAACCAGATTTAACAATCTGTAGCACTTCATCATCCTTGGTGAATAAATTGGCAATGGGACCAAACCATGTGCCAAGTATTATTGCTAAGAAAACACCAGTAAACAGACCCATCTGAGAACAAAGGAAAAGATGTACATTCAGATATGTAATTAATATGCACAAGCCGATGCTGACAGGATCCAATATCATAATAAGAAGTAAGCAGTTATCCTTTAATTAATGCAGACAAAAATTTTGACAACTCTAGCCATAAAATAAATTCAAATACAGTATATAGGAATTAAGAGCAAAATCACCTTGAGCACACAATAAGTAACTTCTTTCACTTTTTTGTAGTCACTCTCTGAGAAAGAACTTGCAATTAGAGCCTAATAAAAACAATCAAATATTTTAGTATAATGGAATTGTAATACAAAGAAAACATAACAATATATACTACATACACAAACTTTATTTCTGAGAAGCTGGTAGAAAAAAAATGTGCTTTTCAAGCTTTGGTATGCTGCAGGGCCAGGCTCATATGAACATTGACAGTTTAAGATACCATTGATGTTTCAGTATGCTTTTCTGTCATACAGTAATGACATCCTTCTTAGATACTGTAATATCCTTAATTTTAAAGATAAAAATAGGAAATTATTAAATAAATTAAAATAAAAATTTATGGATGAAATTATTTCCTAAAAACATAATAATTAGAAAGTGCTCGTCGATACGAATCCAACGCCACCAAGAACGCGAAAAACGGAGCTCAAACGAGGGAGTTATGAGCCGTCAAAGTTGTAAGGGCAAAATGGTCTTTTGACAGAAACGTGTTACACAGGGGTCCAAATTGATAACGGCACCCCTGTCTACACACGTCTCTACCAGTCCGGCGAAATCGCCGGGGAGACGTGGGAAGAGACGTGTGGGGAAGAGTTTCTCTTCCCCAAGACTCTAAAACCCTATATCTATGCTCCTCTAGGAGCCAAAACGCTCCACTTTGAGCGTTTTCCATGAATGCTACGCAAAACCCTAGATCTGTAAAAACTTGAATTTTCCCGGCGAGTGGAGCCAGGCAACACGAGCAACTCCGGCCAGTGCAAGGTAAGCCTCAAATCCATGTTTTTCTGTATTTATTAATTAGAAAATTAATTAGAAAACCATTTAAAAATTAGGAAAAAAATTTTGGATTTTTGGGGGCTTTGTGCCTTCTTGTTGGAGCGTGATTTCATAGACCAAACGTTGTCCGTTTGGAAATCGCACCGTCCAACTAGTGCAAAAGACACCCAAGAGCAAACCCTTTAAATTTGGGAGTGATCCAACGGTGGAATTAAAACTCAAAAACCGGTACCTAGGGAGGTTTTTAGGAACTTGGGAAAAATCGTTTAAAAACCATGGTTTTTGAGAAAATTAGTGCAAAAGGAGGGCATAAATGGATTCTAGAGAGAATTCTGAAGAAAATGGCGCAAAAATCACGCAAAACGGGCTGCGTAGCTCAGAGGCGACAGGAATCCGGTCGTCTTCTCCGGCGTCGTCAACGGCGTCGGCGCTGGCGCCGACGCCAAGACGCGCTCGAGACGCAGCTAGGACGACGTCACATGGCGTCGTCGCCGCACGCGTGCGCGCGGCGCGCGCGCGCGTGCGAACGTGCGTGGTTGGCTGCCGCGGTGGGACCGGGACGCGGCGCGTCTGGCGGCCGTGACGCACGCGCGCGTGCGTCACGGTGCCGAAGACGCGCGGCGCGCGTTCCGTGCGGCGTCTGCGACGCCGTGCGTCTTCGTGCGCCCGTATACGTCGGGATAAACCGGCGGTAAAGGGCGCGCCGGTTTAAACCACCTTATGGTGGTCGGCGAGCCCCATTTGAGGGTAGTTTTCACTAAAACTTGATTTTTGGGAGCTAGAGAGGTCCAAATCACGATCCGGAAGAGGCGTTGTGACCGTATTGACGACGCGGACCTAGTTTTAACTTAAAAACTTAGAAATGACCACTTTTTATTTAGAAAAATTTTAAAATAGTGATGTGACATGTACAGGTGCACTTGAATATACCAATTAAAGGGAGTTATTAGCAAGCTAGTGATCTCACACTGAGGTAGGTGACGACAACTAATGTTTTGACTTGATTTTAAACCATGTTTAAACATAGCATCATGTGTGATTGTGTTTTAAAGTGCGATTTTTATTTACCATGGATTTCATGCGACATTGCGTACAGGATGGTTATTCCAAATTGAATTCTTTTACTGAATAAACTTATTTAAACTGCTTTTACAAGTATGATGTTAATTAGTTATGCTTAATTAGAGATTTAATTCTTATTATATATATAGAAAATGCATGGATTTACATGGAAATGAGTATAGAGGCTTAGTAGCTGGTCCTTTTATAGGCTAACTCCAGGATGAGGGGCATGTCTTGGGGATTTCAAGCTATAAGTGCTCTTGAGTTTTAGCATATACATATGATTTCCGTGTTTTATATTTGATGACGGGTGCTCTCGCCGGTGGGCGTCATCTAGGAGGGATAAGTAGGCCACCCACCTTCCGAGATTATGATGTGATGAGTTTGTGATATGATAGACACACCGCCCATAGATGGCATTCGGTAGGGGTTTGGTAACATGGATAGTCCACACTACCTGGTCTGAGCCTTTCCATGGGGACAGACGTTAAGTCTCCGTTATGTGTCGACGGGAGCGGCGGTGGTTGATACCCATGGAGGGTTGCCACCGGCACATGATGGCCCATATTCTTGTTATGTGTGCATGTATGATGAGCATGGTTATAGATGGTATGCCTGGGTGTGACGACACTCGAGAGGTTGACTATGTGTACTACGATCGGGGATGTTAGTGCGATGTGGTGGGACCCATTACCTTAGGGTGCCCTTATTCTTGTTGTATGCTCCATGTTATTGATTCATGTCATGTTTTAACTCGGTGAACTTCATGTTTTAGCATTTGGAATAAATTGGCATTTATTTGAACATGGCATTATGATATCACTATTTCCATAAATGTTAGACTTTTCATCAATCTTTGTTCATTATTTCTTGCATTTATTACATTAATTGTCTATGTACCTACACAAGCGATAGCTTCTTTGAGGCATTGCTTTGTTTTGCAATGCCTTAGATCTCGAGCGCGATAACGGGAAAAGCAAGGTTGAGAAGCCGTGAGAGCTTGAAGACCATTTTTCTATAGTATTAGACAGTGATGTGAGTCATTAAACAGGATTATCATTTGGATTTTTATTATGGACTGCATATTTTATAATGGGATGTGATTTAGATCTTTGGACATTTATGTGGGATGTTATGATGGATAGACCCTGGGCCATATTATTATTGTCTTTTGGATGTTTATTTGATTTAAAATAAAGGCGCCTATTTATTTGACGTTGATTTATACGCGGATCATTTATTTATGTTTAAATTACGTATACGTCATTTTGAGAAAGGAAAAATTAACACCCGGAGTTTTAAGATAGGTTTAGTAAAATGTTAAATAAATCTTTTCTCATGGGATCCCAAATGTTCTTATTTAAATTGCCAAAAAAAAAAAAAAAAAAAAATTGTCTTAAAAATCCGGGGTGTTACAAAGTTGGTATCAGAGCCCAGTCTAGTCCATCATAATCCTTGTGAATGTCCATTTATATGTGAATAACAGTCCATAATAGTTGTAGAGAGAGAAACTATGAGAGAGGAACTTACACTTAGTGACATGTAAAATTTTGATAGATGGCTCCTCGGAGAAGGACAAGGTCTACCCCTGCTACACCCGTGGCTCCACCTGCTGAGTCCTCTGATCAAGGGGATCGAGATGCCGAGTTATTGAATCGGTTAATGTCAGGACTCGTACCACTTATACAGCAGCAGGTTAGGACAGCTGTTGACGCAGCTAACCCTAGCCCTATTCCACCACCTAAAGTGGCACCCATGGTTTCGTCAGTTCAGTCCTCACAACCAATACAGGAACCATCAGTACCTAGAGCCACGGAGGGTGATGCTACGAGTGACTCTAAGAAGACTGACAAATTATTGGAAAGGTTTCAAAAGATGGTGAAACCCTTTTATGGCGATGGTAACACAGAGGAGGCCGAATGATGGTTATTTGAGGCGGAGAGGACATTCGACGCTATGAAGATCTCACCAGATGATCAAGTTAGAGTAGCCTCCTACTGGCCGAAAGGTGAGGCCGGCTTCTGGTGGCAGACTTTCACACTCACCCGACCAGATCCGACTGAGACGATGACATGGGCAGCCTTTAAACAGGCTTTTGACACTCAGTATTTTCCACCCCATGCATTGCAGTCCATGAAGAAGGAGTTTGCCACCCTGGAGCAGAGAGATATGACGGTTCAGCAGTACCTGAACCGATTTACACGACTGAGGAGATTTGCACCTCGGGCGCGGCCTCACACGAGAGGCAACGGCAGTTGTGGATGGGTTGACTCCTTGGTTGAGAGATCGCGTGATTTCTTCTCGACCCACTTCTGTGCGAGATGCTGCTGATATGGCGTCCATGCATGAGAAGAACTCTCTCAGGAATAGAGGGAGTGCGTTCCAGCCCTTTAAGGGCAAGCGGCCATATGGTGCTATGGTAGACTGCCGAAAGAAGCAAGTCACTTTTCTTATACCTGGGCAACCAGAAATAGTGTTCCAGGGTAGGAAAGATCGAGCGGTACATGCATCATTTCTGCTATGAAGGCGGCACGATTTTATGCACGAGGGTGTAACGCATTCCTCGCATATGTGACTGTTGAGGAAAAGGAGCAGCCACAGCTTGACGAGATTGATGTTGTCCGTGATTTTGCTGACGTATTTCCTGAGGAATTACCAGGATTGCCGCCAAGTAGGGAGATTGACTTCACCATTGACTTGGTGCGGGTGCACATCGCCTATCTCTAAGGCACCATATAGGATGGCTCCAAGAGTTGAGAGAACTTCGGTACAATTGCAAGAGTTATTGGATAAGGGCTTTATCGGTAGCCGAGTGGATCACCATGGGGAGCACAGGTCACATTCGTGAAGAAAAAGGATGGATCACCGAGACTATGCATTGACTATCGGTTGTTGAATGGTGTTACTATAAAGAACCGATACCCTTTGCCACGCATAGATGATTTATTTAATCAGCTCCAATCGGCACAAGTGTTCTCCAAGATTGATTTGAGGTCAGGGTATCATCAGCTGAGGGTTAGAGAAGAGGATATCTCGAAGCCGCCTTTAGGAGTCGTTATGGTCATTATGAGTTCTAGTGATGCCGTTTGGATTAACGAACGCACTGCGGTGTTCATGGATCTAATGAGCCGTGTTTTTCGAGCTTATTTGGATAAGTTCGTGATTGTATTTGTGGATGTCATCTTGATTTATTCGCCTAGTCATGAGACACACAGAGAGCATCTCCACGGTATTAGACACACTTCGTCGTCATCAGTTGTATGCCAAGTTCAGTAAGTGTGATTTTTGGCTAGACCAGGTGCATTTCTAAGGCCACGTCATATCTAAAGATGGAGTGGCCGTGGATTCAACAAAGGTAGAGCGGTACTACAGGGAGAGGCCCAAGACGGTGGCGAGATACGCAGTTTTATCGGTTTGGCAGGGTATTATCGTCGATTTATAGAGGGATTCTCTAAGATCGCATTACCATTGACCACCCTGACTAGGAAAGACACTCAATTTGTATGGGCCGAGGCTTGCGAAGAGAGCTTCCAAGAGCTCAAGAGGAGACTTACTACTGCTCGGTATTGACCTTACCATCCGGGGCGGGCGGTTATGTAGTTTATTGTGACGCCTGCGGCAAGGGATTAGGAGCATGTTGATGCAACATGGGAAGGTAATTGCACTGTGCGTACAGGCAGTTGAAGACACATGAGGTAAATTACCCAACACATGACCTGGAATTAGCAGTAGTGGTATTTGCGTTGAAGTCCTGGAGACATTATCTTTATGGTGAGAGATTTGAGGTATTCACTGATCATAAGAGCCTCAAGTACTTCTTTACTCAGAGTGAATTGAATATGAGGCGGCGCAGATGGATGGAGTATCTCAAGGGACTTCGACTTCACCATACGGTACCATCCCGGGAAGGCTAACGTCGTTGCGGATGCCACGAGTAGGAAGGCGGGTGTGATGATTGCCAATTTGACGACTCGGTCTAAGTTCTTTGACGGGATCTTAGAGGCACGGGGCAAAGACAAGGAAACACGGGATCGACGGATAAGACGGATTTTTCGAGGGGACGGATGGAGGAGTTAGATTTAAAGGAAGGTTGGTAGTACCGGCGGATGACAAATTGAAGCGCGAGTTACTTCAAGAAGCACACCAATCCCCTTACACAATTCATCACGGGGTACGAAGATGTATCGAGGATCTCGAAGAGGCATTTACGGTGGAATGGTATGAAAAAGGATGTTGGAGAGTGTGTTGCACGATGTTTGACTGTCACAGGTCAAGGCCGAGCATCGGCGTCCATCGGGACTACTTCGGACTTGGACCTTCCACGGTGGAAGTGGGACCATATTACCATGGACTTCGTTCTAGGTCTTCGAGGACCGCTAGCGGCCACGACATGATATGGGTCGTTGTGGACGGGTTGACCAAGTACGCTCATTTCCTTCCCATCAGACAAAATCAGGCCGTGGATAGCATAGCGAAATTATATGTTAAGGAGATCGTCCGTCTACATGGCGTTCCCTTGACAATTATATCAGATCGAGATACGCGATTTACCTCAAGATACTAGAAGAGCGTGCAAGAGGCATTAGGGTCGAGATCGAAATTTAGCCTGACATTCCATCCTCAGACAGACGGACAGAGCGAGAGGACCATCCAGACTATTGAGGATATGCTACGAGCCTGTGTTATGGATTGGAAGGGTAGCTGGGAAGATCATTTACCTTTGGTGGAATTTGCTTATAATAATAGTCATCACGCTAGTATTGGGATGGCTCCATATGAGGCACTTTATGGCAGACCTTGTCGGACACCTTTATGTTGGAGTGATGTAGGAGAAAGACGCGTGGTGAAATCTGAGTTAGTGGAAGAATGTGCAGAGAAAGTCCAACTCATTCGGAAGAGGTTGCGGCCGGCTCACGGTCGGCGAGAGAAAAGTTATGCGAGACAAGAGGCGAAAGGACTTAGAGTTCTTTGAGGGCGAGCATGTATTCTTGAAAGTTTCTCCTATGAAAGGGGTGTTGAGGTTTGGAAATAAAGGAAAGCTTAGTCAGGTATATTGGACCTTTCGAGATCTTACGACGAGTTGGGTCAGTGGCATACCAGCTAGCCTTACCACCACAGCTAGCAAATGTGCATGACGTCTTTCACGTGTCTATGCTAAGGAAATACGTGCGGATCCCTCACATGTATTGGAGCGGATCCCGGGAGAGCTACGGTGGACATGACATTTGTGGAGAGACCAGTGCGCGTCTTAGATACAAGAGTCAAGGAGTTAAGGAATAAGACCATTGCCTTGGTCAAAGTCCTTTGGCAGCATCATTCACTACAGGAGGCTACTTGGGAGACTGAGGAGGAGATGCGAAAGATACATGAGTTATTTACATAGAGGTATGTAGCTAAATTTCGAGGACGAAATTTTTATAAGGAGGGAAGAATGTAATATCCTTAATTTTAAAGATAAAAATAGGAAATTATTAAATAAATTAAAATAAAAATTTATGGATGAAATTATTTCCTAAAAACATAATAATTAGAAAGTGCTCGTCGATACGAATCCAACGCCACCAAGAACGCGAAAAACGGAGCTCAAACGAGGGAGTTATGAGCCGTCAAAGTTGTAAGGGCAAAATGGTCTTTTGAGAAACGTGTTACACAGGGGTCCAAATTGATAACGGCACCCTGTCTACACACGTCTCTACCGGTCCGGCGAAATCGCGGAGAGACGTGGGAAGAGACGTGTGGGGAAGAGTTTCTCCTTCCCAAGACTCTAAAACCCTATATCTATGCTCCTCTAGGAGCCAAAACGCTCCACTTTGAGCGTTTTCCATGAATGCTACGCAAAACCCTAGATCTGTAAAAACTTGAATTTTTCGGCGAGTGGAGCCGAAGCAACACGAGCAACTCCGGCCAGGTGCAAGGTAAGCCTCAAATCCATGTTTTTCTGTATTTATTAATTAGAAAATTAATTAGAAAACCATTTAAAAATTAGGAAAAAAATCGGATTTTTGGGGGCTTTGTGCACGCTACTGTTGGAGCGTGATTTCATAGACCAAACGTTGTCCGTTTGGAAATCGCACCGTCCAACTAGTGCAAAAGACACCCAAGAGCAAACCCTTTAAATTTGGGAGTGATCCAACGGTGGAATTGCCCAGAAAACTCAAACGCCAGTACCTAGGGAGGTTTTTAGGAACTTGGGAAAAATCGTTTAAAAACCATGGTTTTTGAGAAAATTAGTGCAAAAGGAGGGCATAAATGGATTCTAGAGAATTCGAAGAAAATGGCGCAAAAATCACGCAAAACGGAGCTCGTAGCTCCGCCGAGGCAGGAATCCGGTCGTCTTCTCCGGCGTCGTCAACGGCGTCGCTCGGCGCCGACGCCAAGACGCGCCGAGACGCAGTAGGACGACGTCACATGACGTGCCGCCGCACGCGCGCGCGGCGCGCGCGCGTGCGAACGTGCGTGGTTGGCTGCCGCGGTGGGGCCGGGACGCGGCGCGTCTGGCGGCCGTGACGCACGCGCGCGTGCGTCACGGTGCCGCGCGCGCGCGCGCGTCCGTACGGCGTCTGCGACGCCGTGCGTCTTCGTGCGCCCGCATACGTCGGTATAAACCGGCGGAAAAGGGCGCCGCCGGTTTAAACCACCTTATGGTGGTCGGCAGCCCCATTTGAGGGTAGTTTTCACTAAAACTTGATTTTTGGGAGCTAGAGAGGTCCAAATCACGATCCGGAAGAGGCGTTGTGGCCGTATTGACGACGGACCTAGTTTTAACTTAAAAACTTAGAAATGACCACTTTTTATTTAGAAAAATTTTAAAATAGTGATGTGACATGTACGGGTGCACTTGAATATTCCAATTAAAGGGAGTTATTAGCAAGCTAGTGATCTCACACTGAGGTAGGTGACGACAACTAATGTTTTGACTTGATTTTAAACCATGTTTAAACATAGCATCATGTGTGATTGTGTTTTAAAGTGCTATTTTTATTTACCATGGATTTCATGCGACATTGCGTACGTGATGGTTATTCCAAATTGAATTCTTTTCTTGAATAAACTTATTTAAGCGCTTTTACAAGTATGATGTTAATTAGTTATGCTTAATTAGAGATTTAATTCTTATTATATATATAGAAAATGCATGGATTTACATGGAAATGAGTATAGAGGCTTAGTAGTGGTCCTTTTATAGGCTAACGGGATGAGGGGCATGTCTTGGGGATTTCAAGCTATAAGTGCTCTTGAGTTTTAGCATATACATATGATTTCCGTGTTTTATATTTGATGACGGGTGCTCTCGCCCGGTGGGCGTCATCTTGGGAGGGATAGGAGGCCACCCACCTTCCGAGATTATGATGTGATGAGTTTGTGATATGATAGACACACGCCCATAGATGGCATTCGGTAGGGGTTTGGTAACATGGATAGTCCACACTACCTGGTCTGAGCCTTTCCATGGGGACGGACGTTAAGTCTCCCGTTATGTGTCGACGGGAGCGGCGGTGGTTGATACCCATGGAGGGTTGCCACCGCAAAGACATGATGGCCCATATTCTTGTTATGTGTGCATGTATGATGAGCATGGTTATAGATGGTATGCACAGGGTGTGACGACACTCGAGGTTGACTATGTGTACTCACGATCGGGGATGTTAGTGCGATGTGGTGGGACCCATTACCTTAGGGTGCCCTTATTCTTGTTGTATGCTCCATGTTATTGATTCATGTCATGTTTTAACTCAGTGAACTTCATGTTTTAGCATTTGGAATAAATTGGCATTTATTTGAACATGGCATTATGATATCACTATTTCCATAAATGTTAGACTTTTCATCAATGCTGTTCATTATTTCTTGCATTTATTACATTAATTGTCTATGTACCTACACAAGCGATAGCTTCTTTGAGGCATTGCTTTGTTTTGCAATGCCTTAGATCTCGAGCGCGATAACAGAAAAGCAAGGTGTTGAGAAGCCGTGAGAGGAAGACCATTTTTCTATAGTATTAGACAGTGATGTGAGTCATTAAACAGGATTATCATTTGGATTTTTATTATGGACTGCATATTTTATAATGGGATGTGATTTAGATCTTTGGACATTTATGTGGGATGTTATGATGGATAGACCCTGGGCCATATTATTATTGTCTTTTGGATGTTTATTTGATTTAAAATAAAGGCGCCTATTTATTTGACGTTGATTTATACGCGGATCATTTATTTATGTTTAAATTACGTATACGTCATTTTGAGAAAGGAAAAATTAACACCCGGAGTTTTAAGATAGGTTTAGTAAAATGTTAAATAAATCTTTTCTCATGGGATCCCAAATGTTCTTATTTAAATTGCCAAAAAAAAAAAAAAAAAAAAAATTGTCTTAAAAATCCGGGGTGTTACAGATACCCACAATTCTAGATATTTACATAGCTAGAATCTAAGCAAGAGCTGAAAATGGCATATAACCAATACATCTAAAGAGACAACAAAAGGGTCAAGTGTCTCCAGGATGAGGACTGTTAAGGTATCTTCATCAGTTGCCAAATCAAGATTCTAGATTATTTAAGGAAAACGAAACTTATTAAATACAAGTTAAGAATATTGTATTTTCCAGCAAGGGGTTATACCCTCAAAACTCAACTCTGAAAAACTAAAATCCTTGCAAGATTCCATCAGTCATTCCAACTAGCCAATGAGGATTTCAAGTTTTCTTGGTCAAACATTACACTCATTATCTCGGGTCACTGTTGATACAATATCAATCCATATTTATCAATGGCTTGCATTCTAACAAAACACAAATACAACTTAGGAAAGAGCAGACTGTCGTCAGTACATAAAGTCAGAACTTAAGATCCCAAGGTTCATATTCCCAAATTTGGCTGACTTTATTATGTTGTAATCTTTAGATTTACAACTTTTGGCTCTGTGGAGAGTTTGACTTCAGAGAGCTCATGGTTCAGACATCAGAGTTCAACAAATCCTATTTCGAATCAGGTTTGCTTACTAGGACAAATATATTCAACAAATTGTTGTGTCATAAGGAATGACAAGGATAATTGGTATAAAAATCCATGACATATCTGGGTTACCAATTCCATTTTCAACATACTATTGATGCCGAACCACACTACCGACCTCAAAACTATAAAGAACATACCCAATAAGTTATGACTTGAGAAATAATAAAATATGACATGCAAATAGCTTCCAAGGAAGAAACATATCAAACCTCAAATTGCACACACCTACATTAAGAATTACATTGGCAAGTAACCAAACAAAATACTTATATACTGTAGACACACATTACAAAAAAGAGTAAGGAAGCCAAAGTGACAACAGCCAACTAAATACGACATGATATCAATCTAGTTAGTACAACATCTATATTGATGTTGCAGGCCCCCAGTACTACTAACCAGTGTTTAGAACAATTACAAGAACTTGCCAGATTTAGCTGGGTAAACTCTGGACAATTCAGTCATTGAAGAAGCAAGTACTAATTGACTTGTGCAAAACCATGTCAAAACTTGACCAAGTGCAGCCAAAACTTGGATGACTCAAGTCGGCTGATGATTGACCTGTGTTTCCAGAGAGTGTGCTAGAAACAACGAGCATGTGTCAAAGTCATCGCAACAGCAGCACACCCAAACTATAACCACAATCATCAGAAGATAAAGGACAGCCCCGGTGCACAAAGTTCCCGCCTATGCAGGATCCAGGGAAGGAGCGGACCACAAGGGTCTATAGTACGCAGCCTTACCTTGCATTTTTGCAAAAGGCTGTTTCCATGCCTTGAACCTGTGACCTCAAGGTCACACAACGACAACTTTACCACTGCACCAAGGCTCCCCTTCACAATCATCAGAAGATAAACCAAGATATTTGCTAATGCATTTGGCGACAACAAGTATTCATTGTCAAATATTTCTCTTCTTCTAAGATCTCTTCATCTACCTCTACTGACTTGGTTTCTAGCAGTCCAACATAGAACATGCAGACTTTCTATTTAAACTTTCAGTATACAAGAGAAGGTTATTATTATAAATAGACCGCATCTGCGAAAGGGATCTACCATTGCCTTTTCCCACCATATTCTCAGTTTTTGCATTTCATAATATAATACTCTATGTGAAGCAAGAGTTTTCTCTTTCTCAAATAAATATGTTGTTTGTCTTCTAGAAGGATGACAGTTAAAAAATGATTCACAACCACCGGCAGCTACAGTTATAGGTCTTGCACATGATGTAGCGGCAGAACCTGCCTTTCATTCAACTATTCTGATTGTGAGGTTTCCCAACTCTTTCTCTTTCTCCATCTGGCAAACCATAAACCAACAGTCAGTTACTAGACCAACATCAAAAACCGTTCCTCCCTCCCAATTAAAGATTTCCCTTCTAACCGAACAACAAAAGAGTAATATAGCGCTTCAGTGTTATGATGGAGCAACTCTCAATAACCAGGGACTCGTATCAGCACCTCACACAGAAACATCAATCATTCTATTGATTTGGTATGTGGATTAAGATGATAATACGGTGATGATACCAAGCATTTCAGCAATAAACTATCCAAGTTCTTGATGATGATGATGATGAAACTATCCAAGTTCTGACAGCAGGAGATACTCTATTGGCTTATTTTAGCAAATTCAGAGAGTCGGCTTCCACAAGTAAGCCTACATAACTCCCCTTGAAATATGCATATTTCAACAAGACCTCTTACTTCCACCTCATAGGAGTACAGTCTTCTCTTCTGTTCAAAAGAAAAGACCTTAACCTTTTTCCTGTGTGTGTCTGCCTGTCTGTGTGCACGTGTGTGAATGGGAAAGAAAGAAAAGACCTTTTATCACATCCTAAACGAGGATCTGCTTATATTGCTTCCTCATGCATATATGTCCTTCAATTAGGGGGTGTCATCAACTAGCACATATCAGGATATGAATAATAACTCCAGATTTGCAAGGTAAGTGAAGATTAAGCCTATTATGCATGTTCCCGTCAGCCTCCAAGATGAATGTATTTGATGCATCTGAAAGGAGAGATACTGCCAATATTTGACATACAGGTGGAGAAAAGATGAAACTAGATACCTGGCCAGAGACAGCTAATGCATCTGAAATGAGAGATACAGCCAACCATACTTGCAAGCATATTTGGTGAGCAGCCATAGCCAATGGTCCTTGGCGGGCAGCCATTGATGTGCCTAGTGTCATAGTTATTAGCACTGCCAGAGTTCTTCCAAGAAGCAAACCACCTGAACAACAAGCACACATGCATAAGGATTTAGGAGATGCAACTTCTGCAGAACGCATAGGTAAACCATTCCAACATCTAGATATTGTTTTGAAGTTGAAATAGAGGGAAATAGACAAACAGAAAGAAAACCCAGGAAAAATCTGGTAAACAGATACTTCTTTTGGACAAAACGGAATACTTCCTGATGCCGGGGTTCAGAATCTTCAGGTTCAATCATTTGAACTGGACAGACTAAAACGTATTGCCCAAACAGATCATGGACTAGATAGAACTACAAAATTAGGTAATAAAAAAGACCAATGTCATGCAAATTTTACCGGAAGGGATCTTTAGTCAAGAAAGAATTCCCCAAATAATCTAATTCTCCATTAAAAATCCATCTTAGAGTGATGGATTTCACCTGCAGGTGAAATCAAGAGTTTATTCCTCAAAAGCAAGGATACCATGGAATCCACCATAAAAATCTCCATCGTGACTAACAGTCCCTAAAACATCAAAATGGCACTGGGGAACAGAAGGTTTACCTCAAGTATTTCCTAAACAGACCACAAGGTTCCTTGACTTTATTTATTGCTGTTAGATGTTTCATTATTTTAAAACCTCGATTCTATACATGAAAATTGTTTTAGGAAAAAATGATAAAAAAAAATGGGTCTCTGAAAAGAAGAATAATGTATAAGATCACCAAGAAATAATGCCGCAAGCTGGAAATCATTTTAGGCAGATTTCAATCTCAAATTAGAAACAAGGCTTAAAAAAAAACCTGGTACATCATGTACTGTCTCTCCTATCCATCATAACCACCTCTCTTGAAAGTTACTCAGCAAGGACACTTTTTGTTAAATAGTGGTGGACATTTAACAAGATGATGCACATTGTTTAATAAGTAAATGTGTAAAACAAAATTATTAATAATTTTGTTAGGATACCTTGCAAACTATAGAAGGGGAGCCTTGGCGCAACGGTTGAGTTGTTGCTGTATGACCTAGACGTCACAGGTTCGAGGCATGGAAAAAGCCTCTTGCAATATGCAAGTTAAAGCTGCACACTATAGAACCTTTGTGGTCTGCCCCTTCCTCGGAACTCACATATGCAGGAGTTTCATGCACCATGCTGCCTTTTTTTATCTTGCAAACTAGAGAAGGGGAGCCTTTGGTGCAACGGTAGAGTTGTTGCCGTGCAACCTGGAGGTCATGGGTTCAAGGCATAGAAACAGCCTCTTGCAAAGATGCAAGGTAAGGCTAAGTACTATAGACCCTTCATGGTCTGGCCCTTCCCCGAACCCCATACATGGGAGTTTCACCCCAGGCTGCCCTATCTTGCAAACTATAGATCTTTTTTGTTATATGAAAGTATCGTTACTGTAGAAGTGAGATTTTCGAAACCGCAGAAACATCTGTGGTTATGTTGGCCATACTTGTAGCTCAGAGAAGAAAAAGAAAGAAAGAAAGGAAAGGTGCAACAGAGAGAGAGACAGAGACAGAGACAGAGAGAAACCAAAATCAAATAACCATGGCTAAGTACTAGTCCTCTCAATTGAAAATTTCATTCCCATGAATAGATGGGCATTCTAAGTTCCAAGATATGATTTGCAAAAGAGTTCAAGTCCCCTAGATTTTAAACATTCAAAAGTAACAAAATTTTAAGAAGAAAAAGGAAAGTAGGTATAGACACTTGTACCAAGTTAAGCATGAAAATAGATTCTGACTCCAAAAATATATTTTTAAGCAGGCTTAAAAATAATTTTCCTTCCGACAAGAAATTGTTACATGAGCATATAGTGGGTTGCATGGATGTAGCATACCCTTTTCCATTTACAACTGTCCATTTCAGAAGGTTAGTACTTCAAATTTTCAGTAGATGTCAAAGGAATCCATACATTAACTCAGAATAGCAAACATAAAGCCATGGACTAAATCTCCAAATACCAGAATTTGCACATATCAAAGAGGTACCTGCACCTTTAGAAGAATCCACTCAATAGACTAACCTTTAGAAGAATCCACTCAATAGACTAACTCCTCATCGTAATAATCCTTTTTTAGCCACACTCAGCCAAGCCGTCAAAAGGTGAATAGCCCTTATAGAAAGAACAAATGGCCTCCTTATAGCCCTACTTTCTTATTTAGGCACTACCGAACTAAATTGACTGAAAAAGTACCAAAGGCGACCCAGCAACAAGTTGATCTATAATGAGTATTAGAAAAAAGTTCTCTCAAAGAAGACCAGCCACTCGTATCCTGAAGATACAAGACAAGCAAAGTTCCCAGTCCTCTTCTCTTGTGTCACCGTTCCACTTTCTCTGGTTATTTTGGGCTTTTCTGGGAAAATATGAATAGATAGAACACTCAATTTAGAGGATTTCAAGGCAAAATGCTTGCACTCTTGCATCAAACTGTTTATGAGCTGGGCTTCTCTAATTTATTGTCGAGCATCATATAGTTTTATTAAACCATTAAATAACAAGAATTCCACCACTACTGTGAAAATGGAAAGGCAACATCTTAGTTGAGACACCATCCTAGGTGAAGTTTCTGAGAAATGTATTTTAGATAGATATCCTAATAATGCAGAAATGGCTTTAATGGAGTGAAAACTGAAATGAACACCAGATGTTGTTTATCATAATTAAAACATTAGAAAATTCATGAATTCTGGCAGGACAGCGAGAAACTAAGTTGAGAGATAAAAAAAGTACAAGAAAACATACAGTTAATATTACAATGCCAAAAAATGTCAAAATATAACCTAACAAGCATGCATGAAAAAAAGAATGACCCTAATGCATCTCTAAACACTTGCAGCAAGTATACAACGAATTTATGATCCCATCCCATGTTATTATAGTGTTGTACTATGGCAGCACCAAGCCCGTAAAAAATATGTAGATCCAATTTTTCTAGATCATTGGCTTTAGAAGCTCATGCTTTTTTTTTCTTCCTAACTATCAATTTATACCTGTGTCCTTTAATAATGTTAGTACGACAAAGACTTGTGCTTTTACATGCTTCTTACACATAACAAACAAATCTGTATGAATGACTACATTGTTGGACTTGAATTTGCATAATATTGGTTATTGTTAAACAAAGAAAATTGTATTTTTCTATCATAACAATCACTCTAATCATTTTCGAACCAACTGGCAGGTAGTTCCCTAATATCTAACTTTTTTCAATGACTGTGGAATAACATAAACAAACGTACAGTTGAACCCCTCCTAATTATGTGATCTGTTTCAGCAAATATCGATAACTTATGATGTATTATAAATTGTCACGAATTACCTCTTTTTTTGCATAAAAACATTCATTATTTTGATAATTTCTCTTATAGTGTATTTATTGAGCACTTCTACTGTATATATCTAGCATAACCATCTATTGCTGTTTACTTTTTCTTTTTCTGCTCATAGAGCTCACTCTGAGTACATCTAACAATTTGACGACCCTTCAGGTGCTCAGGATTTAAAATCCTACTGTTATACCATACACCAAGTTTCTTTCTCATATACCCTTCTTAATTTCCTGCTCGATAATCTTTCCTCATACTGCAGTTCACAATATGCAACTTGATCTCTCTCCTCACAAGTATTTCCAATTTTCTATATCAAACCTCCTTTTAATTGGAAATGTGAAAACCATTTATGAAATTGGTGAGAGTAGGAGAACCCACTTAAGTCTACTTCTATCACTTTATTAGATAAATACAGACATCTTTTTTGGTTTTTGTATTTCTAGGATATTCAATAAATTATAAGATACAACTTATAAGTTATCCATTCTTCTACGCAACCGGTCAACAGATTTTTTATAAGCTAATGCATACCCATATTTATAAGGGGATCACTAGGAGGGGTTCGATTGTATATACAAGGAAGATAGATGCTGTAAAGCCTACCATTAGTTCTGAGGAGTACAACTACATCTCCAGAAATCGCCATGATACATACTAGATGATTTCTGAACTTCACAAAATTCTTCCTAGCCCATATTGGAATACAATCAACCGCTGGAAAAATGTCACATTCTCAAAGGAGTGCTCATCAAAAGATTAATCAGAGATAGTGAAACTAAAACAGCACCTGAAATATATGTGCAGTTAACTTGATCATTATGTAGCAACTGGTGACATGAACTTCTCGACATGTAAAAATCACAGAGAAGAGTTGCAATAATGATACAAAGGATAAAGAGGAACATGTCAAGATAAAGAGGGTCCAAAGGCTTAATCATTTCCAGTTAAACTTACCAGATTTAATATAGCCAGCTAACTGCAGATTTTCCATCTTGGGAGGTAATAATACAGCCCTTTGGCTCAAAAACCAAATAAGTAAAAAGGTCATAATGTACCTGAGAACATTTGAAATTAGACATTATTTACACCACATAGCTGGTTTTGCCAAATACATAAAATATCTGCTGCACAAGAATAACAAGTATATCATGTAAAGAACATTATATAAAGTCTGTATACTTGTATTTTTCTCTATATCTCATTATTCACAAAAAATAATTATTTAGGTGAATGCCTCATTCCAATACATGATAAAGGTAAGATATCCTTCCCTTAGTGACAGATGTAGATCATATCACATACACTCACTACCATGAGTTCTGCATGTCTAGATATATAAAGATTATGTGAATGGAAGATCATGAAGGTCAGTTGATTACAAATAGGGGATTCATATCTGCAACCCAGATTTCCATACCGGAACTCCAATATTCATCCTTTTATGACATTTACATACCAGAGCAGGTTGAGTAGCCCATGCCCCACTGTGTTATCACATTTTAGATTATTTAAAATTGATAAATATTAAAAAAGTAATTGTAATCTCTGTCATTAATAACACTGATTTAAGATCTGCAACAACCCTGTCTAAGAAGTAGAAAGTCTAGAGATGATAGATCACTAAAATAATGACAAAAATATGCTGGTAGTCTTCTTTTCTCTTTATCCCTCTTTCTTACACTAAAAAGAGACACCGCACCTGCTTTGCTAAATTTAATGGCCTAATGGGCATATGCACGTATGATCTTGGCTGCCATTCTTGTAAAGCATTACTAGGCAACTGACATGTTTTTGGTAGCATACCTAATAATTAAACCATCCACAGGATACAACCCAACAAAACCCAACATCCAAATACTGTTGGATGAACCAAACGAGACTTCATGGATCTGGGCCTATGATCCTCCAAGAGGATTTACTTTTTCAGCTTGTAAGATCAATGCAGTAGATCGTGCCAATATAGCATTTCTGGGCTCTAAAAATGCAGTTAGAAAAGCAACCAGCCTTTCATCCCTGTTCACAGCTGAATGCGCATATACAATAGCCTGGATCTAGGACAATAAGCAACTTTCCGGGGCCACGTGGGCAAATGACTACGTCATCAAGGCTGTTAATCTTCGAAACCATTGATAGGAGGCCTATTTAAGATGGGTCAGATGAATGAATACTTGATATCACCACACTCAAATTATAGCCCAAGCTGGATGAACCATCTATTCCATAAATTTAAAGTATCAGTGCAAAATTTCTTCTCTTCTTCGAGCTTAGACTTGAACCAAGGTAAGCGATGGAAAAAAGAAGCATAATGTTCTAGCTCCTGCTGCCAACCCCAAGACATGAGTGTGCCATGTGTCTGACTTCTTTACTATTCTAACAATTATTAGAGATCTAAAAGTTCCCACTACTGCATCATCTTGTACTATCCCACTAAATGACAAAAATGGGCATGCGCCTGGCAAAAAATCGGCATGCAGATATCAGCTCCCAAACAAATATCATTTCATCAATGAACTCCACCTGGATCGCTATCTCCTGAACTGTCAACCACCTTCTACAGTTTCAAAAAACATAAGGTACTAACAAGGAAATAAGATTGTAGCAGAATACTAAAGGAACCAGGATAGACATGCTGGCAGTCACCAACTATTTCTTCAAAGGAAAGGAAAATGTTCATGGATACAGGATAACAGGATACACAAAGAAACGACTACTGAGCGCTCATACCATAAAACTAGCCTTCGGAACTAACACTAAGGTGCAAGTAGTCTCTAACAGATCATGACTACAGTTTTCCTTTCATTGATCCCTAAATTGCAATTGAGAATGAGAATTGCATACAGTGATGGTGTCCACTAATCCCTGTTCTTCAGCATTTAAAGGGAAAATCCCTAGAGAACTTTGTAGATGACTTTTCCGGAAGCTACTTTATAAAGTATCAACAACAAGGATCCGTAATTCCATATTGGCCCCTTTTTCAGAAATTAGCAATAGGTTTTTCCGGCATCTTTGTCATATTTCACCCTTATCCAGTGATTTCAGGGACGTCTCTCAAAATAGGAATCAGACTTTGTGGATACGAAGGCTGGTTAGTGGTAAACTTTGATGCTTTTAATCATAAAAGGAAGTAGGCAATTTAAGAATGGCAATTCCTAGCAATTCCAACAGAATTCAATTCTACACAACATAATATTTAACAGCATGGTAGAACCAAGAAAACCAAGATAAACATATTATAGAAGGACATACTGAGATGTAACAGTGGAAATGGCAGCACCAGTTATCCCCAACCCACAGGAATATGTAAGGATGGGAAGCAGAAATACAGCCGCAAGATTACCCACTCCTGCATATAGATTTGTAGACCAACTATAAGTAAACAGATGAAAACCTGGTAAGCACAAAAGAGATCCATCAGAGTTAGGATGACGCTGGCTAACTAATTGATAGGGCACACAACCACTAGAAACTGCAATATCCAGGAACCCAAAATCTTTACAGGAGAAGCTTCACCTACTACAAGAAAGAAGACCAGGAAAATGAGTGTTTGTGTTTGTTTGTCCTCATGCACGTGTATACACAGATATATGTGTGTGTGTGCGCGCGTGCTTGTGTATGTTTTTACATATACATTGTGTTTGTGTTTGAAGGGGAGCCTTGGCGCAACGGTAAAAGTTGTCGTCATGTGACCTTGAGGTCACAGGTTCAAGGCGTGGAATCAGCCTCTTGCAAAATGCAAGGTAAGGCTGCCTACTATAGGCCCTTGTGGTCCACCCCTTTCCCGGACCATGCATAGGCAGGACCTTTGTGCACTGGGGCTGCCCTTTATTGTGTTTGTGCTTATATAAGTGTGCATAATGGTATGTAGATAAACATACGTATGTTGTATGTGTTTGTGTGTCTGTGATAATGCTTGCAGCTAAAGGAACATCTAGGTACTTGGTGAGATATAGGAATTTTTCTAATTTTCGGTCAGTGAACTTAAGCATCTCCAATGGAATTTGATTTTTAGTTCTTTCAAGACAAGGATTCTTTTATTTTTCAATAATAAATTAGCTTGCCTTCTATCACCCTGATTCTGTGGATCTCTAAAAGTCCTGAAAATGAAGAACAAAAATTCTGGAACTGTGTAGCCTTTTCCATTAAAAAGGCTGCTTATTAGTTGGACCCACTCTATAGTCATGCCCAGATGCAAAAATTTGTTTACATGGATAGCAGCCAATTGTTACGTCCTAACTTTAGAAAGAGAATAGAACTATGAATTACATTAAATGTCAAATGCATCCATAAGTGGAACAGGTTAGTAAAAAAAAACTGCAAAGACTTGAAGGCCAAATTTTCGAATTAGAGCCTTTCCTACTCAAATTTGGAAACACACTCTAGCAGCTATAAATTTGTGACTTCAAGCTCTTGTCCCAATGTGAAAATACTTTCTCAACTTAGAAAATATCCCAGCAGGTATTTTAAGGTGAAAACTTGACAGTTCTAACCTTGGCAACCAAGGCAGACCAGACACTGGCGGGTCTATCAGAGACTCAGACGGTGCTACCATTGCTGAATTTGCACAGCCTGCAGGTATTGCAGATTCAAAAGAAGTAGAAATCATTGATGCAAAAATTGGGATTTGTTTACAGGATAGATTCATGAGCAGTGCATTCATTGTGCAAGGTGATTCTGGAAACGTGAGTAGCTGGCTCTCGAAACCTCAGGATGCCATTTGGAGATGCTTTGCTGATGTTGCCTTGTATGCCACTTGAAAAATAGGTTTCCTTCAATCAAGTGCCTAAATCTGCAAATAGGCTGGCAGACAAGCTGGGTAATAAAGCAAGTCATGAGAGAGAAAGCGGCTACAAAAACAAAAAGGTCAGGAATTGTCTCCAACCAATTGGATTGAATAACCAACTACAAGAACTTTGGGTTGAATTCAGTCACTCATATTCCCAATGTGAAAAGTAAAATGTCATAATATCATCAGAAGAACATGAGTTCCATGAAAGAATGAGACAGCTACTGCCTTCATGAAGAGAAAGATGGAAATGGCAAAGCCTATCAAAGAGGTTTTGAGTCAATCAGAATGTTGACATATTAGCAGAAGACCTCATATGAGGACAACAGTGTACTTGATTGCTAACTACGATAAGAACTTGGCTGGAATTTCAGTCACTCATTCTTTCTGTTGCAGTGGCCATGAAAGGTGCTAGGGTTTTTCTCTGTATATAGGGCCTCTTAGTGGGAAGGGGAGCCGTGGCGCAACAGCAAAAGTTGGCTTCATGTGACCGTGAGGTCACGGGTTCAAGGCAGGGAATCAGCCTCTTGCAAAATGCAAGGTAAGGCTGCCTACTATAGGCCCTTGTGGTCTGCCCCTTCCCCGGACCCCACATAGGAAGGAGCTTTGTGCACCGGGGCTGCCCTTATATAGGGCCTCTTAGTGCCCATTTCAGTCTACAACAAGCTACATTACAGGAACACCTTGGCATGAAGGCGAGGAGCAATAGATATCGCTTTGCATGTAACAGCAAGATGTATGAATAAGGTCGGGTTTAGACTCAAAATGTACTTTTTCTCTCCAGTTCCTTTCTCCTGTCTTCCTTCATAAACTGATCAAATTCCGCTCAGGCTTCAGACTTTAAAGCAACTACAAATAATAGTCCATATATGAATTCTGAAAGAAGCAAAAAGTCAAAATAATGAAATATATCTATGTGAGATACAATAAATTATTCCAAAAAATTAAGCTACATGAACAGGCTGGTAGGTATAATTGCAGATCCTCGTCCATAAATAACTAGAGAAGTATCCTGAACTTGCCTACACATAGTAAAGGTGTCTTTGTGTCCTTGAAACCACGGAGAACTCCTTGAATAGCTAGAGAAACTACAACTGCTGGAGCACCAAGGGCTCTTAGGGACAGAAATCGTTCTGATGGACCATGCATAGGTGAAGCCTGTTAAGAAAATGAATTTTAGGAAACAGTCCTCCCCTGTAAATGGAAAACATGTATGTACAAAAAAATGAAACAATGTAAAATTAGAGGGTAAGAACTGAGGAAAGGATGAGGGAAGCAAAGTTTGTATCAAAAATGCTACATGACTTTTCTATTAGAGTGGCAATAGTATTAGAATGGGAGAAGGATAACTGATGATGGAATACATGTCAACAATTTATATATGAAAAATACATAAATAAATGCAGGACCACAAAAGCATCTAAGAAGTGTAACTTACTGATGGTATGCCCATCAAGTTCAGAAACAATCCGGCTCCGAAGTACAAAACTAAAGCCTCAAAAATACCAATTACAGTTGCTAACAGTAAGGCAGTTGAAACAGAGGGCAGTTGCTTCCTTTCTGCCATCTCATTGGAAGTGGGATTTATCATGTAGTTCTCTTCAGAAAAATCTTTATCTGTGGAATAATTCAGTTAGAGAGAGATGAATTGTCAGACGAATATTCGCATAACAAGCTTTTCCATCATTCAAAACTTCACCTGAAATTGATTCTCTGCTGGCACATTTTGAAATATCTTGGGCCACAAAGGAAGTTGTGATGCTAAGCAGAGGAAAATTAAACAGCTTTGAAATAATGTTGAATATTGACACTGAAACACCAGCTGAAGCCAACTCCACAGCACCTTTAAACACCACCAGCACAGAAAACTTCAACACAAGCAAGAAAGTACCAGTTAAGGGAGCAGTATCATGAATATATTGAACAGGTTGATCCAGATATTATTCGGTGGGAAGGAAATCATGCAGAAGTATCATCCAACAAGCTTAAATAAGCACTGAAGACCAAAAATCTAAATAAATCAAATAAACCAATCATTAGCTACAGAAGTAGTTGATTCATGAAAGAGAAAACGAACATGCTGTTTCAATTACCAAACAATAAGAGCCAAGAAGAATATAAGAAGCAGCTCTCACAGTATCATATTTGAGCAAAAGGGCAAAGGCATGCCTTTTCCAGCAAAAGAATGCAGCTTACATCTTGGTGAAAAAAGAGCAAAAGCATTATTTACATCAGTAGTAACTATCTTTAACAAGATATTTCACCTTTTCTTTATAGTTAGCTTTTGTTAAAAGAAGATAGAACCATCACATTGTTCTAGATTAGAAAGAATGAAAATCTCCAGTTCTCAACTTTTAACAATTTACCATGGGATAACTGAGTAAGCTCCACGGGGTTTATTAGATCCATATAATAGAAAATTAAACCAACCATCAGGAATAGGGCTTATACGCAATGATAGATTCTCATATGACACAGTAATACATCCCTATCTCTTTCCCTCTCTCTCTTGGCTAACAGATAGTTGTCTATTATTTATAGATATAACAAATACTTGTAATTTTACAATCTTCTCTTTTCCCCTTCCATACTCAATCCTCGTTTTCACTTCAGATTGTTCAATCAAAAATGTAATTTTTGGGCTTCTTAGTGTACTTCCAAATCCATTTCGATCAGTGTTTCTCCCTTCATTCAATTTGAGGCTTCAAGGACCATTCAGAAATTTGAGATTCTCAATTCATATAATTAACAAAGAAAGAAGTATGATCAATTAGACTTAACAAGAAATAGCTCTAAACTTAGAGCATTATAACTTAGTGGAGATTTCATAGATTTATCAATTTAATCAATGAACCAAAATCAGTGAAAGAATCTCCAATTCAAACCAGTCAATTGATTGGAGGTTTTCCACATAAATCTTGCATCTCATCTGTGTGTGTAATTACAATTCTCATTGTGCATTTTTCATGGTGGATGTTTTGCTTATGTAATCTTTGTTCCTTTGATTTTCACTTCATCAAGCTTAGTAACCAGTTTTTGTCACAGTGCCAACAGCACCTTTTTCCCTCAAGTTATATTTGGCTCCAAGTTATAAATTATTAACGCAGACACCATAGAATGAGGGCTATGGAGCAGGAATTTGATAACTTAATAGAGAATATAACTTAGTGGGGATAATTTAGTAGAGCTATGAGTTTAGATAACAAGGACAGCTAATATATTCTAATTTTGAAAGCTCTAAGTTTTGCCTCGAGTACAGTCAATTAGAAGATTGTGGATAGAAGTGGTGGGAAAAGATTTAAAAACTTTGGGACTAAATGAAGCTTGACACTTAATAGAGGGGAATGAAGGAACAAAATTCATGTGATTGACACCTAATCGTGATAAGGTCTTGATGATGATGATGACGGTCAATTAAAGACTGTAAAAAAGAATAAAAAAGCATTGCTCTAAACATAGAAGTAGAAAAATAAAAACAGTTGAAATATTCTAATTTTAAAAGCCCCAAACAACTTTTTCTTTGAGTAGAATCAGGCCTTCAATCTCTCCCAGCATCATTCTTTCCCCTCTTGAACTGCCTCATGCCGATAATTTTAAAGGTCTACAAGAGAAACCTTGAGTGCAGTTAAGATTGGAAAATCTTCAGTAATCATATTTCCATTTTAGTTGCCAAGTGAAGCACAATGATTTAAATTCCAAACACCTCATTGCCATTTGACATGCTTGAAAATACTGATGTTACTGAAACTCAAGGAAAACACAAAAGCCGTAGGTTATCTCACAGAAATTCAGTTCATTTAACTTTCTGAAAGCACACGCTTTGGAAATCAAGACCAGATCTACCATGATACCTTCTCATATACAACGCAATTAATTTACAGGGCATTCCATTATACATAAATCAAGTACTCAAGACTACAACTATTCTGAAATCACCTGTCTTAAGAAGATTTAAAGATGGGCACAGAAAATAATCCAAGGAAGTAAAATCAGAGACAGATTCAGTGAATAAGACCAACAACATCTCCATGTCAAACTACATTCCAAACAAAAGAGCACCTATGGAAAATCACTGTGAACCAAGCTTTTCCTTCAAAATATGATGCCAAATGTGTAATAAACTACATGTAGCAGATGGTGACAGTACCTAATCTACCAATATAAGCTGTCTCCATCAACTGCGCCAATGGCTCAATCGCTTGCCCAACAATGGCTGGCAAAGCAAGAACTATAAGCTCACCAGTGACACTTCCAGAATGTTTTGTACCTAGCCCCACCAAGTCACTGACAAGTAAACAGATTTGAGCTGGTTAATAAGAATGTTAGACCATAGAACAATGTAAGTAAATGCCACAGCAGAAATTTACAGAAAGCATGGAAATATTATACAGAAGAAAGAAATGGACTCAAAAACTGTGGCTTCCAAGAGTTCATCCTGAAGCATGATTGTACTCAATAGCATACTACGCCAAACTGGAGTCTATGTAACAAAGAGCATAAACTCTTGCTCAGGAAACCTGCCAAAGTGCAATACTTAAAACAACATAAGTCTATCAGGGCCACTTCCAACTTTCAAACAAGGTTTCAACTTACCATGGTAGTAACTGATTTATGTTTATTCCTTTAATGATTTATGAATTAGCAAAAAGAAGTGACATAGGATGACTTAAGGACCTACAAATAAGCTTTTAAGTTGCAGAAGTTTTGGAAACTAATCTGAAGAAACAAATAAGATTTTGAAACACTTTAGAATGAGGTGGACAAAAGGGAAAGAAGATCTAGAATTTATGATGGAGGAAGAATAGCAGGATTTGACATGAAGGAGGAACTGAAGGTTTTTAAGTGAATAGCAGAAGCATGAAGAGCAAAGGACTTCAAGATAATAATTTCAGGGTACAGTAAATTTAGAACTACAGGGGAAGGCTTCTGGCAGAGATAGAGAAAACAATAACATCCCTTAATTTCTTTAAGAACAAAACTCTGTGACTAAATGACCCGTTCATAAGGTCAATCATACAATGACATAATTGCAAGCCATCAGCTTTCAAATGATATGAGAAGGGAGTGTTTCCATTTATTCCTTCCTGTCCTTACATACCTGCAGTGTGAAGATAAATAATGAAATCACTGTAAGAAAGAAAGGAGAAAGTTGGAGGGAATATAATGCTAGGTAGAAAGACTGCTTCTTTCTGTTAAATAGTAGAAAACAAAATATGCAAAAATAGTAGAAATTATGACAACACAAGACTTCTATTTTTCATTTTTCATTTTTGAGTAATGGATACCAGACTATCCTGTTCCATCAGAGGGAAATATCAATTTTAGAAAATTAGGGAAGCCTTGAGTAAGAAAAAGAAAAAGAAAAAAGAATAGAAAGACTTCTAGTAATATTTAGCATGCTACACTATGGTCCTTCTTAACCGCCCCTTCCTCGGAACCCGCATAGGCGGGAGCTTCATGCACCGGGGCTGCCCTTTTTACTGTGGTCCTTCTTAACAACACAATAGATTGCCAGTAGAATAGCGAGCCATCTGTAGATTAGGACACTAGACTTGTCATGGAGAGTTATCTATAAAGTAGAATAGTCATATAAAATTTGTAACTTGGTGTTGCTTAATGTAAACCAAAGAAAGTGGTTAGAACTGTCAAATTACATACAAAAATGACATTCAGAGTGCATAGGCACTGCATTCCAGGTTCTACAAGATCAAATAAAGTCATGAAGCATTTACTACATCCCTTATGTTCCATATGACATGAGTTAATTGAAACATATGGGACAAAAAGTCAGAAGCTTCCAGGCTCTACAGGCTAGAATCAAGTCACAAACCCTAAATATATGTGCACTGTTAAACTTGTTTTGAAGGCATGATGGTGCACAGAGAAGGGCCACTGCAAATGGTGCAATGTGAATCAGAGATACATGAGTAAGCTGGGTTTCAAAACATAAACGTCTATAAGCCAAACTAAGGTTGTCTTCAATATTGCAACCTTTGACATAAATATTTATGCATAAGTTCAGCACAAACTTTAGAGATAATAGATAGGGTACATTGGAAACACTATATTGACATAATCAACAAAGTCCCAAAGCTTACAAGATTCTGTCCTTAAAGCTGCATAGGAAATTTCCTTTGTTTGGAATGAATCTTTCCTCTGCATCGTATTGACCCACACCATAATCTGAACAAGACTGATTATTGACTGAAGGAAAAATACTCCTTCCACAGGCAGTTTCTGGTGAAAAGAACAGCTTCGTGCATCCAATATCTTCATGTAACTGCTTGAAGACATTTCTTGCATCTACTCCCTTCTTGTCCCCAAGTGTGAGACCATGAGCAGCAATCGAACATCTAGGAGAAAAGGACCTCAACTTCAATACAGGTTTCAACTTCCCTTCACACAGATTGGTTGTTAATCCAGTAATGGGTGGGCTTCTCAATTGTATAGCTTTCATTGCAAGAAATGAGTAGTTATCACTTGAAATTCAGGTACAAACGATGAGTTATTTGCTGCAAAGAAGGAAAACATGTATCACATGAACTTTCTAAATTGGCCATTAAAAAACAAAAAATTGTATTTGTTCATCGGGATACAATCTATTATAAAAGAACAGAAACAAAGTAATCACGTATGTATTTGAAATGCACTAAACATAACACAAGATTAGAGGTGAACTACTGGACTAAAAATCCACAACAAGCTAAAAAATACAAAAATAAAGTGTAGTAATTCATAGGTCCATTACATAACAAAACATATTTTTAACGATGAACATAAGCCACAAGTAGTACACATATAATATTTTCAAAACTCAACCACTAAGGAATCTCCAAGTAATGAACAATCTGAAAATGCAGAAACGATGGTGTAAAACCTATCTTTCGCATTCCCAGATATTGAACTCAGTATGCCAAAAACACATAGAAACAGAAAATGGAAATGAGCACAGGCATTCAATACATAAACACAAGCATGCAATGAACAACACATCATATAAGTAGAAGTAGAAGTAGTAAATTTAACAGAACAAATACAGTATGCCTGTAGCTCAATGGTTAAGGCACATAAAACTCACCTTGAGGGTGTGAGTTTGCAGCTAACCGACCAAAAAACACCAAAGAAAAAAGAGATAAAAAAATCATTTCCTTTCTACTTTGTATAAAAATCCGGTAAATACAGTAAAAATAAAAAGTGTCATGAACTCCGTAAAACACAGAATTTGAAGATAGGACTGATGATGAAAACAAATGTTATGGAGAAATGCATGTATCCGGAATACTGAAGATTCAACTACTAAGGAATCGAACTCTCATTCACTTTTGTCATGAAACATCTAAAAATGCAGTAATCATGCAAGAAATACATCTTTATCATTCCTGGATATCAAACTTGCCTTGCAAGAAACATACAGTTTTAACAAAAATTATACCACAGACCGACGTTTCATAAACAACTCATATATAAAGTAAAAAAATATGGCAAATTTAACAGAATTCCAGGAAGAAAAACTAATCTGAATACCAAAACCACAGGAAAATGGCAGAAAACTCATAAAAATCTCTTTATTAATGGAAATATATTCTATAATTTTATAGGCATACCATTAGCAATACATAAATAAGTAAAAAAAAAGCAAATTTTAACAGAAAATTTCAGAAAAATCTTATCACGACAAAACCAAAGGAGAAAGGCAGAAAAAAAAAAATTTAATTCCTTTTTTGGTATAAAAACTCAGAAGTGCAGTAGAACAGACCAAATGACAAGCATCCAGTCAAATTCTGAACCGATAAATCACAGAATTTCAAACCTACGATCAACGTTTGAAACGGAATGTCACGGAGAAATGCAAGTGGTAGATTAGAAGAAGAAATTTGTACCTGTGTTAGGTATATCAGATGAAGAATAGCATTCTCTAAACCCTAGAAACGGAATTTGATGTGCAAATGGAACGGCGGGAATAAAGACGAAGAATCAGAGTCGGTTTGTTCTTCAGATTTAAAGGAGTTATTCGGTAAGAGTCAGTGAGGAATACAAGGTGGGAAAGTTTGGATTTTGGTGGGTCGTTATCTTGTTTCGTGACAGGAATGTCAGAATTATGGGAATGACGATAAGGCCCTGGTGTGTTTATCATGACAAAAATACCCTTGGGGTTTGGTTAGTGGGCCTGGTGGGCCAGTTTTGCAGCCCGGTACACTAAGCTCTCAGGTAGTGGGGTTCAAGGAAGTGATGGACCACAAAGAATTCATAATACTCAGCCTTATCTTATATTTTGCAAGGCAGCCTGTTTGGAAGTTTTTCTATTTTCACAATATAAAACGGAAAATATTTTCTATTTTGAAATAGAAAAAATTTAAGAAAAGCAGTAAAAATAAGTTTTTCATAGAGGCACAACGGATTTAGATTGAAAAAATCAGATTCATTAAAAATAAATAGAAACTAATCCAATTCATTAAAACCAAATTTGCTTAGCTTCATATGTGGGAAATTCTCCTTAGCTACCCCTTTAAAAGGAGCAAATGAGAAAAATTAAATTTCAATTGGAGAAACTTAATTTCTCAAATTTCTAGGTAGGGCCCAAAGTCATGTGGTGGGTGCTGAAGTAAATAGTAAGCACGCAAGAGAGGGGTGGAGCCACTCTCTAGATCGTATAAAGCGCAGCCCCAGTGCATGAAGCTCCTGCCTATGCAGCGTTCGGGGAAGAGGTAGACCACAAAGGCCTAAAATACACATCCTTACCTTGCATTTTGCAAGAAGTTGTTTCCACGCCTTGAACCTATGACCTCAAGGTCACACAACGACAACTTTTACCGTTGCGCTAAGGCTCCCCTTCACTCTCTAGATCGTATATGCATGTCAAATAATATAGAAAATTCAAATTTTTTCAGTAATAAAATAACAACAAATAACATAAATTAGGATCATCAAAATACATACATAACCTCAGTCGACCGATGAAGTTTTTGGTGATCTCTTGACATTAAGTAGTTATATCTAAATAGAGGTCACGGTAAAAGTTGTCATCATGTGACCTTAAGGTCACGGGTTCAAGGCGCGGAAACAGCCTCTTGCAAATGCAAGGTAAGGCTATGTACTTTAGGCCTTTATGATCCGCCCCTTTCTGAGACCCTGATAGGCGAAAGCTTCGTCCACTGGGGCTGCCCTTTAGTTATATCTAAATAGTAAAAATAGAGCAGTGATAAAATAACAGGAATATATAGGAAAACTTGTAGAACCTCTTTTCCAATCAACTTACAAGCATGCACAAGAATTTGAGTAAAGTAGCACAATGCTAAATTGATCAAACCTTGTCGTCCAACTTTCTTTCTTCTCCACCAAAAACCTCCATAGAACAAAGGAAAAACCAAAGTAGTAGGTTTTCTCCCAATGCCTACATACAATATAAGTTTTTTTGTTTCTTTTCTTATTAGAATAAGTTTCTAATTAGATGGCTTGTTATGGAAGTTTATAGTAAGTTGTCATCTATTAGTTAATCCAGAAATTCTAATTTAAAGGACAGCCCCGGTGCACAAGCTCCCACCTATGCAAGATCTTAATCGTCTAGATCATCTAATTGGTTGATGAAGCTAATTAGACGATCAGATACCTTACCAAGCTCAACTAGAGGAGCTAGAATATGATCCTGTGGCTTAGATGACCCCTAAGACCATCAGATGATCCAACTTTCTCCTCACCATCTGTCTTCCCGAGAGACAAAGTCCACTGGCCAACGCTTTCCATCTCTATCTCTCACGCTCTCTCCAAACTTACTTGGACTCCGATGATTAAAAGGTACCAGTTGGTACCACAGCTAAAAGCATAAAGAAATATTCGGTTGAGTAGGGCTCGATCCGATTGATAAATTTGCTTGCGAATTGCACTTCTGATTATTGTTGGATTGTTTCAAGGGGAGTCTTGGCATAACAGTAGAGTTGTTGTTGTGTCTCCTTAAGATCACAGGTTCAAGGAGTAGAAATAGCCTCTTTAAAAATGCAAGGTAAAGCTGCGTACTATTGACGCTTGTAGTCTACCCCTTCCTTAGACCCCGCATACATGGAAACTTCATACACCAGGCCTGCCCCTTTATTATTGTTGGTTTGTTTGGTTTTGTTTGTTAAAGGGCTGATTCATTTATAGTTACTTTAGGGGCCAGTTCAGCATGTAACCTTTTTTCTGGAAAGTCGCTACAAATGACTTCCTAAGTGTAGCACACGGTGGGTGATTGTTAAAGCATGATGCTACAACTTATCTCTTGCTTGGTTACTCATTGAGCAGTACAGCTTGTCTGAGATTCTACCTGAAGTGCTTTCTGACATGCATAATTTGTCAATATTTTGAGTGTTGGTCGTCGGGACATCATCAAACTTGGAAAATTTGTCCATTTTTACCAATTCTGACAGGATTGCAGGGTAGGCATATCATCTTTTAGTGTTCTAAGTATTTGTAGTCTTGATTTAAATTTCTGAGAACATCCTGTTTGGTGTGTGGATTCACCTCCATTCACCAGTTGAGAAACAACACATCCTGTTTGGTCTGCCTGAATTGTTTTTGTTCTTAATTGTGGGAAGCATCTTAGATTCAGATTTGACAAGACAGGTTTTATCATCAGTGTGATCAAGCAAAAGATTGCCCAAAGTTCAGCAGAATCTCAAAACCTGTAGCTTTAAGCAGTCACGCAGGAGCTGTCTTTGTCATACACAGGTCTCCAACTCATGGTGCAGATTCATCAACCCTCCTATTGGTGAAAAAACTTCTACAAGATAGACTCATCTTTCTTTGATGGTAGGCATGGAAAATTTTAGGTCTGTTCAAAAACTGTCGAAGCAATGAGGTAGCGACCATGCTTGCAAATCATTCTTTTTTTTCTTTTGTATGGCGAGTAGATTTGAGCCGGCAGCGTTTTGATTGTGAAACGAGGCACTCAAACAACTCGGCTAAGTGCTCGAACCGAAGAACCAAATGGTTCTTACTAGCATTTCAGCCTAAATAGAAGGCAACCTAAGATGATGTCCCTCTGCTCAAGCTTGGATAGAGCAGTGCATCTGCCAAGAGTGTCCTTGTGATGTATGGAACATGTGCTTCAGGACATCATTTGTCTTTTTGAGTACAGCTAGTCTTTATGATATAAGGTTTCTCGTTTAGTTGTTCATCTTGAAGGGGAGCCTTGGCGCAATGGTTGAGTTGTCCTTGCGTGACTTTGAGGTCATGGGTTCAAGGCATGAAAAGAGCCTCTTGCATTAAGACTGTCTACTATTGAACTTTGTGATCTGTCTCTTTCCTGGACCCTGCATATGCGGGAGCTTCCTACATTAGGGCTGCCCTCATTTAGTTGTTTCTCTTACAAAGTGGCACCGCACTATGATAAGCTTTGCTTACTATGAAATACAGGATAAAACTCAAGAGTCATTTGAGTTTTAGAGCACAACTTTAGCTGAGAAGATTCACGTATATGTGATTGGGAATGTCTTATCAGTTCAAGTCAGCTTACGTGTCTAATGAGACATAGGACCTGCATCTCTCGTTAAAAAGGGCAGCCCCGGTGCACAAAGCTCCTGCCTATGTGGGGTCCGGGGAAGGGGGAGACCACAAGGGCCTATAGTAGGCAGCCTTACCTTGCATTTTGCAAGAGGCTAATTCCATGCCTTGAACTTATGACCTCAAGGTCACATGACAACAATTTTTACCGTTGCGCCAAGGCTCTCCTTCGACCTGCATCTCTCTTTGAAGAGTATAAATGACCAATGATATTCAGAGACACAAAAAATGTTTCTTCATTGGAGATGCACCTCTTTTTGAAGCTCTCACTCACCCTATTCAACCTCCTTAGATCACATAAAAGGCAGCCCCGGTGCACAAAGCTCCAGCGTATGTGGGGTCTAGGAAGGGGCAGACCATAAGGATCAATAGTACGCAGCCTTTGTATTTTGCAAGAGGCTGTTTCTATGCCTTGGACCCGTAATCTCAAGGTTACACAACGACAACCCTACCGTTGTGTCAAGGCTCCCCTTTCTCAGATCACCTATACACTAAAAATCACGTCGACTGGATGAACTAAGCCTATGCCTATACTGGTTTGAGAATTGCAAATGTTGATTCTTAATACTCAGAAAACATGGTTCACTAGCTTCCGATTGGTGTATTTTTTGCATATATCCTAAACAAGGTGGGTGAATAGGATAAATGGTTTAGATCTAGATGCATTTTGTGCCTCCCTGAACATCAGAGTTCAATGCAATCTGATGCTACTGAAGAGTACCAGTTTATGGAGCCGCTTCCTGATATTACTGCAAACTTCATTTGGCTTCTCAAAGGATAGCTACCATTGATTTTGTCTGGATGGGTGTACCGCAAACAAATACGATCTTATGGATGAGATTTCATTCTGTGTGGGACCGAACCTCTTGGAGACCAGGCACTTAACCAATTTCGGGTAAAAGCTCGAACCCTCAATGGTCTCATGAATCTCATCGTAAGTGTGGATGTAACAGGACAAATTATATCAGCCAATTATGAACAAAAGTCTTGACTAAAGGAAGCTTAACGTTGTTGAATGCATTTATTCTAAGGTCAAATATGCCACGAAGACCAGCACCGTTGAGGAAATTTAGGATTATAAAACCATTAATATTATCATTTTGCTAAAAATTGTCTAGCACAATTGGTCACAGATATCTTTACATCTCCCTTGGAAGACATTTGGTAGCAAGTTTGAGTTGCCGCTTTTTCCTTTAGTTAGGGTTTATATTTAGGATAGTGCTCGAGTGATTTGCTTTGTAATTCTTACCTTGTATTAGGAAAAAATAAAAATAAAAATCCTTGAATCTTATTTAAAACATAAATTTAATATTATAAAAAATCACAAAAGGCCTTGATTACATTTAGTAAGACTACAATCCTCTTTTCTCTCCATGTTGCCCCCTCATGAATCGTCTTTATCATTCATTTAGAAGGATAATTCTCAATCTATTTTTTTCAATAGTTAATTCATTCATGTACTAGATCAAGATGATCACAGTATGAAGTAAAAGATAGCCCCACAAGCAGGCAAAAGCCATGTCATGGAAGATAATCCCCAATCTTAAGTCTCAAATTCAATATCATGATAGACAAAAGCACTTGATTGCAACTAATAGGACTATGCCATCTTCTTTCTTTCAGTTTTGTCTAAGTCATACACACTCAAATGTTCCTTTTTGCACCACTTCACCATTCATTATAAAAGATAAACTTTAATCATGATGCTTAAATTCACTATTCATGAAAATGTAGAAAACCCTTTGATTATAACCAGCAGGACTATGCCAACTCATTTATTCTCATTTTTGTCTGAAAAGTCATATGAAATTAAATATTCTTTTTGACACCTCATCATTCATCTTTCCCATTGAATACAAAAGATAATTAACCCTACGACTTAAATTTAGCATGAAAAGACATAAAATCCTACCTGTTACAAAAAAAAAAGAGAGAGGATATAATAGTCCTTTATTGGATATAGTAAAACTAAGCCACTCAATGTGGTCTAAAAGGTCAAATGAATCGAAATGTTCCTTTTTGCCACTTCATCATTCGCATTAACCATCATTTGAAAAAAAAAAAATAGATAAATGCTTGATCCTATGGTCTAATTGTAACCAATAATGGCACATCATTCTATTGTGTCTCATGCTACCCCAATGTAACCAATTCTTCTACAACTACCCGTAGCAAGATTTGGAAAAAACAAACACTTGTACCTTCTTAGTTTCTTATTAGGTATATTTCAAGTTTCCCTGTTTCTTTTCCTTGAGATCTCAAGAAACTATGGGTAATTTTAATTGTGACAAAGGCAATGAAGATGAAGCAATTGAAATGTGCTTGCACCAAAGTAGAACGAGTGGTATAGGAAAAACTACATATAAACTCCTTCATGAAATGCAACCAAAGGAGTCAGTATTTGGGCTTTCATTTCTACCCCAAATTCTCAAATTGTTCAACTGTACCTTGGATTTAAACATCTGTTGGAGTGGTACCATTATATTTGACATATTTTATGACATTTAACTATAGCTTATGTGGGTTGCCATTTTGGCCTTCATTGCGTACGTGGCTTTCCATATTATCATTTAACCTGTTTTGACCCGACTAAGATGAAGAGAAAACCCCTTTCTCTTACTATTTTAACGCTAGAAAAAACCCTTTTTTTTATTGGAAGGAGCCCTTGAAGAAACCTAGACTTGTGTTCTTTAATCCTGGTAAAAGGATCTCAAAGGAAAATCTACAAGAGTATGATTCTAGTTAAAGTGGAAAATTACTTGAAGAGTTTGAGCAAATGTATTAGACTACTTAGACTCTTTAGATTATGACTCTTTATGAAGAGGATGAGTTATAAGAGAGAAGTAATAAGAGAAAGTTCTTATTGTTTGACAAAAATGCTGGGCCTACTGCAATTGTGATTGGCATGCTCTTCTTTGATACTACAGAGTTTAAGGAGGTTATCATTGCATATTCTATAACTGTAGGTAGAGATGTCATATTCAAAAAATCTAAATAGCACAAAGTGGAGGTCATATGTGCTTCTGAAGGATGTCATTAGAAGATGTATGCATTCTTTGATAAGAGGAGGCAGAGGTTTTAGTTGAATACAATTACTAGCACCCATGAGTATGTGAAGTCACAAACAAATAGATAATTGACATCTAAACATCTAATGTGTTTGTAGAGAAGTTGAAGAAGAAGCGAGACATGAAGTTGATAAATTGATGCAATTTGAAATAAATATGAGATTGATGTTAGCCTAGTTGTTTGTAGTAGGACCACGTCAAGGCTTTGAAGCTCTTACATGGAGCATTGGAGGCCATTTTGAGAGGCCTTGGGATTATATTTATGAGGTAAAGGTCAAGAATCCTAGCAGCACCATAAATAGGCTAATCCCTATACCCACCCACAGGAAGAGCAGGTATTCCATAGGCTTTGTGTCTGCTTCCATGCAAAGGCTGGATAAAGCATGTAGGCCAATCATTGGATTGAATGGCTACTTAAATTGTTCTGCAAAAGGGAGCTTCTTTGTGCAATGGCGAGGGATGCATATGACCAAATGTTTCCCATTGCATAGGCAATTGTTGTGGTGACCCAGGTTTTTATAATACATTTTGTAAAGATAGGGCCCTTAGAGTAAAAATTTAGCAAACCAAAGCAGCGAAAATTCTTTTTTTTAGAATTTGTTTTGTAAAACCTAAATCACCACCTCATACATAACATAAGTAGAATTTTGTATAAGATAAAATTCCATTGAAGGAATATACTTTTATTAAACTTCAGGATCCATCTAGTAGTTCACAATACACAGCCCATTGTATCCTTACAATACTTGTCCAAATATACAATCCAAATTACAAAGTTCAAAATTCAATACATGTTCTAATACAATGTTTCAAGGGATATACCCTGACTATTTATTCTTCAATAGTTCTTCAAGTCTTGAGCTCCTAAGTCTCCTTCTCTGTATCTGAGATATTGTAAATATTCGAACATTTACAATATCTTAGTAAGCTATGCGTGGTAGGGGATAAGAATGTAAGTTATTGACAGTATAATCTCAATATTTAAGTATCCCATAATTCGTTCTATCATAAACACATTCATTAATAACTATTAGTTATAAGGACATCTCATTTCCTTGTCATTTGTGTTCACCTTTATACATACATATTGTATAAGGACAAATCCGTTAAAATTGTAAAAATAATCATGAATCATTTCTATACAAAGCTAATTAACTCCTTTTATTATAAGAGATTTGTATCTTAGATAGTTATTATACAGGAAATTTCCCTTCTTGGGAAAAATATTGGTAATATACAATTACCTGGCATTTCATCATGCCATCCCTTAAGGCATTTCACTATGCCAATTTCATATGCATCATAATGCAAAATAATCAAGGACTACTATGCTTGCAGTCTGATCCATACAGCGCTCTCGGATAACTGTTCAATAATCCACTTATACCATTCTCAGTGGAAATTACAATATCCATGTCCATATGCGAGGACCATGGTTGTCACAGTGGTGGCCTTCCCATAAATGCCCCACCCGACTTTTAGCCTTTCTTAGGCTTAGTATTCAATGTCATCAAGTTTCAGAGAGTGGGTGGCCAAACCCTCTTAAATCTCCTAGCATAGCATCCCCAGGACTATGCCTATTTAAAACAAAACCACAAGCCTCCAAGCTTGTATGTAAAATAATACTTATACATATCAGACTATCTGTCTGTTTATCTAGGGTTAGAATATTTTCTACTTTCCTATTCAGTTAGGGTTGTTCTCAATTCTCAACTTGACCATTTAATACTTATTTTTCTTATCATTTGGTTGGATCATATTTCAATTTGAGGTATTTACCTTAATATATTGGTATTATACATGTCAACACTTCAAAATATAAGATCATATATTAGACATGTATCTTCATGTAAAGGCATTCTTAATAATCCACCTACCTCAATAAGGTATTCTTACTCCTTGAAATCTGTTATAGTCTCGATCAAGATATATCTGTCAAATCATATGTATAATGTCATTTTTCTAATCAAGGGTACATACTACATGGTTTTTTGATCATTCTTGTGGAGGATGATCTGTATCTTTCTTCCTTGAATATCATATATCCATGGGTTTAATATCATCTATACAAATACTATCTATATCATACATAACAATCTAATTTACATTGATGTTTCTTTTTCCTTATTGTATCATACAAGATCTCATCTTGTTGATCATCATTATCTTACTTACTATTTTTATTAGGGTTAGATAATTTGCTATATTTTTATGTTCTTATTATTATTCAACCAGTTAGTGTCTTACTTCGTTGAAGATAATTTATTTCTTCCTATCACTAGACAACTCCTCCTTATTTCAAGATGACTAGTACTTACCAGTTAAAGTCTACTCAAAAAGTGGTTAATACAACCCTCATGTAAGGAGGCGTTTAGACCTCTCTTACGTCAACGGGAGGTAAGGGAAAAGAACTTGGCTCTTGTATACCCCCTATAACCACAATGTTCAGAGTCCACTGGAGTGGTACTAGCTCAACCTTTGACAAGGTTCCTATGAGCTCTTTACCTTAAGTCCCTTCTCTAATTGATTTTAATTAATTTTCATAGATATGCACAATGTCATCCATGGATGTTCATTATTTTTCTACTTTGGGCCAAGGAAATGATAAATCATTTCTTATATTGTCCTACTAACTATAGCCCTTTTTAAGTCAAAATCATTCATTCATCTTAGTTGTCCATGAATCTCTATATTTCATTAGTTTACATTTTTGGTGATTTATGCTCCTTATATCTTAACAACTACTTAACAATTGAATAAATTTTGACAATAAGTAAATCATCAACTTGAAAGCATAAATCAAATATAAGTTTAACAACTATATACTAACATTCTTCTTATGAATGTAACTTAAGCTAGTGAAATAAAACTAACATGATCATAAGTTATGAAACACATCTTCTATCATAATGAAATCATGTTTAAATCCTAATTTACACTAACATGATCCTAAGATAATCAAATCTACTAACAAATTACTGATTTAGGGCATATCATACTAAAATTTAAAGATTACACTATCATGCTTTCTAACTTAGAATATAAATCACATTTACACTTTTATATCCAATAAAAGACAATTAAAACTTAGAACATAAATTACATTTACACTTCTATATCCAATAAGAGACAATTAAACTAATTATATTAAGATTATTATAAACCTTTAAATATGATCCAACCATTAGATCTTAGGTGTTTTCTTTTAAATAAAGGGTTTTAATTACCTTTAGGGCTTTTAATCCATTAAGATCCAAAAATCTTATCCACTTGATTTTGTCACATTTCATCTATGATCTAACTGGATTCCATCATAATATCATCCATTTAATCCATCCCAAGGATCTGATCATACTTGATCTCATTGATCAAGTGGGTTCCTTTGTATTTTTTTAGGGTTTTTCTACCATAAAGGGTAGATCTCCTAATTTATCCAAGATCTGTCCAAATTAACCATAGATATTACTTTATTACATTATTATATCATCATTAAAATAAATTTCCAAGATCTGATCACCTCAGATCTTGAAGATCTTAGAAATTGGACACTTATTTCCAAAATATAGAATAATTCAGAACTAATTTTTAGACATATACTTCATTAGAAATTAGACATTACAAGATTTCCATAGCTTCTTTCTGATCTCAATTTGGAGTTCATATGACTCCACAATCTTAAATTGAAGTTTACAGCCGTTCTTAGGGTCCAGATTTGATATGGGCCCAATAGAACTAATCTCTCTCAATTGAGGGTCCAAACCTGGTTAAATTTTCTTGAAAATTGTACCCTAGAGGTTTTAGACCCTTCTGGATCTATTGGAGAGCTCAGAATTTCCATCTGATCTCTCTATCACCATAAATTGAAGGCTCTAGTATTTACTTTATTTTTATCATTTTTCATTCAAACTAAATTACAGAAAAATAAAAATTACACTGAACCATGTATGGGAAGGAGTTCCACCTACCTGATTGGAGAAAAACAATATAATTGATGCCCAACTTGAGAGAATTACAGGTTGATGATAATATAGCCCAATTGTCCACCTTTTTGTGATTTTCTGTTGTTGGAACCGTTGGATCTTGAAATTGATTTAGGAGTTTTCTATATACTGTAGTATAGGATGTTATGAATGGTGGAATTGATGAGATTCTTCTTGGAACAGAGTGCCTAATTGAATTTAGGTCTCTTGTTCCAATTAGAAAGAGGAGAGAGAAATAAGGAAAAGAGAGTTTGGGGAGGGATGAATGGGAATTTGGGGTTGAAATTCCAGGGAAGATTTTGAAATTTTGTGGTTAAGGTTGCAAAAATTTTTGTAAATTTTTGGGACATATTTATAGCCAAATTTGAATTTTTTATCATTTCTTTTGATAAGATATTTTATTACTTTAGAATTTTTAATTACTAATGCAATCTCCATTCCCATCCCATTCTCCACTACAATCTCCACTGCCAGCAATAATGCACTGAGCAATTATTGGTGCTTCTAGAACGTTGGCCCACTTTTATGTGAAAAGACCTTTTTGCCCTTTTAACTCCAAAATTGGAGAATAATAGGCAATATTTGTCCGAACTTAGAATCGAGCGTACTTACTGGCATTGGAATCGTATTTCTAAGTACTTCATGAATATTGAGGTCTTATTTCTTGGATATGGGATATGGGTAAAATTACCTTTTTACCTCCAAATGGAAAAATTAAGGAATTTTCATTTTAACTCAGAATTGAACGTACTTAATGTTGTTTCGATCAGTTTTCCAAGTACATCCATAATTTCTATGTTTTAATTCATAATATAATCTCTATAAAAAGAGAATTTTCAATAACCTAATATTCTAGCGCAGAATTTCTAAAAATTCAAACTTTATTAATTTTCCTTAATAATTTACAAAAATTCGGGGTCATTACAATCTTCTCCCCTTACAATAATTTCGTCCTCGAAATTTGTAATACTAGAACTTAATCAAATAAACTCGGATGTGTCTTCCTCATTTCTACCTTTATTTCCCATGTAGCTTCCTCGACAGAGTAATGTTGCCATAGGACTTTGACTAAAGGAATTATTTTGGTCTTTAATTTCTGTTCCTTATGGTCCAAGATCCATATTGCTTTTTCTTCAAAGGTTAGATCTGGCTTCAGTTCCTCTGGTATTATTTAAAGTATGTGAGTATCATCTTGTAGATATTTTCGTAACATGGATATATGAAATACATTGTGTACTTCAGAGAGTTGTGGTGGTAAGGCTAATCTATAAGCCACTAAACCAATTCATTCTAATATTTCAAATGGACCAATGAACCTAGGACTGAGTTTGCCTTTGGTTCCAAATCTCATAACCCCTTTAACTGGTGATATTTTTAGAAACACATGCGCTCCCATATCGAATTCTAGATTTCTATGTCTTTTGTCTGTGTAACTCTTCTAACGACTGTGTGCTGTTAACAACCTTTCCTTTATCATTCTAACCTTGTCTGTACACTGTTCCACCAGTTCTGACTTTATTAGTTTCCTTTCTCCAACTTCACTCTAAAAATTCAAACTTTATTAATTTTCCTTAATAATTTACAAAAATTTGGGGTCATTACAGTTGTAGAGGTTGAAAACTTGATGTCTTTGAGCTTTTACTAGGAGACATGGGAATTCATGGTGAAGGGCTTCAACTCTACTTAGTGATAATCAAAAGGTAAGATTGTATGTTAAGAGTTAATTGATAGACCATTTATTGATTAATTGAAGTTATACAATCATTACTTGATACTATTTGTTGATTACTTAAATTTGGCTAATAATTATATCATTTGTGTGTTTTAAGGGTTGGTCAAAGCCATCGAGAATAGTCACCTAATCCCTTCTTCCATGCTCATCACACCATATGAAGTTGTTATGAATTTCATTTAATTGCTATCTTATGAATTTTTTATGTATGAAATTGTGATGGTTTTCCTTTGTAAGAAATTCTGATGATTTTCAAATGGCATTGGCTGATTTTTTGGTATATAGTGTATTGTTGAAGTGGTTTTTGAGGATGTAATGCTAATTTTAGCAAAGGAACATTAGGTATAATGCAAAGAATCTTGATCAATTTTGTATCCCAAATTATCATTTTGCAAGTTCTCAAGTGATGCCATGCAAAAGAGTTCAAGAACAACAAAATTTCTAAATTTTTTTGAAGTTTCAAAGATGCTCAGTGGAGGCTGTCAACAAATAAATTTTGTCAATCAACTAACAACACCTATTTAGGTTGTCTCTATCCATAGACAGGCACAATTTATCTATCAACCAAGAGCACCAATTCTAGGTGCCTTTGTTGGTGGACATAGTTTATTCATCAAACAACAACACCCTCTCTAGGCGTCTTAATCCGTCAACGGGGAGGTTAATGGATGAAGAGTTTTCAACTAGGGGCATTTTGGGAAAATATGAATTTTGAGTGTTAAGCCTTTTTTACTCCGCATTTCTCCTATATTCATTAAAACCAAATATTTAGGTTTTCCTAGCCCAAACCCAAGTCTCCTACATCTCCATTTACAATGCATTATTCAATTAAAACAAAAAATTCTTCAAAATCCCTTATTTCTCTCACTTCATTATCATTTTCCACTTGATTCAATGGGTTTTTCCTTGTTTTCCATTGCATACTCTTTAGAGCACATTAGGTGTCTATGAAAAGTCCTAAGAGAATTTTGTTACAAGTTTTACTTGACTACACTCATCCTATGGACCAAAAAGTAAGAAAATCAAAGGAAAAGTTAGACTAGGTGAGAAGAGAAACAAGTACCAACAAGACAAGCCTCCAACTCCTTCAAAATTGGAAATTAACTATGAAATGGAAGAAAGCTAAAATAAAAAATTAAGAAGAAATATAAAAGGATGAAGAAGAAGAAGAAGAAGAAGAAGAAGAAGAAGAAGAAGAAGAAGAAGAAGTAGAGAGTACTCAAGGTAAGAATGACTCTTACAACAAATTTCTTCTACTCCTAAAGAAAATAGAGCTAGGTTTGAGCATATAGTCAATGTTGAGATAGTTAGAGAAAGATGGGTCAATTATGAGTCCTTGGACAAATATTTCTGTAAGTGGCGATTTTCATTTGTTTCATTTGTTTCATTCCCTAAAAGTTTTCTTCTATTTTTTTCATTCCCTAAAATATAACACCAGGACTCGTCTTATATGTTAGAGTTTATATAAATTTTAATTATAAATTGCCAAGAAAAGAACATTCAAATTGATTAGCCCTTGAATACACTATTCTGAATTTAAATAAAATTAAATACAATAATAATCCAAATACAGATTTCACCACTAATCAGAACTGAAAAACCATCTTCTAAAAACTAATCCAAGAACAAGACTATCCTAAATAAATTAAAACATGTATACATATAAAGACAAAATAGGATAAAAGACAAAACAGGATACATCTGGAATTAAAACTGAAGGCCTGTGGGCAAAAATGAAATTTGATGAGAAAAGGAAGCAGAGAAGAAGATGGGGGAGAAGAAGAAGAAGAAGAAGAAAGATGGGGAAGAAGAGAAGGAGAGGAAAGAGATGGGGGAGAAGAAGAAGAGAGGAGAAGGGAGGAAAAGCAGAGGGGAAAACCCGATCTGGGTTTTCTCCTCAGAGCTGTCTAGTGAAGGAGCCGGAACTAGAGAGAGAAACGAGAGTTAAAGGGGGAGACCAAAGAGGGAAAAGCAAGAAGAGAAGAAGGGGGGAAAGGTGCGGTGTTGAGTTTTCTCCGGTGATTTCGCCGGAGGAGAGGGTAGAGAGCAGAGAGAGATGGGTTTTGTCAAAAACGAGCTACGAGAAAAAGGGAAATCTGGGTTCCTGAGAGAGATGGAGAGTGAAAGAAGAGAAAGAGAGAGATGGGAAAGAGAGGGTGGACTGTAGCCCTAGTTAGGTTGGCTGGTTGGAGAGAACGAGGGTGAGAGAAGAGGGCAAACGGAGGAGGATAATATGTATTCAAAGTCTCTCTCAACTGTATCATATTACTTTTAGTCAAATGGAATTTAACATGCAATGGTTGCACAGCAGTCATACACCTTGTTTGCTTGAAATATTAGGCACCCATTTAGCTTTTTAGTTAGTTTAGAGTACCAAAACATATCATCTTTCAATAAAAAATCTTATCAAAGAACTACGCTAAATAGAAAGAAACACTCAATACTCATGGTATAACATAAATACATGCAAGTTTCACCTACCTAAAATCTCTTTTCCGTTGGTATCCTCCTCCTTTCTTTCCTTCTCTTTTCTTTTCTTCCTTCTTCTTCTTCTCCTTTCCTTTCCTCCTTTCATTACTTCTCCTTTCTTTCTCCATTCTCTTTTTCCTTTCCTCTTTGGCTGTAGCCCAACATGTCTCCAATTTGTGGACGTGTTGGGGAGCTAAAAAATAAGAAACATAAAAAGGATGCCTCCTCTCTTTGGAGTAAGTGTTCTTTTTCTCTTCACAAAGTTGTTCTCTTTGAATCCTTTTTGGGCTCTTTTATATTTTGTTTCCTAAGTTTTCTAGGGTGGCCTAAGGTAAAGGTAGGGTGGGCATGAAATAGGAAGAAGATTGGATATCTAGCGACGTAGGGACTTGCCTCTTTTTGGGCGTGGTACCCATCCACCTATTAGTGGTAGAGGCCGGGTGGCCAACCTGCACTTCGGCATAGCACCCACGGGCTTACTTGCCCAAATCACATAAGATAAGTCAAAACCTTTTGTTAAAACTTGTCCTCTTTTGGGTCCCTCACAACTGCTTGGCCCTCGGCACTCCAGCGTCTTTTGGCAACCCTCAAGGATATGCAATCTTTGCAAGTACTTAAATCATGCAATGCGTATGTTTTCAAATGTGTATGTTGAGCATATTTTCTGATATGGTGGAGAGATTTATGGATGATTTCTTGGTATTTGGATCTTCATTCAATGAATGCTTGTACCATTTAAAACTTATCCTTGCTGGGTGTTAAGAAAAGAACTTAGCATTAAATTGGGAAAAATGACAGTTTATAGTTCAAATTAGCATTGTTTTAGGCCACATTATTTCACACAACAACAACAACATATAAATGGATAAAGCCAAAGTGGATTTAAGGAAATCTACTCATTTTTAGGCCATTCTAGATTTTATAAAAGATTCATCAAGGACTTTAGCAAGATAGTTAAGCCCCTATGTAATTTACTTATGAAGGGGGACACTTTTGACTTTGATGATGATTGCATGAAAGTATTTGAGCACCTAAAGGCTAAACTCACTTCTACGCCTATTATTCGACTACCAGACTAAATGCACTATTTGAAATGATTTGTGACACTTTAGAGTATGCAATCTGGGTTGTGTTGGAAATCAAAGAGGCAAAATGGAGTTAAAATGAGCAAGTTATGGCCCTTTGAAGTTCAGGGGCAAAACTGTAACTTTTACAAAAACGGGGCCCGTTTTGATATGGGCACCCTTCATCTTCAACCTCTAGAGGGTTCTAGAATAGTGGTGATTGGAGGAGAAATCACCACCATTCTGGAGGTTTCTCCACCACCATTCAAAGGTGGTGAGAGCCCCCTCCAGAACCCTCTCATAGCTAATAATTATTTCTATTATGCAACTTCTTGAAGGATACAATGATCCTTTTTGAGGTCAAGGATGTTCTTCACCAATTCCTTGACCCCAACATCATTTGTGAAGCGGTAGAGCAATGGCTGATAGAGAAGCATATTGATAATATGTGATTAGGGGTTCTTTCGATGATCTAAGAGGTAACACTTAATGATTCCCTACATTAGTGGGTTGGTTTTAATTGGCCTATAATTTTTAAAGATTGACATGTTTACTGTGCAGCATGTGCTAGGTTCCAAAGGTTTCGAAGTCTAGGGAGGAGACACATGATGTCCTTAAACCTCATACTTGTTGTAAAACCTTTTGATGTTTAAATGTAACATACTTAAAAATTGAATTCAATTTATGTAAATAGAATAAATCAAAAAAGGGAGAAACTCATAATTCAATTTATAAGATTTTTAAATTTTTAAAGGATAACTAATGGAAGACATGAAATCAAGTGTTGAAACATCAATATTAATGATCTACAAGAGAAAACAGATCCAACGACACTAAGTATATAGAAATCAAACTTCGGACAAAACAATAATAGTTCTTTTAAAGGAATCTAATAGTGATAGAGCACCTACTTGACTAGGTCGCGCTAACCCCTTTGTCCTAGTACCCTCCTGAACATGGTTTGGGAACTCAAGGTTAGTTTGACCCATCTTTTATGGGTTTTTGAGTATTTGGTCTTATTATTTAGGCATTAGGGGTCCATCCCTATGCCTATGAGTGTCCTAAGGTCCTAATTGGGCCTTGATATTATCAATTTTCCAAAGGTCTAGCGACCACACGCCACCATCCTATTTGTAAGGGTCATGCACACCTTTAATTGGGTCTTGATCAGGGATTTTATAATTTAGATGTGTCTGTGTCGTTGACACAGACACAATGCCTTTTGCGGCGCCTTAATCGGAGCTCTAAATCTTAAGTTATAAGCGTTTTAGTGTCGCACGTATATAGGGGTCCCAAGAATGAAAAGACGGAATGCTAGGGCGCTGTGCGTCTGCGTCGTGCGCCCCGGCTTCCCTAAAGAACAAAAAAAACCGCGTCACTAGCGCTGCACGCCTGTGACGTTCGCCTCAGCGGGCGTGTCTGCAGACGCGCCTAGTTTTCCGCCTCCCTTTCTCTTTTACGGGCGCATCCCTGGACGCGCCTGTTTGGTTTTTCAACTGGGAACCACATGGGAAGTTGGAACGTCCTGCTCGTTTGGGAACCGGGGCATCCTCAGGACACCCTGGTTCGACCCTGTTGAACCAGTGCGGCCCAGGGGACGTTCCTGGGTCCTTGGTGAGTCTCTAGGGCTCCATTTTGCATGATTTTTCATCATATGATCATTTTAATATTAAAACCACCCTTTTAATATCAACTTTTAATACTAAAACCTCCATTGCATTTTTATTTTAGGGAATGAAACAAATATTTGTTTCATTTTTATTTTAATACTAAAAGAAGAAAATAAAACCTCCATTGGGAATATTAATACACAGGAACTTTTAAAATTTTAGAGAAAGAAAAGATAAGAAACTTGTTTCATTTGTTTATAGAACTAGAGTTTCTCGGACTTAAGCCACCATTGGGAGAGTATTCACTGTTGACAAAGGAAATGCATATCAATGATACATCTCTTTACCCAAGGCTCCTACATCTCACTATTGAATATATCTTTTGTCCAAGATAGGAGGATATACTACAGTGAATGAGAGTGAGTTAAGTATGTATTCTTTATAAGATAAAAATTAAAAAACCATTCAATGTGGCTACGCATTTCATAAAGCATGCTAAGAAATGTAGTTAGGAAAGTATAGATCTAGTCTTTCCTATGGCTGTCACTTTCTTCTTAGAAAACTCAGGCATAGATTTCAAGGAGATAAGGATTCCACAATATAGAGTTCGATATTCAAATATTACCTTTGGTAAGAGGTAATGAAATCTTACATCCAAGAGATCATGCTCTAGATTTTGAAGTTTTGTTTATAGCAGCAAATTAACGAGCTCCTACACCTACTGTACCACGACAAGGGATTCATGTCAAACCCAGCAAGATGAGTCTACAAGTCATGACAAAATACTTGACAAATTGTAAATGCTAGAGTTAGCTTTCAACTCTAAATTTGGGGGAATAGAAGCTAGCATCAATGGCATGGGTTCCAGACTTGATACCATGGAGACCAAGCTGGATAGTTGGATGCCAGTTATGATGAGGAGTGAAGTTTTGCAAAGAAATTTTTTTTTTTTATTTTAGGACAAATTTCTATGTTCATGATACCTTTGGAAAATTGAAATTTGTCTAGGTGACACATCAAACTTGTGGATGTTTGATAATCTAAATTTGTGAATCTTACTATGTTTATGATTTGGATGGCAATGTTTTTCTCATATGTAGGTTTTTGATACTCCACATTTTCTATTGTTTAAGCATTACTTTGTAGCATTATCACTGTGTGGGTGCTGCCTTAATCTATTATACTTAGAATTCCTTAACTAAATATAATTTCTTCCATTTCCATTGAAAGCTAACAACGCTCAAATAGTAACTACCAGAGTCAACATGACCATTGACACTAAAAGGGGCTCCTTCATTAAAATCTTCAAATTTACATTGTGACCTACCTATTTCAACACGGCAAACAACATAGATAACAACATTGGGATTTCCATTACCATTGACACAAAATATATGACATTAATAGTCTTGTTGAATTGACACCAAAAGGGGTTAACAATGCTCAAATAATAACTACAAAAGTCAACATGATCATTGACACCAAAAGGGGCTACTTCATTAAAACCTTCAAAACTACATGGTCACCTACCTATTTCAACATGACAATAAATATAGATAATAGCACAAGGATTTCCATTACAATTGACACAAAATATATGACATTAATAGTCCTGTTGAATTGGTGTACAATTTCTATATTTTCACCCTCTCTTTCAACATTTTCAATAACCACATCTATAACATCAACAATGACTTCTCTCCCAACAAACCCTTCATCAACCCAATTGAAATACACACAGGAATACTCCCCCTCCCAATCAGGACATTTGTAGAACCTATTTTCTGGGTTTTTTGGCAAAAGAAAATGGACCATGCACATATGTGTTGTGTGTGTCTACACACATACATATGAGAGAGAGAGAGAGAGAGAGAGAGAGAGAGAGAGAGAGAGAGAGAGAGAGAGAGAGAGAGAGAGAGAGAGAGAGGGATTGGGGCATGGAAGAGAGGAAGGGAAGAAGATCTTACCTCAAATGCTTCTTCGTTATTCAAGTGTCTCAAGAAGAGGACTTGGTCTTTGAAAGTCCATTCCCATGGTCAAAAATGTCTTTTTAAACCTATTAAACATTCTTCCAAACCTAAGTCAACTGATTAATGTCTAGCTGAATTTCTATGACAACACCAAAGTAACACCGTTAACATCTATCTAATATAATGGCACTATTGCAGTAGATGTTTGAATCCAAGGCTCGATTGATTAGAGATTATGGAGTAGAAATGAACATTTATCAAAAAGGTTTTGTTTTGGTCAATAAGTCTTAGGAGAAACATGTCATTCTCTAAAGTTGATGGAATAGTACATGTTACTTCTATGTAATTCATGTTATCAGGCCTCTAAATGCTATTTTTAGCACTTTCATGAAGTGTTGGGAGCTCTTCTAGTGTAATGAGAAATATGATCTTCCTTCATTAAAAGTTTTTTTTTAAACAACTCATATTATTATATTGAAGCATATAAATACTTCAAGAATATTAGTGTAACAATCTCCTTTAGTTTAGTGCTTTTGTCTTGATAAATCCTACAAAAATAGGATCCAAAATTTTGTATCTATTGTTGGATATATGAGATCATAATCTCTAGCAGTAGGTTCTTTTTTCCTTTATCAAATGTTATGCTATATTTTAAATGGATTTAATTATTAAGATCCACGGTAAGATCCATTGACATATAGTCTTAATTATCAACATCATCATCAAAGCCTTATTAATTATTAGGGGTCCACTACGTGAATCTTGTTCTTCCATTCTTCTTTAGGTCATGGCCTCATTTAGTTCAAGAATTTTTAAACCTTTTCTCACCACTTTATTCCATTTGCTTTTGGGCCTTCCCCTTGCCTTTTAGAGCCTTCAACTTGGATTGACTCACTTTTTCTAATTTGTGTTGTTTTCAATCTCCATTGGACATGTCCAAACCATCTAAGTCTATCCACTCTCATCTTGTTACAAATTGATGCTACTCCTAAATTTCCTCTAATGTTTATGTTTCTAATTCTATCCTTTCTTATGCTACTCATCCATCTCAACATTCTCATTTCGGTTACACTCATCCTACGTAAATGTTGTGCCTTAACTGTGTCACATTTTGATATATACAACATGGCTGGCCTTACAATCATCCTATAGAATTTTTTTTTCAATTTGAGTGGCACTTGTCGATCATACAAAACTCTAGAGGCACATCTCCATTTGTTCCAACCCACTAGGATTCTCTAGGTAACATCCTTTTCAATTTCTCTACTCTTATCATTTATTGATCCCAAGTATCGAAAGTGGTCTTTTGGGGGGACTTCTTGGTCATCAATCTTTACTGGTGCTTCACTCCCCACTCCTCTCCTTGCTAAAATTGTATTCCATATATTCAGTTTTAGTTTGACTAAATTTAAATCCTTTAAGCTCTATAGCATATCTTCAAACTTTAGCTTTGTGTTTATGCCCTCCCTCATCTTATCAATCAAAACTATATCATATGCAAATAACATACACTATGGAATCTTCTCATGTAGGTGTTTTGTTAACTCACCCATAGGAGACTTAGTGTGACAACCCAGGTTTTCTCATGCATTTTTAAATGCAATATCTAATCTCCTAAGGAGGGATGCATCCCTATTTGAAAACCATTTTATAAAAACCATGCAATGCAGTGAAAAACCTTTTAGTTTTAAACTCATTTTGAAAACTCCGAGTGTCATTTGCCTTCACAATAACTAAAGTAGTTTTTGAAAAGCTTCAGAAATCATAAGTGTTTTTCCCCAGGTCTATCCAGTCACAACACACAGCCCAACTGTAATTAAATACAAGTACATGTCCAAAGGGTAGAAAGTTTACTCACATGTATAGTTGTCTCCTTAGTTTATTCACTTGCTTGTAGCACTAATATAGATGTCCTCTACTCGTAGATGGAATTATCTTGAAAAATGTTAATGATAGGGTGAGTATATATTATGCTCAGTAGGAGTCTATCACCACTAGTTTTATAATGCATGCGATGTTTTAAAATCATATGCTCTTTCCAAAACATGTGCATGTCCGAATACTCAAGTTCAATATCGATATAAAAATACGTTGTCAAACTGAAATACTAACGACTTAAAGGATCACATAATCCAAAATCGAAAGTATCGTATACATATATATCATAACATTATGATATGCATAAGATGCTTTATTGAATCCAACTCATGGATCTCTAGTATGGCATGGTCGACCAACCTCATATCATGCCATATGCAATGCAAATAAGTCCATAAACCACAGGGTCCAACTATGCCCACGACCTCCTCGCCGTGTGGTCTCCGGGTACCTGAGGACACTCGGTCATAGCCTCCACGGGGCTTATGACAAGTCGACCCCGTGCCATGACACCAGTGGTAGCCCCTGTACCACATGCAGTCGACGTAGGGACTTGCCTCTTTTTGGGCGTGGTACCCATCCACCTAATAGTGGTAGAAGCCAGGTGGCCAACCCAGACCCCTCGGCATAGCACCGACGAGCTTACTAGCCCAAATCACATAAGATCAAATAAGCCAAAACCTCTTTTCAAAATCTGTCCTCTTTGGGTCCCTCACAACTGCCTGGCCCTCGGCACTCAAGTGTCTTTTGGCAACCCTCAAGGACATGCAATCTTTTCAAGAACTTAATGCTCATAGATCATGCAATGTATGCAATAGTTTGCAAAACATATCTATGCATAATGTATATACAAAACATGTCTATGCATAAAGCATTTGTCACATGCGTGCTAAACAAGTCATATACTTAAATCATGTCTTTGCAAAACAATCATAGTTCTTTTAAAAGAATCTAGTAGTGATAGAGCACCTACCTCAAAGTCTCCTGGAGTCGCGTCCTTTATCGCTCAACCCGTCCCTGGGTCTCATTTATAAACTCCTGGGTATAAATGGATACAAAGAGTCCTAATTAATTTCAGTCTATTTAGACATTAGACCGCTAGCCCTGCCTATTGGGTCCCTGGTTCTTGCCTAATTCATTGTCCAGCTAGATCCTATGGTATGGATCTTCTTTCTAATAGTTAAATTCTATAATTTATCCTCTAATCTAACTTTAAAGTCTCAATAGGTCCCCGTGCCCCGGTTCCCAGGACACTCGTGTATCCTAGTTGAACCGCGACCACCTTAGGTGCCTACGCGCCCAAAGGCCGTGCCAGGGACTGCGTTTTGCATGCGTATATGCATGCTCAAGTGACGCGTTATGACGTGTATCATCACACGAACGCACCTTATAGTATGGCATGTCTTAGCTCCCAGGGCACCTCGTGCATCTTGGTCGAGCTAGGACCTGTGCCCCATGTTGCGCACGTACCCGAAGGCCGTACCTGGGACAGTGTTCGCATGTGCACAAGCATGCCTAAGCGACGCGCTATGACGCGCATCATCGTATGGACGCACCTTGTAGTGTGGCGCGTCTCAGCTCCCAAGGCACCCCATGCACCCTGGTCGAGCCAAGACTCGTGCCCCATGTCGTGTGCGTACCTGAAGGTCGCACCTGGGACAATGTACACACTGTCGTACACCTGGAACCCGTGCTAGGGACTCAATCCCAAGTGCACATGGTGCTTGGCGTCCTTGGGATGCCTAGCTCGTGCAGGGTTGTCTGAGCCGTTTTGGGACGTTTTCCGGCCAGGAAATTCGGCCGGAAAACGTCTGAGAATGCTAGATCCAGCTTGGATCTAGCCTGAAAGGGGAAGAACCAAGAGAAGGGAGGTAAGGACGTCTTACCTGGGCAGCCTGGGGAGTGCCCATTTCACGCTGGACCTTCCTGCTCGCCAGAAAAACTCGCACGAGGTGGAAACCCCATTGCTTAAATCGGAAGAGAGAAGAGAGGGGAAATGGGGAGACGGGAATGGCATGGCCGAGCTGACTTTGGCCTGGCCGTTGCTTGAAAATGCAGAGGAGACAGGTTTCCGATCTTGCCGGAAACCCCAGTCTCAAATGGCTGGAAAAACGCCGAAAAACTTGGGTTTTTGGAGAGGGGAGATGGGGCTTTTATAGCCCTGCTATGGCTGTGCTGCCAATGGCGGTGGCAGAATCCTCCAGAAAAATCAGGATCAAGGGTTTCTGGAGGGTTCTTGAGGTTGAAGACGACAGGGGGTGCTGTTATCAAAATGGCCCCCTGCATTTTTCATCCTTTTTCGTTTTAAATGTTTTCTGTTTAAATTCCAAAAATACCCCTATCTTTAAATGGCCGTAACTTCTTCATACGAACTCCATTTTGGGTGATTTTTGAGGCGTTGGATTCCATTTTTCGAGTAGAATCTAATGGTACTAAGTTTCCTCACAAATTATTTCATTTAATATTTTAAATAAAATCAAACATTCAACTCAGTTTATTTCCTATAAAATTCCAATTTTTGTTAAAAATAGCGTAAATTGCTCGGGCATTACACTTAGTCTCCACACAATTCATCACAATAAATTACAAAAACCTATGCTTGCTAACTTGAAGTTTAATTGAGTCCCATACATACACCATCATCATAAAATATATAAAATGCATAGGGTTACTCATCAGATAATAGGACATAGCTCATACTCATCATCAACATACATATATAATACAACATGTGACATCATCAGTTAGGCTCCATTCATTTCAATCAAGAGCCTTTCCCTTATCAGCTTGACTGGCACCTAAAAAAATTAATAAGGTGAGCTACAAACTAGTAAGGAAAAAGAACTAAACCCATGTATACTCTACCATTCGTGTTGACCTTAGCTCAACTGCACATTCCCATCCAACCATGGAACATTTGTTTCCATTTTTACCCGATAATTAACAAAGCAAGTAGCATATATTATCAGGTATAACATATTGGTGTTAGAACTGAAATACAATTTATTCCAAATCCAAACTGTAAAGTAATGATCATAGCATGCAAATAAACCCATGCAATATCAACTCCCCCCTTCATGTCTAACCATAGGACATTTAGAGCATGCACATAAATCCACACAATACAAGCTCCCCATTCATGTCCAACCACAGGACATTTATTTCCATTTCAACAGATGAGTAATGAAGTTATGAACTTTATTCTAAACTCAAACTGTAAAACCATAAGCATAGCATTCAAATAAAATTGTACATGAATGTATTTCATTTGATTATTTCCTCAGCTATAATAAACAAGTATGATATCATTGCACTGATCAAGTAGTCATCTCTCTCAAGGTTTACCATCTTGGGAGGCCTACTATGGGTATCATGTATAAGACAGCCAAACCCTCAAGGTTTACATCTTAGGCAGCTCCACCATGATTCCAAAGAATTAGACATCCTTTTTCCTTAGAGTTTACCATCTTGGACAGATCCAATGTCAAGTTCCCTCAGGATTTACCATCTTGGGATGCTCTACTATAACTGCAATCAACTAGGTAGCCCTTTCCCTCAAGGTTTACCATCTTGGGAGACTCAAGTTTGTTAGCTCATCCCTCAGGGTTTACCATATTGGATGGCTCCATCGTGATCCCAAAAGGCCAGGTAGCCCTTTCCCTCAGGGTTTACCATCTTGGGAGGCTCAATACCTGACAGCTCATCCCTTAGGGTTTACCATCTTGAGTGGCTCTACCATAATTTCAAAGACAAGGTAGGCCTTTCCCTCAGGATTTACCATCTTGGGTAGCTGCACCTTAGTTATAATCAATTAGCTAGCCCTTTCTTTTAGGGTTTACCATCTTGGAAGGTGTCATCATAGTTTATCGTACGGCTCTCAAGACTTACTATCTTGAGATTGACTATTTTATCACAATTTGCATCATCATAACAATTAAGCATAGTTAATTAGAATATCATATGACAATTTCAATAAGTAATTGCAATTCATATAATCCATTCAACTAACATGATAATTTATTTATTCAACACATTTATGTTGTTAATTTCAAGTGAACAAATTAGAAAGAATTTAAAGATAAAGAAGGGTTTAGAGTCCTTAGCTATGCTCGCAGTACAATTCACAATTCAATTACCAATGTTATTCAGATCGTATTCAAAACTTGAATTGAGAATGCCAATTCTAAGTGAATTTCATAATTCTATGTAAATTACTATAAATACTTTAAGATCTCTACTTATAATTCATTGATATAACCTCTGATATCTATATTTACAATCATGACATCAATTCGTCTTTATCTACTTAGATCAGCACCATCAATCTTAAATCGGTAGTCTAGATCAAGCGCGTACCTCTATAAGTTTTAATTTCTATCATTTAAGATAAGTTATTAAGCAATTCAATGATTTTAACTATAATTCATGGTCTGATCCCCTTTCCTAACCTTTGATAATCACCAATTTAGTTTTAGACAGTCAGATCGGATCTTTCATCAACTAATCCATAACTAGTATGTCATTTCTATCACAATTCATTACTGATGTGTAATTGAAGTAACATGTTTTATAGATCTACCTTCCGATCGTGTTTTTAATTATTATATGCAAAGATCTTAGTTTTTTCCTACGCATTACCATGTTTTCAATAAAAAATTCAAGGAACAATTGAAACCTAATTGACGATCCACCTTTATGGATGAAAAGATCTAGTGTGATTTATTCAAATTACAAAAATTCTAGTTTTTCACATTTTAAGGGGTTATCAAAAAAATTGTCGTCACCGGAGAAGGTGACCGAATTCCAGTCATCACCGGGGACATATATAGCATGTAAATTGTACCAAATTGTACATATTTGGTTGGAATTTCATGAATTTGAGTCATATCCAGTTTTTCTTGGCAAACTCTACTGAAATCTTGGGTTTTTTGTCGAATTTTGTCTAACTTTTTTAAAGTCGTTGTTTTTACTATTTTTCTTAATTTTCGGTGTCGTTACTTAATGGATTTTCATGAAACTAGAGGTGTTTTACTCGCAATCATCTAAAGAACAAAATGAATGGTTCCAATCATTGACTAGATGATGTCCTACTAATTGTGTTTTCCAAACAGTTGGTTTTATCATTTCTCTCACTAGAAAACGGTGACAATAACAATAGGAACAGTCTTGGGAAAAATGGGAGGAAAAAGAGAGGGAGAGAAATGAATGAAAGAGAGAGTAGAGGGTGGACAACATACTTGTTAGGTTTGTGGGAAACTTCTCATTTGATTGTTGTTTGCGTAAGATGTTGCCAGTAGAGTCCGTCACATCATCTGTAGCTTGCCAAAGAGAATGGAGGGAGATAGAATGAGGGATGGGGGAGAGATGCATTAATTGTCTGCCAAGGAATGTGATGCCGAGAGGGGGAAACGACCAGGAGGATGTCTCCCACGGTCCGGAAAACATGGGGTTTTCCCTTTTTTGGTCTATGATGTGTGGAAGGGGCTGAGTCCATGTGACGAGTCTAACTCCCATGTGTTGACTCGCTCCTCAACTTACCGTCTTAGAACATAAAATACAGGGGGTGCCATTATCAATTTGGACCCCCCCGCCCCCACGTTTTCATTTGTTATTTTTTTTGAAATTTTGGGTCCTGGTCTCCATTTCATGTGTCTTAATGTCATCGAAAAGCTCTCATACAACACAATCCAATAATTGATCTTTCATCATCAAATTTCAATGTTTTTAATTACTTAATTTATGATAAATTTTTTATTTTAAAGCAAAATTTCTTGAAATTTGCTATGAATATAGAATAAAATTTCAAGTTATTTAATCCTTAACAAGATACACAATTTAATAAGTTCTAAAGATTCAAAATTTATCTAAACTGTGTTCAATTTACAACTCAACTCATGCGGGGTCCACCTCCCTCCTTGTTTGTCCCGTTTCACCAAATTTGAGACTATTAACAAGTTCATTCATTTTTAACCTACTTTTTAGGACACGGGTGTGACACTTAGGTCATCACTTTTGATGTATTTAATATTGTCTAAGTCTTTACTCTTCTATTCTTTTATTTTTGCAAGTTTGACTACATCTTTCTTACCATATCTTAACCCTAATCTATTATAGAGATCATCATATACCTTGAGTTTAGCTTCACTCACTACTCTTTTACTAACCTCTTTAATATTCTTATATTGCTCAAAGTTTTTTATTATTATTTCTAGTTCTCTACTATATTTTAAAACACACTCGTTTCTCTTTAATAACTTTTTACACTTTTTCATGTCACTACCAAGTTTGTTTTACTAGTTGTCTTTTACCTTTATATACTCTTAGAACATCTTTTGCCACTTTTTCAATAGACTTGATTATATAAGTCCACATGGTGTTTACTTTTGTTTCATTGTTTCACTTTTCTTGTACCATCAACTTATTTGTGAATGACGTTATCTTCTCTCCCACCACTTAGTTTTTGAACACCTATTAAGTTCGTTTCCTTTCTTTCATCACTTAATATAAATATTCACAACCGTTAACCTATGTTCAACTCTCATTGGATATCACCTTACAATCCTTACATATTGATCTTCTAGTATTCCTAAGTAGAAAAAAGTTTTTTAGCTTTTATATGATCCAATTTTAAAGGTTAGTAGGTGTTAATCCCTCTTCTTAAAGTCTGCATTTAAGAGAACTAAGTTATATGCCAAAGAGAAATCAAGTATAATTTCTCCCATATAATTTCTTTCTCCTATACCCTACCATCCATGTATCTTATCATATGCTTTATTTTCTTTTCCTATATGACCATTTAGGTCTACTCCTCTAAATATCCCCTATGCAATTTGAATTTCGTGTATTACTACCTCCATATCTTTGTAGAATTGTTTCTTGATTTTATTTTCAAACCCTTTCTTGATTTTATTTTCAAACCCCACCTGTGAGGCATATGCACTTATAACATTTTTTATCTTCTCTCATATGACAAGTTCTATTAATAAATTCTATCACTGGTTATTCTAACATCTATAACTTTATCCTTTAATTCTTTATCTGCCACTATTGCTATGCACATTTCTAGTAGTGTCTTTTCTTGTGTATGAGAGCTTAAACTCATCGATTTCTCTAGTTTTAGACACTTTACACTTGGTTTCTTTGACATAAGCTATGTTGACTCTCCAACGTTTTATTATATTGACTAAATCCACACTCTTACTTGTTAATGTCCTTATATTTCATGTGACAAGATAAATCTTATTTCCTGAGTTAGTCTCTTTATCTGCTCACATCTAGAATGTTGTGGGAACCTTGCATCTGGGACCCAATGAAGTGCATTCGCTTATGGGTGAATGTCCTATCACCTCTTGCCTATTTTTCAATGTATCTAGGATCCAATTTGCACATTGCTTATAGGGAAACATTCTAACAGCCCTTGCCCATTTTCCACTGCATTTGGGCTCCAATACAAAGTGTTCCTTATGGGAGACGCCCTAACAAGAGGAAATGCCTCATGCTTTATATTCATGGTAAGATTTTGCCAATGGATTTTGCACCGACGAACAGCTAATGCAACGCTTGTCTGTTATTTGGGCTTGGGACTGGTTGCAATATCATAATACCACGCTAACAAAGTTGGCCAGAGTCTTATTCAAAACTTAAAACTAATATTCATGAAAAATAACAAAAAGCCCCTGATTACAATTATTAGGACTCCCATCCCCTTTTCTTTCCATCTTGCCCCTTCATGAGTTGCAAAGCAATCGGAATTTGACATAAACTGCTGGGCCCAAAAGCACCAAATTTCTTGGAGAAGCCAGCACTTCTATGGCTTCGATCACAACAAAGTATGGCATGCATGGCATGTACCATACTGCCCGCTGGATATACTCAATGAGCTTCACTGATCAAGCATCGAAGACCCTCCGATGGAAGAAATATCAGCCCCACATGTGATCACCTCTTACATTAACGGATGGGATCATGTCTAGATTGCACATGTGGGCCCAAAGGGCATCTATGCCTCTTTATGGGCCTGTAAACCACCGAAAGCCTCTCCCTTGACCTTCTCTCCAAACGCTTGTTGAAATTCCTCGGACGACGATGAAACCCTTTTATCATCATCTTCATCGTGGAAGAGATTCAAACCATCATCCAACGGTCCGGATTATCACTCCCACGGCGGAAAGAAACTCCGGGGCCGGGGAGATACATTTGGAAGAAAGAACGATCAATGCAGAAGGTAGCTGGGCTTTCCAATCCAATCCCTTCTTCCACGGTCATCACTTCGCCTTTTTTGCTGATAGTTTGTTTTTTATCTCGAATTGAATTCGAACTAGAATTTACTGTATTATGATCTTCCTCTGTTGGTCGCATTGTTGTGTGTAAAAAATACGTTTTGATCAGAGAAAATGGACAGCTTGGACATTTTGTATGTAAATTCGGTGAACGAAAGGATCGGCCCATCCAAAGGTTTCCCTTTCACTCAAAATTTGGGCGTTTTGGTTTGGCATTTCTTTTTCACTCATGTTAGGAATTTCTGTACATTTATGCTAAATTTTGGCAATAAAAGTAGAATTAATGCGGGACGTGGAGGTGGATCCAGTTCATCCTTAGTTTTTCATTTCTAGGTTTTAACATTTGTGTAATGTGACTCATTGTAAGGAATTGCAGTTTGATAGAAGACTTTGTTTGCCATGTCTGCATTGAAACCCGTCACTGAATTGTACTTCTTCCGACTGTTAGGCTATGTTCGAGGGTAGATTCGTTTTAGATTTAGTTATCTTAAGGGCAATTCAGCATTGTAACCTTGTTGTCGAAAGGTTGCTTCTAGTGTCTATCAAGTATAGTGCACGTTAGCTGACTGTTAAGCATGTCGTCCCAACCTATACCTTGGTTGGTTACCCAGTGGTCCAAATAACTTACAGGGGATTCTACCTGAAGTGCTTTATTACATGCTTTATGAAGTGTTGGTCATCAGGGCTTCATTGAACTCGGGCAGAAAGCTTCTTTAGTTTGTATTTGTGGGGAATACCAATTAACTAAATATATTGTTTCTTTCCTTTCTTGTCATTTACCAATTAACTAAAACTATTGTTTCTTTCCGTTCTTGTCATATGCATTAGGATGGGCAGTCTTTATCGTGTTCTTATTAGTTTGTGGTCTTGATTAAATTTTATTTTACAATTACTAAGAATGAAGGGGAGCCTAGGCACAACGGTAGGGTTGGTGTAGTGTGACCTTGAGGTCATGAGTTCAAGGCATGAAAACAGCCTCTTGCAAGATGCAAGGTAATGCTGTGTACTATAGACCCTTGTGGTCCACCCCTTCCTTGGACCTTGCATATGCGAGAGCTTTGTGCACTGGGCTGCCCTTTAATTGCTAAGACCATCCATTTTGGCTTGTCTAAACTGTTTGTTTTTGTTTTCTTTTGTGGTAAGCATCTCAGATTCAGATTTTCCAAGTGAGATTTTGTCATCCATCTGTGGTCAAGCAAAGGACGCCCAAACCTCAGCAGAAGCCCAGAAAGATTCTTTGTATCTTTAAGCAGCCATATGAAAGCTCTCAATGCTATACATTGGTCCCCAACACATGGTGTGGATTCATCTATCATTCGTTTTGTCAGTATATATTTTTCTGACAAGATTGTTGGTCTTTCTTCAATGGTTGGCTTTGGACAGTTCTATTTCTGTCTAAAAACTGTCAAAGCACGATATAGTAATCATGGTTGCTTGTAATATATAGACTAAGTTCTCTTTGTATTCCAATATATAAAATTTAATTGAAGGAAATCCATACACATTAGAAGTAAATTTGCACGCTTGAAAGAAAAAGTGGCTCTTACCACTTTCAGCCTAAAAGATTGACATGTAAAAAGATGTCTCTCTGTTCATGCTGGGGAAAAGGATGTATACCTGCCTAGAGAGTTAAAAGTATGTAAGTAGGATGTGCATTAGAATTTTAATGTAGCTGTCTTCTACAGCTAGACACTGTGACATAGAGTTTCTCATTTATTCCAAGAAACTATTCCTGATTTATTCACAAAGTGGCATCTCAATGGTTCATCGTCTTATGAATTCCAGATATGCAACTAAGAGATTGTAAGTTCTATGAGCGAAAGAAGTTTTATATGATATTTTAGCTGTAAGTTCTATCAATGAAAGAAGTTATGTAACAGGCAATAACTCTACTTGAAAGACTCTTCATAGACAATAAACAAATTCTCAATGGCATATTAATTACCAGATAATGTTTCTGCTTCAAAAGGCAGAAAGAAGCACCATATTTCTCTTTAGCATTAATGCTAAAGGGCCTCTTTTTATTTGGACTAGATTTTGTCTTAATGGGATTAATCTTTTTGGAAATGTCTTGGGGATGGAGTAAATTTATTAATTCATGCCTTTTATTTCTTTGAAGTGGTTTTCTTGTATATCTTGTTGGGTAGTATAAGGTGATGCTTGTCCCAGTTCCTCTTCAAAATGGTATGTGAAGCATTAACTTTATCACGAGTTGGGTTGAGAAAGGGATTGATAGAGGTTCTCAAAGTAAGTGGAAAACTTCTTGGTGCATCTCATTTTCAGATTTTCCAATTGAGGAGGCAGAGAAAATGAAGAACCTACACATTTATTCAATGGCATTTGAAAGAACTCATGTTGTAAGAAGTTTGGTGGCGTGATGTGGGATATATCAATATGGTATTCATTGAGGAACCTTGCAATGTAGAATGAGAAACCTTTCGACATTGTATCTTGTCTTGTGTCCTTCATAGGAATCAACACAAAAATCTGTGCGATCTATCTATTGCAGAAATGGAGAAAAGCTTGTTCTTTTGGAGGACGAGTATCTCACAAAGGAACACTTATGATCTACTTATATGGAAAAGTAGTATCTAAGTTGAAAAAACTACACTAGGACATTTTACAAGCAACACAGGAAGATGAACAAAATTTAAGCTCCTAATTGGATGGAGATGATATGCAAGTCAAGAAAATTTCTTGGACTTAGCCGTAACTTTGTGCTGGGAGCCCAAGCAATTTTCTTGTTTTGAAAGGATATATGGTTTGGGTTTATGACTAAAATAATTGGGATCAAATATGGGTCTCTGATACATGGGAGAGTAGAAAATCCTCGGCTAGAAAATGATGTGGCACGTAGGCAGTCCATATAGTCATTGTTAAACATGGTTGCTACAAAAATTAGGTTTAGGGGGATTGGAAGTTAAGTTTTGAGAAGATCTTAGTTGTGTGGTTCTCTTTATGGCATGCCTTTCCAACATATTCCTTTAGTCAAGCTAAGATATCATGTTCTATTTAACACAGAATAAGACTCCTCAGACCATTCACTTTATATTGCTCTTCCCCCCATAAAATTTGGGGACAATGCTTTACTGTTTTCACCTCATATTGTGATTCATTAACTCAATTTCCTGGTTTGGTAATGCTCTATTTGGATATGACAGGAGAAAACTTTGGAGATCAAACCTTACTTGATGACTTAGCATGTATTGGTGGTGAAAGAATCTTCAAATACAAAGATCGCTTTGCTTAAAAAGTTTATCATGGAGAATGAAATTGAAAATAGTTAGAAGCCCTACTTAATTTCATGATTTATTGGCTTAGAAATGGAGGCATCCTTAGAAGTTGGAAGATGATAGCTATAGGTACTTCATGGTAAAACTGTCACCCAGATTTCCTTTCTTCTTAGGATATTTTGAAAAGTTCTGATGGAAATTTAGGTCAGAATCCCAGACTCTGAAAATCATCAAGCTTTTTCAGGCCCTATTGGCTATATGACTCCAGGTAAAGAAAGTGAAAGCTTTTTCTGTAGCCATTTCAATTTTAGGTCAGATATTCAAGATTTGTCTTGGTTGGTTAGGCTTAGGAATGCTGACACTTAGGCCTTGAAGTATTCTCCCTATTTGTGGAGGTTAGTGAGATATATCTTGGAAGTTGTTTATTTATTTAGGATGCTTGCTCCATTTATCCCCAGATCTCAGCATGAAATGACTAGATGATCTCACAAGGGGTGTGGATAGAAATATAATAGAGGGTACGATTTGCAGCCATTAGTCCATATGGAATTTAATTCTCTGGTGGTTTCCACAGTTTTTGGTCCTCAGTGGAATTCACTCTTGAGTTCACCTGTAGGTGAAATCAACCATATTTGTTTCACAGATTCTAGCTGGAATCCATAATTTTTGTTAGTAGGCTGCCCATGGTATTTCTCCCCCCCCCCCCTTTTTAATGAAGAACCCATAACCTCTTGGTTTTGAGACATGGTATGTAATCAACTCCACTTTCCATGGAAGATTTTTCATGGGGCCAGTACATATTTAATTTAGTTCTAAGGGAATTCCATCTTGACTAGCAGCCCCTTCATGACTGTCGTTGTGTTTACTTTTCTTGTCAATATTTCATGAAATTTCTTCCAATTTGTTACTGTTCTTTCCCCATATTTCACTGATAACATTCATTTCTATTTTTGTTGAGAAAAGGGAAAAGCTGGACTTTCTTAAAGCCTCAAGGAAATGGTTACCTAAACTTGTGACGAGGAAATCATCTACTCAAGGAATTACTAGTGCTCAACAAATAGTCGATTCGGTGTTGATCTGGAAAGCTATTAGCTGATGGCCAAAATGATGACTCCATTCATGCGAAGGTTCTACCATAGCCAACAAATATCTTGCGCCGTTGGTCACAGATAAATCAACATCTCCTTTGGAATATGCTTGGTTGCAGCTTCAAGTCACCACTTTTCCCTTTGGCTGGGGATTAGATTAAGAGTTTGTATGAATGTTTTCCTTTGTAATTCTTTAATTGTACCTAAAAAAAAAAGAAAAGGTCCTACCATTTCAGCCCAGGGTACAACAGTTTGTTCTTTTTGAGCTCTACCATGGCATGACATGTTGAGAATGGCAATGCTGAAACTTGCACTTCTAAATGTGACCTAGCACGCCAAAAAGCCAAAATCCCTGGGTGTTATCCTTCTACTATTTACGAGCTCTAATGTACATATCTTTTACACCATTTTTCCTTTTCTGATTTGAGGTTTTCATCAACCAAAAATATCAAACCGAGGAGTTACAAGGATTGTCGATGCTTCTTGGCATTCCTTAATGGCTTTCCTAGTCTCTCTAGCACTGGCATTTGCTCAGTAACTGAGAAAAGCAATATGGTCCCTTTTGTCCCAGTTTTTTACGGATAATCTCCTCCATGGACCATCCCAAAACCTAATATGCCTTCTGACACTCTATTCGATATCCTCTACCAGGAAAAAGGTATTTTCTATGAAAATATTTTGTTTCATTTTGTCACCTTCCGAGTGTCATTTAACATCATAAGATCTGTTGTTTCACTCAGATTTACCTAAATTAAGATATTGGTACTGCATGTTTGGCAAATGACAAAAAGGTCTATCGCCTCTAGCCATCTAAGACAATATGACTGTGATAAAGCAATACTGCTTTCTGGGTAACTTACAGTACAGTCATCATAAGTTGCACCCTGTAGCTCACTCTTACAGATTTATACTCTGTGTTATAGAAATGCAAACTGAGATGATCTCAACTCTCTGGATCCTATAAGTATCTCCATATTTGTAACTGCTGTATAATTCAACTTAGTAAATAATTTAAATCCTACTGGTTGTAATATGACTTACGCCTCCTGAATTTTGCCTCAATGCAAGTATCTCCGTAGAATAAAACTTCCACTCAGGTACCACACGAGCTTGTGTTATGTGATTTGTACTATAACTCCGTGCAGTAGGCATATCCTATGCTCAGAATACAATTCTGTGTTTATGTTTGGCTCATATTTGAAGGCAGTCACGCAACTAAGCAAAGCTACCAAAAAGAGTTTCTGGATGTTGAAATGAAAATTTTGGCTACCAGCAGATGCTCAGCTTGCAGGCCATACCTCAATATGTTGCGTATGGGGAGCAAACTCATTTCAGTTTCTTGAGTCTTGAAGCAAGCTGGGTTCTCTTTCTTGATCCATAAGCTTTGGATTTTTTAGTTGTGGCCATTAGTTTCGAAACCCGATATGCTTAATTGCTAAAATGTTAAAGGAAAACTGTTCATGAAATCTGATCATACTTAAGATTACCCATGTGTGGGCCTGCTTTTGGTTACTACTGCAAGGTGAATTCCCTGTTATCTGAATGCATGGAAGGGCCTCTCAGACATATAACATGCCACATTGCTCAAGGTAAGATGTGTGTCGGGTAGACATCCTGATATTCATGCTTAAAAGTATAATATAGTTCACCACTGTGCCAATTTGACAAGCTGAGTTAATCCAGCTCAATGCTATCAGTTATTGATAAGAATGGAGGAGACATGTTACACTTGTCATTAACTTTGTTGCAGGAGTTCTTTTTCCTTTTCCTTTTAATAGTATTAGGGCATTTTCATTCCTCTAAAAAGACAATGAATGGTGTAAGTTTCATTGTAGTTTAACCATTTTCACCTGTTTTTGAAACTGCAGCCCATTTTTAAATTTTTTATTTTTAGCTCTCTCATGAGCAAACAGTCTGTGTGTTGAATGTTTGGAGCTGCAATCAGCAGAAAGCAAGTGTTTTCAGCTGCCATACTGCAGCAGTCAAGGATATGAGGTGGTTACAGGAAGGATTGTCTTTGCTTTCTTGTGGATATGATTGCTCATCAAGGCTAGTTGATGTTGAGAAAGGATAGAAACACAGCTGTTTTAGGAGGCTCAAGTTGTTGGGGTTGTTAAGTTCCATCCAGACAGTTTACGTCTCTTCCTTTCTGGAGATCAAAAGGCTTTCTAAGACTCTGGGACAAGGGTTGGCAAGGTGGTTCAGGTGTACATTGAGAATCTTGGTCCCATGATGTTGAATTTAGCATTGATGCTAAACATTTGATCTCTTCAGGTGATGTCTTCTGGGGCAATGTCAGTGAAAATTTTATTATAGTTTGGGATGTGCACAGACAAGTTCCTTTGTCAAACCAGGTAAGGGGCATCAACCATCTTCCTCTTCCACTGCTGGTATATCTTAAAGATTGATGTCTTATGAGATCATCAGGTTATCATGTCATTGCTTGGTAATGGATTAGAATAACCAATTACTGATATTCAATGTCTACTTATAGCATGCTATCTTAATCATTCTCTCCTGGTTCATGTTGTATCATAAAACTTTTGTCCAAATAATACAATGTTGAATTGTTTTTAAGGTTGCCACACCCTATTATCTTGATAGCAAAGTAATATCCTGAGCTTAGTGGTAGTCATCATTTAGGTCATACTTGTTGGCTTTTCCACTGAATTGTTGTTGGATTTTGTTTTGTGCCAGTCACTGTTCTGCAGTTCTGTGGAAGATAAAGTTGTCCTGATGGTCTAATGGCTTTCATTTTCAACATGTATTTAATTTATTATAAATTGTTGATCTTTTTCTGGATCAGCAAATGGAAAATGGGAACACTGAACCAGACGTTGGCTAAGTGATGGTGCAGTCACTTTAGGTATCTTAAGTTTATAACAACAACAGTAACTGTGGAACTTCATAATTATACAAATGCAAACTCAACAGCGTCTTACTACTGCTTTACAATATTCAAATTAACAGTTATAATTTGCAACCTCTTGCATGATCATATCAATAGAACTAAACTAAATGAGAAAGATATTTCCAGCATCAACAACCAGTGTCATGACTGGGTATGAATTGAAAGACTAAATTTATTATCCCAAAATAAACAGTCTAGTTGATTAATTTAGAGAGTTCCTGCTTTCATTTTTCATATCATGTTTACGTGAAGGGCTATACCTGCCCTTGTGTTAGGTATCACCCAAAGGATTCTTGTTTCGATGCACAGTCAAGTGGGAACTACATCGCAATCTTCTCCTTGAGGCCTCCTTTTAAATTAGACAGCTACAGAAGGTATGAGAAACATGGACTATCTGGCTTTCCAATCTTCATTTTCGTCTGATGGCTGTATATGCTTCTATTGATATAAGACCGCCCATCTTGTAAAGAAAATAAAAGCATATGAGCAAGCATGCATCGTGTAGTTTTCCATCCCGCCTGCCTAACGTGATAGCGTCATGCAATTGGGATGGTAATCTTCCTGTATTTGAATGAGATTGCTTCTATTCTCGTTGTCTTGCTATTCTGAACTTTGTGGAGATGAGACATGTCAAGGAAAGATAAAAAAATGTGTGTTTTTCTGGTTTAACATCAGTCCAGGGGATGCACTCTGGTTCTTGATTTGAACTCCAATTATCTCCACTGGTGGAATGTTCAGGACTAGAGTTTGAAAGCAAAATAGCAGCATGGGTTTTTCATACATATTTGGCTAAGTTATGAATTATCCCTAATCGGTATAAGGTCTTGATGATGATGATGATTAAGCCAAGTTCCGTGGGGAATTATTTCTGACTGCTTGTCAGAATGTTAGAAGTTACATTGAATCCCTCAGGAACTAATGGATGTAAACAAATAGCTCACCCCCCACATATTATCTCAATCTGTTGATGTTTTTTGCAGGTATAGACATGGAGGGAGAAATATACCAAATTTTCTGCCTCTAGACATGGAGGGAGAAATATACCAAATTTTCTGCCTCTGGTGTTGCATACTTAGGTATTTGATCCATTTCTGTCAATCCTTGGGAAGGAAAGCGACATTCAATTTCTTTTCGTGTAGGGCTCTAAATCAATAGGACATTGAAACTGTCTGTGGTGCATTTAATTGTATACTACTAAATGGCTACCTATACTAAGATCAAATAATGGGGTTCTCTAGTTGTTGTCAACGTACTAAGGCTTGTCTGCGTATCTGGAATTACAAACTCATTTTGCAGTGATCTACATCGTTCGTATGATTGACATCTCAATGGTGATCATCAGAAGACTTCCCCATCAGAGAATGATACCCCATCGAACAGTGATAACCATTAGATGATTGTTCACAAATTCAATGGCTCAAAATAAACATTGCTAGTTGATCCACTTGTTAACAGAAAACATCACCAGTTGGATGCTAATCAGTCTCAATTACTGGGGCCGCTTTTTGGCATGCGACCCATTTTGTGGCCTACCTGATGGTGGCTCTTGATAATTGAACAACAGATTCCAGGTCATAGTTTTGTCGGTGCAAGCAAATATGCTTTCTGCTTAGCTCATGTCTTATGTATGTCTTCATTTCGGAGAAACTTCTGATTGGGTTTGTCTTTGAGACAGAACAGAGATATCATTTAAAGTCTCCAACAGCTCATTTGTTAGGTCTATCTTCTCTATTAAGTGCGTCCCTATATAGAGGATTGGAAGGGCGTTGATATTTTCTAAAAATGCCAAGGAAATATACCGTTATTGCTATGTATCAGAGTTACGAAAATCTTAGGATGATTGAATTTCCTTTTAACAAGCTCCAACCTTTTTACTTCCAGGGAATTTTCATATTTTTCAAATCCATTGTATATCTAAAAAAAAGCACAGGCCGGTGAATGAAGCTTGCACTCATTATGGGGCCTGGGGAGGGGGCGAATTGTAAAAGGTTAATAGTGCGCAGCCTTATCTTGTATTTTTACAAGAAGTTGTTTTTAAGTCTTAAACCCGTGGTCTCAAGGTCACATGATAACAACTTTATCATTATGTCAAGGGTCCCCTTTTAAATCCATCATAAATGTACATCATTAGGAACTAAAATGATTAAATAAAGATATCCTCTATAAATTTGTCCCAATTTCAGTTATTATATATATGTCTAGTTACAAAATCAAGTTAAAAATTAAAACCACCTCCAATTATACTATTTCCCGAAGATTTTCCCACTTCTCAAAATGGTTTCATGAATATAGTAAAATCCAATAAGTTAATTCTGATTGAATAATAACTGCACTAAAATAATAGAGTATGTCTGGTCTCACCTGAAGCCAATGTAATAAGCTAATAATATCGAACAACTTACAAGATAATACATTTTGAAGGTGCTGATAAATACTAGCTCATCAAGATTCTCAGAGAAAATAAAATCTTGATAAATTAACAAAAAACCTTTAGTCCAAAGGTACTAATTTATTGAGATTTCACCATATAAGCTAAGACCTTCTATCATAGCGGGGAAGATGAAACCTGCTCTTTGGTAGGTTAACCACTAGGAGGCTGCTCCTAGTTATGTGTCTAACCTAACTCGTGTCTTGTGAATTTGCCAAAGATTTGCCTTGGTGACTTATTCCCGAATCCTGACTCTGTAACTATACTACGTATAGAGGACTGATCAATCAATTATTAGAGGCGAATAACTAGGTGCGTCACCATTACGAGAATGTGAAGGCCCCATCAGACGTAGTTATAATCCTAGGTGCTTCTTAGCTTTACTAATACTACTAGGAGAATGTGAGAAGGACAGCCATCAAACTTAGTTATGATCCTCAAGGCTGCTTTAAATCTACTGATGTTGTTTTCTTGAAGATGACTACGTTGTTACCTCAGAGCAAGTATCTTTCACCTTTTCCCGTCGACCAGTGGCGGTCTCCATTGGCTTGAGAGTCAGCCAAAAACAGTGCACATTCAGTGTATGGGCACCTTAGATGTACAACCAGGATGTAAATGATCGTGGGACCATGTGTTTCTACGTTCTGTCTCTGTATTAGCTTTTACTTTGTGATATTGTCCCCTGGCTAGGCACTTTCAGGGAATCCAAAAGTACGGACTCTGCACTAGCTAAAATATCAATCCAGACACGTCTTATTCATAATTTAAAGACCCCAAACAAAACCGAGTAGACTTGAGTTAACTGGATAGAGTTGGGTTGACTGGGCAGAAATTCTATTACATTCCTCCTCACCTCTCTCTCTCTCTCTCTCTCTCTCTCTCTCTCTCTAACACACGCACGCACGCGCGCGCGCGCACACACACACACACACATTTTTATGAAGAAAACGGTAGCCAGTTTGTTAAACTATGCATACACAGCATGTAATTAACAGGAAGACGTGCTCGAGAGGCAAGTTAGAATTTGCTGTCATCATTTCTGAACTTATTTTCTAAGGTCTCAGCCCATAGCCTAGTTGATCGAGTGTGCTGCCTCACAACCAAGAGGTTGTAGGTTCAATCCACTCACTGTTCGAGAGAGGAAAAACCGAAGAAGAAAAAGAAAATGATCGGCTAGTTCCTAGTCGACTCATTGGGAAGGTTCATGGGTAGCCAAAACGTTTTTGTATCTGCAGTCGCCCTCCGTAGAGGGATGTATTGTGAACCCCCTTACATGCGAATACGTGCACTCAACACTGGAATAAGTTAACCGAATATGCAAGGAAAAATTCGACCACTTCTCACTTGTTTTTTCATTTTTTTTTCTTTCGTTGGTGATAGAATAATCCATGCGTGTTATCCTTGACTTTCTTTATATTGTTCTAATGTTATCCGAATTTAGTGGGCAATGACAATCTGCAAGAGTCAAAATGTTCTTCTGAAATATACCACAAGGAAGGGTGTACTTTTGGGCCTTCCCATACATTACACATGTTTGATAATACACCCATATACGCTAGAGAGAGTGTGTGTGTTTGTGCTATGATTCATGAGCGAGAGGTTGTCATACTCAGAGCTCTGTTTTCCTTCTCCCTTTTCATGAGATTGGGAGGGGGACAGAAGAATACTACGCAAAGACGCAATCATATCTTCCCTCTTCCCTTTGAATGGAATGAATGGGAAGGCAACACGACACACCTTCCATCCCCCACAACCTTTTAGATTCATTTGGAGAAAGTCTGTGGATCCCACCCCATTCCACATCTCAATTGAAAACACCCCATCCTCCCTATCCCTATCTCCTCAAGCACTACCAAGAAAAGCCAGCAATTCCTCCAAAGATCCAAGGTCCACAGCATAGTTAGAAAGTTCGGTGTTAGGGAAAAAGTTGAAAATGAGGCATAGTTAAGATATTAACATAAATTTTCAACTGGGATTTTTAACTAGATTTTGAAATAATATTTCCCAGTTAGACGATTATTATGAATTTATTTATGTTGAGTTTGGTATAATTTGAATCCGAAGAATGCAACTTTTGAATTATTGGGTATTATATATGGACATCAAAAGCAGGATTTTGCCAAAAAAGAATTCAATTATTTAGAGAGTTCTGTAAGTACGGGCCCGCCTCTTTTCTCAAACCCACACCAACTATTCCTGTTGGAATATGTGGTCATCATATCCCCTGATAAAGCAGCCCAACAGTCACGTTATACCTAATGCCTGTGTTTTTCTCAACTCCTACATAAATGTGCTCGCCACCTTAATCGGTTCTCATGGCCCCCCCTCCCCGCATCTCCTCCAGCCCCTTCAAACAACAAGAAAGCAACCAAATCGCTTTGAAAAGTATGCTGAAAACTCCTCCCTCCATATGACTGCAATCATCTATTAAAAGGAATGTTACTTTGTGCGTACTTTTGGTCAACCCATTGGTCTCACCGGGGTCCACGTGTTCGCCGAACTGGAGACAAGAAACGATGGGCCGAAAGGTCCCCAATGTAACCTCCTCTCTCAGGATTGGTTAAGAACTCCTTAGTTGCAACTTGTTAGACATTTTGGGGTCTGATTAGGGAAACCAAGACACTAAAAGAGAATGGAATCTAGTTTAAGCATGGGAAATCACAAAGCATTCCTAGACCACCCTTTTATCCCATCATGTCAAAGTTGGCAACTTTAGGTATAACCTTATCCACCAGCAGTAAACACAATCAATGTGTTCTAATGTGTCCGGCCCTCCCCGTTAAGTGTTTTCACAAGTCCTTTCCAATGCTCATGATCTTCTCGAGAAGTGTTTGATGGTCTCCATGAGGGCACCAAGGTAGAGTTCGTGGTAGTCAGCGGATTCCACCCAGAACCGCGATTTTAATTAGCAAAACGAAAAGCTGACCTCATTCTGGTTAAAATGCTTTTCTGAGGTACGTCATGCAAGGATTTCTCTGCAGGTCACCCATCTTACTACTCTAACCCAAACAAGTATCTTGAAGGGATTTTATGTACTATTTGCCGATTGCCTTTATGAATGGTACTTGAAACTTTAGCTTATTAAACAAGATCTCAGCATGAGTATCATCTCTGTAACTTATGGATAACCTGTTGACTGGCATTTGATTATTAGCACGTGGGACATGGAACAATTTCATTCTGGGGTAACTGAGATTTAGATCTGAAACCAAGTTCTTTGATATAGTTCAAAGAAAGGCCCCTGGTGCGGACTATAATGCCTGAAAAAGAAAAAGGGTGAGACCAAATCACTCGAGGCTACACGCAATGTCCACAATCATGTAGCTCCACCAAGCTGCACATCATATATCATCTCAAAACCTAGAAGAATAATATTCTAATGCGGGAATATTTAAATCAAGTAATATTTTAAGTGATATTAGAAATATGTCGTGGTTGCATGGGCAACATTTTTATTTACTTCTTGCTTTTTGGCTTTTCTAGAATTGAGAAGTGGGTTTTTCTAGAATTGAGAAGTGGGCTCTTAAGGTCATTGATTTGTTCTCCGAAAGGTACTGTTCAGTTTACTACCCTTGTCTATCAAAGACAATGAAATACCAACAGAGATCTGATATACTTTTCTAAAGAGAACAACTGTCCACCTAAACCATGGAGTTGTATTTTTCAGTGAAAAAGAAACCCTAAAGTTCAGATTCCAAAATTCAAGTATAGGGAGCTATGTTATGTTTCTTGGTTCTGTGACTAGTAGTTTTCAACTAAGAAAACCAAAAGAAAAAAGGAGACCCTAGAATGACTTTCTGTATCCACTTCATGTGTAGGAAACCATGCATGTAATGTTTCTTGGTTCTGTGACTAGTAGTTTTCAACTGAGAAAACCCAAGAACGGCCGTGCCTAATGGCTATTCCGCAAGGTGAAGATTTTGAGACATTGGAAAAAGGCCAGTATAGACAAACCTAAAGATTAGGCATGATGCCTTTGTCAGTTTGTCCTCTCCGTATAAAAGTAAAACGCAAACAAATAAGACAAACTGGCTTGGTGGAAAATGAGTGAACTTAATTATGGGTGCCAGCAACCATATGCTCCCAAGTTTCCATTTTCAAGAAATATTCAGAGAACTAGCGGATTATGTTTACTACTATACTATGATTGCCTATAATTTTACAACAAGAAAGAAAATCTGACTTGTCTGATCAGCCAACTTTGTCGGTGCAATACACACTTTAATTTCTCAATTCTTCTACAGGGGTAAAGGTTGATTGGAGAGCCATGAATAGCGTCCCAAACGTTAAGGCGCTTGACCGACAGTGTGTAGAAATAGTAAGTAGATAAAGTCTCACTGTATCAACATATATGATCGCCCTCTACAGGATAAGATGAGTAAAGCCCATGAACTTCTCATCCCTGATCAATTTGAAAGGGCTTAAAAAATCATTATCCTTTCCTTTTATTGTCTTCTCCTCTTGGTGAGCAAAATAATTCTCCATGAAAGCGAAAGAAGAAAAGGTAAGATAACAAAAACTGCACGTTCAGAGGCTATAGTCACAAGTGTCCATTTTATCTGGATGAGAATAGGGAGCTATAGACAAGGACTGTTTTCCAATCAGGGATGACAATCTTAACAGAAGACCAGTTGAAAACTAGGCAACCAAAACATCAAAAATCTCTACGAAATTGGCTTTGCAGGAGCTTTGCCATAGTGGGTTATGGATAATTTGATTAGATGTTAGAAAGAACTGACATAGATATTACATTGAAGATGTTGGTGTGTACCATGTGTTAGCTTTTGGTGAATTAAGTGGAGAACATGGCATGATAGCACCCATGTAGGTTGTGGTATTATCCTTTGATGGCTACTCTTGGAAAACATGCACGGTCATGTCCGAAAAACAGTACGAGCCAAGTACCCGCTTATCTTCGACACATGTTCATATCATCATCCATATCGATGAATTTCGTTCTAGGATGACGATTCAGCAGGGTGCAACGCAACAGTAATTCACTGAGGCATGCCGACATAACAGAACACTTATGATTGATCTGATCAATTAATCTAGTAGCTCCAATGGCTTTAAGATCATGCCGATCATATGATACTAGCTCCAAATAGAAAGTCTTTAGTCATTGAACATGAATCGTTGCTTAATCCGAGTATTTGATCATCTGAACAGAATGACTAGAAGCACATCGAGTTGGATGACAGAACTATCTGATTAGTTAATCCAATGACGAAGCTATAAGATAGACAACTCTGATAACTTTACTGACCAAAATGTGTAAAACAGGTGCGCTCCAGTTCATTACGATGAGGTCGGGCACTATTTAAGCAATCATCCTCGTTTTAGATGGATTTTTTTTATGTAAGATAATCTGGCTGCTGAGCTTGAGCCAATTGTGTTAGTGTAGTACTAATACTTGGAAAGTTAGAAAAACAAACCTTTCTAGAGTTAAGTACCCAATTGAGCATTTGGATTTTTGTTCCCAAGAGGTTATTTACTGTTTCTTTAGCTAGGTAATCAAGGAAACGGTAAATTGATAATAAAAATAATTTACATGATCATAGCGCCAGGTTTACTTACGACCAAATGTCTGGTTGCTTAAGCATAAACAAAACGGTTTCGAAATCTAAGTCCATGATTGCATGGATTGGGAGCTGAGCTTTCTGTGGGCTTGATTTAAGATAAATAATGTCAAAATCATGCTTTCTCATTAATATATAAGAGGTCAAGCTTTTGAAAGGTCTCAAAAGCCACCCAATACTCTCACTATGAGTTGTTACGAAGAACTCGACAACATAAATAGCTGAACATGCATGTGATTGATGAATATTTTACATTGATTTGGATGTTAAACAGCTATCGAACGCTTGATCTAATTATTAGACCTAGTCATAACTGTTAAATTAATCATGGACATGCCATGATGTCTCTCTCATGCAAGATCTTGCTCCAATGAACCGGCAACCATTCTCTAATACATTAAATAAAGGTTCCATGTAACCAATAGCAGTAGCATTTACTTCGAAGGTACGAGCTAATGGATACATTAATGACTATCAGGGCTTCTGTCTAAGTGATTTATTAAGGAATGATAATGTAGCAGAAAGTTTCTTCGCTTTACAGGGGGCTAAATTTGTCGGAAAATCTCACTTAAAAATTTCAATTTTAACAGACTATAGCTGCCCATGTGCCAATGGTATTGCCGCCGGTTGATTGGACGACCACGTGCCCTTGGAGGAGAGATGCCACAGGCGCTGCGAGGATGCCATAAACATACTTAAAATGTATAGGAATGCATAAATTGATAGATTTATATACATAGGGTTCGTTACATGAGTTTTACAATGCTTTGATTGGGTTACTCAGGAAAGTCATTTTCTTCCCGCTAACTTCGATGAGATTATTTGAGAATGGAGAGACCAAGATTTATTGCTAACTTTATCCGTCTCTGGTGCAAAATTCTGGTGAAGATCTATTTTTTAACTGGGATTGAGATGATCGACGGAGTAAGACAAATGAACCCATTCAATAAGAAATCAATGTGCTATGTTTTACACTTGGATATTTATCAACAGGCATTGTAACATTCCAAACTATAATGGGTGCGACATACAAAAAGGCAGCCCCAGTGCACTATGCTCCCGCCTATGCGGGGTCTGGAAAAGGGGCAGACTACTAAGGTCTATAGTATACAGTTTTATCTTGCATTTTTGCAAGAGGTTGTTTCCACTCATTAAACTCGTGATCTCAAGGTCACATGACGACAACTTTACCATTGCACAAAGGTTTCCCTTTTAATTAGTATAAGCCTGCAATACCATCATTTTCTGTCGATCATCTTGTGTTCGTGTCAATGTTCGCCAAATGTTAACATTTGGGCTGCCAACAGCAAGTGATCAGATCATTATCCATCCCTATCCAGAGTTTCTTATTTACTATTTCTAATGCAGGCTTGAAGGTTGTATATGTGGTAAGGTGGTGGGGACAGGGATGAGTAAGCTTATTAGGAGATAATATAAACACATGAAAAGTTAGTCAAGGGAAAGAACAAATGTAGCCTGCAAGATTGGAAGAACTGTTGTTGCTAATTGTTTGACCACAATAATTGATAAACTCTCATTGGCTGCCCAAAACCAGAGAGAGAGAGGAGAGCAAACAGAAGAGGCAAGAAAGAGGGATAGAGAAGAGTTAAATGTAATGAAATGGAGAAAAAGGAGGGGTTTATTAGTGGGAGATGAACTGGAGAAAGGTGGGATTGTGGGAAACACAGGAGAAGGGCAGGGATTTGAGGGAGAATTACTTGTTTTATTTATGCCTTGGAATCTTCAAATCCCCTCATAGACTCTACGGTCAAAGAGAGGAGGATGTACACTCTTATCAAAATGTCTCCGCTCCTCTTACAACTGTGCACATTCTCATGTAGACATTCCAACCCCACATACCTCTAACACAGAGAGAGAGAAACAACATCTAGAGAGAGAGAGAGAGGCAATGGAAGTGCACCAAGCACAAGGCAGCCAACTTGGGCTGCACCCTTTCATCCGGGACCCTCCCTTGATGCGCCCGTTTTCCCCTTCCTCTTTTCTCCCTTCCCTTCGTCGTTTCTTTCCTCGAGAGTCGTATCCGGACCGTCGGTTGCTCCCGATTTCGCGTGATTCTGTGATCTCCGATCCAAGGGTTGACCGTCAACGCCTCGGGTTCTTCTGAAATCTGCCTCTTACAGCCAATGGCTGCTTGACGCGTGTCAGCGTGGACTTGTAGGGGCAACGGCGACGGTAGCGGGCGGGACAACGTGTCAAAGGAAGGAGCGAGGAAGGAGGTGTGGTGATGTAGCACTGGCGTCACCGTGAGCCCCCTTTACACAACACTCTCTTGAATTCGGATTTTCAAACGCTTTCGGTGAAGCAGGCCCCTACGGGACACACCCCATACGGCAATTCTTTCCTTCCAGTAACTCGCCGTTTACCATAGGTTTTCAGTGCTATTTTTTTCCCTTCTTCTTCTTGCTTTATGCAATATGTTGCTTTTGTATAATTAATCACCTAATTGGAGAAACTTAGCCCTGAGTTAAGGATGATCAAAGATCATCCACTGGATGTCTACATGTCGTCAGTTGTTTGCATGACTCGATATCGTTAATAGGATCTCAATTTGCATCCTCCAATAATGCACCAAATCGGTAATTTTGATTGGTAAAGATGTGTGCTATGTGAAGTCTTAGACATAAATATTATTGGCTCACTTTCGCTTATTAGTTTAAACTTTTAGGTCAATAAGTAATCCAATATGGTAGAGTTTAAATCCTAATTAAATCCCCTTATTATTTATTTCCAATGCAAGATAGATAAACCTTCACTTAGGTCCAAGTGCAAGAGACCAAAAAGGGCCTTCTATGTGAGTAGGTGTGTTAGGCATATAAATATTATTGGCTCACTTTCTATGAACTTAAGCTTTCTAGGTTAAATGGTAAACTAACATAGTCAATTGGTCGTTTTCGTTGATCAAAATAAGAAATTGTCTTGGTAATCCATAATTGTGGCAATTGTTGGTATCATTGTTCTACCTCAGTTGGCGGTTCTCTCAATATTTGGACACTAATGCCATAGAGAGGTCTAATCTTATGAACCATTGGGGAATTATGCATGCAAGCTCGCACATAAGCCAATATAGCCTAGTAGTCACGATGAAGTACCTCTCTTGTAAGTAGGTCACGGGTTTGAGGTAGTGCATTGCATCCTTTAAGGGAATGTAGGTTGCTTGAATACGTAAAAAAAGGATGTACATATAAAGGCCCATTGAGTATGTGAGGTGCCAGTTCATACAATATGTTTGATCATGGGAGGTTGATATTAATAGTCCAAAGAGTATTAAAGATGATCAAGTCTTCTTAATTAAGGATTAGGACCAACCTATTAACCTGGGACCACATGTTTCCCACGTGGTTTCCTGGTGGACAATATATAGGACCAATGGTTCTACCCTCACATGATCTCATTACCAAAATTTGCTTAATGGGGGGAAATTGAGATAGTCAAGGTAGGTATTAACTTATGCAACCTCTTTATCACAATCTAGGAAACATATAAGTTCAAATTGCACGAAAACTGATTGAGCGCCAGTCTAGTGAATCACAGTAATGGATCTTGTATTAATGTTGACCCTAAAAATGGAATATAATTAGTGATCCCATGATTTTCTGAAACAAAGAAGTGACATATTACACTAGAATTCAATGTATGAGCCTTCTCTATCACCATCGATCCTCGACAGTTCAATCTTCCAGTCACTTTTAGCATGGACCATAGCCTACAAAATCTCGTCGATCAGATGTTCATAACCATAATAAGCTGCTTCCAGACTAGGCTACAGTTCACAACAGTCTATTGATTGGATGGTTATGATCATGTATGAATGCATCGCTGGGACTGCGAGATTCGTACCGACTGAGGTAGCTCGTGGACTAGATAATCCAAGTCGCTGGGCATGTGGACCAAAAATTGGCATCGGTGGCTTATGCCCTAGACTTTAGTATTAGTGAACCCATTATTCTGTTCCTTGTTTTCACCACTGCTAGGGCCACTCGAAGTGGATGTCACGCACCAAACATGCAGTTTTACGATTAGAAATAGGTGACAATCCGAACAGCACATGTTAGGATGTGCCACCCGGGGCATGGCGCTAGCATTTCTTCCTGTTGAAAATGTCACTTAGCATTCCAACATGGCCCGACATACTAGTCTAGCAAAAAATATTGGTTGGTCTTTCCTCAGCTGAAATACGATATGCTATTATCCGCACATTTGAACGAAAAGTCATGGTTCTCTCTCTCTCTCTCTCTAGTTTTTATACGGTGCTTCCACAGACTGGTATCTATCCTGCCAAATTCAATTGCAGGTCCACTTCTAAGTGTATTTTCATGGATCCAAAAGGTTCATTTTCTTAGGCATCGACCAAATAACTCAGGTGCAAAAACTCAAAACCATGGATATTTCCAAGGCTTCATTTCTTTGTCAGCTTTGATTATTAAATGGATAGAAGTTTTCTCTTTCTCTGATCACCATCTATTTTACACTCACAATTGACCTATAAATGAAGGCCATGGAGGTATTCACTAGTTTTGGGTTTGTATCCAATTGATGCTAAAGAGGATGAACGTCTTAGATCCACAAAATGCATTTATAAGTAGGGCCGCACTTAAATTTGCCATGGTACCTACTCATGCTCCAAAATCACCGAATAAGAACACACACGCACTCTCTCTCTCTCTCTCCGTGTTAAATGCCATACACAAGCAAAGTAGGGTCAATCCTCGTGCTGTGGAAGCACCGAATAAGAACTCTCTCTCTCTCTCTGTAGTAAATGTCACGCACAAGCAAAGTAGGGTCAATCCTTTCATTTGATTCCTACTTTCTGCCAAAGAGGAGAAGAGTTCTTGTTTGCATTTGCTACTTGGTTTCCAATTATTATCCACTTGAGAAGATCCTTTTCATGCTTTCGGCCCCAACTATGTCATTCAAGTAGCAACCTGCATTTGTTCATGCTTTCAACGACTATGTCATTCAAGTAGCAACCTGCATTTGTTCATGCTTTCAACGACTGTATTACAAGTTCACTAACCAAATCTAGTTCTCAACTCCAAAAAGCTTTAGGAACAGTCTCTTCCTTGTACACATGGTACTTCCTCTCTTAGAGGTAGAATTACTAAGATTTTGTGGTTAGTAAGGTAATCCAGTACCCATGAAAATTAAACACATTTTATGCGGAGTACGCATGCGTAATTTGGGACTTCATGCCGGGGCGAAACGTCGGGTGATCCGAAGTGCTCATCTTTACACCTCATTTTACGTAGAAAGTTCCCCAAATCGATCTTCTCCCTTGCTTGATGCTACCCACTAATATTTTTTTACTAAATACTGGGTGGTTCGGAAGGTTTGAAGACTAAAGTTATCTAAATCTTAATGATTTGGAGCACTGAGACCATCCAATGGAGAAGATTTTTTTAGGTATCGGGGCTATCGTTCATCTAGAATGTAGCCAAGAAGATAAATGATTTGAATCACTAATAATACAAGGCCCAACATGTACTTTTTAGTGGCGCGTGCCTTTACTCTATGCATCAAAAAGTCAAATTACTTTCTCATGAAATAGGTACATGCTAAGGATGTACCCTGGAAGAAGTTGAAGATGGTTACCTAAATTTGTATAGCCTAAAGTACTAGTGGTTGATACCCAAACTGCCACACTTTTGTTTTGAACAGCTGGACACACCACTATCGAGCAACCTCCAAGCCATGACCTGCAAAGGGTGCGACCTTATTGCACCACCATGCAAAAAAGGCATACTTTACGGAATGAACACAGATTTAAACCTGCAATTGGTTCATTGTGAGACACTAACGATGGCAGAGGAACCGGTTTTACCCATTTGGGGCAGAGCAGGGCAGTGGCTAAAATGTGGACCGTGTTATGGGCGGTGGCGGCAATGACCAGACCACCCAACCGACCCAACATGAGTTACTTTCATATCCAAAATGGCTTGTATATCATGTTTTAAAAAATATGATACACATGGAAAAAAACCCATCATTTCTATATGGCCCGGCTGACTGAGCCACTGGCAGGTTGGAGCAGGGCCCCTGACATGCTCATTGGCATCCCTTTGACACAAGGTACTTGCCATCCCGTCTGCTCAAACCTTAAGCTATTATAGTCACTCCATTTTTATTTTTTATTTTTGTTATAAGTAGAAATACAAAACAAATTACTCACAAACACTTTAAATATAATATCAGGCAAAAAAAGAGACAACTTAACCTACGACGAAGCATTTTTAAAGAGAGATTTGGGGATAATAAAAATATTTGGCTTCAAGTCCTAGAATTTTAGCGAGATTTACTGCCAATATCAAAAGAAAGTGCGGTCAATAATAGGGAACAAATCATCCCCCCTCTCCCACATGGGCAGGGGCTTCAAAGGGAGATGTGCAAGTAATTAATACCGAAAATCGTCATAAACGTGTTCATTAATAACTTTAAACCTTTCTAATTATAGCCATTTCTCTTTGCTACAAGAGATCAGTAATTCTCGGAGTTTTTACCCAGGAGTAACCTATTACACGGCTGCTTATAAACAAAGAGTTCCCAGCTATACACACCAAGTTAGGCTGAGAGAGAATCCCAATAGGTTGCCCCCAAAGGAAACCTAATTTCTCTCGGTATAATCAGCGTTTAACATCTCACACAAAAATCGGCGGTACTCATTTGTGGATTGAGAGAGTTATTGGTATATTTAGGGTATCAATGGGATGAGAGCGCCCTCCCCATTCTTCTATTGATCATTTGATTATGGAATTCGGCATTCTTAGGATGAATGACTACCAAAAATCTCATCTTTTAGAGACGTCTAAGCAACTTCTTGAGATTGCAAAATAAAAGGCGAATACAGGAAAATTCTCAACTTAAAACATCGTCTATATCTCAACAAAGGAAGCGCCCTTAGAGGCCTCCACAAGATGAAATTGGTACTCTCCCATATTGGAGATGAGAAAACTAATGAACAAAATGGATCACTAAGAATAGGTGACAGAGATTTTGCATGTATGAGAGAGATGGTACCATCAGCATTCTAAATGTACCATATAACTTCTAGAGAGAGTGGGGACAGATCTCTGAGGAACCAAACCGTTCATATATACAAGATAATTCTTTTCCATTAGATGAGAGAGAGAGAGAGAGAGAGAGAGAGAGAGAGAGAGAGAGAGAGAGAGAGAGAGAGAGGATAACTCCAAATTCCAACCACTGGCTTGGTCTCCTTCCCCGTCAAGCCAATGTATTCAAAGCAGCAAAAGAAACTTCTACAGTTAGGATATGTATAGAAACACCGGAACAAGTGCATACAAATATGAGACTTACAGTTTCCAACAAACTCAGTGTCGCATTTACTCAAAAATATTCATTTAATTTTTTTGGCATAAAAATATGAGTGTTAATTCATTCGAAGATAAGCAAGCCAAGAACGAGAAATTGATTTTCCCATGTCTCAAAATTCTCTTATTCTGACACACCGGAAGACGGCAGTCTGCGGTCAGACAGTCTTTAATGTTTTCCCCGGAAACCAGATAAAAAAATGACAAACGAAGGAAAATGATAAAAACGAACGTTTTACGTAAGGGTGGGCTGCCGCATCTTTACCAACACCCGCGGTGCAAGCACGCATGTACCCTGTACGTACCGAATGTACCGGAGATTGCCGGTGCTATTTCCCCGTTGTCTCCTCCTTACTTGCGGCCCTTGAACTCCTTGGGAGGTGGATTCTACACGCTTTTCCGGTTTTCCTTACGACAAGGCAAAAATGGTTAGGTTATCTTAAGAAAGTCAAACGGGTGAGAATATTGGGGATAGAGAGAGTGATTAATAGAGAGAGAGAGAGAGAGAGAGAGAGAGAGAGAGAGAGAGAGAGTGGGCTAAGCGAGAACAAACGCATAATATTTGTTTGGACAGGCCTTAAGTGGAGTACAGCCACCCTCACTTTCCTATATATAACCCACCCTCATCTCCCTACACGGCAACAACGAGAAGAGAAGCATCTTCTCATCCTTTCTTCCTTAGCTCTTTGCCTTGAATTTTTCGCTTTCTTCTTCTCAGTTCTTCATTTTGGTTGTAACTATGCCGGAAGCTCCGAAAGACCCCTCGACTGATTACGTAGAGAGGGGCGTCGGCGGCGTAGACAAGAACAAGGCGGCTTTGAAATTCATTGATGATGTTACGAGTAATGCCGACGAGGTTCAAAAGAAGGTGCTAGCGGAAATTCTCTCTAGGAGTTCACATGTTGAGTATTTGCATCGTTACGGATTAGAGGGTCGGACGGACCGCGAGAGCTTCAAGAAGCTCTTGCCGGTGATTACTTATGAAGATTTGCAGCCAGATATTCACCGTATCGCCAATGGAGATACGTCGCCGATTCTATGTGGTCACCCGATTTCGGAGTTTCTTACTAGGCGAGTCTGTTAATTTATTATTCGGGGTCTTCCGTCATTATTTTATCACAACAGCACTAACATTAGATCAAGGGGGAGTAGTAGCATAATGGGTGACTTCCTGTGAAGTTGCCCGTTTCTAATTTATACAATTTGATTAATTGGCCTAACTCTTTTGTGTGATTTTTTATTTTCCTTTTTTTCAGCTCTGGAACTTCAGCCGGAGAGAGGAAATTGATGCCGACGATTCAAGAAGAGTTGGAGAGGCGACAGCTTCTGTACAGCCTTCTAATGCCTGTAATGAACCAGTTTGTTCCTGGTTTGGATAAGGGCAAAGGAATGTACTTCTTGTTTATCAAATCGGAAGCTAAAACTCCTGGAGAATTAGTAGCCCGGCCAGTGCTAACCAGCTATTACAAGAGCAGGCATTTCAAGGAAAGGTCATATGATCCCTACAATGTTTACACCAGCCCAAATGAGACCATCCTTTGCTCGGATTCCTACCAAAGTATGTACTCCCAGTTGCTCTGTGGGCTCTGCCAAAACAAAGAAGTTCTTCGCGTAGGAGCAGTTTTTGCCTCTGGTTTCATCCGAGCAATTCGATTCCTTGAAAAACACTGGACCCATCTCTGTAATGACATCAGAGCCGGTGTTTTAGACCCCCAAATCACTGATCCATCTGTTAGAGAATCAGTCATGAAAATCCTCAGGCCCAACCCAACTCTTGCTGATTTCATTGAAAGAGAATGTAGTAAAGATTCCTGGAAAGGGATTATAACTCGTTTGTGGCCTGACACCAAGTATATCGATGTTATTGTGACAGGAACCATGTCACAGTACATACCCACTTTAGATTATTACAGCAATGGCATTCCATTAGTCTGCACCATGTATGCTTCTTCAGAGTGTTACTTTGGGCTAAACCTTAACCCTCTGTGTAAACCAAGTGAAGTTTCCTATACCCTTATTCCATCCATGGCCTACTTTGAGTTTCTACCAGTGCACAGAAACAGTGGAGTCTCTGATTCAATTTCCATTCGCAAATCACTCAACGAGAAGGAACAGCAGGATTTGGTGGATCTTGTTGATGTCAAGCTTGGGCAAGAATATGAGCTGGTGGTCACGACATATGCTGGTAAGGACAAGATTATCGCCGAATCTTATGGGGCATCCTTGAAATTCAGTTCTAGAATTTCCCAAGTTGACATGGTTTGCTTATTCAACAATTTTTATTTGATTATCGCAGGATTATATCGTTATAGAGTTGGAGATGTGCTTAGAGTTGCAGGATTTAAGAATAAAGCTCCTCAATTCAACTTCATCTGTAGGAAGAATGTCGTTTTGAGCATTGATTCTGATAAAACTGATGAAGTGGAGCTTCAGAATGCAGTGAAAAATGCAGTCAACCATCTTGAGCCCTTTGATGCTTCTCTTACAGAATATACAAGTTATGCAGACACTTCTACCATTCCTGGCCACTATGTACTCTTTTGGGAACTTCGTCTTGGTGCAACACCTGTTCCTCCTTCAGTTTTTGAAGATTGCTGTCTTACTATTGAAGAATCTCTGAACAGTGTTTATCGACAAGGAAGAGTCTCAGACAAATCTATTGGGCCTCTCGAGATCAAGATTGTGGAAACAGGCACTTTTGACAAGCTTATGGATTATGCACTTAGTAGAGGAGCTTCAATAAATCAGTACAAAACGCCAAGGTGTGTGAAGTTTGCTCCCATTGTTGAGTTGCTGAACTCAAGGGTTCTCTCAAACTATTTCAGCCCCAAGTGCCCAAAATGGGCTCCTGGCCAGAAGCAATGGAATAGTCAGAACTGAAGAGAATGGAAAATTGAATTATCTTGGGTGAAATCTGTAGAAGTTCAGAGAAAGTGGAGCTTTTGCTGTTGTTATTATCATTACCAAAGAGAAAGAGCTACTTTAGGATGACCCCTTTTTTAGCAGTTGTTTAATATGTTTAGACTCAAATTAGCTGTTGTACAAAACAAATCCTGTTAAAGGAAACCTTTTTTCTTGGCAACTGTAATTGTTTCTATCTATCTCTCACTCTAAATTATTTTGTCTTTATTGTTCACACTTCTATTTCATGCCGGAAATCCTGGTCACTAAGATGTTATGGCCTATTTTTAAACGGCATTAGAGATCAGGCCTTGCGGACTTCCTCCTTTTTTGATAGAAAAGCAAAGCAGTTGGTTAATAACAATAACGGTTTTACTAGCAAAACTAATGTTGTGATTTTTGTAGGAAATCCATTTGAAGAGTTGACTGAGTCAAGGGAACCAAATTGGCTGAGTCATCTCTTATCTCCAAATCCTGTTTTATAGGAAATGGAGACAGACCTTTATGAAACAGATATAATCAACTCTGTTAATTGCTCCGTATCAACATTCTTTTCATTCATTTCTAAGTGAAGCAGGTGGCACAGAACAAGTATCTACATCTGCAAAATTGGTAAATATATAGCTGGCACCCAGATTTTCATCTTTTTGTGGACTGTGATTCTCATATTTTCCCCATTTCTCCTCGCTGAATTCAACTTGCTCTGTGTGCTTCTTTTCATTGAAATCTGCAAATCTAGTTTGATTCCATTAGTAAAACCATGTTTAACAGTAAAATCATGAGGAAAATATGCTCGAATCAAGTTGCAGAGGAACCCTCAAAAGCAGAGAAAATCAGAATTCTCAAGTTCTCACATCATCCATATCTGTTTACCGAACAGTAATCATAAGCATCTGATAATCTATAATAAGAACATAAAAATGGCCAAAAGAGATAAGAATTTATTTCAGAATTGCAGGTAAACAACAAAGTAAAAGACCCATATCGAATCCCAAGACAGTGATCTTCCGAAAACGATAGTGGTCGGGAAATCTCGAACTACACCAGTATACTAAGCGGAGTTTTTGCAGGTGATGAGACAAGAGCTGAGTAACGGGCAAAAAGCAGAAATTACGGAAGATTAAAGAGGAGAGATGATAGAGATAATTGGATCAGAAACTGTTCCTCCATTGCCTTTCTTTGAAGAAACAAAGGACCATATTCACATTTGAAACGTTCTGAGGATCACGTCGATGAGAGAAAAACGTAACCCAAAACCTGCAAAAGAGAAAAGAAGAACTTTAATGAAAGATGGCGTTCCAACCCAGAAGTTCTTATCAGATCAGGGACAGGGACAGACACAGCACCACTACCAAGCAGGCAATCGAATTTGGTTCTTCTGCTACGAAATTTGTGTATATATGTTTCAATATACTGTATGCTCTACGTGATCTGTTTCCGTATTGTTTCCCACCTTTTCATTGGTTTTGTACGTAGAAGATTATGGTGTATGTCTAGCGTGGTATGCTGGTATTGCATCCGGCAGATAAAGGATTGGTGGGACTCCATATGATTGGAAATTAAGGCCCAATCTTTATAATGATCTAAACCAGTTACGTACTTTCATTCCTGATTGGTTGATGCCCGAAAAATCGAAGCCATCTAACGATTCCGGCCCTTGGATTTGTGGGCTTTAATAAGGTCAGAAGATAAATGGTTCAATCACTGAAAAGGTAGCCCCATCATTACTTGCCTGCTCAAATTTTGCAAGCTTTTGGCGTATTCAAGAGGAAGGAGAGCCTTGGTGCAGCGGTACAGCTGTTGTTGTAGCGTGAAAACAGCTTCTTGCAAAATGCAAAGATTGGTAATATTGAGACTCCCACATATGCAAGAGCTTCATGCACCGGGTCCGTTCCTATGACACATCCAAAAGTTGATCAACAAGAGAAATGGCTGAGATCACCAAGTCTGGGCTTCCCTTCACATGTAGCTTGTGTAAATCTCTGTAGTGATCAGATGAGCATGGATTCATCGGCATCTAATAGGCAGTGTTTTCTAATTCTACCACTAGCATTGGTCCCAGTCAGTAGTCGGGTCACCTGCCGGATACTTGATTAATAAAAAAGATAAGGAAATGATCGTGGAATTTGTTCATCTGGTGGGACCCAATCTTGGAGATGCTACAACCTAAATCTCACTCTTATTAGTTAGATGTCTTGTTCCTATAACAGACGATCCAGACCTCCCATTTTTAGGCTTCCATGTGGGGGCCAATTACTACAAAATAAGACAACTTGTATGATTTCCGAAATTCGTAATATTATTGTCCACATCGTAGTTGTATAAGCCGTATCGTCACCTGATGTGATTTTTCTCAAATAACAAGTCTCAGGATGGGTCCCATCAGATGAAATCGAGATCTCATGCATATGTCACAGCTAGCGTGTAATTGACAGCTGATCTCACTCGATTCTTCCTACAAGAAAAAATGCAGGTGACAATCGTAGCTTTATTAGTCAGGCTGCAAGTACTGAGGGGGACCAAATCCCGTCCCATCCACAAGATCAACGTTAGGTGAAATAATCAATGGCAAAGGGAATTTGTGAAGAAACATCTTTCTTTTCCAGGGTCGAGATCGTTCGGTCGATGATCGAGTCAGAGGGCGATGGATGTCGAGACGTCTTTCTGAAGGCCAGAATTCACCACAGAATTCAATTCTGTCTCTGACTGATCCTACCATGCATGAAAAAACATCTCACTAAGATTTCAGATTTCAGGCAGAATTCCTGCTAGGCGAATTGCGGATTTCATCCTCCGCTGATCATTTTAAGAGTGCATTCAATAGAAAGGTGAAAACCATGGAATCCACCGTCGAATTCGATTCCGTCATTTATAGAGAGGGAGAGACTAAAACAGGGAGTACGAATGTCATTTTCCTTGTCTACCTTGCGGACTATATAATAATCCCTCTCCTCTGAGTTTCTTCGGGCATCGGCGGGTAAAAAGACAAGTTCCAGTTTCTCATCCATCTCCATGCGTGATTCCGCGCCCTGGACCCCATTGCCCATCCATGCAAGTGCACTCTCTGTGAAGACGCGGAAAAACCGGGTAGAATTGAGTGGCAATGAACAAGATAGCTGACCATGTCTTCTTTGTATCGGCCTGAGGCCCTACTTGCATCAGCCATATTGATAACAACTAACACGCATCCATCATAGTTTAAAAACTTGGAAATTTGAACTTGCGAGGAAATTTGAGTTGTAAAAACCGGGTAGAATTAAGCGGCCATGAACAAGATAGCTGTGTCGCTATTGGCGACAAGCGTCGTAGTTTAAAAGCTCAAAAACTCGACTTGACTCGAAAATAAGGTGAGTTAAGTTAATTCGGAGGAGATTGTTGGTGAAAAACTCATCAGCAATTTTGTACAAAGAGTAGTTGACGAGCATCTATTATCTGTCCATTCCATTCCGTTTCAGCCAAATTTGCCCAAAAATGGAAGGGCAATGGAGTAAAAAATTTCTGCTTCAGATATATCACCATAAAGTTGAACATCTTGGCAATATCTTCTTTTCGTCTTAATTTTTACTATTTTGTCAACCTCTTCGAATAATAAAAACACCCGTTGCGCACAAAATTTAATCCGAAGCACCGATATGTTCGTTTTCGTACACAAACCGACCACGCACCACAGTTGCATTGACAGCTACGGTGGCAACTTCAACGTGGACCCGAAGACTACATTGCCACGTGGCTAAATTTGGAGCGTTGACTTGACGTGTGAATTGATCTTCTTCCATTGGTAAATTGCCGGATGACGTGTCCAGCACCTGACAGCATCGTGGGCCCGAGCCAATCGTTGCACAGCAATCCACGTGGGGCTTGTCATCTGGGGTTTGTGGTATTGTCTCCCATGTCATTAACGCCTTGTCCCCTTCCTTCTTACCGGGTCCCTTCGTCCTCCCTTTTTCCTGGATATTTTAATATATGTTGCTTTTTTTTTTTTCTATTGTTTCTCTAAATTGACCTAATAAAATAATCATCCAATTTCCATGGTTGAATCTTCAAATTGCAACCACGAAGACAACAAGGCAAAGCAGCCAAAGCCCTTGGCTAGTCTTTGGAGCCAGTCTGCAGGGTTAGACATACAGCAAAACTTGGCATAAGATATCTCTCCGTGCATTTTTTATGCTACCATGAAGACAACTTATGAGGAGCATTTGCGTGTAGATTATACAAAATAGTGCTTACTGATTGGAGGATATGGTCCATACACCAATGGTCGGTGTATATTTTATTCATCGGATCATAGTTGAACGTACATTATGAGCAACTTGTGAGCATGACTGAACAGGATTGGATATAGCATACAACCTGAAGTTTATGACCTTATGCCCCTAATTGACTTTTAGTAGAACATGGAGGCAAATTAATAATCATAAAAAGTTCATATTCTAGACCTAAGAAGTTATTAGCATTATGGAGATGATTGTTTAACATACTAATGTTTGGCGTACGTGTTACTCCTGCTATAGCAGTCGCAGTCCATTTCACATTTTCAGCAACTTATAAAAACATTAATTAAATCACAAGCAAAGTTGTTATCTAAAACTTGATATTTAAGGCATTTCATCCCTTTTTCAGATATTCTTAGATTGTCAAACACCTGAATAAATGCATAAAATTCTCAGATTCAAGTACAATATATATCATAAAGTATGATCTAAGTCGACACTGTGAATTTTGTTATGATTGAGTCACGTTATTGTAGCTCAATAAAGAGTAATATATATATATATATATATATATATATATATATATATATATATATATAGTTCAGTCTAGGTTGATGTCAGTGTTCATAGCTAAGGGCTTACGGTTACGGCAACCTAACCCATGGATGAAACAAATATAAAGCAAGCCAAGCTTTCCAACCTAAGCGAGTAGAAGAAGAAAGGACGACATTACATAAAAAACTTTCCAACTTGCCAGTTGTTTCCACCATAGTTCTGAATTTTGCGTGTCGACTTGAAAACTTGTCCAATTCCTTGGCGCTGTAGTAAATTGAGTTGACTTGTTCAATAACCCGCTGCATAATTTGGTGCAGATGAAATTAGCTGGGAAACTTGATTGATAATCGCTTTCAAGGTTTTTTAATCACCAATGAAATGAGTTGCTTTGAGTCACTTAACTTGCCGCATTTTTCTGAGTCTAGATAAGTTTTTGAGTTGTTTAAACTATAAATATACCAGTAGTCAAGTTTTTAAACTATATATGTATTGCTAGTCAAGTATGTGAACTAATTTATGTAGGGTTTGTTTTTCCTTTTTTAGGTGCTTCTAAATCAGTAGTCCTGTCAAGAGAAACTTCTTGCTTAGTTCAACCTTCCTAGATTAAGCTAATATCAGTGTCTAGGCAGCTCCTTGCACGAAGTTTCCATGTATGTGGAGTCTAAGGAGGGGGGTGGATCACAAAGGATCTATAATACACAGCCTTAACTTATATTTTTACATCATTGTCGTCGTCATCATCATCATGACCTTATCCTAATTTGGGGTTGGCCACATGAATCTTATTTCTCTCTATTAAGTAATATGACTTCATTTAGTTCCAAAATTTTTAAATCTTTTCTCACCACTTCTATCCAAGTTTTTTGGGTCTTCTCCTTACCCTTTTAGAACCTTCTATTTGTATTGCCTTACTCCTTTTAATCGGTGCTGTTGTTAGTCTCCTTTGAACATGTCCAAACCATCTAAGGCTAATCTCGCTCATCTTATTACATATTGGTGTTATCTCTAAATTTTCTCTAATATTTTCATTTCTAATTCTATCATTTCTTATCTTACCACTTATTCATCTTAACATCCTCATTTTTACAATGCTCATCTTATGAGTACTTAACTGCCAAACACTCTGATTCATAGAGCATGGTCGGCCTTATGATCATCTTATAGAATTTTTCTTTTAATTTGAGTAGCACCTGCCGATCATGCAAATCTCCATATGCACATCTACATTTGTTCCAACCCACTTGGATTATCTGGGTAACCCCCCTCTCAATCTCTTTACTCTCATGAATCATTGATCCTAAGTACTGAAAGTAGTCTTTTACGAGGACTTCTTAGTTATCAATCTTAATTAGTGTTCTACTCCTACTTCTCTCCTTGCTAAAATTGCATTATATATATTCTGTTTTAGTTTGGCTAATTTTAAATTCTTTAGATGCTAATATTTCTCTCAATAACTTTATCTTTATGTTTATACCATCCCTTGTCTCATTAAGTAAGACTGTATCATCTACAAATAGCATGAACTAGTGACTTTCAAGTCACACAGTGACAACAACTTTACAAATGTCCCAAGGCTTTCTTTCCCATTATCCTTCAAAGAAAGATTAAAAAAAAACACCTATGTTCGCCTATTAAGCGCCCGTACATATACAAATTAAAACATCATAAGCTAAGATATCAACAACGCTCCAATGTGTAGCCAAGCCGTTCCCTTATTAAATGTAAACCCTCTCGACTCAAAAATCTCGAAGAACGCAAGGAGAATATAATAACATGCACTTGGACTAAGAAAAATGAAAAATAAGAAATCTAAGTGGGAAAGGCCCGGCCGTTCGCCAACGTTCACGTGAGAGGCGTGGAGTTGTCACGCTCGAGAAGGTGACGTTTTTCTGCACTTCGGTGGTTAGGGAAACAGCCTGTCCATCGACCTGCATGCCAATATATGAATGAATGTCATCTCACACGAGCCAACCTTTGACACGTGCTAATGGCGTCTATCACATTCTCAGATTGTTGTCTTTGACTAGGTCCCACCACACGTGAGGAATAATCGGATATGTCTCCTTAGGAGGGGTCCAGGGAAACAAAGTTAACTGTTGCAAGCCGCAGAAGATGACATTTGGGTTGGCTGTGCTTGGATTTTTGCTTATCAATATTGGTGATGGATGATCAGTGCTCAAGGGTAATGATCTTGTCCCCGCAATATTATCCACAACATAGATTATAATATCATCCATTACAACACAAAACCACATATACATATTTTCATATGTTATTATAATATGAACCATACTATCAACACCACATACGCTTTGATAGGCAAATGTTTGGAAATTTCTGGGAAAAGTAATGTAGAAAACATGATTAAGATGTGAAATTTAATTCTCAAATTGTATTTGCAACTAAATCCATAAATTAGATATGTGACTTTGAGGTCATGGGTTAAAGGAGTGGAAACAGCTTAGACTTGCATACTATTGACCCTTGTAGTCCGCCCCTTCCCTGATCCTGATACGCGGGAGTTTAGTGCACCGGGGTTGCTCCTTTTTTCATAAGAAACCTGTACATCAAAAACCAGAGACATCTATATGTAACCCAATTAAGCAACAAGAAAAATGAATTTGAACTAGGCCTTGCTATTGATCATTGGCTATTGGCTATTATATATATAATATAACTTGTAAAAATGACCAATAATGGTTTCATTTTCTCCAATGAATAATACCTTGGTTTTCAAGCCATTAGTTGTCATGGTTTCTTGTTTCAACAATTAATGGGTAAACGTGTTTCAATCCAATCGGATCCCATAAAACTTAAACACACCCACCGACATTCTATGTAAAACTATCCTATAATCACCATTAATGCATATGTCCATTGACAACGTACATTGTTAGTAATAGCTTAGAAGGTCACTAATTATTTGTTAGTAATAGTTTAACCGATTAAGATAACAGCTACCAAGAAACTTCATTTAAGTAATCAAACATCTCAAACTTCCCTACCGGAAACGGGTAGTGAAACTAGTTTTCAGGTGCAAATATGCAATTCATATGCGTCTCCAAAAGTTAAGAGCTGATTTCTCATTTTTTCTTCAATAATTTAGTAAAAATGCATCTTCAAAGCTATAAATAAATTTTTTCTATTAGTTGCTAAAATGAGTTTACTTATGAGATTAGTTGAGTAGACTTGCGTTAATTGTTTGCTATAAGATAACTAGTTGTGGGCGTTTTTTTCCTTGTCTTTGAGCCAGACGGCTAAACCCTTCTTTTGCCCACCGATTTGCATTTTTATTTCAATTTAAAAGCATTTTCAGAGCTTTTCTTAGTGCCCCTATCTGTCCCTCTTTCGTACCCATCTCAGCTTCCTGCTTTTCGTCGCTTCTGGCAACTACGGTTAAGGTACTCCATTAAAAGAAAAATAGGGTGAGGATACTTCCATTTTTTATAAGCATTGATTAGTTATTAGACATAGTCTATCCGTCTAGCTTGTGGTATTGTTTATAAACAGGACCACAGGCTTAAGATGAAATCCACTTCCTTGAAATGCATTTTTTTTTGTGGAATTGTCGGATCTTTCCTTCAGATGACATCGATCTTGATGCTTAAGTCCTAACCTTAAGTGTTTACTATTTTATTAGGAAATCATTTTTAAAATGGATGAAAAGTTAAAGAGCTTAAACAACATATTAGCCCTTCCTAGTCTGTAACTGTAGGGAGAGAATCTTCTGACCAAGAACAGGTCTAGTAGAAATTATGCTCGCGGTTAGGACACAATAGTCACAAGTTTGATGTCACAAGCTCGACCCACCAAATCATAGAAAGATCAAATAGCTCTAGCAAAGAATAAAATGAGATCATCCTATAAGATTATCATATAATTTGCAAGGAAGATTATATTTTTAAATGATGTCTGCACAACCTTCTTCTGATAGTGATAGTTTTCCTTTCATAGTCTAGCCATTAGGTTGCCAACGGAACGATCAATGGGCCCAATTGACTCAATGGTAAAGCAAGTAAAATCTACTTTGAAGGTCTAATGATGCTTACGTATTATTACTAACTTGTCTAATGGGGTTGTTAGAGCATAGTAGGTGCCACAATAAGACTCGTCGAAATTTGATTTTATGACAAAACTTGACTCATTGTCTAACGTATTGGATGTCTAGATGTCAAATTTGGGTTACAAGGGAACTCTAACGTGATTAGTTATGGAACTCCAAACAAGAAATAGTCAATCTAGATTTCTCGAAGATAAGAAACGAAAACTGCGGTCTACTAATGTTAAATGTCAAGATGGTGACCGATCAACAGTGACATTTCATATTCTTGAAGTTCATAGTCTTTGAAATTTTGTCTCAGGAAGTAAAAAAATGCCACAACATGAACTCCGAATTCAAGCAACAATGACTTGCTAACTCTTTCTTTCGTCCAATTACTCCAGGAGAAACGCCAGGCTGCCCTACAGGGTGCTTCCTCAGAAGTGCCGGATTTTGCTTGTATATACCCATCTTTGGATGTTCCGCCCCTTTCACTGTTCTGGCTTTGAATATCCCAGCAAACAAAAAATTACGTTCCTAAAAGTCGTGTTTTTAAAAGTTCAATTTCGACAGCTGTTCATAAATCTAAACTTCAGTTTTTGTGTATGATTTGCATATAGCGGCCATTTTTTCTTCCGTAATTATCACGGAGATATACGATGAGAGGAAGAACTTACAGAGCCAAAACACTCGGCAAGTCTGAGAGAGAAACACAAAACAAGGCCCACCCAGTATCCAACTCTAAGAGTCATGGGCCAAGGGTTAGTCCAACCACGAGACGCAGGAAGACGGGAGGTCCTGGAAAGGCCAAGGCCCAGACAGGAGGAAGAAACAACTGTTTGTCGTATACTCAATGCCAAGCTGAAAAAATATGAGTTGGGGACATTATCATGTCTCTGCCAAGTGAACCCCATCAACGAAGTTAAGGTTTTGCAGATTCAGTAATCGACCTCCAACTGCCAGAAAGGAACCTTTCAGAAATATAGAGTTTCATCTGATCAAGGGTGTGTGCGTAAAAGTTATGGTGTGTCTATGCCATATGTTGAAGAGACTAAAGATTGGATGATTGGATTGTTAGACTGGAAATTGGGTTCAATCACCCGACTTGAACGTGAATTAGTGCGTAGGAAAACGTCCTAAAGACTGGTAGGAGAGACACAGATAAGATGAATTAAGTTTAGTGCATTTGCTATTAGTCCCAATGGTGTTGGTTCATTAACTCTAGTACACTCTTTTCGCACTTGTGAGCTTGGCACCATGGCATATTCTAAGCCTGTTTTGTACTTTGAATCTAGATTGGAGTCGACATGAGAAGATCTCCACAATTCTTTTTCATGCATGGTAAAACTTCTCTTTTTTTAGATCTAAGTTATGCATTATATATGGAATGACTATGATAGGTTAGAGAACGAATTTCATGACCATCGAGTGCTTTCATCTTGTATTTTTTTGAGTCAAAAGTTACCATCATCTATTTTTAGTAAATTTTTTTTTGAAAGAATTTCAAACAAGTGATTAGGATCGTCTGAATACATTGATTTTTTATGCATTACTTATTTTTGTAACATGTATTTTGTAAATAGATAATTATCTTGAATATGTCAACCATTTTTTTCCTTTTTGATTGCGTGGAAAGAAAGATCTTATTGTTTCACGCGATGATATTATAGATCTAAAAAAATTCCATCATAAATGAGCGTCGAGTACTCTCTCATATTTTGGTCTCGTACTATACAAAAAAGAAGTAAAAGCTTACTGTCATGCTGATCGTCCTTGGCCTGCGTGTGACCTGTGGGCTACTTTTTATAGGCCTCGCTTTGCTAATCTTACTTCACGTATGGGGCTGATCAGTGGGTTTCTTGTGATGGGCCTATGATATTACAAAACCTTGAATTAACTTATTTTATGTGCCCGGACAAAGGCAAAGAAGTTTTCATGGTCGACTGCTAACCATGTACCAAAATTCATTGAAACATAAAAGCAAATTGCGCGACCAATAAGACGTGATCATCCTCTAAGATTACCATGACAGTCCTCACTTTATTTAAAGAACCTTTCTTGAGAGCTAGAACTACAGAAGGGAAGAAATAGACTTCCTTACAGTAATCAGGTGTCAATTACGCTTGCTCTTAAGATCCTGCTGAGATCAAAATGCATGAAGATTTCACATTTATAGCTTTCGACAGCGGACGAATATGACCTATGCTTAAAAGGAATCAAATGTACGAACGACAGTGGCAGTTTGTTACTTCATTAGCAGTTTTTATCTTTAACTACCATTTGAAAAAAGAGGAAAAAGAATACCAAAAGAACAAATTGTGGCCCTTTAGTGATCTCACCAAACCCTAATCTCTAATTTTACCATAATTTCTACCATAGCACAGAGCAACAACAGTCACAATGGACAAGCTAAATCTGTGACCTCATTACCAGGGACAATGCAGCCATCGCCTAGCGTCATCATGGCATCTCCAAATATCACATGCTGACAAGGGTATCACTATAAATTACTCGCAGGTTGGCAAAACACAAATATCCTTTTTCCCTAAACATGGACAACTGCGGATTTGCCTGAAAATAGCCATGACCTTTGATTAGTAAATGCACAAGTTGGATATAATCAAACAACCTATAAATGGAAGACAAGCACATTCCATATTGTTCCTTCCATCCCATGAGGCATCTTCGGCTTTCATAGTTTCTATGTAAAGATTGTAAGCATCAAATGTAGATCGATCCAAAGCGTTCGATAGCACAGTAATCACCCGTCTTCATTAGGGGTATAGCTTGGATTGACCTCCATGGCACCTTCCCATTGGTCATCCCATCTCTTTCAAGCTCAGCAAGAATTATGTCAACAAGTGCATGTGCTCGCTGCCAAACCATAAAGGACTATCATAGTTACGGCTTAACGTTATCTTCTTTCATCTGTATATTGGTCATAACACAATGTAATACGGGATCACGAAGTTGGAAAACTTTTCTCAAATCAAATGACGAAGAAAGATCTGAAATTAAGAAGAGATGTACAAACTGGAATCTGTTTTCAGCAGATGGTGGTGGGCAGTCCCGGTGCATGAAGTTCCCACATATGTGGGGTCTAGGGACGGGACAGACCACAAGGGTCAATAGTACACGGCCTTATCTTGCATTTTGCGATAGGCTGTTTCCACATCTGTGATCTCAAGGTCACACGACAACAAGCTTACCATTGTGCCAAGGCTCCCCTTCAATCCATATTCAGCATATCTAAGATGCAAATAAACATTACAAATGTTTGGGCATACGTCAAGAATAACTGATCCACGAAAGTAAGATTTAAAATCATAGATGTATCGTAATGATCTACATAAATAGAGCTTAGAAAAGACTTCTGTGACTGAGCAATGAGCATGGTTCAAAAACTTTGAAACCTCGGAAGTGGGGCGAGTTGATGGAACTCGGAGTGTTGCTGACTAGAAAAACTCAGAGAGTTTTCTAAAAAATTACGTTTAATAGTTAATATCCTGGAATTTTCGTCACTTTGGATAGCATTCTCGATAGGGTGGCTGGTTAGGATGCATTGAGTGGCTTGGTAGATCTTACGATCAAAACTTTGTTTTACATGCTGGACAGGGTACCAGGTTAAGATGACTTACCCTTTGGGAGGATAGAAAGATTGCATTCCTTTATATGTAAACTTTGTTTTACATAAGTTTTCCTTTTAGGGAATATAGTAATTAACACAATTAGGAAGAACTGGAGAGACAGTAGGCAGAATGGAAGAAAAAGAAGGAAAGACTCTTCATTCCCTATCTTCTCCTATTTGAGAGCTGCTGTTTGGGACGGGATAAGTACCACACCGTGATCAAAGGTATATTTCTTGGATAAGTTTCTTTCTCCAAAATCGCTCAAGGAGAAGAATAGCAGACAACATTTGTTAGGCTCCTGTCTGGGGAGGTCTTCACGGAAGGATGTCCATGGAAGGTAATGTATTCTACTTTGCAACTTCATTTTTCCTCTCTGTTTTTCCTTACTCTTTCGTACATTTTATTTCAGAAGTTACACTGGCTGCCCGGACCAGGGTGGGCTACCCTCCATTGTCGAGATTCACTCGGAAAATCAAGAGCTTCTCTAAATTATGAAATGTAACATATTCCGACAAATTTCTCGTGATGGTTTACAGTCGTATGAGTAATTCCCTTTTCAGCTGATGTGTTATGTCTAGCAATTTCAAGTTAATATGATTCATATCAAATCCTTGCATTGTTTAGAACAAGCCAATTGGAGATTTATCCAAAGAAATAGCAGGTAGACACCCATTTGTCCCTGGTACTCCGAGTCCCTGATTCTGCGGCACTGCCTGATGGTTGGAGTCTAGATGCCAAGTACAGCTTTTCCTTGATTGATCAACTCAACAAGTCTACCGTTCAACGAGGTCTCTCTCTCTCTCTCTCTCTCTCTCTCTCTCTCTCTCTCTCTCTCTCTCTCTCTCTCTCTCTCTCTCTCTCTCTCTCTCTCTCTCCTGGCTGTATATTGTTGGGGATTTTCGTCCCCGCCCAAGATCATACACACAAAAAACGCAAAGTTTTAACGTGGTTCGGCCAATAAGCCTACGTCCACGGGAGAGAATGATTTCACTATGAAACTGGGGTTTTACAGAGAGGTATACACCGGGATTTTTCAGAGGAATGGGATTCTCTCTTGCCCTCTTGGTATCCCTATTTATAGGGAATTTTCGATCCGATTTTCAACCCATTTTACACAAATTCAAAGGTTGGTGGCGGTGGCGACCGGCGGGCGCCCGCCATCGTTGAAGCCGGTCGGCACAAGACTGACTGCGCCCGCCACCGTTGAATACTGGCCGTACGAAATGGGTCTGACCAACAAATCTCCCCTCCAGGCCCATTAACTGAAGGAGGTTTCTTCACATATGGACTTTTAGCAGAAGCCCATCCCGACCAATTCTCTGCAACTCTCGAACTTACTCCGAGGTAATGCTTTTGTCATCATATCTGAACTATTATCGTCGCATGAATTTTCTCAAGCTCTATCGCCTTCGTGTCTAAAATATCACGTATCCAATGATACCGAACATCAATGTGCTTTGACCTTCCATGAAAAGTAGAATTCGCTAAGGTGTATAGCACTTTGACTGTCGCAAAATAACGCATACCTCTTCTGCATAAAGCCAAGTTCGTTCACGAACTTCTTCATCCACAATAACTCTTTGCATGCTTCCGTCACAGCAATAAACTCAGCCTCTGTTGTAGATAAGGCAACACACTCGTAACTTTGATTGCCATGACACGCCCTCCCCCGCAAAAGTAATCAAGTAGCCTCGAAGTAGACTTCCTCGTGTCAATATCACCAGCCATATCCGAAATTGTAGCCTCAAGCACGGGCTTGCTGCCAAATCCCAAACACAACTTAGAAGTACCACGTAGATATCTCAATATCCACTTCATCGCATTCCAATGTTCTTTCCTGATTTGATAGAAAACGGCTCACTGTACTAACCGCATATGTAATGTCCGGGTCTAGTGCATACCATGGCATACATAAGACCGCTAACCGAAGCATAAGGAACATCTTGCATGTATTCCTTCTCAAGATCACTTGTTGGAACTTGATTCTTACTAAGCTTAAAATGAGTAGCAAAAGGTGTACTAACCACTTTAGCTTTATCCATGTGAAATCGTTGAAGTACCTTTTCTATGTACTTCTCCTGAGACGCCCATAACCTCTTATTCTTCCCGTCACGAATGATAGAAATCCCGAGAATTGTCTTCATGGATCCTAAGTCTTTCATAGCAAAGACTTTGTTCAGCTCCTTCTTTAACTGACTGATCCTTGAAGAGCTTCTTCCAACAATAAGCATATCGTCGACATAGAGTAGTAAGATGATGAAATCATCTTCTGAGAATCTCTCGCACAAACACACAGTTGATCTGAAGTAGTCTTTCGATAACCCCGTTGGGTCATAAACCGCTTCGAACTTTCTCGTACCACCGTCTCGGGGAGCCTCGCTTTAAGCCATACGTACTCTTCTTCACTTGGCAGACATACTTCTCTTTGCCTTTAGCAACAAACCCTTTCCGGCTGCTCCATATATATCTCCTCCTCTAAGTCACCGTGGAGGAACGCCGTTCTTCACATCCATCTCGCTCAACCTCTGATCAAGGTTTGAGGCCAAACCCAATACAACTCCTGGATTGAAGACATTTTAACAACAGAGAAAATATCTCCTCGAAATCAACACCTTTTCTTTGACCAAAGCCTTCACGACAAGTCTAGCTTTGTATCGTGGTCGTGAAGTGTCACCTTCGTGCATTTCACCCCGTATATCCACCGATTCTTCAAAGCATGCCTGCCTCTTAGGTAATCTTACCACCTCAAAAGTGTGGTTGTCTTGTAAGGATTTCATCTCATCCTTCATACCGCAATCCACTCGCATTCTCTTCACTTTCGCCTGCCTCGTGTAGCTCTCGTGTTCTCCCCGTCGGTGAGGAGTACGTACTATCCGATGAATATCGAGTGGAAGGTTGACGATCTCTCGAACTCCGTCTCAATGAAACCGCTGTTCCTCGCAGGAACCTCCGCCGAATATCATCGCCTCTCGACGAAACATCCATGTCTTCAAGAATTTCCATGTTCTCCCTCACGATTATCTTGAACATCAACCGGAGCACCACCATGGTCATTGGTGCCATCTACACTTGGCGTATGTGAAACAGAACCCCGGATCTAAATCTGCCGAATATCGAACTCGAGTTTCGATACTTTGGCTTTGTCGATGTGTTCAATGGTTTGGTCTTCCATAAAGACCACATCACGACTTCTAACCAGCTTCTTTGCAACAGTGATCATATAGCTCAGAACCAAACTCATCTTGCCCATAGCGGAAGTGAAAATGCATTGTTTGGTCTCGACGTCTAACTTGGACCTCTCATCCTTAGGTATATGTACAAATGCTTTGCACCCAAATACCCGCAAATGATCGTAAGAGACATCTTTTCCATACCATAACTGTCAGGAACATCTCGCATTCAAGGCAACTATTGGGAGATAGGTTAATAACATAGGTCATAGCAGTGTATAGCGCCTCACCCCGTATGAACCGGCAAATTTTGCTCGTAAAGCAAGCATCCGACCCTCTCCATCAATGTCCTCGTTCATCCTTTCGCTAAACCATTTAATCGAGGAGTCTTCGGAGGAGTTCTTTTGATGTCCGATCCTCGCTTCTTACAATAAGCATTGAAAGGTCCACAATACTCGCCACCGTTGTACGTGCGAATGCATTTCACCTTCTTCCGTTTGCCGCTCAATGTGCTTGGAAATTCTTTAAACTTGTCAAGCACCTGATCCTTAGTTTTCAAAACATAGACCCAGAGTTTCCTGGAATAATCATCAATAAATGTGACAAAATATAATGCACCACCAAATGTGCGTACCTTCATAGGACCGCATACATCTGAATGTACCAATTCAAGTACGCTTGGCTTTCTGGAAGAATGATGGCTTTTGAAGGAAATCCCGTCGGCTTCCCTAAGCAAGACAATGAGCACATTTGCTCACCTTTGTAGCTTTGAGCCCTGAAAGCAAATTCTTCTTAACTAGACAACCTAGTCCTTTCTCACTCATGTGGTAGCCAGTGCCACAACTCGAAGAACTCAGCAACATCAAGCTGCGTTCACAGAGTTACTAGGAATCGAAGCTTGCATCACATACAAGCTAGATGATTTCTTCCCCTCTCGGTAGCCACAAGCGCTCCTTAGAGAGCTTCCACCGTCCATCGCAAAAGGTACTACAAGCACTCCATCATCATCAAGCTTTCCGGCTGATATTAAGTTCACTTCTGATATCGGTACATGTCGAACGTCCTCGAGAATCAACCTTGTTCCGTTGTTGGTGTCCAAACAGACGGATCCGATACCAACAACCTTTGACAGCCCATCGTTACCCATCTTCAACACTCCAAAGTCACCAGGAGTGTACGAGGTGAAAACTCCCTCTTCTCGAGGTAACATGAAAAAGAAGCACCATCACACAACCCATCCAATTTCATTGGAGGCTGTGTTGATTTCATTTTCATCACGGACCACGACAAGGCTGAAGTGTGGCAGCTACACGATCATTCCCCTCATCATTTCTTCTCTCCTCGCTTGGCATTTTCTCGTTTTGTTCCTGCTTCCACTCGTAACACCGCTTTTAATGTGACCCTTCTGCCACACATACTGCATTCCGCATTCTTGATGACGGACTTAGATTTACTCCCGCTTCTATTATTCTTCTCCCGTCCTTTGATCTTGCTTCTCCTCGATTTTCCGAGATCAAAATCTCAGACCGTGATGTGGTGACAACTTGAGCTCGTCGCCTCATTTCTTCATTTAGAACCGCGCTTCGCAGATTCCCATGTCACAAAGACCACCACGGAGTAGAATTAGCTAGAGAAACACGAAAATTTTCCCATGAGTCGGGCAAAGTATTTAAAAGCCATAAACCCATGATATCATCGTCAAACCCGACGCCAACATCGTATAGTTGCTGAAAGCATCCCAGGTTAACTCGCTCAAGTGGTGGAAATAGAACTCCTTCCTTGTATCTCAAGTGCATCGCTTGATTAAGTAGGAATAACTTATTATTCCCCCGTTCTCGACGCGTACAAGGTTTCTAATTTGATCCATAGAATTCTAGCATGTATTTCATTTTGAATATGATTCAAAACATTATCTTCTACCCATTGTCGAATAAAACCACATACCGTTTCCTCGTGTTCAAAAGCCCACTCTTCTTCTGGACTTATCCTCGGTTTTTGAGTAGCAAAACAGTAGATGTAATTTCTTCACAAAAAGAAGATCTTTCATTTTTCCCTTCCACTTGTGATAGTTAGTACCATTTAAGTAAATCATTTTGCTCATGTTTGCCTCCATAAGTAAAGAAAGAGTACTTACAGCAATTTCAGGGAGAAAATCTTACAAATATGAGAACACCATCAAGCGTTTGCACAAGAACCGGTTTATCCCCTTTGAAAACCCGCCAAAAATAGGTCTACTCCAATCGAATCACCGTTGCAACTCGTTACTATTGCCTCAGCCTACTTGCTGAGCACTCGAACCGTTGCAACCCTAAGATTGCAAATACGCCATCAAGCTTCAACTCACCATCTTGTGCAATTGCGCTTACTATTTGCACTCGTCTGCTACAACTCTATACCGTTGTAACCCGCATTTGTTGAAACTCGAATCGTTGGAACCCGCCTCGGTATCAGTGCCAACTCAAGACCGTAGTAGGTAATCGAGCGACATCGTAGCCGACAGTAATGATGATGCTTTTACTGTAGCAACATGATGACGTGCTTTTCACTGTAGCAAAGAATGATGATTACCGTAAAGAATCGTAGCAGGAATTGTTTTCTTCCTCCTCTCGACCGGCGAAACTGCAATTCCGTTTTCTGCCTCTGTTTCACGGCAGAACTGAGCTTTGATACCACTTGTTGGGGATTTTCGTCCCCGCCCAAGATCATACACACAAAAAACGCAAAGTTTTAACGTGGTTCGGCCAATAAGCCTACGTCCACGGGAGAGAATGATTTCACTATGAAACTGGGGTTTTACAGAGAGGTATACACCGGGATTTTTCAGAGGAATGGGATTCTCTCTTGCCCTCTTGGTATCCCTATTTATAGGGAATTTTCGGGTCTGATTTTCAACCCATTTTACACAAATTCAAAGGTTGGTGGTATGGCCGACCATGCGCCCGCCACATCGTTGAAGCACAAGACCGATCGTTGCGCCCGCCACCGTTGAATACGGCGGCTGTCTGAAATGGGTCTGGACCAACATATATGAGTGTGTTTAAGATTCATAGGAGCTGATTCGAGCTATTCTTCAATTAGTTTTGTCAAATATTTGGGTGATTTGAATAGAAATGCATGTGTCGGTTTTAATTTCAAACCTAAACTTTTTTGTACTGGGGTTACACATCCTTCATAGCTCTTGATGAACTGAACCATATAGATAAAGGCCCTCTTACCATCGCTTCCAGACCTGGAGTATCCCAACTCATACACCTTAGTGATCGAAATGCCGGGAATGAAACGAGAAGACATCAATGTTCAGCTGGTGAACAATGACAAGATTCTGGTTTTAAAAGGCAAGCAGAAGAAGGATAGAGGAGTATGTGATGATGGAGCGAAGAATTGGCAAATTTTATCGACACTTTGTGCTTCCAGAGGATTCTAATGCAGATGAAATATCTGCATTTTATAAGAACAGAGTGCTAACGGTAACAGTAAGGTAGAACCCAAAAAGCCCAAGAACCGCAGGGCCATTAAAGTAAGTTGGCCAGGACCATTGAAGTAGTTTGGCCTTCTTGTGGTCGTTTTATTTTGTGGGATCAATGATTGCTTGTGGCAGCATCGTTACAAAGAGAATGTATACATGTACCGCTATTTATTATCTGGTTTGTTCCGTTGGTAGGAAAGACCTTGAGCAACCAACTCCATCTTAAGAGACCTCAGAGCGACCTGGTTATGTAGGACCTACACGTAATCCTTCGGCTATTTTATTTAGAAAAATGCTCAAGTAGCTTGCCACCTACTGTAATGGAATGAATGTAACGAGGTAGGACCACTTTTGTATAACAAAAGGGCAGCCTCAATGCACGAAGCCCCTATATATGCAGGGTTTGGGAAGGGGTAGACCACAAGGGTCAATGATACACAGTTTTACCTTGCATTTTTAAGAGGCTATTTTCACACTTTGAACCCATGACCACAAGGTCACATGATGACAATTCTACCGTTGACAACCTGGGTTTTTTTGAAATGACCTTTGAAAAATTTATTTGGAAATGGTTAGGATCCTGAGTAATTTTTTTTAATTTTTTTCACAATATTTTAAAACTATCATATATAGTAGTTTCAAAATTGCCCTTCCAGGCCCGGTGTCTCATTAAAACTCCACATATAGTCAAAATAATTTTATAAGAATAAGTACTACTAGGACCTATTGGTTATAGCCCAAACAATCTTAAATGAAATCATAACTTAAATTAAATCAAATCCTCACATTTATAACAAGTTACTTGTCCCATTGCATCATTGTTCTAAATGTTCAATGTTTTTATTCTAAAGGAAATGAGTAACTAATTTTACTAGCATACTTTCAATCTTTTGCTCCAAAGTTTCTATTTGCCTTAATTCCTTAGTTCTGCTTAGAAGATTGACTTGAAATTGTCGATGGGGGTGTGTACAACCACTCAGTCGGAAATTCTAAATTAGAAAAAAACATGCAGAAAATACATGAATGCATAGAGATATTAGGATGTAAACGATTAAATGCGTTCAATATCAAACCTCGGTAACGATTAAATATCAAAATCCACAATAAATTACATTAAGTATTGTAAATCTCAATCAAAAGCACACAACATTAAAAGTTGTACCAGATAATTGAAACATGTCATATGATATCAAACTAATTAGATAGCAGCATCCTGCTGAGGCCATAAAGGCAATTGGTCTAATCCCTTGAGGTTGACCAACATATACATATATGTCCATATCAAATCTCGTCTACTATGAACGTATAGAGAACCAATATTTCATGCCTATGTTCGATCGTGAATATCGCATGACCTACTCCGGTCCTTATAGGGGATAACGGATCACACTGAATGGAAAGTCTCATGACCCTTCCAAACACACAGAAGCTTTTATCTTAGGCGGGTATCAAAATTTCTTTTCAGAGTGTCAATGGCTAACTGCACTCCTAGCATAGCAAACTACTGAAGTCTCATCAATTACTCCTCACACTTGACTTCAAGAGTCCCATCCTATTATCTAATTTCATATTCAATTCTAGTAAGCACCCATGAGTACTTTCTCTTTTTATATAAGTGCATATATTTAAAAGCATCTAAAACTTGGTCATCCTTTTTTATCAAAGATAACCAACAATGAAATTTAACATACAGCCAAGCATTAATCCTCATACATCAAAACAAAGTCAATAGTATGATCCAAGTACATCTGCGGCTGAGTGGTCATGGATTCATAGTTCAATAAGATCATCGATATCAAACTATTTGATATAACGCACATGTATTTATAACAAATGAAAGCTATGATCGATTCTAATCATCATGGTACACATAAAATAATGGGCCAACTAAAACAAAATTGTGAAACTAATTTGGCATATGCACCTAATTCAATATGAGGACTTATGCTCTATTTTAGATTGGTCATTAACTTGTACGCATTGTTAGATCAAAAGTATAATTTTATATATGCTTTGAATTGAAAATAGTGTGGGTGATTTCTAAGATGGTCAGATGCTAATGTGTATAATTTAATATGGAACCTATGGATGGTCATTGACATAGAAGATAGTACTAAGGAATAGATCATACATATGGGTCAAAGTACAAATCAACAGTGTACGAGTGATAGTGTTTAACAACCACGTAGTGCGCATGCATATGCTCGAATAAATCAATACATAAGACTTCTAAAAACCTTGTTTTGTATGCATGTTCTCGTATGAAAAGTTAGGACATGTGATGTTGAGTTGTAAGAATGCATGGAATTCCTTCTTTTTTTTTTGCATAAGAAGTGTGCATGGAGTCCTTGCATGGGAATATTCCTAGCATCCTACCTCTTATGCATGGGGTCCTTGCATGATCAATCTAATGTGCCCACTCCTATTAATATAAGACAACTACTAAAATCCAAAGATCAAAAAGGGATTAAGAGCTAACATGCTAAGATTTATTGCTGCACGTGCATGTTATTGGAAATGACGTGTATATAGTTATGATAGGGGAATACCAATGCCCATGATATTTCCATGAATATAGAAGTGCGCATCAAATGAGTAACATGCATATAGCTATGATAAAGAAACTTAGTGTATGTGATGGAATAATGGATGAACAGGGGTGCATCAAATAAGCTTGTGCATGAATCTAGATCAGAAATTAAATCTGTGTGCACGGATTAAAACATTGATGTAAGTTGCGCATGTTTCCTTATCAATCAACAAATGAGACATTATATGAATAAGTCTGAGTGAAATCATAGTTCATCATATGATTAGTGATAAGATTCAAGGCAAAACAAACTTAGATTTGCATGGATTAAAAGCAAGTAATATGTTGATAAAATCATGGATCAATGGATGATATTTCAAGGAAATCTTTAAGCAAGATAAAGACAAGAGTGTTCATGTTCTAACACAAAAATTGGTAGTGTGATTCCAAAACCAGAACTAACCGTGGGTGCACCTGATCTTATGGAATTAGTACCAATCAATGGAATGATTCTAACATATGCATGAAGACTTTCATGGGGCATGTGCATGAGGTTTGATGGAGTGGATAGTATGCACATGAAATCTAATGAGGTGGGCATGTGCAATAGGCAATGGGATCAAGGTATGTATGCATTGACAAGCTAGATTATACACTTGGAATATCATGAAGCAAACCAAGCCATTGCATGTACATATTTAATCAAGCTATGCCAAAAGAATCATTATAAAATGAAGTGAATGACAACATAAGAAAGAACCTAGCTTGAGGGATAAGATCCTATGAGAAAACGTGCTAGTCTATTGGATGATATTTGATGGATTGATGCATTTGGTTTTGAACCTTTGTCAGCACAAATACATATAATGATGTTTAAATCCTTGATTGAATTATATTAAATTAATTCATGCACCTACAACCCATGCGCCTATAACAAACAACCCATGCTCTCAATATGGTTATAACAATCAAATCCTCGCACTCCAAACAAATCAATGTGCCTAAATGGACATAAATCAATGATGAGATTCAAACTTTTTGTAACTACTTCACTAATAATAATGTGAATCGACAGCATAATTTAAGCAACAACCAAGCATGGATCATGCGTACATCAATTGCAAAAATTAACAATTCAGTTTGAACAAAACAAATCATAAGCGGCAATAAACGAAATCCATGACCTTGAAAAGAAAAACTAATCTAACTTAGAATAACTCACGCCCCTACCTCTTAGTAGCAAAATAATCTTCTACACTCTTCTTTTCCAAAAACACGAGGTGTGGATGATCCTAAGTGCAGCCTCCTCCTCCTCCTCCTCTCTCTCTCTCTCTCTCTCTCTCTCTCTCTCTCTCTCTCTCTCTCTCTCTCTCTCTCTCTCTCTCTCTCTCTCTCTCTCTTTGTGTTTGACATTCCTTGGTTTTGGACAGGGAATTTCTCCAAAAAGATTGTCTTTGAAGGCTTGAACTCTAATTCTAGAGTTTTGCATACTCATTCTATATCCATTAGAGTAATTATATTTTTGTTGTTAATTTCATGCAAAAGAATATTTATATTATGAAAATGAAAGTTGTTACATTAGGTGCAGCCTTGAGGGATGAATCCTATGACGGGTGAGGTATTGAAAGTTAGTCCAACATCGCCTGAAAAGATGAGATTAAGTGGTTTATAAGAGTTCGGGGAACTCTCCTAGCAACAAGGCCTTGTCACATAAGGGAGGAACAAAACCATGAGGCTGTATGAGCAACCAAAGTGGACAATATTGTTGCTATAGGATCTCCAGTTGTTACAAATGGTATCAGAGCTAGTTCCCCTTGTGGTGTGATGGCTAGTCGCACGTGGGCTACTAGTCGTGGCTATCATGTGGGGATGCGTGTCCCTTAAGGGGGGAAGAGGTGAAGCTTTGAGGGATAAATCTCAGGACAGGTGAGGTACTAATAGGTAGTTCTATATCGCATAGGGAAACAAAACTAGGAGGTTTATAAGAGTTCAGGGAACTCTCCTAGCAATGAAGCCTTTTTCCACAAGGAAGAACAAAACCGTGAGGCTGTATAGGCAACCAAAGAGGACAATATGATTATTGTGGGATCCTCGGCTGTTATACTACCGTTGTGCCAAGACTCATCTTCGACCACTTTTATAGAACAAGCCCCAGCTAAAGTTTCCGAGCCATTTGTCCACTGGCTCTCTCCTTGGATCCTAGTAGTTGAGAAGTCACATGACTTGGGCAACTCTTAACATCCAAGATTCCAACTAAGTGACTTTTAGAGAGCAAGCAATTATGTAAAGACAAAGAATACATTCTTCCGTGTAGCTTCAAAGAGTGCATTCTTCCTTGATCGGAGTGGCTTCTATACTAGGATTCAACATTAAAACAAGAGAACAAGGAAGATATTTGCATCTAATCTAGTATCCCGTTCCATTAGATAAGTTAGGGCCTACATTGGCTTGTAGGCAGTATAATACGTGTTGACTGACTTTATAGGTGGATTTGGTTTTTATGATTGTGATCTTTATAGGAAGTAGAAGGGGAGCCTTGGTATAATGGTTGAGTTGCCGGCGAGTGATCTGGAGGCTACAGGTTTGAGTCTTCAAAATAGCCTCTTACAAACATGTAAGGAAAGGCTGCATACTATAAATCCCTAGTGGTTGGCCTCTTCAACCGATCTGCATATGTGAAAGCTTTGTGCACGGGGCTGTTCTTTATTGGAAGTCTCAAAAATCGAGATAGAGTGATTCCCTTGAAATTCCCGTCCTAGAAAGCCTTTCAAGCCTTTTCACATTTGAAGCATAAAGTTGAAAGGGCCCGTACTGTGGAAGATTGAAACCATTTAAAATGTTAAGCTAGATTTAGATGACTTGTGTCTCCAAAATATGGGCAAGAAATGTAAAACATAATTTGCCACAACCTGTGGATGGCTATGCAATATATGCTTCATTTGAAGAACTAGAGGAATCCGCGTGTTCAATGATTGGACTACCTGCTTAATTCGTAGTGCTGTGGATGAGCAATAGGCCACACCTTCACCTTCTTGGACAATTGTGAGCGACTCTTTGATTGATTGAGTCTTTGCTGCCAAGATGGCAGATTATTGGCTTTTCATCTTACCGTCCATTTAGAACCCACGAAGTTCTATTGTTAACACAGATGGAACTGAAGTTCCCAGCGCGCATGACTCTTAGGATACATGGTTTAGCTCATTAAACAACCATACTCCCACTTGTCTTCCCTCCACTACTACAACGACCATATGGACTTTCAGTAGATGCAATGTGACCATAAACATTCCAGGCCTCCATGGCCCAATGCATGAGCAATCCAAGTTTGGCGCACTAGATTTAAACTTGTTGAGTCTGGTTTGAATAACCGCCCTTGACTGTTTAAGAGTACTAAAAATATGCTAAGAAAAATCTCACAAGATGCAGCATTTATTGTCTTACAATGCAATGTTATACTAACACACGGTCTAAGGTCAGGCGCACGGAACTTTCTTAAGTTCTATTCGGTATCATTTTTTTCTATTTTCCAAGCCAGAGTGAAGGGAAAGAACTAGGTGGAGAGGCATCCAATCAAGACAAAACAAAATCATCGTCTAGGCTTGTCATGAGCAGTCAGATTAACGCATAGGTTGCACATGTCGGCTCCAATAAGATGTGTTGCAAAGAGAATTGGTTACCTCGTTATTTTCTGCGTATTTTGGTACTTGTTTTCTTTTTCTTTTTCTCTCTAATTGCTTCACGTTTTATCGCCTTCATTTTGGCGTATACATTTTGACGTTTTCCCTTTTGCTCAAACGGTCCGCGGACAGGTTTAGAGGTTGTTAGGTCCTCCGAATCGAACGGCTGTTGTAGAAAAGTTCGGTGCACCTGACCTTAGACGGTTTGATGATACCATGCGCGCTTCCCTTCAGACGATGCTAACTCTCTCAGTAGCGAATACCCGAGCCCCAATAAAACCTACTAAGTTGGAAATAACAAGCCTGACCCTGTCCATGCAAGAAAACCTCCATTTACTATCCATATATACTGATGGGTTCCCCTCGTAAGTCCTCCATTTCTCCATCCCATTTCCTCATCTTTTTCAGTCTCTTTTGAATCAACAGCCTAGCAGGTATTGCTCTGAATGATCCATCTTTTACTCCCATTTGCTGCACTTTTTCTCTATTCTTTTCATATCTCTATCTATTATTTTTACTTCTCTGTTTATTTTTTTAAGAAATGAAATCAAGGGATCCTACTTTAGATGGATCATTCTAACATCTATATATAAATTGTATTTTAAATAAATGAAACGGATAGGTTAGAAAATTTCAGTAAACACGTCTAGATTCCAACAGCCGAAAAGATGGTCTTTAGGATGCGACAAGCATCTAATCATCTTACGGGTTGGATCATCCGAAGGTGGAGCTTCTTCATGCAAATTTGAGAACCCTAACAAAGTTCATTTAGCGTCTACCAAATTACTCCAGCTTTGAATATCTCGTATACAAGAAGTCACGAAGCAGGATGATGCTAGCATCCCATAAAGGTTGTTGAATCTAGATCGTTGTATGTACAAAGTTTCTAGCTGTTCATTTTCTCTGATCAAAGGCACATTTTTCAGATGATTTCAGATGCTAGAATCATCTATATGCATGCTTATGGACTAGTAGACATCAAAGCTTGAGCAATCATATGAACCAGTTGGCATCCAGAGATTGAGGAACCATATATACGAACCAATCAGATCCACTAATAGTGGCGCCCCTTCATGCAAAAGTGGGCGTTGAATCAGGCAAAAGGCCCCCATTCCTCACGGTCCAAAAATCTTACTGATCAGGTGATCGATTCCGGTCGTTTAATTCAAAAGTGCGCCACTGTCTAGTCACTTGGCTTGGATTGTATAGTCATTGGTAAGACAGGTTCATCACTTTTTGGCGCAATTGTAGAGTTGTCATCATGTGACCTTGTGATCACGGGTTAAAAGCCTCAGGCTGCATACTATTGACCATTGTAATCCATCCCTTCCCTGAACTCTACATATGTGAGCGCTTCGTGCACTTGAGCTAGCCTTTATAGACTGCCCTTTGTATCACTAAGGAAGTCTCTATCATTGGGTACTCGTTATTATCCCTCTCCGACTGATGTACAGTAACTAAGCCTATGAAACATGTGTGCTACTTCATTAATAGCCTATTTCCTACAAATTCTAGATCAAACTTATAACATGCTAGCGTAGCGTCCTAATCAGTATGTCTTAGTTTCGATGGAATTTCGATCATGAGCTTCTGCAAAATGCAAGATTCATATCATACCGCTGATCTTCTAGTATGAAGTTTGTTTCTAGCATCCGTCACAAGGATGGATGAGATGCTTAAGATCATCAAATTTTCATGGCTCTTGGCCATAGTTTTAACGTTAATCAAATAGGCCTCTCTCTACACATTTCAGCTGGAAAGGCCCACTTTAGAGTTGCCTGTTAGGTCAGATCTTTGTTACCCTTTATCTTGAGAAAGGGCAAATCCAGTTAGTGGCTTGGATTAACTAAAAAGTATAAAAGGTGGGCCTAAGAAAGGAAATTTCACGCTATACACCATTACACTTGAATAATTTCTTCTCTGTCTTTCCGAGATAATGTGTTGTGCCTAAATATAAAGTGGGCCCAATGCTTAGGTGATCCATGCCATTTATCTTTCAAAGTCTACTTATAAACGGGTCCCCTCTCTCTATTTTTTGATTGATATCGTAACGTTGTATGGGTTGGTAGGAAAAGAAGATGAAACTGGCAGTTGGGCTACGCTTTCTGATGGATTTAAGGGGAAAAGCCGGTAATTTCATGGAACAACGTTACACCTTCTGCTGCAGAGGAGGAGGCAGTGGAAGGCTGGAAGGCAAGGTCGCACTTATAACAGGTGGAGCTACTGGTCTTGGCAAGGCCACGGCCCATAAATTTATCCGACAAGGAGCAAAAGTTGTTATTGCCGATATCGACGCCAACCTAGGACCGCAAGCAGCCGTCGATCTGGGCTCAGAGGCAAAATTCATTCCATGCGATGTATCCAATGAGCGCCAAGTGGCAGATGCAGTAGATTTTACCATGGCCCAACATGGCAAGCTAGACATAATGTACAACAATGCCGGCATTGCAGGCCCAACACTTGCCACCAGCATTGTTGATCTCAATTTGGATGACTTCGATCGTGTCATGGCCATCAATATCCGTGGATGCATAGCAGGTGTCAAGCATGCGGCCCGTGTGATGGTCCCTGCGGCTTCTGGATGCATTTTATGCACTGCTAGCATTGGTGGGGTCATGGGTGGGCTTGCAGGCCACCCATACACCACATCCAAATTTGCAGTGCCAGGGATTGTAAAATCTGCGGCAAGCGAACTATCCCAGCACGGGATCCGCATCAATTGCATTTCACCCTGTGCGATCCCCACCCAACTGGTCGTCGACCAGATGGCTGCATTGTTTCCAAAAGCTGGGGTTGACCAGATAACTGCAATTGTGCATGGATTTGGGGAGCTAAGTAGAGCCAAGTGTGAGGAAGAGGATATTGCATGGGCTGCCGTCTATTTGGTCTCTGATGAGGCAAAATATGTTAGCGGTCACAACCTCGTAGTGGATGGGGGATTTACTAGCTATAAGAGTTTGAGGCTTCCAGTGTCAGATTAGATAGTCTACTACACCTTTTAAACAAGAAATAGTCTCCTTTGTGCTCTTGATTTCATGTTTCACAAGTCTGCGTAATTAAAAAACCTGTGTCTAACATTGAGAAAGGAAATGCAAGGGCATTTTATCGATTGTGGGGGGCACCCAGACCACTTCTTGTGAGTTGCAGTCGTTTCGGCTGTGTGCCTCAACCATGTCTGGCTCACTAGATCTATGTATGACGATCCGTCTGCAATGTTTTACAAGCCCATTATCAATTCACTCCAGACCGCAAGGTTTACCTGAGCCGTGTTCTTCTCCTCATCTTAGCTCTCCCTTTTCTGGCTATGAGATCAAGCTCTTACACTTGGTCTATTTCCCCCCCATTTTACCTCCAAGGTAATACAAAATACGCAATTTGACAGTCACCATATTAGTGTATTTCTTATTATTAGAGAGATTTTATGTATCACCTTGTTTGTTACCTAAAGTGTCATTTGCTGATTAAATTTGAAGGAGCCTTCTATATGGTTTATTTTTCTAGTTATTGGGGAGAACGTCTGCAAAACCGTTGGCAATAAGATTATTGCATTAAACACAAAACCAACCAAAAAAATTACCTGGCAGTGAGTTGAATTTTTGAACAAGCTCCTTCTGTTGTATCCTCATGTATTGACTTTGGGAGGGATCACCATCTCGCTGCACATTTGCGGATGGTCTCTATAGTGAAGAATAGTCCAAAGCTGTCGGAAGTTCAATCCTTTTTCTTCAGCTGTATTGATTTTCTTACAATGGGAAACTGTCTTGCCGGTCTAGTTAAAATCGGTTGAAGACTTCCAACTTCCAACCTACTCAAAGTATCAGTCAATGCCTTCTTTTCATCTTCCTTGGGATTTGCTCTTTTCACTTCTTGGCAGTGTTAACAAATGCAGAAATTCCGAAAACTTGGATGGCTGCCGATGCTAGTTTTTCACTGAGTAAGTGTACAAAAATAAATAAATAAAAATAATGAAAAATTTTAAAATACAAAAAATATATAAAAATTTATCAAACTAATAGCAATGATAAACCTATATAAAAAAATTTGAATTTCTCACTTCTAATAAAAATGCATGTTTGTATAATGCATAGATGAAAGCAACCAAACAAAACAAAACTAACACAAACTAATATAAAAAACATCAACTGGAAAATTTTAAAATAGTAAATTATCATTTATTTTCATCTTCGAGATTATGAGAGGAAGAGAGGAAGAAAGATGTTTTTGGTAGTAATATGTTGGTGAGGAAGAACTGTAGAAGAAACAATTGGTTTATTTTTTTATTCAAGTTTTATACTTTAGAATAGTAACTCGTGATTAAGTTGCCAACTTTGGCCACTAAGTTCAATGACTTCCCGATAGAAATTTTTAGTGAAACTTGGTATCTAATGTAATTAAATAACAATGAATCTAATAGTATGTTAGATTTTAAAAAAACATTAATGATATATTCAATCATAAACATACTATGTTTATCAACCTGAGCAATAGTACCTGTTAAGCTTCTTCAATGAAATTCAATAATTTAAACTTTGATTTCTCACTAAAAACTGATATAAAACTCTTAATGACATAGATTAAAACATAATCAATGTTTTGAATTAATTAAAATATAATAAATTAAAGAAAAATTAGAGTTCAAAATATAGGCAAAATATTGTTTTATACATGCAAACAACAACGAGTAGTAAGCTTTAAGCTCTTTGTTCGATGTCTTTTTAATGGAAATTGAAAATCTAAAACTTTAGTCATCTTATTGTCAATGTTTTCTATATAGAACAATCAATTTCAAAGGTTTTTGTTGATTATATGTTTTTGGTAAAATTTAAATGTTTTATAATGTCTATATCATACTTATAATTGAACATTTAATGGTTTGCATTACTTAATTTATGCCAATATGTTTGTCGTGGTTTCTAGTGACTGGTTTGGGCATTTTTCCTAAGTCGTTGTACTCACCCCTACAAAATATTTCAGGTGAAGTACGAGAGGATTAAGTGGTCAACTAGTGGAAATTGAATAAGGAGAAGTAGAGGCAGAAAAGTATGAACAAGAGTAGTTAGCTAAACTAATTATTACTTTAATTTCTGAACTATGAATATTTGAATATGAATGTAATAAGATGGGAAAATTGATATATTTTATCTAAATTATTATTTAAAATTAAATTTTCTTATTGTTGGGCTATGACCAGGGAATCCTATAATGGTATGTTTTTATTCTATTATTATATGTGAAGGTTTATAACATTGGGTTGAAGGTGGAATTGAGAAAGTAATAATGTATTATATATTTTTAAATGTTAAAAAAAAAATCCTACAGGGGAATTTCATTTCCGAATTATATTTCAAAATTTCCTTTTTGAAAACCCCAGTCAGGACACTTGGTATCAAAGCATGGTTCACTCTGCTCACAGCTAAACAACAAGGAAACTATAAATTGATAATAATAATAAGTCATAGTTATATTAACTAAGTAGAAGTATGGACTTATTAGGATTTTGATTATTGACATTCAGATGACACCTAAGAGACATAGAGCTGCAAACATGGTTGAGACCTCCTCCTGTGAAGCCTTAGAAAATACCAAGGTCTAGTATGATACGACCGATGACGTGGTAGAGCTTCTTTTACAGCAGATGAAATAAAGGTTTTGGACTCCTAGACAGAGGAAAGCGCAAGGCAATAGTTGGAGATGATGAATTGGGGCCAAAAGGTGACACATTACTGGAGCGATTCAAAAAGATAGCCACAAAGTTTTTAGGAGAAGACGGACTAGATGCAACCGAGACTTGGCTCTATGAGATAGAGACTATTTTTAAAGCTATGAACGTGCTAGAGGACAGACAAGTGTCAATAGCTGTGATGACTCGGGTTTTAAAAATACATTTTCATAAATATTTGCAACGGCATGATCCAGATTTTGAAAATAATTTAAAAGCATAAACAACAGAAACATATTTTCTTTGAAATTAATTTGTCAAAAACTTGAGTGCTACTTTAAATTACTTATCATACAAAGATTTTTGTATAAAATAAAATTTCTATTGAATATCAATAGAAATACTTTTATTAAAATAGGATCAATCAAGTGGTTCACATACACAACCTGGTAGTCAGTACATACATTGTTTAAATATTATAATCCAAATTACAAAACAATCAAATACAATCTTCTTCAGAGTAAATACCCTGATTTGTAGTTCGGTGATGATTATCCACAAGTCTTGAGCTTTCAATCTTCTTTAACTGTATCTGAGATATATTCAATATATGCTTGGTAGGGGATTTAAGAAATATATTCAATATATCTCAAAATCAACAGTTCATTATATCCATGATATAAATCAATTTATAGAATTGGATAATTATTTTATCCTTCACTCATCATATGAATTATATGTATATATTACATATAAATGAAATCATTAAAAATCAGGAATATAGTCAATATAATCAATAATAACGTATTGGGAATCATCCTCCCATACAACATCGGTAATAACTTTTATCGAGCATCTCATCATGCTATAACATAAGGCATCTTATCATACCATAACATAAAACATCTCATCATGCCATAGCATAGGCATCTCATCATGCCATAATTAATTGCATCATAATGAAAAATATCAAAGTACTACCATGCTCACAGTCTCAATCCGTATAGCGAGCTTGGATAACTGCACAATACTCCACTAATGCTACGGTGAAAATGCAGATCCATGTTCGTATGGGGGGAACCATGGCTGTCACAGTGGCAGCATTCCCATAATTGCCCCACCTAATGTTTTGCCTCTCTTTGAGTGTGGTATTATCATCATAATCAATTTTGGAGAGTGGGTGGCCAAACCCTTATAACTCTCCTAGCATTGGCATCCCCAGGCCTAAGCATGTCTTAAAACAAAACCACAAGCCTCCATGCTTGTATAAAAAATAATATTTCATATATACAGACTATGTGTCTGGTTGTAATAAGACATACCTATAACTTATTTTCTTAAGATTTGGGGGTCCAACTTATATAGTTCAAATATTCCCATTCTACCCATTAAGTAATTTCATAATTACTTAATCAATCCCTTGTATTTATTTCAACATCATTTGTTGTCCTAAGTAATTTCATAATTACTTGATCAATTTCTTTGTATTCTTTTTCACATCTTTGTTTAGTCATAACAATTCCAAGACAATTATAATCATAACTCATTTATCAAGATAAGATCATTTGTAAAATACATGTATCTTATATATTGAATATATCCTTAAGTTTCCACCTACCTTTTCTTTCAATCATCCATCATCCCATTGATCTTGATCATTATATCCTTCATGTATCTGTCAAATTATATATATATATAGTCATTGCTCAACTCATTTATACTTCCTCATTGTTCTTTTGATTATCCTTATATAGGGTGATTTAGATCTTGTTCCTTGGATCATATTGACCAATGGTCTAATCAATTGATCTACCTTTGAATTCTAATATTTATACTACTTCAAAACATTCATACAATATTATGATTCTTACTATTCTTGATCATTCAAGGTTTCTCTATAGATCTTATTTGATCTTTGATTATTTTAATTACCATTTTTATTAGGGTTAGATAATTTACTGTCCTTTTATGATCTTATTATTATTCAACCAATTAATCTCTTGTTGGTTGAAGATAATTCATGCATTCCACATTTTAGACAGCACCTCCTTACTTCAGAATTTAATAAGGCTTACCAGTAAAAAATTGTATAAAGAGTGGTTAATTCAATCATCATGTAAGGAGGCGTTTAGACCTCACAAACGTCGTCAGAAGGTGGGAAAAGAGTGAGGCTCTATTAGAGAATCCCCTTAACCATTATGTTCATCATTTACTAAGGTGACCTTAGCTCAACCTTCATAAAGTTCCTATGAGCATTAAACCCTAAGTACTCTTGCTATTTGATTTTAATTATATTCATGAACATTAAAGTGTCATTCATGGGGTTTATTATTCTCTTAATTTGGGCCAAGAAAATAATATTTCTTATATTATCCTACTAACTATAGCCCTTACTATCATTAAGTCTATGATCATATTTATTATAAATGTTCATCAATATCTATCTTCATTTAATTACATTTTCCATGTAATTTACATAACATTAATAATTTAAAGCATAAATAAATCTAACAATTACATCTAATAAGCAAATAAAAGAACATTTATAATAATAATTCACATGCTCATTTGAATACATTATATTTATTCATTTTAATCCATTGATTATATTATTCATTTTTCATCCCATTAAGAGTTTTGATCTTGATCTTTCATTTTTCTTCAGATCTATCACATTCTCTTAATGTGATATCATCTTAGATCATTGATGCATCTCATCATGTGATCTAATCTTTTTTAATCCAACCAATCAGGAAGATCTTAAGTTAATTTATTCAAATCAAGGGCATAGATTTCAATCTATCCCAAATTAGCCACATTAGGCCATTCATTTTTCATGATCTTATCATTAGATCATCATTCATATTATTTTATAGTTTCAGATCATGCTTGATTAGTCAGATCAAGTAAATCCATGATTATTGCTAAGATTTCTCTTCTATTAAGGTTAAATTTCTTAATTTATTCTAGATCAGTTACATCTAACTCATGATTCCATGTTCTCTCATCACTACATTACAATGGATCAGAAATCTGAGTTCTGATCATGTTAAATTTGACTGATCTTGGGAATTAGTACGTCTTTTTGAAATATATAGAATTTTAAAGTGAATAAAATATAAAATTTATAGTTCCATTAGATTCTACTCTTCACCAGGAATCCAGAGCTTCTTTTCGATCTTGATTTGGAGTTAAAATGAGCTCTAAATTACAGTTTTAAGATTTCAAATCAAAATAAGGGCCTATATTCAATTTGGGTCCACAGATCGACGAACCGATCAGCGGCCCACTCATGCCGTATTTCACCTGGGATAGTTGGTGGTACGGGGAGAGTGACCTAGGATAGCCGAGATGGTTCGATCTGGACCGTCAGATCAGCTCCCCCTAGATCAACGATTAGATCTTCATGAAATCTTGCTGTAAACTCAGATATGGGGATATGAGGATCCCACCAACTCATCTGATGACTCAATTTCTCCATCTAAGCCTTTTATAGGTGGATCCCCAATTACCTTCACCAGATCTGTTTCACTGATGAACTAGTCATCGGTGAAATAGATTCAACGGTGAATGCTAGCTTTTTGGCAAAAAACCAACGGGGTTTTGAAGAAGAGTTGAGGGATACCTACCTGGATCCCGTTTGGTGCAAAGAATATAATCAGAAAACATGGTTTCCTTGTTGGATTTTGAAGCCCTAGCTGGATGGCTAGGGTTTTTGTGAATTTCTCACTGCCGAGGTGTTGCTGGTGTCGGGGAAGAGAAATGGGAGAGGGGTTTTGAAAAGGGGAGTAAGAGGGACTAGAATCTGGGTTCCAGTCTTGCTGCCCATGCCGGAGCAAAGAGATCGGTGACGATTTGGCTGGCTTGGAGAAAACCTTAGATGGCCTATTTGTTGCAGGCTTCAAGTGGAAGGTGCATCCTCGGACGTGCCAGCCTAGGACAGGCTGGTGCATGTGGGGACTACTGCTATGGGGACTCCCATTACAACTGGAAAGAGAGGAGAGAGAAAAAGAAAAGAAAAAGAGAGGGAAAGAGGAAGGGAAAGGGAGGGGGAGAGAGTGAGAGAGTCTAAGGTCTGTGGGATTTCGTGCATTCTATAGGAGGGGTATTTATAGGATTTTTTAATTATTTTTAATTTTAAATAATCTTTCACTTTTCTTATAAAATTCAAAGTATATTCTTCATCATGTTTATTCTTCATCATTGATATTCCCTGAACTAGTTATCCACCTGCTCATCTAACTTTTGTGGACCCCACACAAAAGTAAAATGACTATTTTACCCCTATTGGTAATTGTAAATTCACAAAAATTATGAAAAATAGGGCTTTTTCACCCGAGCTCAGATTTCAGCATACTTACAGTCATTCTGACTAGTTTCTCGTAAATGATTCCAAATATCTATGTTTCAAGACCTGATTCTTTTTCTAAAAATTAATATTATATTAAATATAATATTTCACCTTAATTTTCATGAAAATTCCAATTAATTCCATAAAAAATTCAAAATTTTTGGGGTTTTCACAGTAGCTACCTTCGTGCTAACTGGAGTGGCCCTACACTGGTGGTCCACAGGTGAAAAAACCTATTTCAATGATATGGAAGTGGTTGAATGGGAAGACTTCAAAATAGTTTTTACTGACAAATACTTCTCACCTTATGTTAAGGAATAAAAGGAGTAGGAATTCCTAGGATTGGTGCAAGGTTCTATGATAGTGGAATAATATGAAACTAGATTTGTTAAGGCATTTTGCTTTAGAAGTGTATCCCACAAAATTACGAGCTGCAGAGAAATTTGTCAAAGAATAAAACTTTCACATCAAGAGTAAGATATTGATGGTTCAGGCTTCCTCATTTTCTAAGGCTATGGAGTTGGTAGCCATTATGGAACAGGAGTACAAAGCTTCCAATAGTGAGAGGTATGGTGGACAAAAGCCAGGTTGGAAAGGGAAGAGACATGCCACACCAACGAAGTTTGCTAGGCCACAGAAACCAACACTAAGAAACTTTAGAAGAAGAGAGAAGGAAGATGCCACATGCCCAACATGCCATAAGTACCACCCCAGCAAGCCATGTTATGTCCATGAACGATGATGCTTCATGTCTGGTGATAAAGGTCATGTTCATCTAACAAGTAAATTAAATGATGAGTATGCATGCAATAGATCCTTTAACTAGTTGTATGTATGGTGGAATTTTAGCAGGGATTTCAAGGCTACATGTGTGCATTTAGTAGATAATTTTACCATTTGTGCATATGGAGGAATCTTAGCATGGATTACAAATCATCTAAGAGAGAATTCACGAGAACCTTTGTGTGTGGTGCAAATGAAATATGAATCATGTGTACATGGCATGATTTACAATAGGTCATTAGTATACATGTGCTAAATGGTGGGATCAATAATATGTATGCCTTAAGGGTTAAGGATCACTGGTGCATAAGCATCAATAGATGTAATCAACAATGTGCATACGCTTAATAAAAAGGCGAATCAAAATTGATTCAGAACCTGCTAAAATAATATCAAAATCAAACAATCCTATATGCATAGATAGTAATAGATATAACATTAAAATTTCAGGAATCATATATTGAAGACAAGCATGAGATCATGTTTTGAAAATCAACTAGTTTAGGAAAATTCCTACACACCCCTACCTCGTAGATGAACCCATTCTTCTATAATCTTCTTATTCCAAAATGCCAAATCTAAGAAGAACTCTCTCTCTCTCTCTCTTTGAAATTTCTCCAAAAAGGTTGTCTTATGGCTAACTCAAAGACTTGAAAGCTGGACTTAAAGTATTCATATCCACTTTGTAACCAATTGAGCTAACTTGGTTTTATTGTCAATCTTATGCAAAATAAATATTTCTATTATAAAAACTGAAGTTTTTACATTTTGGGTCTTCCTCTAGCCTGTTTAGAACCTTCAACTTGCATTGCTTACTCCTAATAGGTGCCATTTTCGATCTTTGATGAACATGTCCAAATTCAACCCCATGAATAATTTTTGATATGACCTTGCCCATAACTTTGGGCAGCAATGTTCATCTCATCTTTGGATCATGGCTACCAAAGACAGGTAGCTACAATTGGACAATTTCCATTGCAATCATTATGATCATATGCATAGAGAGCACACCTCCTTTTCTTGTTAGCCAATATATGTGAGTTTTGCTACCAAGGACATAGGATTCAGGTCAAATAATGTGAATATTTTTAAGGTCAAATCATATGAACATCTTAGATGATTGGAAATAACCTTTTTGTTCGATCTACTTATATATAAAGCCAATATGCTTTTCCTTTGCACTCCTCTCCCCTTTTGTCATGCGTCTCTTTTCACTTTTTATTCTAATTTGATTACATTTTTTACATTGTTTTATTATTAAGGCTATTGATTGAGCCCCTATATAGGCTCCTATAGAGATATAAATTTGGACTAGTTTATTTCATATTTTTTCATTTGAGCCCCTATAATTGTAGGCTCCTACAAAGACAATGAATTGTAGGTCCATCTACAGAGTTTTTCTTTTTTTTCAAGCTGTTTAGGACCTCCACAATACAAATGTTTGAATGATAGAAAATCTCTCTCTCTCTCTCTCTCTCTCTCTCTCTCTCTCTCTCTCTCTCTCTCTCTCTCTCTCTCTCTCTCTCTTAATGATTGGTACCGTGATGTCCTATTAGGAGAACAATGATGAGATTGGCCGTGTGGCATCTAACGGGAAGAGCTGGTAATTTCATGGAAAGCCGTTTCGGGTTCTGTTCCATATGAGGAAGCAATGGTAGATTGGAAGGCAAGGTCGCACTGATAAAGGAAGAGCTACTGGGCTAGGTAGGACCACGACCCATAAATTTATCCAACAACGATCAGAAATCCTTATTGTCGACATCGACTCAAATCTAGCCAGGACCACAAGCAGCCACTGATCTCTGCCCACAGGCACAATTATTCCATGCGATGCATCTCAGGACTGCCAAGTGGCACATGCAGTAGATTTTACCATGGCAAGTTAGCCATCATGTACAACAATGCCGGCATTGGAGGCCCGCCATTTTTTCTACCGAGCATTACCGACCTCAATCTGGTCCACTTTAATCGTGTTGTGGCCATCAATGTCCGTGGATTCATGGCAGGAATCAAGCATGCAGCACGGATGATGGTTCCAGCGGGTGCCGGATTTAATTTATAGCACGCCAGCATCGGTTGAGTCATGCATCGGCTTGCAGGCCACCCGTACACCACATCCAAATTTGCGGTCACAGAGATTGTGAAGTCTGCAGCTACCGAACTAGGTCAGCACGGGTACGCATCCATTGCACTTCGCCATGCACGATCCCCATACAATTGGTCGTCGATGAGCATCCAACAGCTAGGTTGGATCAGATAACTGCAACGATGAATGGATTTGGGAGCTAAACCGGCCGAGTGCGAGGGGTGTATATTGCTTGGGCTGCAGTTCCCAACGCCAGATGAAATTGTTTAGTATTTAAACAGGAAATAGTCTGTTATGTGCTTTTGATTTCATGTTTCACAAGTCTATGAATTTGAAATCCTTCTAATTCTGACGGTAAGAGAGGCAATGCAAGAGCATTTTATGGATTGTGGGCACACCGAGAGTAGTTCGTGTGAGTTACAGTCATTTCATCTAGATTAATTGTATCATGTTCCATTTGCAATATTTGATCAAAGCCGTTTATCTACTAGCCACTTGTGATAGCTCCTGACTGGTAATCCCCCTAAAATCATTTCTCATCTGATAACAATTTAAAAGCTGAGGTGTTATGTGGTGGGTGACCAAACTTTTTTCATAAATATCACATCACAAATCTCGGAAGGTGGGTGGCCGGCCCTCTCCCTCCAAGCATGACATCCATCGGGTGAGAGCACCCGTCATAAATCTCAAACACAAAAATCACGTATGTCAAAAACCAGGAGCACTCGTCGCTCTCAATCCCCAAGGCACGCCCATCATCCAGGGGTTAGCCTCTAAAAGAACTAGCCACCAAGCCTCCGCTTTTCTTTCTCATGAAAACTCATCAATTTCATTGATGCAATAAGGAAAGATAATTTTCTAATTGTGTATAAGTAGATAATCTTAATCTCATGAAGCCATCGGTCATAATCCATTCAATACGTGATTGAAATCAATATTAATCATAACATAAAACTCTAAATCTCACAAAATCATCGATTAATAATAAGTGCAATTTAATTACAATTAATCATGATGCCATGATAATACAAGATTTTAAAATCAAAACGAAACATTAAATGTCATCACATACTTTAATGTGAGATCATCCAACTCAAGCATATAATCTTCTTAGTTTGTATGTTCAGATGTACCTGTCAGTACCACAATACTATTTCGTGTTATTTATTATATTATAATGGAATCTATGATGATCGAACTATTGGATTATCCTCTAAGTTCTCTAATTATGATTTGATTCTTAATTTAGTCTCATCTCATGTCTATCTATTCGTTTTTGTATGTATCTAACGTTTATACCTTAATCTGATAGTCAAATCATCCTCAAATCAATAATTTTTCAAGATCTGGTTCAGACCAACGGTCTAGATCAATTTCTAGAGTAGCCACACTAATATGCCCATTAGAACCCTTATTTATTATCATACTTTATTCATTGTTCAAGTCTTAAGGCCAAATCACCCTTTGATTGGTCGGTTCTAAGTTATTAATTAATATTTTATAATTTAACTAATCTAAAAGTAGTCAAATGTAGGTTTTCAAGATAAATCTAAGTCCGTATCGTCAATATGGTCACAACGGATGTTTTTGCTCGTGATTTAGACCTCTATAACTCCAAAAATCAAGTTTTTTGTGAAAAGACTTTATAAATTAATATATTAATTTATAGGGGTAGGTACGCATGTACCGACTTACACGGGCGGTGCGGTTTGCACCGGCTTACACCAGCACACTGCCCGCTCAGGACACTTAGTGCGTTCCGGACTTCCACGACAATGCGCAAGAGCGTCCTGCGTGCACGTGCGACAGAGCACCAGCATGCGCGCATCTCTGTTTGTGCGTCCCGGTGGACGTCTTGGGCTCACTGTCCATTGGAGACGATGAACCCAAGCCGTCCACCTTGTTTTGGCTTGATTAGATGTGACACCCTGGGTTTTTCATGAAAAATTTTCGCATATTTCAAAAGATGGCGCGCCTCAAAATTTTAAAATACAAAAACAGCAGGAGATTTTTCTTTGAAATTCATTTTTCCAAAACCCCAGACATCACCTTCATGCTCACACTATATATATATATATATATATATATATAGTTTTCTTAGAAGATAGAACTTTATTTCTGAAAACAGGACCTAACCAATGGTTCACTTGTATAACCCTTATAACATTATATTAAATGTCTAATATCACAATTCAAATGACTAACTATACAATACAAAAGCTTTAAATAAAATGTATACCTGTGCATAGAAGTATTGTTGCTGGATTCCTTTTGTTGTGTACATCATCTCCTGTCTTTATGTATCTAAGATATTATAAACATAAAACATTTACAATATCTCAGTAAGCTATGCTTGGTATGGGAGTTTAAGAAGCATTCTAAATCTTAAGATACATTACTTATTCAATAGTAATTAGAATATTCATTTCCATAGCAATTAGGTTAAATTGAATTTACTCTTTGTTTCATATCTCAATAACCCATTTGTAAGCCAATTATTTAAAATACTTCAATTCCATGAACCATACTTTGCATACAATTCTACCCATTCACTAACCCATATGAAAACATATATGACACTACTTCCTCAATCATATTAATATAACAATAATACACATGTATGAAAATTGTTAAAGGACATACAAAATTATGAATATAATCAACGTCACCTAATTTGCATTCCCATACTATACCGGGTTTCAGAATCATACCACTTATCATGTGGGGTTCATAATTATCCAGCCTCTGCTGGTATATCAACATAATCCTCATGCCCTTCACCATATGGGATCCAAAATCCTCCAGCCATTGCTGTGAAAACTATGCAAGGCATATCATCATGCTGTATCATATAAAGCATCTCATAATGCGATTATATATGCATGTCCCGTAGGCAGAATGCACAATGGATACAATATTGTCCTCTTTGGGTCCCTCACACTACCTAACTAGCGTCTTTTGGTAACCCTCAAGGACATGCACTATAGTGCACCAAATATAAGGACTACTATGCATACAGTCAGAATCCATACAACGCGCCCAGATAACTACTCAATAATCCACTTATACCATCCTCGGTGGAAATCACAATATCCATGTCCGCATGGGGAGGACCATGGATGTCACAGTGGCGGCCTTCCCATGATTGCCCCACCCGACTTTTTGCAACACATAGTGCATGGTATCCATAACATAATAAATTTTGGAGAGCAGGTGGCCAAACCCTCATAACTCTCCTAGCATAGCATTCCCAAGCCTATGCCTGTCTAAAACAAAACTCTCAGGCTTCCATGCCCGGATGTAAAATAATCATAATAGCAGGTAATTCACCTGTTCATATATTTCATAATAAGAATAACATCCTCACTTATTTGGTGATAACCCACCAAGGATGTATCCTATAACCTAGACTCATACATCATCAATATTGACATGGTACCCATGTACCATAAACATCATTTCAAAATTCACATACATGATGTATAAGGCATAAGCATCAATTATAACATGCAATTCTTTTAATTAACATTATTTCAATTTAAAGTATATCGAATATCAATCATATAGTCAGAAATAAGATCATATTAGAACATGCATCTTATAATTTAGACATGCCGTCTTAATTTTCCACCTACCTCGTGTGACACGTTCTCTGGATTCCACTAGCTTTAATTGCACTATTCTTCACGATCGACCCTGTACGCCTCAACTCATTGTATGCCTTCCTAACAAGCATTGATGTGAGGATCTTATTTAGGTAAGCTGAAAGCCTAGCAACACTAAGATGTGACCCACTAGATATCATTCAAAGTTTTTTCACCCAGATACACAATGACAATAGGCATGCACGAAATGACCAAAGCTAAAATAAGTAAAAGAATAAGACTGATCATCCACACCTGAGTTGCCATTTCAGCTAACTGGAGGCCATTTGGCATAATACTATTCAAAAGAGCATAAAGTGTATCCGCGATGTCAAAAGCCTCCACGGTAATTCTATGCGCAATGTCTCCAGCCAAAACCCCTCCACTCCCTTCAAAGAAGCCTAACTCTCTCTGCAACACCCTTCCAAACGCATCCACCTTGATCTTGTACTCCTAGTTCAGGGCCGCCTATCAAAGAAACAAAACCCATCTTTGGGAAATTCGTACCCAACTAATGCAGAAATCGTATTGTTCCAAGAAACACATCCCAAACAGACATTTTTTCATCAAAATTTTCAGGAAACTATTCATGCATGCACTGTTTCCCTTTTGATCTAGCATCATTCTTCATTCGATCACAATGGAAACAAAGGGCTTTTGATCGTGCCCTTCTATAGGTCTAATCCACCGGTCGGATTGGAGATCAGAGCCGCCATTGTCTCCCATGAGCTCTATTTCTTTGGTGACCTAAAACCCGAAATCCAAGAGAAACAGAGGCATATGAGTTTCCACGGGTGGCTGACCAAAGGAGGGATGGAGAGATGGTGACCCACGTTGGGTAAAAGATAAGCTGCCGGTGAAAGGTAGCCCAGGCGATCCAAGATGGTTCAAACATCCGCAAGATCGACTGGATTAGGCTGCATTGGAGAGAAAAGAACGAAGAAAGAGGGAAATGGTGGAGTAAGGAGAGGATTTACCCTGCAAGAGGGGATGATTGGAGATGGTAGGGTAATCCGATCGAAGGGTTTTTTGCATCTCGTTTGGGGTTGCCGGGTTAGGGTTTTCAAAGCTGGAAGAATAGATCATGAGATTTGTTCTTTCTCTCGCCGATGGGAGATCCGAGCAAGGGGAACTCGCCGTGCTTATGGTAGATCGAAGCAGGGCAAAAGCCTTAGGTTTTGTCCTGAAGAGAGAGAGAGAGAGGGTGTTCTTTGTTGTTGTTGTTGTTGTTTTTTTTTTTATATTTAATTACCATATTGCCCTTGACTTTAAAGGCCCATAACTTCTTCATACGGGCTCTATTTTCAACGTTCTTTGGCTTGTTGGATTCTATTTTTCAAGCACTATCTAATGATTTTATTAGTTCCAAATTATACTTCTATAAAAGGATAATAATATTTTGAGGTTATTACATCAAAGCCCTAGAAGCTTTGATTTTTTTTTTTATTATCTATTTTCACCGTTCCTAGGGTTTTTGGGTCCAAAGATCACAATGAATGGCTTAGATTTCTCATTTGAGGTGTCTTTAACATGGGTTTCACCATGCTCTATGGTTTTGAATCCAATGGCCATTCTGATCAGATCTAGCTTGGATCTGTGAGGAAAAAGTTGAAAAACAAAGTAAATAACAAGTTAAAATGTGTAACTTATGTGATTAGGCTGGAGATGGGTGATCAGAGCCCTCTAGTGCATGTAAACTTCAACTCATTTTCACGGTGTACACAGGGGAAAACAAGGGTTCTCCTCTGGTTGTTTGGCATGGGAATGGAAGGGGAAACTTGCATTTAATAGGCTAAGTCTCGATTTTGCCGAATGGAAGGTAGATTAGTGCCTTCCTCCATTAGAACTCTAATGGAAGTGGAAAAGGGGTGTTGTTATCAAAACGACTCCCTTTAATTAACGTCCCTAGCAATTTACCAATTTACTCATACCTTTAAAATGGTCATAACTCACTCATTCGAACTTCGTTTTCGATATTCTTTATATCTTTCAATTCCTATTGACATGTACTTTTTTGTTTTTGAGTTTTTAGGACCAACTTCTATACATAAAATTTTAAATTAATTTATCTTATTTTATTACTAATTTAGGGTTAAAAATTGAGGTTATTATATAAAGTTTTAAATCTTTTATCACCACTACTATCCACATTCTTTTGGGTCTTCTCTTAGCCTTTTTAGAACCTTTGAATTGCATTGCTTACTCTTAATAGGTGTCATTTTTTATCTTTGATGAACATGTCCAAACCGTCTAATTCTAATCACCCTTGTCATGTTACCTGTCTGTGTTATTCCTAAGTTTCCTCTAATGTTCTCATTCTAAATTTTATCCTTTCTTGTCTTGTCACTCATCCATCTCGACATCCTTATTTCGACTATGTTCATTCTATGTACATTATATTCCTTAACTACCAACACTCTAATCTATAGAACATGGCTACTGGCCTTATAGCCATCTTATAGAATTTTCCTTTCAGTTTGAATGGCACTTGCTGATCACACAAAACTCTAGAGGCGTATCTCTATTTGTTCCAACTCGCTTGAATTATCTGGGTAGCATCCATCTCAATCTCTCCCCTCTAGTTAATCATCGATCCTAAGCACCTAAAGTGGTTTTTTAGGTGGACTTCTTGGTTATTAATCTTTATTGGTGCTCCACTCTACTCCTTTCCTTGTAAAATTGCATTTCATATACTCTATCTTAGTTTGGTAGATTTTAAATCCTTTAGATTCTAATGCTTCTTTCCATAACTTTAGCTTTGTGTTTATAGACTCCCTTGTCTCATCAATTAAAACTATATCATCTACAAATAACATGCACTATGAAATCTCCTAGTGCAAATGTTTTGTTAACTCATCCCCAACCAAAGCAAAAAGGTACGAGCTTAATGTTGATCGTTAATGTAATCCTATAATTATAGGGAAATCACATATCTCTCTACTAGTGGTCCTAACATTTGTTAATGCTCTCTCGTACTTATCTTTAATTATGTATACATACACCCTATAAAACCCCTATCTCACCCAACATTCACCACATTGAATGTCCTTCCTCATCTCCCTAAATTTCTCTATCAATTATCTAAGCAAAAAAATAGCTTTTATGTTAGACCTCCCAGCCATAAAACCAAAGATACACTCCTCTCATGCCATAGCCTCTTCTCAATCACTCTTTTAAAAAGTTTCATTGTGTGTCTCATAAGGTTGATCCCCTGATAATTAGTTAGTTTTATATGTCTAATATTTTTCTATAAGTTGGTATAATAGATCTCTTCCTCCATTCATTTGACATTTTCTTTGATTTTATAATCTTGTTAAACAACTTTGTCAACCAAACTAATCTAGTATCTCTCATATGCTTACAAACCTCTATTGGTATACCATCGGGCCCTAAGGTCTTTTCTGATTTCATCTTTTTCAAGGCTTCTTTCACTACAAGTATTCTAATCTTATGATCGTATCTATAATGTCCAGTGTTATTTAGGTTTATATTGCTTTCAATCCCTATATTCTTAGTGCAATTATCATTTAACAACTTTTTAAAGTAACTTTTCCACCTTTATTTGATTTCGTCATCTTTGACTAATACTCTTTGGTCATCACTTCTGCTGCACTTAACATGATTTAAGTTCTTGCCCTTCTATTAATCTTATTTTTGTAACTTCAAACTCATCTTTCTCTTCTTCTCTTGATCCTAATATATTATAGAGATTATAGTATTCCTTGAGTTTAGCTTCACTTACTATTCTCTTAGCAAAATTTTTAGCATTCTTATATTGGTCAAAGTTTTCGTTATTTTTAATCCTCTACCACCCTTTAAAACATACTCGTCTTTTAATAACTTTTTGCACTTCTTCACTATAAGTTTCCTTTTCTGATTTTCTTTTACCTTTAGATGCTTATAAAACTTCTTTTTCCACTTTCTTAATGGGCTCGAGCATATTAATCTACATTATGTTTATTTCTATTTCATTATTCTAGTTTCCTTCTACCATCAACTTCTTTGTGAGTGATGTTATTCTCTTTACTTTTAAGTTTCACCATTGAGTTTTTGGACAACTGGTAAGTTTATTTCATTTCTTCCATCTTTTAATGTAGATATCCATAAGTATTAACCTATATTGTGAGGATAAACTCTCACCAAGGTTAACCTACATATAAAAAAGTATATTTTCTTTTATAGAGTCTACTTTTAAAGATCATTAAGTGTTCATCCCTCTTCTTAAGGAATGAGTTTGCCAAGGCTAGGTTATATACCTAAACAAAATTGAGGATAGCTTCCTCCATCTCATTTGGTTCTCTGATATCATAACCTCCATGCACCCTATCATATCTTTCATTTTCTTTTCCTACATGACCATTTAAGTATGCTCCTATAAATATCCCATATGTGTTGGGAATTTCTTGCATGACTCACTTCATATCTTCCCAGAACTATCTCTTGACTCTACTTCTAACCCTACTTGGGTGCATGTGCACTTATAGCATTTATAATCTTCTTTCCTTGAATAAGTTTTATTATTATAATTTTATTACTAGTTCTTTTAAAGTCTACAAGTTTGTCCTTTCATTCTTTATCTACTGGTATCCCTATGCTGTTCTATTACTATACTCTCCTACATACTAGAGCTTACACTCATCAATTTCTGTAGTTTTAGCACATTTTCATTTGGTTTCTTGGATACAAGCAATGTTGACTCTTCTATGTTTCATATTATTTACCAACTCTAGACTCTTACCTGTCAATGTGCCTATATTTCATGTGACGATTCGAATCTTATTCTCCTAAGCTACCCTATTTACCAACACACTTCTTGACCCCCATGACATGAGCCCATACCTACTTTCCGCTTAACCTATGTTTTGATGCAATGTGTTGCTTCTAAGGGAATACTCTAGTTGCCTTTGCCCATTTCCCACTACTCTCGAAATCCGATGTAGTGAGTAAATATGACATTTAAATGGATGGTTGAGAGAATCAAAGGGAAGCATTCTACTCTTATAAAGAAAGTTTCAACAAACCAAAAGGCCAGATCAAACAAACTTGAAACTAGAAATAGTAAGAGCATACGTTTCTTCTTAGATTAGTCATGCAATTAGATGATCAATCAGCTTCTTGCTTTCTTCTTTTTTGCTTCATTTGGAAGTGCAAATTCTATCAAAACTAGAAAGTAGGAGAGAAAAGAAGCACCAAGAACCGGAACTAGAAGAGCAGCAATACTAGATCTTAACACTTACCCATATTCTCCATGATAAGCAACATGAGTGGCATTCAAATTTACTTTTTCCTAAAATCAAGGGGTCTGAAAATCATCTTACACTGCAACAATCCGCTACTACTCGATGGTTGGACATTATAATAGAACTTGCTATGAAAGAATGGAGGCCATCCAGTGTCAACCATTTAAGACTAGGACTCTAGATATACTATGAGGAATCTTATTGGGACATCAACTCACTTTTGCTTAGATAAATAGATAAGGTAGAGACGTACGCTAAATTCTAAAGATGAGGTTGACTGGGAAGCTTCATCTATCACAGAGGTATGGTTGGGATTCTTGTGTTGGCTTTTGTACTTTGGGTCTATGGCTCTTTGGATCACCTTGGTGTATATGCTAAAGACCTTCTCTTACCTAATGAAATTCTTGTAACTAAAAAGACAAATGACACCACAGGGCAGACAAAAGATGAGACATGAACCACAAATGAAAATACAAGAGTATGAACAGTGATGGTAGGCACGTTCCCAGAGCAGATATATTTCGACATGCAAAATGTTATCGTGTACCTGTGTCCTAAGTTGTTAGTGGTGAATCAACAAGCTGAATTCTAGTGGAATTAACAAGAATTGGTCTTCCTTTAACATTTCTTATTTCATTGGCTAATTAATTCCTTTCACTTCCTGAGTACCAGTCTTCAACATCCTCCAACTTGTCTGCTAAATGGGCAAAAGCACAAAACGAAGTTAGTTTCTAGATACAGATATTATAAATGAGAAACACACTATTAAATATGATAATCTATTATGCTTTGTCATGTCATATCACTAAAGTAAAACTAGACGTGACAAAGATAATACTGACGTTATCCATATAAAATGTATTGATGGAGAATTTAGTAACCAAGTTTTGCAAGTAATGCTAAAGTGGACATTGCTAGCTAGTAAAGTGTGTTAAGTTCTTCCGATTGTTGGGCTTGTAATTAAATGGATTGTGCAAGAGAAAAGTAGTACTACAGCCAAGAGCCTTGATTGCTGAAACTATGGTTTTCTTCTCCTATCTGCAGGTTTAACGAAGCAAAAGAACGCTTAGTTAAGGTTATCATCAATAGCCGAACCACACCTCTCAAAGGAGCTTCTACCTTTAAACTCCAGGATCATTTACAGTCATGCATCTAAAGAAGAAGCCCTGCATGTGTATAAATTATCATATGATATTAGGTCCAAAACAGAAACTTGAGGACCATACTCCATGAATAGAAGAGGTAAAAGACAAATGAAAAATCCAGAATACTTGGGAGCTTTCAAATTCGCAGTCAAATTCAACCCCATGAATAATTTCTAATGTAACCCTGCCCGTAATTCAGGGCATCAATGTTCATCTCATCTTTGGATCACGACTTCCAAAGATAGGCAGCCACGGTCGAGCAATTCCCATCGCAATCGTGATGATCATATGCACAGAGAGCGCACCTCTTCTTCTTGTCAGCCAATATATCTGAGTTTTGCTACCTAGGACATAGGATTCAGGTCAAATTATGTGAATATTTTTAAGGTCAAATCATATGAACATCTTAGATGATTGGAAATAACCTTTTTGGTCGATCTACTTATATAAAAGCCGATATGCTTTTCCTTTGCACTCCCCTCCCCTTTTGTCATGCGTCTCTTTTCACTTTTTATTCTAATTTGACTAATTTTTTTTACATTGTGTTATTATTAAGGCTATCGATTGAGCCTCTATGGAGGTAAGCATATATCTTGACTAGTTTATTTCATATTTTTTTACATGGTTTTATTATTAAGGCTATCCACAACGACAATAAATTGTAGGTCCATCTCTAGAGTTTCTTCTTTCTTTTCTTTTTTTAAACCTGTTTAGGACCTCCACAATACAAATGTTTGAATCATAGAAAATCTCCTCTCTCTCTCTCTCTCTCTCTCTCTCTCTCTCTCTCTCTCTCTCTCTCTCTCTCTCTCTCTCTCTCTCTAAATTGCATGGTGCTCCATAGATTTTTAGGAAGCATATGTAAGATTGATAAGGGCATGGAAGGCCTACTTTTTAGCTTTTTTAGTAATCTAGACCGTTCTTCTCATCTGATTCAGCTTAGCCCAGTTGTCTTGAGTGTAAGGACACTAATCCAAAAGATAACTCTGAAGACCTTGCTCTCCATTTTGGCTGTAAAGTAGAAGAGGCAAAACTAAAAATTAAAAAGCCTAAAAGATACAATACACAGACTCTCTCCATTTTACATCTAAAAAAACAAAGAAAAGCAAGGTCTTTGAAGTTATTTTTTGCACCAGTTTCCTCACAGCCAAAGAATCTAGTTGGGGCCAAATCAAATGAATGGTTTGATCACTGAAAATTTAAAAGAAAAAGGGTAAAACGTGGGCCTATCCTACCCTTTTCAATCCACCTGACATATGCTCCCTGACGTCCCCGGGAGTGTCATGTAATTTCTCTCTCTATCTCTCTCTCCCTTATGATTGGTACCGAGATGAGCTATTAGGAGAACGATAATGAGATTGGCAGTGTGGCATCTAACGGGAAGAGCTCGTAATTTCATGGAAAGCCCTTTCGGGTTCTGTTCCATATGAGGAAGCAATGGGAGACTGGAAGGTAAAATCGCACTGATAAAAGGTAGAGCTACTGGGCTAGGCAGGACCACGACCGATAAATTTATCCAACAAGGATCAGAAATCCTTATTGTCGACGTCGACTCCAACCTAGCCAGGACCACAAACAGCCACTGATCTCTGCCCACAGGCACAATTATTCCATGCGATGCATCTCATGACCGCCAAGTGGCAGATGCAGTAGATTTTACCATGGCAAGCTAACATCATGTACAATAATGCCGGCATTGGAGTCCCGCCATTTTTTCTACCGAGCATTACCGAACTCAATGTGGACACCTTTGATCGTGTTGTGGCCATCAATGTCCGTGGACTCTTAGCAGGAGTCAAGCATGCAGCACGGATGATGGTTCCAGCGGGTTCCGGATCAAGTTAGGCACGCCAGCATCGGTTATGCGTGGGCTCGCAGGCCACCCGTACACTATCCAAATTTGCGGTCCCAGAAATTGAGAAGTCTGCAGCTAGCGAACTAGGCCAGCATGGGTCCGCATGGATTGCATTTCGCCATGTGCCATCCCCATACAATTGGTCGTCGACTAGCATCCGAAAGCTAGGTTGGATCAGATAACTGCAACAATAATTGGATTTGGGGAGCTAAAGAGGCCAAGTGCGAGGAAGTGGATGTTGAGTGGGCTGCAGTCTACTCGGTCTCCGATGAGGCAAAATATGTAAGCGGTCATAACCTTGGGGTGGATGAGGGGTTTACTAGCTTCAAGCGTCTAGCACTTCCCAACGCCAGATGAAATTGTTTAGTATTTAAACAGGAAATAATCTGTTATATGCTTTTGATTTCACGTTTCACAAGTCTATGAATTTGAAATCCTTCTATGTTTCATCTAGATTAACTATATCATGTTCCAACCGGCAAGGGAGAAGTTGAAGATGATTTTGTAATTTCTTTCCAACCACCAATGCCGGTCCCAAGCCCAAATAAAAAAGGAAGAGGGTCTTGCATCAGATGCCACTCGGCAAGGGAGAAGTTGAAGATGATTTTGTTATATTTTTCCTTTTTGCAAATGAATATGCATTTGTATATTAGTTTGCAAGGAAAAAATCAAAATCATCTCTAGCTTTTTAAAAGTATAGCAACCCTTGCATCAAGTGCCAGCCAGCAAGAGAGAAGTTGAAGATGATTTTGTAATTTCTTTCCTGATTGTTGTAAGAAAGAAATGAAAATAATCTCTAGCTTCTTAAAATTATTGCAACCCTAACCTGACATGAATCGAAAACTAACATTCCCTCAAGCTAGGGCATTCCTCATAAGCGACGTATTGTATTGGATTCTGGGTGTAATGAAAAATGGGCAAGGGTTGCAAGGGCATTCTCCCATAAGCGACACACTATATCAGATCTCGGGTATAGTGAAAAATGGGCAAGGGCTGCTAGAGTGTCTCCTCGGAAGCGACGCACTACATCAGAACCCAGGTGCAACGAAAAGTAAACATGGGTTCATGTCATAGAGATTGAGAAGGGTGCTGGTAAATAGGATATCTCAAGAGCATAAGATTTGTATTGTCACATGGAATATAGGGACATTGACAGGTAAGAGTTTGGAGTTAGTAGACATGATGAAACATAGGAGAGTCAACATTGCTTGTATCCAAGAAACCAAGTGGAAAGAGGCTAAAGCTAGAGAAATCAATGGGTATAAATTATGATATGTAGGAAAGGATAATAATAGAAATGACGTAGGAATAATAGCAGATAATGATTTAAAGAATAAAGTTGTGAACATTAAAAGAATTAGTGATAGAATTATAATAATAAACTTGTTTTAGGAGAGCAAATTATAAATGTTATAAGTATATATGCACCACAAATAGGTTTATAAGATATAATCAAAAGACAGTTTTGGGAAGATATTGAAGGAGTTATACAAGAAATTCCCAACACTGAGGGGATATTTATAGGAGCAGACTTAAATGGCCATGTAGGAAAACAAAAGGAAGGATATGATAGAATACACGAAGGGTATGGTATAGGTGAACGAAATGAGATGGAGGAAATTATCTTTGATTTTGCTTTGTCATATAACCTGGCCATTGCAAATACACTCTTTAAGAAGAGGGATAAACAGTTAATAACCTTTAAAAGTGGACTTCATAAAAGCCAAATAGACTTTTTTCTACTTAGAAATGATCAATATGTAAGGATTGTAAGGTGATACCCTATCAGAGTTTAACCTCACAACATAGGTTAATGGTTATGGATATCCATATCAAAAGATAGAAGAAAGGAAATGAATTTAATATGTATCAAAAAACTAAGTGGTGGAACTTAAAATAAGAGAAAATAACCTCATTCACAAATTAGTTGATGATAGAAGGAAACTAGAACTATGAAATAAAAGTAAACACCATGTGGATTAATATAGCTAAGTCCATTATGAAAGTAGCAAAAGTTATCTTAGGAGTATCTAAAGGTAAAAGGCAATTAGTAAACGAAACATGGTGGTGGGGTGAAACAATGCAAAAAGTTATTAAATAAAAACAGACGTGTTTTAAAGCATGGCAAAAAACTATGAACAATATAAGAATGCTAAAAAGGTTGCTAAGAGAATAGTAAGTGAACCTAAACTTAAAGCATATAATGAGTTGTATAATAGACTAGGAACAAGAGAAAGGGAAAAAGATGTGTTTAAACTTGTAAAAGTAAGAAAACAGAAGGGTAAGGACTTAGATCATGTTAGGTGCATTAGAAGTGATAATCAAAGGGTATTAGTCAAAGATGATGAGATCAAACAGAGGTGGGAAAACGTACTTTAAAAAATTATTAAATAACAATGGCTCTAAGAATATAGGGATTGAAAATACTATAAATCTAAATAACATTGGATATTATAGATATGAACATAGAATTAGAATACTTAAAGTGAAAGAGGCCTTAAAAAAGATGAAATCAAGAAAGGCCATAGGGCCGGATGGTATATCAATAGAGGTTTGGAAGCATATGAGAGATATTGGGGTAGTTTGATTGACCAAGTTGTTTATCAAGATTATAAAATCAAAGAAAATGCCTGATGAGTGGAGAAAAAGTTTTATTGTACCAATTTATAAGAATAAAGGAGATATATAAAGTTGTACTAATTATCGAGGGATCAAACTTATGAGCTACACTATTAAACTTTTTGAAAGTGTGATTGAGAAGAGGCCACAGCATGAGACTAGTGTATCAAATATTCAATTTGGTTTCATTCTTAGGAGGTCTATCATAGAAGCTATTTTCTTTCTAAAACAATTAGCAGAGAAATATAGGGAGAGAAGGAAAGACCTCCACTTGGTCTTTATCAACTTAGAGAAAGCCTATGATAGAGTCCCTCGAGAGTTAATATAGAGGGTGTTGGGCGAGAAAGGGCTTCGTAGGGGTATAAAGACATAATTAAAGATATATATGAGGGAGTGGTAACAAATGTTAAGACCACTAGTGGCAAGACCAGTGATTTTCTTGTCACTATAGGATTGCAACAAGGATCGGCATTGAGCTCATACCTTTTTATATTGGTTATTGATGAGTTAACAAAACGTCTACTTGAGGAGATTCCCTGGTGCATGCTATTTACAGATGATATACTCTTACTTGATTACTCAAGAGAGGGTGTATACACAAAGTTAGAGGTATGGAGAGAAGCATTAGCATCTAAAGGATTTAAAATCAATCGAACCAAGACAGAATATGTGGAATGCAATTTTAGCAAGGAGAGGAGTAGGAGTGGAACATCGGTCAAGATTGATAACCAAGAAGTCTACCTAAAAGATCACTTTGATACTTAGGGTCAATGATTCATGAGAGTGGAGATATTGAGAGGGAGATTATCTAGAGAATTCAAGTAGGTTGGAACAAATGGAGATGTGCATCTAGAGTTTTGTGTGATCGACGAGTGCCATTCAAACTAAAAGGAAAATTCTATAGGATAGCTATAAAGCCAGTCATGCTCTATGGATCAGAGTGTTGGGTAGTTAAGGAACATCATGCTCATAGGATGAGCATCACAAAAATGAGGATGTTGAGATGCATAAGTGGAAAAACAAGAAAGGATAGAATTAGGAATGAAAATATTAGAGAAAATTTAAGAGTAGCACCAATAGGTAATAAGATGAGGGAGATTAGACTTAGATGGTTTGGACATATCCAAAGGAGACAAAAAATGGCACCAGTTAGGAGTGAGGCAATGTAAGTAGAAGGTTCTAAAATGGCAAGGGGAAGGCCCAAAAGAATGTGGGTAGAAGTGGTGAGAAAAGATTTAAAAACTTTGGGACTAAATGAAGCCATGATACTTAATAGGGAGGAATGGAGGAATAAGATTCATGTGGTTGACCCCTAATTGGGATAAGGTCTTAATGATGATGTTCCATTTACAATATTTGATCAAAGCCATTTATCTTCTAACCACTTGTGATAGCTCCTAATGGGTAATCCCCTTAAAATCATGTTTCATCTGATAACCGTTTAAAAACCAGGTGTTCTATGGTGGGTGAGCAAACTTTTTTCATAAATATCGACAAGCTAAAATAGAAGTGAGACCCATAGCTATTTCTATGACGACCTAGGCTTTTGAAACACATTTTATAATATATTTTTCAAAGGCAAGGGCGTCCCCTCAGTAAAAAAATTCGCAAAACAAAGCAGCAGAAATTCTTTTATTTTAAAACTTGTTTTGAAAACCTAAGTCACCACTTCATACATAACATAAGTACAATTTGTGTACAAAATAAAATTCCATTGAAGGAATATGATTTTATTAAACTTCCTGGATCCATCCAGTGGTTCACAGTACACAACCCATTGTATCCTTACAATACTTGTCCAAATACACAATTCAAATTACAAAGTTCTAAATACAATACATGCTTTCAATACAATGTTTCAAGGGATATACCCTTATTACTTATTCTTCAATAGTTCTTCAAGTCTTGAGCTCTTAAGTCTCCTTCTCTGTATATGAGATATTGTAAACATTCGAACATTTACAATATCTCAGCAAGCTATGCTTGGTAAGGGATAAGAATGTAAGTTATTGACAGTAAAATCTCAATATTCACTTATCCCATAATTCATTCTATCATAAACACATTCATAGACCACTATTATTGATATGAAGATCTCATTTCCTTGTCATTTGTGTTCACCTTTATACATACATAGTATATAAGGACAAATCCGTTAAAATTGTAAAAATAATCAATAATCATTTCCATACAAAGCTGATCAACTCTTTTCATTATAGGAGATTTGTATCTTAGCTAGTTACTATACTGGAATTTTCCCTTCTTGGGAAAAATATTAGTAATTTACAATTACCTGGATTTTCATCATGACATCCCTTAAGGCATTTCACTATGCCAATTGTATATGCATCATAATGCAAAATAATCAAGGACTACTACGCTTGCAGTCTGATCCGTTCAGCACGCTAGGATAATTGTTCAATAATCCACTTATACCATTCTTAGTGGAAATTACAATATCCATGTCCATATGGGAGGACCATGGCTATCACAGTAGTGGCCTTCCCATAAAGGCCCCACCCGACTTTTAGCCTTTCTTAGGCTTAGTATTCAATATCATCAAGTTTCAGAGAGTGGGTGGCCAAAGCCTCTTAACTCTCTTAGCATAGCATTCCCAGGCCTATGCCTGTTTAAAACAAAACTACAAGCCTCCAAGCTTGTATGTAAAATAATACTTATATATATTAGACTATCTATCTGTTTATCTAGGGCTGGAATATTTTCTACTTTCCTATTCACTTACGGTTGTTCTCAATTCTCAACTTGACCATTTAATACTTATTTTCCTCATCATTTGGTTGGATCATATTTCAATTTAAGGTATTTACCTTAATATATTGGTATCATGCATGTCAATACTTCAAAACATAAGATCATGTATTAGACATGTATCTTCATGTAAAGGAATTCTTAATAATCCACCTACCTTAATAAGGTATTCTTACTTCTTAAAACTTGCCATAGTCTTGATCAACATATCTATGTCGAATCATATGTATAATGTCATTTTTCTAATCAAGGGCACATACTATATGGTCTTTTGATCATCCTTATGTAGGATGATTTGAATCTTTCTTCTTTGAATATCATATATCCATGGATTTAATATCATCTATACAAATACTATCTATATCATACATAACAATCTAATTTACATTGATGTTTCTTTTTCCTTATTGCTTTTGATCATACAAGATCTCATTTTGTTTGATCATCCTTATCTTACTTACTATTTTTATTAGGGTTAGATAATTTGCTATCTTTTAATATTCTTATTATTATTCAACCAGTTAGTGTCTTACTTGGTTGAAGATAATTTATTTCTTCCTATTACTAGACAACTCCTCCTTATTTCAGGATGACTAGTACTTACCAGTTAAAGTCTGCTCAAAAAGTGGTTAATACAACCCTCATGTAAGGAGGCGTTTAGACCTCTCTTACGTTAATGGGAGGTGAGGGAAAAGCACTTGGCTCTTGTATACCCCCTATAACCACAATGTTCAGAGTCCACTGGAGTGGTACTAGCTCAACCTTTGATAAGGTTCCTATGAGCTCTTTACCTTAAGTCCCATCTCTAATTGATTTTAATTAATTTCCATGGATATGCACAATGTCATCCATGGATGTTCATTATTTTCCTACTTTGGGCCAAGGAAATGATAAATCATTCCTTATATTGTCCTACTAACTATAGCCCTTATTAAGTCAAAATCATTCATTCATCTTAGTTGTCCATGAATCTCTATATTTCATTAGTTTATAGTTTTGGTGATTTATGCTCCTTATATCTTAACAACTACTTAACAATTGAATCAAATTTGACAATAAGTAAATCATCAACTTGAAAGCATAAACCAAATATAAGTTTAACAACTATATACTAACATTCTTCCTATGAATGTAACTTAAGCTAGTGAAATAAAACTAACATGATCCTAAGTTATGAAACACATCTTCTATCATAATGAAATCATGTTTAAATCCTAATTTACACTAACATGATCCTAAGATAATCAAATCTACTAACAAATTACTCATTTAGGGCTTATCATATTAAAATTTAAAGATTACACTATCATGCTTTTTAACTTAGAACATAAATCACATTTACACTTTTATATCCAATAAAAGACAATTAAAACTTAGAACACAAATCACATTTACACTTCTATATCCAATAAAAGACAATTAAACTAATTATATTAAGATTATTATAAACCTTTAAATATGATCCAACCATTAGATCTTAGGTGTTTTCCTTTAGATCAAGAGTTTTAATTACCTTTAGAGCTTTTAATCCATTAAGATCCAAAAATCATATCCACTTGATTTTGTCATATTTCATTCATGATCTAACTAGATTCCATCATAATATCATCCATTTAATTCATCCCAAGGATCTGATCATACTTGATCTAATTGATCAGGTGGGTCCCTTTGTATTTTTAGGGTTTTTCTACCATAAAGGGTAGATCCCCTAATTTATCCTAGATCTGTCCAAATTAAATATAGATATTACTTTATTACACTATTATATCATCTTTAAAATAAATTTCCAAGATCTGATCACCTCAGATCTTGAAGATCTTAGAAATTGGACACTTATTTCCAAAATACAGAATAATTCAGGAATAATTTTTAGACATATTATGTTATCATTAGAAGCTAGACATTACAAGATTTCCATAGCTTCTTTCCGATCTCAATTTGGAGTCCATATGACTCCACAATCTTAAATGAAAGTTTACAACCGTTCCTAGGGTCCAGATTTGATCAGGGCACAGCAGAACTAATCTCTCTCAATTGAGGGTCCAAACCTTGTTAGATTTTCTTGAAAATTATACCCTAAGGGTTTTGAACCCTTTTGGATCGATTGGAAAGTTTAGAATTTCCGTCTGAGCTCTCTATCACCATGAATTGAAGGCTTTGATATTTACTTTATTTTTACAATTTTTCATTCAAATTAAATTACAGAAAAATAAAAATTACACTAAACCATAATAAATATGTATAGGAAGTAGTTACAGCTATCTGATTGGAGACAAAACGTATATTTGATGCCCAATTTGAGAGAATTACCGGTTGATGATAATATAGCCCGATTGTCCCCTTTTTTGTAGGTTTCTGTTGTTGGAACCATTGGATCTTGAAATTGATTTGAGGATTTTGTATATAATGTAGTATAGGAGGTTATGGATGGTGGAATTTATCAGATTCTATTGGAACGGAGTGCCTAATTGAATTTAGGTCTCTTGTTCCACTTAGAAAGAGGAGAGAGAAATAAGAAAAATAGAGATTGGGGAGGCATGAATGAGAATTTGGGGCTGAAACTCTAGGGAAGATTTGAAATTTCGTGGTTAAGGTTGTGAAAATTTTTAGAAAATTTTGGGACATATTTATAGCCAAATTTGAATTTTTTATTATTTCTTTTGATAAGATATTTTATTACTTTAGAATTTTTAATTACAAATGCATTCTCCATTCCCATCCCATTCTCCACTACAATCTCCACTACCAGCAATAATGCACTGAGCAATTATTATTGCTTCTAGAATGTTGGCCCACTTTGTGGGCCCCACTTTTATGTAAAAAGACCTTTTTGCCCTTTTAACTCTAAAATTGGAGAATAATAGGCAATATTTGTCTGAACTCGGAATCGAGCGTACTTAGTGGAATTGGAATCATATTTCTAAGTACTTCATGAATATTGAGGTCTTATTTCTTGAATATGGGATATGGGTAAAATTATCAGTTTACCCCCAAATGGGAAAATTAAGGAATTTTCATTTTAACTCAGAATTGAACATACTTAATGTTGTTTCGATTAGTTTTTCAAGTACATCCATAATTTTTATGTTTTAATTCATGATATAATCTCTATAAAAAGAGAATTTTCAATAACCTAATATTCCAGCCCAGAATTTTTAAAAATTCAAACTTTATTAATTTGCCTTAATAAGTTACAAAAATTTGGGGTCATTACAATTTCAATGATTGGGCCATTCATATCTTTGCTTTTGGTATGGATGGGTAAAAGCTTCAACCATATGATTATAAGCCTTTGAAGGTGGTGCTCTTGGTGATTAATGTAAACCATTGCTTTTTGTCCTTTCTAGCTATCAAGAGCCTAGGATTACTAGATTGTTTATAAATACAATACATGGCTCACCGATAGTATGGCCAAGAAGATAGATGGTTTAAATTATTGAGGAAAGTGGGGCATACTTGTACTTTGGACTTCTTATATTTTACATGGGTATGCATCCCTTGATAAGTTCTCTCTAGGCCACAAGGTTCTTGTCCTGATCGAAACTTTCCCTTTTCAGGCAACCCTTTTTTACTTTCTCCTTTTTCATCTTTCTTTCTTTTTTACCATAATCTTTATCACACCTAAACATTACAATTCACCAGGTTTGTATGATGATCCAACTACCCCAAAAGAGCCATGGCATATTCCATTAATCATTGATCTCCTTCTCGGAGATCTTCTCGTTGTACGTTGGGAGCCCCTATTGATCCATTGACTTGCTAGTAGAAGAGAATCCAAACCAAATAGAGTAGAGAAATAGAAACACTAGATAGATTGTGTTAGATCACTGGAGGTGAGAAGACGGATATCGCTAGCAACAAGGAAGAAGTGGATTTTTGGCTGTTGAAGATCATTGTTTCCTTTGAAATCAAATCACTTTGTTTGGCACAGACTAAAGGGAGCGATTGAATCAACAGCAGCAGATGATGATCAAAGATAGAGGGTCTTTGATGTAAGGAAGAGGAGGACGAGAAGTTGTTGAATGGTGGTTTTCTGGAGTGGGTGGAACGTAGATTAGTGCAAGCCCCTAGGTACATTGAAGAGGGAGTAGCAAAACCCAAATAAGTAGCTGATGAAAAGTAATTTTGAGGAACTTGCCAGAGGTTCAGTGCTACAATGTCATTGTTACTGCATCTTTTCTAAACAAGCATTCCTCCTGGCCGCATTTCTCACTCAATCTCTGCATTCAAGACTTCTAGCTGGGTTAAGTCCAGTTCCGATGATGGGGATGGTTGCAAAGGAGGTGGAGATATTTTGGTCTGTCTTAAAATGACCATAATTTGATCATAGACTCCATCAACAGATCAGGACAAGATGACAGGTGGTTGGATTCGGATGCAGAAGGAGGCGAAGGAGGTTTTCAGACAGAGGAATTTTTTGAGGAAGTGATGTGCTTAAAGGAATGTTGGTGCTCAGCTTTGATGCTTGATAGATGATTGCCAATTGTGCTGGTGGATTCATTAGCAGCAAGAATTCCTTTGCCAGGAGTGCAAATGTAGGTAGCATTGGCAATAAGTTCATTGGCATATTTTCCTCGAAAAGTAGACATATTAGCACTATTTGGGTTGCAGAGAGGGGAAGTGGTTGCATATGCAGTCGATACCACTTGATTGGTAGCTAGAGAAGACCTAAAACAAAGGCAGTACAAAAGAAATGACAAAGATGAAGAAGTGAATGTAGAAGAAGAGGATGATAGAGAAGAAGAACAACAGAAGTCAGATTAGGGGCGACAAATTTGATTGGAAGATTGATAGATCTTCATCCCATGACTCTGATATCATGATAGAAGCTACATTTTTGATGTATTGGTTGATGTTGCAGAGGAGTACAAGCATGTATAAATAGGAATTACAAGTAGACTAACCACAGAATACTACCATGATTATAGCAGGAATTACATCCGAGAATAGCGACTGTAATCAAGGGATTACATCATATTCTAACGGTATTCATTGTGTTACAACTGCAAATTGCCTCTAGCTACTTTGCCTGCTATCAAATTTATTTGATGACTTGCTTTCCTTTTGGTCTAATTTGTTAAGACTTATGTACAACATCATTTATTGTAGGAGGCCTTGCAAAGTTGTTCTCTTAAAGATAATAGTTTAAAAATTAAAAAATTTGACTCAACTTGAAGGTGAGGTGAATGGAGTTAACTCAAAGCCAGTTACTAGTGATTTTGAAAATCTCTAGCGACATTTAACTTTTTTTTCTTTTTTTTTTTTTTTTTTGCATTTGGACATATTTAAAATGTTTATTTCTATGCATGACATAACTACCAGGTGAGTAGGTTAGGTTATTGATGTTTTAGCCATCTTTTGTTCAAATTTCAGCCTACCTTAAACATTTTTGTTGCATATTGAGTCCAGTCCTCAAATAACTTGATTTGCTACTGAGTTAATTAAGTTGATGAGTTTTCTAAGTCAACTTATGAGTTTTAGAGCTATATTTGACATAGGTCCATAGAAATTCATTTGTTCTTTAGCCCCCCCCTCTTTTTTGTCTTATGGAAGATAATAAGAATTTCTTCAAAGTCTGGGAAGGTCCTGAGCGAAGATGTAGATGAGAATAGGAGCAGCCTCAGAGCAAAGAAGACTATCATGAAGCACCTAAGTGATAGTCTTCTTAGTATCTAAGTACCACGAATGATAGGTTGCCCAAGGTTGGAGTTAGAAACCCCAAAGAGTGTACTACCTTTAGAGGCGGAGCAGATAGTTGGTTCCTCGGTGCAGAGTGATGAATGTGAAGGATATATCGAACGAGATGTCCTTGCCAGAGAATCCACAACTTCAATAACGATGTTAGCATTTCCAACTAAGTCAGAAGCTAAAATTCGTCTAATAGCCACTGAAGTATCGCCTTCGATAATCATCGAGACTTTAATTGCATTTACCTTATATACAACTACCTTAAGCATGATGAACATTACTTCATTACCATTCAATTATGTTTTTCTCTGCATGTCTAGCTCTCAAAGTCAACCAAAATTATGTAGTGTTATACCCACACTTAACATATATTTACTTGCACTGATCATATGTCATCAATCGAGAAATAAGATACCATAAGGATAGCATGCAACATACAGTTAAACTTAGAAACAAATAAATAATTTATATGCAACGAATTTCAAGTTAGAAACAGTTGAGATCATCCAACCTACGCTTATTTGATTAAGGAACCTTGAGGCCCTTGACCATAGTCAGGGTTTCGATACTTAATAGCTGTTGATGCCTTCTTTCAACTTTCGTGAGGACTTGCTCTTTATTCCTTCTTTTTTGGAATAGTTAGCTCTAAAGTTATCGATGTACCTTGTATCGCAGATCTTCTCAATCTGTTTTCTTGTAATAAAATCTACGCCATTCCAACAACAAAAAAATAAAAATCCGAAACTTCATCTTGATTGGCAATTATACTTGTTACGGAAACTTATAAACCTGAAAATGCATTTTCATAAACTTGAAAATGACTTTTCACTTTCCATTCAGTGATTTAATTGTGTTCATAACCTTTTGTCATTGCAAAACACAAAAGAAATCTAGAAATAGAAAACATTTTGAAAACTATTCCAAATACCCATGAGGTTCACATAACTGTTGAAGGTATAGTTCAAAAGGAAAGAAAGTAAATGTGAGTATATCCACGCACGAGCGTAGTTTCCATTTAGGAACTAATACATTTTCTACTGAGGAACCGCATGAAGTATCCGTATGCACAGATTTGCAGCTGTTATAGCATTACCCTCCTTAGGTAATGTATACTTATTACCTATGGATTCTGTGGGCCATATTAAAAGCCAGTGAGTTGGCAATGACAAGGAGAGCCACGCCATGCAAGAAAATCTCCATTTTCTCTCTATATATACTCATGACTTCACCACATCTCCTCCATTCCTTCTGTGTTCCATTTCCCTTCAGTTCAACCAGGTGTGTGAACGAAGTGCGGCGTGAGTTTCCGTCTATTTTGGCAGTAAAAGGTATAATAACCATGAACAATCTATCACATGTGTTTCTCTTATAATTGCCGCGTTTGTTCTTTGTTCCTTCAATTTCTCTATTCATCTAGTTTTGCTATATGGTCCTTCGTAAACTTCTCCTGGTGTTACTAAGTTCTCCTGTTGTGTTTTCTCCACCCATCACAGATATATGTTGATTGCAATAGTTCTTTCATGTGTCTATTATACCTACTATAGGTTCACCACGGTCAAAAAGTCTCATTAATGGGATGATCCTGGTCACTGGATCGGATATCTGTGATAGCAAATCCTTGCGAATGGACAATGATCCGCTGGCATACTCTGATCGTCCCACAGTGTCCGTCGGTTGAATGCCTAAGGTAACGAACACGGTACAGTGCTATCACTTCCTTGGAACTTACGGAGTGACGGAAATGCGTCGTCGACATTGTGGTTTAGTGGATACTGGTTCTTCCCTTTTCGTTGATGGGATATTCCTAGATATTAGGAGTCTACTTGACCAGTCGTATGGTTTCCACTCCGTAGAGCAACTAAATATTTTGAACCCGTATGGAGAAGTACAAGGTTTGTATGGGCAGGTAAAAAGTTTCTACGGGCCAGATTATCCATGCCATTTACCTTCTTGGCTACATTCTAGGTCTTGTACCAAGAATCTTCACCAGCAGATTGCAAAACTGTACCAAATCATATTTCCTAGAACATTTAAGATCGTCTATGGGAAAGTTCTTGTGGTTCTTGCATCCATGATGCTCTCCAAGAGCTGGAGCCAAACTTGTTGAATGTAGCTTGTCATGTTTCTAGTCATCCAACTAGCATTTGGCTCAGATGGTTATATCATCTCCAATTTTCATAGCTTTTGGCTACAATCTTAAATGATCCATTGTTGATGAATATATTACTGGGTAGCTGGTGCCCAATAGGGTGTTCTTGCATCTCTTACAATTTCCCTGATCAGAAAGTAAAAGTTTTTAGTCATCTTTGTCTCATAACATTTTTCGAGGAATAGTAAGGTCAAATTCCTTAGTTGGTTTCTTGTAGAATTTTCCTACATATTTTCTTGGAGCCGAAACTGAAATTCTTCAGCCGGTTAACTTATTTCTTATAGAAAGTGGAAAGTCCAAAGTTGTTTTTCTGTGTACATTTTGTTCATAATCTATCATCTATGACCTTTGAGCAGGACAGGTGGAAGCAAATTTTGTTTTTTCTGCCAAGTACAATTGAGGTAATGGAAGGCAGTTGTAACAGCCCAATCAGTAATGTTCCTGAAAGTAGAACCTGCAAGGCCAGGTTTGCTTTATATGAACCTGATATCATCAGCAATCTCCCTGAAGATGTCCTTTGTAATATAGTCAATCGCTTGTCCATGGAAGAAGCCGTTAAAACGAGCGTATTGTCGAAGAAATGGAGATATATCTGGAGATACATCCCAGAAATGGATTTCAATGAATTATCTTTCCTAGAGAAAGTCAAGTACATAGTCTGCTGCGAGCAGGATGACCTCTTGCATTTCGTCGATGGTTATGTATGCACTGATATCCAACTACAGAAAATGAGGAGACAATTTGTGGAGTTCGTCAACCGCACATTGATGCTTCATCAAAGACGCACTGTGGACAAGTTTCGGCTGTCATTTCATTATGACGAAATATGTCGGTACACAAGGGATATTCATCAATGGGTTGTATTTGCAATGACAAGCAATGCACGAGAAATTGATTTAAATTTCTCACATCATGATAGTGGAAGAAACTACGCACGTGATGATCCTTATGATTTACCGCGGCACCCGTTCTCACCTGCTGCATTGAGTTTCCTGAAGTTGAACTTTTGCAGCTTCAAACCTTCTAGTTTCAAAATGTTTAGCTCACTTCGAAGGTTATCACTCAAGCAGGTGACTCTTCTGGATAACTCCATGGAAGTTCTAGTTTCCCGATGCCCCGTATTGGAAGACCTCATTCTGAATATGTGCTTTGTTCCTTTTCAATTCCTTATCCACAATTCGCACTTGGAACTGAAAAGATTGGTACTAAAATACAATATGCCTTATAATCAGCTTGAAGGCATGCCATCTGCAAGGAACTATAACGTCTCAAGCCAGTCTCTTGTCATGTCGATATCAGCCCCAAACCTTTCAAAATTTGAGTTCAGAGGGCCTTGCATTGGAAACTTTGCCCTCCGGAACTTGTTTATTCTAGATGACGCCATAATTGAGATTAATAGGTATTTGGCTGATGAAGACGCGAGCCGCCTTGTTGGTAAGCTTCTCAAAGATCTCAGACATGCAAGAAGTCTTACATTAACCAGCTGGTGCGTCCAGGTAATAATTTTTTCCACAATATGTCATGATGGAAGGTTAGAATATTCAATCACGAAAGGTTATAGACAACCACCAACTATGTTCTTTTACCTTAACCATTCTTAATTTTATCATTAACCAGCAAGATTTAGCAGTATATCAGACAAGAAATAGCACGATATCCTATCATCTTATGAGATTTCTCAAGCTCTTAGATAACTCAAGGACACAGTTCCTTTGTTGGATGTTGGCTTTGCTAAGCATTCACCCACAATTATGATGTGTGAGGGAAATAAGAAGAGAAAACCTAATGAAAGAAGAATTTTTTTTTTCAAATTTACTCAAGAACAATTATAAATATAAGGTTGTCACCTTTACAAGACTCACTCCTCAATCACCTCTTTCTCTCTTCTTTCTCACTTGCTAAAAAATGAGGAGGGAACCTCTATTTATACTTGTTCTCTTTCTACCACCTTCTTAATGTGTGATAGAGATTATTCCAAGTATCTTTAATCTAATGGTTAACACTTTTCTAGAAATTACAACTTGAATCTTCCACACAACTTCATAAATATCTATCTTAGATATTTCTAAAGATTAATCTAGATTTGTTGACTTTTATACACTTTCTAGAACTTATGCCTTCTAGATTATGGGCCTTTTATGTAAAACTTAGGGTTAAGCCTATAACCGGAAAAAAAAAGAAAAGAAAAAAAAAAGGGGATAAGATGGGCCCACCCATGTCGTTGGGCCCACTCATGTAACTGGGCCCAAATATATGCTTTTGGTTTACTTCCAATATATTTCCCCTTAAACCAAAAGCTTCTTCATTCCAAGCATAGTCCTCAACTTGATAAATGTGTTGGTGGGCAATGCTTTTGTGAAGATGTCAACCACTTGTTCTTTAGTATTGCAGTACTCCACGTTTATTGTTCTTTGCTTCACTTGGTCTCTCAAGAAGTGATACTTTATATCAATGTGCTTGTGTAACGACTTGGGTTTTTGTATGCATTTTTAAATGCAAAACTAATTCTTAATGCAGAATTAATCCTATTTAAAAACACTTTTATAAAACAATGCAATGCAGCCAAAAAACCTTTTTCTTTTAAATTCACTTTGAAAACCTCGGTGTCATCTTTCTTTTCTCAAAACAAGGATTCTTAGTGAAATGAGTGCAAAAAAACCTTTTTCTTTTAAATTCACTTTGGAAACCCCCAGTGTCATTTTTCTTTTCTCAAAATAAGAATTCTCAGTGAAATGAGCTATCATTTCTACCAAAAATCTATAGAGTTTCCTCTATTTTTTGAACAATAGACATTTAATGCATGTCATTGTGAAGTACCTGATAAAAATTCATTTGAATTTCAAAATATAATTGGAGACTCCGTCTCCTTCTCAAAATATTTAGCATGCAACATTCTCAAGATTTATCAATCACAGCTCAATTACAAATTAAATCATATATAAGATTCGCATATCATCTAATAGTCAAGAATGGATTGAATTTCTTAGTGAAACTCTAGATTACCTTGTTTTTTTATCCTCTTGAAATCTTCAAGTGATTTTTCTTAGAGCTTTAATCTTCTTTCTAATTCTTTCGTAGTTGACCTGTGGTAAAAATAGTAGGATGAGTATACAATATACTTAGTAGATAACCTAATACTGCAAAACCAAAATCACGGCATATACATACAATGATTTGGATATTGAATTTTCTAATAATAAAATCATTTTGTCATATAAGCCATTTTATGGAATGCACCATAGCACACACATGCATGTATATACATATATACATGTCATCACAAAATCTATATCATAATTGTCAATCAAGTATCATATCAACACTTTAAAATTTAAAGTAAGATTTAGTTAAACTACATGACGGCCATTTTCAAACTATATGCAATATAATTTCAAATAACCAACTCATCATGTAAAAACATATCATCTATAATAAAATAAAATATCACAACAAGTCTTTTGACAACACATGTCAGGTTGACCAACCATATAGGGCAAATCACCAAGTGTCTTTTTTGCAACATATGCAGGTTGATTAACCATATAGGGTAAATCACCAAATGTCCTTTCGCAACACATGCAGGAGGACTAACCTGTGGTCCCTTTGCAACACATGCAGGCGGACTAACCTTATTGGGCAATCACTACCAAAAAATCACATTGTATATCTCAAATCATATAAAATGGTATGCACACTTTATGCAAAACTATATATCCCGAATATTCTTTTCAAAGCATGCATCAATAGCCAATTCAGCTCATTTTCATATTTGTATATCTCAAAACTATATCATATGACATGCATATCTTATACGAAACTATGCATTTTAATGCTTTCTTTCTAAAATAAGGAATTCATTCATATACAAGTCACTATTTTCTCATATCTCATATGTAAATTAAGTAATTGAATACTTTGAATTGAATAACTCATGATTCTTTCCAAATTAGGTAAGCAACATGAATTTAAACCTAGATATCAATTTACATGCTTTAGTTGTAAGAATATCATATAAGAAACATACGACGAATCATGAATTTTATAAGAAAATCATATGCACACATCACACACACACATCATGTCATTGGCATAATAATTCCCAAAACATTCTAAATTGGAAATAGTTCTCAAATCATTTTCTCATTTTGAAGATCATTTGAAACTTGAAAGTATCAGATTACCTACCTCTCACGATGATCTTAGATTTCAATTGTGTTCACTTTAGCTCGGATGGCAACTCATCTCGAATCAATCTCCCTGTTTGGTATTGAATGACATCTACATAGTAAATCTAACGAAAGTTCATATTATTTTCAATTCTCACATTTAAACTTTATCTACTTTAAGCCAAATATCAAATCACCATTATGATTTGATATTCACGCTCTAGACTAGTGATCCCGTTGGTAAAACTTGTCAGATCTTAGTTTCTCTAGGCTTTCTTTACACTTTTCTTGGTTTTTAAACATTAACCATGAAAGATCCCCGATCTACAACTTCAAGTCCCATCTTTCAACCAATACTTAAAATTAAAGACTATACCAGGTGTCTCTTCGTCATGTTATAAAACTAGAGGTGACACAATAAGGATCTCTCATAAGTTATGAGAGCGCGAGTCTTAAAATCAATAACACATTGGATTATGGTGTTTTTCTTCTCATGCAAATAATTATACCTCAAGAAATTACTAATATACTTGTTTCCATGTAAGATCAATGTCATGTTAGTAAGAAAGAGAAATCCTTAATACTACCCACCCATCTCCAGCGCAAACTTTACTTCTAGCTTTAAATTGAAAATTGTCATTCAACACTAATAAGTTTTAACATCCAAAATCAATAGTTAGGGCCATGATAAGAACAAAGATGGTATCAATCCTTAGCTTCCTCCACTTATTTTCCAATTATGGTTACAAGTGTAAGTCTTTATCTTATTAAGCTTATTTTCCCTAGGGTACAAGTTTTGAAACTATCCAACCACTCTGCCACATCATGTGTCAAAACCTAACTAGTCATCTGGTACTTTGCTCCAAAAACTTACAAGGTCCACACTCCATTCCATGTTTGAAACTCATTCAATTCAATTCAATTCAAGTCAAAATATTCAATTTTCTAACATTAGGTTAAGAATTCCTACTAACCGCCAATTAGGCTTCCAATTCAAATCAACATGAGTTTTCAAAGATTTAATGGTTATACAATCTAATTTAGGCACACAGTACACAAATCGATGATCATAACCATAATGGAATTATAGGGGTTCTGATCGATCATTGATCTTAGGTGACAGGGGTGTATAAAGCTAAATAATCTTCTGATCAACAGCAAAAATATAATTTCATAGGCTGAACTGTACAAAACCTTCAATTATAGTATACATTCTTCACAAAAATTGAAATATACAATGATTGGTGAAGATCTATACTTCAAAGATGTGTTCTGATCTTTGTCCTTCACTGGATGGATTAGATTGAGAGTCGTTTTCCAGCAATGGTCTCTGATCATGACTGTGCCCCCATGTCCAAGTGGATCACCACCGAAATTCCATTAGATCACAATTTAACCAGAGGGTTTCTACCGTGGACTTCACGATGAAGCATATGAATAGCTCGGATCAATCTATTATAGATGATTCAATAGTCACAACTTGTAATAGCCCGGTGGCTCCCACCTACAACAATATTGTCTGCTCTGGAAAATTGGTTGCTCATACAACCAACCCCCTTACGGTTTTGTTCTTCCCAGGTTTCAAGGAGAAAAGGCCTTATTGTAAGGAGAGTCACACACCACTCTTATCAATAGCCCAGTAACTTTCCCCTTAGCAATGAGGCACTAACTCTATATTTCTCAATTGTCTCCCATCTATGGGGTACCTAGGCCTTCACATTTTTCCTCCTTAGGGAACACACGTCCCCGCATGTTAACCATGAAACCAGGCGCCCACATGCAGCCAACTACATACCAAGTCACTGGTTGGCTCTAATACCATCTATAACAGCCTGGTGGCTCCTACCTACAACACTATTATTTGCTTTGGGAAATTAGCCACCCATACAACCAGCCTCCTCATGGTTTTGTTGTTCCCTAATTTTTCAGGGAAAATGTCTTGTTGTAAGGAGAGTCACACACCACTCTTATTAACAGCCCAACAACTTTTACCTTAACGATGTGGGACTAACTCTCTGTCCCTTAACTATCTCCCATCTATGAGGTACCTAGGCCTTCACATTTAGGTGACACTCTGCAATCTGACAAGCTAGGTGAGGTCAGACGCTGACTAAGATAGGCCAAAAGTCTCAGGTGAGGGATGGGGGCTAGGTATTGAGAGTTAGTCCCACATTGCTAAGAGGAAAGAAACTGGGCTAGTTATAAGAGTTTAGGTAACTCTCATTGCAACGACCGATTTTCCCCTTAGGGGGAAGAACAAAACCGTGAGGGTTGCAAAGCCCAAAGCGGACAATATCGTTGCATTAGGAACCCCGACTGTTACAGTTGGTATTAGAGCTGACTCCTGACCCTATGCATAGCTAACCACATGTGGTTGCGTCTGGTCAAAAGGTCATGCGAGGACGCATGTCCCCTAAGGTGGGGAGAGGTGACGCTCTGCGGTCTAACAAGCCGGGTGAGGTTAGACGCCGATTGAGGCAGGCCAAAAGTCTTAGGCAAGGCACGGGGGCTAGGTATTGAGAGTTAGTCCCATATCACTAATAGGAAAGAAACTAGGCTAGTTATAAGAGTTTGGGTAACTCTCCTTGCAACGACTGGTTTTCCCTTTAGGGGGAAGAACAAAACTGTGAGAGTTACAAAGCCAAAACAGGACAATATCGTTGCATTAGGAACCCCAGTTATTACACAACCCCTTAAGAGCATCGGATCTATGATATACAGATGATCTGACAGCTAGAGTACATTGTAAATGGTTGGATCTAGCCGAGTAAGGGGGTACAATAGTCGAATCATTGCTGTTCCAACTCCATATGGTTGATCAAAACTCAAACAAGATTTATTAGAGTTCCTGTCAATCTTCGTCCATTAATCATGGACGAGATCGATGGTCTGATCCTATGTTAGGTGTGAATCAGTTAAACCCTAACCAAAAACCCTAGATTTATACACATTTATACAAATCAAGGTCAAAACAAAGATGGGTTGCAGAAAACCTACCTCTTAATGTTCCCAACTCCCCATCATTGTCAGAGAAGATGAAATATTTGGATTTTTCAGGCAACTTCTCCCGTGCGCATTGTTTGTGCTCTGCTTCTCAGTCATTCCTCCTCCGATCATGGAAGAAGCAAAGGGGTTTCATTCCCCTCTTTGTGTAGTGTAGAATGGACGGCTCAATTAACAATCTGGGCCACCATTGTTGTCAGCGTGCTCCTCATCCTCCGCTAACATGAAAAAATCCCCAAAACTCTCTTGTTTCTCGGGCATGGATGGTATTCTTCGACAAGCTTCTCTCTCTCTCTCTCTCTCTCTCTCTCTCTCTCTCTCTCTCTCTCTCTTCTTCCTCGTCACTCATCTGCATCAAGTTTCTCTTTCTGTTCATCAGGTTTGGGAAATAGACCAATGTTTGTTTTCCATTTCATTTAAGTGAAGGTGCCATTATCAAAAGTGGCCTCCTCCACTAAGTCACTTAATTAAAATCCTTTTCCCCTTTTTCCTTTTATATATTAAACATCAAATGATTATGTTTTTTTTCCCCTCATCATTCCACTCAGCCCAGGTTTAGTCAGTATGTATGATTGTTACAAGTCCTCACCTCACCACAAGTGGACCCATATTCCAAAAGTGGGGCTCACTAATAAAATTACCAAATTTTCCTTTGTAAGAAAAATAGTGATTTATTCGTCCAAACTTCAATTTCAACAAACTTAGTGTCATTAGAATCTTTTTTTCGAGTACAATCCAAATATGGTGGTATCAACACTTGATTTAATGTCTATAAAACTCTCACTTATAAAACTTCAAAAATTAGAAATTTCAATATTCTCTTTTCATCCCAACTTAAGATAATTCGAAATTTTAATTAAATTTTTTTTTTTTTAAATTAGGGATGTTACAGCTTGCTTCTTCCATGTTGTACTAGATTTTTGGCAAGCTCAATGGTAGACTTGTTGTCGATATATATAGGCATAGAATCTTCTTGAAGATGATCTAATTGCTTTAAGAAGTTTCTCAACCAAACTGCTTCACATACAGTAAAAGAGGCAGCCACATATTTAGCTTTGCATGATGATAACGCTACTACATCTTCCTTCTTAAACATCCAAGTAAAGGCAGTTGTCCCAAGGTAAAATACATAGCCTGAAGTACTCTTTATTTCATCTTGATCTCCATCCCAATCACTATCTGAATAACCAAACAAAGTTGCATCATCCTTGTAAGATTAAAGAGGCCAAAGTCTAACATACCTTTTATATATCTTAAGATCCTCTTGCAGCAAACCAGTGTGACTCTTTTGGCGTTTCCATGTACCTACTCAAGAGTCTAACATTAAACATAATATCTAGTCTTGTGATTGTGAGGTACCTTAAGCTTTCAATTAAACTCTTGAAAAGAGTAAAATCTATGTTCTTCCCTTCTCCTTCTTTTGTTATCTTTAAACCCAATAGAAGATATATATTTACTTCATTGTAATTACTCATTCTAAAAATTTCAAATAACTCTCTAGCATACTTCTTTTGAGATATGAAAATACCATCAAAATTTTGACATACCTCAATTCCAAGGAAAAATGATATAAGACTAGAATCTGTCATCTCGAACTCCTTGAACATGGCTTGCTTGAATTCTTGAATCATTCGTTGGCTATTTCCTGTGAATAATAGATCATCAACATATAGACAAATGATAAGTATCTCACCGTGATCATTCTTCTTGATATAAACGGCATGTTCATACAGGCATTTGATGAAACCATTGTCTTCAAGGTAGCCATCAATGCAAGAGTTCCAAGGTCTTAGGGCTTGCTTCAAGCCATATAGAGCTTTCTTCAACTAATACACCTTTTGCTCCTCTTTTACAAAACCTTCAAGATGCTCCACATAAACTTCTTCTTTTAACTTACCATTTAGGAATGCTGACTTTACATCCAATTAGTATATCTTCCAATTGTAATGGGCAACAAGAGAGATCAAAATTCTTATGGTGTCAAGTCGTGCAATTGGTGCAAATATTTCTTCATAGTAGATGTCGTATTTTTGCTTGTAGCCTTTTACTACAAGTCGGGCCTTAAATCTTTCAATCTTTCCATCATTTGTCTACTTGATTTTGTATACCCATGTGACACCGATTGCCCTTTGACCTTTAGGGAGAGTAGTTAACTCCCACATGTTATTCTTTTCAATGGCATGAATTTCTTCCTGCATTACTTTCTTCCAACAATCTTTTTTAATAGCTTCTTAGAATGTTAAAGGCTCAGCATTAGCATATAGACAAAATAGATTTATGTTTTCAATTTGTTCATAAATTTCTTTAAGACTTCTCATCTTAATTGGGGGAGAGGATGGAGATACGTTACCTTGACTTTGTGGAATTATATGATCTGTAGGGGATGGTTTTGAAACTCCTCTTTCTGGAGCTTCATGGCTTGCTTCTACTTGTTCCTCCATCTCAAGATGATTTTCCTTACCTGTGTTTGTGTCACTTCAATTCCATGCTTCATCTTCTCTGAAAATTACATCTCTACTTACCACCACTTTCTGCGTAAGTGGATTGTAAAGTTTGCATGCTTTGGACTCCTCACTATAGCCAATGAAGATGCACTTCTCTCCACGATCATCTAGCTTTTTTCTCTTTGCCTCAAGTACTTGAGCATACATGATACACCCAAAGACCCTTAGGTGTGTCACACATGGCTTGTAGTTACTCCCTGCTTCTTATGGTGTCTTGTTCTTTACACTCTTTATAGGACACTGATTAAGAAGATAAGTTGTACATACTACAGCTTCAACCCAAAATTTCTTCGGCAAGCTTTTTCCTAGAGCATAGTTCTTATCATGTCAAGGATGGTTCGGTTCTTTCTTTCAGCGATGCCATTTTGTTATGGGGTGTATACTGCTGTAAATTGTTGCTTAATGTCATTCTCCTTACAACAACTTTGAAACTCGTTAAAGATATATTCCCCAACTCTATCAGATCTTAATATCTTAAGTGAATGTCCACTTTCAACTTCAATATGGGCTTTGAAACTTTTAAAAATAGTAAAGGCAGCAGATTTTTCTTTCATTAAATAGACCCAAAGTTTTCTACTGAAATTATCAATAAAGGTGATGAAGTATCTGTTACCTCCAAATGAAGTAGGCTCGATGGGTCCGCAAATGTCGATGTGTATCAGGCATAGAGGATCTGCTGCTCCGAGATGTTCCACTTTGAAAAGGGGCTCTTTGCTGCTTGCCAAGAGTGTAAAACTCACATACATACTCTGGCTTCTCTATATTTGGCAATCCTTAATACCATGCTAGATGTAGATAATAGCTTAAGTCCATTGAAATTGAGATGCCCAAAGCGGAGATGCCACTTCCATGATTCGTCCTTAATGCTTCCATAGAAATACTCTTCAAGGCTTATATTAATATGGAGAGGAAACATTCTATTGGGTGTCATTTGAACTTTTATAATGAGTCACCTTTGTGTATTCATTAAAGAGAAACACCCATCCTCTATGTGTATTTTGTACCATTTCTCTCAGAGTTTCCCAATGGTAAGAATATTGCTTCTCATGATGGGTACAAAATACACATTTGAGATATATTGGGGAGCACCATTCTTTTGATCAATTTTAATTTTGCCCTTACCTTTCACGGGTACTTTGGATGAATTTCCGAGGCTGACATTGCCATGAACATCTTCAACCAAATGTTCAAAGAGCTCCTTCTTGCTGCACATATGATTGCTTACTCCAGAGTCAAGATACCATACATCTTGTTGATATGTGTCTCCTTTTTTATAACGAGAAGTGTGACATCTTCTTTCATGCCTCCAGATGCTTATGCAAAATTAGATTGATGGTTTTGATTACCTGATTGGTTGCTCCAACACTCATATGCATAATGACAAATCTTATTGCAATTATAACACTGGATTGTTCTTCTATCTCCACATCCACGACCATGAGTAGATTTGCCTCTACTCGTTCCTCTTTCGATGTTGGCAGGCTTTTATTAATTTGGCCCCTAATGTTGATAACCTCCTCTCCCATGGCCTCTTCCACGATTGCCATTGGGGATGCCTCCACATTGAGAACGACTACCCCTTTGATCATTTAGAGTCAATTTTGACTCAAGTGCTTGCTCCACTATGGCTAGGCTGCTACTCTTTATCATACACTACTCATGCACTTGAAATGATCCCATTAACTCTTTGACTGTGAGAGTATCCAAATCTTTGGATTCTTCGATGGCCACAACCACATGTTCAAATTTAGTTGTGAGGGATCACAATATTTTCTCTATTACACGAACATCTTCAATCTTTTTCCCATTCTTTTTTAGGTTATTAATAATAACTAATAACCTTGAGAAGTAGTCAGAGATAGACTCACCTTCTTTCATATAAGCAGCTTCAAACTCAGCCCTTAAAGTTTGCAAATGAACCCTTCTTACCCAATCAATACCCTTGAAGTAAGTGCTTAGAATCTCCCATGCTTCTTTGCTTGACTTTGCTTCCGTAATCTTCTCAAATGTTGATTCATCTACTCCTTGATAAAGTAAAAACAATGCCTTCTTATCCTTCTTTCTTTGCTCCTTAAGATTCTTCTTTTGATCCTTAGTATAGGAATCTTCTTGCTTGACAGTGGGCTCCTCGTATCCATCAGCAACAATCTCCCATAAATCTTGTGACCCGAGCAACGCTTTCATTTGAATCTACCTTCTTTCATAGTTGTCTTTCAACAACTTGGGAATTTGAGTTTGCACGAAGTTGGAAGACATCTTTGATGTGAGATGAGGGACAAAACTACAACAAAACTCCTGCGACCCTGAACCTGGCTTTGCTCTGATACCACTATGTTAGATGTTGGCTTTGCTAAGCATTCACCAACAACTATGATGTGTGAGGGAAATAAGAAGAGAAAGCACTAATGAAAGAAGAAAAATTTCTCTCAAATTCACTCAAGAACAATTACAAATGCAAGGTTGATACCTTTATAAGACTCACTCCCTCACACTCTCACTCACTCCTCACTCACCTTGTTCTCTCTTCTTTCCCACCTCACCTCTTTCTCTCTTCTTTCCCACTTGCTTACAAATGAAGAGTATACCTCTATTTATACTTGTCCTCCTATCACCTCCTCAATGTGTGGTAGAGATTATTTCGAGTGTCTTTAATCTAATGGTTAATACTTTTTTAGAAATTACAACTTGAATCTTTCACACAACTCCATAAATATTTACCTTAGATATTTTTAAAGATTGATCTAGATTTGTTGACTTTTATACACTTTGTAGAACATACGCCTTCTAAATTATGGACCTTTTGTGTAAAACTTAAGGCCAAGTCTGTAACTGAAAGAAAAAAGGGATAAGATGGGTCCACCCATGTTGTTAGGTCCACTCATGTTTCTGGGCCCACTCATATAACTGAGCCCACATATATACTTTTGGTTTACTTCCAACATCCTTAAGAAATCTTTGGTGGTACTCATAAAACAAATGGATAGGTGCTACAATCTACGATTTGAAGCGTTAATCATGATTGCAAACTTTTAATTCTCCAAAGCATCAACTAATGATTAATTTAACTAGGATCAAAATCTGGATGAAAGAAATTATGTTCATTTCTATTTTCATTTTATTATTTTTCCATACATGTTTGTAAAATGGCATCATTATGACTTGTGTCGTGATTATGCTCTTCTTCTCGTGTGAAGGTTCTAGCTATAGATGCAAACCAACGACTGAGGCTGCCTGTATTGTTGAAAAATCTTGTGTGTTTAACTTTAGAAATTGGGTTAAAAAAAACTGAGCTTCCAGGAATCGCATCATTGTTACGTAGTTGCCCGAATTTAAAGAAGTTAAAGCTGGAATTGAATGGCGCGGCAGCAATTAACTGGGTATTACTAAGAACTTAACATGATTTTTCAGTTTTCCATTTTCATTTTATTTATTTATATTTTATGCCGAAAAATTCTCAGTTGTTGGGTTATTCCTTATGTCCAGCTGCCCTTCGATATTGATCTGTATATAGAGACGTTTGGTTTCGAGGAAACGAACTTCTGGGAGTCACAGCTTGAGCCTTTTGACTGTCTTCTACACAGCCTACAGACAGTTGAAATAGAAGGATTTAAAAGAATACCAAACGATATCCGTTTCGTGAGGTTCTTGATGGACAACGCCATGCAATTGGAGAACCTTACTGTGCGGCCTTACGTACTAAATCTACCAGGATATGACCATCACCTGTAGTTTCCTTAATTTCAGGAAGGCATCGAAAGATGTATCCTTCATGCGGCGAAGAACTTTTGCAACAGCTGATGGATCTAATACCATTTGAACTTTGTACTCTGAACTTCTGTAATGTCTTTGCGTGTTACTTTGTGGATTTCCTGGGCATGTCTTGTTGGACGATATGCATTTTTTAGCTGCTAAACTGAATTATATTTGTGGAATGTAGCTCATTGAACAAGACAGTTTTCTCTAGTTTGATCTATGCTTCTGCTATGGTTAATGTTTGTCTTGGTTAGTTTGTATTTGCTGTCCTGATTTACCTGTTTTTTATTAGCCCGTCTGAATTCATCTTTATCTATAGACGGAGAAGTGATGGCAACCAAGAGTTTGATTATGTTATCTGAAATGCTGCTTTGGTTATTGACGGTCATTCATCTGTGGCTTCAAGATGGCTTTCTGGTTCTGAGAGCAGTGGGTGGAAATTTGCGGCTATTATGAACGAAATTCAAGACAGTTTGGCAAATAGAAATTTTATTGTCTCTCACATTACTCGTTCAGCAAATAAGGTGGCTGATCTCCTTGCAAAATGAGGTGCAGGGGCAGAAGGAATGGGAATCACGCACATGCATTTCTCCTCTCTCTCTCTCTCTCTCTCTCTCTCTCTCTCTCTCTCTCTCTCTCTCTCTCTCTCTCTCTCTCTCTCTCTCTCTCTCTCTTAAAGGAAAAAGAATTTTATTGTAAAGAGTGATTAAGCTATAGGAATACTCAAGGAATTGAATGAAAGCATGGAGAGAAAATCAAATTCTATGATTTTTTATTTTTAGCAACTTGAATAGATGTAGTTCCTTTTGCCCCTCTTGATCTTTGTTAAGCTCAAGTTAAGGATAGCTCTAGTTATGTCATGGCCTCTTGATGGTTCTATGCTTTGCTTGCATGTTTTCTCTCTCATTCTAAGGAGTCCCTCACAGTTTTTTTTTTTTGTGATTTTCTTGATTGCTATTAGTAAATTATTACTTTTCTGATTCTTAAAAAAGTTACTATTAATTTTTACCATCATTTTATGATCAAGAGGCACGATATTCAGCTTTTTTACTAGAGTTTTGAGAAATGGTTTTTTCAATGGATTTAATAACCATTTCGTACACAATGACATATTTCAATTAAGATTTCTCGCAGCACAAGTACTACTAATTTTCTCATTGGCTATCACAAACCTGCAGCCTTGCTAATAAAAATCAGGGCAATTATATGGTGGTCACACATATTAGATAAAAAATTTGTGCAATGTGCAACTAGGTATTCAATGATGAAGACCATCTATGCCGTATAATGTTCTATGAATGAGCCATGAACCCTAGTCCTAAATCCATTTTTCAGTTCTAAGACTTTGAATTGTAGACTTTAAGTAATTATATGGTTAAAAAATAGAAAAAAAGTATCTGTATGTTCATCAAAATGTCCACCAAAAAGGCTTAACAACATTCAAAAGTGGAGATTCTAGATATATAACGTATCTGTTGCATAATAAATGGTGGAATATGCCCTTCAGCTTCAATATTTTGGATGAAAGTTTGGATGCACAAGGCACTCACTCAAGAAGTCTTGCAAATAAAAGTTTGGAATCTCACTATTGAATGTTACTTTTGTCGTAGTTCGGTTGAGGATAAGATTTATACGTTGATATATCTCACTAGAAATTTCTTGCCAAAATGTCACTAGGAGCAACAAACATTAGTTGGAATTTGTCATTGATGACTTTATCCTTCTTATAATAAATACACACATTTTAAGGGAAAAGATGAGCGGCTTGAAATATAGGTTAAGTCTAGTTATTTGTTTTGATAGGTAAGTAAAGTCTACTTATTCTAGGATCAAAACTGTTGAAAATGAAGGACTAGAAAATTTATCCATCATTGAAAAGAGTTTAAAATTTTAGATGTGTTTAAGAACTTCAAAAACAAGGATAAAGTCATAAATATAGAACTAATTACTGATAGCAATTGGCGTGAGGACCTCTTAGCAACAAATTTCTAATATCATAACCGCTTGAGAAATAACAAATAATTAGTGACTAACCAGCAATAGTTTACTTATTAAGGATTGTTTAACAAAAATTCCAAGAAATATAGAAAACTTTGGAGGGCGTGCCTTTCAGCCGCTATGTAGATTACAAGGTCTTTTGTGAAGTTTCATCATATGAAGAAAGGGTGCCTTTATAGTCAAGAAGCTTGTAGTACTATGGGCTTCAACAAATATTGATTTCTTGGTGTTATGATTTCAGATACTTTTCGTTTGTGGAGTTCTTTTCAGGAATTTTTTTTCATAAAACAAAGATCATATGTAAGTGAAAAGCTCCCCCATGAGACTTTGAAACTCAATTTTGTTAGCTCTAGCAAAAGAGCTATGCTTTTGCCATCATAGGTGGAGTGATTTGTGATAAATATGGTGAGGTTTTACTTGGCTATGCAAGTCTAACTAGGACTAAAAGAACCATTGAAGCCAAGATAATTGCAGCAAAAAATGGCATATTTATTGTAGGTCGATTCAAGATTTGCTATTTCCAAAATGAAGGAGATTCTAAAGTGGTGATTGGATGTCTTAAAGTCCAAACACCATTGTTTGGAGGTTTGCAAATATCATCAGTGAAATCATCGAAGTTTGCCCCACAGTTATTCAATCATTCATATACCAATATATGTAATTGATCTAACAAACTTTCTTGCTAAAGAAGGCAGTAATGCTGCAGGTCTTCGAATTACTGTAACTCCCAAAGGGTTGGTCAAGACAGCTTAGCCTAACGTAAATCTCTCTCACTTCTAACCTTGGCTTTAATCAACTCAACCATTTCCCTTAATTAATAAAACTCTTATATAGCTTTAAAAAAGAGAGGTGAAAACTATGGGTTAACGACAGCATGAGAAGGTAATTGATATTACTGGATTAGCAATCTTTGAGATGAAAGATAGACGGCATGCAAGGGGAAAGATTGAAAGGTGAGTAAGAGCCTTGTAAAGCAATAGCACAAGAAGGGGCTTTCCTTGTGCAAGATCACACATTTGAGTTGAATCATGAGTGTGCGAGTGTCAGTTTTGGAATAATCCATTAAAAAACCTATGCATCCTACCAACCAAAAGAAAAAAGGAAATTAAATCAAAGGTTTGGAGTCTTCACAAGCATTACCACACTCGTTCACCTTGCTTATAGTAACACCATGCGCAAAGACAATCCTTCTCCAGATCTATAATGTGGTTCTCGAAATAATCTAAGTTTTGGGAGTCTCAGAACATTTTAAACATGGTGTGGCATTATTCTCTCTACAAACCTCATGAGTTGACTTAGAAAACTCATACGAGTGACTCCTACATAACAAATATGTTTAGTTTACTCTAGGATTTGAACCAAAAAGCTCCAGAATAACAATGCCACTCCTAAACCAGCTCCCAAATTACATGTCCATATAAAGTATAAATTATAAATATGACTAATTGTAAATAAAATATTATAAAAAATTTCATTCAAGGATTTTTTAGTTATTTACGAGTCACTTCGAGTTAACTCAACTCACTCCACTTTCAAGTTTTTTAGCCATGCTCTAAAATCATCTTTGTCTCTTTATTACAAATAGAAGAGATAAAAAGGTGACCGTCCTTCCTAGTTCTTCAATTCTTTTATCACCATTTTATGTCTACCCTATTGCACTTTATATCTTATTAATGTGAGTCCTCGTGGCAGTCCAAAGACAAGTGAAGGAAACGGAATGTAAGAACGAACTGATCTTTAGTTTTCTTATAGTAACACACGGTTTAAACTCCCATTCCATTACAAAAGGATTACGAGTCGATGACCAAAGACATATAGCCCCTCAAAGCAAACCTAAAAAGATTAAAATCATTGCCAGAGCCAACTTACTAGACCAAAAGGAATCAATTTCTGACTGTTTCTTCATATATATTTTCTCTTTTGTGTACCCTAACTTGCCCCTAACAAGCCGTTCAAAAGGAAAAAAAAAAGAAGGATTTCCTTCCAATAACTACTTTTCTCTCTCTCAAACAAAGTGAGAGGACGAGCACGATGGATGACACAATAGAATATTACCACGAACTGTCTCATTGGCAACACTAAATGAACTTGGTTGCGAGCTTGATAAGAGAAAGCTGGCCAAACTCATAAGGTCTTAACAAACGGGATTCTTCTCCAGTACTGATGTAACGGCAAGCCAAATAGACTGGGTGCAATGCCATGTCATGGAGATAGCTACAAAGCCGAGAACAGCATTTCAAAAGTTTACTTAATGAAATAATATTTGCATGATTTCACAACGACAAATAGGACGTCCTTTTTCTTTAATTGTGCAAGTTTTATTATAAGATCAAGAAGATCTGAAATGTATGTACGGTGTACCTAAATATGCCAATGGTTGTGATTTTCTTTACCTTCAAATGTACATTCGTTTATGCCTTTCCTTGTAGCAGTTTGATATTCAAAAACCAAGAGCGAATGTAAATCAACATTCCCGCTCGCTCTCCAACTTCCAGAAACAAATATCAACTTACGTTCGGTCAAAAAACATTTGCTTGCTTTTTTACGTCGGCCAATTTCATCATGATAGATCACCTTTATAACAATCATTAATAATTAAGATTTGAGACTTACCACAAATTGGGCATCCAGTGCGAATGACACTAATTAAGAGGTTAGATCACCTGTATAGGTTGGGTATCCTCATCTCACTACTGAATTTGCAAGGAATACAAACTACCACTTTGGTTTCAGTACTACTCTGAGGTGAAAACAAATATTAAATGTATCAACAGACAACAATAGCTCAAAGTTCGTTTACCTTTTCTTTCACGATGGCATTTGCTGCAATATGATTCTCTACTTTAAACCTTCAACTCATACAATAATCAAAACTAAACTGGTGAAATTTGACAGCTGACTTAAATGGCACTAGAAAAATGATCCTGGCCATCTTACACTAATGAAGCAAGCAACATGTAATCCAATGAACTGAAAAAGTGATGCTTGATCTATGTCATAATCTAAAAGCCAAAGAACTAGACACGAAGGCGAGACGGGTTGAGTAAAATCGTATATCTCACGAGTTGCTCAATGATAACCTGAAGTATTTGATTATAAATGTAGCTTTATATTTATAAATGTGCAGGTACATTAAGGATGAAAAAAATGAAAAGGAAAAAACTGACAAACCAACAGTAACGTTATAGTATGATGGAATGGCAGGCTCCTGTGAACCATAGGTTTGTACGTGCAACACAATAGAGAATTGAGCATTTCACACACACACACATTTGTTTTAGCAGGTCCAGTATTTTCCGCAGCGAGTGAATCAACTAGGTCGAGTCCTGAGTTCACTCAGCTAGTTCTACAACAATGACTCATGCAGACAACTATCTAGTATGGTTGAGAATCTTGAGATCATCCAACCAATACAAATTTGAGTCATGAACCTCGTCCATCCAAATATGATACAGAAAAATGTGCGAGCCTCTGCACACCTTATTTTCAAACTAGACCATCCAAATAAGGTATACAAACTACAAGGTTTGAGCACCTTTTATTTAGGGACTACAAAGACCATCCAGATATTATTTGTCTGAGATTCCCTTGCATGCAATTTGCTATTATATTCAATGTCCAAGTGTAAATGCATTTAATGCTGTTGAATAGGCAATGACATGGCAGTTCTTAGCCATGCAAGAATACCTCTGTTTTCTTTCTATGTATACTCTAGGGTTCTCATCATCTACTCTATGTCTCTTCTACCCCATTTCCTCTCCTTTTGTATTGAGAAGAAACTCTGAACGACGCCCAAAGACTTCAATCTCTTCTTCCCTTAGGAGGTAATATCCCTCAACGATCCTCTGTCATGTATTTTTCTTACTATTTTCTGTGTTTATTGGATTTATTTAGTTGATATTCTCATTTAGTTTTTCCATCCAATCAACAAGCTTCCGCTGATATTGTTTGCTGTTTTTTCTTTCTCATCCATCACTTGTTCAATAGATCGTTAACACTCTGAACATTTCCTAATCAGATGATTAAAACAGCTGAAACTGGATTTTCTACTTAGTAAAGGATGATCATCCTATCAGTAAATCAATGATTTGCTGGGGGTGGACCGGGGGTTTGAAGTAGCATACATCTCAGTGATGACATGCATTTCTCATTTCTTTGCTGTGACTATTAGTTTCATGTACCTGATACATATTCTCATCTAGTTTCTACCGTCCAATCCCTAACAATTGTCCCCGCTAATATCTTTTTGCAATCTTTCTTTTCATTTTTAGCTTGTTTAGCATATTTTGAACCATGTTCCAAATAATTTCACTGATCTGAGCCTGCCAATTGGATCAATGATGCCAGAATAGCCGAACGTAGCCATTGCTTCCTGATCTAACAGATCTTCTAGTCATTGGATAGTTTGCCCAGTGGTCCAGAATTTGAAAGGTTATGATCACGTTGTACAATTTTTCTTTTGTAGAATCAAAGATGAAGAATTTCCATTGTAGTGTCAGTTTTTCTGTTCTTTGTATTTCGTTTTCCATCATTAATGATAAGCTCATAGGTGGCTGCTCTCTAGCTGCTAGTTACGCCCATAGAGCCTCTTCATAGCTCTGAAAGTGCCTTTCTATGTTCTCGCATTGGTTGTTCGAAAACTCTTCTATCTTTTTCTATCTCCTGGATCATTTTTAACAAAATTTTACTATTAAAAAAAAAAAAAGTTGATGATGCTGTACAGTTAAGGCAATCTGCTAAGGTTTAGGAAGGAAATGCTGTAGTTCTTTTATATCTGCAGTGGCCTTTGTTGGTTGTCCACCAAGGACCATGTAAGTTGAATTGTTCAATCCATGTGTTTTCAGAACACTGCTATAACTTACCGACTCTATATTCTATGAGTCCAGATACCTCAAAACCCGTCCTGCATGCCTGGTTGAGCTGACCTGTTAGGGGAGAAAGGGATATAGAAAACCACAAGATTGGCTTGGACAAGTTTTGTTACATAATTATTCTTATATTCTAGCAGGTTTATTGGATCATATATTGATCTGTATTCCCTTGTTTTGAAAATGTAAACAATTGTTTTCTTCACGAAAATGACCAAAGAAATATCCTTCACTTTTTAAATTGCTTTTAATCGTTTAATGCTAGTTCTCGCTTTTTCTTCTTTTTCTCTTGAAAATAAAATTGGATTGTGTTGATCATATTGGTCCATCATCTTTTGTAGGTTTTCTTTTGACTTAATACAACTCCATTTTTCGAAGAAATTGTGTTTCTTTTTCCTTTTTAAAAAGTCTTGATAGGCAAAGTGGAAGTAGGAAAAATTGTAAAAACTGAGCCTTTCTCTTCCTATTTACAAAAGGTGCTATATTATAAGTGCATACTTCTTATCTTTAAATAGATTTTTTAAAAACGTAATGATAGTTAACTTATGTGCATTTTTAACGAAATTAAGATGTGGGTTCAATTTTCCACAGTCAGTTTTGCCTTGTGAAGAATTCTGCATTGACTACGAGATAAAAGATACTATGGACTCAATTAGTTTCGAAAACTTTTGAAAGAATCTTTCTTCTTTCGTAGGGATAGGATTTTTGGTTACTTAGCATGGACAAACGTCCATATCAATCTTTCAGCTTGAACAAATGTGAGTGCTTGCATCAAAGGCTTCTAGTGCAGTGGCGCAAATATGAGTCTCTCACCTGTGTGACTAGCCATGCGTGAGTGTATGTCGCTATCTGTCACACCAAAAACAAAAATGTGATAACTTTTCTTACTAGGAAGGTTTTCAATAAATTTTAAAATTTTTTAGATTCATAGGAATTAATACGAAAAACTTATGAAAAAGCCTTCTTCATTCATCAAGATAAAAATTCAATAAGATGAATGTTTTGATTTGGAAAATACATTTTAATTTGAAGTGTAAGTTTAAGAAGTTAACTATTGAAAATGGGGAAAACTCGAAATACTGCAAGCATTCACTCAACGTAAAGTACATTGAGCATGTTTTTCAGCGTAGAATACATATGTGTGTTGTTTGGAACATACATGCTAATAACTGAGGAATCTATTAGAATATATAAGTGATATAGCTCATTTTATTATATTAGTATATAAGAGACCTTTGATAAGTCATATTTGGTTATTTTTACTGTCTACGCTGAGGACAAACTTGATAAACGTAGGTTTATTGCCATGTTGAAATTCCACAAAACTACTCCCAATTGAGAAGAGTATCACAAGCTAAATTATGAGCATAACCTTTGATCTGTTGTTTATATTTGATAGTACTTTTTAACATATGTTACTAACCTTCTTTCAACAGAGACAAAGGGAAGCAAAACCTTTCTTCTCGGTAGTACACTGAAAGGTACTCAATGGAAGGAAGCAGCAACAGGAATGTTCATGAATCTGGAACCAGCGATCCGGTTTGCTTGTGTCCCGATCTGATAAGTGAACTACCAGAAGAAATTCTTATTCAGATTGCAAATTTGCTTTCAATGAGAGAAGCTATGGGAACTAGCATTTTGTCCAAAAACTGGAGGTACATTGGGACCAACATTTCCCATTTGGATTTCAATGAGAAACTCTTAATCAAGTCCATTCAGTATGACTACTGTAATGAATTGGGAAGCAAGAACAGTCGCCAGTGCAACATTTGCAAAGAGGAAAAGATTAGGATGTTTGTCGAGTTTATTAATAAGACATTATTGCTTCACAAGGAGCATTTATTGGAGAAGTTCAACCTATCCTTTTACTATGATAGTGGTTGTAGACATGCTAATGACATACACCAATGGGTTTCCCTTGCTCTAATGAGCAACGCCAGAGAAATTTATCTGAATTTCTCAGACGAAGTTATGGAAAGACATTATGATGATGAAGAACCATACAATTTGCCCCGTCTCCCCTTCCGACCCAAATCATTAGAGATCTTGAAACTGAACTTCTGTAAGTTCAAGCCCTCTTCTGTGAAGATGTTCAGCTCGCTCCGAACCATGTCCCTCGTGCAAGTCATGTTGCTTGACCACTTTGTTAACGATTTAGTTTCCAGATGCCCACTTTTAGAAGATCTCACCCTCGAAATGTGCTACCTTCCCTATGGATTCCTAAATTGTGATCCGGCTTTGCTTCTGAAAAGATTGATAGTAAACGAATGTATTATCAATGGACCACGGGATTTGACCAACGCCTCACCGCCAGTTGAGCATTATGAATGCTCGGGCGAATTTGGTCACATCCTTTCATTATCTGTGCCGAATCTAATTTATTTTGAGTACTCAGGGCCATGCATAGGAAAGTTTTCACTAAAAAACTCAAGCCTTTTGGATCATGTTGTTATGAATGTCGATCAGGCATTGATTGATGAAGAAGCATGCCGGAAAATGGGTAAAATGATGAAGGAAATCAAGCATATCAGGAAACTCACAATGTCTAGCTGGTGCATCGAGGTAAACTTGAGTTCCCCTCAACATTTAAGAATCACCATACTTGATATACGTATATTGCAGCATATAATATCTAGCTTCTGCATTCGAGTTTAATAGTTTTCTCATCTTATCCTAACAAGTAATTGCACCATATCTAGCAGTGTATGTGTTTTAAACTTCTAAGAGTTCAAGAACATTAGAACTTGCTTTCTGCTACATATATGAGGAGGCTCGCTCGCTCGCTCTTACTTATTGAGCTATTTAAGATTATATTCCTTAGATCCTATGCTCTAATATGTTTTTATCGGTTTAGGATGGATGATCTTAAACTGTCAATAGCAATGGCCTTTCCAGGATATCTCGTGTGCAGTGGCCTACTACAGGCATGAGAAGTGTTGATGCTCAAATTTGAGATTCACCTCTGATCATATTATGCCTGAAATTAATTATGAACCAAGGTCCATTATTTGCTTAGTATCAGATTTCCTCATTCAATTAGGAAAAACTCTCTCATTGTTTTATTATATCTGATATGTTCTGTATTTGATTCTTCTTTGATATTCTATAGGACGACATTGTTGATTGTTGTTTATTCTTATATGGTGTTTGTGCTAATCTTAATCTGTATAAAGGTTCTTCCAATCGATCCAAACCAATGGCAAATGCTTCCTATATCATTTGAGAATCTGGAGTCTTTAACATTAGAAGTTGGGTTATATAAATGTGATCTTCCAGGAATTGCATCATTGTTACGTAGCTGTCCGCATCTAAAGACACTAAAAATTGATACCGATGCCGCATTGCAGATGGTAGGGGTTCGTATTGCTAAACATAGTTCCTGATTTAATTTTTTTTTCTTTTATTTTGATTTGCTTATTCACAATTTATAGAGGGGAATTCTTATTTGTTCGGTTTCTCTATAATTTTGCAGGACTTCGGATTATCCGTATTTAACATCAATGAATGGGAGTTCTGGAAATCACAGCGATTGCCCTTTGATTGTCTGATGCACTCGCTCCAAATCGTCGAAATGGATGGATTTAGCATGAAAGAGAGCCAAATGAGCGTGCTGAAATTCTTCCTTGGCAATGCAGTTCAATTGGAGAAACTGCTGATCCGCTGGACTAAACAGAATGATCGAATAGAAATTCAGAAGTTATATCAGCATTTGCAAGTCTACCAGAAGGCTGTTATGCAAAGGCTCTTAGCTCTCCCTAGAGCTTCTCTAAATTCTAGTGTGGCATTCATTTGAACTCTGGGATCTGTTTCTGTTTTAAGTGCTTGGATATATTTATGGGGTTGGTATACTATTGACCCCAGTGGTCTGCCCCTTGCCCGGACCCTGCATATGTGGGAGCTTCTGGCACTGGGGATATCCTTTTTATGCTAAAACCAGGAGAAAACTTATTTAATTTCTTTGGGATTTTGTTAATTAATTATGGACTTGGTTTATGCTTCAGTTTACAGAAGATTACATGTCAAAGGAGGCCAATATTCCATGCACTTATATTAGTTATGGCAACTCGTTTCTCTTTTATGCTTGAACCATAAGCTTAATTTCATTATTCACGAGAAGATACCAGTGCGATGGAAAAAGGATGTTCGATTCTACCAGTGTGACCGGGCCTCGCTCATACTACAATTCGGCCAGTTGGGATTGAGTTATGAAAGACAATGCATATCTTGCCTAAATCAATTTCGACTTTCCAATTGGGAATTTTGGAGACTCGTTGTTTTCCTTCCATGGAGTAATTATTTGATACACCTTTAGCTTATAGGTAGAGTTGTTGTCATGTGACCTTGAGGTTACAGATTCGAAGTATGGAAATAACCTCTTACAAAAGCACTAGGGAAGGCTACATACTATAGACCTTTGTGGTCGGCCCCTTTCCTGGATCCCACATATGTAGGAGCTTTGTGCACTGAGTTGCCATTTATTTGATACACCTGTTGTATCATATAAGAAGGAGAGCTTTGGTGCAACGGTAAAAGTTATCATCATGTGACCTTGAGGTCATGGGTTTAAGGCGTGGAAACAGCCTCTTGCAAAATGCAAGGTAAGACTGTGTACTTTAGGACTTTGTGGTCCGCCCCTTCCCTGGACCCCACATAGGTGGGAGCTTCATGCACCGAGGCTGCCCTGCCCTTTTACCTGTTGTATCATATAATTACTAAAAAAAACAGTAGCAGGCCCTTTTTTTTGAAATTTTCTTCATTATCCAAACCATTCATCTAATTCCTCTTACATCAGATTGATCTGGAAACTAAAGAACACATTGATTAGATTTCTCTATGTCATTTAATTTTGGACCTTTAGAAGCTAAAAAAATGGACGGTTCAACACAGAAAAATCTCCAAAAACTAACACAGAGAGAGATATAAATGGCATGGATCAAAAACATGTGGAGCCGACCCTATAGAGTGGAGCCCAGTCGCCACTGTGTACCTATTGTTAAAAAGTTGACTATTCTAGGCAATTTCTATTGTATAAACTATGGACTTCAACTAAAATATTCTATTAATTAGTGTTTTAGATTCTATTGTTCTAATATTCGAACTAGTTTTGTACTAGATATCTTACGTATATTCTAAAATTAGCATAGAAAAGAGTCTCTGGGAAAATTATAGGCCATAAGAGCGGTGGCTATGACTATAAATAGCCATCATACGTTTCACATTCTTGGATGAATGAATAGAGAGAACAATTCCCCACGAATGCCTTGTACTACTAGTTATTTTGAACTACCTAAGCCAAAATTCGATGCAATCTACTTAGTCAATGATAGAGTTGTCATCATGTGATCTTGAGGTCACGGATTCAAGGTGTGAAAACAGTTTCTTGCAAAGGTAAAGCTGCGTACTATTGACCCTTGTAGTCTACCTCTTCTCCGGACTTTGCATATGCGTGAGCTTCTTGCACCAGGTCTGCCTTTTAGCCAGTAAACCGATTTAGCATATCCTTTTTCACTCTAAGAGAGGTATTGGAGCCCTAGTTCGTTCGTTGTTCACAATGAAGCTTCTTTGATTATCAAAACCTTGTTTGTTACTGTAGCTGTAAACTTGTCTAAAGGGACCAGAAGATGAACAGCTTGGATCACCAAAAGTTGGTGTAAGCGGGGACTGAGCAAGCAAACGGTTTGGATCACCAAAAGATATACCTGTGTAAATTTTCTGGGCGAAACCCTATCTACAATAGGCCCAAGAAACTAGTGGTTTGACCCACAAAAACCCGGACTTGTGCTCTTAGCCATTGTTTTTGCTTGGTGGACCCATTCTGGAAAGTTCTACATTTGCAAATGTAATAAGCAGGGCCTAACTTTTTGGCGATCCAAACCCTTATACGGTGTTAGTCAATCTCGATTTCACGCAAGCCAAGTCGATCTAAAATGATTTTGGCAGATTTTCCCATCATCTGGCTAGACCATTATTAGTCATACCTGAACTAGGCTGATCTTCATGAAAATCAGCCTAGATCATTGTTAGTCATATTTAGGTCAAGCTAGACTGATTATTGCCCTAGCTCTTGCAAAATCATTGTTAGTTATAACTGAGCTAATAAGAGTTTCACAAAACTCAGCCTAGATCATTGTTAGTGCATTCCATCTCAAGCTAGGCTGATTTTTAGATCTTAGTCTATTGTTAGTGTAATTGAAGGCTATATTTAGCTTAGAAAAGCTATTGATATGGTAAGATTTAGAAGTTAACTATATATATTTTCAAATAAAAAGCTATTTGCAAGGGGAACCCTAAAAGCTATCCATACTTATTTTTAAATTAAAGTTATAGACTGACCATAAAAAGGTTTTGCACGATACATGGAAAGGTCGAGCCTACAATGCGAGTGAGGAGAACCCCCAAATAGTTTCCACACTTGTTCATCGTTATGACCTTCAAACTGATCACTTGGTGTCAAGCTTTTAAGCTGCATCTGGTAAACTTGCCTTTTACACCGGAGCTGCTCTGTTTGATTCTTCTTTTATCTGCTTGCGTTCCTTTTTTTAGTTGCCTATATCTCTTCCTATTCTTTTCTTATTCATCTGTCTTAATTGTAGTTACCATCAATGGGTTTGCTTTCCATCCATCTCAACCAGTGGCCGCTACATCATCAGGGCATTGAAGATTTGGCATGCCAGACTGTTGCGATGAAGCTTTAAGTTTGAGTGGCATCTACCGTACTTATCTTCTTGATTGTGTTTGCAAGTTGTATGTTGAACATAAGATGCACAGTTCTTCATGCAATTCTTTGTCAAGCCAATCTAGTTCAGAATTTTTCTTCAATAATATATAAGTTCCTCCCTTGAGATCCACAGGGCTGCTTGTGTGTGTGAAATCACTGCATTTACTAGTAACACCAAAAGTCATCGAAGATGCGGCATTTGGTGATTATTGAAAGCCATCTTAAACCCCATGTTCCAAGCATCTAGATCATTTGGTTTGACCGAAAACTTGTCACGACATTTGCAGCATTCTGGTCCCAAAGCAGCTAATGCAAGGTTTCCAATTACAGATCCAATACTAAATTAGGCACCTTACCTGCAAATGTGTTGAATCTTTATGATACTAATTCGAAGCATTTTGTCTGCTTTTTGAAGGCAAAGAAAACTGCATTTCAGTTTGGGGATTTTATTGTGCCTGAAGATTTGAGCAGTAGAGGTGAAGGTGTGAACAACATTCAACAAGATCCTTGAGCTGGAAGAGTATGTATCATTTATAAGCGTTGTTGCTTAAATTCTCTATATTAACCTCCCATTCATTTAATGGCGTTTCCTTCCTCTGTCTAATGGCAAAATATAAGTAGGACGAACCTTCTGAACATGCTTTTCTTTTCATTCGATGGGACTTCAGCTTATACTTGCTCGTCGCCTGAAATACGGAATGTTTCAGGAGCAAATGCGAATTCACATTCAAACGGTAGGTCCTGTGGTTGCTATTATTTTCATCAATGAAACATGGATTGGTACTGAGTCAAATTTTGGAAATCCAGACAAGAGCACTTGTGTATTTCCAACACTTAATCAAGCAATTACGAACTGTACCGAGACTGGGAGACATTTCGAGGAGATTATCGATTGAATGTTTCTCTACGGGCATAGCCATGTGCCAAGTTTCAGGCACTTTTAATTATGAATTAGGCCTGGTAACTTAGATACCGACAGCCCAATTAGAAACTGTGACAATTTTTTACCCAATAAAGTGTAGAAGAGAGCCTTAGCTCAATGGTAAAGTTGTTGTCATGTGACCTTGAGGTCAGAAGTTCAAGGTGTGTAAACAGTCTCTTGTAAAGATATAAGGTAAGGCAGCATACTATAGATTGCATAGGCCGGAGCTTCGTGCACCGGGATTGCCTTTTTAGTAAGTGGAAGGTGGCATTGATCTTGTTGAGAGATATCTATAAAATAAATACCGAAAAACACTGAGGTGAGAAGCAAACCAGCAGGTAATAGCCTTAAGCTGGTTATCTCACGTGAAATGGTGAACTGCCTTTCACCATTAAAACTTCCTAACCACTTGGCTAAAAGGGGCATTAAAATTCACTTACCATTAGGGTTAAAAGAGACACGTGTCTTTTTGAATGGAAGCCTCACTTTTAAGGTCTGGTTAAAGACATTCAATCCATCCTCCATGAGAAATGAAAGCATTTGGATGATCCTAATCACTAGGAATATGGGATCTACGATAAAGTGTTGATATTCCAACATCACATACTCGCACATTTGTTACCCTAATGAAACCGTAGCCATCTTCACATCGGATGTGTATCCATGCTTCCATTACGAGAGAAAGACAAACTTTCTTAAGCCCTACGAGCCCACATGGACATAAACGAAATCAGATGATCCGTCTCATTTGCCCTCGATTACACCATGATTGCCTGATATCAACCACTTGACCAATCGGACGGCCGACGAAACATCCTCATGAAGCCCAATAACTTTAAACTTCAAACAGATAATAATTATCATCTGTACAAACTCATAGGCAGATAAAGGATGATAAATTTCTAAGAAAGCTCCATTGGCATTTCAAGCTTCTAGAAAAACATACTTAGACTGCAAACTTAAGACAATCTAAGGAATCATAAGTGATAATTTGGCAAGCTTGGAGGATCTAGGGCAATCTTCCAATATTTTGAACCGATCCTCCAAAACTTTAGGCAGAACAGATGATAAATGCTTCTTGTTGGGACAGAGAATCATCTTCTCCAAGACCACTGCATATTTGAGGAGAAGCTGTAGCAGCAGCAGTTCATTCTTTGACCCAACAAAATACTCTACCCTGATTTTCTTGAGGAGTCTTAGACTGTCTGCTAGCAGCTTGTCCATGAATTTGTTGAGGTAGTTTTCCTGGGAAATCAAACAAGATATTTAGAAGACCAACAATGATGGGAGAAGAGGAGACGAATGCGTAAAACCAATGTAGTCTTGATACTTGCGTTTTCATCTGTTTCAGTAAACAACCGGAAAACCATTGTTTCAACGTTGGGGCAAATCCTGAGTATGACAGCCACACCTAGGAGCTCCATTTTGGTGGAACCCGTAACCAAGTGCAAATACTTGACATTACTGAGCATAATCTTTTCGAAGAAATCAGCCTTCTTCTCCATAAGCTTAGAACATGAGAAACAACATCAGAAAACTTAAACTAGTCAACAATACATCGACAGGTTAGTCGGCAAAAGAAACGATCAATACTAAACAAAATGGAGTTACACAAAGGCACGTTGACTCCAATCATGTCCGTCTGTGGCTACATGATCATATAAGAAATCAAAACTATTGAGTTGTTTCAGTAGGAAGTATATGAAATTGTATACTGAAAGTGATTCTAGTTGCATGCATGTGTTTATTTATTATTTGACAGTTTCAATTAGCAAACTTTTGTCTTGAGTTGCAGAAATTAAAGTCTGGTTTTTCTGATACACTCTGAGCTTAAGTTCCACATCAACCATGTACGATACCAATGGAAGAATGTGCGTAATTTCTATTAGTTACTTCAGTATCAGTAGTACATCTATAACTATCAACATTCTTGCCAAACAAAGACGTTACTGTGCACTCTTGATATTGAAGAAGGTCATATGAATCTTTACAAAATGGAAGACATTGTGGTGCCGGTACCGTATCCTTCAAAAACAATCTTTTAAAGGATGGAAGACCTAGACAACTTCATATTCTCACTGTCTTCTGCAAGAAAATTTATTTCAGCAAGCTATAGGATATGGATGGCCGCAGAAGTATTGATGCAGGCTATGGACAGCTCTTGAGTTTGCACCCTCCGCAACAAATGATACTTTTCAATGGAGAAGGTAAAAAGAGTCACAGGTACCTGTATCATATTCTGCGTATAACCATCACAGTGATCTGAACAAAATCCCATTTTCTAAAATGGATGCAAGATAGGTCCTTAGCACTATTGCTGAAACTTCTAAGATATTTCGGTATTGAACTCTCAAAGTCTCATCCATTTGGCATGTTGAATTCAGAGGAAACAGAAGCTTGTAGCTAAAAGGAGCTGAGGATACCAAAAAGCACTTCCTAAAAAATGTCCTCTTGGCCTTTGAAACCCTATAAAGCATCTTTCTGATGTCTCAGTCGCTTTCATAATGCAGGCCAAGTTTATGATGGTCCATGAGTAACACATGACAAAAATCTGATATCTAAAATAGCTGGAAGGCAACCAAGTGTCCAACACCTGGTAGATGTAATGAGCACTGCACAGAACTATGTTCACTAGGGATATGCTGTAACTGATTGAGATATTTAGAAATTATCCAGTGAAGTTTCCTGTAAAGCCTGAGTAAGTTTCAATGCAATCCTGTGTGAAGGATTCATGATACAGTTTTCAGAATAGTAAAATGTAAAGCAGCTAGCACTTGCCTGAGACACTTTAAATTAGGAACTAGGGTAGCCAAACTGTTCACCAACTGATAATTTGTGGATTCAACCATCCTAAAAGCAAGCCTGTCATTGAGATTCTGCGAACGCAACCCACATGACTGAAGATGCAAGTGACAGTTATGTTGCCCTGCTCTAAGGATGAAAATGGTTCTAGAGTATTTAGTTAGAACTAAATTATGGTTCACGTGTTTATGAGACTACATATGAAGCTTTGATGAATTTGGCAAGCGTTAATGAACAATTTATAAGTATTCTTCTGACTTTATTATGCGGTTTTGGAAATCAGAATTTCAGCATGACATACCCATGAACATTGAATAAATAGTCAAAATGCTTACAAGAATTAAGTATAGCATCACATAATTCTAGCTAAGGAAAATAGCATCGGAGACAACGAGCTCTGGAGTGCTAAACATAAAGGAAGAAGAAATCTCAACTTAGCACAAGAGGCACCCAAAGTATATGCAAAGAACAAAAAATCTCCAGCAAGCCTCACTCTATACTTGATTCGACTTAGATATCCAATTAAGTATCTGAAAGGCCTGAAATCATACAAAGAAACTTCTACGGTCATAGACATCAACTCACACAGGGGCATGACAAAAGACCACAACTTAGAATATTAGTAATGCTCGGAGGACCCTGTGAGTTAAATATTCCTCAACTCAAAACATATACTAACAGGGCAGCCACATGCATGAATAAGTTAGCAAGTTCGGTGACAAATTAAATTGCTTTTTTCATTTTCTCAGTTCTGTTCTTTTCTTTTCTTTTTTGGTGTGCAAACTGGGTTTTATGGATAACCCAGAACCCACAAGCATCTCAAACCAATGAGCTAAGCATGCAACTCAATCAATTTTTCCTGATACAGAAATCCAACTTTATTCAATTTGTTCAAACTTGTGGATCTTGAAATTTATGTTGAATTCCTTTCTTCTCATTCAGACTGGAGACCTCGTCTGCATTTCCTCATGAAGCTGATCCATTGAGCTGTTTGTCTCAGTTCCTGTCCCACTTTCCGCTTTTTCTACTTCTTGAAAAGAGGCTTGATCTCTCAAAGAGGTTGAATGGGCACTATACTTAGCATGATGAATCAAGTAGACATTGAAACTTCCAAACACCATGAATCCTACTTGATTCTCCTTTCAATATGAGAGGCAACTTGATAGCCTCTACCATGGTCCAAAATCAAATATCAGACATGCTAAAAGAATATAAAACTAAAATGCCAAATTACAGTCTACATATTATATAACTGTAATTTGGTTATCTGTATGGCCAAGTGAAAGAACTTGTTGATATACTCATCAACAAACTCATGTTCTATTAAGTGGCAGTTTGAGAAGAAGCATTCCCGTGTAATCAATTAACAAACACATTCCACTCACACTATACATTACATCTATGGCCACATGAGTTCACCTTCTCAAGCAGACGTTCAATTCTTGCAAGCTATGCAGCCAAATTAGGGTATTTCCACTAGTTGAATCTTTCATGCCTCACATAAATCATTTTAATTAATGACATCAATATCCTTCCAACCATGAGTTGACTTTTTGTCTATCCCATCTCAAACAATGTATTTGGTCAACAAGATTCAAATGATCCCTTTTATTTCATCACATAAAGAATGGCATACTCTTAAAATGATGCCATAGACTCCTCCAATAAGCCAATGCATCCTAGTATAAACCCATGATAGCTTGTAACTTGTCACCATATCAAAAACCATGCACTCTATATTTTAACCGTCAGGTCCACATGCTTTATAGTCATACTTGAGCAGCAGAAAACACTAAGGATTAAAAATCTTGAGATTTGATCAACTCCAAAACAAAGTCAAGCAAATATCTCAATGAAGGAGAGAGACGACATATGGCAAAAGGATGAGACAAACAACACGTGTAAACCAACAACCACACTAATGGGTAGCAGCCCAGTCGGAAAACCCCCTTTACTTGTTATTTCTGACTACCTACCTTCCAAGGCAGGGAGCGTCAATTCCCATCACTGTCTGCCTTAAACAGGCATATAATTGAAACACAGAATAAATATCAGATCCCTGTGCTTGTTAATAGGATACCTACCACATTTCTTCAGCTGGCATCCCCCACATCGATCTCGGGTGCCTTCAAATATTATCTTTAAGTGCCATTTTCGACTTACAAACGCATTCCTATATTAAAATTCAATTAAAATTCAAAACTAGAACAACAACCGCTAAGTTGCATTCAGTGAGTAGATACAAAAAGTAGAACAAAAATGAAAACCAGCTGAAGGAATTGCAAACCCACAACATACCTCAATCCACCAATTCTGCACAGTGAGTCTCCTGACGTGACCAATCGACTCGATAACCTTCCTCCACATAGGAAAATAATCATCAAAATGACAGAAATAAACCTCTGCCTCCTCCAAATTCGACACATCCTTCAGATAGTACTCATTCGCCGTATAATGTATACAAGTAAATGAAATCAGATTGGGCGCCACAATCTCAAGAGAACTATCCCCACATATATAATGCATAAGAGTAAGACTCCTCAAACTCTGGGAATAAATCTTCAGATGAACCATACCATAACAATAATCCAAAACTAGATTCTCAAGCTTTGGACAACCAGACAGAAGATCGGGAACCATTTCATCCGTCAATTCAATCTCATTCAGAGTCAAATTCGTAAGAGAACAGAAGCAGAACTCCGTAGGCGGATAAATATCAATTGCAGAAAGCTTCAAAACCTTAACAGCTCCGCGAGTCAGAGCCGAAAGCGATAAATCGTAACGCACCTCGTTCGAACTGTACTTCATGCCGTCGTTGCCGCGGAAGTCCAGATCAAGCTCTTCGACATTGTTCCGAATTGCAAAACGGATCCAGGAATCGGCTTTCGAGGCGTAGCGGCTCTCGTTGTAATCGAACCAGACGCGGAATTTGGTGATCGATGAGCCTTCGTGGAGGATTAGGGCGCGGTCAACGAAGTCCGCGAAAAAGCGGTTGGCTTCGGCGAAGGGCGGGGCATCGTCGCGGCGGAAGAGGCGTTGGTCGAAGACTAAGCAGGGAAGGGAAGTCCAGAGATGGCGCCATTTCCTGGCGAGGAAAGAGGTTTGAACTGCGTCTTTGATGGGGAGGAATGAGAGGATTTGGAGGAGGAGATGCTCTGGGAGATCGTTGATGGTGGAGGGGTTTAGGGTTAGGGTTTTGATTTGATTTGGGAGGGTTTCTGGTTCTTCTTCCGCCATTGAAGGGGTTCTACTGGGGAATGGAAGTGGAGCTGTTAAAAACAGCAGCTTCGGTCAGTTGTTGCTCGGTGGATGGGCGTATTTTGTAACGGAAAATAGTAGCGCATAAAAACCTGGTGGGGCCACTTATGCAGTGATCGAGACCGTTCATCATGTAAAGCATCTTATGGATGAGCTATACATAAAAATTTTAAGCCGTTGGTTCAGCCCCAATATACTGTTATCTAAAATACCGAAAGGTCCCATCAATACATTCTTGTTAAGTGTACCCTGGTGAACTCTGCAAAGAGTACAGTAGCTGCCAGATTTACTTGTGGGGCTTAATGATCAAAGATCTTCACCGTTTATCACGTGGCTATAAACAGAACTCTTGGTGGTTGGATGATTATAAGCCAAGTTTGTGGCCAAATGTAGAGTGTTTATATAATACCAGACGGCCTGAGTTGTTTGTGCATGGTTCATCTGTAGCATGACTTACCTGATAAACGGTTTGGATTAATGGATAGTGTGGATCCCACTTGTAGTCTTGCCCCGCTATTAGTTTTCTAAACGCAAATCTACCCATTTACTGTACAAGACGTTTTGTTGGTTGCCATGCGTGGTGTTTCCTCTTGTCGGTGATGAATGTAGGGAATGTTTATCAGACATTCTGTGTTAGATGTGCGAGTATCTCTGTGTACTCGTTGATATTCCTTGGAACACCAAGTCTGCAAAATTCTATATTAGGAATCAGGAACTGTTCCCTCAGTTTTCTGACTTATTTGGTAGAAATTATAAATCAAAATGGTGTCAGATTTTAGTAGACGCTGAACTATTTTACAGAAGTCCAATGGATGAGATTTTGGCTAGGCCCACGATAGATGGGGCTGACATTATTAATGATTTATATCACCCTATGTGGACCCAAGATGAGAAGTTAGGATCATCCGATGAAGATGTGTTTGGGTGCAATATCTGTGTGATATCATAAATTATAACTTTGAGATAATATCTTGCAGTTAATTTGGAAAGTTTTCCTTTCCATGTAACTTCTATTATTACAGAGCCCTCGTTACAAAGAAAGGATAAACTATCTAAACTAGACAAGATAATATCAGTATCTTATATCTCAAAGATGTCCTAGCAATCACAATGGTATCCCATAAATTATCTTATACATGAGGGTCCCGCTTGTGGTTAATTTATCCAAGCCGTTCATCTGATTCTCCCACATTGGATATCCAGTAGATTGAAATCAAGCCATTTAATTGACAAATCTAGCATCTGAAAAGCTGTGTTTTCGATCATCAGAGATACCTCCAACGAAGACTTCTGCACCACAGTTATAACACTAGTCAGTTGTGTTTCTATGTTATATAACATGAAGGCAGAATGAGTAACAGGGGTTTGCGTGGTGTAGGATGGAGGTTCACAGCCAACTGCAAGAAACTCTAATCCAGTTTCTTTAGGAAATCTTCTAGGGTCTCCAAGGAAGACTTCTGCACCTCAGGTATAACAATACCTGAATTCAAGACAAGTCCTTAATCTAAGACTGATTCTTGTGAGTAATAGGTGTGTTTACATGGTGTAGGAAGGAGACTGTCAGCCAACACCCGGACAATATGTAGCTTGTGAGTGTTTGGTATTGTGAGTGGTGAGGATCTTCTGCTAACTTGGACAGAAGCAGACGGATTGCCTTTTATTTGTTCCACTGAAGAACCTACCAATCTCACAAGCTTATCACTCAAACCTACATTATTAGGATCCTGAGGGGAAATCCTGATGCCAGCTCCAGAATCCTCAACAAAAGACCTCATGGCGGATCCTCCCTCTCCACTTATGACGGCACCAAAGCTGTTTGTGACGATGAGTGTCACTCTTGATCTACCGTTGACATCATGACTATCTTCGCCTTCTACCTTAGCTCGTCACCACTTAGCAAGAATAAGTAATAAAAGAAAGGGCAGTTTGGTGCACTAAACTCCCACGTATGCAGAGTCTGGGGAAGAAATGGACTAAAAGGATCTAAGTACGCAGCCTTACCTTGTATTTTTGCAAGAGACTTTCCACACCTTGAACATGTAACCTTAAGATTACATGTCAACAACTTTACTATTGCGCCAAGACTCTCCTTCCTAGGAAAAATTCACAATCAGGTGATACCTGAATGCTTGCTCCCGACTGATAGAGGAATTGTTTGATTGCTGAGCTACGCTTTGCAAGGAAAGAGTGAACTACCACCGAATTTGGCACAGGCAACTTAAGATATGTTGGCTCCTTATCATCTGATGTTAAATGGTGCGAGTATGTTGATGAAGATGGGTTTGGAGAAGAAATATACGCTGCTCTTGGTGATTTTGAATGATGAGAGGATGTTTTGGGAGAGACTTCTGGAGAAGACATGCTGAAACCATAGTTTGCATACCAAAAATTGGTCTTTGCAAGTGAACCCAGAGGGGGAAATGGAAATAGATGGTCGTCCAAGTCTAGAAAAGGAAATGAGTCGAATAGGCTATGATCCAGGTCCTGGTATGGGCTAGAACTCCATAAGTGTTTCCATCTTTTGGATACAATACACGTCTGAACAGCATACTTTGTGGGAAGAAAAGAGAATGTTATGAAGGATGGCTTCAGGTAAACCACTGATTATGTCCCTGCTCTCTTCTGATGAGGTAGCATCCTTACATCTCTTAGAACTAGATTCTGGCAAATCTCTTGCCTCCATTTGGCAGGGGATACAGTAAGCTCAGCCACACAAGAAAGAAGGGCAGAGCAGAGATCACAACCTCGTCGAATACCAACTTCCAACAAGATTTCCTAATAATGGAGGAGAACGAGACGAATCAACCAACCCTCCAAACAGTAATTACTGAATTATTGTTTGCTGCTTCCTTTCTCTCTCGAACCATCAATTCGCAGCGTACTGATGAGATGGTTAAGATAGTTGAATTTTTGCGCTACTTTGATGTGGCTCGTACACATGTATGTTATTGATAAATCAAAGCACTAGGATCATCCTAACCGCCCAAACAATGCGTATAAGAGTAAATCAAACATGGACAATGAGTACAAGAATAAATCCACCAGCCAAACTGTGAATATTGACTTGTTGTTTGCAAGTCTCTTTTTCAAACCATCAATCGATCGAATTCCTGTGATATTCCAATATGACTCGTACCCATATAAACTAGTGGGTGCGACCCTCCGATCCATGCTGTGGATGAGACATGCACCAAAATTTGAACTCATCTGAAAATTTGAGGCCTTTAAACAAAGACTATGAATCTATGATCATTCAACGAATAGGATATTTCAGAGGTAATCCAATCCAAGACGAGGCCAACGTCCTAAACGATCCAGATCACCAAATCCAGTCCCATTTATCCTTCTATATGGCCGATTGAACCACACTTGTACTCCACGGAGAAGATATGCCAACTGAAGATCATTGTATAATCCACGGGTTTATGGTTGTCCGATTTACATGATTTTCAAGCCATTGGAGATTTGAATGGCAAATATCAGGTATATGGGCAGCCCACATCTGTTATAAGATATACGGCTCATATCCTTGGTATCAAAATGTAACACCCTGAGTTTTTATACACAATATAAAAATAATTTACAAAAATAGTCGGGATCCCTATTTTAAAAACTTCGATTTTTAAAGTGACCAAAAATAAAAATTTAAATAAAAGCATTTCTTTCAAAGTCTGAGGAATCATATAACCACAAAACTATGGATTTAATAGTGAAATGAAATATCATTTCTACTAAAAATTTGACAAAGTTTTTTCTGTAATTTGGACCATTGCACATAACCAGTGCAATACAAAACCACCTGATAAACAATGTATAATACATATCATAAGGGAGACTCAGTATCCACACTCATCTACAACCAAATGTTATTTTCAATAAAATATACTCCAATAATGGATAAGAAAATATAGTTACTACCAAATACCTAGGGTCCCTCCATACAGCCATCACATTCGACATAAATCTACATTCTGACATCCAGGTCATATTACATTTTTAATTAAAGTGCAGCCCATACTCAAAACCCAAAGTGAGGTATTGAGCAAACCTGGTCATCGCTGAACATCATCCGTGCTACCCTAGAAGCTGCCATCACTTTTACCTACTCTGTCAGCACATCAACCTGTTGTCACTCTCTGTATATGAGGCATTGCAAACAAAGCAAAGCCTCAGCAAGATATGCTTATGTAGGTGATTCATATTCAATTTACCAAAAACGACATAAAATCACATGTCGTAAGAAGTCAAAAACATAGAAGTTTCCGTAAGAAGAACATATATGCACAAAATAGCATAATCCACAAGGGACAGTACATAAAGTCCATGATATAAGCAAAGCAATATCAACCTGAGCATCAAGACATACATAACATGAGAAAATACGTAAGTACATATATGTCAAATCAATGAAGATTAGTATCCATAAAACATCATGGATGCATGTCAGAGCCAATAAAACATCAGATTCAGTCCAGCCCTATGAGTGTCTCGAACACACAGCAACGTGGGGCCAACTCTCAATACTCTCCGCTTTCACCCTTCACCCACAACAGGGCACTCACGGAAAGACAAGGTTCAATTCTGCTTTCACCCTTTCATCCTGATGGGCACTCAGACACTCACAACAAGACATGTTCCAATCCCACTTTTACCCTTACGGGCACTCAGGCACTCACGAAAAGACACATTTCATGCCCACTTTCACCCTTTCACCCACAAGGGGCACTCAGGCACTTATGGCAAGACACGTTCTAATCCTACTTTCACCCTTTCACCCTTACGAGTACTCAAGCACTCACGAAAAGAAGCATTTCACGCCCGCTTTCACCCTTTCACCTACAAGAGGCACTCAGGCACTCACAGCAATGTGGGGCCAATTCTCAGTACCTTCAACTTTCACCCTTTCACCCACAATAGGGCACTCAGGTACTCACAGAAAGACGAGGTTTAATTCTGCTATCACCCTTTGGTCTCAATCAAGATCTATGATAGTGTAATCCATAATGTCTCAAACATGGATACTTATGAAATCAAAAGTCACGATAACAATTCCGAAGCACTATACATAACCAACAAAACAAAATAATACACAAGACATATGCCTCAAGAATTGTAGATAAGTCACAATCAATGAAATTAAGAGAAAAATCTCAGATGTAAATCACCTACCTTGTATGGCTAATTCATTCATTGTCCACTAGTTGATCGACCATGTATACTTCAATCTATACAAGACCTAAAAATTCTTTTCTTAATACCTTCACTTACATATAGTTATGATTTAACTATTTGGTTTTATGTCCTTATATCAAGGGTTGGATTTATGTGAGCCTCTAAATTTAGTGTTTTCCACAAGATGACAATGACTGATCAACTATTTATAAATGATCCATATATTAAAATTGGCTAAAGATGGTCTAATCCACATTTTTCAAGTGATCCGATGGTCCACATTTACTAAGAGTGGTCAGATTCACCCTTTTCAAGTGATCTGACTGTACATATCTACGAAGAGTGGCCAGATCTACCTTTTTCAGGCAATTCGATGGTTAAGATCTACTCTAATTGGTCATATCCAACTAATTTAAGAATGCAAAGTGGTTGGATGGACCACTGCTAGTTTTGGATTGACGATCAGAACTCATGTGTGGGGTCTGATCGTCGATCCAACATCAACTAGTCACTGTTTGAATAGTGACTGATCGAACAGCTGAGGTTTCTTGATAGTTTTCATCCAAATTATAATAATCTAATCACCTCCTAGCTAATTTAGGGTCGTAGGAGTCATCCGTAGTGTCTGATTATTCATCTAACATTCAGAAGTTACTGTGTGAATAGTAATCGATCAGACGGTCCAGATCATCGATCTATTTTCCAGCACATATCACGAATTCCATCAAATATGACTTATCTCAGGTATCGATCTACCCATTACTAAGCATGGATTAACAATTTAACGGTTGGATCGTCTTTAAATTTAGATCTAAGATCAAAACTCGCGAATTTATCAAAATTTTAACAAATCAAGATCAGGGTTTTGTAGATCTTACCTAAAGAATACGTAACCGTGCTTTTCCCCTTCCTAGGCATGCTAGATTGGCTCCCATATGCTATGAAACGATCCATCCCTAGCCATGTGCACTGTTCATGGCTCAATCCGCATTCATTTCTTCTCCGATCGTAGCAAATCTAAAGGGGTTTTGCTTGCAACTTCATGTTGAAGAGAATGAACGGCTTGGAGCATCAATCCAGGCCACCATTTTCTCCTACGACCTCTGCAACTCCAGAAAAATAGAAACCCTACGTTTCTACTCCTCCTCTATCATGGTTGGGCTCTATTCTCCGGCACACAATCTCTCCCTCTCTCCTCTTCTCCTTTCCCTTCTTTTCTCCTCTCTTTTCCTTTCCTTTCTTTTCTCCTCTCTTCTCCTTTCTCTTCCCTCTTCGTCTCCTTCTTTCTCTTCCCCCTTTCTTTTCTTCCCATCAGGTTCCCCCTTTTCATCAAGTTTGGGAAACAACCCATGTCTGTTTCTCAATTACGTTTAAGTGAGGAGGTGCCCTTATCAAACTGGGGCCCCCTTTTAGTTAGTTTAATTGATTTTTCTTTTATTTATTTTTAAAATAGAGGATGTTACACAAAATGTGCTTTGACTCAGAGCCCAGCCGGCGGTTTTACCCTTTTTTTCATTTTGCATCTTGGATTCACAGCATTTTGCTAAGTCACTGGTGGATTGTTTTCGCCTCTAATATAAAATATTCTCTTGGAGGATATATTCAGCCAATAATAGTAAACTGTATTTCTGGTTTTCTAGCATTATCTAAGTTTTCCACCACATTACACGAGTCGACTCGTTTTTGCATCAGCAATTTGAGGTTTGACTCCTTGATAAGTTAGTACAATGAGTTCGGTACATCAGGATATTCAGAGCAGAAATTTCCTCCTTCAAACTGAATCAACTTCTCAAATTTGAGCTGAGGAAAAGGCAAGCATTGACAAAGTGCAGCCAATTTGATATTTTGACAGAATGATGTAAATGTGCAGCGGAAGGACTAGACACAACCTTCCATTTCTATTTGTACAAGACTGATACCACAGCACCAGGGAGCTTCTGGGAGAATCTAAAATTTCTTCTAGCAACGGAAAATACCCGCTGCTTATCTTCTACCTCAGAAACCAATTCTTAAAGTGAAACAGTCATTTTCTCTAAGAGCAAAGCATTCTTTAGCAAAGAAATATATCAATTGCGTCAGTTTTTCTCTTTGGGTTTGCAGAAGTTCTCTACCTTATCACTTCTGATACTTTACTTCTCGTTTGACCACAAAAAGTCGTTTATCTCAATAGTCTTTGCTGTAATGTAGGCATTGGAAAGAGGACTTGAGCGACTGATAGAATTGCATAGCATCAAAATCATAGGTCTCCATGAAGTGACCTTTAAGCTGAAAATGAAAAAGCATATAAACTTCTCTATGAGAATTGAGGATGTGAAAGGGAAGGAGAGGAAGTAGATAAATCCCACAAAGGAATTTATAAGAAATAAAACTTGACAGTCTTTAGGGACATACAAATACAGATCAGTGAAAAGAAAGTACATACGATAAATGTTGGACTCTATAATATCTATATACCGAGTTCCTCATGCTTAGGTGACTTCACAGAACGGTAGCTATGCCTGTAAGATCCTAGCTTCCGCAAGCTTGCTTGCAGCATCAAACACTTGCGGTTTGAGAAATGAGCAGGCATCTTTCGTAGTTCCCATGTCAACCAAATCTTTGGACAGAGTCAAGATACATGGCAAAGGAATTAGTTCTTCAATCAAAATATATTCCTAGACCACAGTATACATTTCACTGCACAAAATAGTGATACAAAACAAGGTGAAATACTTCTTCATAAAAGATAAGCTCACCATATAATGGAGAAGAATCTATTAGTATGTATATGAGATTCTGTATGTTGTTCTTATGAACAAAAATATTAAAAGAAAATTCAAAGAAGAAGATCACTTCGAGAGAATCAGACCTCTTATTTCAAGTTCTATTCTAGAAGTACTAGGTCTCATAACTCACAATGAAGCCAATAAATCCTTTCTCATTCTCTCTTAAGTGACTTCCATCCAATATATAAAACCTAGTAAAATCTGAATATTTCTAATTGCAATATATTGAAAGGACACTATCCTACTAAATTATTAGAAAGACTCTTAGTAATTAGCAAAACTTTATTCTTAAGAAAATATAAATAGAAAGACTTAGACTCATATTAACACCATATTAGGTTACTAACATTTTGCCTCCCTTGAATTGAACCATGTCCTCAAGGTTCAAGTGAGGATAATTCAACTTGATCATTTAATTTCCAAGATTCCCTACAAAGAATTTGATGCTTGCAAAAAGTAAGAAGTTATTGTTGCAATCATTTGTCTTTGTTAACATTCTTGAAAGTAAATTTTTTTCAATTTCGTTTTGCATGAGTCCATCTCGTTTTGTTGATTACTCTAAGATTTGTGTTAACAATGGCATCTCATCAGTTGATTGTTCCAAGGTTGGCATTAATAGGGGTTCTTTTGTGTCTTCCTTCTTGTCATCATCTCCTATCACCATAGATTTTGAGAATTCTTTAAATGTCGTGATAATTGATATGATTGTTTCTATTAAAACTTCAATTCCTTTTGCATAAATTGAATTGATGCATCCATTTTTCCAAAAAACTCATCATATGTCGAAGCCAGTTTCATCTTCATAGCATGTATCTCACTAAGATCTTTCTAACAATGTTAAGACTGTAGTTAGATGTGATATGGTTGTTTGAAGATGATTTTTGAAGAACTTATAAAACTGTCAAAAGAAACTAAAAACCTGCCAAGAAAGATTAGAAGATTAATAAAAACTACCAAAATTTTGCTGAGAACCTCCCTGTATCAAATGCTTCAATACCAAATTGTTATGAAACAAAAATAAAAATAAAAAATGGTGATAAGCTCAAAGAGCTCAAACCTATTTTAGGTTCAATTTGAGAAGAACTAGGTCTCCTAACTCTCAATGAGGCCTATAAAACTTTTCTCATTCCCTCTAAAGAGACTTATGTCCAATATATAAAAGCTAGTACAATATGAATATCTTTGTAGTTGCAATCTAAATATGAAAAGGAAAATATCTTAGTAAAATATTAGAAAGGCTTCTAGTACTGAACTTGATTATTAAGCAAACATAAATTGAAAGACTTGGACTACCATTTGTAACACTTTAGTCTTTAAACTCCTTTTTTCCTCAAATTAGTTCCTCAACTTTTGAAAAAAAAAAAATTCACTGTGAGTCTTTCCATCCAATGTCCATCTACCACCATCATTGGACATTGATGGACTTTTGAAGTGGGTCTCATGATGTATGTTATAATGTTTTAGAATAAATTTTTATTGAATTTTTTCATGGACCAAAGTGTAAAAAATAATAGTTTAGGGACTAAAATATTGTTCATAATAGTATATAAACCCAGTGGTTAAGTTAAGGCACCTTTTCCATAAGTAGGTAACAGGTCAAAGGCAGTGCATCACAAACTTTTAAGGGATGTAAGGAGCGTGCATGTTGATTTGAGTTGTCTCGTCAATACATTTCGTAAGAGTGATTGTTGAGGGGCATGTGTCCTAAGGAAATGTATGGAAAGGAATAAAAAGGATATATTTAGTGTATGAGTTACCAGATCAAGAGAAAAAAGAAGTGTTGTTCCCAAATAGTTTTGTATCTATTCGAAGAAGATGATCAAAGCCTTTCGTCGGTAAGATTTATGAAATCATATATATGTTCTTTTTGTTAGAGTTTTATAAATTATTTTTCAAAGCTAGAATCCTAAAGCCTTATCTATGAACCCTTAAATTTTATGTGATTTGTAGGAAAAAATAATTTCAAATCTTGCCGTGGAAGATGATCAAAGTTTTTATCAACGAGATTTAAAATTTTCATATGATATCCTTTTTGCTTGGAGTTTTTGGAAAATAATTTTCAGATCTATAATCTAGATATCTCAATTTACAAAAAGGTAAAATTTGGACAATTTTTAATGAAGAATGCATTCAAGGCTTCACCTAAAAAAGGTTACCAAATTTTAAGGCCAACAACCTTGAAAACCTTAATCTTATGCTTTTCTTTTTGATTTTTTTAAAGAATAAATTTTAGATGTAGGTTGTTGTTTGATTTGATCCATGAATTTCTTATATTTGGGAAAGATTTTGAATGGGTTAGATTTTTCCAAAAAATGACCACCAAAGTTTATCCCAATCATCTTCTCTATCAAGATATAAAAAATGTCTACAAATAAAAGTTTATTCCCTAAACTATTTTTTCTACTTTGGTTCCTAGACCAAATTCGATAAAGATTTAATCAAAACACTATACTATATGTCATGAAGCCCACTTCAGATGTCCTTCGATGTCTATTGACACCAATAGATAAACATTGCAAAGGACTTATGATGGAAAATAATAATAATAATAATAATAATAATAATAATAATAATACGTGACGGACTAATATACAAAAATAAAAGTTTGGAGACTTAAGTGTAATAAAATAATAGTTAATGATAGTGAAGTGTTCCTTTGCCTATTTATTAACTTCTCACAATAGTACCATCTTAGGTTATTAACATTTCACCTCCCTTGAATTAAACCTTGTTCTCAAGGTATATGCTTGGATAATTCAACTTGATCATTAAGTCTACAGGAACCCATACTACAAAATTCAAGCTTGCTGAAAGTAGGAAATTAATATTGCAATGATTTGTCTTTAGTAGAAGGGGAGCCTTGGCGCAATGGTAAAAGATGTAGTCATGTAACCTTGAAGTCATGGGTTCAAGGCGTGGAAACAGCCTCTTGCAAAATGCAAGGTAAGGCTGCCTACTTTAGGCCCTTGTAGTCCACCCCTTCCCCGGACCCTGCATAGGGGGGAGCTTCGTGCACCAGGCTGCCCCTTTTAATGATTTGTCTTTATTAACCTTCTTAAACGTAAAATTTCTTCAAATTTAATTTCCACAAATGCATCTCCTTCTATTGATTTCTCAAAGATTTATATTAATTAATGATGGCATCGCATTTGTTGATTGTTCCAAGAATGGAATTAATAGTGCTTCCTTCTTGTCATCACCTTCTAACACCATAAATTCTAAGAATTCTTTCAATGGTGTGATCATTGATCTAATTATTTCTGACAAAACATTAACTTCCCTTGTCATAAATTGAATACATGCTTCCATTTTTTCTAACAAATCATTGTGGGCTGGTGCCAAGATCATCTTGATGCCTAAGATCTCCGTGAGATCTTTCCAAAATTATCAAGATTGTAGAAATTGTGTAGATGTGATGTGGTCATTTGAAGATGACTACTATAAAACCTCCAAAAGAAACTGGAAAATAGCTATGAAAGACTAGAAGATCATTATAAAAAAAATACCAAAAAATCACCAAAATTTGGTCAAGAATATTCATGTATCAAATGCTCTGATACTACATTGTTATGAATAAAAATAAACAATAGTAATATGAGGAGAGAAAGAATAGTATCACTTCGAGTAATATTAGACCTCTTATTTCAGGTTCAATTAGAGTAGATTCATTACTTATAAAAAAGGCTTACATCCAATATATATAACCTAATATAATAGGAATATGTTTTCAAAGTACAATGTAAATATGAAAAGAAAACTATCCTAAGAAATAATTAAAAGACTCCATGTACTTAGCATAACTTGATTCTTAAGCAAACATAAATAGAAAGGCTTAGACTTCTATTCTTCAATTTCTTCTAATAACATCAAATTCATAACTACACTCTATTAGGTTACTAATAGTTGTCTAAGTCTACACCACAGCTAAAAGCACATGTTGGGCCTAGCTATTTGGTCATCAAAACTATTCAAATAGCTCAGCTCATGTTGTTAGGCCATGAGCAAAAGGTACTCTCCACTGAATGATCCTTACCACCACTCTTTTGGAATCTAACCTAATGTTTCGCTAGGTCTAAAACACAATGACAAAATGCTTAAAACAACTTGTAAAATTTATGTGGTATCAAAATTTTGCTAAAACCATTATAATATGACTACAATACCTTAATAAAGAATTCTTATGCAATTACTTGAAGAGGTCACAATGAAATGTTTAAAACATCAATATAACCTTAAGATCACTAGTTATAAAGTTTTAAGCTCTAGGAGTTGTCCCAGTCGCAAAATTCCTTGATAGTAAAGGTGGAAAGAATGGATCTATTCTTCCTCAAACCTAGAGGTGAAATAAGTACAAGGGACATGCAGGGCTTACATGCTTTGAATAAATGGTTCAGCCGAGGTAAAAAGTAGTTACTTCAAGTTACCTTCAATAACTTATCCCAAAAAATTACTTTGAAACTTGAATAGAAACGTGTTCAAGAGCCAATCCAATGGAAATAACAATGCAAGAGAAATTAGGCAAAGAGTTTTCATTCCTCAACTTCCAAGTAAATTTTGTAAAGTTATTTAAAATTATAAAGATGTAGCAAATATGAGGTTATTTTGCATGTTATTAGTGCCATCATAATCATATCTTAAATTATTTAAGATGAACTATTTGGATCATAATTATATCATCTTTAGTCCTAAGATATGGTTCTAAGTTTCTAGTTCTATGTATAAGAGAATGACACTACAACAGAATGTTTGAGATTTCTTGTGCAATAGCTGATAATACTTGAGACTTATCTTCTACTGTCATGAAATTAACCTAATTCTTTACAAAAGATGTGAACATTCATTTTCTTTAGGACCAAAGAATTCTTCATAAAAAATTCTACTAGAATTAGTTTTTCCTTCTTATTCTTTGGAAAATCTTCTTGCATTTTACTTATGAAGCTTGACTTCTTTAGCAACTCCTAAAAGTCATTTATTGAGACATTTTTTAGGTGTAGTCAAGTCAAAGAAAATTTATGTTATTTCAAAACCTGTTCTGCATCAAAATCATGAGTTTTCACATATTTACCTCTAACCTGAACAGCAAAAGTACAACCTTTTCAGAGTCTTGATAGGAATTGACTGCTAATTTGACATCTCTATGAGAGCATTTGTATACCACTTTTTCTACAGCTCACCTTTGTATTATCTAACTCGTTCATATAGTTGCTCTAGCTCTAGATGTCTAAGAGGATTTGCATGATTCCAAGAATTGTTTACTATCAAAATCATGAGCTTCTATGTATTCATCTACAAATACAAAATGTTAAAGCCTAACATTTAGAGTTTATAAGAAATAAGAGAGAGTAACATAGATAGACCATCAAAATGTGCAAGAAATAAAAATGAGACAGGATTTGTATGCAGTATGAATGGAGGATTTATGTGTTTTATGTCTAGACACTTCCAAGAATCTAGGTAGGTTAGAACAAATGAAGATGTGTCTTTAAAGTTTTGAAATCAAGAGGTGCCACTCAAACTGAAAGAAAAATCTTATAGAATGATTGTAAGACTGGCCATGCTCTATGGATCAGAGTGTTGGCTAGTTAAAAAACAACATATACATAGGATGAACATCACCAAAATGTAGATGTTGAGATCAATGAATGGAAAGATAAGAAATGATATAATTAGAAATGAAAACATTAGAGAAAACTTAGAAGTAGCACCAATATATAACAAGATGCAAGAGATTAGACTTAGATGATTTCGATAAGTCCAATGAGACCAAAAAGACACTGGTTAGAAGGAGTGAGGCGATCTAAGTCGAAGGTTCTAAAAGGAAAAAGGGAAGGCCCAAAAGAGTGTTGATAGAAGTGGTGAAAAAAGATTTAAAAACTTTGGGACTAAATAAAGCCATAACACTTACTAGAGGGGAATGGAGGAATAAGATCCATGTGGCCTACCCCTAATCAAGATAAGGTCTTGATGATGATGGTTGCAACTCGCAACTGTGAAGATTTATTGATAAGGTTTTTTCTAAAGGATCTTGTTCATTTTAAATAATTTATCTCTTTGCTTCTTTCTTATAAAGATTATTTTTAATTAGCCTTAAGACTAGCTTCTATTAATGAAGTGAAATTTTTTATTATAAAATCTAATAAATTTACATACTCTAAGTACACACTGTTAGTATGGTATATTATATTAATAATATAAGATTCCTCACTAAACAATTTTTAAATTATTTTAAGGCATCATTTTTATGTTTTTCTCACTACTTTTCATTTATCTATACTATAACTCTCTTTATCTCCTTCTAATTATATGCATGCTCTAAACTTGTTCTTACCTATCCCTATTTGTGTTTCTCAACCTTCCTTTTTTTAGAGGAAAAGTAATGGAGTATATTTTTCAAGGATTTTTTTTTTATTTGTTCTATAATCTTACTTACAATAGGTTGACATTATAAATAAAAAAAATATAAAAAAAGAAAAAGTGAAGAAATACTATTGTAAAGAAAGGTACAAGGAACAATCAACGTATAAAATAAGCATATTTCACATTTTTAACAAAAAATAAATATCACTATTACAAAATTTATACAATTACGTTTTAGCAATACAATGATAATTGCACAATTCATATTTATATTACTGCATTTTTATGAACGTAACGAATGTAAAACTTATTCACTTATTTGATGAAGGGATAGATCTTATTAATATATGTCGTATTAAAATTATAATAGTGTATGTGTGTGTAACAATATACAAGTATATTGTGTTTATATTTATAAATGTATTTAAAATTACTATAAAATTATAAAATGAAAGTTATATAAACAATAATTTGGATGTATTTATGCATGTGGAAAATGCTAGTTGGGAAACAATTATCTTCTCTGTTATGTGTTCCTTAAAAGTAGGAGGAGAGAGACATTATTACTTCTATTTTCTATGATACCATTCCATATTTTAAATTTACTATATTAACAACCACATTTTCCTACACATATTGTTGAGTAATATCTTATTTTTATATAATCTATTGTCTTTCTAATACCCCTATTCTTCTTTTAGTATATACTATAAAATGCTAGAATTTTTTAAAAGTACAAAGAATGAACTAGGGAGATGTGACAAAATTATACCAAAGAATGAATACCAAAGATAAATAAGTAGGTAGAACAACATAGCAAACAAACTCTCTTTATTGCAGTAGCAAAATTGTGGCATATTAAAAGATAAGGAGGTAGCATGTAAATATCAAAGAAAGCATGGTAGAGCAATATCGTTGGAATGCTAAAAATGTAGAAAGAGTTGCTTGCTTTTAGACTTGTAGAATAATCATACACTAGCAATTTCTTGGGCAATGCCCATAATACAAACTAAATGAATTTAGAAATTTAACATAAAAATGTAACAGATAAAATTAAATATAAAAAATAACAAACTTATAAATTATTTATTTTTCAATGAAATTGAGGAGTTTTAAGTTGTTACATATATAAGGTATGAAGAATACTTGCAGTCAAACCATTGACTCAAGTGGGACCTAATTTCAAAACTATGACTCAAGCAGGACCAAATTTCAAAACTAAGAGATATTCTATTAGTGACATACATAAATCCCTTAAAAGTTATTTAGTTTTATCTTCATTTTTCTCACAAATATCCTATTATTCGTGGATCTTTCTTTCTTTTGTCATTCTCTTTTAGGCTCCTCATAATTTTCTTCATTTCTTTCTCTCTCTTATTTTCTTCTCATATATATATATATATATATATATATTATGGTAATAGGTTTTCCATTAGGAAAATAATTTGAAAAGGCACAAAGTAACATGTTTTAGAAATGCTACTTGTTAAGCCTCATATTTTGATGATCTGATCTATCTATTCATTGGATTTAGCTTGTCTTAGAAATTGGCAAGATACCAACATTCATGATCATTAGATGATTCTAGCTGTTCTATTTTGAATTATTATTTATGACCATTAAAATTTTTAACTGAGCAAACTCGTAGTTAGAAGCATTTGTATGTGACTCAGTTTTTGAATAACATTTTTTTGGATTTATAATTATACCTGGTGTTTCCAATTTATATGCATAAATTGTTGTTAGACTAGTTGGTTAGAATAAGCTATTGTTCTGGTAACATCACGTGATCAAATCTCCACCTAACCTAATGTTTTATATTATGTGGCAAGTCAAGAATTCAACTCAATTGCTATCCAGGAACTTGAATGAGTTTTCCAAGTACACATGAGTTTTTAGAACTATGCTTTCCACTACTGAATAACATAAGGTACCCACATATAAAACCTAAATTACTAAAAGAAAAATATATATCTAATTTGCTAAAACATAAAATAAAAATAATGAAGTAAACTAATAAAATACATAAGAAACAAAATAGCATGTTGACTCCTATGGTTCATTTGCTGCTCTAACCTTGAGGAGTACGCTAGCTAACTCGTGCTACGTCACCAATGGAAGCTGGCAGGTTTTATGCACCCGGGATTATTAACCGGTCTAGCTAACTGTTCTTATGAGAGATAATCCATTTTATTTCTGGGCCCGCAGGCGAAGATCATCAACAGGTACAGTCTGGTGCATGATCTATCTTAGGGCTCGGTAGCCGAGAGTACAATTGCCATTCAAGTTTTACTGATCGCACCATTCGTATTTCACGCCACAAAAACATTTCATGAAGCAAACAATTCTAATCATCTCATATCCAATATTGCTAGGCAATCTTGGCTTACAGAGAGAGAGAGAGAGAGAGAGAGAGAGAGAGAGAGAGAGAGAGAGAGAGAGAACTGAACCCACCTTGAAGTCATTATTCACCAGCATCCCGACGTTACAAAACGCAGTAGCAAAGAAAGACAAAACCACCTGCATCTCCAGCACCAAAGTATATGTCACTACCTGCTTCGTCTTCATATACGTCAACTCAATAATCGGCAGAACCGCACCGTACAAAGCTGCAGCACCAAGAGTCATGAAGAACCCCGCAAAATAATTGAAATCCGACTTGTTCTTTGGCCGATCGCTGTTGGTGTGTAACCCAAGAACAATGGCTCCCACAGTCAACAGATCAACCGAATTAATCAAGTAAGGACTGAATTTCTGCTTCACAATGAAAAGCGCAAACATGGCCGTAAAAGCCAATTGGCTGGAAATCAGCAGAGACGAAGTAGATACAGGCAGATACGATGAACCAAACGCATACATGTAATCGTCCAATCCGGTCAGGAGCCCAATTGCACAGCAAGCAATAAAGCGACGTGGTGTGATGAAGATGATCTTTGTATCTGGGCCCTCGAATTTTTTACGGCCGAGATAAGAAAAGAACAGTGGGATCAGGATTACGGGCCAGCCACCTGTTATGAGCCAACTCAAGAACCATTTCCGATTGCCGCCACGTAGAAAATAGAGGCGGAGGGGTCCTGCAATGTTACCAACGGATAGGAAGCAGCAACTGAGTCGGGATGTATTGCATTATGGTGGTTGGGCTGATTCCATTTCTTTCTCCGTATGGAGAAATGGAAATTTAGAGGGAATTTGAGAGTGGCAAGGTAAGGTTTAAAGGGAGGGAGAGATGATACGAACTCAACCAGATATACATAGAGTAGTTTTTTTTTTTTTCGGTACGAGGCGAAGATTTTCAAAGCAATTAAACTCACGCTCCTGTGAGATCTAATCTCCAGTAAAAGGAAAAAGTGAAAACTTAAATCTGCAACCAAACGTACTTCAGGAAAGATGTCAGAGTTCTTTGTAAATAACTATGCTAGATATTTGTTGGCATATAAAAATCGTAGTTTGGTTATATAATGCAAAGCAACTGTTTTGTTTTTAATTTAGATTTGTCTTTTTTTACTTAAGTTCTTACTAGAGAGTTTGTGCATGTATGCCTAGATGGCCACACAATGTAAGAAAAGAATAAGAGAATCTCCATCATTTAGGGGCTGTTTGGTTGGTAGGAAATGGACGGAAATTAATTTTGATAAAAAAAAAAAAATTGAATTCTTCATGCAAAGTGTTTTACAGCTTGAAATTGGATTATGCCAAAGACCCAAACAATTTATGCTACCAAAGACTTTTGGGGTTTTGGCATAATTCAATCAAGCTGTCAAACACTTTCCACAAAGAAACCTTTTTTTCCATGGAAGTTATATTCTGTCCTATTTCTGCCAACCAAATGTGCTGAGAGTATGATCAATATGTTATGCATGAATTCAAAGGATTAATTAGTTAAGGACATCACAAACACACAAAACAAAAGGGGTTTACGTGGTTTGGCTAGTTTAGCCTACATCCACAAGAAGAGGGGGAAGCAATTTCACAACGATGAAGCTTGTACAAGGAATACCTTCAACATTGTCTCTAGCTCTTATTTATAGAGATCAGAGAAAGGCTTGTTGTATTATATATTAATTCAAACTATATCTGATAATCCTCATTAGATAAACCTTATATGTTCATCTTTATCTGATAAGACTCCTTATCTAATAATGATTATCAGGTCATCCTCTTCTAACAAACTTCTTTTATTAGCAGGTTTCTTCACGTGAACTTATCTATATATATAGGGATGGACATTATCATAATAGAGAAGATATGTAAGACTTCAAATATCCAAGATGTTGCCCAAAAGATAAATGCTTATCATCACAAATTTGAGGTTTGATCTCACTAACACAGAAGTTTTGTCGATAAGCAAATTATCAACAATCTCCATATCTATAGTTTACATAAGCATTTATTGAAGAATTTCCTACTAAGCAACAAGTGAGATGATTTCAAAGCACAAAGTCCAGAAAAAGGGCCCTGATATTAGGGAAAGAGTATCCCAAAATGTAAGGCATAGGTAAACCACTATTTGAAAGCCATAGAAAGAATTCAAAAGAAAGGTGGCATGAGACACCATTTCTAAATGTGACTTTCCCTACTAACTAGATAAATAGAAGATGATGTTAGCCTACCAATGGGGTTTGCAATCATGTCAATCTTACTACCAAATAAAATATGGCAGAAAGATTACACTAGGATAGGGCCCTATCACAAGCCCAGTAACAAACTATCACCATTAAGTTTACAGAAAACTACCCTTATTAACCTATTGTAAGTTTCCATAAGCGCACCCATGTTAAACCAAATATCCAACCATAGCCAATAATATTTCCTACTCCAAGAAAGTCTTATTCATGTGAAGAAATTCAGCCCTGTGGTCAATGATATTTCTTCCTGTCTCCGCACAAAAGAAGCCTTCACACTTAACTAGTTGTCCATATTTCATCCTTGTCATCTTCACAATGCATCGTAGCAATCAAGTTGCTTTACGTATTCATTCTCTCCATTCAAATAGGGTAAAAAGAAATGATATCTTTTGAATTGTGATTGCTAGAATGCATGGTGACGGTTGGGAAAACAAAATATGAACAACAATTTGAGTCACAGTGCCTCTTCTTCATTAAATAGATGTTTTCGTACTCTGCCAAAACACCATGCAGAGCCCCATTTATTTCCTTCAATCCTCTATCCAAAGTCCCCTTATTTTCTCTAGTTACAAACCACATCCCTTTTGACTAAATGGAACCTCCCACCATCATCAACATTATTCCATGTAAAGTACCTCTTCAACTTCTTAGGGTGATAAAGGTCTCTAATTGCTGATTGAGAAAGGAACAAAAAATAAACTAAACATTAGACATAACCAATTTTATGAGATTATTACCATGCAAGGACCAAATGTCTTTGTTTCAAGATGACAGTTCAAAAAATCTATTCTGCTCAAGACACAACATTGGTCTCCAATCTATCTCTTCCGCTAGTGTTTGGAGAAATTCACCCTTAAATCAGATAAACAACCTCATTGCATCCCAAAATAGCTAGTACCAGCGGGATATGGTACTCTGCAAGATCACAGAGAGAAAATATATTGTTATCATGTTTTAGGTGAGAAAGACTTTGCAAATCCAAGAATTTGTCCCTACATCATTCAATCAGCTCTTCTCCATGGACTTTGGACATAATCCAACTGAGGCACCCTTAGAGCTTTGAGTGAAGCATTTAGGTAATCCTTTTATCAAAATATAACCAAGTTATAGAAGAAAAAAAAAATTCATTAATTTCCTCTAATGGTGACTGAACCTCAAGTTTCCCATGAAAAAAAAAAACAGAAAGTCTAGATTCACCCTCAAAGTTTTCAACATCAATCTTATTCAATATTCCCCTCCCTAAAACAAATCACTTTGCTCATAACTAACCAGCCACCATCCAGGATCTGTCTTCCTGATTGGAGCCTCTTATTTTCCTAGGGTAAGTCTACATGTACCTTCCTTAATAAAAAGATAGTGTTGGAGAATTCTTGTAAAAACTCCCAGAAGACTGAAGGTCTGATGTCCCTAAGGTATTTAAAGATTTCCAATTGCACCAAAGCCTTGTAGTGTAGTGGTCTAACAAGAAGTCTCACACCAGGATGACCAGAGTTCGAGGCAGTGCATGAGTTTGTGGCCACCATTCAAAAAACATAAGAGGATCCATGAAGAAAGATTAGACATCTCTTATTGTCCTTCCTCTATTCTAGTCTATATCCTTTTTGCTTTCAATATGTTCTCACCTATCAATAGGTAGCAGGTTGCTGCGAAGTCAAACCATTTGAAACTGAATAGATTTGAGACTTTGTTCTTGTTTGTTATTAATACCACTCTTTTAGAAGAAGCAAAAAGACCAAAAAGATTTTTGGATTTTGATCTGGGAAGAACAACTTAGATAATTGAATCTGTTGGAGTAAAAGGATCACACGCACATAGAGAACACCGGAGTTTTAGGTGGTTCAACACAAACTTGTCTATGTCCATGGGCTGTTGCAGCTTCTTTACTATGAGATTGCTAAGTTACAATGGAGGAGGCTATTGCCTCGTTTCTCACACACTGTATCTCTCTCTCACAATTCCTCTTCTCTTCGTGCTCTCAAGCTCTAAATTGAGCTCTTTATATCTATCTCTGCAGTTGTACTCTACTGCCTTTGGATGATTACAAATGAGAAGAGGGAGTCTTATTTATAAGCCCCAAAAAGTGTGGTTGGTAAAGATTAGGTTCATATGGGTTGGTGGAATTAGGCACTTCCTTTTGACAATCCAGCCTAAGTTAGGCACAGTTAATGAAGAAAGGAGAAAAATATGGATGGCTGCTTAACCCATCAACCCACCTCATTTGAAATGTTACCTCCTCTGCCCACTCTTATTGGCCAACAATCTCCCACTTGAAGACATGTTTCAATCTGTCTTCACACCTTGATAACTGCAGCAGCTCTTTCTGGTATTGTCATTCTTGTAGGCCAACTAAATCTGAACATAACTTTAGTTTGTCGATAGTCATCGTCTCTGTTAACATATTTGCTAGATTCTTATTGCTTGGGACCTTTCTAAGTGGTAAGACTTCATCCTCCAACAGAGATCTAAAGAAGTAGTAGCGAACACTAATATGCTTAGTTCTGCCATGGTATGCAAAGTTCTTTGTAAGATGAATTGCACTCTGACTATCATTGTAAAGAACATTTTTCCCTTGTTTGAATCTCAGCTCAGTTAACAAACCTTAAAACCAAATCATTTCCTTACTGGCTTCTGATACAGCTACAAGCTCAGCTTCTGTAGTGAATAGAGTAATAATCTTCTATACTTGTGATATCAAACTAATTGCTGTTGTACCAACTGTAAACACATAACTAGTAGTGCTTCTGCTGTGATCAAGACCACCAGCAAAATTAGCATCTACAAAACCTTGAATCTTCAAATCTAATTTTCCATATGTTAAGCATTTGTCAACTGTTCCTTGTAAGTACTGTAAAATCCACCTCACTGCTTCCTAGTGAGACTTCCCTGGATTTGACATGAATCTACTAACAACTCCCACTACTTACCCAATATCAGGCCTGGTGTAGACCATGGCATACATGAGACTTCCAATGTTTGAGGCATAAGGAAACTTAGCTATGAAGTTTCTCTCATCATTTGTTTTGGGAGACTATTCCTTGGATAGATGAAAATGATTTGCCAAGGGTGAGGACACTAGCTTAGCTTTATCCATGGAGAATCTCTGCAAAACACGATTGATATACTCTGCCTGAGATAACTACAATATTCCTCGTTGCTTATCTCTGGTGATCCTCATCCTGAGAATCTGATTTGTCGAGCCTAAGTCTTTCATTTCAAATTCCTTTGACCATTGTTGCTTCAAATTTTTTATCTCGGCTATATTAGAGCCTACAACTAACATGTCATTAACATAAAGGAGCAATATGATATAACTAGACTTGTACCTCTTGACATAACAACAATGATCAGCATTGCACCTCTGAAAACTGTTCTTGTGCATGAACTGATCACTGCCTTTGAGCTTATTTCAACCCATACAAGCTTTTCTTTAGTAGGCAAACATGATCCTCTTTACCTTCTACTGAGAATCCTTCAGGCTGGTACATGTATATTTCTTCTTTTAAGTCACCGTAAAGAAATGCAGTCTTTACATCTAGCTGCTCTATATGAAGATTTTCTACTATAACTATACTCATCACTGATCTGATGGTTGTGAGCCTCACAACTGGAGAAAAAATGTTTGTGTAGTCAATTCCTTCCTTCCGCTAGAATCCTTTGGCTACTAGACAAGCTTTGTACCTCTTTGAACCATCATTCTCCTTTTTGGTTTTATACACTCATTTGTTATGAAGTGCCTTCTTTCCCTTAGGTAACTCAACTAAGTCCCAAGTCTTGTTGGAGGTGAGAGACTTCATCTCGTCTTTCGTGGCTAGCTCCCACTGGCTAGCATCATCTACCTAACATGCTTCATCATAGTACTCAAGTTCTCCTCTATCTGAAAGAAGCAGATAATTCATGTACTTTCTATTAGGTACATGAGGCCGTTTTGATTTTCTAAGTTGTGGAGCTACAATAGGTGATTGTGGCACATTGGTCATGTACTTTCTATTAGGTACATGAGGTTGTTCTGATCTCCTAGGTTATGGGTATGCAGCAGGTGATTGCAATGCATCGTACTCTTGAGTACTGCTTTGTGCCAAAGGCTCTTCTGAACGAGACTCCATAGGATTATCTTCTGTTGTTGGAGATTCTGGAATATCATCAATGTCCACATATTCAAAATCACTCTCTACTGAGTCATTATGATATGTGATATTCCTTTCTTTTTACATCACCTTTTCGTTTAAGATCACACCTCTGCTCTGAATCACCTTCTTGTTTTCTTCATCCCAAATGTAGTAGCCAAACTCATCCTCACCATAGCCAATCAAGGTGCATTTCTTAGATTTGGGATCAAGCTTATTTCTGCCTTGATCACTGATATGCATGTATGCTAAACAGCCAAAAACTCTTAGATGTGAGAGTTTTACCTCTTTTTTGTTCCATACCTCCTCTGGTATTTTGTGTTCCAGGAACTGATGGGCCTCGATCGATCAAGTAAGCGGTTGTGTTGACTACTTCTGCCCAAAACTGCTTTGGTAGACTTTATTGTATACGAATGCTTCTGGCTCTTTCTATCAATGTTCGATTCATACGCTTATCTACACCATTGTGTTGAGGCATACCTGGCACATTTCTCTCCATTTTGATCTTGTGCTCATAGCAGAACTTCTTGAATGTGGTGTCTTCATATTCGCCACCATTGTCAGTTCTGAGCTTTTTTATCTTTAGACCTATCTCATTTTCAACCATAGCTTTCCATCTCCTGAAAGCGTCAAACACTTCAGACTTATGCTTTAAAAAGTAAACCCATACCTTTCTAGAGTGATCATTAATGAAAGTCACAAAGTAGTGTTTCCCACCAATGGATGAAACGGTCGTTGGTCCCCAAACATCAGAGTGAACAAGCTCTACCCTCTCATTCTTTGGGGTTCTACCACTTGTCTAAAAGCTAGCCCTCTTCTACTTTCTAAGTATACAATCTTCACACTTGTCAATCTCTAATGACTGTAGACCTAGAAGTTTCCCCTTCAAGTGCATAATCTTCATCCCTTTCTCACTCATGTGGCCGAGTCTCTAGTGCCACAGATTGGAATTTTTGTTTCCTATTGCAACTGCAATAGAAAAGAACTCCCTTGATGTCATTTAAAGAGTACCTCTCTTCTTACCCCGATCAATCATCATTGCACCCTTAGAAATCTTCCAATCATCACCACAAAAAATCATGGTGTAGCCTTCACTAGCTAACTGTCTTACTAAGATTAAGTTCTTTCGTAGGTTGGGAATATGCCTGACATCCTTCAGCTCCCATATGGACCCATTCAACTTAATCTTCACAATACCTTTACCAACAATAGCACAAGGTTGGTCATCACCAAGGTATACCTTTCCAAGGTTTCCACTGACATACCTCTTAAAGAGTTCTTTCTGTGAAGTAGCGTGGAATGATGCTCCAGAGTCTAACACCGAAGACTCCTATTTGCATTCCAAAGAGCATATCAACGCATCATCTCCTCCTCCTAAGGTGGAAGTAACATTTGCCTCTGCCTCTGCCTTTACCTCTAGCTCTTTCTTTGGACACTTGCATTGTTTTTTGTAGTATCCTGTCTTCTCACAATTCTAGCACTCTATATTTTTTGAGTTCTAGGATTTATTGGAATTTTTGGATTGAGGCCCCTTGCTCTTTGCTCTGTTAGGCTTTGTGATCTACCATAACCATTTCCTCTTTTGAAACTTCTACCTCTGTTGTCAATGTTTAGAGCTAACCCTAAACTTGAAGATTCACATACTGTATCCTAATTTCTTCGGTCAAAATCATGCTAAACACCTCGTCAAATTTCAAATTTGATTTTCCTACAGAACTACCGATTGCAGTAACTGTGCCTTTCTAACTTTCTAGCAACTGGCTAAGAATTAGCAAAGCACGGATTTCATCATTGAAGGTGATCTCAATTGAAGCTAGTTGATCAATCACTTCATTGAAATCGTTCATGTGCCCTCTAAAACTCCCACCTTCAGGCATTTGCAAATTAAAGAGTCATTTGATCAAATGTACCTTATTTGCTGTAGACAGCTATTCATACATGCATGATATGGCTACCATAAGAGATGTGATGGTCTTCTCATTTTTTATATTGAATGCCACAGACTTTGACAATGTCAATCTTATGGTGCCAAGTGCTTTTCGATCAAGCAATGTCCACTCGGAATTATGCATGCCTTCTGGCTTTCTTTCCAATGCAAGTGAAGATCCTTCTGATATAGTTAGTCTTCAATTTGCATCTTCTAAAAACTAAAATTGGTGCCATCAAACTTTTCGACCTTCTCTTTATTTGAAGCCATATCATAGGAGCACTTGTACTTGGACAGAATTAGCAAAGTCTGTCACTGCAGTTGGATTCGTACAACTTCAGTGACTGCTACTAGGCTTTGATACCAGTTGTTGGAGTAAAAGGATCACACACATATAGAGAACACTAGAGTTTTACGTGGTTTGACACAAACTTGTCTACGTCCACAGGCTACTGCAACTTCTTTACTATGAGATTGATAAGTTACAATGGAGGAGGCTACTACCTCTTTTCTCACACACTGTGTCTTTCTCTCTCACAATTTCTCTTCTCTCAGTGCTCTCAAGCTATAAACTAAGCTCTTTCTATCTATCTCTGCAGTTGTACTCTACTACCTTTGGATGATTACAAATGAGAAGAGGGGGTCTTATTTATAAGCCCCAAAAAAGTGTAGTTGGAAACAATTAGGTTCATTTGGGTTGGTGGAATTAGGCACCTCCTTTTGACAATCCAGCCTAAGTTAGGCACTGTCAATAAAGAAAGGAGAAAAATCTTAATGGCTGCTTGACCCATTAACCCACCTCATTTGAAATGTTGGCTCCTCTGCCCACTCTATTGACCAACAGAATCAAGGTTGATTTAATTACTTATTATTCCTTTTGAGGGAAAAGCCTCCCTATAAGCATTGTAGTTGTCAATTATGTTCCAGTGGGTACTTCGCTTTGTAGACTGGAATGGAACATTCTAGTATTCAGCTGTTCTGGCATTCTATTCTGGCAAACATTTCGGAAGAAAACATTACAATTTTCAAAAAAAGGATGTAGATGTCATTTTCTACAAAATAAAAGGTGTTAACAACACCCAAATAAAGCAGAAAGTCATATTAAAGAAAAAAAGAAAAAAGAAAAGAAAAGAAAAGAAAGAAAAAGAAAAGAGTATTTCATGAATATCGTGAAAATAGATTTTATATATATTGCAAGAATATCATATTTATCACCAAAATAGAGCAAAATATCAAAATATTTTTGCAATATATTGATAAAACTGGAACGAAGTACTATAGCAATTACATTCTGTTTTCCTTCACTAAGATCAGCATGCAACAAGATTTATTTCACTATTACCCTTTTAAGACACAACTGTGTTCCTAAACATCTATTATTATTAATGATACAAGGTTTAACAAAATCACCAAAATTGATTCAAACTTTAAAACAATGCAAGAAATGAGAGAAGATAGGTAAATTCAGATTTAAAACCATTACAATTGAGCAAAAGTTCAAATAACTGTTGAACTAACACATTTCCAACATATATCAAGTAAATGCCAGGCAAAAAGAAGGCATATATCAAGGCCCAAATCTTTTGTAATCTCAACCTAATTTTAGACCCAAGTTTAATATATCCAAAAGGCCTTACTAACTGGTATGAAACAACCATTAAAATTCTTCACAACATGTAACATCCTTAATTTTTAGTATAAATTAAGAAATTTCTAAAGAAATTAAATTAAAAATTTATAGATGGAAATTTTTCCTGAAAACTTAAGAAATTGAAAGTGCTCGTTGATAGGATTCCAACATCACAAAGAACGCAGAAAATAGAGCTCAAACAAGGGAGATAAGGGACATTGAAGTCATAGGAGTAATTTAGTTATTTGACAGAAACGTATTACACAAGGGCCCAAATTGATAATGGCACCCCCGTCTTCCACACGTCTGTACCCGGATCCTGCAAAATCGTCTGAGAACCATGGAAAGAGGCGTGAAAGGAAGAGGTTTTCTTCCCCTAGGACTCTAGGCCTATATCTACCCCTCCCCAGGTTGCCAAAACGCTCCACTTTGAGCGTTTTCATTGAGCTTTACTCAGAAACCTAGCCTACAAAAATTCACGTTTTTCCAGTAAGTGGAACTCCGGCAACGCCCGACAATGACAACAATGCAAGGTAAGTCCTTAAACCCTAATTTATGTAATTATTAAATAGGTAAAATAATTAGAAAAGCATTTAAAATTAGGAAAAAAAGCAGATTTCATGGGAACTCTATGCACGCTACTGTTGGAGCGTAATTTCACAAATGAAACCACCTCTGTTTGAAAATCACACAATCCACCTAGTGCACAAGAGACCCAAGAATAAACCCTTTAAATTTGGGAGAGATCCAACGGTGGGTTTCTCTAGAAAATGCAAAAACCAGTACCTATGGATGTTTTTAGGAACTTAGGAAAAACCATCTAAAAAACATGGTTTTTAGAGAAATCAATGCAAAAGGATGATAGAAATGGAAACTAGACAAAATTTTGAACAAAATGGCTCAAAAACCAAGTGATTTGGATACCTGTAGGGTCACCGAAGATGATTGGAAGCCGGTTGTCTTCTCTAGCACCGGTTTCCACGTCGCTGGTGTAAACCGGGCTGCCCGTGTAACCCAGTGTAAACTGGGTGCCAGTGTAAACTGAGGCCACCGGTGTAATCCAGTGTACACTAGGCACCGGTGTAACCCAGTGTAAACCAAGGCCGCCGGTGTAAACTAGTGCACCCGCCCAACACCTTATAAATTAATAAACATTAATTTATGAAGTATTTTCACTTAAAATTTATTTTTGGGAGCTAGAAGAGTCCAAATCATGATCCGAAAGAAGCATTGTGACCGTATTGACGACGTGGACCTAATTTAAACTTAAAAACTTATAAATGATCACTTTTTATTTAGAAAATTTTTTAAATAGTAATGTGACATGTACAAGTGCACTTGAATATACCAGTTAAAGGGAGTTATTAGCAAGCTAGTGGTCTCACATTGAGGTAGGTGACGACAATTAATGTTTTTTCTTGATTTTTAAACCATGTTTAAATATAGCATCATGTGTGATTGTGTTTTAAATTGCAATTATTATTTGCCGTGGATTTCATGCAACTTTGAGCAAATTCTGATTATTTCAAATTGAAATCTTTATTTGAATAAACTCTTGACTAATGTTTTTATGAGCATGATGTTAATTGACTATGCTTAAATAGAGACTTATTTATTATTTTATCTTTAAAATGCATGGATTTACATGAAAATAAGAATAGAGGCTTATTAGTTGGTCCTTTTCTAGGCTAACCCCGGGATGAGGGGCATGTCTTGGGAATTTCAAGCTATAAGTGCTCTTGAGTTTTACCATATACATATGATTTCCATGTTTTGTATTTGATGACAGGTGCTCTCGCCCAGTGGGCTTCATGCTTGGAGGGATAGGGCCGGCCACCCACCTTCCGAGATTGTGATGTGATGATATTGTGATATGATAGACACCTTCCCATAGATGGCAATCGGTAGGGGTTTGGTAACATGGATAGTCCATACTACTTGTCTAAGCCTTTCCATGAGGACAAACGTTAAGTCTCCCGTTATGGTGTCGACGGAGAGCGGCGGTGGTTGATACCCATGGAGGGTTGCCACTGCAGCGTGATGACCCATATTCTTATTATATGTGCATGTATGATAAGCATGGTTATGGATGGTATGCCTAGGCATGACGACACTCAGAGGTTGGCCATGAGTACTCTTAATCAGCGATGTTAGTGCGATGTAGTGGGACCCATTACCTTAGGGTGCCCTTATTATTATTGTATGCTCATTTACATTGATTTATGTCATATTTTGACTCCGTGAAATGCATGTTTTAGCATATGGAATAAATTGACATTTATTTGGACATGACATTATGATACTGTTATTTTCATAAATGATAGACTTTTCATTATGCTGTTAATTATTTCTTTCATTTATTACATTAATGGTCTATGTACCTACACAAGTGATAGCTTGCTAAGGCATTGCTTTGTTTTGCAATGCCTTAGATCTCGAACGCGACATCAGGAAAGGAAAAGCTGTTGAGAAACCGTGAGAGCTGTTGAAGATCTTTTTCCTATAGTTTTAGATAGTGATGTGAGTCATTAACACAGGATTATCATTTGGATTTAATTATGGACTGCATACTTTATATTTGGAGTTGATTAAGATGTTTGGACATATGTTGGACATTTATATGGGATGTTATGATGGATAGACCCTATGTCATATTATTATTGTGTTTTGGACATTTATTTGATTTAAAATAAAGGCGCCGATTTATTTGACGTTGATTTATACGCGGATTGTTTTATTTATGTTTAATTTACATGTATGCCATTTTGAGAAAGGAAAACTAACACCCGGAGTTTTTAAGATAGGTTTTAGTAAAATGTTAAATAAAGCTTTTCTCATGGGATCCCAAATGCTCTTATTTAAAATGCCATTATTATTATTATAAAAAAAATGTCTTAAAAATTCGAGGTGTTACACAACACAAATAATTGTATGCACTTACTAGTAGAAAGAAACCTAGAAAGCCAATCCAATAACAATTACAATACCAATAGAAATTAGGAAAAAAATATTCTTTTACAAAATGAAAAAACACTGAAATAAAGGAGACATGAACTTGAGTCTACTAGCTTGTGGCATAAGAAGGGTTGTATCCAGAGGTGGGTCACACCTTTGAGGCTCCTCATGAGGCTATAAAGTAAAGAATCATTTAAAAGATTGTGAAGAATTGTCAGGCCAAGATTATCGACTACAATATGGACATGTCACCTATTGCTAGTGCATTGGGATAGGGTCTTGATGATGATGATGATGACCTATTGTTAGTGCATGGTGCTTAAATGACATAATCAGTTATTAACTCTAACTTTTAGACAGTCTAGGTAGTAAGAATGCCACACAACTCACCATTCCAAAAGAAAAAGATTGCCACAAGTCTAAGCTAATCACCTAAGAGCATACTTGTATTACTCTCCTCAGATTAGTCAAATGCAATAAGTAGATTTTAATATCTCTTACTTTTTCTTTCTTTATTTTCATTCTTCCTTATTTTGCAGTAAACAGAAATTCCAACAAACAAGTTAGTAGTAGATAAATAAGCACCATCAAACACTAGTTAGGAGCAATCATTTGGAACTAACATTCATGCATGTTCTCCATGGAAAACAATAGGATTGGGATCCATATCACTTTTGTTTGTCTGGAATAGTAGGGCCTGACACCCACCTCAGTCACCGCAACCTTCTTCCTTGAGCAGCAAAAGGTATGAAACCAAGGTAAGAAAGAGCAACTAAGAACTAGTAAATGAGAACATGACTCCTTGATTGCTTTCATCATTTATGCAAAGGCTTGACTGTGTTATTAATTAGCTAGGCCAGGTCTTTTTCACAGCACAGACTCCCTAGAGGCAACATAGTATGCCACTTAATCACCTTCTTTGACTAGGTAAGCAAGGAATTATCATTTGAACATCTTTACTAGAGCAGAGGATCTTACAGTAACCTAGGCAAAGATGGTTTAAAATCTCTCTTCCAAAAGGTTAAAGGGCACTACCACATAAAGTTTCAAATCTTTCTCCACCTACATTTTCTACTAATGTAATATCCTCAATTTTAAACCTTAAATTAGTAACAAAATAAATTAATTAAATTAAAAAAATTTATACATATAATTTGGTTTTGAATCCACTAAATTTAGAAAGTACACATCAATAGGAATTGAACGATATAAAGAACATAAAAAACAGAGTTCGCATGAAAGAGATAAGAACATTTTAAGTTACAAGGATAATCTGGTAATTAGTCAGGGACACGAATTAGAAGGGGTTGTTTTGATAATGACACCCCCTTCCCTTTCCATTCCCATTCTAGCTCCAATGGAGGAAGGCAATGATCCTCTTTCCTTGCGAAGAAATTTGATCTCAAACTACAAAAGCGAGTTTTCCCTTTATTCCCAACAAAAAATAGCCCTGGGATGGTGCCATCTTCTCTCCGTTCTCCACCAAACTTTGCATGCACTAAAGGACCCCGATCTCTCATCTCTGGCTCTAATCAGGTAAGCTACACACTCTAACTTGTTATTCACTATGTTTTCCAACTTTTCCCTCACAGATCTAGACTGGATCTGAGTTGAATGGTCGTTGGATGGCCTAGGGAATCAAAACAGTGGAGCATGGTTAGACCCATATTAAGGACACCTCTAATGGTAGATCTAAGCCATTTAATGTGATCTTTGGACCCAAAAACCCTAAGAACGGTGAAAACAGATAAAAAATCAGAGCATATGAAATCAAGCCAAAAGAAAACAGACGACTCGGGTTCATCATCCCTGATGGACAATGCACCCAGGACGTCGACCGAGATGCGCAGGAGTGGACGGCCCATGTGACTGCTCTGTCGTGCTCATGTGCACACAGGGACACTTACGAGCACTGTCTCAGACGATGGAAACACCTGGCATCTTGGAAACCAAGACACACACGGGGAGCATCCCAGCGATCAAAACGCACGCGGCGTGTTCCGTGGCTCATTCTAGAGTTTGTGTGTCCTAGGGACACCAATTTACGCCTATATAAACTGGTGTAAACCTGTATAAAATGGGATTTTTTTTATTTGAAATGGTTTTTCTGTGATTCTAGAGGCTACTAAAGCTCGATCTTCTATCCGAAAGGTCCGTTGGAATTGTCTCGATGATGCAGACATAATCTTAGCATTAACATCTTAATCTGATCACATCTAGTTAGATAAAATTTATAAAATAGCATCAAATCACTCCGATCAGGCTGATCAAAGGGTGATCAGGCCCCAAAACATGAAACCAGACAATATAAGGTAATAACTGAGGGTCCTAAGAATCAAATTAGGTGTATTTACTCTAGTAATTGATCCAAATCATTGATCTAATCCAGATCTTAAAAATTTGTTGATGTAAGGATGATTTGATCGTCAAACCAAAGTATAAACTTTAAATGCACATGAAAATGAGTAGATGAGCATGAGATAGAACTGATTAATAACAATTAATGTTGGGATTAGGGATCTAATCATAAATAGAGATCTTAGAGAACAATCCAACGATTTGACTATCATAAATTCTACTGAGATGAAATAAATAACACAAAATTATACCATGATACTGACAAGTACATTAGAGTGTGCAAGCTAAGAGGATTATATGCTTGATTTGGGTTATCTCTCATTGAGGTAGGTGATGACATTTAATGTTATATTTTGATTTCTAAAACTTTGCATTATCATAGCATCATGGTTGATTGTGGTTGATTGTCACTTGTTTATTTATTTTAAGATTTTATGAGATTCAAAGTTTTATGCTATGATCGATATAATATTTTGATAGTGTATTGAAAGGGTTTTCATGATCGATTATTTTTATGGTATTGATACCATGTATCTTATGTATGATTAGTAATTATCCTTTTTTATTGCATCATTGAGATTGGTGGATTTTCAAAAAAATTGTTGGTGGAGGCTTGGTGGCTAGTCCTTTGAGAGGCTAACCCCGAGATGAGGGGTGTGCCTTGGGGTTTGTGAGCCACGAGTGCTCTTGGTTTTATAAGATACACGACTTTCCTGTTTTGTGATTTATGACGGGTGTTCTCACCTAGTGGATGTCATATTATGAGGGAGTAGGGCCGGCTACCCACCCTCTAAATTTGTGATGTAATAGACACCTGCCCACAGATGGCTTTAGGTAGGGGTTAGTATCATAAATAGTCCATACTACCAGTTGGGCCCTTTGTAGGGGAACGGACGTTGACTCTCCCATTATGGTGTCGACATGGAGTGGCGGTGGTTGAGACCCTAGAGTGGTTGTCACTGCAGCATGACTATCCATACTCTTGTTTTGTATGCTTAAATGATAAGCATGAAAATGTTATTATAGGCCTGGGTGTGACGACATTCAGAGGATTGATATGAGTTCCCATGATCTGTTATACGAGTATATGGGAAACATCGTGGGACCCACGTACCTTAGGATACCCTATTTGTTATTGGGTGCTCATTTATATTGGATCATATCCTATTTTACATCAATGAGATTATCATATTTTAAATCCATGAGGTGCATGTTTTATCGCATGGCATATGTTGTTTTAAGACTATATTAGCATTGCTTATGATACTTATATTTTCATGGATAATTTACCTATACATTATATCAACATTGTTATTTGATTTTGTTTTTTCCTTGTTATTACATTAAATGTCTTTGTACCTGCACAAGCAATAGCTTGCTAAGGCATTGCTTTGTTTTACAATACTTCAGACACTGAGTGGAATAGCAAAAAAGGCAAGGCCGTGGAGGGACAGTGATAGCAATGATGACCACTTTGATTTAGCTGATAGATAGTTCGACGTGAATAATTAGATGGACTACAATTTGAACCTATTTTATGAACTGTATACCTTAATTGGATGGATTTGATTATAACATTATATATATATATATATATATATATTAGGAACATGTCTTTAAGTATGGTGGAATGTTATGATAGATAGACCATGGGCCACATTACTGTGCTTTTTGGATATTTATTGTTTTAAAAATAAAGGCGTCATTTATTTTGACTTTGAATTTGATATTAGTATTGTCTCAAATTTATTGTTACGTACTTATATTATCTTTTAATTGTGGTTGTGATGTTTTTGGAAAAAAGGGATAACACCCGGAGGTTTTTAAGTAAATGTTCTAATATAATAATTAATAGAATCTTTTGATTTTGGGATCCCAACTATAATAATTATTATTATAAAAAAATGTTAAAAAAACCCTGGGTGTTACACCTAGGTGAAGATGGTTTGGCATCTCTCTTCCAAAAGGTTTGAGGGCACTACCACATAAAGTTTCAAATCTTTCTCCTTCTACTTTTTCTACTAATGTTAGAGCTTTCATATCTACTTGATGGAAGCACAGACTGAACTCACAGCTTACAAATTATGTACCGAGAATAGTTGGAAAGAATTTGTGAACCACGGTGTGGAGTGTGGACGCTAATTGGCTTCTGGTGTTGCCGTACAAGGGATGAGACTGAAAATTGCGGCAATTTAAACCTGCAGGCATGTACCTTCTGCAATTTTGAGGAAGACAATCTAATGTTTGTCTACAAAGGCCAAGACTGAAAACTGCAGCAATTTACATAATTTAAACCTATTGGCATGAGCCTTCTGCAATTACGTGGAAGAAAACCTAATATTTGTTGGCAAAGTAACAGCAGTGTCGATCAAAATCTGTTCATACTTGTGCGAACTTCTCATTGTATAACTTTGATTGACTTCATCTTTAGAATAGACTTATCTTCAATAGAATTGAAAAAGCGCTGTGGATCAAAATCTGTTCATAATTGTTATGAAACTTCTCATTTCATAACTTTAGCTTCAATAGAATTGAAAATGACTAAAAATTAACTATCAGATAAACTAGTGGTGAGATTCGCAGAAGAAAAAAGTGCTTCATGTACGCCATTTATGAATGAGTAGCCACAATATGCAAGTACGAAGGAGAAGAACACAAACAACAAAATCAATCTAGAATTAGTGCCATTTCCAGAAAGAGATACAGGATTAATCATTATCAAAATCTAATCAGCTATGCATCAAAAGAAGTAAAAGAACCAAAACAGTTACATGAAAAGCATAACTCAACGCAGCAGCAGCTTAACACAGGTATATTGACATGGTGAAGATCTTTAAGAAGTTTCCTCGGTCGCTGTACCAGTCAAGATCAAACGTATCTAATAAATTATGAGTTTCAAACACAAGCTCGATATAGGCAAGAGAAGACAAGTTCGCAAGGGAAAGGTTAATTTCCGGCATAATTCCAATGATTATCAATGATACGATATCAGCAGCAGAAATTTCTTCCATAGAATCAATAAAATCCACTGTCAACCTTTCAAGTCTTGGACAGGAGATATGCTGAGGACTCTGATTAGGACATGCGCCATAGATCAAAGTCAAATCCTCAAGCAAAGGCAAACCATATAAAATATCATTGAGTCTTGATCAACTGAGCCTCATCCAGGTTCAATTCCTTAAGATTTGGGGTACAAATTCTTACCAGACAGTCAAAAGTAGTCAGTGAAAACCTTCTAAGGCTTGGAGCTGAGATGTTTATAGGACAGACTCTTGCAATAGTATAAAATCAAATCTTCGAGAAGGGAGAAACATACAGAATGTCATCAAGTAAGTCATTGCTCAAACCAACACCAACTAGATCCAATTTCTTAAGTGATCATCGGTGAATGGTCCCCCATGGGACATCCATTCCGCAATAGGACAATCTTAATTCTGTTCATGATTCACAGCTAAGATACAGAGAGGCAATTTGTATTTTGTCATATAACTTTCCAGGCAAGAACTTCGGGTGGAGCACTTCAACATTACAGTTTATCGCAAAATGGATTCAATGGTATACATAACAAGCAAACAGCCGATGATATCGAAGATTGAGAGAGAATCAGTGAATCTTACAACCCTCGTGAAGAACCACTGAGCCATTGACGACAGAACGAAATCCTGGAGTGAAAGAGAGGAAACATATTGTTGGTCAAAAATCTAGATTGGAAATGGAAGTCCAAAAGTAGCTCCACCTTTCCTATAAAATGGCCATCTTTAGTGCATCATTAGTGGGTAAGTAATCAAGAATGTGGCTAAGCAGAGACTCTGGCAAGTTGCTGATCAGATCATGGCTACATTTATTAAATTCGCCAGAGGAACTTTCTCTCGAGGTCCATACTACTTTCTGCTAAATCCCAGTTTCTCCTCCATGATATCTTCCTTTCTCCCCCACTCTAAAGAAATGTTGAAGGCATTTATGCAGAAGAAACCGTGTAACTTGGACACGAGGGCTGTTATTCTTCCCACCAGCTAACATGGAAATAAGGCGCTTCGGTGGGGCCTGTTCAAATTACAAAAGTTGCCGGAAGTGGAGGAAAAATGAAGGTTCTGTCTTGTTGATGGATGCACCTTGTGGCGTTAACCTTTTCAATCATCCAAAAGTAGAACTATTTGTACTATTGGTACTTTGGACATGCATAGTCATGCATTCATTCTGTACTTGCAGCATTTGTTTTTAAATACCAAGCATAGAGGTCTTATTTCTATAAGTTGATCATAAAAAACAGTAATGTTGTTTGGTGAGGCTGTTTTTTATTTGTTATAAGCTAAAAATTACTAAGCAAATTACTCACACACTCTTAAATCTAACTCCCGGCCAAAGGAAATTAAGAAGCAAATCACTCACAAACTCCAAAATCTAACTCCTAGCCAAAGAAAAAAGCAGCGATTCAAACCTACAACCAAGTGCATTTCCAAGAGAGATGCAAGTTGTCTCAGGCCAACTGCGCTACACATTTGTTGGCTGATAACGGCTGTTAATAACCTATGATATATATTTGATATGGAGATCCCTTTACCTCTGAATGCACCTACCCTTTACCGAATTGCCTTGTACAACTTTTTATGGATCATAGCTTGTCGTTTAGTCTCTTTTTCCTTTTATTTTTTAGGAATGACCAGAGTTTCCCGAAGACTAATCCAGGAATGTTCTCTAGAATATTTATGCCATTCATTTTGCTGCCACTACTGCTCAAGGCTGAAAAGCCACACCAGTTGAGTAATTCGAACCCTTTTTTTTTTCTTTTTTTTTTTTTTTCAGTTTTTAAGGTCAGTGGTCGTTATTTTTAACTTTAAGTAGCATAGGCTATGGTCATCCATTAAGCGTGATTTTTCAGAGGTAGCCCATATATTCAAGGGACAGCGTACGGGACATGATCTTCGCAAAAAAAAAATGCCTAGATCAGATTCTCCCTTGATTGTTCACAAAACAGTTCAAAATAAACTCAGCCATAGAATTTTCGAATCCCATTGAAGATCGAAACTCAGTGAGCTACAATCAATTTGATCTTTCCATTCAATGCACAATGCATAAGCAGCTAGAACCTACCATTTTATACATACAAGAATGATGGCGCTGAACCAGAAGGGCCTTTGGGGAAGCCTAAAATTTCTTTGGCAATAATCGACAACTTTTGTTGCTTATCCTCAACCTTCTCAAAATTCACTTCTAGTAGAGATGAAAACACTAATTTCCTTAAATACCAAAGCATTCTTCAGTAGCAATGCTGCTAGGAACAGTTTATCCATCTGCCTCTTGAGAAAATTTTCCACCATATCACTCTTGATACTTGACTTCTCATAGGAACCCCAAAATCCATTTAGTGTAAAACTTTTGAGTTGACATAGGTAGGTCAAAGAGGATTTATTTGATTCTCAAAATAGTGTTTCATCAAAATCAGAAGTTTCCACATATTTATCTCCAAACTGAAAATTGAAAAGCATTACATTTGACTTTATAAGAACTGACAAGCGAAAGAGAGTAGCAGTTGAAACTATAAAAATATGCAAGAAACGAGAAGGACCCAACTTTTATGTACTTAAAAATGGAGGATCCATGCTTATAATCTACACAGCAAGATGACCCAGACAAGGCGAACTTCTCAGAAGGGCACCTGGGAGGACCCATTTTGCATGCTTACGTCCAGAGTAACAGACTTGCATATAGAGAGCAGATTCTGCAATTACCATGTTGGGAAGCTTTTGTCAGAAGACAAGTCCAAATACCTGGCATAAGTATGCTAAACCTTTAACTAGATATATTCATGCAGCCCAATTTCCATTCCTAAAATAACAAATCAAAATGAAGAGTAGTACATCAAATTCCCCAGCAACTCATTAAAAAGGTAATAGAAACGACAGAACAGTGACTATATGGTGTCTGAATATGCAAATCCTAGCAGGTAACACGTGCTATAGGCACCTGCGGGGGTGCTCTGTTTGGTTATCTAAACTGTTAATCTGCTAAGCCCCGTCTCCGATTGGCTGATTTCAAGACCTTCTTCCTTGAAGCATTGTTTCCGCTACTCAGAAAGGGAAAATGGACGGAACAGAAAGTTTAAATTAATAGATAATTGAACCTCAATCTTGTAGCAGTTAGGATTTTTTGTTCTAGGAGACCTTTTGTGGCATCAGCTAAATAAGATGGTGTTACCAAAAGAAATGGTTAGGTCGCACAAGTGCTTTTTGTCTAACATGCGTATTCATTTTACCCAATTTGGGGGATAAGCAGCACACACCATCAAAAGTCTTTCTCAACATCGAACTCAAGCACAACAATATAATTGAGTTGGTTGGCAGGACCCCACAAAAACCCTGAAACTGAAACAACCTAACCATGAACCGGTTTCCTGCTTTGCGGGCTTCTGAGCTTCGCTTTACAATGTAGGCCATCACTTTAGAGGCACTAAGAAGAAAAACCAACAACGTCCTGACTTGTTTATAATAGAGCCACTAAAGATCAACCCAGAGAAAGAGACCCATGGATTTTCGTTTCTATTTCATGTCCAAACCGGACCAGCAAAACTTCCAGGCTCTTCTGCAGCCAGCAAATTATGCACAGATAGAAAGCTTAGGAAGTTAGCACATACAATCACCCTTGGAACTCTCTAAAGAAATCTCACAGTAGTTGGTCATTCCATTGAAAATTTTATGGTCGCTCTATCTCCAAAGGGACCATTTAACAGGCTGAATGCCGAAGGCTTCTAAGAGCTTACCCTATTTGCACAGAAACGCGAAGTCCCATAACACCAAATAGAACCCCGACAAGACAGCAGGAAACAGTATGATCCACACGGCAATCAGTCTCAAACAACAGCAGAACAAACGCCCAAAGATTAAAACCATCTTACAGCAGATAAGGAAATGATCAACAATCTCAATATCTACAGTATACATGAATATTTAGCGAACTACTTCCCGCCAATCAAAGGGTTCAAAATAAGATCATTACGAAGCACAAAATCTAGAAAAGGCGGTGATACTACTTACAAGGAAGAGAGAGAGTCCAAAATGTAGGCCACGGGAACACACTCATAGAATACCATACACAGATTGCAATAGAAAGGTGGCAAATGAGATACCTTTCCAAATGTCACATCTCATACGACCCGTCCCCAAGAGTCGCTTATTCTTCTTGACTATTGTGGTAGGGAACGACTATTCAAAGTGTTCATGGCATCCTTTTTGAGACATATCCATGGTTGCCTTGAAGACTATAGTGGATGGTCTCTAGATACTAGAGAAACACAATTTTAGTGAATTGGTCGTGAGAGTAGTGATCAATGAATTTTTGTTTTGTAATACTATGTATGATGAGATTATTGATAGTCCTCAAACGAGTACTCATGACTAACCAGCTAATTTGTTCTCCATAGTGCATATGTGCCCATGAAAATTTTGTCGGTTTGCAGTTTAATTGATTACTACTTTAATATTTTGAGGATCTTATGATATTTGAATTATCAAGTTGATGGTAGATCTTTTACATGATTTAAATGTCATGTGTAAATGCGATTTTATGATATACTATATGTTACAGTGCATGTGAGATTTCTGTGTAGATTTGATTATCTGAGAAATATATATTCGAAGTTGTGCATATTTTATGTTGATTCTATCTGAAATATTTTAGTATGAAATTGGAATCCTGAATTGATTTGTGATTTCAAATTATATTCCATGTCTTTGAATTAAACTTTCATTCTTCATAACTATATTAAAATGATTTGAATTATTATTTAGAATTGGATTTCTAAAATTGGTTTAATAGATGTAAACTACCTACACGAGTGTAAGCTTGCTCAGATATTGGAAATTTTTTATAATATCTCAGGACTTTTAAGAACTTGACTTGAGGCATAGCAATTCGAAGTGGATGTAAATCTTGGATGGAGACAAAGATGCATTAAACTATATAAACAATGTATGCATACATCTTATCTTTTCTAAACATGTATATGTAACTATTATAGTTGGACTGTGAGCTATGACTGGATAGATTTGGGATGCTTGCATTTCCATTTTAATTAAAAAAATGTTTTCAATTATTTTATTTTCATAAACTAAATGGCACTTGGGGTATTCAAAATGAATTTAAAAGAAAAAGATTCTTTTATTGCATTGTTTTTATAAAATTATTTTTAAATAGGGAATGATCCCACATTTAAAAATATGTTAGTAATTAAAAAATTGCATCTAAAAGCCTAGATCGTCACAATTCAAGAAGGATTTTATGTGGGAGCTAAACACTATAGATTGGTTAGAATGCCTCTTTGTAGACTTACTAAGTTTGCAAAATCTATGCAAATTTATCTTACCCTCTCTCTGAAGCCTAAAAATAAAGTTGGTGGATATAACTTGAGGGAATGGGCCTAAGGACCTTTATATGACTAATAGCAACAACCCTAACTAGTATTGTTGACCAGGTTCTAAGGAAATAATAAGCTATTTGGATCAACTGATTGCATTGTGTCTTTGTTATTTTTCTACTCATATGGGGTCAACATTATGAATTGTAGTATTGAGGACGGATTTTGGTGAATATAGGCACAACATTTATGAACTCACCTATTTTAGGTGTGGAAGTTTGATAGCCTACTATGTGGCTCAAATTGGTCACTTGAGCAGTTTGCAAATTGCATGATAAATATATGGAGATTAGTAAAAGTGTCTAGTTTGAGTGTAGTTGTCTCTTTTAAGAGAAGTGTATATTACATTTCTTTCTTTAGGGCATTGGTTCAAGATTCACTTCACAAGTTGCCTTGATATTTCTTAATTTGTATACATGTATGAACTTATTTGAATGCTAAAATTTCTTTTCTTTATATATACTTAACTACTATTTGTTTTTAACTTAAAACAAGTGGGGGAATTAGAGGTATCAAACAAGTGGATAGTAGGCAAATCATCATGTGTTACAGGCCAAATGGGTGTAAGTCACAACTCTCATTCTACCTGCGGGTCATAAGAAACCCGTTTAAGATGGGAAGATTAGAGTGTAAAATAGCTAACTCCTTAAGAATTGAAAAAATTTTATATAAACTTAAGCTTCAACTCAATACCTCAATGACAACATAAAAGTGTACACATAGCTAGACTGACTATCAATTATGCATATAAGGTGAGAACTATATATATAAACTAAAACAATAAGTTGCTCCTAAGCATTCTAAAGAGTAGACATTGCCCTAGAGCATTTTTTTGAAAGATTCTAGCTATTCATCATGTATGGCTTAAAAAAATTAAGTAACTCATGAGAAATCATTGCATTTGGACAATCTTATTTATAATTCGAATGTGAAATTGCTCTTTCCTTTGCAAACTTAGATATATTGTGCATTTTTAAAATTTGTACCCTAGATGTTCAAAGCTATAGAATTAACTCTAATCAGTGATAATTAAGCGATATCTAAAATATTCAAAATATAGGATTATGTACAATTTATCTTTTAATATAATTGGACTGTGAAATTGGTCTTTATTGTGTAAAATTAAAAATTTTGGACATTTTTCACATTTGTATGCTCGACCTTTAAAATAATAAAATTAATCCTAATTAGTGCTAATTTCGGATTTAAAAAATATTCAAAGTATTGGGATATGCCCAATTTATCTTTTAATGTAGCTAGAATGTGAAATTGCTCTTTTTGGTGTAAAATTTGGTCTTTTGTGCATTTTTTTACATTTGTACCATGGACCTTTAAAATAGTACAATTAAGTCTAATTAGTGATAATTAAGATAAAAATATTCAAAATTTAGGAATATGCATATAATTTATCTTTGGATATACTACGAAGGTGAAATTCCTTTTTCTTTTGCCAAATTAGATATTTCTTGCATTTTTTACATTTGTACCATAGACCTTCAAAATAGTAGAAGTAAACCCAATTAGTGATAATTAATTTATTTCTCAAACTAAAATATTCAAAATATTGTGATATTAATACAATTTGTCTTTTAATGTTAGTTGGAATGTGAATTTGCACATTCTAGTGTAGAAGTAGATATTTTGTGCATCTTTACATTAGAATTAGGCAAAAATAGTGATATTTAGGTGATTTCAAAGACTAAAATATTTAAAATATAGAAATATGTACAAAATTTATTTTTTCATATAGTTCGAATGTGATTTTGGTCTTTTTTTACAAAATTAGAACTCTTACACGAGGTGGACAAAAAATGAGGATTCCGGTGGCTTTTGCAATGTTCACAAGAAAGAGACTGTTCCATGTCTGACAATGTTCAAGTAGCATTCTTGTCGAAAGGAGAAAATATGTTTTTCCAGACACAAAGGGTACAAGAAAGAAGTCAGTGTTGGCTACGGGCTCTCGTTCTCGACAATATGATAGAGATTAAAGAAATGGTTTGCTAAACAGTGACTACAGCGGAAATTCCATAAATTCGCAAAGAGCCATGCTGAGTAGAAATGTGACTACCAAACCTATTGGTATTGATTTGTTGCGTGAATGTTGAATGACATCAAATATCAAATGGGTCTGGCGAAGTCGTGGTGTATTCATTTGGTTTGAGTAGGGCTCTTTCTCGTTGATCAGTTCGCCTCCGCTCTATTGAAAGGTCTCCATTCCTACGGTGGTTTTGTCAGCGAACACATCTCAGGCCTAATTGACTAACCTAACCATTAGTTTGTCTCTTGAAAAAGATTTTTCTTTCTTGACTCTCTTGAAGGTCTTTCTCTTAATGGTATCAAAGCAAACAAGAGATTAGGGTGCCTCCTTTGTCACTGTTGTTCACGAAATCCAGACTACTTGCTCTCTTTCTTTTCTTAATGAACTAATGAGTTCAGTTGTTAAGCATCACGAGTCTAAGGGTGTGGTAATTCTTTTGAGCAGAAATAATAGACCCTAGCAATGCAGCCCTTCTTTAAGCAGGAATTGTTCCTCTGATATATAAAAGATCTAAGGAAAAGCTCTTCCCTTTCTTTCCTTCTAGATTCTATTTATCTTTCCCCCGATATTCTTTAAAATGCCTCTACTACCCTCTTAGCAGGTCGGTCAGTCTCAGTAGTAGAGGAAGGAAAGTCCATTGATTATTAGTTACATCACAGTAGTGGTCCTTTTGCCTTTGCCTGGGTACATAGCTAAACTTTCTTGTATTCTGAGGTTGACTACCCTATTGATCATGCGCTGCCCTGCTTTCTTTGCTTTGCTTATTCCAATAGTGGAATTGCTTGAGACATTTTCTTTATAAAAACTATGTTTTTAGGCCAGATTCCGGAGCTTTCAAAGTGACGGGATTCGGCATTCCAGTGAATAATTTATGCATGGAAAACATGATCACTGTAATTGGAGGAAAGGCAATGTCTACTTACAATAGTTAAGAGCATTTACACCTAGTAGAACTCAATAAAATATTATTAAAAAATCTTACTATGGGTATATGAGAGTCACTATGAATCACTTCGAGTTAATGTAGATATATGTACTAGAACTCAATAAAATATTATTAAAAAATCTTACTCTGAGTATATTTGAGTCACTATGAGTCACTTCGTGTTAATGTAGATATATGTGCTAAACTCTCTGCCATAGTCACAAAGTTTAGACTCAGGAATACATAAGTAAGCCAAATATTTGTAAATTCAGAAATGCTCTTGAAAAGTTGAGGAAAATTTTGGAAAAACATTATTTTTCATGCATGATTTTAAGCTTTTCATTTGATTTTTTAAACTAGATTTATAAAAGCTATATGAGAATTTTGCTAATTTTATGTGAAAGTTGACTATTATAAGGTAAATTCATGTTAATTTCTTGACATTTGCTTTAAATTTGAAAAACATACAAAACTCACAATTTGTAGGGGAAAATCTAGAGGCATAAAAAGTTGACATTTTCTTAAAATTTTAATTATTTATAGAATTTTGTGACTATAGTCTCAACATGAACTATATATAAATTTTTTTAAGTCATTAGATGAGTTTTAGCTTCTAAGTTAGTTACCAAATATATACCCTTGTATGAGGTACTAGATATCTATCAATGCGGACTTATTAAAAAAGTGGGACCTACTTATGGATTCACATATTTCTCTTGGAGAGTAGTTTGCATAACTTACTAGTGGGGTTTAATGATCTAAAGATCTTTGACATCAAACACTTACATGCCTATAAATTTGTGGCCAAATCTCAACTTAAATATTAGGTAAGTTGGTTTATATATAAAATTTTCACATTATATGCACAAGTTGAAGCTAGAGTAGTTGGTTAGTATGACATATGTTAATGTAATGGTAAAGGAAAACCTTGGTGCACGAAGCTCCCGCATATGTAGGGTCTAGGGAAGGGGCAGACCACAAAAGTCTATAGTACACATGTAAAGGTCTTTGGTTAAAAAATGCTCACCTGTGCTTGGGTTGAACACTTGTGGATACAAAATGCTTACCTATGTCCAGGTTAAACAGCTATTGTGAGATGCTGTGAGACTCTACTTCCAATTTGAGAGTAAACATCTACAGAACACTAGTGAAAGCGTTAGATTAAAGACCAATTTGTGTTTTGATGAGAATAGATAATAGGTTGTTATCTTGGAAGAAGAGCATTTGGTCTTTACATGTAAAACTCTAACTAAATCGAGGTATAGCTAATCTTTAGTTTATTTTTCATTCTTTCTCAATCAGCAACTAGTGACTTTTATCCCCTTAAGAAATTACAGAGGTAGTTGATGTGGAATAATGTTGTTGACGGCAGGAAGTTCCACTTGGACATTTTATTTCACAATGACGTCATAAAGGGAATCTTACATTTGGTTAATAAGGTAGCTTCCTGTAGTAACCTGATGGTGATAATGTGTTACTTAGTTTGTGATCGGGCCATATCCTAGTCTACATGTTTCTGGCACAACTTCTTTCATAGTAAGATTAAGATGGTTGCAAAACCCCATTGATAGAATAGAATTGTCTTCTATTCAGTGGTTAGAGCCCTAGGAGGCCAAACCCATATATCCTCTTAGTAGTGTCCATGAGGCTCATTAGCCTGAATAAACATATGTGTATATATATTCAAATCTAAGTATCATTAAATCACACAATATCTACCACATGATGAAACCATGCATCTTCTATAACTCATGGTATTGATACACTATCATCCTTTCTTTCAAAAACATAGATTTACATATAATAGAGTGGGCAACATCATTTTCATTTGTAAGATAAAAGTATGCGTCATGGAGATGAAGGTATATATTGTGATGACCTAGGTTTTTAAAACACTTTTTCATGTTTATTTTCAAAAGCTGACTCACCAAATTTGTAAAAAATTTAAATTTTCAAATAGTGAAAAATGTGTTCTTTGAAATTCATTTCTAAAAACTCGAATGTCACTTCCACTCTCTTACTGTTGATGTTTAACCACAAGTGTGCTGGCTATTGTAGTATAGCTATGCAAATATGGGTCGATCCCACAGGGACTCTCTTTAACATATGGAGTTTTAACTAAAATTTAATTATCTAAAATTAAAAATAAATAAAATTACTAAAATTACTGGAATTAGAATTAAAGTTCAGATCAACTCAATTTCTAACCATTACAAAATTTTTAGTTCAATCAGAAATCAAATAATTAAAAAAAAAAACTACTTCTATAGCTTAATCCTCTTGAATATCTTCAAATCCTGTCTTCTAAAATCTGATCAGCCTTTGCAGATGTCTTTAGCACATCCTTGATTAGAGATCTGTTGATCGGAGTCATCAGATTCCTCAAAATAATCAAGATCTGGGCTAATTTGTAATTTTGAGATTTAGACTGCTCAGATTAATTTTTGAATTTTATATCGAAGATCGAAAATGTCAATTATTTCTAGGGGTATCCTAAGAATGAATTTGTAGAATTTTATTTGAAATCAAATGAGAAACAAAGGAGAAATTGAAGATTTTGATTGATTTGGTTAGACCTTAAGTGATCTGTCTTGATTAATTTGTTCTAGATAAGTAGAATGCAGATAAAATAGAACCAGAATAGTCAAGGACATAGATATAATTACTGAAAAAGAATAGAAATGAGATTTCTATTTAATAACTAAGGGTAAAATTGAAATTTAGGATAAACAATTTAAAATGAAAAAAATATGAAGAAATTCCCGACAAAGAAGAAGATGCCAGAGGAGGAAGAGGAGAAACGAAAGGGGAAGAGAGGGGAGGAAAACCCGCATCGGGTTCCCTTCTCTGGGTTAACCGGAGAGAGAGAGAGAGAGAGAGAGAGAGAGAGAGAGAGAGAGAGAGTGAGAGAGAGAGAGAGAGAGAGAGAGAGAGAGAGAGAGAGAGAGAGAGAGAGAGAGAGAGAGAAGTAAGTGGGTACTGGAGAGAAAGTAAGAGAAGAGGGGCAACAAGAAGAGAGGTTGAGTAAGAGAGTGTGTGTGTGAGGTAGAGTAGAGGTCAGTGAGCAATAAAGCAAAGAGGGAGGAGGGATGGATTAGTCGGTTGGCGATGGAGTGAAGTTGCAGGCTGGAGAGATGGGATGGTCATGGAGGAGTGGGAATCAGCCGGGCTAGGAGGTGAAGAAGAGACTACGAAACGAGAGAGTAGAGAAGGCTGGGATTGGGGAGAAGAGAAGAGGGAGAACTGGGAATGGAGAGGGAATGAGTGAAGGAGAAGGGGAAAGCTGCTGGTGATAGAAGATGGTCCGAGCAGTGAAGAGGAAAGGAATTGAGGGGGATTTGGTCTGCCTCCTCCAACCCACCAAAGGGAAGAAGTTGGAATGGAGAGAAAAAGTGAAGAGAGAAAGAGATTTGTGTGAGAAACAAGAAGAAAAACGAGAGAGAGAGAGAGAGAGAGAGAGAGAGAGAGAGAGAGAGAGAGAGAGAGAGAGAGAGAGAGAGAGAGAGAGAGAGAGAGAGAGAGAGAGAGAGAGAGAGAGAGAGAGAGAGAGAGAGAGAGCTGGGGTCCACTAGAAGTCTAGTTTTTCCAAAACTTTGCAAGTCTTCAAATTTCTTTTGTCTTTGGAGTCTTCAAAGTCTTCTCTTTCTAGGAAGCTTCATTATTCTCTCCTTGATTTGATCTGGATCATCTGAGTTGTGTTGATTGATTTGCAATGCACAGAACCCTAATAAGAATCATTTGAACCGTTCATTATTCCTCTAATTAGCTTTGACGATTATCTGACTGTTAATTTTGCAATTCAATGGTTGGATGGCCAATTAAAGCTAAAATGAAATATTTTATGTAAAATCTTAGAATTGATGGCCTAGATGCTCTAATTGAATACTAAATTAAGGGTATTTTGACCAAAATTGAGTACTTAACACTTATATATATATACATATACATATTTTGTTTATAATATATATTTCTACTAAATTAATCAATAAAAATTTATTTATTGAAAACAAGATCCATCTAGTGGTTCACATACACAACCCTTTATATTTCTTATATCAAATGTCCAAAGTATACAAACCCAAATACAAGACAAGACTTTCCATAAGAGTATATACCCTTGATCAATAGTATGATTGTTGTATTTCCTTATTGTATCCATCCACTCCTATCTATCTACATCTAAGATATTGTAAACATTCAAACATTTACAATATCTCAGCAAGCTATGCTTGGTAGGGAATTTAAGAAACATATGAAATTTAAAACATAATCTATAATTCAATAATTCTTTCATAATTCCAACATTCATATCCATCATATTTCATATGAATCAAGTAATTCAATTTCCATGAACCATACTCTATAAAGCAACTCCACCAAGTAATTTCTCATGTGAAATCTGTTATAAATATATATTCTCCAATAATTTTAATCATATCATATATATGTTAATGGTTAAAATAGTAAAAAATAGTTAATATATTCAATAACAATACCACAATATTCACACCAGACTATACAGGGTTAAATAATCATCCAACCTCTTCTAGTAAATATCCTTTTATGGGAAATATTAGTAATAACCTTATACCAGGCATCTTATCATGCCATGTCATAAGGCATCTAATTATACCATACATCATAATGAAAAATACATAAAAGGCTCCTATGCTGCATTTCAATCCATTCCAATGCACCTCGATAACTGCCAAAGTAATCCACCAATACCAAGTGTGGAATATACAATATTCATATTTGTATGGGGGGACCATGGCTGTCAGGTTGTGGCCTTCCCATAATTTCCCTACCCAACTTTTTGCCTCCTTTGGGAATAGTATCCATATCATCATCAGTTTCAGAGAGCGAATCGCCAAACCCTTCAACTCTCCTAGTATAGTATCCCTAGGCCTATACCTATTGAAAACAAAATTCACATGCCTTTATGCCTGTATAAAAAATAATGATAATACTAGCAAGCTTTTTGCTTGTCCATAAAAATCTGTAATAACATTCTCATGGTCATTAATTTGATATTCATATATTGAGGATATAATTTTACCATCTAAGTTCAGGGATAAATGTTTAATGTAAATGTTACCTATGTCCATTAATTTGGTAAACACATTTAAGTTTAAAGATAATCATTTAATGTAAATGATACCCATTTATATTAATTTGGTATTCATATACCAAGGATGTAATTTCATATTTAAGTTTAAGAATAATTATTTAATATAATGATACCCATTTCTATTAATTTGGAATTCATATACCAAGGATGTGTTCTAAGGATAATCATTCAATGTAGATGGTACCCATGTACCACGCATGTAATTTTTTAACTTATGCGGGTAATATAATTCAACACATGCTTTTTAAATAAGGATCACATAATTCTAAATATAAGATCATTATATCATTCTAATTACATTACTAGACATTCTAAATATTTAAATCCTACCAATTTATAAACATTATATAATTTCATATCCTCAAATAAGATCATGTTTAGAACATAGATCTTGCAATTTAAAGAAATGCATTCTTAAGGTTCTACCTACCTCAAATGCAATAATCCTCAACATAGAGAAATCAACGATCTTGATCAAATCTCCAATACTTAGACTAATCAATGATCTTGATCAACATAGAAATCTGTGTATCTGTCAATTCATGTATACACATTCTATCATATTTTTATCTCTTGATCATCATAATTTTTAAATGACCTTTCTATGATCATATCCATCATGTTTTAGAATTTGTCTGATCATTTCATTTTGTCCCTTAATTAATATTTAAGGGTCTAGATTTTTTTGTATTCCTTAATCTTGACTAATCTATCTCTTTCAAATATTTTTTAACAATTGATCTATAAATCTGACGATTGGATTAACTTCTAGTCTGTCATATCTAAGTTTTTGAACTATTTACTAATCCTAATTCTTCATATATATATATATATATATCTCATTGATCTTTGTTCATTTATAAGTTGATTATCTTAATCTTTATAGATTTCTAATCTTTTTGATACATCACCAATTCATAGTTGTTGATCAAGAGCAATGGTTTAGATCTTCTATCTTCTAGTTCCCATTGATCTTAATTTGATCTAAGATCCATTTCATTTTTCAAAGTTTGATCTATTAATCATAGATCTCCCTTTGATCATCATTGATTATGATGATCTGAATCTCTTTCTTTGAATGCTTTAATCAAGGGTTCAAATCTTCTAACTTATCAAACCCTATTTGCTCTATACTCCATATCATCTTTCAAGGTTTAATCTAAGGTCTATAAATTGACCTTTGATTGTCCTTGATCATCAAGATCTCATATTTGATCATGCTTGATCATAATCATCTTATTTAAATGTTTGTCTTGATTTAGCATATCCTAATATTTGATTGTAATTTATGTTCTTATTGTGAATGCACAATCAATCTAGTGTATTACTGACTGAGCAATGATTTATTTTTCCTAACTCTAAACAGCTCCTTATTCCATATTTGACTAATGCTTACCAGTTAGGTTTTTCTCTAAAAGTGGTTAACACAATCCTTATGTAAGGAGGCGTTTAGACCTCAACAAACATCAACTGAAGGCATAGAAAAATCACTTAGATTTGGTATACTTACCATTACCACAATGTTCAAAATCCACTAGAATGGCAATAGATCTTGTCTTTTACAAGGGTCCTATGAGCTTTTTTACCCTAAGTTCTGTTTCTACTTGATATTAAACTTATATCTAAGAACTTTGATCACAACATTTAAGGATGTTGATTATTCTCTTAGGTGGGCAAAGGATATGGTGATGAAATCCATTTCTTATCTTATAAGAATTACTATGGGTCCTTACTAGCATTAATTTTATGTCATCATAATGTTGTAAATGTTTATGAATGTGAATCTAAGTTTAGATTAAATCAGATATTTAAGTTTTTGATAATTTTCTAAGTAAAATTTTCATTCTTACATAACATGTAAATCTAACCATTGATTTAATCTAACAAATAGATCTACAATGAAATCAGATACAAGTAAACTAAATTTTAACAAATTAAATAATCATAAAGTCCAACTAATCTTTCCATAATGATCCAATGATCATATCTAATTTTTATTCATCATATCTAAGGTTTTGATCATATTAAGGGCTTAAATCATAATTTCTCTCATTTATGTAAGATCTTACCTGTAAGATCTAACCCATTAATTCAAGTTATCTCATCAATATATCATGTATTCATCATCATCAAATGGTCAATCATCTTCGATCTAACTAATCCGAGCTATTAATAAGGTTTTTGGCTATGGATCAAATAAAAGTACTAAAATCATAAATTTTATGAGTTCAATCGATTTTACACTTCCATAAGAATCCAATGGATCTTTCTAATATCAATTTGGAGTTATGTTGACTTTAGAATTTCAATTTGAAGTTTTTAGATAGTTTAAATGGTCCAGATTTGATTTGGAGATCGAGGACGAGAAAAAACAATGCACGATATGTTCCTGTCACTGAAGGGTCTCTGTGTTGTGTCTCTTAGTGCGTCTTCGATGCCTTAATCTAGAATCGGTAAGAGGGTCCAATCTAGAATGTCAAATTACTCATCTCCAGATCAACACTAAATATGAAATGAAATTTCACTATAACAACCTTTCCTATGTTTGTGGGCCCTGTGAATCTGTTGGATGCTCAGATTTTCCATCTGAGTCCTCCTTAATAGGTTTCCAACCCATGTCATCATACTGGTTTCACTAGTGAATCTCATTGGAAAATTAGTCTGATGAACCCAATACCCCTTAAAACTATTGAAAAGTGCATAAGAAAGGGGGTTGGCCTACCTAGAAGTGTCTAGAGGAGAGGAAATTTTTGAAAAAGAGAGAAAATACATAGTAGATATAACAGTACCAGAATCTATTTTTCGATGGAAATTTGATGGTGAGTTCACTATAGATCCACCAATAGATAGAGGGGAAATGAACAAGGATTTAAGCCAAAGAGCTTTAACGGTTCCAATCGTTCTGAATTTGGATGACAATTACCATAAATTTTGTCAAACAAAAACCCTAATCTATCAGGGACAACGCATCCATGGATGTGCCAGGATGCTGGACTGGGGTTGCATTGTCAAGCGTGTCTGGGGACACACTTCTAGAGATAGAGAGGAGAGAGAAAATGGGAGAAAAAGAGGAGAAAAGAAAGGGAGAAAGAGAGAAAGGGAAGGAGAAAGAGAAAGAGAATGGGAATGGGAATGGAAGGAGAGCTCGAGAATTTGGGACAAAATTTTATGAACATTTTTGTGGAAATATTTGAGCTATAGGAAAATTTTTGATTTATTATTAGTTTATTACATAATTCCACTAGAAATTATTTAATTGGAAGTGAAAATTTCACTACCTCCATTATCATCTAGGTGCTAGCTGATTCATGCCTTGCATCATTGCTGACTTCACATCTTACCTAACTTGGTGAGACCCACTCAAAGGTGAAATTATCATTTTGCCCTTTCAATTTAAAAAATTGAGAAAAATACAAATTGTTCATTCAAACTCCATTTTTAGTGTGCTTATAGTCATTGGACTTAATCTTTCAAGTACATTCCAAATATCCATGTCTCAACTCCTAATTTTATTTCTATAAAAAGTTGATTTTCTTGGAACTTCAATTTTCAATTATTTTTTAATATTTTAATTTCTCACTTTTAATAATTCAAATATATTCATAAAAATTGGGATTATTACAATATAACTCACATGCCTCATTTGAAAGTATTTGCATTCTTTAAAAGCAAAAATAATATAACATGATAAAATATTAATTTTATGAGAGGCATGTAATTTCAATTCAAAAGCACAATGATAAAAAAAAGTATAGTTCAATTATTTAAAATTCACATATTTTAATAAAACTGATGATATGCTTAAAATTCAAATAGTGAATAGATGTTAAAACTAACTACCTCTTATGGTTATATCCATATATTCCTCAAGCTTTTCCTTGGCTTTTGTCATAATCCAATAATGAGACGATTCATTTGTTCTTAATCTATACAGCACATAAAGTTCTATTTTAATGTACTTATATGTATGTCTATATTTAAATTTAATTATGATTTAATGGTTCAGATCATCCCAGACCATTGAACCATTAACTCTTATAATTTTATTTTAAATATATTTTTAGGTCTCACAATCTTAGTTCTCCTAAGCATGGAATAAAGATCTAATGGTAGGATTGGTCTAGAAACCTAGATCTAATACACATCAAGTAGATCTAGCTAAATATATCAAAATCAAAGGTGAGTTTTTCAGATCCTACTTTGTTGCGCATGATTCCTTCCTCAAATCATCATAAGAAATGATAGATTGAGGAATCACCATAATGAAGCTCTATTGTAGCCGTATGTCACTGCCTTCTCCAGATTTCTAGCTAGACCCCACTGATTCGAATGACTAGAGTGGTTTTACTATTGAGTCACATTGGATAAAATAGATGATTTATATCAAAGGTTTTGGACCATTGATTAGGGAAATTGAGTGTCCTATCTCATACTTTAAGCGTCTAACCAACAGTCAAATCATGGAAAGGGTCATTGTTCCAATGGGTTTTGGTGGTAGATCTATGCTTAGATTAAGGTGAATTGTTGGATCAATTATGAATCTAGGTATCTAATCACTAATTTATAGTTAGATCAACATGTGGATTGAATTAATCTCAAATTAGATCATCTAGTGTTAAATCTATAGCCAAATCCGCTTGGAAGCTCAAATTAATCATGGGTTTAGATGGTAAGCAACTGATCAAAGGTTAGATTATCTTAAAAGGGTGTATCGGTTGTAGATCTAGCATCTAGTAGCCAAACAATAAAAAGCCAAATTGATCGTAAATCTAAGTTCTGGTGATTGATTAATGGTTGGAACATGTAGGGGTTTGGGATTTGATATAAATCAATCAAAGATCAACACGATCATGATCATTCATCACTATCAAGTTTGTACCTCTATCGAATCTTCACCGATGGTCAAAACAATTTTACCCATACTTTTTTCTTTTAAATTAAATTCATTAAAAATTTTAACTTAAAAAACTACTATTTGGAAGTCTCGATGGGCGTGATTCTTGGTATACAACCTAAATATAGTAGGCCAGCCTAAAGAGAGCAGGCTGAACATGATGATGATTTAGATCACAAGTCTATCTTGTTGTGCCTTTTCAGCATCCTTTTCAACATCGTGGTAGAAAAACTCGCGGTAGAATTCTAAAGTTTGGATCAAATAGATGAACAAGAAGACTTGGACAATTTATAAATCTTATGATTTAGGACTCGGGCTATTTCGACCATGCAAACGGGGGTGTATCATTGATTGCTTGGTTGGCAAATGCAACGTCCTATAAAATACAAATCTTTTAGACCACTTATTAAGTAGGGTTCTACTATTTTTCTTTTGGAAAAATAAAGTCCTATTTTTTTCAAATGCTTAAAGCGGTGTCTTAATTTCTGAGGCTATCTTCCTATTGTTGATGTAAAGTATTCATCTTGCTCGAGTTCCAGTATTTAACCTATCTATTTAAAATATCCAGGTCTAGTAATTTTAGCTGCTGCTTTTTTATTATTTTCAATTGTATATTTTAATTGTTGTGATTTAAAGTGAACCAAAGCCTCTAAACACAGTGGCAATTAGGGTTTGATTAAGAATAATTTTTTGTATATATGTAATCTAAAATATTTCAAAAAACATAAATGATTATATCTTCTAAAGATTATGCCTAAACCTATGGAGAAAAAGTTTTAAAATATCAACATTACCAAATATTTTAGCAGCCCACTTATTCAATCAACGAAATATAATAAAAATAATTTAAATATTCATAATATAAAAGGAAATAGAGTTCAAGAAGAATGCCCACTAGCTCAAAAGCTCAACAAAAAAAAAAAAAAAACTAATTGCTTAATATATTAGAGAAATAAAATAAATAAATAAATTGATGAGATGCGAGACCTAGTAAATCATTCCATAATACCAGTCTGGAATAAAATCTTGACCTATTATAGCTTATCAATTCCTTCTTTTTGCTTAATTTCTGTTTTCTTGTTCCTCCCGTTTGATCGGTCTCTTTTGACGTGAGACTTGTGCCATGCCACCTCAATTATTGGTTTTGTCCATATATTCTCTTCTTCCGGATTACCCGTCGCTTTGAGGTTGTTGTAAGTTCCTATCTACGGATAGGAATGGACTCGATACATACCTTTCAACAGTAGAGAAACATAAATACATTCAACCAACCGTATTATAATTCACAACCACCTCCGAGCTACTACGTTACTGATCCACTTGCACAAAATAGCCCCAGCACACCGAAACACCTGTTATGAGATTCTATCAGGACTGAGCTTCCGTACTGACACGTCGACTCTTCTATTTGAGACCCACCACTCTTGCTGAATAATTTACCTGTAGGAACTCATGCCCATTAATTGCTGCCAATTACTAATTTTCTTTTGTTTCTTCACTTGAAAAATTCAATAGACATGATTATGAAGCTTTTAGTAATTAGAAAGGGGTCCAAGGAGCATGAGTTTTTCAACTCCGGAGCTTTGGAGTTTGGACAATCCCAACCTCTGATTGCGTCGAAAGCTAGTTGGTTGCAGATCATGGTGCCTCTCTCCTTGTTACTTGGTCAGATAATTTTTCATGCATGACCTACGTATGTTAAGGGCAAGCACAGTAATTATTTGGAATCTTTGTATCACCACGGGTTATGGTGTCCACTGGTACTTAGGGGATGATATAAACCGTGCGGAATTGTCAGCATCTCGAAAGATGTATTGGGGCCTCCTTTCTTCTTCAGTGGCCATATATAGATGACTAGGTCTTTCCAAAGATTTTTATTTTTATTATTATTATTGGGGAAGTCTTCGTCCTCTATATAATGGCAACAAGTGTATTGAGGCAAGAATCATCTCGTGCATGTTAATTACAGAGATCTTTCATTTGAATATAAAGGAAGGTTTCCACTTAAAGAGCAAATTGTTTATTGCATTTTACTGTCCCCATTTTCAGTAATCTTCCTATCATTGTAGCAAATGGAAGTAGTCGAAGTCCCCTTGCTTCTCATAGCCCTATCTGCAGCTGCCGCTCTTGGCTTCTTCTTCTGCACCAGTTTCAGAGTAAACCTCAGAAAAAATGCAGCAAATCTTCCTCCAGGTAGCTTTGGTTGGCCTATCATAGGTGAATCATTAGATTTATCTGAGTCCCACCTTAGCGGGAAAGCAGAAACTTTTGTTAGATCGAGAATGGAGAAGTACAACTCTCATGTCTTCAAAACTTCCTTTCTCCTGGAACCAATGGCCGTATTCTGCGGTGCCGATGGACACAAATTCCTCTTCTCCAATGAGAACAAGCTTGTCTTCAACTGGTGGCCAACTCCATTTCAAAAGCTCTTCCCCTATTCCATTGTCACCTACACCGGCGATGAAGGGAAGCATAAACGGAGATTGCTCACTACATTCCTTAAACCAGAAGCTCTCCAAAGGTACGTCAAAACAATAGATTCCGTCACTCAAACCCATATGAAAAAGGAATGGGAAGGGAAAGAAGAAATGAAGACATTTCATCTCATCAAGATGTATACCTTCACATTGGCTTGTCGTCTGTTTGCAAGCATCGAAGACCCAGATCAAGTTTCCAAACTTGCCAATGAATTCATGGTCTTGGTTAAAGGGATTATGGAATTGCCTTTGTATTTCCCTGGTACAAGGTTTTACAAGGCATCCAAAGCAGCAGATGCAATTCGAAGAGAGCTTCGTTTAATAATTGAGCAGAGGAGAGTGGCTCTAGAGCAGAAGACAGTGTTATCCACGCAAGACCTATTAACATATCTGCTCAGTACCGCTGATGAAACCGGTCGATTTATGACGGAAAACGAGATTATGGATAACATACTGCTGTTACTTTTTGCTGGTCATGACACTTCCAGCTGCACCATTGCCTTGCTGCTGAAATATCTAGCCGACATGCCAAACATCTATGACGAAGTCCTAAGAGGTAAGAATATGAAACTCATGAGTACTACGCTCTTCTTACCACCTACTATTCAAATGTTTCTGATTCATACTGAAGCTATTTGAAGAACCCTTCACGTTATGGAATGATGAAGGACCTGATGACAATAAATTAAGGTTTTTCTTTTTCTTTTTTCCTTTTTCCATTTTTCAGTTTTGAAAGTTATAGACACACATTCCCGACCGATCTTGAGCCCGTGACCAACCATGAGAGGTGCACCTTCCGCCATTAGGTTACAAAGTCATAGCTCAACAATGATTAAAAAGTTACTGAAATCCCATAAAAAGTTTTGATGATTAAAGAGTCATGATGGATTATGAACCTGTTTTATGTTTTGCGTGGGTATCAGAGCAGTTGGAGATTGCTAAGGCAAAAGGACCTGCAGAGCTGCTAAACTGGGAAGACATACAGAAGATGAGGTTCTCTTGGAATGTGGTCTGTGAAGTGATGAGACTCTCTCCAGCAGTTCAAGGAACTTTTAGAGAAGCCATAGCTGATATCAACTATGAGGGTTTTACCGTTCCGAAGGGGTGGAAGGTGAGTTGTATTGACAATATCAGAAGCCTATTTACTACTTAATATTACATTTAGGGTCATTCGTGTCCGCTAGGCAATTGGTACTAACGCTTCATTGGTACAGATATATTGGAGTGTGAATTCGACGCACAAGAACCCGGAGTACTTCCCGGATCCGGAGAAGTTCAATCCTTCGAGGTTTGAAGGGAAGGGACCAGTACCTTACTCATTTGTTCCATTTGGAGGGGGACCTCGAATGTGCCCTGGGAAAGAGTTCTCCCGGTTAGAGATACTGGTGTTTCTTCATAATATAGTGAGAAGGTTCAGATGGGAGGCAGCATCGCCTAATGAGAAGATAGAAGTCGATCCAATGCCTAATCCAACAGAAGGACTTCCCCTTCGCCTTCGACCTCATTGCTTCTAGGCTTATGCAAATTTCAGTTCTTAGTAGTGTTACTTGTATAACGTTAATTACTGTAATGTATATGTGAATACGGTTGTGCCAAGGCTTCCCTTCTTGTAATGGATATGTGATTACGAACATAAAATTAATGATTCTCTATCCACAGTCACCTAAATTATCTTGGATTGGACTGAATGAACTGGCATAACTTTCAGATGAAAACTCATTTCTTTGTGTGGCATGGACTGACTGACAAAAATTCTTCAACTCTTGCCCCATGAAGTAGCAATAGAAAATAAGGAGACTACAAAAGACGAATAGCTCAAGTATGGACGTCAGCCAGTTCTTTTTAAGCTTTGAAATGGGAAAGGGTCGGTCCGATAACCAGCGTTTCTCAGTTTATGGAGGCCTAACTCTTGCAGGCCGGGTTTAAAGGCAAACATACAGTTTGTGAATCAAACGCCTCTCCTCCCGTCTTTGGCTACTGTAGTGGCAAGATGTTAGTCTATTCATACTTTCCTTCGTTACGTAGATGGTATGATTGGGAAATTTTTTACTCTAGAATGATCTAATGTAGGAATGATCCATTGGAGACCCACTTTTACATGGTTGCCCCCACCTATGGATGATCCAGACCGTACATTTCACGGGACTCACGTTGGGTCTCCAATGGCTTAGCAATCATGCCAATTGGGCAATCCATTTCTGAGTAAAAAATGTAGTTTCAGTCATCCAATGTGAATCACTTGTAGATGATACGTGAACACCCCTGGACTTTACACGACACGTCTCTCGCACGTAAGTTAGTTCCAGAACTCTGCTATTATCACCCCTAGTTGTGCCGTTGAGCTTGGCCCAGACTCGAAAAGAACCACTCTAGTTCTGCTTCGGTATCCTGTTTGACGTGCTACGACTTGGTGCGGACGAGGCCAGACCCCTTGGCTTTGGGGGTGCTTCGATCTCGGTAGTATTAGGTTGATGTAGTGTTCTGATAGAGCTGCTCAGCTTGGCACTGCTTATCAGTGATTGTTGGCAATTTACCCCTTTTTTGTATTCTCACAGCATCTTCCAGTGCCCGGTTAGGGAGGATCCAATCCTCCCTCACTTCGAGGAAGTTGAGTGTCTTAAAACTAGCAAAGGCCTCTTGCATTCGATTTCCGTGAACTTTTTCCACTGATACGAGGTGGAAAAAGATAAACAATAATAGGGTATACTATAGTAAAGCCTTGATAAGTTGATATCAACTCGGCACTTAATTGATATATGGAAGAAGCTTAACAAATTAAATAGTCTTGAATCGAAGGACCGTTATAGAGGCATTTGGCATTATTCAATATATAATGATTGAGTCAATTTTGATTGGTTAATCCGATCAGGTCATCCATGGTCCTTATGGTGATTTTTCATGTATTTTGTGCGTAAATTGTTTTTTGTCCTTTTGAGAAGCCGGGTGAAGCCACTCCTAGAATAGTTCCGAAGTCTATCTCTTTATACATCAGAAGCGTATCCAGAACTTATTTTATTGAAAGATCTCAATAGATAAATCTACATGAGCTCCGTTTATTCCTATTACTTTATAAAAAATCTCAAACTTTTTCATTTTTTTTATTTTTTTTAAATGGTAGTTTATTGAGTTGTAGAAACTTAAGCAGGAGATGCGTTATAGACTGAGGTAGTTTGTATGAAGTAGAGAAAATAAACCTTTTCCTTTTGGGTAACTTATAAGAAAAACCGGATAATATTAGACTTTCCTAAAATCTACCCTAGACTAAAAATTAAATCAATTACATCCCCAATTAAGACATCATTTCATCAAGCCTTTTTGACATTTCATTCCTACGCGTCTTTTCGCCGGCTGATATGGCCGTTGACCGCCTATTTGGCATTGAAGTATTGTTACAAGGATTAAGAAAAGGAATGACTTTTTCATTTTAAATCAAGAGAAAACCCTATTCATCTTGGTAGCTAGTGGAAAATCCGCACACTTTAAGTTCTTTCAATCTGTCAAGACTCCTATGAAGAAACCCCCCATTTGTGATTTTTATCTGTGCATCAAGCAGCAAACAAGTATGCTGGGGTCTTCCAATAAACCTTTTTCCCATTTCTTTCTTAAAGGATTTCTACTTGAGATTTGTGGATTTAGTGAACAATCTTCCTACACTTTATATACTTCAGCAGTTATCAGTTACTTTATGATTCATTGCTGTTTTCAAGGTTGTGTGAAAATTTAGGGCCTTTCGCCATTATTTTAGGAAGCATACATAATTGTTTTTTCAGTCCATGGTTGCCGTTATTTAAGCAAAGATTGCATTGTTCAAGTTTTCACTAGATACTACAGTTTCTTATGTTCAAATTTGCAAGATAAGACAACAATTTGGGTTTTTAAATCTACACTAGAACATTAGTTATGGGACTAACATTTGCAATAGTTTTTTCGTAAATTTGTGTTGAAGATTAATTTGTTCAATTTTGATTTGTCCCTACTGATTTACAAATTGCAATGTTATTTTAATCATAGTTCCTGTGAGTTATAGCTTCATGTATAAGTCTACATTGGTCATTTTCTGTAATGTGCGATTATTTTATTTGACATTGGATATGCATACATGAGTTATATATTTTTGTATTGAATTTTACCATGATGGGAGGTTTGTTGACGAGAATATGTGATATGAGGAAGAGGAGGTTTTTGTTTTTGACAATTGTGATCCAAATAAGTAGTCATTGGTAGATGTTTTAGAATTGGTTGAAAAGGCACACTATAAGGTAGGAACTGGTGAAATATGTGTACTTTAAGTTGCCAAATTTTATATGTTTTTGCATAAAAAATGATAGGGATGTTTTGGAGATGGGCAAGCATGGATAGATGGTGGATTAGTGGAGATGTTCCTGGAGCCAAAGAATGTGCACAATGTGCAATAAGAAATTTGAAGTGATCTAACAACTAATTTGATAGTGAACGAAGCAGTGGTGAACAAATAAGTGAACAAGACATAAACCATATGATGGATGTTCATGAAGAGATGGGGATGAGAGCAATTAATGGTTGTGGTGAGGACTATTACCCTGATAGTTTAGTTGAGAGTTGTTTAAGGATGATGATTCATATATAGATGATGAAGAAGTCATTGAAGTGACGGCCAAGCTTAGAGAGTTGAAGAAGAATAAAGGAAAGGAGATAGAGGGAAGTGGTAATATTGTGATGGGAACCTACGATTGTTGGAACACCTTCAAGGAGATCAAGATTTTAGCTAGCAAGAAGTTTAGGCAGTCAATTAAATTGTTCGAAGAGGAAGAATCCATATCTAATTACTTTAACTCTTCATATGATAACACAATGGAAGAAATTGAGTTGTTGGAGGGCTTAAGAAGGACTCTTTCTATTGTTATAGATCTAATATCTTTCCAGCCATTGTCATGAATAATATGTGGGTTGTACTAGTAAACAATAAGATTTTGAATCCTTCTTGGATGGTTTGTCAAATTAAACTACATTTAGTGTATCCTGAGGACCCTATAATAGAAGTGTGCATTGGATAATCTACAGACTAAATAAGTAGGTAACTAAAAGTGAATTAGATACGATATCTAATAGTAGAGGTGTGCACAAATTTGACGGGTGCCAAATGTCGGGTTTTCAGTCAGTCTGAGCATATCGATCCGGTCTGGTCTAGTAATATGCAAGATTGAAATATTCGGTCTGGTCCCGGTCCTGCAGTTCAACTGACCGGATCGGATTGAACTGGACCGAAAAACGAAAGCAAAAATCCCATGGTTTTGGAACAACGACAAATTCTAAGAGCACAGGAGCGGGAGAGAAAATGAAGTGAAGTAGAAGTCAAGTTGCATGAACCAGGCTTTAAGGCTTGATCGGGACAGTCTATGCTTGAAGTAATAAATGTGTTACCAACTGTACTTGCGTCATCTCCTCGGAAAATGCTTATACTCCCACAATCCCACGCCATTTACGCACTCCCCCACATTTGCTTACTGCCTTCTCCTTTGGACTTTTCCTCCTTAATGCTACCGAACGCAGCAAACTTTGCATGTTTAAATGTATTAGCATTGTATTAACATTACTAATCCTACTATAAAACACATTTGAAGTGTACCATTAAATTTATTATTTTGACCTCGAAATATATGCCTTCGTACTTTCACTTCATTTCTCTCTATCTATGTTTGTCTAGACCAACTATGCCAATATCATCACAAGGCCTAGTGTGAAGCTGAATTTTGGGCCCATATACGAACAATGACAGAGAACAAATCCACTTAAAACTGAACATAACAAAATAAAAAACTAGATAGAATCGAGTTTGGGCATGTCTTAGACTGATGTATATAACCGTGACCTATATGGAATATGGTGGTTTTTAGGCCAAAGCGTAACACCCATCATCTTGTTAATCCACATGGCAGGAGACCAAAAGAATTCGGTCTGGTTCACTTTGAACCCTGAAATCGGACGGCGCCGGATCGAAACATGCACGCCCTATTTGGTGGATTATTTCAAAATTGAACCATGACTTGTGTTTGTTAGATCTTCAAGCGCATGTTATGGGTGTCCCAGAACTCGGCGGTTCCTTCCTTTGTTCTTGGAACACCACTGGCCTAATCCTTTTCAAGTTTGTTGGTTGTGTTTTTGGATTGTGGGCTTTAGGATGAATCGATTATGCTTTATACTTTGTTCACAAATCTAGTATCTAACTAAGGAAAAGCCCTAAAACCTACATATCTAAAGATCAGGTTCACTGCTTGTTATGAAGTTGGAAGGTGTTAAGTACCAACTCTACCTGAAATTTGGTATCTACTAAATAGGATGGCCAAACTATCTTGGGTTAAAGAAAGAAACACCGTGTATTTAATTATTTCATGCATCCTAGCCCAAATAGAATATGAGAAGTCTTTCAACACCTACTTAAAGATGAACAGAATTTCAATCATATAAACATTTGAATGATATTTCCCTATAGGAGACCTTCATCACCATAAGAGTGAAGTAGCCATGCCTTCATTGAGATGATGAAGATGCCTATTAAAATGGATACATAGAATATAAATTCTTCCTGCCATAAAGATAAGGGAATTTTCTTAAACAGGCTTGTAAATGATTTAAAATCATAGTAATAAATCTATCTTGGTTTGCGTAGGGAGATTCCTCCTATTATAGGGATATCTCTTAACCAAGTAATGAGGGTTCCTTAGGCCCTCCTTCTAGAGGATATTCTACTCTACATGAAAGCTACTTAACAAAGCTCTAAAAAGTAGGAAAGCAAGGAATTAAACATAAAAGCCTATTCTATATGGAAAAATAATTGTAAATGCAAGAAAAATAGAGAATTAAATGGAGAGATAAATTTGTACCTAACTAAATAGAGAAATTAAGAATAGAAGACCATAAAACGAGAAGACTATTAAAGAGAAATCCTATGCTCTAGAATAAACTCCAAAGAAGACTCCTCCTTATAAAAGCTTAAATTAGAACTTTCCTCAAGGTAATATGATGAGGTATACTACTCTTTCACTCTCTAGCAAGGTGTTCTTAGCCTTTTGGGCTATGAAGACTTTCTAGACAAGATGTGAAAAACCTTTTTAGAAACATAGCATGCCTCCACCACCGTTGCTTGATTATGCTCTTGGAGAGTACCCTTTTTATATAGGCTTCTAAGGGATAGTTGCAGCCAATCAGATTGCAATTTTATTTTTTTTATAAGCATCTCAAACATATGGCTGTAAGAATTTATGTCATGCAATGAACTTGAGTCGTGTAGTCGCAACATGGACTATTCTAGAGGATATATGTAATAGCCCAGTGTCTCCCACCTACAACAATATCATCTGCTCTGAAAAACTGGTCGCCCATACAAGCAGCCCCCTCACAGTTTTGTTCTTCCCCAACCACTGGGCTATTACAGATAGAATTAGAGCCAACCCCTAGCCCGGTGTGTGACTAGCCGCACATGGGAGCCTGGTTTCATGAATAACATGCAGGGACACATGTTCCCTAAGGAGGGAAGATGTGAAGGCCTAGGTACCTCATAGATAGGAGACAGCTGAGGGACAGAGAGTTAGTATCACATCGCTCAGGAAAAAGTTGTTGCGCTATTGATAAGAGTGGTGTGTGACTCTCCTTACAACAAGGCCTTTTCCCCAGAAAACTGAGGAAGAACAAAACCGTGAGGGGGGTTGGTTATATGGGCGGCCAGTTTCCAAAGCAAATAATATTGTTGTAGGTGGGAGTCACTGGGCTGTTACAAATGCTATCAGAGCCTAGGTTCAATCCACTCACAGCCAGTCGCATTGAGCAATCTTGAGTAGTCTCAAAGTAAGAAGTTGTGATTAAAGAGTTTGAGAGCAACTCATAAAAGGAACTTGTGATGAAGGGAAGGATGCCACCTAAGAGGACGAGTCAGAATACGACTGCCCCCTCTACGGAGCCATCTAACCAGGGGAGATAGGTGACAAACTTTATGGCCAATATGATGCAAAGGCTTAGTTGGATGATGCATAAACAACAATAGATGCAACCCACGAGGGTTGGCAAGTTCTAAGAAAATAATAGGTGTTTAGTCCTGATATGAGTGTTCTTATGAAATTAGTATAGTTTTTAGAGTAAGGAACAATAGTATAAGAGTACAAAATTAGTATATATGAATGAAAATGTAATATCAGCTATCTTTAAATTCAAGAAATATTTAATTTTGTGGAATTATGGGAAATTGGAAAAAATTAAGAAATAGAGAAAATTATAATTTGGAGATAGAATCTTGAGTTCAAACCTCAATAATTAGAATATACTCGAAAAATAGAATCAAACACCACTAAGAACGTTAAAATCAAAGACTGGAGGAGGAATGGCTAATTATTTTAATTTATGTATTTAATTAAAATTGCAAATGGGGTAAAACTGTAAATTCATGTGGGGCCCATGGACTAGGCACTGGAATCCACAAAGGTTTTAAATGCTTGTCTCCTCTCCCACACAACCATAACTCTCCTCTCCATTTCTTGTGCACTTATGAGGACGCTTGACGCCAGCAACAGTGACATTAGCAAATGCAGCACACCCACCTTATGTGTGCTTGACAGAACACTCCTCTGGCCCACTTGATTCGAGGTAAGCCTCATCCTCCTTCCCACGGTCTCCATTTCCAAAATGGGTGCGGAGTTTTTGAGTCTTTAATGCTGGAAAACGACTTGGAATGTTGTTTTTCTAGTGACTGCATGTAACTTACTGTTTTTCTTAGAATAATCTGATGAAACGATGTCAGATGGATGATCGTACCATTCATCTTAGGCATGATGAAACAAAGAACAGATCTATGAATTTTCATGGTGATCGGATGACTGGGATGCCAAAAAACCAAGAAAATAGTAAGATGGAGACTTTTAGAAACGTGATAAAAATTGTGTAAAAACATGAGATAGTGGCAGAATTTGTTGAAGGGGAGCTTAAAAATGGAATATAAACGAAAAACTAAGCGAAATGATGCAATGGTACCCAGCAGCGACAGCTTGAGGATGACATTAGGTGGCGCGCGCACAAGCGAGCTGCACGCATGAGTGGTACATGCGCGCTTTGCCTGTGTGTCACATGCGGCACGATTTAAACCCTTTTTCTTGATTTTTTTGGATTTTTTGACCTATTCATTCACAAGAAATGTGATTTTAGGAGCTACATAGGTCCAAATAGTGATCCAAAAAAGGTATTGCGATCGTCGCGATGACATTGACCTAGATTCAAGATAAAAATCTAGCTTTCAGAGCCTATGTTCAATCCACTCACAACTAGTTGCATTGAGTAGTCTTGAGCAGTCTCAAAGTAAGAAGTTGTGATTAAAGAGTTTGAGAGCAACTCATAAAAGGATCTTGTGATGAAGGGAATGATGCCACCTAAGAGGACGAGTCAGAGTACGACTACCCCCTCTACTGAGCCATCTGACCAGGGGAGACAGATGACAGACTTTATGGCCAACATGATGCAAAGGCTCAGTTGGATGATGCAGCAACAACACTAGATGCAACCCATGAGGGTTGGCAAGTTCTAAAAAAACAATAGGTGTTTAGTCCTGATATGAGTGTTCTTAAGAAATTAGTATAGTTTTTAGAGTAAGGAACAATAGTATAAGAGTACAAAATTAGTATAGTTTTTAGAGTAAGAAACAATAGTATAAGAGTACAAAATTAGTATATATGAATGAAAATGTAATATCAGCTATCTTTAAATTCAAGAAATATTTAATTTTGTGGAATTATGGAAAATTGGAAAAAATTAAGAAATAGAGAAAATTATAATTTGGAGATAGAATCTTGAGTTCAAACCTCAATAATTAGAATATACTCGAAAAATAGAATCAAACACCACTAAGAACGCTAAAATCAAAGACTGGAGGAGGAATGGCTAATTATTTTAATTTATGTATTTAATTAAAATTGCAAATGGGGTAAAATTGTAAATTCACATGGGGCCCATGGACTAGGCACTGGAATCCACGAAGGCTTTAAATGCTTGTCTCGTCCCCCGCACAACCATAACTCTCCTCTCCATTTCTTGTGCACTTATGAGGATGCCTGACGCCGGCAACAGCGACATCAGCAAATGCAGCGCACCCACCTTGTGTGTGCTTGACAAAACACTCCTCTGGCCCGCTTGATTCGAGGTAAGCCTCATCCTCCTTCCCACGATCTCCATTTTCCAAAATGAGTGCATAGTTTTTGAGTCTTTAACGCCGGAAAATGACTTGGAATGTCGTTTTTCTAATGACTGCATGTAACTTACTGTTTTTCTTAGAATAATCTGATGAAACGATGTCAGATGGATGATCGTACCATTCATCTTAGGCATGATAAAACAAAGAACAGATCTATGAATTTTCATGGTGATCGGATAACTGGGATGCCAAAAAACCAAGAAAACAGTAAGAGGGAGACTTTTAGAAACGTGATAAAAATCATGCAAAAACACGAAATAGTGGCAGAATTTGTTGAAGGGGAGCTTAAAAATGGAATATACATGAAAAACTAAGCGCAATGATGCAATGGTGCCCAGCAGCGGCAGCTTGAGGATGACATTAGGTGGCGCGCGCACACACGAGCTGCACGCGTGAGTGGTACATGCGCGCTTCACCCATGCGTCGCATGCGGCACAATTTAAACCCTTTTTCTTGATTTTTTTGGATTTTCTTACCTGTTCATTCACAAGAAAAGTGATTTTAGGAGCTATAGAGGTCCAAATCGTGATCCGAAAAAGGTATTGCAATCATCTCGATGACATTGACCTAGACTCAAGATAAAAATCTAGCTTTGAGCACCTTTTAAATAGTTAAATCACTAAATAACATTAGATGACGTAGATCAGGTCGATCAGTGGATCATCAAGCCTTAGAATCTAATTGCATACATTGAATGTGAGATGATCTAGGGATTAGAAGAAAAAATCTCATTAAATCATCAAGAGAAGTAATCTTGACCGTTAATCTGATCAGGTGCTTTGGAGTTGGCTAATCAAAGAGCGATCTAGTCATCAGATTGAGGTATAGTTATGGAGACATTTTTAAATTACTAAATAAACATTGTAATTAGAAAGATCATGATAAGAATCGTTAGAATTGATGACCAGTTGTCAATTATAAATGTTATGGATCCATCCAATAGTCGGATTGTCTCCAAATGTCACAAGACGTTAGGGACTGACCCTTTATTGGATAAGGGGCATAAATTAAGTAGGTCATGACATAAATTGATGATCAAAGACTACAAATATTCATCTAGATGTTAGAAAAATCTACATCTAGTAAAGGATTGACCTGATAGAGGGTTAACCAGACGATCTGGGCCGTTGATTCAAGATTAACAGCCAAATCAATAAAGTTATCACTTGGATTTGTATATTTTTAGAGGTGGGAACACCAAGTAATTGATGACTTATGATGTAATAGGTACGTCAGAGCTCACGACTTAACTTTGCCTAGATGCTTGATTGGAGTATCACGTTTATCGAGGTAGGTGATTACATTCAAGATTTTTCCTTGATTTTATGATCATGACTTCTCAATTGAAATTCTTAAGGCAGGTATTTTACGCCCTATCATGTTTATTAAAATGTGTTTATTACTTCGCTTTTGATAGCATGACATTGATTATACTATTATCTATGTTTTCACATGTGATGGTTTATACTTTAGCATGTGTTTTGATTCAACCTATTGAGGTTTATTTCACTTGGGAGTTTTTCATAATTTATAGCATGTTTTGCTGCTTTATGACAGGTGTTTCTACCTGGTGGGTACTATGCTAAGAGGGTTGTAGGGTTGGCCACCTGCCCTCTAACTTTGTGATGATGATGATTAGACACTGCCCTTAAGTGGTACAGGGCTAGGTACGTAGGTGGTGGTATCATGGGTAGACCCCCTACGGGTCTGTTCCTCCCCATGGGGACGGAGAAAGTCTCCCATTTAGGTGTTGACGAGGATCGATAGTGGTTTAGATCCTGTGTGGTTGTCACTGCAGCATAGTAGCCCATACTATTATTTTGTATGCCTATATGAATTTATATGTGGGGTGAACTGGGGTAAGCCAGGCCTAGGCCGTGAGAGACTCTGGGGACTAATGTGGGTTGCACGAGAGGGACCCAAGGATTTGGTATGAGTACTCATTGCCGATCATTGAGTGTCATGGAACACTCTTAGGACTTGTTTTTGTACAGTGCCCTATTTTATCATGACATGCATTATATTTTGATATGGACACGGATTCTTATTACTTCTAATGGATGCTCATCCATGTTTTGATTATGCCTTGCATGACATGATGTTTTTCCTTGATATTGTATTGCTTCAAATGAAAAACATGTTTTGATCCGAATTGTTCGTTCAGATTTATAAGATTCATGAGCCTTATATTCTGAACACCTAATGATTTCATTTGCCTTATAAATAGTTTACTCTATTGATACTAGACATGATATTGGTACTCTTCGTAAGTGTTTTATTGCATGTTTTATGTCTCATAATCACCTACACAAGCATAGCTTGCCGAAGCATTGCTTTGTTTGCAATGCCTCAGGTACAGAGAGTGACTACAGATTGACGTGCTGATAGAGCAAGTAAAAGTGATGGCAGTTTCCCAGTGAAGCATTGAGGATGCTTAGAGATGACAAGGTTTGTTCAGGACCTCACTTTGGGTTTTGAGTATGGACTGTACTTTAATTAAAATTGCAATGTGAATGGATGTAAGAATATGAATTCATGTTGGATGTGATGGTTGTATGGAGAGACTTTGGGTATTTTGTCATGACTTGATTTTCTTATCCATTGTTAAAGTATATATTTTATTGAAAATATCATTTGGTTGTAGATGGGTGTGGAGACTGAGTCTCTCCTATGACATGTCTTATATTATGTTTATCAGGTTATTTTATATTGCACTGGTCATGTGCAATGGTCCAAAATACAAAGGAAACTTTGCCCAATTTTTTATAGAAATGGTATTTCATTTCATCATTAAATCCGTATTTTTGTGGTTGTATGACTTCCTGAGAATTTGAAATACAAGTTTTTATTTTTAGCCACTTTAAAAATCAAAGTTTTTCAAACAAGGATCCTGACTTTTTTTATAAATTATCATTATATTGTTGTGGAAAACCTGTGGTGTCACAAAAAACATTATCATAAATAGATCTATTCACATGGGATGACCTTCAGAAGATTCAAGTTTTAATTTTAACGATGTGTATAAGCCTTGAGGTGACGTTGGGCCTTGCAAATAGCAGTTCATCCATGGGGCAATTTGCCAAATAGGATAATATTGTTTGATGTACACTCTGATATACACAACAACACATTGGTATTTGACATGTGAAATGGATCCTAAGAGCAAAGACTGGTATAAGGAAATGTACATGACTTGTAAGTTTGACATGTGACTGCATACATTGCATTTCAAAGATGTGTTTTGTACTAATGCATTGGTATTTCTTCCATTTTAGCATGGATTCATGATTTTGATAAATGTTGAATGATTTCAAGTTAAATGATAATTGAATTGTTGTTTGCATGCTTCAACATGGCTAAATTGATCTATATATAATTATCATGATTTTGTTTATAAAAAATTACGTCTTATTCCACCTAGACAAGCGATTGCTTAGTGAGGCATTACTTTGGTTTACAATGCCTTAGATACAGAGAATAGTAGCAGGTTTGGCATGTTGACAATGTTATGCATTTTTATAAGTACTTATGAACAGGCAAATTGCCTATCACTATTAGTACTTTATATAAGGGTATGGAGACCCGAGGGTTTTGTTTTTGATAGGCATAGGCCTAGGGATGCTATGCTAAGAGGGGATGAGGATTGGCCATCCACCCTTCAAAAACTAATGTGATATGGATACCATGCCCATAGCAAGGCAAAATGTTGGGTGGGGCAATTATGAGAAGGCTACCGCTGTGACGATCTGTCTCCCCATGTAGACACAACACGATGATCTTTTGCCATGGCATGAGAGGAGTATAATGTAACCATCCATCCCATGTTATGGATTAATGGTTGCAATATGACGGCATATTAGTCCTTGTATTTTGTGCACTATGGTGATGAGGTGATGTGGCATGATGATATGCCTGGTATGAGCTCATTACCATAATGTGATATGATATTATAATGTTTATTATAGTAACTAAATGATCATGCATCCAATATGGCAAGAGGTATGGACAATAAAATTTATGATATTCATAATTTTGTATGTTTTTTAACCAATTTTGACATGCATAGTATGATTTCATATCATATAAATTATTGGATGAGTATTCTTAAAAAAGCTTTCTCCTTAGTAGAATTGTGACGTAGAACCTAGATTATAGTATATGATTGAGTAACTCTATGATAGGAAAATTATGAGTATGAATATGGTAATTTATGATGAGATGATTATAAATTATAATTTAAGTTTCATATGCTTTCTTAGATTCCCCTACCAAACATAGCTTGATGAGATATTGTAAATGTTTGAATGTTTACAATATCTCAAATCCCAACAGATAGGAGTGGAGGAACACAACTCGTGGATATCAGTAATATTATAATTGAGCAAGGGTATGTTCATAGTTAAGTTTATTTGAATGATGTAATAAAGATTTGTATTTTGTAGTTAGATGTTGGATTTTGCTTAAAATCTTCTTCAAATCTAGAAGCCATTTATATGCATTCCGCCAAAGTCATGGGTTTCATACCCAACACCTTAGTTCTTAATCCTAAATGAAGTCCTCCTAGAAATCTACCAATGGTCTTCTAATTTGTACCACAGATATGTAGTGCAAAGCTCTTCAACTGTATGAATTTGTTTTCATATTCTACAATAGACATACTCCCTTTTTGTAGATCCAAAATTTATTTTTCCTTTCTTCTTTGAACATGAAGAGGAAAATATTTGTTATTAAAGACCTCTTTAAATTCTTCTAGAGATATTTTCAAATTTTGAAAAAAAATTCCTCTTTACAAATCTCTACCAGAAGATAGCTTCTTGTTTCAAAATATAAGTGGCCATCTTGGCTTTTACCTCTTCCGAAGTTCGCAAAACTTAGAAAGTTGTCTCAACCTCATATATCCATTCTTCGACTTTTTCAGCATCACCCTTTCCATTATAGCCTATCACCATTTTCTGAAATCTTTCTACCATTCTGTCCAACTTCTTTGGTGATAATTGAGAATTTCCAGTTACTCCAGTAGGTGCAGGTGAAGAATTATCTTGTATTGGTGTTGGAATTAATCTTCACAAATCCTTCCATCATCTTTTCCCATTCATCACTTATTCCTTTTGAACTTCTCACTATTACACTCTGTATAATGATCATATATCAGTGGTAGAATATTTTATCTCTAAACAGATATCTTGGTTAAGACTTCAAGTTAAACATTACACCATTATATATTATAATGCTATTTTATTACTTAATTCCATGGTTTACTATTTCTTATATTGGAATCAATAATTTACTGAGCTACCCTCCTAGGCATAAGCTCTTATATAACTATTCTTATGAGTTAATTACATTAACTCATTCTATCTTAATACTTTAACTAATGCTATCATATTCCTATATTAACTTATGATATACGTAACCTATATTTGGATTGCCATCTTCATATTGGACATATAGGGGCTGTGAGTGATTGGATGAACAATTCTGATACCAACTGTGATGACCTGGGTTTTTAAAACACATTTTCATAAATATTTGCAAAGGTAGGGCCCTGATTTTGAAATTTTTTAAAATATAAATAGCGCAAATGTATTTTCTTTAAATTTATTTGTCAAAAACTCGAGTGTCACCTCAAATTACTTATCATGCATAGATTTTTGTATAAAATAAAATTTCCATTGAATATCAATAGAAAAATACTTTTATTAAAATCAAGATCAATCTAGTGGTTCACTTACATAGCCCCAATAGTCATTACATTCCTTGTCCAATATTACAATCTAAATTACAACACAATCAATACAATCTTCCTCAAGGTAAATACCCTAAGTAGTAGTTCGATGACGATTAGCCTCAAGTCTTGAGCTTCAATCTTCCTTAACTGTATCTGAGATATTGTAAACATTCAAACATTTATAATGTCTCAGCAAGCTATACTTGGTAGGGGATTTAAGAAATATATTCATTATATCTCAAAATGAAGAGTTCATCATATCCATGATATAAATCAATTTATATAATTGGATAACCATTTTATCCTTCACTCATCATATAAATTATATGTATATATTACATAAATAAAGCTATTAAAAATCATGAATATAATCAATATCATCAATAATATCTCATTTCCAATATTAACACTAGGTGTTAATATATAATCATACCATATTGGGAATCATCCTCCAATACAACATTAGTAATAATTTTTACCGGCATCTCATCATGCCATATCTTAATTGCATCATAACGCAAAATAATCAAAGGACTACTATGCTTGCAATCTCAATATGTACAGTGCCTGGATAACTGCTTAATACTCCACTGATACCATGGTGGAAAATACAGATTCATGTTCGTATGAGAGAAACCATGGCTGTCATAGTGGCAACATTTTCATAATTGCCCCACCCAACATTTTGCCTCTCTTTGGGCATGATATCATCATCATAATTAGTTTTGGAGAGCGGATAGCTAAACCCTCATAACTCTTCTAACATTGGCATCTCTAGGCATAAGCCTATCTTAAAACAAAACCACAAGCCTCCATGCTTGTATAGAAAATAATATTTTATACTTACAGACTGTGTATTTGGTTATAATAGGACATGTCTATAACTTATTTCCTTAAGATTTGGGAGTCCAACTTATATAGTTCAAATCTTCTCATTCTACCCATTAAGTAGTTTCATAATTACTTAATCAATCCCTTTATATTCATTTCCACATCATTTGTTGCCTTAAGTAATTTCATAATTACATAATCAATCATTTTGTATTCATTTCAACATCATTTGTTGATTTATACACAATTCTAAGGCAATTATAATCATTCTATGGTTATCAGGATAAGATCATGTGTAAAATACATGTATCTTCTATATTGAATATATTCTTAAGGTCCACCTACCTTTACTTTCAACAATCCATTTTCTCATTGATCTTGATCATCATATCCTTCATGTATCTGTCAAATTATATATATACAATTATTTCTCAACTCATTTATACTTCCTAGTTGTTCTTTTCATCATTTTTATGTAAGATGATTTGGATATTTTTCCTTGGATCATATTGATCAAGGGTCTAGTCTATTGATCTATATTTAAATCTAACATTATACTAATTCAAAAACATACATACTGATACAATATTATGTTTCTTATTATTCTTGATCATTGAAGATCTCCCTATGGATCTAATTTAATCTTTGATTATCTTAATTACCATTTTTATTAAGATTAGATAGTTTACTATCCTTTTATGATCTTATTATTATTCAACCATTTAATGTTTTACTGATTGAAGATAATTTATGCACTCCTAGTTCTAAACAACTCCTCTTATTTTCAATTAGCTAAGGTTTACCAGATAAAAGTTGTTCACAGACTAGCTAATTCAATCCTTATGTGAGGCATTTAGACCTCACCAATGTCACTAGAGGTGGGAGAAGAGCGAGGCACTATTAGAGAACCCCCTTAACCACCATATTCAGCATTTACCGAGGTAACCTTCGCTCAACCTTCATAAGGTTCCTATAAGCATTAAACCCTAAGTACTCTTGCTATTTGATGTTAATTAAATCCATGAACATTTAAAATGTCGTTCATAGGGTTTATTATTCTCCTAATTTGGGCTAAGAAAATTATATTCCTTATATTGTCCTACTAACTATAGGCCTTACTATTATTAAGTCTATGCCTATATTCTTTGTATGTGTTCATCAATATCTATTTTCATTTAATTATATTTTTTATGTAATTTACATAACATGAACATTAAAGCATAAATAAATAAATTTAATAATTACATCTACTAAGAAATACAAAGAACATTTACAGTAGAATATAATAATTCACATGCTCATTTGGATATATCATATTTATTCATTTTGGTCATATGATCATATTTTGATTTCTATTCAGTTTAGATCTTAATATTTCATTTTACTTAGATTTATCACGTTATCTTAATTTGATATCATCGATGGATCATTGATGCATCTCATCATATGATTTGATCTTTCTTGATCCAACTGATCATGAAGATCTTAAGTCATTTTATCAAAATTAAGGGCATAGATCTAAATCTATCCCAAATTAGCCACATCAGGCCATTCATTTCTCATGATCTTAACTTATATCATCATTCAAGCTATTTTTCATTGTCTGATCATGCTTGATTACTCAGATCAAGTAGATCCATCATCATTTATAAGATTTCTTTTCCATTAAAGTTAAATTTCTTAATTCATCCCAGATCAGTCATATATAACTCTTGATTCCATGTTTCCTAATCACTAGATCACTGATAGATCAAAAATCCAAAGTCTGATGATGTCAAATTTGATTAATCTTGGGAATTAGTACTACTCTTTGTAATTTATAAAATTTTACAGTGAATAAAACCTAAATTTTATGTTTCCATTAGATTCCATACTTCACCAGGAATCCAAATCTTCTTTCCAATCTTGATTTAGAGTTAAAATGAGCTCTAAATTGAATTTTTAAGTTTTCAAATCAAAATAAGGGCTCAGATTCAATCTGAACCTTATGGATTAATGAGGACGATTAGGGGCTCGTCTCTACCTTATTCCACCGGTGATAACCGATGTATAGGGAGGGGTGACCTAAGATACCCAAGACGATCTGATCTGGACTGTCAGATCAGCTCTTCCCCATATCTGACCATGTTAAGGGCTTAGATTTCATACCCTGGGGTTTTGGGATCCTCTGAATCCATCTAATAGTTCAAAATTCCCAAAAAAATTTGATTTACTGGAGTTTTCAAGACAGGTCACCAAATTTTGGTTCACTGGTGATTGAATCACCAGTGAACCAAATTCAACGGTGATCTTGCCTAAAATCAAGGGTAAATAGGTGTTTTTAAAGAAGGACCCACCAGGATCTCGTATGAAGCAGAGAAGAGAGCCGGAGAGGAAGAAATTCACCAAATTTTAAAGCCTTGGCCAGACGGCTAGGTTTTCTGTGATTTTTATGTCACCGAGGTTGTTTGTCAGAGCCAGCGAAGAAACGAGGAGAGGGGCTTTCAAGAGGAAGGTAAGGGGAACTGGAATATGGGTTCCAGTTCCAGTGATTTTTTTCGGAGAGGAGAGTTCTATGTTGAAATTGCCGGGCTGGGAAAAAACCCTAGTCAGACGGATTTTCACAAGTGTCGAATGGAAGGAGCGTCCCCGGACGTGCCAGCCTAGGACAGGTTGGTTCCTGGGCCAGACACATGTGGGCACCATCGCTTCGGTTGGAGAGAGAGAGAGAGAGAGAGAGAGAGAGAGAGAGAGAGAGAGAGAGAGAGAGAGAGAGAGAGAGAGAGAGAGAGAGAGAGAGAGAGAGAGAGAGAGAGAGAGAGAGAGAGAGAGAGAGAGAGAAATTCAATGCAATATCATGGGAATGTTATGGGGGTATTTTCATTTTAAAAGATTTTTCCACTTTTCTTATTTAATTCAAAAGAGATTCCTCATCATTTTATTCCTTCATCATTGATATTCCCTAAACTTGTTGTCCACCAGCTCACCTAACTTTTGTGGACCCCACAAAAAAAGTGAAATGACCATTTTACCCTTATGGATAAATGTAAATTCACAAAATTAAGAAAAATAGGAAATTTTCACCCAAGCTCAGATTTTAGCTTACTTACAGTCATTCTAACTGGTTTCCCATGAATGATTCCAAATATATATGTTTTAAGTCCTAATTCTTTTTCTAAAATTTAATATTATAATAAATATAATATTCCACCTTGATTTTCATAGAAATTCTAATTAATTCCAAATAATTCTAAAAAAATTGGGGTTTTCACATTGCGACTGGTTCATCAATGGTTCTAGGCAATTGTGAGCTCACAATGTGAAGAACAAAACCGTGAGTGAGTTGGTTGTATGGGCAACCAATTTTTCAGAATGGACAATATTGTTGTAGGTAGAAGCCACCAAGCTGTTACAAGATACATGTCCACATGTTGTGGCTTACAGAGTAGATCATGTGGTCGCATGAACTAATGTTAAATGGCATCATGCTCTTTCTTCCCTTGCTTAGTATTTTTCATGATATTGATGTTACAAGGCCCTTTTAGCCGAATTTTCATTAAAATTCTAAATAAATAGAATGTTAACTTCGTCAATGCCGGTCCCAAGGTCAGATGAAAAAGGAGGAGGGTTATGCGTCAAGTGCCAAAAAGCAAGGGAGATGTTGAAGATGATTTTATTATTTCTTTCTTACAAATGAATATGCATTTGTATATTAGTTTGTGAGGAAGAAATAAAAATTATCTCCAGCTTCTTAAAATATGGTAACCCTTACGTCAGGTAGCCAGCCGGCAAGGGTGAAGCTAAAGATGATTTTGTTATTTCTTTTCTACTTCAAATGAATACATATTTGCATATTAGTTTATAAGGAAGAAATGAAAATCTTCTTCAGCTTTTTAAAACTATGGCAAACCTAACATGACATGAATCAAAAACTAACATTCCCTCAAGCTAAGGCGTTCCCCATAAGCGACGCATTGCATCACATCTCGGGTCCGATGAAAAATAGGCAAGGGTTGCTAGGGCATTTTCCCAGAAGCGATGTGCTACATCAAATCCCGGTTGTAGTGAAAAATGGGCAAGGGCTGCTAGAGCGTCCCCTCGGAAGTGACGCTCTGCATCAGAACCCAAGTGAAGTGAAAAGTGGACATGGGTTCATGCCATGGAGGTCAAGAAGGGCAATAGTAAGTAGGATATCTCCAAAACATAAGATTCATATCGCCACATGGAATATAGGAACATTGACAAGTAAGAGTTTGGATTTAGTAGACGCGATGAAACATAGGAGAGTCAACATCACTTGTATCTAAGAAACCAAGTGGAAAGGGGCTAAAGCTAGAGAAATAGATGGGTTATTATGGTATGTAGGAAAGAAAATTAACAAAAATGGAGTAGGAATAATAATGGATAAGGAATTAAAGGATAAAGTTGTGGACATTAAAAGAATTAGTGATAGAATTATAATAATAAAACTTGTTCTAGGAGAGCATATTATAAATATTATAAGTGCATACACACCACAAGTGGGGTTACAAGATATAATCAAGAGACAGTTTTGGGAAGATATGGAGGGACTCATGTAAGAAATTCCCAACACTAAGGGGATATTTATAGGAGAAGACTTAAATGACCATGTAGGAAAAGATAAGGAAGGATAAGATAGAATAAACAGAGGGTATGGTATAAGTTAACGAAATGAGATGGGGGAGAATATCCTCTATTTTGCTTTGTCATATAACCTGTCCATTACAAATACACTCTTTAAGAAGAGGGATGAACACTTAATAAACATTAAAAGTGGACTTCATAAAAGCCAAATAGACTTTCTTCTACTTAGGAATAATGAATGATCTATATGTAAGGATTGTAAGGTGATACTCGGTGAGAGTTTAACCTTACAACATAGGTTAATGGCTATGAATATCCATATCAAAAGATGGAGGAAAGGAAATGAACTTAATAAGTATTCAAAAATTAAGTGGTCGAACTTAAAACGAGAGAAAATAACCTTATTCACAAATAAGTTGATGGTAGAAGGAATTTGAAACTATGAAACAGAAGTAAATACCATGTGGATTAATATTGCTAAGTCCATTAAGAAAGTGGCAAAAGATGTCGTACAAGTGTCTAAAGGTAAAAGGCAATTAGTAAAGGAAACATGGTGGTGGAGTGAAACAATGCAAAAAGTTGCTAAAGAAAAAAGGATGCATTTTAAAGCATGACAGAAGACTAGAAATAATGAAAACTATGAACAATATAAGAATGCTAAAAAGGTTGCTAAGAGAATAGTAAGTGAGGCTAAAATTAAAGCATATGATGAGCTCTAGAATAGACTAGGAACAAGAGAAGGTGAGAAAGATGTGTTTAAATTTGCAAAAAGTAAGAGAACAGAAGGGTAAGGACTTAAATCATGTTAGGTGCATTAGAAATGATGATCAAAGGGTATTAGTCAAAGATAATGAGATCAAACAAAGTTGGGAAACATACTTTCAAAAATTGTTAAATTACAATGGCTTTGAGAATATAGGGATTAATAATACTATAAATATAAATAATACTAGATATTATAGATACAAAAATAGGATTATAGTACTTGAAGTAAAAGAGGCCTTGAAAATGATGATATAGGGAAAGGCCATGGGGCTCGATGGTATACCAATAGAGGTTTGGAAGCATATGAGAGATATTGGGGTAGTTTGTTAACCAAGTTGTTTAACAAGATTATAAAATCAAAGAAAATGCCTGATGGGTGGATGTTAAGTATTTAATTTTGATCAAAATTCCCCTAATTTAGCATTCAATTAGATCATCTAACCGTTCAATTTTACAAAACTTAGCTTGATTTTGAATATAAATCCAATTGACCATCCAAACCTTAATTTGTCAAAATCAACGGTCAAATGATCATTAGAGTTCATTAGATGACTAATGTGCGGTTCAGATGATTCTAATTTAGTCTTTTCTTTTGCAGATCAACCAAAGGACGCACGGATGGATACGAGTAAAAGATAACGGTGCAGATCATCTTAAAGGGCGATGGATGGACCAGATCACCCATGGAGATAGATGAAATAGAAATCATGGACAAAATGGAAAGAACATGTAAAGGGCAACTCTTTCCCCGACTTCTCTTTCCTTTTCTTCCTCTTTCCCTCCTTATTCTCTTTTTCTTTCCTTCATTCTCTCTTTCCTTTCCCACTCCTTTTCTTTCTTTTCTTTTTCCTTCCTTTTCTTTCTTTTCTTTTTCCCTCCTTTTCTCTTTTCTTTCTTTTTCCTTTTCCTTTTCCTCTTCCTTTTTCCCTTCCTTTTCATCTTTTCTTTCTTTCCTTTTCCTTCTCCTCTTTCTTTTTCTTTCTTTCCTTTTTCTTTTTCCCTTCCTCATTCTCACGTACCCAACTCTCTCTTCTTATATATTTTTTTTCTTCCTCTCCTTCTACTCCCTCTCCCTTCTCAGCGCACCTCTCTTTTCTCCTCTCTTTCTCTCTTCTCATCTTCCTCTCTTTCCCAACCGTACCCAACTCTCCCCCAATTCCCATTCTCCCACATCTATCTTCTCCTCCTCTTTCTTTCTTCTCATCCCAAGACTTCTCTTCTCATCTTTCTCCTTCTCCCTTCTCTCCCTCTTCCTCAACCGCACCACCCCACCCCATTACGCACCCATCATCCAGCACCCTAGCCAACACCTCTTTCCATCTGCTCATTGTGCCACTACACAGACCCGACGTCTCCTTGTACTGTCGTCTTCTTCCTGCCCCAACCCAATCTCCATCCTTTACCCAGTCCCACTTTTGTTTCCCTCTATTCACTCATCAACATCCACTGCCAGGCCCCCTCTCTGGTCGCCACTCACTCTCCCCATCAGCTTCCACGGTTGCCCCTACTTCCATCGTTTCTCTATTTATTTCTACCGATCAGTAGTGTCGTCTGTCGTTGTAGTTTGCAACTGAGCCAGACAACACCAGTAAGTCTAGGCGCGCACAAACCAAACTCCATCTCTCTCTCTCTCTCTCTCTCTCTCTCTCTCTCTCTCTCTCTCTCTCTCTCTCTCTCTCTCTCTCTCTCTCTCTCTCTCTCTCTCTCTCTCTCTCTCTCTCTCTCGTGCCCTTTATCTAGCACCTCTCCACCGGCCAGGCACGCCCAAACCCAACCGGACGATCCAAGGGAGGAAACCCAAGTCGGGTTTCCACTCCCGCGTCCCGATTCCTTTCCTCTCCCTCCTTCTCCTTCCTCCTTCCTCCCTCCTTCATTCTTCCCCTTCTCCAGTTTTCAACGTTTTCCTGGTTTTTTCGTTAAAAACCAGAAACCCAGGAAAAGTACGTTTCTGCCCCTGGAAAATTTTAGAAATCCCATCTGTGTCCCCATTTTAATTCCATCTGTGTCTCGTTTTATTCCTGTTTTGTTTTATCTGCGTTTTTCTTATTCATGAACTGCTCAATCTGAGACAGATCAATCGAGGCCTAAACTCTTAACGGTTTAGCCTTAATCAAAACAAAATCCTCGATTTCTCCTTTGTTTCTTAACGGAATTCAAATTAATTTTACAGGTTCATTCTTAGGAAATCCCTAGACATAACCAATGCTTCTGATCTTAGATCTGAAATCCAAAAATCAATCTGAGCCGTCCAAATCCTGAAATTACAATTTAGCCTAGATCTTGACATTTTGAAGAATCTGTCAAATCCGACCGGTGGATTACTAATCAAGAATGGGTTGAAGATATCTGTAAAGGAGGATCAGATTTTAGAAGACCAGAAGTGAAGATTTTGATGAAAATTGATCTAGGAAAGTAGTTTTTTCTCATTATTTGATTTTGTTTGTTTTCTTTAAGAACTGGAAATTCTGTATTTTTGAGAAGTTTATTAGATCTGAACATTGATTCTCATTTTAATAATTCCAGTAATTGCGAGTGATTTATTTTTAATTTTAAATAATTAGATTTTATTGAAAACTCCATTTTAAATCAAGTCCTCGTGGGATCGACCCGTACTTGCATAAGCTACCCTACAATAGCCCGTGCACTTGCGGTAAAACAATCAACAGTGGAGGAAAAGTTCTATTGTACCAATTTACAAGAATATAGGAGACATACAGAGCTGCACTAATTATCGATGGATCAAACTTATGAGCCATACTATGAAACCTTTTGAAAGTGATTAAGAAGAGGTTACGACATGAAACAAGTGTGTCGGAGAATCAGTTCGGTTTCATGCCTAGGAGGTCTACCATGGAAGCTATTTTCTTACTAAGACAATTAGTAGAGAAATATAGGGCGAGGAGGAAAGACCTCCACATGGTCTTTATCGACTTAGAGAAAGCTTATGATAGAGTCCCTAGAGAGTTAATATGGAGGGTGTTAGGTGATAAAGGGGTTTCTCAAGGGTATATAGACATAATTAAATATATGTATGAGGGAGCAATAACAAATGTTAGGACCACTAGTGGCATGACTAGAGATTTTTCTGTCACTATAGGATTGTACCAAGGATCAGCATTAAGCCCATACCTTTTTACATTGGTTATAGATGAGTTAACAAAACATCTGTACAAGGAGATTCCCTGGTGCATGCTATTTGCAGATGATATAGTCTTACTTGATGAGACAAGGAAGGGTGTAAACATAAAGCTACAGTTATGGAGAGAAGCATTAGGATCTGAAGGATTTAAAATTAGCCAAACTAAGACAAAATATATGGAATGTAATTTTAGCAAGGAGAGTAGGAGTGGAACACTAGTCAAGATTTATAACCAAGAAGTCCCTGTAAAAGACCACTTTCGGTACTTATGATCAATGATTAATGAGAGTGGAGAGATTGAGATGGAGGTTACCCAAAGAATCCAAGCGGGTTGGAACAAATGGAGATGTGCATCTGGAGTTTTGTGTGATCGGCAGATGTGTTGATGTTTAACTGCAAGTGCACCTGCTATTGTAGTGCAGCTTATGCAAGTACGAATCAATCTCACGAAGACTTGACTTAATAAGTAGGATTTTCAATAAAATTTAATTATCTAAAATTAAAAATAAATCACTCAAAATTACTAAAATTATTGAAATGATAATCAAAGATCATATCCAACAAGAAAAAACTACTTCCTTGATCAATCTCTATCAAAATCCTCAAGTTTGATTTCTAAAAATTGATCCGACTTTACAAATGTCTTTATCACATCCTTGATTGGAGATCCACCAGTCAGATTTGTCAGATTCATCAAAATTAAAGAGATCTGGGCTAAATTGTAATTTCAAGATTTGGATGACTCATATTGATTTCTAAATTTCAGATAGAAGATCAAATTCATCAATTATGTCAAGGAAGATCCTAAGAATGACTATGAAAAATTAATTTGAAATCTAAAAAGAAGTGGATGAGAAATGGGGGTTTTTGTTTTGATTAAGGCTAACCCGTTGATTGGGTTAGTCCTTAATTGATCTGTCTGGGATTAGGCAGTTCCTGGATAAGAAAAACACGAATTAAATAGAATCGAAATAACTTGGGACACAAATGGAATTAAAGGAAAAGACAGAAATGTAATTGATTTTAAAAGGACAAGGGCAAAATCGAAATTAACTGAAAATCTGGTTTTTAAAAAAAACTAGACGGAGAACCCCGATGAAGAAGGGGAAATAGGAGGAGGGAGAAGATGGGGAAGAGAGGAGGAAGGAGGAGAAGAAAAAGAAAAAGAGTGGAAACCCAACTTGGGTTTCCGCTCCTTGACCATCTGACGACCATACTGACAGAAAAAGAAAACGCCAGAGATGCAGGGGGTGCGATTTGGCCGATGAGGTGATGATGGTGAGGGTGAGGGTGAGGGTGGGTCGTGCAGTTGAACAAGAGGGAGTTCAAGAGAGGGAGAGAAGGGAGAAGGAGAGGAGAAAGAGATGGGAGAAGACGTGAGAGGGAAGAGGAAAATAGAGAAGAGAATGGAGGTGAGGTGAGGTGAGGTGAGGAGAAAAGGAGAAGAAGGGGAAGCTGTGGGAGAGAGAGAAGAAGAAGGGGAGAGAATGGGAAGAGGGAGAGAGAAGAGAAAGATGGGGAGAAGAGAATAGAGGAGTCCTAGGTCATATGAAGTGGAAGGGAGGGATAAGAAAAAAAATGTGAGAGAGTGGGAAAGGAAAGAGAAGAAAAAAGAGAAGAATAAGGAGGGAAAGAGAGTGGGGGGAGAGAGTTGTGCGTGATGGGTGGTTAGGAGAGAAAGGTAAGGGGATGGGAAAGGAAAGGAGAGAGAGAGAGAGAGAGAGAGAGAGAGAGAGAGAGAGAGAGAGAGAGAGAGAGAGAGAGAGAGAGAGAGAGAGAGAAGTAGAAAAAAAAAAAAAAGAGTAATAGAAAAGAAACATAATGCTAATTTGGGTCCCCTCCTTTGACTTTGGAAACTCCTCTAATTGCAAGTTGCCCTTTTGTCCATGATTTTCAATTGAGCTCAATTATCATTTAGGAAACTATCCCATTTAACTTTATGGGTGATCTGGTCTATCCAATCTTCTTTACGATGATCTACACCATTGATTTTTAATCGCAGCCGTCCACGCGTCTTTTGGGTTGATCTGCAAAAGAAAAAACTAAATTAGAATCATCTGAACCGTACATTAGTCATTTAATGAGCTCTAATGATCATCTGACCGTTGATTTTGACAAATTAAGGTTTTAATGGTCAATTGGAGTTAAATTCAAAATCAAGCTAAATTTTACAAATATGAATGGTTAGATGAACTAATTGAATGCTAAATTAGGGGTATTTTGACCAAAATTGAACACTTAACAAACCCCCCAACCAACATTTTGATAGTCTCAAGCAAAACATGCCAAAAACCAATTTTCAATATTTCAAAATTTAAGTCAACTCCTCTTTTTTCTCATAGAATTATCTTCAATAAATTACATTAACTTTAGCATACTAATAAAAATGACTGAAGAATTCAAAACCTTACCCTTTTGCCAAAGTCATTCCACTTAAGCTCAGATCTCAGAGTGTGTGTGTGTGTGTGTGTGTGTGTGTGTGTGTGTACGTGTACAGTCTACATATAGAATCATCTTAATCTCTTAAGTAAACTTCTAAATTTTGAACTCCTTCTGAAATATGTTTTGACCTCAATTCTTACTAATGACATACGCTTAGAAACAACATCTCTCATATAGAAGGTTCAAATCATATCTCTCTTTTAATTATGTGAGAAGAGTCAAGAAAAGCAAAATTATCTCACATATACTCATGAAAAATGGGAGTTACTAAGAAATTTAATTGTTTTGATCCCTTTAGAATAGATGTCATTACCTTTGAATATTTAAAAATACTAGTCTTTTATATCCTATCCATTCATTTCCTCATCAAGACTATATTCATCCTAGAATCAATAGGTCTTTAACTTAGACGAAACTTAAGCTTAGGACAAGGTACCAAAGAAAGGGTATAAGGGTATTCAAAGTTTCTATAAAAAAACAAGTAGAGGTCTTCTAAAGTTGATAACTCTTTCTATCCTTTACTAAAGTGAATATTTCCTTTTCCACTTTTCTTTGCATTCTTCAATTTTTTTATTTTTTTATTTTTAGACTCTTTCAGTACTTTTGAATCACATTGAAGAATACTTCTTTTCTTGATATGCACTTTTCTAGTTTCATTGCAACTAAAAGGTATTTTTTTCATTCATCTCTAACTTATTTTTCAAAGAAAAAGGGTAATGAATAATTTATACTGGGTTAAAATGGGTAAAGGGTATTTTGTGTGACAAAAGAAAAGGCTTTTATAAAAGGCTCAAGTTGGTTAACTAGTGGTGAAAATACTTCTGGGTAGGCTTTATATCTCTAGGTTATAATAAGGATGGCATAAATCATTTTCTAGGTTTCCTATAATCTATCAAATTCAATGAACTTTTAGAATTTTAAAGGTAATATTATAATTATTCAGGTAATTAGCCAAATTTTGAGATTTTGGGATCAATTTTCTTTAAGCACGCTGAAGAAAATTATGAATATTTATAACCTCTCAAAAGGATGAATGGCTCTAAAACTCACTTAGATTATAGGTCTCCACTAAATTTTTTCAGAATCTCTAAGTTATAACCACTTATCAACCTAGACTATCTATATGCAATTGCGTGTACAAATGTGATCTGAGACTTTGCTTTCATGGAATACTTTAGAAAATGAGTAAAAAGATGAATTAATCATATTCAATTCCATTAATAAGCTAAAGTTATCTAGATTATACTTCAGAAAATCCAAGTCTCATCATAATGTAGGAATTAACCTTAAAAAATTTCAAAAATTTTCTCCCCCTTTTTTTTCATTCATTTTTTTAAGCAAGGAAATCACTTTAAAACCTTTAAAAAATTAGAATTTGCAGAATTCTACACCCCCCAACCTAATAAAAACATTGTCCTCAATGTTTAAAAACTAGGACTTAAAATGAATATGAGTGATGCAGAAAGCAACAAAAAGAAAAAACTCTAGGTTGCCTCCCATTGAGCACTAAGTTTGACGTCTTCAGCTAGACCTATCCTAATTTACCCTAATCTACACCCAATTGATATCAAGTTTTCCTGATCCCAACAATGAAATGGTAAGATTTCTCACGCCACTTCAAAATCTCGCGATAGTCAATATTTTTCCTCCACCCTAAAATTTTTGGTGATGGTAGTATTATGACACAGTAGACTACCACGAATGGAAATTGAGTGGGACCACGCTAATGATCTCCTATCTTCAAAATTTCACTGTAATCAATATAACTCCACCTTGAAAATTCAGGTGGTGGAATCTCTAGAATAATGTGAATTACCTTGAATTTGAATTCTGTTAAACCACATGAATGTGGATGGTACTCCTTTTCCCTTACATTTTCCTGAAATTGAGGTATAAGCTGACTATACCCTTCCTTAAAAAATTGTTCTTGTATTAATAGAGGAGGGATCATGGTTTTTCTTACATCCTGATTATCTTCTAGTGTGTACCTTAGAGTTGGTTGATGTATGGACAGTATATTAATGGATTCTTTCTTTTCCTGTTCTATTGGCACATGCAATACTTTATATGGGCCTAATTTCTTATATAATGGTTGTTCAAATAAGGTTTGTAGGTCCCAATCAGGTACATCTTCAACATTACAAGGCTCAATTTGAATTGGAGGCTCTGTAAGGAAGCTCTGTAAGGGGTTCTACTCTATCTCGCAATTGAGGAGTGTTCATTGGTGGCACAATCTCCAACAATTCCTTTACCTCTTTAAAGGATGTTCTTTCAGTAATTTTGTAAAAATAAGCAGGACACGAATTGAGTGGTTCGGTGTTGGAGGTTTCTATGAATTCATCATATTCCTCAATAGATGTCTCTTCCTAGGAATCATAACAATGACTCAGATCTGCCTTAATTATATCTGTATTGGAGATTTCTGTGGATGGTAGGGAACTTTGTATTTCAAAATGATCACATGAATTCTCTATCCTATCATCATTAATAGATGGTTCATCCTTATTCTCATTTGGTTCAAATTCTCCAAACCTTTCCATCAATGCAGCATGTAATCGACCCATCTCTTCTTGAACTTATTTAGTTGATTCTGCTAATAACCCAAGGGTCTCGTCGAATGCATCTTCCTCTGGTTGGAACCATAATTGTTGTTCTTGGTTTTTGTGATAATTAGGGTAGGGTTGATTGGGGTACAGCCATGCTGATTCTTCTTGAGATTGTTGGTAATCCTGAGACCATGAGGGTTCATGATGCCTAGCCCATTCATTATAATCTTGATAATTTGTCTCGGGATAGTAATTATTGCTAGGTTCAGTGAATGCATGAGGTGCATCTATTGGCTCCTGATAATAATCATTATATGTAGAGCCATATAGCCAAGTATAAATGGGATATTGTGGTTCAGGATAAGCATAGTAATTATTGTACTAAGGTTGTGAATATGATTCAGTATATTGCTTTGAGGCAAATACCTATTCCTTGTACGAGTCATCCTTTATCTATCCCCTTCTTGACAAGCCATTGTAATCAATCTTTATATACAACAAAATCATTGCATACATGGAATGAGTACTTCTCTTTCTTCCTCTTCTTGTTTTTCTTTTCTTTTCTTTTATTTTTTGAGCAAACTAACCTAAATGATGCAGCATAACTTTTAGAATGATGCGCAAACAAAAGGGCACACTCATTTAATCCTAAGGCTAATAAGCAGCAATATATTTGACTCTCTTGGTTTTATGTGGGGACGATATTTTTATTAGCCTAGACTAGCGCTCCTCCTCTCTTTAGGAATTGACTACTGCTTACTAGTTAGGTTCTGTCCAAAGTGGTTAATACAACCCTCGTGTAAGGAGGCGTTTAGACCTCAACAAACGTCAATAGGAGGTAAGGGAAGAGCGAGGCTCTATTAGATAACCCCCAATAACCATAGTGATCAAAAGCCACTGGAGTGATAGTAAATCGCGTCCTATTAAGAGGGTCCTACAAGCATGTGATGGCCCTATAGGTCTCTTCTAATTGATTTTAAATTAATATGAAAGGAAGGGTTGCATGCTTGAGGTGATTATCCTAGGTGGGCCAAGAGGTGGTGATGAAATCCACCCTTGATCTTATGGGTGTAGGGTGCCTTTACTAATTAATTTTCACACACCATGACAATTCAATCAGTACATAAATCACCTTAAAGCAATAAACTTGCCCTAAGAATGCAATTAAAAGCAGTAAACTAATGCAAAATCCTAAAATGCAACAATTATTAAAAGATGCTTTCTATATGAGTTACACTATCAAACAATACAAATTATTTTAAATGCAAATTCTAATCTAGAAAATAAATGAGTGAGAAAACTTACAGTGGGATTTCTAATAAAGATCAAGTGTGGGCCACCTTATCCCACACTTGCCTTGTATTATACAACCCTTTAAAATTTAAAATGGAAAATGCAAATTACAAGGATCGTCACTACAAGATTCACTCAAAAGAAAAAATAAAGTCCTATTCTAGGAAAGCAGGAAAATTTCCATTTTAGTGAAGATCCACTTGCCCAATTTCTCCACTTTCCAATTTCCAGAAAAATAAAATTAGAAATTAGTACCAACTTTATGAAACAAGGTGATTATGCCCTAAAAATAATTGAAAAATGCACCTAAATTTTCCTAAAATGCTAAAAATTATAATTCCTAACTTTTTTTATTTTTTATTTTTTTTTATTTTTCTGATTTTTTTGTTTTTTGGATTTTTAATTAAATTTTATGAAAACTCCTTGCCAAGTCCCTGGAAATGGCGCCAAAAACTTGTTGATATTTAACAGCAAGTGCACGGGCTATTGTAGTGTAGTTTATGTAAGTACGGGTCGATCCCACGGAGACTTGACTTAATAAGTAAGAATTTCAATAAAATTTAATTATCTAAAATTAAAAATAAATCACTCAAAATTACTAAAATTATTGAAATGATAATCAAAGATCATATCCAACAAAATTACAAAATTTCCAGTTCCTAAATAAAACAAACAAAATCAAATAACAAGAAAAAACTACTTTCATATATCAATATCTAACAAAATCTCCAAGTCTGATCTTCTAAAATTTGATCCGACTTTACAAATATCTTTATCACATCCTTGATTGGAGATCTACCAGTCGGATTTGTCAAATTCATCAAAATCAAAGAGATCTGAGCTAAATTGTAATTTCGAGATTTGGACAGCTCAGATTGATTTTTGAATTTCAGATAGAAGATCAAATTTGTCAATTATGTCTAGGAAGATCCTAAGAATGACTATGAAAAATTAATTTGAAATCTGAAAAGAAGTGGATGAGAAATGGGGGTTTTTGTTTTGAATAAAGCTAACCCGTTGATTGGGTTAGTCCTTAATTGATCTGTCTGGGATTAGGCAGTTCCTGGATAAGAAAAACACGAATTAAACAGAATCGAAATAACTTGGGACACAAATGGAATTAAAAGAAAAGACAAAAATGTAATTGATTTTAAAAGGACAAGGGCAAAATCAAAATTAACTAAAAATCTGGTTTTTTAGAAAAACCAGATGGAGAACCCGATGAAGAAGGGGAAACTTGAGGAGGGAGAAGAGAGGGAAGAGAGGAGGAAGGAGGAGAGGAAAAAGAGTGGAAACCCGACTTGGGTTTCCGCTCCTTGACCGTCCAACGACTATACTAACAGGAAAAAAAAACGCAGGAGATGCAGGCGGTACGATCCGGCCGGTGACTAGATTTTTGGCCAGTGCTTGAGAGAGACAGAGAGAGAGGAGAAGAACGTGAGAATAAGAGAGATGGAGACGAGAGCAGAAGTGAGAGTGAGACAGAGAGAGAACCAGATTGAGAGAGCGTGAGAGAGAGATATGTAGAGGGAGCGGTGGGGTGGGGTGGTGCGGTGTAAAGAGAGAGAGAGAGAGAGAGAGAGAGAGAGAGAGAGAGAGAGAAAGAGAGAGAGAGAGAGAGAGAGAGAGAGAGAGAGAGAGAGAGAGCGGGGGGCGATGATGGTGAAGGTGGGTTGTGCGGTTGAAGAAGAGGGAGTTCAAGAGAGGGAGAGAAGGGAGAAGACGTGAGAGAGAAGAGGAAACTAGAGAAAAGAATGGAGGTGAGGAGAAAAGGAGAAGAAGGGGAAGCTGTGGGAGAGAGAGAAGAAGAAGGGGAGAGAATGGGAAGAGGGAGAGAGGAGAGAAGAGAATAGAGGAGTCCCCGATCATATGAAGAGGAAGGGGGGAATAAGAAAAAAAAACATGAGAGAGTGGGAAAGGAAAGAGAAGAAAAAAGGAAAGAAAAAAGAGAAGAATAAGGAGGGAAAGAGATGGGGGGTGAGAGTTGTACGTGATGGGTGGTTAAGAGAAAAAGGAAAGTGTAACACCCCGGATTTTTAAGACAAATTTTTTTTTTTTTATAATAATGGCAATTTAAATAAGAGCATTTGGGATCCCATGAGAAAAGATTTATTTAACATTTTACTAAACCTATCTTAAAAACTCCGGGTGTTAATTTTCCTTTCACAAAATGGCGTACATGTAATTTAAACATAAATAAATAATCTGCGTATAAATCAACGTCAAATAAATAGGCGCCTTTATTTTAAATCAAATAAACGTCCAAAAGACAATAATAAGATGGCCCAGGGCCTATCCATCATAACATCCCACATAAATGTCCAACATATGTCCAAAGATCTAAATCACATCCCAATATAAAATATGCAGTCCATAATAAAAATCCAAATGATAACCCTGTTTAATGACTCACATCACTGTCTAATACTATAGAAAAATGGTCTTCAGCAGCTCTCACGGCTTCTCAACAGCCTTGCCTTTCCTGTTATCACGCTCGAGATCTAAGGCATTGCAAAACAAAGCAATGCCTCAAAGAAGCTATCGCTTGTGTAGGTACATAGACAATTAATGTAATAAATGCAAGAAATAATGAACAATACTGATGAAAAATCTAACATTTATGAAGATAGTGATATCATAATGCCATGTTCAATAAATGCCAATTTATTCCATATGCTAAAACATGAAATTCACAGAGTTAAAACATGACATGAATCAATAAAATGGAGCATACATCCGAGAATAAGGGCACCCTAAGGTAATGGGTCCCACCACATCGCACTAACATCACTGATCAGGAGTACACGTAGTCAACCTCTGAGTGTCGTCACACCCAGGCATATCATCCATAACCATGCTCATCATACATGCACACATAATAAGAATATGGGCCATCATCCGCGGTGGCAACCCTCCATGGGTATCAACCACCGCCGCTCCCCATCGACACCATAACGGGAGACTTAGCGTCCGTCCCCATGGAAAGGCTCTGGCCGGTAGTGTGGACTATCCATGTTACCAAACCCCTACCGAATGCCATCTATGGGCAGGTGTCTATCATATCACAAACTCATCACATCATAATCTCGGAAGGTGGGTGGCCGGCCCTATCCCTCCTAGCATGACACCCACCGGGCGAGAGCACCCGTCATCAAATATAAAACACGGAAATCATGTGTATATGCTAAAACTCAAGAGCACTTATAGCTTGCAATCCCCAAGACATGCCCCTCATCCTGGGGTTAGCCTATCAAAGGACCAGCTAATAAGCCTCTATTCTCATTTCCATGTAAATCCATGCATTTTCTATATATATAATAAGAAATAAGTCTCTAAGTAAGCATAACAAATTAACATCATGCTTGTAAAAGCATTTGAAATAAGTTTATTCAGTAAAAGATTTCAATTTGGAATAACCATCCTATACGCAATGTAGCATGAAATCCACGGTAAATAATAATTGCATTTTAAAACACAATCACACATGATGCTATGTTTAAACATGGTTTAAAAATTAAGGCAAAACATTAGTTGTCGTCACCTACCTCAGTGTGAGATCACTAGCTTGCTAATAACTCCCTTTAATTGGTATATTCAAGTGCACCTGTACATGTCACATCACTATTTTAAAATTTTTCTAAATAAAAAGTGGTCATTTCTAAGTTTTTAAGTTAAAACTAGGTCCGCGTCGTCAATACGGTCACAACGCCTCTTCCGGATCGTGATTTGGACCTCTCTAACTCCCAAAAATCAAGTTTTAGTGAAAACTACACTAAAATAGGCCCTGCCGGACCACCATAAGGTGGTTTAAATCGGCGGCACCCTTTTCCGCCGGTTTACACCGACGTACACGGGCGCACGAAGACGCACGCCGACGCAGACGTCGTATGGGACGCGCGTCGTGGGTCTTCGGCACCGTGACGCACGCGCGCGTGCGTCACGGTCACCAGGACGCGCCGCGTCCCGGTCCCACCGCGACAGCCAACCGAGGCCATCCCGCACGCGTGCGACGACGACATCATACGACGTCGTCCTCTGTGCGTCTCCACGTGCGTCCTGGCGTCAGCGCCAGGGCGCCGATGCCGGAGAAGACGACCGGATTCTGGTCGCCTCGGCGAGCTCTGAGCTCCGTTTTGCGTGATTTTTGCGCCATTTTCTTCAGAATTCTCTCTAGAATCCATTTATGCCCTCCTTTTGCACTAATTTTTCCAAAACCCATGGTTTTTAAATGATTTTTCCCAAGTTCTTAAAAACATCCCTAGGTACTGGTTTTTGAGTTTTTGGGAGAATTCCACCGTTGGATCACTCCCAAATTTAAAGGGTATGCTCTTGGGTCTCTTGTGCACTAGTTGGACGGTGCGATTTTCAAACGGATAAGGTTTGATCCGTGAAATCACGCTCCAACAGTAGCGTGCACAAAACCCCCAAAAATCTGATTTTTTTCCTAATTTTTAAATACTTTCCTAATTAATTTTCTAATTAATAAATACAGAAAAAAACACGGATTTGAGGCTTACCTTGTGCTTGGTCGAGTTTGCTCATGTTTCCGGAGCTCCACTCGCCGGAAACTTCAGATTTTTGCAGGTCTAGGGTTTTGCGTAGCGTTCATGGAAAACGCTCAAAGTGGAGCGTTTTGGTTCCTAGAGGAGCATAGATATAGGATTTTAGAGTCTTGGGGAAGAGAAACTCTTCCCCACACGTCTCTTCCCACGTCTCTCCGGCGATTTCGCCGGACTGGTAGAGACATGTGTAGACAGGGGTGCCATTATCAATTTGGACCCCTGTGTAACACGTTTCTGTCAAAAGACCAATTTGCCCTTACAACTTTGACGGCTCATAACTCCCTCGTTTGAGCTCCGTTTTTCGCGTTCTTGGTGGCGTTGGATTCGTATCGACGAGCACTTTCTAATTATTATGTTTTCAGGAAAAAATTTCATCCATAAATTTTTATTTTAATTTATTTAATAATTTCCTATTTTATCTTAAAAATTAAGGATATTACAGAAAGAGAGAAAGAAAGAGGGAAAGAGAGAAGTAGAAAAAGAAGAAGAGAGTAATAGAAAAGAAACATAATGCTAATTTGGGTCCCCTCCTTTGACTTTGGAAACTCCTCCAGAATTACAAGTTGCCCTTTTGTCCATGATTTCCAATTGAGCTCAATTATTGTTTAGGAAACTATCCCATTTAGCTTTATGGGTGATCTGGTCCATCCAATCTTCTTTAAAATGATCTGCACTGTTAACTTTTAATTGCAGCTGTCCACGTGTCTTTTGGGTTGATCTGCAAAAGAAAAGACTAAATTAGAATTATCTAAATCGTACATTAGTCATTTAATGAGCTCTAATGATCATCTGACTGTTGATTTTGACAAATTAAGGTTTTGATGGTCAATTGGAGTTAAATTCAAAATCAAGCTAAGTTTTACAAATATGAACAGTTAGATGAACTAATTGAATACTAAATTAGGGGTATTTTGACCAAAATTGAATACTTAACAAGATGCCACTCAAACTAAAAGAAAAATTCTATAAGATGGCTATAAGGCCGACCATGCTCTATGGGCCAAAGTGTTGGGCAGTTAAGGAACATCATACTCATAGGATAAGCATCGCAGAAATGAGGATGTTGAGATGGATGAGTGTAAGACAAGAAAGGATAGAATTAGAAATGAAAATATTAGAGGAAATTTAGGATGGTTTGGACATGTTCAAAGGAGACCAACAACGGCACTAGTTAGAAGGAGTGAGGCAATATAAGTAGAAGGTTTTAAAAGGGCAAAGGGAAGGCTCAAAAGAACGTGGATAGAAGTGGTGAGAAAAGATTTAAAAATTTTGGGACTAAATGAAGCCAAGGTATTTAATAGAGGGGAATGGAGGAATAAGATTCATATGGCTGACCCCTAATTGGGATAAGGTCTTGATGATGATGATGATTTAGGAATTTGGTTTACAAGCCAAGCCTATTTCATTGCGTCACTTGCTTTTGTGACTCGCCATGGGTATTATAATTTACCTCTCCATTATCTTCTTTGTCTTAGTAAACAATCACTACTTAATCATCTTTACCAAAGAGGAGCATTTCACTACTACCCAGCTCAAGATGGTTTGGATTTCACTTCCATGAGGATTTAATTATCATTATCATTAATCAATTCAAGTATATCTAGTCAATTTCTCTCAAGGCTTTATATCACCTAATGGATCATCAATAAAATCCAAACACAAAACTAAACTATGTACATAAGATCATTGGAATGTCGAGAAAGAACCTGTAGGCACAACTTGTCAGGCACGGGATGAGGAAGGCTTGCACATATTGTGATGTGGCTGAATGAGGGATGAGATAAGAAAACTGCAGGAATGTGGAATCAATTTCAAATTTCAGGATCGTGTCTTTAACATTATTGAGGAAGACAATCCAGTGCTTGTTAGACAGTAATAGTAGTGTTAATCAAAATATATTCAATTCTTGGAGAATAGGTTGGATCTTAACCTCAGCTTCAGGATTACCCTGCAAAGAATTGGTGTTGGTCTACAAAATCTTGGAAATACTTTTTCCTCAACTCATGCTGCAGTGCCTCACATCACAAAGCAGCATCATCATAAGTTGTCCTTCGTCTTCAACAGATCAGAAAAAAGTTAAACAAGCATGTTGAGTTTAACTACGAAGCATGCTGAGGGAAGTTATGCTTCTTGCATATCAAGTAGAAATGATTTATAAAAATTTACCACTTAAGTTCATCAAATGAAATAAATTAAACTAATTACAGCTACATAAAAAAATATCTTGATAGAACAACAGCTTAGGTAACACTATTGGCATGATGAACATATTTAAGAAGTTTTTCCAGATTGCGGTCGTACTCGCAAACATTGTTCATGTCTATGCCATTTTGAGACCATAGCCAAGCTCGAGTTCAGCAAGAGATAACAGGCTCCAGTTAATTTCTGGCATCGTGCCAATAATACTCAATGATTTGAGATTAGGAGGAGAAACTTCTACGAGAGATGGGAGATGATAGATAGTCAAACTTTTTAAGTATTGGGTAGCAGATAATCTGAGGGCTCAATTCAGAAGGGTCGAAGCCATAATCAAACTCAGATACTCGGGCAATGTAACACTTGATGAAAAGCTATTAAGTGATTCGATGCTCAATTCAACATTTTCTAGATACAATCTCTTTAGTTTCGGAGCAGGAGAGAACATACTTGGAACAATGATACTTAATGGGCTAGGACCGTCGCAGGATCTCAAAACCAAATCTTCGAGCAAAGGACAACCAGATAAAATGTCGTCAAGAATGTTACTCCTCAAATCAATGTGATATAGTTGAATTTTCATGAGATTCGAAGCAGAAACTCCAGCCAGAATGGGAACACCAGATATGCACTAATTTTTAAAGGTGATAACATAGATAAAAATTGCGCAAAACCCAATGATCAAGTAGTGATAGAATGTTATTTAGTAAAATCATTGCGCAAATTAGAATTGCTCAGGTCCAATTTCTTGAGTGATCTCCAAAAAATGATCCCCAGTGAGGATGTCGCTCTGCAGTGGGATGCTCTTAGTTCTGCTAATGATCCACTGTTAAAAATACAGAGCGGCATGTGTAATTTCTATCAAGCCTTCTAGTGTAACTTCTATCAAGCCTTCTAGTGTTTATCTTGGGTAATATTAGACTGAGCACTTCAACATTACTTTTCACGGCAAACTGGATCCATTTGTCGATTTCAGGAGCAAACCATTCTTGCGAACAATGATGAAGAGAGAATTACGGCCTTGGTAATGACTCAGTGATTGACTGACGGAGCGAACGAAATCCTTCAATATATGGGTGCCAACGTGGTTGTAGTTAGGTGAATATCTATATTGGGAATGGAAGTCCACAAAAACTGTCATCTTTCAGATGGGAAACTGGTCCTTACAGCATCTTTCGTTGGCAAGAAATCACGGATGTGACCAAGGAGACAGGCAAGTTGCTAATCCTAACTTTGGTCCTTCATTTCTTCATAGCTAGGACTCATCTGCTAAATCTTTGCTTACTTGGATGATCCGCTCTGATCGGGTGAATTGATTCTTTTCCCAACGATCTGCTTCCTGACAAGAAGTACGCCTGCAAGCATTGAAGCCATTTCTGCAGAAGAATCAACGAGAGAACTTTATAGGTAAATATGAAAGTGGAAGAACGTTTCTTCCATGAAAATATGAGATCAGTGTATCTCTGGCCTAATCTACTTGGTAGAAAAAATTCCGGTAGGTAAGATTATCTTCGAGAAAAATTCCGCAATATCCTTCAGAGTCATGTAATCTACAACATCTTTCCAATCTTTATCATATTGTTCTATCTTTTTAGTCCTATTCCGACCACTAAGCAAGGCAAAGAAGAAAATACTTTCTCAGCTGACATGGAAATATCTGTGGAGGCCTATGAGCGCCAATAAACTTGCAGAACATCAACAGCTATCCCACGTGGTTTTGGATTTGGTCCCATGCCAAATGAATATTTCATCAGCGCATTATCACTCACCAAAAACCAATGATTCATATTTTATTGGGTCATCCTTACAAGAACTTTTTGGATGAAGGGTCTAAGAATGTCCAATCAAAATGATGATGGATAGGCTTGTCATTATTTGCCAGATTGACAGACGAGATCATGTTGCTAAATGTGTGAATTATGGACCCAAAATGTATACTTCTTCCTTACGCCAGCGAGTATATGCTTCCCTTTCCTTGAGCCAGCAAGCAAGTGCGCTTCTCTTATCACTCGTCTTTCAACAACTTACGGAACTGTTGTATGTAGTCACTATCCCACAAAACTATAATATACATTGGCTATCAATCTTGCCCAGTCACCTTGATTTGGATACTTCACCTATCCGTGTGAAACTCTCTCTTTCTCTCTGGTATCAAAGCAATCTCCATGTCTTGACTTCTAACTACTCGGGAGGGGCAACTTGTTCGAAGAACGAAGCCTAGAAATAAAGAATCATAGGCTTTCAGCTATTCCAGAGTATTTTTGCCAAGCAGTCCGACTGACAACTTCTACAGGAGTACTGGAAGAGCCAGAGTGAGAGCCGCAATGAACGATGGGGCTGCAAAGAGTTTGGTGGCCTGTTATAATCCTAGTTAAGAATTTGGCTTTCAGCTCCTAATGCTCAAGTTATTTTAAGTCTATAACACACATGTACTCTTATAACCTTGGTAGGAGTAAGATGCTCAAGGGGCGCGCGGAGAAGTACACGCCATCCTGGAGAATTTTTTCTTTTGTTGGCTTAACCGTTCATTATGTTATAAACAAATAGAGTTATTATTTTCAACTGAAAAAAACATAGGCAGAAAGTATCTAATAGGCATGAAAACGCAGCCTATATAAGCCATTTTGTATACAATAAATTACTTAGATCTACAGAAAACTATCACTTCTAATCTTTCTTTTCCGTTTTGAGTGATGAACACAGCCTTATAAGCACCTCGAACCCATAACCTACTATGTGCCATGGAGAGGCCCTTTTTATGCCCATGAAAAATGAGGGGCATATACTGCTACTTGTATCTTTGAGCATATACTCATACGGGACTCATCTATGTAACATACAAATAAACTCCTTGGGTTGAGACTTGAGCAACCGGACAAACTAAGCGACATATATTATGTGCGTACCCATGACTAATACTCTTAAATTTTCTTTAGAACCTGACACAGATCAAATTAATATCCTACTACGAAAGGTTCTTTGAGAGAATCTGAGGCCTATCACCTTAGCTTATTTGATAGAGGCTAGAGCAACCTAAGGACAAGGCGCTCGTGGGTTATTAGTTATCCATAACAACTCAGCTTGCCCACCTAAAGAAAAGATAGGGGCGGCGAGGGTTTTATGGGCTTCAAAGGAAAATTAAGATTTAGCAACATAAAGATCAAGTTGCTAGGCTGAACTCAGAGGTTTAATGGATCAACAGGCTATCATCCGTTCGAGCTAAAACCAATAAACCAATGTTAGCAGGATAGATTACTTGTCACCGAGTAGATCAAACGAGTGGCTGAGATACACCAGGAAATGTGCGGCGCTTAGATCATAAAGTGACTATCAGGAAAGACCATAAAATTTGGTCTGATACATGATGCATATGCTTAACATGGAAAGCCATTATTTCTACTGGATATTTGCGTAGTTGGCTAGTGACAACAAGGTATCTCTCCTCATTATGTTTTGTCCCAGGTTTTAGATGGCACTTTCTCCCTTAATGGAGAGATTACAAGTAAATTTAATAATTAGGAAAGTAGGTTCTAAGAAATTCAGCCGAAGATTATTCCTAGAACAGCCAATCCATAGCGAAGCATATCCCCGGAATAGCCACTCTTATACCAAACAGTCTCTCTAGGTTCCTAAATTCTCAGTCAGAGTCTCCCCTTACATCTTGCCGAAACCCAGTAGGAAGGATAACGTGTCTGACGCTATTCACTTGCGTTATAAAAGTGAGGGATGAAAAGTCCAAATTCTAGAAAGTGCAGATCTTCTCCACCATGGGACCCGCCGAAGAATTTTTTTTTCCAATGGCTAATCAGAACATTTAGTCCAACCCTTCAATTGATCACGCTTTCCATCTGTTGGACATAGATCTAAGCTGTCAAACGAATATTCAGGCAATTAGAAACGAAGACAGTCAATGATTTCCTAAGAAGGTTGCTCTGATTTCTACCTATACATTAATGTAGAATCAAGAAATGCAAGATAGAAGAATTCGACTAAGTCCAAAGCTGGACTTTCACACGAAGCTCCAAAACTTGACTGCATTTACGTATTAGACTAAAAAACAGGTTCATGTAGCGTAAATGACCATCCATCTTGTAGAAAAACATACAAATTTTGGCTTAGATGCTTCATCATCATGCATGTCAATCAATGTAATCATCGGTCAACTACAACGTTTCTAATTACCAATATATCTGATCAATAAAATCAGCGACTGGTTTATATTGGCTCAAGATCTTATAGGAGGGGGTCTATATTTCACCGTCTATCCATTTAATTCTCTGCTGAATCATAAGCCACTCTGACGAATTTCGACCATATTTCAAGGTTTTAAGCCTTCATGGATCAAGGCTCATAATCATCAAATAACGGCGAATTTTGGGTGTGAAGAATCAGTAACGAGGAATGATAAAACTATGGATTTTGATCCTTGAGCAAGTGGCCAACCTTTTATGTGAAAGTATGTGCTTCGATCCTTGAGATTGGGCTCATCTAACCGTTGAATTAGCTGATGCTACTTTTCAACCTCTCAGATTATTTAAACTTTATATTGCATTGTAAAATTTAGAACCATTCAATGCACCAATTCTAGAACAATTGGATGATGATTGACCAAATCTAAACATAGCTGTAGAGAAACCGAGACTTTGGAAATTGGATAAAGATGACGAGTCACTTTCAATGCACCTCAATATAAAGGAAGCTTTTGGCCTGAACAACTATGCCCAAAAACCAGTCTTTGGACAGGATCCTGTCTTAAGAGCACAGCTATGGGTGCAAGCATCTCCTGGTTGGCTCTGACTCTCTTGGTTATGGCGATCTCAAGCGGCTCCGATGCCAAAGCAGGCCGGTATTTGAAGGAGACGAACGTGGTCTTTTACATGCAAGATCAGGTGAATGGTGAAGGAAGAACAGGTATTCCTGTTGTAGGAGCCAATGGTCTGAATTCGAGCGTGCTCAATTTCGGGACCGTAACGGTGATCGATCATCTACTAACAGAAGGCTTTGAAAGAAATTCGACCATGGTCGGCAGAGCAAGAGGCTTGTATGTCGATTCGGCTTTGGATGGAAGACACCTGCACTTCCTCTTCTCTGTTATCTTCATGAATGAAAAGTACAATGGTAGCAGCATAGAGATACAAGGTCCTGATCCATTGCCAGTGAGAGTAAGAGAAATTCCGGTTGTTTCCGGTACTGGTGTGTTCCGATTTGCTAGGGGCTATGCTCTCATGGAGACTGCCTATGGTGACCCTGTGACCCTCAATGCTGTTCTCAAGTTTAATGTCACTGTTCTCCATTGAAACACAGCCAATTTCTGCGTTATTTCTTATTATATATAGATGATTCATGAATGTATTGCCAGTGAGTGAATTCATGTGAAATTGAGATTTGCCACATTAGTTTGGTTACCCAGTACCTAGTATGTGCAAAGTTCAAGAATTTACAAACACAGAATAAATCTTAGAAGTACATGCCTGGTCTATCTGTTTGCCGATCTAATCCGTTTATTTGCCAGTCTCGTGCTCCCCAAAATCTTCTGGACTAGATTAGACAACTCTCAAGTAGCGAAGTAGCAAACTGGGTAACTCGTTGAGTCAACTTGCAATTTAGTGAAACTGTTTCTTTTCTGCTGGGATTTGAACCCAGGACCTCACATACATCAACAGTACATCTTAACCAACTAACTTAGCAGTTACATGGCACTGAAAGCAAAAATTTTAATCAGAAGAAAAGGGCAGCCCCATTGGACAAAGCTCCCATGTATGCTGGTTCAGGAAAGAGGAGGACCACAAGGGTCAGTAGCACGCAGCCTTACCTTGCATTTTGCAAGAAGCTGTTTCCACGCCTTGAACTCATGACCTCAAAGTCACATGACACCAAGTCTACCATTGTGCCATCACTTCCCCTTCAAAAAATAAAAGTAAACAAAATTTTAGTAAAAGTTCAACTCGAGTAATTTCAAGTCATTTATACTTGAAAAAAAAAAAACAGAATAATTTTAAGTCACTCACAAATCAGTTTTTAAACTATGATTCGTACCACTTCTATTGGATGTGAAAACGACCTCAATTCTCTATGTTTGATTTTTTAAAACAGGGGGGTTAAAAAGGAAGATAATACATTGGCAACAATGTAACGAATGAATGTTTCCTCCAACAAAGTTAGCCATCTAGCATCTTGGCATCTCATTCTGGAGAATCTGCTAGTAACAATAGGATGAAAGAGGAATGATAGGCCGAAGCCTTTGCGGTATATTTGGCATGGACTGTGGGTGCCATCTTTGGATAATCTGACCCATTCATCTCAATGTTCCATCTTCGGATATTCATGTAAATGAAGATTCATGAGCATTGGATGATCTAGCATGTTTAGAACTATGTTTTTGAGAGTTTAGTTTCGTGACGACCCAGGTTTTTCAACCCTATATATTTAAAACTTTTCGAAAGGTGGGGCCCCAATTTTAAAAAAACCAAAACAGTGAAAATAATTTAAATCGAATTTCATTTTCAGAAAAATCACGAGGTCAACCATTGATGCAAAACAAGATTTTATTTTTTATTTTTTTTTCCAAGTAAACACGTTTAAAATAGATTTACTTTTCCAGGATCATCCAGTCATCAGCCACATTCCCATAACAGTATAATCAAGTCCAATAACATCTATACATACACAGTCCATGTGAAATTAGAACATACCTCTAAATGAGACTTCTCGATCACTATTCTTCTAACTCCTCATGTGTCCTGTCTTTCTTTAATATCTGAGGCATTGCAACAAACGCAATGCCTCAGCAAGCAATGCTTGGTAGGTACATAGACATTTAATGTATATCAATGGAACAAAATAGAATAATTGTATTGATACAATGAGTAAAGTAATTTTTATAAGAATATAATTATTTTAAGCAATGCTAATAAAATCTCAAAACATCATCTAGGATAAAACATGCATCTCATAGATTTAAAACATGATATAATCTCATGTAAATGAGCATACAATAACAACAAGGCACCCTATGGTATATGGGTCCCACGAGTGTCCCACACACTCAAATCACAGATCATGAGTACTCATATCAAACCTCTGCGTGTCGTCACACCCAGGCACACCAGCACATCTTCATGCTCATCATGCAAGCACACCAAATAAGAGTATGGATCGTCATGCCGCAGTGGCAACCCTCCATGGGTCTCAACCACCGCCGCTCCCCGTCGACACCATAACGGGAGACTCAGCGTCCGTCCCCATGGACAAGCCCGGACCGGTAGTGTGGACTATCCATGTTACCAACCCCTACCAAATGCCATCTACGGGCAGGTGTCTATCATATCAAAATCTCATCACATCACAAATCTCGGAGGGTGGGTGGCCGGCCCTCTCCCTCCTAGCATGACATCCACCGGGTGAGAGCACCCGTCATAAAACTCAAAATACGAAAATCATGTATGTCGAAACCAAGAGCACTTGTGGCTCGCAATCCCCAAGGCACGCTCCTCATCTTGGAGTTAGCCTCTAAAAAGATCAGCCACCAAGCCTCTACTTTTCTTTCTCATAAAAACTCATCAATTTCAATGATGTAATAAGGAAAGATAATTTTCTAATTGTGTATAAGTAGATAATCTTAATCTCATGAAACCATCGATCATAGTCCATTCAATACATGATTGAAATCAAACAGCAATCATAGCATAAAACTCTAAATCTCACAAAATCATCGATTAATAATAAGTGCAATTTAAATCACCATCAATCATAATGCCATGATAATACAAGGTTTTAAAATCAAAACGAAACATTAAATGTCGTCACCTACCTCAATTGTCGTTACTTAGCTCATGTCCCTCCTTCAGTCGAGTCCGAGAATACCTTGGTAAAGTCCTGAATGACGTTCAAACATAAGAGCTAGACGTTATTTGTAGGTTCACAGGGTAAGGTTAGATCTATATGATTTGTTGATTTCTAGGGGTTAATCTCTGATATTTTTAGGTTGATCTATACCTAAGAATGTCTTGCATTTTATTGTATAATTGGGTCTGTGTCAAAATTACGGACGCAATGGTCCTTTTGGCTTGTCAAGCGGAGTTATATAGGCTCCGAAATTGGATTTTTCAAGGTCGCGCCTTAATGGACGACCCAATAGTAGTGCTGCGCACCACGGTTCTAGAATGCGCTCTCTACGGTTTCTAGTATACGCGAGCACCCTGGTCGCACCGCAACCAGGTTGGGTCATGTACGCACGTCCGAATGGTGTGCCAGGGTGTGCACTCTGGACAGCATTGCGTGGACGCATCTTAGGCGTAGCTACGGCGTGCTTTGGCTCCTAGGACATCCCATGAGTCCTGGTCGAGACAAGAAAACTATTCGCACGTGACGCGTGCGCAAGGACAGCCCCCAGGGGGCTTGGTACAAGTGTGTGTGCCAAGCTAGGCGCCCCTTGGACCGCGCCATGCACCCGAGGATGTCTGCACCCCTGGGATGCTCATGCGCCGCTCTCTCTCTCTCTCTCTCTCTCTCTCTCTCTCTCTCTCTCTCTCTCTCTCTCTCTCTCTCTCTCTCTCTCTCTCTCTCTCTCTTGATGGGTTTTCACCTATCTAGTTTTCCTCCCCGAGGACTGGTGATTTCCGGTTGAAAAATTCCCAAATCCGACGAGGATCTGGGCTGGGAATAAGGTGGAAAGGAGGGGATGGTCTGGGAAGCCTGGAACGACACCCTGGTCATAGGCCTAGGGTTCTGTAACGAACCCATCTTCCTAATGGGTTCTTCGGTTGGGAGACGCCAGATTTGGCTGGAAAATGAAGGGGAATGAAGGGGAAATGAGAAGGGAAAAGAGAGGAAGAGAAGCATACCTATGACCTCAAGATAGAGTGCGTCTTACACCTGGATTTCTTGCTCCAAACCCACCTTGCCGGAGCTTTGAACCCGGAAATACCTGGAGGAGAAGGGGGCTTGGGGGGTATTTATAGGAGAGGAAAGGCGGTGTCCCTCAATGGTGGTGCCGCCCTGTAACAGCCCGAGGGCCCACACCTTGCAATGATATTATCCGTGTCAACAGACTGGGGCCCATATCACCCAGCCCACCCATGGTTTTGTTCTTCCCCCCATGGGGGAAAAGGCCTCGTTCTGTGTATCAGAGTGCACAACGGATATGATTTTGTCCTCTTTGGGTCCCTCGCCACTCCAGGCTTCACTCCTCAAGGTTTTGTTCCCTTAGGTCCCTCACCCCTCTTGGGCTTCACCCATCGGGAGGCCTCGTTGCAAGAGAAGTCCTCAGCACTCTTATCAACAGCCTAGTAACTTTTCCCCTAGTGATGTGGGATTAACTCTCAGTCTCTCACCTTGCCTAGAAGCCTGCCAGCCCTCTTGGCCCGCCCTCATCGGCCAAGGCTTCACACGCCCTCTCCCCTGGCACCGCCTGCTGGGATTTTTCTGGAAAAATGGGAGAAGAAAGAAGATGGGGTGCCGTTATCAAAACGGCCCCCTGTGTTTTCTGCGTTTTTCGTTTTTAATTTAAATTACAGAAATACCCCTATCTTTAAACGGCCGTCACTTCTTCATATGGACTCCGTTTTGAGTGATTTTGGTCTTATTGGATTCCTTGTTCCGAGAAGCACCTAATGGTGCCATTCTCAGGACCAAATTTCTGGGTTCAATCAGAGTAAATAGTGAAATGACCAAAATACCCTTATCTCCAAAAAGTGATCTTTTTATTGCTGACTTGAGATTTCAATGTTACAAAATTGGAGTCATTACATTTACACCATTGTGTACACATCCATTCCTATTGATAAAATGCAAAACCACAGTTATCCAGCTGTTATACCATTCTCACTCTGGTGGAAGTACTAGATCTCCAAAACCGGAGCATGAGACGAACAGGTCAGATCATCCATCGGTAGACCCCTTCCGTTGCCCAATGTGGGACACTTCCATGGAAGGTCCCTACGGGGACTTTTCTATTTTTTTGGTTTGTGAAGGGAGGTAGCTGTAGGGCCTTCGGCCTAACATTCTTCTAGGCTAAGTGCAACAGATTGGCTTATCCTGAGATTCCCAAATATTCTGGTAACTCCAGAACAAGATCTGTTAATCAATCAGCTTTGATTAAATTGGTGCAAGAGGAGTAGGGGGCCCTTCCTGCTGCTATTGTTACATGTGCAGAAATGCAGACGAAACCCATCACCACATTATGCTTTGCAGTCCAGGAGCCTTAAACGTCTGATGGACAGTATGCAATAAAGTTTCACATTCAATAGTTAAGGCGTCATAGCTTGAAGATTCTTTATTCACAATGGATAGGCATAAAGCTCCAAGGTCCTCTGGCAACTCTGTTTATGACAGGCGAAAATCTAAATTCTAGAGGATCATCCTCTAAGACAAGCTGCACAAAAGGCTACTATTACAGAATACTTCAAATTCTGCACAGTTGTCTCTACTAAGAATCTGGATGGAATCCATCGCTGACTCAACAAGAAAGAAAAAAAACCAAAGTCCAAGTGGTCTCCCTGTGATCAAGGTTACTCAGAAAATCCAGTGGGTATGCCATCATGGACTGCGCAGGGGCCCTGGATATGGAAACAGATCCGAAGCTGAGATTCATGCTATTGTGAGTAGAATTTGTTGGAATTTTAGCGGTCCAGAACATTGTGTTCAAATCTGACATATATGCATGTGGTAACTACCCATGGCAGTTATCCTTAATGGCCATTAACCATCACCTTTAAGGGTCCCTGATTCATGCAGAAATTGACACTTTGTTCTCCATCATCGTGTGCTGCGATTGAATCAAAAGATCTCTTAAGAACTGCTTCAAATTTACTGCTATGGCTGGAGGTAAGCTACTGTTTATTCATTCAATTTGCTTCCGCTTGATTCTGATTTACTTTAAACATGTATAGTTAGGCTTACAGAATTGAACTATGGCACCACCTTTTTCTCACCAATCTGCATTGAAGGAGACTCTACCATCAGATATATGGCTCAACAATGACCGTGATGCTTCCTGGTGTTTTTGGGATTTGACTGACAAAGTTAAACTTCTGACAGAAGGACAACCAATCTCTTTTCGCCATGTCAATTGATCAATAATTCAACCGCTGATTCCCTTGCACCCGAAGGAATTCCGTTCAAGAGTTTTAGAGTAGGGAGCAACGACCGAGACCGGATCATGTAAAGATCACAGATAGGCCCCAATCTTGAGGCAGGAGTATTTGTCTTGACTGTCTTCACCTGCCAATTTATGCTGTGTAATCGCTATTTCTGCTATTGGTAATCTGTTTCTTTTTGAAATGGAACCTATTGGTAATCTGTTGTAGGCAAGTCTTATGAGATGTTATCGTTTTGTGCACCTCATCAGCCGCATTTTGTACTCGCCACGAGGGCTATTCTCCTCCTTTTCAATAAACTTCTACCTTTCCTTATAAAAGAATATGATTAACCTTTTTAGTCGACTCAATAGCAAATCGAGTAGCTCCATGAGTAAACTCGCTATATTGGAAAGATTAACTTGGTTTTAGGACTTGAACATCAGAACTGTCGAACTATACAACGTTCTAATCAACTGTCCTACCAGATAAATGCATTTACATTGAAAATTATAAATATTAGTGTAAATGAGTAAAATATATTAAAAAAATTCATTTGAGTAATTTCAAGTTACCCAAGAGTCTCTTTGATTTAACTTGACTCACCTGACTTTGAAGTCTAGTTTTTGAGTTTTTAAACTATGCTCGGATGACTTTTCTCCTCCATTTTATTGTTTCTTTTCCTATTTTGATATTTTCTCTATGGTTTTTTGTAATATCCTTAATTTTTAGGATAAAATAGGAAATTTTTAAATAAATTAAAATAAAAATTTATAGATGGAAATTTTTTTCTGAAAATATAAGAATTAGAAAGTGCTCGTCGATACGAGTCCAACGCCACCAAGAACGCGAAAAACGGAGCACAAACGACGGAGTTATGAGCCGTCGAAGTTGTAAGGGCAAATTGGTCTTTTGACAGAAACGTGTTACACAGGAGTCCAAATTGATAACGGCACCCCTGTCTTTCACACGTCTCTACCATTCCGGCGAAATCGCCCGAGAGACGTGAAAAGAGACGTGTGGGGAAGAGTTTCTATTCCCCTAGGACTCTAAACCCTATATCTATGCTTCCCTATGAGCCAAAACGCTCCACTTTGAGCGTTTCCTCTGGGGTTTTTAGCTCAGAAACCTAGCCTAGCAAGGTCTGAGTTTTCCGGCGAGTGGAACCCCGGCAAGACGAGCAACCCCAGTCAGGCGCAAGGTAAGCGTCAATACTCCATTTTTCTGTATTTATTAAATAGAAAAATAATTAGGAAAACATTTTAAAAATTAGGAAAAAATCAGATTTTTAGGAAACTATGTACACGCTACTGTTGGAGTGTGATTTCACGGATCAAACCTAGTCCATTTGGAAATCGCACCATCCAACTAGCGCACAAGAGACCCAAGAGCAAACCCTTTAAATTTGGGAGTGATCCAACAGCGGATTTCTCTAGAAAATACAAAAACTAGTACCTATGGATGATTTTAGGAACTTAGGAAAAATCATTTAAAAACCATGGTTTTTGATAAAATCAGTGCAAAAGGAGGGCATAAATGGATTCTAGAGAGAATTCTGAAGAAAATGTCATAAAAATCACGCAAAATGGAGCTCTGTAGCTCCGCTGGAGACGACTGGAATCCAGTCGTCTTCTCCGGCGTCGTCAACAGCGTCGACGCCCTAGTGCTGACGCCAGGACGCACAAGGGACGACGTCAAACGACGTCATCATCGCACGCATGTGCGGTGCCGTGTGGGTGTGGGAAGGCGCCGATTGGCGGTCGCGGTGGGGCCGGGACGCTGCGTGTCCTGGCGACCGTGACGCACGCCGCAGTGCCGAAGACGCACGACGCGCGTCCCGTGCGGCATCTTCGTGCTGGTGCATCTTCATGGCGCCGGTATAAGCCGGTGTAAACCAGCGAAAAAGGGAACCACCGGAATAAACCACCTTATGGTGGTCCGGCAGGCCCCATTTGAGGGTGATTTTCACTAAAACTTGATTTATGGGAGATAGAGAGGTCCAAATCACGATCCGAAAGAGGCGTTGTGACCGTATTAACGACGTGGACCTATTTTTAACTTAAAAACTTAGAAATGACCACTTTTATTTAGAAAAATATTAAAATAGTGATGTGACATGTACAGGTGCACTTGAATATACCAGTTAAAGGGAGTTATTAGCAAGCTAGTGGTCTCACACTGAGGTAAGTGACGACAACTAATGTTTTGCCTTGATTTTTAAACCGTGTTTAAACATAGCATCATGTGTGATTGTGTTTTAAATTGCAATTATTATTTACCATGGATTTCATGCGACATTAAGTACAAGATGGTTATTCCAAATTGAAATCTTTTACAGAATAAACTTATTTTAAATGCTTTTACAGGCATGATGTAAATTAGTTATGCTTAATTTGAGACTTATTTCTTATTATATATATAGAAAATGCATGGATTTACATGGAAATGAGAATAGAGACTTATTAGCTGGTCCTTTTATAGGCTAACCCTAGGATGAGGGGCATGTCTTGGGGATTACAAGTTATAAGTGTTCTTGTGTTTTAGCATATACATATGATTTTCGTGTTTTATATTTGATGACGGGTGCTCTCGCCCGGTGGGCGTTATGCTAGGTGGGATAGGGCCGGCCACCCACCTTCCAAGATTATGATGTGATGATTTTGTGATATGATAGACACCTGCCCATAGACAACATTCGGTAGGGGTATGGTAACATGGATAGTCCACACTACCGGTCTGAGCCTTTCCATGGGGACAGACGCTAAGTCTCCCGTTATGGTGTCAACGGAGAGCGACGGTGGTTTATACCCATGGAGGGTTGCCACTGCAGCATGATGGCCCATATTCTTGTTATGTGTGCATGTATGATGAGCATGGTTATAGATGTTATGCCTGGGTGTGACGACATTCAGAAGTTGACTATGAGTACTCCTGATCAGTGATATTAGTACGATGGTAGGACCCATTACCTTCCCTTATTCTTGTTGTATGCTCCATTTTATTTATTCATGTCATGTTTTAACTCCGTGAATTGCATGTTTTAGCATATGCAATAAATTGGCATTTATTTGAACATGGCATTATGATATCATTATTTTTATAAATGTTAGACTTTTCATCAGAGCTGTTCATTATTTCTTTCATTTATTACATTAATTGTCTATGTACCTACACAAGCGATAGCTTGCTGAGGCATTGCTTTGTTTTACAATGCCTTAGATCTCGAACGCGACACCAGGAAAGGAAAAACTGTTGATAAACCGTGAGAGGTGCTGAAGACTAGTTTTCCCTATAGTTTTAGATAGTGATGTGAGTCATTAGAGAGGATTATCATTTGAATTTTATTATGGATTACATACTTTTTTTATTTGGATGTGATTTAGATGTTTGAACATATGTTAGACATTTATATGGGATGTTATGATGGATAGACCCTGGGCCATATTATTATTATGTTTTAGACATTTATTTGATTTAAAATAAAGGCGCCAATTTATTTGACGTTGATTTATACGCGGATTGTTTTATTTATGTTTAATTTACATGTATGCCATTTTGAAAAAGGAAAACTAACACCCGGAGTTTTTAAGATAGGTTTTAGTAAAATGCTAAATAAAGCTTTTCTCATGGGATCCCAAATGCTCTTATTTAAAATGCCATTATTTTTATAAATATATATATGTCTTAAAAATCCGAGGTGTTACATTTTTATTCACCATTGATTGGTGTACAAGATAAATTGAAGTCCAAGACCCAATAAAGCTCGTTTGAGACAAGTGTGCACTTGCATTTATCATTCTTCATGAAACAATTAACGACCTCTAAAACCTTAAACTGAAAATAAGAAGTCTAGAGTGAACCACCCGTGTAACTCATAAGAAACCGTCTAAACACATTTCAAGCTGGTTTATAATGTGCTGGTTATTCTGGATACTTGTAAAAGCACATAACCACTATCTAGTGTCATTGCAACAAGTTTGTTACCTTTGGCTCATGTCATTATTTATATAAGAATGACACAGTAGCCCAGGAGAGGCTCTTGGAAAACTTGATATTTCTTGTGAAATTTTCAACAACGAATCTAATCTGTCTTCCTCTTTGATGAAATCTAGCTCCTTCAAAGCATATATAATCATTTTCTCGAGGACTATTGCATTTTCTAGCAAAAACATAACCAATAATAGATCTTCCTTCCATTTCTTTAGAAAATATCGTACGTGGCCACTTTCAATCTCATTCACCCAGTCTCCCTTAGGACTCCTTGTCATGAAGTTGTATATTGTACCAATCTTGAGTGAACAATAAGATATGGTAGATTTTTGCAATTCCCATAATTCTCTTCTATCAAAATCATAGATCCCCAAGAGTTCCATGTTGAACTGAAAGTAACATGCATTGTGCTTCAAACTAGAAGAGTGACACAAGGCTCTTGTAAATAAACTATAAGACCCTGTAAAGTATATGCTCATAGCTACCTAATATAGTAGACCCTAAGATGGACTCTTTCGGTTGTGGCCAGTGAGTCCTAGTTGTGCTTATTCTTATGAAGTTATTTTGGCTATATGTGGAGTTTTAATGAGACATTCAGCCTAGATTGGAAACTATTATATATAATAGTTTGAAAATATTTTTAAAAATTTCTCAGGATCTTGATCATTTCTAAATAAATTTTTGAAAATTATTTGCGAAAACCCAAGACATCACAATTGTATCATAGCACAGTTTCTACTACTCATAGCCATAGTTAATGGTGGAAAAACGAGTCCTAGGTATAATAAGTCAAAATAAAAACTCATTATATTTTTTTTTATTATTGAAAATCCAGATGGCACCAAATAGACATAGAGCTGCTAAAGTGGTTGAGACCTCTCCCTCTGAAGCTCTAGAAAATACCAAGGTCTAATATGATGCAGTAGATGACATGATAGAGCTTCTCTTACAATGGATGAAATAACAATTGTAAACTCCTAGACAGGGAGGAGAGCCAACGGTGGAAGTTGGAGGAGGAATAGGGACAAGAGAAGATACTTTGTTAGAGAATTTCAAAAAAGATTGCTACCAAATTTTTAGATGAGGAAGGACGAGAAGTTGCAAAAACTTGACTTTATGAGGTAGAAAATATATTTAAGGTGATGAATATGCGAGAAGATAGATAGGTAGCAGTGGCTACTTTTATGCTAACAGGAGAGGCATTACATAGCCTAATGCAAAGAAAACCTTTTGCAGCAGGGTGAAAAATATTCAATGGGATGATTTTAAACTTGTATTCATTGACAAGCACTTTCCTCCACATGTACAAGAGCAAAAGGAATGGGAGTTTCATAGCTTGGAGTAGGGTTCCATGATAGCGGAACAATATGAGACAAAGTTTGTCAAGTTGAGACAGTTCACTCTTAAGGTGTGCCCCACGAAATTGAGAGGGCCCAGAAGTTTGTTAGGGGACTCAATTTTCACCTAAATAGCAAGATTTTGACTGCACAACCCTCCTCACTATCCAAGGCAGTGGAATTGGCTTCCATTGTAGAGAGAGAAAATAGACAATCAACCAAAGATTGTGAAGGGACTAGTGAGCAGAAACCAATCTATAAAGGAAGAGGGCCTACTCCACTAGCCAAATTTAAGAGTCCATAGGGACCACCAAGGACTAACATTAGGAAGAAACAAGGTGACTACACATAGTGCCCTACATTCCATAAATTCCATCAAGGGAGACCTTGCTTTGCTGAGCAGCACCGATGTTTCTCGTATAGTGAGCAGGGACATTTCATTTTTTACTACCTGAAGAAGAAGAAGCAAGATCATCCCCGCCAGGAACCAGTACTGCGAAGCCAAGGTAGAGTCTTTGCATTAGTCACAGAGCAAGCTCGTGCCTCCAATGATGTGACAGAAGGTACTCTCTTGATTTTTGACAAACTTGCTCGTGTATTGATTGATCTAGGCTCCACACATTCATTTATATCCTATAGCTTTGCATCATGTATGAAATATACCACACGAAGACTAGGTTTCTGTCAGAAGTTAGTATTCAAGTAGTGGAACTTGTAATAGCACGTGAATTCCTTCAAGATGTGCCTATTTATATGGTCAATCAAAAACTTAATGGTGACCTAATCCTCTTAGGAATGACACATTTTGAGGTGACCTTGGGCATGGATTAGTTGTTAGACAAAAGGGCCGTAATTGACTATAACAAGAAGAGAGTCACTCTTTGTAGCCCAGGAAGGGAAACTCTCACTTTTAGGCGGGTCAAACTCACTAGGAATGAGTTTTATTTCAGCAACACAAGCTATACAACTAATCATCAAATGATGTCAACCATATTTAGCTAGCGTTGTGGCTCATGAAGAATAAAGGCCAAAGATTGATGATATTAACGTAGTTTGGGAATTCTAAGATGTATTTCCAAAGGAATTGTCATGGGTACTTCCAATACAAGAAATGGACTTTATGATCGAGTCATTACCAGGAACAGCTCCTATCTCAAAGGCACCTTACCACATCAGTCTTGCAAAGCTAAAGGAGTTAAAGGTGCAACTTCAAGAGTTGATGGATCAAGGGTTTATTCGCCCAAGTGTTTCACCTTGGAGAGCCTCGGTGTTATTTGTTAAGAAAAAGGATGGAACTATGAGGTTGTGTATAGATTATCAAATGCTGGACGGGGTCACCATTAAGAATAAGTACCCATTACCACACATTGACAACCTTTTTTATCAACTAGAATCTACCAAGGTATTCTCAAAGATTGACTTGAGATTGGGATACCACCAGTCATAGATACGAGATGAGGATATTCCAAAGACAGCATTTAAAACCTGATATGGCCATTATGAGTTCCAGTGATACCAGTCAGTCTAACTAATGCACATGCTACCTTTATGGATTTAATGAATAGAGTGTTTAAGGAATATTTGGACATATTTGTAATAGTATTTGTTGATGATATTATGGTATACTCTAGAAGCAATGAAGAACATGAGGAACACTTGCGAAGTGTGTTACACACTCTCCAAACTCACCAATTGTATATAGAATTCTCTAAGTATAAGTTCTAGCTTGACCAAGTCCACTTCCTAAATCATGCTATTTCTACAAATGGTATTTCTATTGATCCCATAAAGATAAAGGCAATCACCAACTAGGAAAGACCTAAGATTGTGATAGAGATTTGGAGTTTCCTCAGGTTGGCTAGGTAATACAGGAGAATCATAGAAGGTTTTTGTGACGACCCAGGTTTTCACATGCATTTTTAAACGCAAAACTAATTCCTAAGGTGAGATCGATCCCTATTTGAAAACTCTTTTAGAAAAACTATGCAATGCAAAAAATCTTTTATTTTAAATTCATTTTGAAAACCCCGAGTGTCATTTTCTTTCAAGTTAAATAAGAAAATTTTGGAAAAATAAAAAAAGTTATAAATATTTCTCAAGTCTATCTGGTCACAGCGCACAGTTCAACTGTAATAATTACAAATACATGTCCAAAAGGTAGAGATTTTACTTACATTCATATTTGTCTTCTCTTCATTCACTTGATCATAGCACTAACATTTTCTGATGCTTCTTCTAATTTTGTGTGGAGCTAATCTATAAAAATAATATATTAGGGTAAGTATTTCTCATACTCAGTAGGTGACTTGACATTACTATTTTGAAAACACGACATGTAACATGCATGGTTTTAAAAGAGGCTCTCCATGTGAAACATCATGCAATTTCTTTCTGTGTAAACATGCATATTTATGTAAATGAACATAAGCTCATTTACACATTTCAACCATGAAATCCATACGTAAATCTAGTCTTCTAAATATAACTAAATTTATAAAATAGAAATCAATAGATCCAAGTAATAAGATCTCGACAACACATCAAACTAACGAATAAAATATAATAATTATGAAACTCTTAAAATAGTCATCATTTCAAAGCAGATGCTGGCATCACTATAAGTATCATGCACATGGTCTTTCGGTTTTGATCTCACCGCAAGCTGCCTCATTCGGTGATCTACCCACTTGGAACTTAAGCTGATAGATCAATAATCATATCAAACCGACTGGTCACGAGTACTCATTTACGACCATCTCAATGCTATATGCATATCAATACAACTGAAATCATAGGGCCAACTATGCTTACGACCAAAACACCTCTGAATCGTATGTCTCCGGTATCTAGAGACCAGTCCACCATAGCCTACATGGCTACTATGGATATGTCCCCGAAAGGGTGTCATGACACCTCCAGTGGTCGTCCCTATTTAATACAGCATTTAGGGAAGGGACAATGCTGTTTTTGGCAGCGATACCATCCACCTTTTTGGTGGTAGAGGCCGGGAGGCCAACCCCGTACATAACAACCTCTTAACATAGTACCCACCAGTCTCAATATCCCAAAAGGCATATATAGATAAATCCAAATCTCAATCATCAAAATCATGCAATTTATGCATTTATTTTCAACCATGTGAGTAATGCATAAAATCTACTTATGCCAAAAATCGTATTCAAGGCCATAAATCATGAAGACAACTCTGCATACTTATATAAGAACATCATATCTCAAAAGCATAGGAAACACGGGAATAACGGCAAGTAAATCACTTAGAGTTTTGGAATGCATTTAAAAACTTAGTAGTATCAGACTACCTACCTCGATGTTCCTTGTATCATGTTCTTTATTACTCGACCCTAAGTTACCTTTGTGAAACCCTGAATATCAATTAATAACAAGGATTCAGGTATTGTTTTCCAACCTTTATGGATCATTACTAAGACTTATAGATTAATGACTAGATCTACCTTTTAGGATTTATAGGTCCTTGCTTAGTGCGCTTCTAGGCTAGATCTAACGTATATATCTAATATTTAATGGTTAAATTGCCTGTCCTAATGCTTAGAATGTGTCTGTACTTGATTTGAAGGGTCATATCTATATTTAATTTAGGGTTGATCCTAAGCTCTTAATCTCCTAACATCTTTAATGGATCAATTCATGAGATCTGATCATCTTTGACATGGTTGATCTATGAGATTTATATAGTTTTTGGGCTATAGTTATATAAAATAGTGCTCTAATTCTAAATTTTATTATATAATTAGGTCCGCATCAAAATTATGAACACAACGGTTCTTTCAGATCGTCTATCGGAGTTATATAGCCTCCTTAATGGCAGTTTTTAGAGTCGCATATCAACGGACGAACCAGGATTGTCCAAGTAGGGCCCGCGCGTCACGGTTTCCAGGACGTGTACGCATCCCAATCAAACCGAGACAACGTTCGCACGTGTCTGCATGCCTGAGCGACGCATTGTAGCGTCCCGGTAGGCGTCACGTGGACGTGTCTTCGACGCGGGCAAGTTGCGTCTCAGCTCCCAGGACGCCCTGTGCGTCCCAGTAGAGTTGGGAACCCACCGCACATGGCACGCGTGCGACGGTCGCCCCAAGGAGCTCGTCACGGGTGTGCATCATGCCTGTTTGCCCCAGAGCACAGTGCCTTCGACGGGTTTCAGCCCATCTGGTTTTGTTCCCTAGAAATCCGACGATTTCTGGCCAAAAAACCAACCATATCCAATCGAGATCTAGGGGGAAAGAAAGAGGAAGAAGAGAGAAGTGGAGTGGGGAGAGAATCGTACCTAGGAACCTCTCTTTGTCACCCGATCAGATGCCTCAAATGGAGCTGCAAACCCTTGTTGCCGAATCCAGTTTTGGGAGTGATTGGAGTGGAGGAAGCTTGATCTGGGAAGAGGGGATGGAGGGAATTTATAGAATAGAGAAGGCAGTGCTGCCCAATGGTGGTGCCACCATTTTTGTAGCGTCGTACAGGTATGGCGATGCTATGCACCGCCTGGCCTGAGGAAGAAGACAATAATGGAGGAGGGGTGTCGTTATCAAAATGACCCCCTACATTTTTGGGTCTTTTTCATTTTTAAGTTCAAATTACAAAAATGCCCTTGATCTTTAAACGTCCATAACTTGGTCATACAAGCTCCATCTAGTGATACTATTTTTCTCACAAATTCCTTTGCTTTATATTTTAATTAAAATTAAACATCTAACCATCTATTAATATCATTAAACATATATTAATTTTCAAAATAAACAATTTATATATGCTTAGCAAATGGTAAACATCATGATTTACTGTGGTTGTAAAGGTGATATAATAATATTGAAAATTTTGAGTCATTACAGTTTTTCTCACATCGCGTAACCTATGACCTAGTTGACTAGGAAGCAGAAGAAGTTCGAGTGGACAAAGGAACATGAATGGAGTTTTCAAAAATTGAAGAGAAGGCTTACTATAGCACCTATTCTAACCTTACCAATGGGTAGTGGAGAATTTGTAGTTTATAACAATGCCTCAAGTAAGGGATTTGGGTGCATGTTAATGCAACATGGGAATGTGATCGCTTATGCCTCTAGACAGTTAAAGACTCATGAGGTAAACTATCCCACCCATGATCTGGAGTTGGCTGCTATGGTTTTTTATTTAAAGATATGGAGACATTATTATAGGGTGAAATTTTCAAAGTCTTTACATATCATAAAAGTCTTAAGTACATACTTTCTCAGAGTGACTTAAACATGAGACAAAGGAGATGGATGGAGCATTTGAAGGACTATGATTTCACCATCCAATATCACCCTGGTAAGGCAAACATCGCGGTGAATGCTCTAAGTAAAAATATGAAGGGGATGATAGCAAATGTGTCAATAAGATCAAACTTTACATATCAAATTCTGCTAGCTCAGAAAGAGTGTGGGTAGACTCAAGGCATTAGTAGCAAGGCTGGATTCTCTATGGGTACTAATAGAGGAGTACAATTTCAGGGTAGATTTGTGGTTGTTGATGTTTTTCGTAAGTGCACAGGCTATTGTGGTATAGATAATGCAAGTACGGGTCGATCACACAGGGACACGCTTAAGGAATTTGGAGTTTTTAATAAAATTTAATTATTTAAAATTCAAATTAATTGAAAAAAATTAACTAAATGAAATCAAACTTCATCTTCAAGTTAACAGTAAAATTTCAGAGTTTAATTCCAGAAAGAACAGAAAAAGAAACAATAAAACCTTAACTATACTAAAACTAGAAGAAATTAACAAAAAATCTAATTCCTATCTTAATTGTTGTCCAATTTCTTCACTTCGGGCATCCCAAACTTTGATCAACCTTCATCATTATATTCAACATGTCCTAGATTAATGATCTGACAAAGGAATTTGTCTGATTCTTCAAATTTTTAGAGATCTAATCTAATTAAGGAATTTAAGATTTAATGGCTTAGATCTGTTTTCATAACCCAATTTGAAGATTAAGAATAACAATTCAATAGAAAAATATCCTAAAAATAATTTTTAAAAATTAATAGAAATTCTGAATTAAAACAGATAAGAAATTAGAAATTTTCCATGGTTAAACCAGAACATTTGATTGAGTTAAACAGGAACGGAATAACACAGAATGTGAATTACCAGAATGGGAATAACATAAAATGTGAATAAGAATAGTAACAGGACATGAAATGTAAATTGAATTATTCTTTCAAGGGAAAAATTGGAATTTTTTTTTAAACTTCCCAAAAACTCCCGTAAAACTCAAATCCACTGGAGAAGATGGTAGGAGATCGTGGGGTGCCTGGAGAGCTGTGGCGTCGCATGATCCTAGATGTCACCTGGGCTATTGAAGATCTGCGCTAACGAGGGTTTGGTGAGGATTCGATTACTAGGTGTGCTAGCCGATGAAAAAAGAGATGCAATGAAGGCAGAGGAGGAAGGGAAGAGAAGAGAATGAAAGAGAAGAAGGGGAAGAGGGGAATTGCTGGTTCATCTAGAGCAAAGAATATAGATTTGAGTTCTGGAAGAGATGGAGCAAAGGAGTGCGGTGGTCCAGATGGGTAGATGTTGACTAGTGTTGGGCTGAGAAGGAGCCAACAGAGACGATGAGCTAGGTAGAGAGATGTCGCATGGTCCTGGAAAGTCTTGACTAGGAATCAAATGAACAAAGGGGAGAGGTCTGGCCATGCAACCAGTGGAAGCTCATCCGACGAGGAAAAACAACACCTTTTCTGGGCGTTGTCTGGAACAGAGCCGGCTCGTGCCTGGCTGTGCAACAGGGGATAGGTTGGTGCGTTGATGCAAAGAGCGTGCTGGGTTGTGAACGTGAAAGAGAGAGGGAAAAATGAAACGTTGTGTGGTGGTGTGATGGATGGTGGAACTCGGGTTATGGATATGGTGCAGTGGAAACCAAATAGGGAATGTGCGGTGAACAAAAACAAACGAAGAGGAGTGGTTGTGAACGTGAGATAGCTATGGAAATAGAAAACCAGAACTAGGAAAGCAAAAAGGACACAATAAAGAAAAGCAAAATTAAAGCATACAAACTAGGAGAATGAAGAATAAACTGCCAAACACCCAACTCTCTCAGCTCCCTACAGTTCCCCCTCTTTATAAACTTTTCACTTCCTTATTTTCCTCAAACCCTTTCCTTAAAGAGGTAGATTCCTATTAGGAGACTTTCTCCTCTTCCAAATTAGGACTCCTCTTCCCTCAGAAAACCTTCTTCTTTTATGAACCTTTCATCCCTTGCCTTATCGATCTTCAAATTGATCTGCACCGTTGAACTTAAATCTGAGCCATTCAACCCTTCTTTAGTTGATCTGCAAAACCAAAAACTAGATTAGAGTCATCTAAACCATGCATTAAGAATCCACTTAGCTCAAATGCTCATCTGATCGTTAATTTTGACAATTTACGATTGGATGGTCAATTTGAGCTAATTTTTATATTTTATCCAAAAAATTATCAAATTAAAGAGTTAGATGGTCTAATTAAATGCTAAACTATGGGTCTTTTAGCCAAAATTAAACACTTAATAGTAGTGCTAGCAATAGCAGGGCTAAGACAAGAATTATTACAAGATGCAAAAAATTAAAGGCAGAGCATTAGAGACCAACAAGACTATTATAAACTTTAGAACTCCTAGAATGGAAATAGGACCATTGCCCTGAACATCCAGTGACATGACATGATTTGGGTAATTGTGGATAGACTAAGTTCCACACTTTCTTCCCATTCAGTAGAGGCAATCACTATAAAGTTTGGCAAAGTTTTATAATAAGGAGATTGTAAGGTTACACACAATACTTTGACCATCATATCTGACAAGGTTAGTAGATTCACATTGCATTTCTTGTAGAGTGTACAGGAAGGTCTTGGTACCTTGCAAAGATTTAGTACTGTCTTCCACCCACAGATTGATGGATAGTCGAAGTGAACCATCCAGATGCTTAAAGATATGCTCAGGGCTTGTACTTTAGAGTGGAAAGGTAACTGGGATGAACATCTTTCCTTGATAGAGTTTGCAAATAATAATAGTTACCACTCTAACATTGGTATGACACTATACAAGGCATTGTATGGTAGACCTTGTCAAGCACCAACCTATTGGAGTGATATTAGTGAATGACAATTTGTGAAGTTGGAATTGATCAAATAGTGTGCAGAGAAGATACAAGTTATCCAGAAGCAGTTATTGGCTACCTGTTAAGTGTTTAATTTTGGTCAAAATACCCCTAATTTAGTATTTGATTAGAGCATCTAGACCATTAATTTTAAGATTTTACATCAAATGTTTCATTTTAGCTTTAATTGGCCATCCAACCGTTGAATTGTAAAATTTAGCGGTTAGATGACTATTAAAGCTAATAGACGGTTTAGATTGCGCTAATTGGGTCTATGCATTGTAGATCGGTCAACTCAGGCGTGGACGCTCCAGATCGAATCAAGGATATTAGATGGAGATCAGATAAGATGGAATTTGAAGAATCCTAGTACAGGACAAAGTTGAAGACTTGCAGAGTTCTAGCAAGACTAGAATTCCAGTGGACCCCACTCTCTCTCTTATCTTCCTTACCTTTCTCCTTTCTTTGCCTTTTATCTTTCTCCTCTCTTTTCTCTTTTTATCTCTCTTATCCCTCTCTCCTATACGTCTCTCCCTATCTCTCTTTTAAAAGACCCTTCTTTCTTCTCCAGGGAAGGATGTTTTTTTTTCCCTTTTAGGAAGGTGCAGGCTGGGCTCTCTCTCTCTCTCTCTCTCTCTCTCTCTCTCTCTCTCTCTCTCTCTCTCTCTCTCTCTCTCTCTCTCTCTCTCTCTCTCTCTCTCTCTGCTTAGCTTCTCCTATCTTCCTCTTTCTCAATTCTATTTCAACGCCCTTTACTCCACCAGCTTTCCTTCTTTTTCCAAATCCCTATCTTTCTTGTTTACCAAGTCCCAGCCATTCATCATCTCTTTGTTTTTCTTTTTTCTTTTTTTTCTTCTACCACAACACTCCATCACCATCGATTCTCCTGTCCAACACCACCTTGTCTATCTCTCCTCCGCCCAACTCCTGTTCCCAGCCTTCTCTTCGCACCAATCCATCACGCACCCACCTTATACGTTCCCCCATCTCTTTACTTAACCAGCATCATCTTCCCCTCTAGCCAGCCAACCGTACCCACCATCTCTCACCGTTTTTGGCCAAGCTCTCAGCCCCCGCTCCATCTTCCCAAACCACCTCATCTCGTCCTCTTCTCTTGGCCGGCCATTGGTGCGTGACACACCAAGAAGGCCTGGCCTTTTCTCCCTCTTCTTCTTCCCTCTTATCCCTTCTTCTCAATCCCCCTTCCTCTCCGGCTCCACCTTCTTTCGGCTGGGCATATACCCATTCCGGTTGGCTCAGAATTGGGTTTTCTCCCCATCTTCTCGTCTCTCCATCCTTCTTCTTCCTCTTCTCCTTCTTCCCCATCTTCTCATCCGGTTCCTCTTTGCTTCTGCTGGCTTCCACAATCACCAGACGCCCCGGGAGAGAAAACCCAACTCGGGTTTTCTCCCCACCATTTTCTTCTTCCTCCTTCCTCTATTCTTCTTCCTCTTCCTTTCTTCCCCCCTTCTCCAGTTCCCACCGTGTTTTCCTAGTTTTTTCGTGAAAAACCAGAACCCCTGAAGAAATTCCAAGTCTGCCCCTGTTAAAACCCAGAAATACCAACTGTGTCCCCTGGCAGATTTCAGGAAATTCCATCTGTGTCCCTAAAAGAATTCCATCTGTGTCCCCTGTCAGATTTCAGGAAATTCCATCTGTGTCCCTAATAGAATTCCATCTGTGTCCCCTGTCAGATTTCAGGAAATTCCATCTGTGTCCCTAAAAGAATTCCATCTGTGTCCCTTGGCAGATTTCAGAAATACCATCTGGGTCCCCGGTTTAATTACAACTGTGTCCCTGTGCTATTCTGGTTTTAACTTATCTTCATTCTGACTATTCAGGGACAGTGCAATCCAGGACAAACTATTCAAGGACAGACTAATCCAGAGACAGTGCAATCCAAGGACAAACTTATCCAGGACGCATTTTAGTTTTATTTTCTATTTTCCTTGGAATAAATATTTGGGAACATTGGAACAATTGAATACATTTGGATTTTAGTTTATTTCTATTATAATCTTTGTTTTTATTCTTTTAGTTGAATTTTATTTAAAACTCCATAATTTTAAATCAAGTCTTCGTGGGATCAACCCGTACTTGCATAAGGTACATTACAATAGCCCGTGCACTTGCGGTTAAACAATCAACAAGTTTTTGGCGGATTCTTGGGACTTGAAATGGAGTTTTTATAAAATTTAATTAAAAATCCAAAAAAAAAAATTCAGAAAAAATCCAGAAAAATACAAAAAATTAGGAATTGCATTTTAGGCATTCTTAGGTGCATCTTTAGGCATTTTTAGTGCATAATCACTTTATTTCCTGAATTTGGTACTAATTGTTATTTTTCTTTTTCAGGAGTGGAGCTTCATCAATTGATAGATTTTTCTTGCTTTCCTAGATTAGAAATTTTACTTTTGAGTGAATCTTGTAGTGAGGCCCCTTGTAATTTGCATTTTCAATTTCAATTTTTAAAGGGTTGTAATAATACAGGGCAAGTGTGGGACAAGGTGGCCCACACTTGATCTTCATCAGAAACCTCACTGTAAGTCTCCTCACTCATTTATTTTCTAGATTAGGGTTTGCATTTAGAATAATTTGCATTGTTTGGTAGTTAATTGCATATAGAAAGCATTTGTTATAATTGTTGCATGTTAGGGTTTTGCATTAGTTTATTGCTTTCAATTGCATTTTAGGACACGTCTAACGCTTTAAGGTGAATTATATGTTGATCGAATTGCCATGGTGTGTGAAAATTAATTAGTAAGGGCACCCTACCCCACAAGATCAAGGGTGGATTTCATCACCATTCCTTGGCCCACCTAGGATAATCACCTCAAACGCGCAACCTCTTCGTTCACATTAATTTAAAATCAATCAGAAGAGACCTATAGGGTTATCATATGCTCGTAGGACCCTCTTAATAGGACACGAATTATTGTCACTCCGGTTGCTTTTGATCACTGTGGTTATTGGGGGTTGTCTAATAGAGCCTCGCTCTTCCCTCACCTCCTGTCGACGTTTGTTGAGGTCTAAACGCCTCCTTACACGAGGGTTGTATTAACCGCTTTGATTAGAACCTAACTGGTAAGCAGTAGTCAACTCCTAAAGAGAGTAGGAGCGTTAGATCAGGCTAATTGAAAGCATTGTCCTCACAGAAAATCAAAATATCTATACTTGCTAGCTTAAGGGGATTGCTTGATTGTGTCCTTGATTGTGCATCATTCTAGGCATTTAGATTGCATCATTTAGGAAAAAAGAAAAAAGAAAAGAGAAGAGAAGACATGATCAGTTGCACTTAATGAATAATTTAAATACTGATCCAAAGGGTAATTTACACCCTAGCAGTATTAGAGAAGATATTTCCCCATGGAGAAACAATCCACTCTTTAATGATGATGAATCACCTTTCATCTTTGATAATTATGATGTTTCCTCATGGACGAGCAATCCTCTCTTTAATGCTGATGATCCTCCACCTCTATTTCATGATAATATGCATCAATGGAGGAATCATTCTCAACCACATGGAAATAGGAGAAAGGACCAATATAAAACACATGAGAATAACCAAAATTCTTGTGGGAAAACACTAAGAGACTATTCTGACCTAATTATACCAAATAAGCACTTTCATGTATACTTTTACCTCCAAGTCTTTGGTATGATTGACTTAAAGGTGGGAGTAATTCATTTACTTCCCAAATTCTATGGGTTGGATAGTGAGAGTCCTTACATGCATTTAAAAGAATTCAATGAAGTGTGCATAACTCAACATACACAAAACATTGAATTAGATATGGTAAGACTCAAACTATTTTCTTTTTCCTTGAAAGAAAAAGCTAAGATGTGGTTTCATTCAATGCCACCAAGTTCCATACAATCATGGGAAGAAATGACTATGAAGTTCTTGAATAAGTTCTTTCCTAGACATAAGACAATTGCTCTTCGTCGAAATATAGCGAATTTTACCCAGACGAATAATGAAACTTTCTATCAATGCTGGGAAAGATTTAAGGAATTATTGTTGACTTGTCCACATCATGGATACAAACTTTGGCATATTATTAGTTTCTTTTATGAAGGACTTAAATCTAATATGCGTCAATTTGTTGAAATGATGTGCAATGGTAATTTCTTAAATAAACAACCTGAAGAAGCACAAGAGTATTTGGAATGGTTGGCCGAGAGTGCACAAACTTGGGCTGATTCAGAAAAATTAGGTTTTTCAAGTGAGCCTAAGACCACCACCACATCCTCTAGGAGAGAAATATATGATATGACTAAAAAAGATGATATAAAAATAGCATCCCTAGATAGAATAGTTGAGGCCATGGAAATGGAGAAATGTCTCTCTAAGAAAGTTGAACAGGTGTGTAATATTTGTGAAAGTAATACACACCTCACTCAGGAATGTCCCATTCATGATGAATCGACACATTCTTATGAGCAACATTTTTCTCCTTGCGAGACATATAGTTCTAACTGGAGTAATCATTCTACTGTCACAAATGAATACAAGAGCCGCAGAAGGCCCAACACCAACCTTATTACGAAAAACAAGGATCACTTGTTCCTGGACCTTACCTTCCTCCACATAAGAGGAAAGTGGAGGATGATTTTCATCTAGTCATGCAATACCAGGAGAAGAAAATTGCTCAAATTAAAGCTCAATTAAAAGAGAATACAAATTCCATGACTGAATTGAAGGACATGATGTCTCAAATGTTATAGACCATTGATAAAGAGGAATGTCCTATTCCACCAAATGGATATCTTGATGATATGGATGTAGGAGATGAGATTAATTCTTCATTTACAGACATGGAACAAACAAATGCAACTACCATTATTCATAATGGTAACATAATTGAGCAATTTGGTCCTAAAAAGGCTGAAATAGTATCTAAACTCGTCAGAAAAAGAGATGAATTTATTGATCAAGAAAATGTCACGCCCAATGAGCAATATGACATCCTTGCTCCATTTCCAAAAAGGTTGCATCGAACTCCTACAATTGTCTCTAATTCTGAGAAGCAGCCCAAAGATAAATTTATCTTGCCTTGTGATAAAATGAAAATTTTTAAATTGCAAGATAAATTTATCCATCATTCATTTTCAGAGGCCCATCCAGCTTATTTCGTATGGGATCGAGGGAAGTTTCGAACTCAGTAATCTTTTTCCTCTGAAAATTTTTGTTTGAAAATAAAGTATGTAGCGTAGTTTTTATTTTTTTATTTTACTTTTTCAAGATTTTTTCTATATCTCTCAATTTTTGTGTGTGTTTCTCACTGCATTATCATCATCATACTTTTTAAACATTGAGGACAATGTTTACGTCGGAGTTGGGGGTGTAGAATTCTAGCAAATTCTAGTTTTCTTTTAGTTTTTAGGTAATTTCCTTGGTTTTTCAACAACAAAAAAAATTGAAAAATTTTAGGTCATTTCTTATAATATGATGAGAATTGGATTTTCTGAAGTAAAAATTGGATAACTTTAGCTTATTAATGGAATGGAATATGATTAATTCATCATCTTACCCATTTTCTAAAGTATTCCATGAAAGCAAAGTCTCAAATCACATCTGTACACGCAGTTGCATATAGATAGTCTAGATTGATAAGTGACTATAACTTAGATATCCTGAAGAAATTCAGTGGAGACATATAACCCAAGTGAGTTTTAGAGTCATTCATCCTTTTTGAGAGGTTATAAATGTTCTTAATCTTCTTCAGCGTGCTTAAAGAAAATTGATCCCAAACTCTTAAATTTCGCTAATTACCTGAATAATTAGAATACTACCTTTAAAATTCTGGAAGTTCATTGAATTTGATAGATTATAGGAAACCTAGAAAATGATTTAGGCCATTCTTGTTGTTAACCTAGAGACATAAAGCCTACCCAGAAGTATTTTTACCACTAGTTAGCCAAGTTGAGCCTTGAATATAAGCATTTTCTTTTGTCACCCAAATTAACCTTTTACCCATATTAACCTAGTATAAATTATCCATTACCCTTTTTTTTAAAATTAAGTTAGAGAAGAATGAAATAATATCTTTTAGTTGCAATGAAAGTAGAAAAGTGGATATCAAGAAAAGAAATATTCTTCAAAGTGAGTCAAAAATATAAAAAGAAAGAAAAGTGAAAAAAATAAAAAATTTGAAGAATGCAAAGAAAAATGGAAAAAGAAATATTCACTTCAGCAAAGAAAAGAAGAATTGTCAACTTTAGTAGAAGACCTCTACTTATTTTTTGAAGAAACTTTGAATATCCTTATACCCTTTCTTTGGTACCCTGTCCTAAGCCTATGTTTCATCCCAATTAAAGACCTATTGATTCTAGGATGAATATAGTCTTGATGAGAAAATGAATGGATAGGATTAAAAGAGTGGTATTTCTAAATATTCAAAGGTAATGACATTCATTCCAAAGGGATCAATACAAGTAAATTCCTTAGTAACTCCCGTTCTTCATGAGTATATGTGAGATAAATTTGTTTTCATTGACTCTTCTCACATAATAAAAAAAGAGATATGATTTGAACCTTCTATCTAAGAGATTTTATTTCTGAGCGTATGCCATTAGTAAAGATTGAGGTCAAAACATATTTCAGATGGAGTTCAAAAGTTAGAAGTCTACTTAAAGATAAAGATTATTCTATGTGTAGACTGTATATGCACACAATCACTCTGAGATCTGAGCTCAAGTGGAATAGTTCTAGCACATGGGTAGAGTTTAGAATTCTTCAGTCATCTTTATTAGTTTGCTAAAGTTGATAGATTTATTGAAGATAATTCTTTGGAAAAAAAAAAGAAAGAAAGAAAGTGGAGATGACCTGAAAAATAAAAAATTTTGAGTTGATTTCTTCGCGTCTTTTGCTAGGGACTAGCAAAATGCTGGTTGGGAGGTGTGTTAAGTGTTTAATTTTGGTCAAAATACCCCTAATTTAGTATTTGATTAGAGCATCTAGACCATTAATTTTAAGATTTTACATCAAATGTTTCATTTTAGCTTTAATTGGCCATCCAACCGTTGAATTGTAAAATTTAGCGGTTAGATGACTATTAAAGCTAATAGACGGTTTAGATTGCGCTAATTGGGTCTATGCATTGCAGATCGGTCAACTCAGGCGTGGACGCTCCAGATCGAATCAAGGATATTAGATGGAGATCAGATAAGATGGAATTTGAAGAATCCTAGTACAGGACAAAGTTGAAGACTTGCAGAGTTCTAGCAAGACTAGAATTCCAGTGGACCCCACTCTCTCTCTTATCTTCCTTACCTTTCTCCTTTCTTTTCCTCTTATCTTTCTCCTCTCTTTTCTCTTTTTCTCTCTCTTATCCCTCTCTCCTATACGTCTCTCCCTATCTCTCTTTTAAAAGACCCTTCTTTCTTCTCCAGGGAAGGATGTTTTTTTTTCCCTTTTAGGAAGGTGCAGGCTGGGCTCTCTCTCTCTCTCTCTCTCTCTCTGCTTAGCTTCTCCTATCTTCCTCTTTCTCAATTCTATTTCAACGCCCTTTACTCCACCAGCTTTCCTTCTTTTTCCAAATCCCTATCTTTCTTGTTTCCCAAGTCCCCCGCCATTCATCATCTCTTTGTTTTTCTTTTTTCTTTTTTTTCTTCTACCACAACACTCCATCACCATCGATTCTCCTGTCCAACACCACCTTGTCTATCTCTCCTCCGCCCAACTCCTGTTCCCAGCCTTCTCTTCGCACCAATCCATCACGCACCCACCTTATACGTTCCCCCATCTCTTTACTTAACCAGCATCATCTTCCCCTCTAGCCAGCCAACCGTACCCACCATCTCTCACCGTTTTTGGCCAAGCTCTCCGCCCAGCTCCATCTTCCCAAACCACCTCATCTCGTCCTCTTCTCTTGGCCGGCCATTGGTGCGTGACACACCAAGAAGGCCTGGCCTTTTCTCCCTCTTCTTCTTCCCTCTTATCCCTTCTTCTCAATCCCCCTTCCTCTCCGGCTCCACCTTCTTTCGGCTGGGCATATACCCATTCCGGTTGGCTCAGGAAGAGAAAACCCGAATTGGGTTTTCTCCCCATCTTCTCGTCTCTCCATCCTTCTTCTTCCTCTTCTCCTTCTTCCCCATCTTCTCATCCGGTTCCTCTTTGCTTCTGCCGGCTTCCACAATCACCAGACGCCCCGGGAGAGAAAACCCAACTCGGGTTTTCTCCCCACCATTTTCTTCTTCCTCCTTCCTCTATTCTTCTTCCTCTTCCTTTCTTTCCCCCTTCTCCGGTTCCCACCGTGTTTTCCTGGTTTTTTCGTGAAAACCGTAACCCTGAAAGAAATTCCAAGTCCGCCCATTAAAACCCGAAATACCAACCGTGTCCCCTGGCAGATTTCAGGAAATTCCATCCGTGTCCCTAAAAGAATTCCATCCGTGTCCCTGTCGATTTCGGGAAATTCCATCCGTGTCCCTAAAAGAATTTCATCCGTGTCCCTTGGCAGATTTCGTAAATACCATCCGGGTCCCCGGTTTAATTACAACTGTGTCCCTATGCTATTCTGGTTTTAACTTATCTTCATTCTGACTATTCAGGGACAGTGCAATCCAGGACAAACTATTCAAGGACAGACTAATCCAGAGACAGTGCAATCCAAGGACAAACTTATCCAGGACGCATTTTAGTTTTATTTTCTATTTTCCTTGGAATAAATATTTGGGAACATTGGAACAATTGAATACATTTGGATTTTAGTTTATTTCTAGTATAATCTTTGTTTTTATTCTTTTAGTTGAATTTTATTTAAAACTCCATAATTTTAAATCAAGTCTTCGTGGGATCGACCCGTACTTGCATAAACTACATTACAATAGCCCATGCACTTGCGGTTAAACAATCAACACTACCCCACAAGAAGCAAAAGAGCTGCGTGAATAAGAGCCATAGAGATCTAGAAATTACAATTAGGGATCATGTATTTTCAAAAGTCTCTCCCACTAAATAGGTGATGAGGTTTGGAATCAAGGGCCAGCTAAGCCTGAGATCTATAGCACCGCTTGAGATTTTGGAGAGAATTGGATAAGCAGCTTACTAGTTAGCACTTCCACCATAGCTATTAGAGGTACATAATATTTTTCATGTGCAACAAAGTCGATATAGATCCTAGACTAGAAAGAGAAGACTTTGAGAAACATGATTATCCCATTAGTCAAAATCTTATAGCAGTATCATACGATTGAAGAAGCTACCTCAGAGGTACAAAGAGGAATGAGACAGAGGTTTGCCGAGTTTGTAAGTAGGGAAGAATGTAATAAGTCAAGTTTTTATAATATAAATATTTATTTTGCATGGGATTGACAACAAAAGGCTAGTTGGCTCTACTAGCTATAGGGTGAGTATGAAAACTTTAGAACTAGAGTTCAAGTATCTAAATTAGCCATAAGACAACCTTTTTAGAGAAATTCCTTACCTAAAGCTAGGGGATGTCCAGATGCAATGTATCTCCTAAGTTTGGATGTCCACTCCTAGTTGGGAAACTAAGATTAACTACAATACGAAAAGAGTAAAGAAAATTGAGGGAGAGGAAGGACGCTGCACTAATGATCATCCACTCACTGCATTTTTGGAACAAGAAGACAGTAGAAGAAAGTCGTCAAAGAGGTAGGGGCGTGGGTTGTTCTAAGTTAGATCTATTCTGTTTTCAAGGTCACGGACTTATTTTGTTTATGTACACTTATGATTAGTTTTTATTCAAATTAAATTGTTAATTTTGCAATTGATGTGTGCATGTCCATGCTTAGTTGTTGTTTAATTCATGTTGTTGATCCATGTTTATATTAACAAAATAGCTACAAAGAATTTGAATCTCACTGTTAATTCATGTTCATATAAATGAATCATCTAAAGATTTATTTTGCACAAGGTGCATAGATTTATTTATTATAGGTGCATGGAGTATGTGAATTTGTTTTGCCTTGAACCTCAATATAGATGCATGATGAAGTATATGAAATTTAATTCTTGTAGATATGTTGATTGATAATAAATCATGCTCATATACACTATTTTTTCATGCGTACACCATTTATTGCTACTACAGACTTGACTTCATCTCGTTTGTTAATTATCATCCAAAGTGGCCCTCTATCATGCATGACTATTGTTGGGTCTTTATTCATCATCTAATAATGAATAGTGCATATATATTTCATCTACTAATACCTACTCAGGAATGTGTTTTACTTCTCAATCAATCCATATATCTTATTATAGATGTGTACATGTCCCTCCCATTTCCTTGATTGGTCAAGGGGCATTGTTAATTTTCAGATCAAAGGACATGCACATGCAGCCATGGATTATACAATTTTGGCATGATAGCATTTAATTCGTAGATCTAATTGGTTCTATTAGTTGTTCATGTTGGTAAGTGCATGTGCATGAGATATCACCACGTCCCACATTTTAGGAAATCATGCAATTCATACAATTAACACCCATAACTAAACATAAACTTGTCTTCGGTACATGACCTAAGCATCGTACTTGAAATATCCATGACTTAGAATCATGTGCACATTTTTCTTTTATATGCATCCTTGGATTGGTAATCTAGGATACCAAGTACCCTTTTTGTTTTCAACTTTAGATTAAGCGCATGTGTGCACTGACCAACCCATTACATGCATGTGCTTTCTTATTAGCTCAATCCAATAGTTAGTTATTAAGTGTTGTTCTAAGCATCATCTAAGGTATAAGATTTCATTCAAGCTCTAGGCAGGCACACTCATCCATGATTTATGATCCTAACTATTGATTATAGTTCTACGCATACACACTTTTCGTGCACATAATCCACGTAACCCATGTGAATTTTCCAAGTTTTAAAACCATACAGACTCCCATGCTCATATCCATATAGCCCATGTTAATATTCCAAGTTTTAACCATATACATTCCCATTCACATGTCCCATAGCCCACTTGAATATTACAAGTTTTAAACCATGCACATGACTCACATGCACTTGTAAATTTATAATCCAAGATCATGCACACCCATTCTTGGATCGGACTTGAATCATAGGGATGATCCCCTATAATTTCATGCACATCCATCTATGGGTTATTTTAAATCACAGCATTGATCCTAAATTTATATATATATATATATATATATATAGACACACACATATGTGAACATCCATTGATTATTTTTTATTAGCACTATTGAACCCAGCACTAGTGCACACCATTTCCATGACTATTACACAATTTGATTTCACGATCAACACCTACACATCTCTTCTCTATGATTGCTAAGTGATTTGATGGACTAACTAGAAATTGCTTATATCATTTCTAGGTTTGCAAATTTATGATAATTGCATGCGAATGAAAATTTTGAAATTAACTGTAATGACCCGGGTTTTCCCATGCATTTTTAAATGCAATATCTAATTCCTAAGGCGGGATGCATCCCTATTTTAAAACCATTTTTAAAAAACCAAGCAATGCAGCGGAAAACCTTTTAGTTTTAAACTCATTTTGAAAACCCCGAGTGTCATTTGCTTTCACAACAACCAAAGTAATTTTTTGAAAAACTTTAGTAACCATAAATGTTTTTCCCCAGGTCTTTCCAGTCACAACACACAGCCCAACTATAAATTAAATACAAATACATGTCCAAAGGGTAGAGAGTTTACTTACATGTATAATTGTCTCCTTTGTTTATTCACTTGCTCGTAGCACTAATATAGATATCCTCTACTCGTGGATGGAATTATCCTGAAAAATGTTAAGGATAGGGTGAGTATATACTATACTCAGTAGGAGTCTATCACTACTAGTTTTATAATGCATGTGATGTTTTAAAATCATATGCTCTTTCCAAAACATGTGCATATCTGAATACTCAAGTTCAATATCGATATAAAAATTTGTTGTCAAACTGAAATACTAACGATTTAAAGGATCACATAATCCAAAATCGAAAGTATCATATACATATATATCATAACATTATGATATGCATAAGATGCTTCATTGAATCCAACTCATGGATCTCTAGTATGGTATGGTCGACCAACCTCATATCATGCCATATGCAATGCAAATAAGTCCATAAACCATAAGGTCCAAACTATGCCCACGACCTCACCGCCGTGTGGTCCCCGGGTACCTAGGGACACAGCGTCATAGCCTCCACGGGGCATATGACATATCAACCCAATGCCGTGACACCAGTGGTAGCCCCCTGTACCACATGCAGTCGACGTAGGGACATGCCCTTTTTGGGTGTGGTACTCAATCCACCTAGTAGTGGTAGAGGCTGGGTGGCCAACCCAGACCCCTCGGCATAGCGCCCACGAGCTCATCAACCCAAATCATATAAGATCAAACCAAAGAAAACCTCTTGTTCAAAACCCATCCTCTTTGGGTCCCTTACAACTGCCTGGCCCTCACAACTGCCTACCCAGCGTCTTTTGGTAACCCTCAAGGACATGCAATTTTTGTAAGAACTTAATGCTCACAAATCATGCAATGTATGCAATAGTTTTCAAAACATATCTATGCATAATGTATATGCAATCATTTACAAACACATGTCTATGCATAAAGCATTTATCACATGCATGCTGAATTAAGTCATGCTAAACAAGTCATATACTTAAAACATGTATTCTCAAACAATTATCGTTCTTTTAAAAGAATCTAGTAGTGATAGAGCACCTACTTGGCTAGGTCGCGTTAACCCTTTTGTCCTCGTACGCTCCTGAACATGGTTTGGGGAATCAAGGTTAGTTTGGCCCATCTCTTATGGGTTTTAGAGTAATTGGTCTTGTCACTTAGGCATTAAGGGTCTATCCCTATGCCTATGAGTGTCTTAAGGTCCTAATTGGGCCTCAGTATCCTCAGTTTTCCAAAGGTCTAGCGGCTACGCACCACCATCCCATTCTAAGAGTCATTATCACCTTTTATTGTGCCTTGATAAGGTATTTTATCATTTAGGTTGTCCGTGTCTTCGACACGGACACAACACCTTTTGCGGCGCCTCAATCGGAGCTCTAGATCTCAAGTTATAAGCGTTTTAGTGTCACACGTACATAAGGGCTTCAAGAGTGAAAAGATGGAATGCTAGCGCGCTGCGCGTCAGCGTTGTGTGCTCACTTTTTCTTAAGGAATGAAGAAATCCCATAGCGCTAGCGCATTTGCAAACGCGCTAAACTTCCCGCCTGTTTTTCCCTTTTGCGGGCGCATCCCCGAACGCGCCCGTTTGGTTTTTCAAACGAAATTAACGTGTTACATTCCGACTAGAACGTTTCATCTTCTGGGGGATCGGGGCATCCTCAGGACACCCTGGTTCAACCTTGTCGAACCAGTGTGGCCCAGGGAACGTCCCTGGGTCCTTGGTGGCTCTCCTGGGCTCCATTTTGCATGGTTTTTCATGCAAAAACCTAGGGAAATTGATCTTAGAACTACTGTGAAGATGGGTTTTGAGGGATCTTGGGCATACCTAGCTCGTTGCTGGGTTTTTCTCCTCGTTTTCCCTCTAGGTTACTCCTCCACAATGGTTTTTCTTCAAGCTTTTGGACTGTCATTAGAGGCGCCCAAGAGCTCTATTTATAGAGCTATAAGAGGGTTCTGGAGGGGGCTCTCACCGCCTTTGAATGGCGGTGGAGAAACCTCCAGAATGGTGGTGATTTCTCCTCCAATCACCGCCGTTCTAGAACCCTCTAGGAGGTTGAAGATGAAGGGTGCCCGTATCAAAATGGGCCCCTGTGTTTTGCAGGCTAAATCCGTTTTTTGTAAAAATTATATTTTTACCCCTGAACTTCAAAGAGCCATAACTTGCTCATTTTAACTCCGTTTTAGGTGATTTTGGTCTTGTTGGATTCCTTATTCCGAGACACACCTAATGGTACCATTTTTAGGACCAAATTTCTGGGTTCAGTTAAGGTGAATAGTGAAATGACTAAAATGACCTTATCTTCAAAAACTGAACTTTTCATTGCTATCTTGGGATTTTAATATTACAAAATCGGAGTCATTACATTAACATAGTGGTTTGGGAATAAAGTTTACACTTCCTTGATTTACTGATTTTCCAAATATTTTGCCCAAGGGGAATGTGTATTTGAAAGTATCTGATATGCATTGTTTGTTTCAATGTATTCACTTAGATTTTTGGAGATTTCACTCCAAGGAGTGTTTATTTAACCATGCATTAAGGGTGTGATCAATGCTATTTGAAAACTCTTTTGAGTCATTTGTGAGGGGTGATAATTCAAACCCTAGTAGTTTGCTATGCTAGGAGTACAGTTGGCCACTGACAAAGTGAAATGTAAAATTGATACTCACATGAGATAAAGGCTTTTATGCATTTGGAAGGGTTATGGGACTTTCCATTAAGTGTGATCGGTTCTCCCCCATGAGGACTGGTGTAGGTCATGCAGTATCCACGACCGAATGTAGGACTGGTGTAGATCAAGGGATTTAAATCATTCAGCTTTATGGCCTTAGCAGGGCACTACAATCTAATTAGTTTGATACTATGTGACATGTTTTAAATATTTGGTACAGCACTCAATGTAATTTATGACGGATTTTAAAATTTAATCAATACCAAGGTTTGATATCGATCACGTTTAATCACTTACATCCTAATATCTATATGCATTCATTTGTTTTATGCATGTTTTGTCTGGCTTAGAATTTCCCATGGAATAGTCGTACTTACCCTACTAACAAATTCTTGTCAGTCTTTTGAGCACGAGTAAAGAGTTGAGGTAGAATAGGAACTTTGAACCAGAAGAGTAAAAGTATGATAATGAATTGGTTACTTATTTTGTTTAGAATAAAAACCTTGACATTTAGAACAATGATATAAGGGACAATTAGTTTTTCTACGAATGCAAGGATTTAGTTTAATTTGAGTTAGAGTTTCATCTAAGGTTATTTGGGTTGTGACCAGTGGGTCCTGATAGTGCTTATTATTATGAAATTATTTTGGCTATATGTGGAATTTTTATGAGACACCAAGGCTTGAAAGGGCAGTTTTGGAAACTATTATATTGATAGTTTGAAAATGTTTTAAAAAAATTCTACTCAGGATCCTAATCATTTTCAAATAATTTTTTAAAAAATTGCTTATGGAAACCCTAGGCATCACCCAAAGATACTAATATCATCTTCAACTCTAGAGCGTCAAGCTCTTAACATTTGGAATGAAAATATCAACATGCTCTAGACCACGACAGTTCTCCAACAACAAATCCTCAAGTAGTGGAAAACTAGATAAAGTGTGTAGAGTTTTTCGTTGCTCGAATCAATATTTTCTTGAGCGATCAAGTTCAAACAAACCTACCAGATAACAATTCTAAGATACATCCTTGTAATATAAGTTCTCTAAATGATCCATGTTTAAAAGTACGAGGAGAAAGCATGTGGTTGTATAACAGTGGGTGGAGTACCTCAACAATTTTGCAAACAAGAACTCGAATCCATGAACTCAACTAAGACTGACTTATCACTTCACTATCAAGAGATAGAGACAATTTATTTTTCTTAGAACCCTAATGGTAAATCACCGACCAATAGCTGAAGTAAGCAGAGAGTCTCAAATGATATTGAAAATTTAGAGCGGCGATAAAACATACACAAGTCTATCCTTGTTTATGGGGTCCCTCACTGGCAATAAAGAAATAATGTGGACAACAATATGTTCTGGCAATCTATCAATAGAATCGTGGGGATATCCTTTTATGATATTCTTCTGGCCATAAGAAATGGATTGTCATGCTTATACAGTATGTACAAATAGTAGTTTATAAAACTAAGTTTAGTTGTAGTTTTAGACAACATACAAAGTTTTAGATTCCCATGCTTCCTCCTCAAGAGATCCTTTGTCCAATTCTTCTCGTACATTCCACCCCAATCCTTTTTCCAATTCTTACCATTTCACCGTCATTTATGCCCAATAAGTACAAAATCCTCTCTCTCTCTCTCTCTCTCTCTCTCTCTCTCTCTCTCTCTCTCTCTCTCTCTCTCTAGGATTTCTATCATGGAGAACTTTCCATGATTTTTCACTAAAAAACATGTATCTTGGGCCTAGCACTTATATTTTTTCAAATAATCTAAACTGTTCATCTTATTAAGGTACCTTAGATGTATAAAAATCTCATCTACTAGATACCCTAAGGCTGTACTTGTTGGACCTTTTTAGATTGTGGAATGAATGGTTTGAAATCTCATCTAATGGATACTTGAAGACTACGCTTGATGAGGATTATGGAATGAATGTGCATCCAATAGATGAGATTACACACACACACAAGGCATCTACGACATCCAAAATTAGACAAACATTTTAGATATTGAGAAAATACAAGTACAGGCCAAGCCTTCATTTTTTTCAAATGGAAAGCTTTCTATGTTAGCATCCTACCTCTCTCGCTTTCATAATTATATAATACAATGGATTATATCAAGCTTGTATACTTGGCATTCATGAAATTGAAAATTGGGCCCACATTTTTAATTTTTTAGCGATCCAAGACATTTATGACTCATTGCATCTTAGTTGGCCTAGTTACTAAATCTCATGTCTTTTGGATGTATCGTGGTCCTTTAGTTTTGGATCTTTTAAGTGGTATTTTGTTTTTTTGTAGCTTTGTTGTGTTACACCATCTATTCTTTTGCTTCAAAAGGTCTAAAAAATGGAGTACTTGGACACATTAAAAAAATATGAGATTTAGTAGCTAGGCCATTTGAGATGAGGTGAATCAAATGAACGTCTTAGATCATTGAGAAGAGTTGAAAAGGTGGATCCAATCTTTAATTTCATGAACTCCTATGATACAACCATGATACAATTGGTTGTACCATATAAGTACTCATCTCTCTCTCTCTCTCTCTCTCTCTCTCTCTCTCTCTCTCTCTCTCTCTCTCTCTCTCTCTCCCTGCCTTGAGTTAATAGACTTAGTAGGAAGGTTTTTCATTGATTCAAGAGGGTTTATTTTAAGATTACCTCTTAAATTAATAAATATTGGTTGCTATCATTTTTGTTAATATAAAATTTTTGGCTTTTTTGTAATTTTTCTAAATAATTTTATTTTTCTCTTTAACAACTATCAAATTTCTCTCTTTTTTTTATACGTCCTCTCACTTCTTTATCTCACAACAATTCTATTTTTCTCTCCAATATAAAGTCACATACTTCTTATATCTCTTCTTTCATTTTTATCCAAAGATAACAAATAAATGTCATTTTCAAATTTCACTCTAATAGAATTTCATACTTCTTATTTTTCATTTGATCAAAAACTTGATAATGTGTAAGGAAAATCTAAAATCTGAGCATCCAACCATTAAAAATATGATCAGAAGGTAGATCTGTGTAAAATATGACTTCACTTATCCATCAGTAATGAATTGTGACAAAAATAATAGACCAATTATGGACTATTTGATGAAAGATCCTACTTGACCGTCCAAAACTCAATCAGTGATGATCAAAGGTTAGGAAAGGTGATCAGACCGTGGATTATCCTTAAAATTATTGAATTGTTGAATAACTGCTTAAATGATGGAAATTAAAACTTTTAGAGGTACAAACTTGATTTGGACTATCAATTTATAACCAATGGCATTGATCTAAGTAGATAGCGACCAATTGGTGCCTTGATCATCAATTTAGATATCTAAGGTTAGATCAATGACATTACGAATAGAGATCTTGAAGTAATTATATTAAATTGCATGATATTTTGAAATTTACTTAGAACTTGTATTCTTAATACAGGTTTTGACTGCTATTTGGATGATATTGATGGTTGATTTGTGAGTTATACTTAGAACTCAGGTAAGGACTCTAAATCCTTCTTTATCTTCAAATTCATGTTAATTTGTTCACTTGAAAATAATAGCATGAATGTGTAGAATAAATATATTATAACAGTGGCTGAATGGTTGATATAAATTGCAATTACTTATTGAAATTGTCTTATGATATTCTGATTAACAGTTATAATGATGCAAATTGTAATAAAATTGTTAAGCTCAAGATAGTAAGCCATGAGGGCCACCCAATAAGTTACGATGACGCCTTTCAAGATGGTAAACCTCGAGGGAAAGGGCTACCTGGTTGATTGCAACTAAGGTGAAACCACCCAATATGGTAAACCCTGAGAAATGGATTGTTGATTATTAATCCTCCCAAGATGGTAAACCCTTAGGGAAAGGGTTGTCTAGTTCTTTGGAATCATGATGGAGCTGCCCAAGATGGTAAACCTTGAGGGATGAGTTGTTAGATATTGAGCCTCTTAAGATGTAAACCCTCAGGGAAAGGTGTAATGACCCAACATTTTGGAGACATTTTGTATAAAGAACAAACATAGTGGGACCTTTAAAGAACAAACCCTAGGCGCTACATTTGGGTCGTCCGTTAAGGCGCGACCTTTTAAAATCCAAATTTGGAGCCTATACAATAAAATAGCATAGATTAACACCTAGATCTTATGTTTGAACATCACTCAGGACCTTACCAAGATATTCTCGGACTCAAGGTGAAGACAGGCACGAGCGACGTAACAACGCACGAGGTAGGTAGTCTGATCCTACTCTGTTTTCAAAATACATCCTAAACGTTCATTAAGTTACTTGTTTTACTAATGTATTAAGCATGTGTTTTAAACTATGCTGTTCTTATACAAGTATGCAGGACCTACTTGCATGATTTATGTATTTGAAAAATCTTGCATTAACTGAAGAATGCTGTTGAAAAATAATGTTTTTATACGCGTTACGGATTCATGGCATTTTACGCAATGCTTGCATACTTTGAAAACAGAGCCATAAATTGCATGGTTTATGTTGATTTGAGTTTTGGACTATGTATGGTTTTGAGCTATTAAGCCTAGTGGGCACTATGCTGAGGGGCACGGGTTTGGCCTCCCGGCCTCTACCACCAAAAAGGTGGATGGTATCACTGCCAAAAACGGCATTGTCCCTTCCCTGACTGCTGTGGTCAACAAGGATGACCACTGGAGGTGTTCACGGCACCCTTTCGGGGACATATTCAAAATTGCCGTGGAGGCTATGGTGGACTGGTCTCTAGATACCAAAGACATGCGATCCAGAGTGGTTCTGGTTGCAAGCATGGTGACCCTATGATTTCAGTAGTATGGATATGCATATAGCATTTAAATTGGTTGTAAACGAGTACTCGTGACCAGATGACTTGAGATCGGTGCATGTTACTTCGTGATGCTATCATAGACTACTTTAAGTATTTTCTGATCCTTATATACTACGCATGGCTTTGACTAGATCTCATAACCGGGATATGGTGAATCTATTGATTTTGACTTTCTAAACTCAGACATACTGTTAGTATTGCATACTAACTCGTGATTGATAAGGAATTTCAATAGATGGCATTACTTACACTTTATGCATACATTTGTGCACCTATTACAAATTTAGCATGCCTTTCATGCAACCACTTTGAACTCCGTATGATGCATTGCTATGTTTTCAAAAAGGGTAGTGTCAGGTTGCTTACTGAGTATGATAAATACTCAACCCAATCCATTATCTTTTAGATCAAATAAAAGACAAATAGAAGAAACAGTAGGAGGCGTTAGAACCAAAGTCAAGTAGGCAAAGGTACGATTTAATTAGTAATTTCCTTTGGTAACTACTATAATCTTGATTGTAAGTATTTGTTGTAGCTCTGGCTGTGACTAACTGTAATGACCCTGAATTTTTGTAACTTATTAAGGCAAATTAATAAAGTTTGAATTTTTAGAAATTCTGAGATGGAATATTAGGTTATTGAAATTTCTCTTTTTATGGAGATTATATCATGAATTAAAACATAGAAATTATGGATGTACTTGGAAAACTGATCGAAACAACATTAAGTACGTTCAATTCTGAGTTAAAATGAAAATTCCTTAATTTTCTCCATTTGGGGGCAAAATGGTAATTTTACCCATATTCAATATCCAAGAAATAAGACCTCAATATTCATGAAGTACTTAAAAATACGATTCTAACGCCACTAAGTACGCTCGATTCCGAGTTCGGACAAATATTGCCTATTATTCTCTAATTTTGGAGTTCAAAGGGCAAAAGCATCTTTTCACATAAAAGTGAGGCCCACAAAGTGGGCAAACGTTCTAGAAGCAACAATAATTGCTCAGTGCATTATTGCTGGTAGTGGAGAATGTAGTGGAGAATGGAGAATGCACTTGTAATAAAAAATTATAAAGTAATAAAATATCCTATCAAAAGAAATGATAAAAAATTCAAATTTGGCTATAAATATGTCCTAAAAGTTTCCAAAAATTTTTACAACCTTAACCACGAAATTTCCAAATCTTCCCTAGATTTTCAGCTCCAAATTCTCATTCATCCCTCCCCAATCTCTATTTTTCTTATTTCTCTCTCCTATTTCTAAGTGGAACAAGAGACCTAAATTCAATTAAGCACTCCGTTCCAGGTAGAATCTGATAAATTTCACCGTCCATAACCTCCTATACTACACTATATACAAAATCTGTAAATCAATTTCAAGATCCAACGGTTCCAACAATAGAAAATCATAAAAAGGTGGACAATCGGGCTATATTCTCATCAACCGGTAATTCTCTCAAATTGGGCATCAATTATATTATTTTTCTCCAATCAGGTTAGTGAAACTACTTACCATATATATTTATTATGGTTTAGTGTAATTTTTATTTTTTTGTAATTTAATTTGAATGAAAAATGGTAAAAATAAAGTAAATACAATAGCCTTCAATTTATGGTGATAGAGAGCTCAGATGAAAATTCTGAGCTCTCCAATCGATTCATAAGGGTAAAAAACTCCTAGGATACAATTTTCAAGGAAATCTAATAAGGTTTGGACCCTCAATTGAGAGAGATTAATTCTGTTGGGCCTATATCAAATCTGGACCCTAGGAATGACTGAAAACTTCAATTCAAGATTGTGAACTCATATGAACTCCAAATTGAGATCGGAAAGGAGCTATGGAAATCTTGTAGTGTCTAGTTTCTAATGAAGTCATAATATTTCTAAAAATTATTTCTGTATTTTTCTGTATTTTGGAAATAAATGTCCAATTTCTAAGATCTTCAAGATCTGAGGTGATCAGATCTTGGAAATTTATTTTAATCATGATATAATAATGTAATAAATTAATATCTATGATTAATTTGGACAGATATTGGATAAAATAGGGGATCTACCCTTTATGGTAGAAAAACCCTAAAATAAAAATAAAAAATACAAAGGGACCCACTTGATCAATGAGATCAAGTATGATCAGATCCTTGGGATGGATTAAAGGGATGATATTATGATGGAATCCAGTTAGATCATGGAGGAAATGTGACAAAATCGAATGGATATGATTTTTGGATCTTAATGGATTAAAAGCCCTAAAGGTAATTAAAACCCTTAATCTAAAGGAAAACACTTAAGATCTAATGGTTGGATCATATTTAAAGGTTTATAATAATCTTAATAAAATTAGTTTAATTGTCTTTTATTGGATATAGAAGTGTAAATGTGATTTATGTGTTAAGTTTTAATTGTCTTTTATTGGATATAGAAGTGTAAATGTGATTTATGTTCTAAGTTAGAAAGCATGATAGTGTAATCTTTAAATTTTAGTATGATATGCCCTAAATGAGTAATTTGTTAGTAGATTTGATTATCTTAGGATCATATTAGTGTAAATTAGGATTTAAACATGATTTCATTGTGATAGAAGATGTGTTTCATAACTTATGATCATGTTAGTTTTATTTCACTATCTTAAGTTACATTCATAGGAAGAATGTTAGTATATAGTTGTTAAACTTAAATTTGATTTATGCTTTCAAGTTGATGATTTACTTATTGTCAAATTTTATTCAATTGTTAAGTAGTTGTTAAGATATAGGAGTATAAATCACCAAAAATGTAAACTAATGAAATATAGAGATTCATGCACAACTAAGATGAATGAATGATTTTGACTTAATAAGGGCTATAGTTAGTAGGACAATATAAGGAATGGTTTACCAATTCCTTGGCTCAAAATAGGAAAATAATGAACATCCATAGATGACATTATGCATATCCATGGAAATTAATTAAAATCAATTAGAGAAGGGGCTTAAGGTAAAGAGCTCATAGGAACCTTGTTAAAGGTTGAGCTAGTACCACTCCAGTGGACTCTGAACATTGTGGTTATAGGGGGTATACAAGAGCCAAGTGCTTTTCCCTCACCTCCCATTAACGTAAGAGAGGTCTAAACGCCTCCTTACATGAGGGTTGTATTAACCACTTTTTGAGCAGACTTTAACTGGTAAGTAGTGGTCATCCTGAAATAAGGAGGAGTTGTCTAGTGATAGGAAGAAATAAATTATCTTCAACCAAGTAAGACACTAAATGGTTGAATAATAATAAGAACATAAAAAGATAGCAAATTATCTAACCCTAATAAAAATAGTAAGTGAGATAAGGATGATCAAATAAGATGAGATCTTGTATGATAAAAAACAATAAGGAAAAAGAAACATCAATGTAAATTAGATTGTTATGTATGATATAGATAGTATTTGTATAGATGATATTAAACCCATGGATATAGGATATTCAAGGAAGAAAGATTCAGATCATCCTACATAAGGATGATCAAAAGACCATGTAATATGTACTATTGATTAGAAAAATGACATTATACATATTATTTGACAGATATATGTTGATCGAGACTATGGCAGATTTCAAGGAGTAAGAATACCTTATTGAGGTAGGTGGATTATTAAGAATGCCTTTACATGAAGATACATGTCTAATACATGATCTTATGTTTTGAAGTATTGACATGTATAATACCAATATATTAAGGTAAATACCTCAAATTGAAATATGATCCAACCAAATGATGAGGAAAATAAGTATTAAATGGTTAAGTTGAGAATTGAGAACAACCCTAAGTGAATAGGAAAGTAGAAAATATTCTAGCCCTAGATAAACAGACAGATAGTCTGATATGTATAAGTATTATTTTACATACAAGCTTGGAGGCTTGTGGTTTTGTTTTAAACAGGCATAGGCCTGGGGATGCTATGCTAGGAGAGTTAAGAGGGTTTGGCCACCCACTCTCTGAAACTTGATGATATTGAATACCAAGCCTAAGAAAGGCTAAAAGTCGGGTGGGCCATTTATGGGAAGGCCACCACTGTGACAGCCATGGTCCTCCCATATGGACATGGATATTGTAATTTTCATTGAGAATGGTATAAGTGGATTATTAAACAGTTATTCGGGCGTGCTGTACGGATCAGACTGCAAGCATAGTAGTCCTTGATTATTTTGCATTATGATACATAAGAAATTGGCATAATGAAATGCCTTAAGGGATGGCATAATGAAATGCCAGGTAATTGTATATTACCAATATTTTTCCCAAGAAGGGAAAATCCCAGTATAGTAACTGGCTGAAATACAAATCTCCTATAATGAAAGGAGTTGATCTGTTTTGTATGGAAATGATTATTGATTATTTTTACAATTTTAACGAATTTGTTCTTATATACTATGTATGTATAAAGGTGAACACAAATGATAAGGAAATGAGATGTTCATATAAATAATAGTGGTCTGTGAATATGTTTATGATAGAATGAATTATGGGATAGTTGAATATTGAGATTTTACTGTAAATAACTTACATTCTTATCCCCTACTAAGCATAGCTTGCTGAGATATTGTAAATGTTCGAATGTTTACAATATCTCAGATACAGAGAAGGAGACTTAGGAGCTCAAGACTTGAAGAACTAGTGAAGAATAAGTAATAAGGGTATATCCCTTGAAACATTGTATAGAGAGCATGTATTGTATTTAGAACTTTGTAATTTGAATTGTGTATTTGGACAAGTATTGTAAGGATACAATGGGTTGTGTACTGTGAATCACTGGATGGATCCTGAAAGTTTAATAAAATCATATTCCTTCAACGGAATTTTATTTTGTACACAAATTGTACTTATGTATGAAGTGGTGACTTGGGTTTTCAAAACAAGTTTTAAAATAAAAGAATTTCTGCTGCTTTGTTTTGCAAAAAAAATTTACTAAGGGGACGCCCTTGCCTTTGAAAAATATATTATAAAATGTGTTTCAAAAACCTGGGTCGTCTCACTAACAATCCTAGGAGTGATTACTTATTTTGATTTGATTTATAAATTGCCATGGCACTATGCATTGAGCGTTCATTTTGACACTCGGGCTCTTTATACAATGTTCTTTGAAAAAGAAGAAAATTTTCCTGCATTCTTTTGCATGAATTGTTTTAAAACTAGAGATTGATCTCGCTGCGTTTTTACCAAAAATGGCATTAAAAACCCTGGTCGTCACAAAAGGGCTACTTGGTCTTTTAGGATCATGGTGGAGCCACCCAAGATGGTAAACCCTAAGGGATGAGCTTGCAAACTTGAGTCTCCCAAGATGGTAAACCCTAAGGGAAAGGGCTACCTAGCTATTTGTAATTAAGGTGAAGCGGTCCAAGAAGGTAAATCCTGAGGGAACCTAACATTGGAGCTGCCCAAGATAATAAACCCTAAAAGAAAGGGTTGCCTAGTTCTTTGGAATCATGGTGGAGGATCCAAGATGGTAAACCTTGAGGGTCTAATTGATTTATGTATGATACTCATAGTGGGTAGCCTAAGATGGTAAACCTTGAGGAAGATGATAACTTGATCATTGTGATGAAGTCATACTTGTTTATAATTGCTGAGAAAATAATCTAATGAAATACATTCATGTATGGTTTAGTCTGAATATTATGCTTATGGTTTTATAGTTTGAATCTAGAATAAAGTGTATAACTTCATTACTTATATGTTGAAATGGAAATAAATGTCCTGTGGTTAGACATGAATGGGGAGTTAGAATTGTATGGGTTTATTTGCATACCCTGAAAGTTCCATAGTTGGATATGAATGGGGAGTTGATATTGCATGGGTTTATGTGCATGCTATGATCATTGCTTTACAGTTTGGATTTGGAATAAACCGTATTTCTGTTCTACTACCAATATGTTACACTTGATAATACATGCTACCTGCCTTGTTGATTATTGGATAAAAATGGAAACAGGTGTTCCATGGTTAGATGGGAATGTATAGTTGAGCTAAGCTCAATGAGAATGGTAGGATATGCATAGGTTTAGTTTTTTCCCCTTATTGGGCTTTGTAGCTCACCTTATTTATTTTTTTCTCAGGTACCAGTCAAGCTGATAAGGAGAAGGCTCTTGAATGAAATAAATGAAGCCTAATTGATGATGTCACATTTTGTATTGTATATGTATGTCGATGATGAGTGTGAGCTATGTTCTATTATTTGATGAGTAGCCCTATGCATTTTGTATATTTTATGTTGATTGTGCGTGCATAGGATTCAATTAAACTTTGAGTTAGCAAGTAGAGGTTTTAGTAATTTATTGTGATGGATTGTATGGAGATTGAGTCTCCTATAGGGGTTTTATAATTGTTATACCGTCCATCAGGTAAATTGCATCACATGTAAGTTCGAAAAAGAGGAGAAACTCTTTCGAAATTTTAGTAGAATGTATATGTATGTTGAAGATGAGTATGAGCCATGTCCTATTATTTGATAGCAGCCCTATGCATTTTGTATATTATATGTTGATTGTGCGTGTATGAGATTTAATTAAATGTTGAGTTAGGAAGCAGATGTTTTAGTAATTTATTGCGATGAATTATATGGATACTGAGTCTCCTATAGGGGTTTTATAATTGTTATACCGTCTATCAGGTAAATCGCATTGCATGCGTTAAATGTGTAAGTCCAAAAAATAGGAAAGACTTTGCCGAAATTTTGGTATAATTTAGCAGTTAAAAGAGAAAATTCTGTTAGCTAAATCGTGACTTGCACAGGATAAGAGCATTTAGCTCTTTTGATACTTCCACTGCAATATATGAAAAGAAAAAGAAAAAGCCAATTAGGCTTAGTGAGCCAATCACTATGTTTGATTATGTCAAATTGCAGCCTCGGGGGTTGGGATCGCAACAGCTTATTTTTTATAGGAAAATATTTTTCTTACAAGATCCTACCCCCTCTCTCTCTAAATTATATGAGGCAATGTCTGGTCATGGTTGCATCATAAAAATGCCCCAAAAATTAGGTTGCAAGCCCACTTTTGGCATTCCTTTTCGTGATCCAAACCATTCATTAGTTTTGTCTCATCTCAAGTAGCCTAGGTACAAAGTCTCACATATATTGGGCATGCCTACTCCCTTTATTCTAAAAAATATTTTTAAGACAAAAAAAGACAATATAACGTAAGATAGACCCAAAATATGGGATACTATTCGTGTTTTTTCTTCAATTGTCCAAAAATAAAGGGCCTAGCTGCATCCAATGCATGTGAGATTTTATACCTAGGCCATCAAAGGTGAGGCAAATCTAATTAATAGTTTGGAGCTTAGAAAGAAATAAAAAAATGGGTTCGTCATTCACTTTCTTTTATGCCTATGATGCAACCCTAATGAGATTAGTTGTCTCGTATAATTCCTCCTCTCTCTTTATCTCTATATGGGAAAGTTATTTGGTATAATTGAGCGTACCTTTGGTTATTGTCTCTCTTATGTATATGGAGCCACTTTTCTTTTTTATGAACAATCCCTTCTGTTTGGGTTTCAAAAATTTCATCCATTATAAACCTCTAATAAGAGCTCTAGTTAAATTGACAACACCGATGTGGTATAGTGACCACAATTTATGGAGCTTACCTTTAAATGATCCAACTTGTTTACCTTGATGTTCAACACTTAGATGTCTTATGGATAAAAAAATAAATGATTTAGATGATTTTAGCTAGTAAATTGTATATTATTTATAAAGTTTTTAAAATGTTCTTTATATATATAATTTTTTAGAAACTATTTAGATAATAAAATTATTGAAATCATATAATTTTTCATATATAAGATATCTAAATCTAGAACAATGCGAAGAACGAGTTGGATCATTCAAGAACGGCTCTTATAAAATGTCTCACTAAGTGCGGTCAAATTAGGATTCCTTACGATTTAGATCACAGGAGTACGTTAAAATTATTAAAGGGCGTGGGAATGTAAAGAAAAAGGGCGTGGAATATAGCGGACTTTGCCAAGTTCCCAAATTAGCTCCTTTACAACCCTAGCCTTTGCAGGTTTTCCCAACCTTCCATCTCTCGCCGTCGACACTCCGGCGCCGGCGCAAATCTATTGTCCGACAAAGGTACGTCCCATTCTCCCTCTCTTTATTCGTCTCTGTTGCCCCTCTTATTTTCCTCTCTCTCTCTCTCTCTCTCTCTAACTTTTCTTCTCTGTGCGGCTCTCTCTATTTTTGTTTCCAATTCCGGCGGGTCTATTTGTTTGTATATGTGTTTGTTGGATCTGAGTTAGTTGTTTGAGTTCTGTTTGTGTGATCTGTGTTATTCGTTTAAATCTACGTCTTTGCTTGTTTCGATCTAGTTCCATTTACTTGTTGATCGGTATTTGTTTGGAGTGCTGGAAGCTGTGGGTCATGGGTTTATCATTCTCAGAGTGATAACATGGAGCAGGGTGTAGTGAATGCGTGTGAATCAGCTAAAGGGACATGTCGGTCCTGGATGGTTATTGATCCGGCCATTCAACTTGTGAGCCAGATCAGATGTATTTTTTTATTGCCTGTAATCTGTATGCAGACACAGAATCTGTGCTTGTAGCCAGCTTCACTGAAAACAGTAACAAGAACTAATGGACATGGTAGAATCAAATGGACGGGCTTTCACTAACTTGGGCTAATACTTATTTGTTTACAGTATCGTGCGGCAGATGAGATGGATATTGGGAATAAAGACAAGAAAATTTGATTGGCTTAAGAGAATCTTCTTTGTAATTTGACATGAAAAATGTTAGTGAGTAGTGTGTCAATCAATCTATCTGTATCTAAGCTCAGAAAAAGTGTTGATTAGATCCTGTTATCTTGATGTTTTCTTTGAGTCTAGGGGAAAAATACTTTTCTAACGACTTCCAATTAGCTAGGGTGTAATTTGATTTGCTAGTGATTATATGGGTAGAACTGGATTAGTAAGTCCCAGTATATATAACGGAACATGTTTATCGTGTATCTATTCTTGTACATGCCATGATTTTTAATTTGACAAGTGGTAGTTAAGATGAGTTTGATCTACTCTTTGCATGGGTAATCCATTCACTTTGCATTGGTATGCACCACACTTCAACCTTTGGTCGTTCCTATATACTCTCCAACTTAAGTTATGCGGTAGCTATAACTATACAACAAATAAGAAGAAGAAGAAGAGGAAGAAAGCAATGCTCCAAAATGATTAAAAAATTAAGCCTTATATATATATATATATATATATATATATATATATATATATATATATATATATATATATATATCCCCCTACTTTTTGGAGCTTAACGTGAAAGTAGACCTTAGTTTGTCGAAACAATTAGAAAAGGAAAAGGCAATGAAAGATGAAAAAGAACAGTAAATCTTAGTGCATGAATCGGCATCGTGACTGTGTTGCTTCTGCTGAACAGCTAGCTTGAGAATTCATAATATTTTTTTGCTTCTGGCCTTGTATTTATCCCTGACTAACTGACAGAAGCCAATTCCTCTTTGTGAGCTCTATCTTAAGTTGTAATTCTTCTCAAGCAGTCTTCCTTCATGATTCTATGGTTGATTGAAATGGTGCATAGACATCAAATGTGGTTCACAATGATCAGATAAGGAGAGAAGTTATGAAATTCTTCTTCCTGATCCTTAGTCTCTAGCCAGCTGCATATAACCGCAGCAGCAGTCCTCTGAATATGGGAAAAACACTGAATGAAGTTAACTGCAACTACAGTGTCCTTGAGAAAAGTACGAATGCCACATATATGTTGGATCTTCATTTCGACATGTACGTCCAATTTGGATGGCCAATGCAGTACATATTTATTCCTCACTAAATTGGAAGGTGGCTGGTACCAGCTCTAGTTATTTTTTGACAAAACCCTCATTTTATCATTTATTTAGGGTTTGTAATGGTAGCTCGATGGACTATGCTGTGAGGGCTGGATGGGATGACCCCATCAAGTCATCATCATCAAAGCCTTATCCCGATTTAGGATTGGCTACACGAATGTTGTTCCTCTATTCTACTCCATCAAGTGCCATGGCTTCATTTAGGCCAAAAGTTTTTGAATCTTTTCTTACCACTTCTATCCATGTTTTTGTGAGTTTTCTCCTTGCCCTTGTAGAGCTTTCGACTTGGGTCGACTCACTTCTTTTAACCGGTGCCGTTATTGGTCTCTGTTGGACATGTTGAAACATCTAAGTCTACCACTCCCTCATCTTGTTACCTATTGGTGTTACTCATAAGTTTTTCCTCTTATGTTTTTGTTTCTAATTCTATCCTTTCTTGTCTTGCCACTTATCCATTTTAACATTCTCATTTTGGTTAAGCTCATCTTATATACATGTTGTTCCTTAACTACCCAATACTCTAATCTATAAAGCATGGGCTTTACAACCATCCTAAAGAAATTTTCTTTTAGTTTGAGTATTACCTAAAAGGGCATAGCCGGTGCATAAAGCCTTTGCGTATGTAGTGTCTTAGGAAGGGGTGGACTACAAGGGTCAATAGTATGCAGCCTTACCTTGCATTTGCAAGAGGTTGTTTCCACGCCTTGAACCCGTAGGTCACACGATGACAACTCCACTATTATGCCAAGGCTCCCCTTCTAGTTTGAGTATCACCTGCTGATCACATAAAACTCTAGAGGCACATCTATTTGTTTCAACTCACTTAGATTCTCTGGGTAACATCCCTCTTTATCTCTCTGCTCTTGTGAATTATCAATCCCAGGTATTGAAAGTGCTCTTTTTGCGGGCTTTTTGGTTATTAATCTTTACTGGTGCTTCACTCTTACTCCTCTTCTTATTAGAATTGCATTCCATATACTTTGTCTTAGTTCGTTTAATTTTAAATCCTTTAGACTCCATAGCATCTCTCCATAACTCTAGCTTTGTGTTTAGGCCCCCTCTTGTTTGTCAATCAAAACTATATCATTTGCAAATAAGGTGCGCCATGGAATCTCCTCGTGTAGGTGTTTTGTTAACTTACCCATAACTAACGTCAAAAGGTACAGGCTCAATGGTCTTGCCGCTAGTGGTCCTAACATTTGTTACCATTCTCTCCTACGTATCCTTAATTATTTCTATATACTCCTGCAAAAGGGACAACCCCAGCAAGTGCTGCAGCTTATTATTAACTTGTTTGCCTCTTTTACGGGCAAAACACTTCTCTAATAACCGCTTTTCACGTACACCATCCCACTCCAAGAACAAAGAATAGGATCATGATTAATCAGCTGACAAACCCAGAAGAGCATGCAAGTTCTTCTAGCATCTTCATTGGTTAAAGTTAGGTTCTCATGAAAGGAATAGCTGAGCTTCCAGTAATGAAGCAATTCATATTATCCTGGCATTAGTCAGGTAATCCGAGGCATGCCATCTTTTACACAATTGCTGTTAGACACTTCCAGCAGCTGAGGAGCATGTTCCTCTGGTATTTGACATTCCACCTGTATATGGTAACCAAGATAACATAGAGGGAAGTTGGAGTGCAGGAGCAGGCTGCTTCAGATCATCTGCATCCTTTTTCTTAACCACATCCTGATTTTTATACGGTGATCTGAATCCTAACCTGTGAAGGAGAGTCTTGGCGCAATGGTAAAAGTTGTCGTCATGTGACCTTGAGGTTACGGGTTCAAGGCGTGGAAACAGCCTCTTGTAAAAATACAAGGTAAGGCTGCGTACTATAGGCCCTTATGGTCCGCCCCTTCCCCGGACCCCGCATAGGTAGGAGCTTTGTGCACTGGGGCTGCCCTTTTTTGATCCGAATCCTAACCTGCTGCAGGATTGGTCTTATTAAGATGGGGTGCCCTTGCTTTCTTCCTCCCTCCCTCCAGTTGCTCAGCAAAAATGTTAAACTCAATCCTGTTCCTTCGTCATCAAAAGAAAGCCTATTTTACTCATTCTTGCTAGAAAGTTAACCTCATCCATAACTTCTACCTAAGCCCCTTTACATATATATTGGCATGCCGTTGTCCATGCTTGCTGCAGACGTTGATTGGGGAACCTAACTAAAGTTTCTAGTATGTTAACAGAGTTGCAGTTCTCTTTCATAAAAGTTTCATAATGAGTCCCTTTATTCATTGCATTTCTGGACTTCTACTCAGAATGTAAACAGTTGAAGCAGCTGTCTTGCCCAGAACTTGTTGGAAAGCCCATACAATATAACATACTCTTTACCATTTCATTGGTGGTCCTATTCCTTGCTTCTGACCTGTTGCAGGTTCACTACAGTCGCACCAATAGAGATATTTACATGTGAGAGAAACCCCAACATTCTGTCTATCTGGTTACCAATCCTGCCCCAACTTCCTGATTGAGTTGGTTCTGAAAGGAGGGCTGACGCATAATAACAGTTCATTTGTTGGGAGAAATGTGTTGAATATGTGGAAAAGGCAAGGAAACCATTTTAAGGACGATATAATGCCAAGGAGTACAGGAAAATCATATAAGTGCTTAGTATTATTATGTGTGCAGAACCTGCCAGTTATTTGCCCATGCAGGCGGCGCAGGGTAGGCAGCATTTATGTGAATTTTCTTCCTTTTAAGTAATTTTATGGTTCCTGGTATGTGTCACAGTACTTCTATTATTAGGTGTGCACCACCTGCCAGTAATTTACCCACATAGGGGCTTATGTCTTTGCTTCATTGTCATGCCATGACATGTGGCCTCTGCATCTTGCTTGTGCTCTTTGCGTGCATCTGAAACATATCCCTGAGCCAGGATACTAAAACAAATTTCATTGGTAATTGACTAGTTGCCTGCTGTTGAGAATGAGTCCACAACAAGTGGTTCAGCCAAGGACTTCCGCAAACGGCTTTGGTCGTCGAAGGGCTGACAGGGACATAGGGTCCAGACTTGACACTAAGATACATGCGTCTAAATCATCCTCCACTTTTGGTAACACAGGTGAAGATCACTGAGCAAAATTTGTCGTCTTCTACATTTCATCTTCTAACAGCTAAGGTTACAGGTTTATTGAATGGGAACAAAGTTGTTGGGGTTGAAAGTCCATTGCGAGACAGGTTAATTTTCTTGACAACATGTCTTATTGGACATCGTGTGGAGGTCCAGGTGAAAAACGGATCTATCTTCTCTGGAATATTCCATGCTACAAGCACTGATAAAGATTTTGGTATGTTTCACATGCTTTTGGCATTTGGTTTCTACACCATTCGTCTTATTAGTTGATTAGCCTTCTTTTTCTTCATTTTCTATTTTATTTTATTTTTTTATAGCTGTAGAAGCATATCTGCAACTTCTACTTGTGTAACAGTATTGCAAGTGTCATTCTTAATATTTCAATTGATTTTATTTGCAGGTGTTATACTAAAAATGGCCCGGCCGACTAAGGATGGCTCCTTCAGAGGACAGAAGCCTTTTTTTGATTTTGTTGGCCCAGTTCTTTCAAAGACTTTGATAATACCTCCTAAGGAACTTGTACAAGTTATAGTAAAGGTTCTCTCAACCGTGTGACCTTGATTCCGGATTTTACAATTACTTCCAAAATCTCTAAAGCTCTTTGCTTCAGGAGAGCTGAAGGACCAAGCATCCTACTCGAAGAATAGTGTAATTGTGTGGCTGATAATCATTCCAAGATTGCTCAAATTTGTTATTCATTTGTCACAGGATGTTCCATTAAGCGTGGATGGGCTCACAAATGGGCATGCATGTGAAAAACGTCAGGACATCATGATAGACTCCTCGATATCCCAGTCTCATTATGTTGAGGTGGAGAGGGAGCTTGAGCGGTGGATGCCTGATGAAGACAATCCACAATGCCCGGAATTGGAAAATATATTTGATGGAACTTGGAATAGGTGGTTATAGGAACTTCATAAACTTGCATAGGAGAACATTCTGACAATATTTTGTCTTTTGCTTATCTTGCTGGCACGAATGTATATGGCTGTTGCTTGTGTACTTCTCTGTTTCCCCTTGTTGCTCAGCACTAGTACTTATCACTTTTTCTTTAGGAATCTCTTGGGAATGTTATTGTCATGGTTTTGCTGCACTTTCTTGCTTTTCTTCACTTCAGCCCATCATATTGACATTTTAATGCACATTAACATGCATTCCTATTAATCTTTCTTAACCAGAAAGTGGGACCAGTTTGAAACAAACAAAGCATTATTTGGAGTTAAAAGCACATTTGATGAGGAGCTTTATACAACAAAACTTGAGAGAGGTCCTGGAATGAGAGAGCTCGAGAAAGAAGCTTCAAGAATCGCTAGAGAAATTGAGGGAGAGGAAACAGAAGATCTTCATTTAGCTGAGGTTAGCTTGTAATAATGTTTTCTTCTTTACGTTTCCAGTAAGTTTTGCTATATCAGTTCTTGTTCAGTTTTTGACTTGTCTTTGCTGGTTTATTGAACAGGAAAGAGGCATTGAATTTGATGAAAAATTTGAACTTGATGAGGAGACTAGATTTTCCTCAGTACTTAGGGAAGCTGATCATGGCATATATGAAGAAAATGATGATAGATTGCTGGATGTGAGTAACGATGAGACCTTTGGAGGTTCCTCTGGTTCGATTATTAACAAGTCCCTTCCTGACATAACTATAGTGAAAAGCAATGATGGAGGTCAAGCATTGTCAAGCTGCTCTTTACTGGTAGCTTCCATTATCATTTGTATCTTTTCTATGAAATTTTGGGTTCACTGTGTAAATCTGGAAATTCCTGTTGTTGTTTTTCTTGTGAGTTGTAAAATTCAGATATTAATTGGCAAGTACATCATTACAACATGATCAGAATAATAGATTAACATAAAATGCTGTCATTGGCTATATTTCAAATGGCTGCAACCTTTATCTGACATTTTATGTATCAGGGTTGAGTAATTATGCTTCCTATGAATACTAGGCCTACAAGAAACCAATCATCTCTATGACCATTGAACTGGGAATTTGCACATAGAATTAGAGGCTTGAGTTTGATTTGGCCACTGAGAAGTGTAAATGCTCTTATATTCTTGCAATCGTGCTTCGTACCTCCATGTAGTGATGTTTTGGATTGATCCGAAGACTCCTGCTATTTAAGTAATAGAACCAACTTTTGTGAATTATCAGTGACCACCTTCAGAATTGAGATAGTCCTCGTTTTAAGTCCCAATAACACAAGTTTGCTACAGTTATTGATATGCCTGCTTTATTGAGTTGCAATAACATGTCATAACTTTGTTTACATGGTTGTTAAGCATCCCTGGTGGTTTTTTATGTAAACTTCTTTTGCTGAAAATTACCAAGGGTTTTCTGCATCAACTTCAACTCTTATTACCTTGCAAGTATGAGATTTCAGAGGAATCTGACAACTGGAATATTGTTACCTTTACTATGAATGACTGCAAAAAGTAACTGAAAGATGCTTGATTTGCCTTGTCTAGGGACCATATTATTTGGGTAACAGTATCAGTACAAGGGACTCTGATCAAATCAAAATTTTCAGTGTTGTTTCCTCCATTTTGTAAGTCGGAAGGTTCTTACGGAAGGGAAGGGAAAGGTAGTGCATGTCTGGAATTCTCCCTCTCTTCCTCCCTCCCTACATCCTGCAGTCTTCATACCTCTGTAATAATTGAATACCCCAAAGAAAAACTGAAGAAGGGGAAGAAGGCAAATGTTTTATGGAGAAGCATAAGGGGAAGAAGCATGGGTCTAGCAGGCACATTGCGCTGGTTCACCTCACCCTAAATTATCTGGCACTGATCTTGAGATGTTGCAAAAAGAAAAGAAAAGAAAAGAAAAGAAAAGAAAAAACAACGCCTGTTTTGTGGTGAAAGTTATGCTGGATGGAAGTAGTAGCTTATTCCATCTTCAGGCTGCCTTCTTAAATAAAGACCACAGTTTCTCACTAGTCCTTCCGATTTGCTCTTATGAGGGTGGCCATGATCTTAGCAATCTTTTCAGTGTCATTTCTTAAAATAATCTTGCCTCCCCTTGAATACCCATTTAACAGCCTGTTCAATGTATCCTTCTTAGGATCTTATTACAAGGATCATGTAGCATATGTTAATATCTCCTCCCATTGGTTATTTTTTAAGTTAAGAACATAATGCATCCATACTTTTTCGGGTTGCTTTCCTATTTGATTGTAGATTCTAATACCGGCTTGATTGTACATGCTGACTATGTTATTGGCTTGAAATGATTTTTTGCACTCTCAACATTGAAGGCTAATTGAGGAAGTGTAGTCTTTCCAACTCCTCCCATTCATTACGAATGTAGTAATCATGGAAGAGCTTCTATCTTTCCTATAACTGGAGCTGGAGTATTGGACAAATGAAAACACTTATCAAATGGTCTGCAATTTACAGTGTGGAAATAATCATTTTGAGTAAATAATGTTGGCCTGGGTGTCCCATCAGTGCAATTTTAGAAGAGTTACAAGAGAAAAGATAAATCTTATTGCAAACATCATGTACTATGTGTTAGTATCTCCTCCCATTGGTTATTTTTTAAGGCAAGACCATAATGCATCCATGCTTTGTTGGATTTGTTTTCCAATTTGATTGAAGATTTTATAATTTATGTTGCAATTCTTCTAATGCCAGCTTTATTGTACGTGCAGACTATATTATTGACTCAAAATGATTTTTTGCCCTCTCAAACATTGTCGGCTTATTGAGCAAGTGTAATCTTTCCAACTCCTCCCATTCCAAATATGGTAATGATGGAAGAGCTTCCATCTTTTTCATATTTGGAATTGGAGGATTGGATGGACGAAAACACTTCTCAAAAGGTTTGCAATGTCCAGTGTGTGAATAATCATTTTGTGCTAATACTGTTGGCCTGTATGTTCAATCAGTGTGATTTTAGAAGAGTTACAAAAGAGATGGTTAGATCTGCACCTACAGAGGAAAGTAAACCTTTATATTGATCTTAAAAAAGGAGTAAGTGGGAGGAGATTTAACTATATGGTACATATGATTTTTGGAATGAAAATTCTAATCCTAAGAAATGAGCTGACCGGATCAGTTGATAAATGATGTTTCAAGGAGAAGAAAAAGATTTGTAACTACTCGCTGTAGAAAGGTCACAAAATCATGGTCATGCTTCTAATAGGCAAATGGGAAGCTCAATTTTAGGAGGATTCTTGGTCTTTGTTAAAGAAAGGTAGCATTTTTTTCATCTTTGGTTTGAAGCTTGGGAGTTGAAGGACACTTGGAAGAGATCGAAAGGGCACATCTGGAAGTGAATATGAGTTAGTGTGCATGTGTGGGAAAGAGAGGAAAAGGTGCACTGAGAAATCTTTTCATATATGGTTTGAAGCTTGGGAGTTGAAGGACACTTGGAAGAGATAGAAAGGGAACATCTGGAAGTGAATATGAGTTAGTGTGCATGCGTGGGAAAGAAAAGATTGCATTCGAAATTTTTTTGAGGTAAGGAATCTAGGGTTTCTCAACTAAACAGCATCAGATGTAAGATTCTGTCCTGTTGTTAGATCATTCATTTCAGGCACTCCAATGAAGCAGAGGATCAAGAACTTATAATTTGTTGTTATGAGCTTTCTAGGACCTTGACAAGTTAAATCATCAATGGTTTCTCCGGAAGTATTCTGTGTCATGCTCTTAAATACCAGCCATTCAGAAAAAAAAAAAAAAAAAAAAAAAAAAAAAAGGTTTACCATCAGGTGTGGGCAATATGCTCTTTCCTAGAGTGTTCCATCAACTTAAAGTTGGTAGGCACGATGTCACTGTGCATCATGTCTAGCGTTCTACCAGTGAGGATGGAGAGTGCTCTGAGGGAGAGTTTTGAGGGTTCATTTAAAATTTTAATTCTGATCCTCTTGATATACCCTGTTAGTGGGATTATCCCTCCTGTTATTCTTGTTTTTCTTCTGCTGTGATGTTCAGGGATAGCCTAATCTGTGAGCAAGGTACTTTGCCACTTGCAGTCGGTTCTCATGGTTGGATAGAAAATGGAACCTAAAACTGCTTCACCTGTTGCTTTTGATGCATCTGACTTGGTGAAGGTTGGGGAGGCCACGACATTTTCAGGGATGCAATCATCCTAATGTGCATTCAGAAAGGGAGTTCTATTAGTTTCCAAAGTACTTGAAGATCCCTAACCATCATACTGAAAAAGTGGGGCCTGAATGGAAGCCCTCTTAAGCGATGGGTGATCACCCCTTTCTCATTGATTTGAAGGAGAAAACCATCCAAATAAAGTTCTGCTATAGCTGAGCACTTATTTGTAACATATTAAAAGGAGGATGTCCAAGGAATAGGGATATGGATTAGGGTCTCTCACTCTCCCAATTATGTTCTGTCTAAAATGCCATTCAATAACTAAAATTGAGCTTTAAGCCATTAACAATAAAGATCAGCTTCATATCATTTTAGGGAGGTCACATCATGGGATATTAACAAGCCATTGGGATAGAAGGCTGTTAATCTATGAGTGTATATCATTTGTTAATGTGTCTTGTCCAACAAATTATTTAGTTTTCACCTCTTTCAGTTTCATGTGTTGGTGGGATAGAAATGTCTCAGTTGTTAACAAAGGAAATAATTGTATGCCACTTTAATCATATCTTTAGCAATTCACAAGAGTGCCAAGATCTATTTTGGGATAGATTTCTGAGTAAAATATATTAAACGCCCAAGTCCTTCCAGGATCTGGTTGAATCAACTTGTTGCAGCTGAATGAAAGTTGACAACAATCTTTATCAAGCTTAAGTCCTCTACCTTTGTGATCCTATTAGAGAACACACTATAAGATAAAAGACTTGCATAAAACTTAAAATCCTGTAATGTTTACAAAACCATTATAAAGACCCTTTATATAGACCATTTACCTTCTTCTTCTTTTTGTTTTTCTTTCTTCTCCTAAGAAGTGTATGCCAGTAGACTTGAATCCTGCACCATTTGGATTGAAATTGATGCACCTACTAACTACAAGAGGTGCACACTTTCTGTGTGGACACTATACACGTTATCTTATCACTGTCAGAAGTTTGAAGCTAAAATGCAGTACATTGTTTCTCATAGTAACAAGGCTAGTCTAGGGTATAATTGATTACACACTTACGCCCGAAGTTACCGAAAAAACGTCAGTACGAACAAATTGTTCCTTGTAATGGAGCCAAACCATGTGGATGTCAATTTACAGAAGAGGCCAGAAGTGCTAAAGAATTAATGCAGTCCTCAGATACAGCTGGATGTCATCTAGCATTGTTATTTCCAAGGCAGATGGGTCTTTAATTTTGATTAGCTGGGAGCATTCGACTTGCAATGCTCTCCTGCTTGAGGAGCATTTTGGACAAGTTTAGTTTGTTCTGGTATTTAGTTTAACCTTGCTACAAGGGCACTCTTAGTCTTCTGTTTCTACCTTTTTCAATACAATAAGGCACTCTTCAGTTATGAACTCGTGCAAACATTTTCAGATTCGTTATATCTATGAAACATACTTCTGAACATTGCACTCTTCTCCGTGCTGTCTAAACTACCTTCTCCAACCTGTTCCTCAATGGCTTTTTAAGCTTTATTTTTGTGGCTTCTTGATGCCAGATTCTCTGTTTCTCTCTGTGAATCTGTTCATAATTTTGTCAAAAGTGGAAGGATTCACCTTTGCCAGGCGCATCTCTGAACCAAGATATCATGTATGTCTTTATGGATGGTCTTGTTTCTGATATTTGTGCATGATATCATCGAATTCCTATTTATTCATTGACACTTCTCAGCTCCAGTAATTTGTGTGTCCTTACTGAAAATGAACCACATACATTAAGTAGCTTAATTCTGATAAACATTGTTGAAAAGATTTACCTTCTCATTTAACTGGTCTTCTGGTATGTATTCGACTAACCTTATACACTGTAACTATTTTCTTCTGGTGTACAGGACGAGGGCCCATCTTCCCAAATTGCTGGTGGCATGGACTTACATTTCTCTGTTTCTGGCAGTCATGATGGACAGTCAATTGCTGATTGTGTGTCAAAGAATTCCCACAAATTAGATGGCAGGAGCAGGTTTTTAGCCAGCACAGCTTATATTATGTTTCTTTCACTGTCTACGTTATGAAATAATTGGAGTATTGGACCATTCTTATAATTCTTGATACTTTTGTATCAAATGAGAATTGATTACTCACTTTCTATACACAACCTGAATTTGACATCTGCAATTACCCTAGGACAAATGATTGGCAATGTAGAGATCAGCACAGTGCAAAGAACTGCCCGAAGGGATCTGTGGAAAGGAAAACTGTAAGTTGATTATAACTGTGTGGTAATCTTTTCCTGAGCACTTGCATGTACTTAATTGCTCTTTTGATAAAATTGTCAAGAGAATATCCCTTTATACTTCCTCTTGATCACCAATTCTTGATCTGAATGTAGGTCTGTGAGGAGGTTCAAACTTCAAAATCTAAGGGTGGGTAATAACTAGTTCCTAATTTCAGTAAGTTGTTGTGTTCACTAATATATGTGTTTTTTCCATTCCCAATGGCAGGTTGAATGAAATGACTAATTAGTGCTCATACTATTGAAACAATAATAGCATGTAATCTTTGTGAGGTTTCAGCCGTATTTGGTTTCATGCTGTGGATTCAAGCTGCTCACTTATCCTGTCACTTGGGAAATCTGTATCAGTGTTGCTTTCATATGAATCAATGCAACAACAGAATATTTAGATTGTCTTGCTTGTATATTAGGTGCTGCAATTCACACCAAGTTACAGTCCTCGGGTACCAAGAATCTCTTACAAGCCACATTCACGGGGAGCATAACCACTTCTCAATCACTAATACCCAGCTATAAACTGCAAAAGGCTTTTAGGTGTTATTGTTCTTTCATAATGATGATGCTATCTCTGACTGCCATGTGATTGCAACTAGCAGGTGTCATTTTCTTGTAAGTTTGTTATGTAAAATCTATTACTCTGTGTGCATGCATATGCAATAATCTGACAGACTGAGCTTGGGGAGCTCCATAGTAATAGGAACGACTTTCATGTCAGCGTTTCTTTGACCTGCAAACACTGACTATTGATGCCTATATGAAGTTCGAACTCCAATATTGTACATTTAACTAGTTTTAGATCAAACCTTTCTGTATGTGGTCCTGCTGGAATCTCTTTTTCTGACTGTTGTTTTGGCTTATATCTTTCCCTTTCTCAAAACATCATAGACTATTAATTGCTACTCTACCATCAAACTCATTGATGTGTTCTGTTAGCTTGTTAGTTGGTTTTTGTTTAACTTTGCTTTAGGTGTTAACTGTTTCATCCTTGTAAACGTGGAGGTGTCTCTTTGTTCTATCTACTACATTACAAATATTGGAGTCTGTAACTTTTTCCGAAATGATGCAGTTCACTGTGCTTACTTGCAATCCTTTGTGCAGAGCAACAAACATCACTGGATAAGAAAAAGACCAGCTTTGACGAGGGACGACTGTCTCCCAGTGCCACAACATATTCTCCTCCATCTTGCACACCTTCAAAAGGGCAAGACTATACTGCAAGTTCTGTTGGTGAATCATCTGTTGTTGAAGAATGTGCTAAACCGTATATTCAACCTGGAAATCCTCGTGTACAGTCAGAAAGTTCTACATCATCAACTTCTGAGCGTTTAGGTGCTGCATCGGTTTCAAGTGTTCCTGGTTTGTCACCAAGCTCATCTGTTGGTTCATTGTCTTCAGAAAAATTAACATTGAATCCTCATGCTAAGGTAAAGGCTATATTTCTATGCTTTTATTCTTTTAATGATTTATTCTTGTACTGAGTTTGGCTGGACTTTTGTCTCCTTTGTAGTTAATTCTAACACTTTGGTGCTTCTCCCAAATTGTTGGGTACAGGAGTTTAAGCTTAACCCAAATGCAAAAAGTTTCACCCCTTCTCTTGCTTCCTTAAGGCCTCCATCCCCTGTATCTGAAGGATCCTTCTATTACCCTGCTAATGTGTCAGCCGTGCCACATATGCACAGCCTCCCAGTGGGCGTTGGGGTAAGCTATTCAAGGGAAAAATTGCTTTTGGTCTTTGTTGGGTCATTGCCATTTGATTTTATTGTTTTCTATTAATCTTGATTGAATGCTCGTATAGTTTGCTTCACTGTAATCCAAACGCATTAATGAGTGCACTCCCACATACAATTGCATTTCTTTTTCATCTTTGGTAGGCAAGCGGGGTTACATAAGCAAGCTCCCACAAATTTTCCGTACTTTTTAATGAATGCTCGTTTAGTTTGTTTCTTTGGGTTACAATTTCATATTGTTTTCCTCTTTGGTAGGCAGGCTGGGTTATATACAATTACATCTGTCTCCGTATGCATTTCTTGTGAAAATTTGATACTGAACCCGGGTCTTCTCCCCACACACCCCACTGGAATTTTTTTTCTTTTTCCCTAGTTATGTAAGGTCGTTGAACTAAGTAGTGACAACCAAAATTTTCCATGCCCTCAATTCATGTCTCCCATGTTGACTAAATCATCATCATCATCATCAAGACCTTATCCCAATTAGGAGTCGGCCACATGAATCTTATTCCTCCATTCCACTCTATTAAATACCATCTCTTCATGTAGTCCCAAAATTTTTAATTCTTTTCTCACCACTTCTATCCACGTTTTTTTGGGCCTTCTCCTTGCCCTTTTAAAACTTTCTACTTGTATTGCCTCACTTCTTCTAACCGGTGCCGTTGTTGGTCTCCTTTAAACATGTCCAAACCATCTAAGTCTAGTCTCCCTCATCTTATTACCTACTGGTGCTATCCCTAAATTTCCTCGAATATTTTCATTTTGAATTCTATCTTTTCTTGTCTTACCACTCATCCATCTCAACATCCTCATTTCTTTGACGCTCATCCTATGAGTATGATGTTCCTTAACTGCCCAACATTCTGATCCATAGAGCATGACTGGCCTTATGACCATCCTATAGAATTTTCCTTTTAGTTTGAGTGGCACCTGTCGATCACACAAAACTGCAGATGCACATCGCCATTTGTTCCAACCCGCTTGAATTCTGTAGATAACCTCCCTCTCAATCTCTCCAGTCTCATGAATTATTGATCCTAAGTACCGAAAGTGGTCTTTGACAGGGACTTCTTGGTTATCAATCTTGACTGGTGTTCTACTCCTACTCTCCTTGCTAAAATTACATTTAATATATTCTGTCTTAGTTCGACTAATTTTAAATCCTTCAGATTCTAATGCTTCTCTCTATAATTCTAGCTTTATGTTTACACCCTCCCTTGTCTCATCAAGTAAGACTATATCATCTGCAAATAACATGCACCAAGGAATCTCCTCATGCAAATGTTTTGTTAGCTCATCCATAACCAATGTGAAAAGGTTTGGACTCAATGCCGATCTTTGGTGCAGTCCTATAGTGACAGGAAAATCACTAGTCACACCACTAGTGGTTTTAACATTTGTTACCGCTCTTTCATACATATCTTTAATTATGTCTATATATCCTTGCGAAACCCCTTTACCACCCAACACTCTCCATATTAACCCTCTAGGGACTCTATCATAAGCTTTCTCTAAATCGATAAAGACCATGTGGAGGTCTTTCCTCCTCTCCCTATATTTCTCTACTAATTGTCTTAGTAAGAAAATAGCCTCTATGGTAGACCTCCCAGGCATGAAACCCCATGTTGACTAATACAAGCCCTAATGTTGAACTTGCTCTGTACCAATCATAATACAGCTAAGCTAGATTAAAATGAAAACTATTGGAACTTAAATATAGAACCAGGAATCACTAACCACATACCTTGATGAAAAACAAGATTGAGAACAGGATATGGTCAAGATAACAAACAAGATGATTTCTTGCAGAACTACAAAGCTGGTCTACATGGCCCTTACTATGATCCTAAAACTTTCTAAAAACTAGATATTGTGGTTATTACATAAAACTAGAAGCATATAACCTAGAGGAATCCTCAAAATATAATAGACTAATATTTTGCAAAGATCCATGTAAAATTCATCCAGTATTGAATAAAAGTTAGAAATAGGCCCCCACCACCGCTAGCAAGGTTCTGCATTAGGATCACCATAATAAGACTGTACTGACCAAGTTTGGCTCTATCCCTCCCTGGATAGAGCTGAAACTGCTATAATACAAGGTTGGACTGCAAATTATTAGAATGTTCTTGTTTTCGTTAGCTGTTCCTGTCGTGCTATCGTTGCTGCAGGGCTTTATGGCTTCCTGCCGATTGTAACTTATAGCTGTGCTGGATAATCCGCAGGTTGGTCCCTCATTTGGTGGTCACCAGGCCGTTATCTATAATCCACAGGCTGCACAACTGCAATCCCATCAGGCCTATGCTAATCCAAATGGACATTTGGTAGGTCATTTACTTGTATTTGGAGCTTCTTTCAGCAATACTAAAGAACGTTTCTTAAATTACTGCATTACTCTTGAATATATTCCATTTGCACCTGTATCTAACCTTACAATCTCTATAAGAAGTGGTACTTACTTTCATTTTAAAATCTATTGTAGTATGGGCAGCATATGATTCTTGGCCAGCCTAGACAAGTACTATATATGCCAAGTTATCCCCCGGTAAGCCAACTGAATCAATTGATCTGCTCTTTCCTTGTGCTGACATGATAAGGTCTGCATTTGTTCTCTTTCCTGGGGACTTTTAATTGAAATGGTTCAATTTTGCATCAGTTTGGATCTCTGCTACGCAATAAATTTCCAGTATTTGTTTACTTTAAAAAGAGAAATTTCCAGCATTTGTTTGTTTACTGAACAAAATTGTTCAAGGAATGTACCATTCAGGCATTTGGTTTGTTTGTTTATTCTGTTTACTACAGTAATTCTTTATAGAATATAAGAATATTTTTTTCCTGACTGTTTCTTGCCATCTTGTTAATAAATCCTCATATAGAATATATGAGTAGAGAGAAAAATCGCAATGTATGTTTATGTTCATACCCAAAGGAATTTCTCATGCCACAGATTAGCTTGCATTATTGAACCAGTCACTTTATATGATGAACCAGAGGGTTTTTTTTCTGAAATAGTGGAAATAAAAGCTTCTTATGATGCTTGCTTGTGGAAACAAAAATCACCTATGTATCTCGGTTGTTCTTTCATAACGTGTTCTTTTGGTTGCTGGTGTTATATATCAAAGGGATTTTAAGTTATTTCCCATGCATACACAAAATTAAAGCTAGAATCAGGTTTCAAATCCTAATTGACTAAAAAGGGCAGCCTGGTGCACAAAACAAAGCTCCCACGTATGTGGGGTCCGGGTAAGGGGCAGACCACAAGGGTACTATAATAGACCCTTGCGGTCCACCCTCACATATGCTGGAGCTTCATGCATTGGGCTGCCCTTTTTTATCAATTAAAAAAATTAAATAAGAAAATGAAAGAAACCAAAGGATGGAGCTTTGAATCTATGGTTAACCGTATAAACTCATGAGGTAGAGTAAGTGAATTCAGGTTCTCTCTTATCGGCCCCTGGACTTGGCTAAGACATGTTTCCAGGTGAATAATGAAGAATAAGCCTAAGAGTTCAGATTGACGAGGTATTTAGTTATTTTATGTCCTGGTTCGCCTGATATTTGTTAGAACCAGTGTTTGACCTGGTACCGTCAGTTTCCTGTCAGCTGCTTCAAACTCCCACCTATAGACTATCCACATTAGCTGTAGTGTCCTCAATCTAGTACATGCCGAGGCTTGTGCATAACTTGAGATGTCCTCTCTTTGTTCTTTTTTGTTTTTCCTTTATTTTTTCCCTCTACATCTTCTTTTCTTTACGATCATTGGCTTCCGCTAACACTCGGCTCTCAATCCAATCTGGTCAGGAAACACAGTACAAAGGGAGAGATTTCTAATCAGCTGCTGGCACCCCTATGATCCCAAGACTTGTAAATAACAAGCTTCAAAGAAATTTTGTAACAACTTCCGGGAGAAAAGGGGGCACGACACGGCGGGGCAGGATTCTATAATTGAAGTTATTCTGGGACAGCAGGAAAATTTGTTTTTATATTTCATTTTTATGCCTTGTACTGTAGATCTGCTGGGCTACATCCTCACTCTGACTTGAAGGTTTTGAATCCGTTATTAGTTTACTTGTGTTTCTGTAGATCTCTTCTTCTGTGATGCCTGCAGGGATCATTAATGCGACTTTGGTTATGATAGTACTAGCAGTCAAAGACCCAGATGCAGCACAAGGCCCAGATGCTTGCAGAGCTGATGCTCGAACGGCTAGATAATCTGGCACAGATTTTTCCTTTGCTTTGTATGACCCTGACCAAGGACAGAATCTCGTTCACTGTGAGACCCAGTCATGCTGTGTAAATTTTTTTTTTCCCCTCTGCGCCTTTTTATATGAGGTTCTTTTTCTTCTTCCTCTTCTTCTATTTTTTTTTTTCAAGGATTAGTTATGTTTGCTAGAATTTTATTTCCATGTTTGTAACATCTAGCACACTATTAGGCCTCTTTAATTCCTTGGTATATTGGCATTAGGGCGTTTAGTTTATGATTAGCAAACAAAAGACTCATTCGAAGACCAAGATCATCCGCCCGATGAAATATGTGGCATGCCTACAGTACCTGAGACTGGACACGAAAGATGATGGTTTAGATCACCAGAACTAGGCCCCACTATAGCTATACCCAGTTCAACCATCTGCTTGATATGGTTAGGAGAGTCGTCTTACCATGCCTTGAATCCACGCAATGGATAACTAAATGTGGGCCATGTCTTAGTAATGCTATTATATGGTGTTTATGCGTCTAAGAGCCCGAGGTTCATCTGGTAATTCCAATAATCTTCTTATTTCCATTATAAATTCCACGAATGTGATCGCTAGGAAGTACATGGCAGCAACCATAAAAAGGGGGCCTCGTTGGTTTCTAGGCCACATAACGTACAGCAATTTCATGGGCCAATATGAAACACAAATAATAATTTGAAACATGTTAATCGAGCTCGTGTTTTTCCTGAATCCTTGAATAAAAGTTATTCAATCTCTGCTTGGCGATATAATGGGCCAATATTATATACTGTCAAAGTTTGAATAATCTTTCCTCTATAAAGTTTTCTTGGTTTATTCTTCAAAAGAGTCCTAATAGAAATGGGACCAGACAAATCTCACACCACTGATAAGAATATGAGTTACTGTAAAATAATAATAAAAAAAGTTTATTCCTGGTTTATACTAATTTTTACTTCTTTTCAATAAACAAAACTGAGTTTAAATGTTCATACTAAATCATCTTATTATAAGCATTTATGATCATAGTCAAACATTATAATATATAATTTTTTCCTGTTACAAATACAAAATTTGTTACCGTGCATGCTCGGATTATATTACCAGTTTATCCTATTTACGGTCACTTGGCCTGGTATTCCTCGAACTGATATCAATCATTAATAAAAGAGATGAAAATAGTACTAGACGTGTGGTACAAAATTTTAAACACTGATTTGGAAGGGGCCGCACGAACACATGCTACTGCTTCCGCACATTAAGACGCCCACTTTGGTCTAGGCTAAAGAGCTTCCTGATCACAGTCGCACCTGGTCCAGCCAGCTAGGCTTTTCACCTTATTTTTCTCCTTTTTTTTTCATATAATATTCAGTCTTTTTTCTTTCTTATATTTCTTTCAACGAAGGAACAAGATTCATGTGGCCGATCCTAATAGATATAAGGTCTTGATGATGATGATATTTCTTTCATCTTTAACTCTACATGCCAGTGTGGTTTGGGTGTTTTCCCTGGCAACTAGCAATTAGCTTTTTATCTCTACATCAAGTTGGTAGCCATAGCTATGACTATAATCCAAGCAGCATGATTTCTGCTGCTTCTATTCCTTCCAAACTCATGCAAATCCTTTTTTATAGGGATTGTGTCCCAGTATATGACTGCTCGCAGCAAGCTGTGATGTGTCGTTTCATTCCCTTGACAATTGTAGTCCTTGATCATACTATCTGGGTTAATAGTCAAATCCACCTCAGTTCTTAACAAATAATTTTGATCTCTACGTTGGTTATAAAAAATGGACCGGGTGGGATTCATGGAGCAGGCGTCTAATACCAGTTCTCTCAAGACCCATCCTTAAAGAAACGAGGAGGCAACCCGTAGTAACCATTGCATATGTGGAAGTCCTGATGGAGTACCTCAATCTCCTTACGCATAGCAAAAGGGATGCATGAATCTATATGATATTCAAAGTCCTTTCCCTAATAACAACGAAAAGAAAATTTATTGGTCTTCGGACCCTGATGAAAGATCAATACTTTGACGATGAAGTGTACAAAGGGCAGTCAAGATGCACGAAGCTCCCGTGTATGAAGGGTCCGGAGAAGGGGTGGACGACAAGGGTTCATAGTACCCAGTTTTACTTTGCATTTTGCAAGAGACTGTTTCCTTCCCTTGAACTAGTGACCTCAAAGTCACATGACGATACCTCCACCTTTGCACCAAGGCTCCTGATGAAGTGAACATAATACTGCAAATCGTGAACTCAATCTTGAGTGAAAGTCTAGATTGTTGATGAAAGCCCAAGGGTCTTTCCATCTTCTAGATGAAGTTGCTGAGTTTATAGCATCCTTCATCGGCAAGCAAGAGAGGACCTGGACAAGGATATGGTCCGCCAAGCTAATGATATGATCATGGATTTCTGCTTCTTCATTTGAATATTTTGGGTCACTCTGTTGGTACACCCGAATGGACAATTTTTCATATGATTTTCTCCACAGAAAGGGTGGACAGTGAGACTTTGATTTCCTCCAACTTCAATGGCGTAGAAATCTTGGGGTTTTCCAGCTTCAATGGCTGTTGGGTGTCTGGTTGGAGAAGACCATCATTTCCTTCATTGAGAGAACGAAAGGGTTTCTCTTGACCCGGTTTTCAGTGGGAGAGAGAGGAGATTTCTTCTTTGTGAAGACGAATTAGAACAGTTTTTCTCAAATTTTTGCTGAATTATTTTAATATTTGCCTTGCCCATTCATTTCCATATCCGTAACTTTGTAACTTTGGCCAAAGGCTTTAAAAAGGCCTTTCCTAGAAGCGCCCACATTTGGCATGAAGGGCAGTCATTGGATAATCAGACATGTTCGTCTGCTCTCTGTGTAGTATTACATGTAGTATGAGGATCAAATAATTGTATATCTAAAAAACTGTAGTTTTTATCTTGAGAAATGGATGTTAGGAACGTTTAAAAGCAACGGTCCAAATCCGACTCCCCAAAACACAGTTTTCAGATGCTAAGATCATCTAATCATGTTGGTTTTTGGTTTACAAGATTTCCAAAACAAGAGAAGTGAGATGAACGGGTTGGATCATTCGAAGGTAGGACCCTACAAAGAATGGAAGACTAGCCATTTTTAGATCTCAATGGTGTAAACTAACAAGCTTGTGACAATATTGTCTCGATGGCTAGAGGTTGGCTTATAAGGATCACACCATTCATTTGCTACTTTCTGCTAATCTTTCCAATTGTACACTAACCTCTAACCTCTTTCGGCGGTGATTGATAATTATTAACCTTTAAGTGATTATCCGATGTGCGGTTCTGTAGTGATTCGATGATCCTAGTCCTTTGATCATGCTAGAGACCTTATGATTACTTTCAGATGAGATATATACTCAGATTGGCAAGTCCCATAACGTTTGCTGGTAGTCCACTAGATGATCAATTCCTTACCATTTAAGATGTTGCAAGTAAAATGGTATTATCTTTGTTAAAACCACTCATAAGAAGTGGGACTCAGCGATTCTTGCTCGCCAAAAGCCGTCTAACATAATTGGTTGCAGACAAAGAGGCACCTCTCTTGTTACGCTTGGTCAGAAGTTGAAGGTAACACATTGTCTCATCAGACTAATAGTTTCTAGGTAATTTCCTTCATAAATCTTTGATGCAAAGTAAAACAAAAAAGATGAAGAAGAAAAGATCTTGCTTCTCATGTCCACAATCAGATCATCCGTCCAGTTTCTTGATACATGATGTTTGCACCATATTTTGAATCATCATCAAATACAGATCTTTACAAATACCAGTTGATTAAATCCAGGACCGGATTTCCATTGAGCCTTGGAAAAGGGTCCCAATTTGTTGATCCAATGCTCGTCCGGTTTAAAGTGAAATAGCATTTGACCATTTTTTCGTGTGTAGTAGCGACATGCAAGGTCCTAACATTTGATGGGAACCGTTCATTTGTTGGACCTCATCTCAGATAGCAACATCTGTTAAATCTCACATTTTTCACGATAGAAACACCATGTTTCAATGCCAACAGCTATTGGCGTGGTACTTTATTCTTCAGAAGTTCAATACTTCATGGATTCTTCTTAGCACCATGCAGAACATGTGTAATTTCACCGTCCAGAGTAAGATTGAATGCAAAGCTAAAATCTTATGGAGACTACTTTGCAGTAGTATGGTTTCTCTGTCTAGTATCTCAACTCAAGGTGGTTCAAAGGAAAAGGTAAACCTCAATCCATTCTTAATGAATCGATCCTACGGGCTGCTGCTTCATGGGCTTCCTCTACCAACTGGTTTTTGTTTACTTCTTTGAATATCTTCTTGAGAGACTGGAACAACATCGTCTATACAATAGAAAAAGGGCAGTCCGGTGCATCCGGGTAAGGGGCGAATCACAAAGGTCAATAGTATGATACAATTTGCAAGAGGCTGTTTCCATGCCTTGAACCTGTGACGTCAAGGTCACACGACAAAAACTCTACCATTGTGCCAAGGCTCCCCTTCATCTTATGACAATAAGAACGAAGAGAAATGCAAGCCCACGTGATATCCTCCACCTGTGGCTGGAACAAGCTAAAATTTGATGGTTCTTGGGCTGTTGTGACAAATCAAGTTTTTGCTCTAGCTTCTGCTGTTAAAATGTGGTCACAACGTAAGTTTCAACCTTTGATCATTGAGAAGGACTCCCTTAATACCATCAGATGGTTGAATCATAGAAGCAAAAGGCCTTGGAAGCTCTGGGACATATTTTACAGTAGTGATAATCCTCTTGAAGGAACTCAATTCTCTGCGATTCGTGTACACCAATCAACAGACAATTATGCAGATGAGCTCATTAGAGGTAGTGTTTTGCTAGATAACCTTAGAGTTGGATATTTCCATATTCCTTCTGAATCATCAAGTGATTGACTGAAGGCATCTTTCAGATATTTGTAACAACTTGCATCTCATTCTCATCCCTCGTGAATCTTGATTGTACATGTAAGTTGGGTGTTATGGTTGAGGCTATAGATAATCTCTGTTTGTGGCCTCTCTCTCTTTTACCATCATAGGGAGGGCTATTCTCTCCCAATCAATGAATTTTCTTTTTATTCCAAAAAACAAAAAAAGAATGGTCAAAATTGTATGCTTGTTCTTTTTGAGAGACTTTTGTACCTCTGATTTGACTCAAGTGTGTAGAAACTACAAATAATACAATTTTTTACTTTTCTGATACACTAATTTACTTTAGAACAAATAAATTTTTTCCCCTCTTTTATCTTTTAGTACAAGGCAAGAATGACAAATCAAATCACTCTCACACTCTACTTAATCTAATCTCCAGCAAAGGAGAAAGTGGCAACCTAAATAACCAAAAGTTTTTAACAGATATGCCAAGCTGCGCCAACCTTTAAAACATAGACAAAATCATTCAAACTTTGATAAAATAGCGTTAAAAATGAGGGCAGGGTTGTTGGTTCTTAAATAATTTTATCTTTGTTTTAAGTGTGAAAAGCAGGAAAATCTTTTATTATCCTGGAATAACTTAATCCAGGGATTATTAGTTCCCTGCCAAACATTCTTAGTGATGGTTAGATATTTAGTGAGGACCTAAGGGCATTAACCCGAAACCCAGAAAATATCCACTCCTCCCAAGTTCAATATTTCCTTCTATCCATCTTATCTCCTGCTCTCTCTCTCTCTAGAAGTGGTGACAATGAACGCTTCGGTCCTCTCCAAAACCCTAATCTCCTCCTTGCATTCGTATTCTCCAGATCAAAATCCTGGATTTTCTCCTAGAAATTCATCATCGTCAATCCCCCTTGCTTCATTTCCCTTCAGATTGAGCTTCCTCTGCTCTTCTTCTTCTTCTTCGTTCTCTATTCCCCGGCGTTCTTCTCGCACAACGGTACGAGCTGCCGTCGATGGGGAGTACTCGACGAGGAGGAGCAGCAGCAATGAACCCAGAGAAACGATTTTGCTGCCGGGATGCGATTACAACCATTGGCTTATCGTGATGGAATTCCCCAAAGATCCTGCTCCGACGCGAGAGCAGATGATTGATACTTATCTCAATACTCTTGCTACGGTTTTGGGAAGGTAAACAGCTTTCGGGGTCTCTCTGTCTTTCTCTCTTCTTCCAATTTACACCCCCTCACCCCGGCGTTTGCTTTCATTACTGTTTGAAATTCTGTTGTTGGGGAGATAAGATGGGATATGTGTAAAAACACGTTTACTTGCAAACGTTTGCGATTTTTTTTGCGTTACTAGCAGAAACATGATTAACTGTAGATGTTTTAATTCTAAATCTACAATTAATTACCATAAATGCAATCTATTTGGTAAATTTGAAATGTTCCTTGTATTAATTGGGAGTTAAATGTTTGAAAAGTAGTGCCTAGGTAAGTGATACCAAAGTCCTTTTGTTCTTTCGGCTTTTGGGCAAGTTTCAGTGTTGCTAAGGTGGGCAAATAAGTTTTTTCTCTTGTACTCGTAAACTTTACCAGAAGTCAAGCTATTGTATAGCAAATGATTTTCTTACAGAACGCATTTTCTGTTGATTTACATATTTACTTGATGGCCTCCCTCTTTGTGTCTTTGCAATTGATGTGTATTCTGTATAACAGTCTGTGTTGTAATTAAGAAGTAGGGTTGTTAGCTGGTCCTGTTTAGCTTCATCTAATTCGGGTACTAGAAGTGCTGAATTAGATTGGTTTTCAATATAGTGATGTTTCAGATACAGTTTCTGTGGCTTATAATGGTTTCATAGGAGAGCAGAGTTTGGCATTTTAGGAAGGCGGTAGTCTGTCGGTTCTTCTATAATGCTCCAGGAGTTTGGCCAGTTTTACTTGTGTTGATTTTGTGTTGATTTCTTCTCTCATGTGCATCTTCTTTTGCAGTATGGAAGAAGCCAAGAAGAACATGTATGCATTTAGCACCACCACTTACACTGGATTCCAATGCACTGTAGATGAAGAAACATCAGAGAAATTCAAGGGTAAGTGGTCTTTAGCTCTTGATTTTATTTAGTTTCGTGGTTTTCATTTCTGTACATTTTTCAGGATTAAGTTGTGCTCATGTTTTCACAGGATTACCTGGAGTTCTTTGGGTTCTGCCAGATTCTTACATTGATGTGAAAAACAAGGATTATGGAGGTTGGTTATTCTCCTTATGTTCTTTTTCCTCCAATTGATGGAATAATGTTCTCTATGTTCTTATTCTTTTTAAATTTTATCAGGAGATAAGTATATCAATGGGGAGATAATTCCATGTAAGTATCCAACTTATCAGCCGAAGCAACGCAGCAGTTCAAAATATGAGAGCAGAAGATATGAAAGACGAAGGGATGGCCCTCCACCTCAGAGGAGGGCACCTAGACCAGAGGGGTCTCAGTCAAGCACATCCTCTGAATGAGGTAATCTGAGTTTGAATTTATCATATATTAGTTTGTATTTTTTTTTTCTTTTTGCTAGATTGCTAATTATTCTACCTTTTGCTATTTTGCAGGTACATGAGACAATGATGCCACATTGAGCATTAGCTTCCAGTATGACTGGTATCTAGTTAATGTGATTTCAGTTCATTAGAGAAACTGTTGTAGTGGTGGTTGGACCCAAGATTAGGATATGCTCTATAGATGATATTGTGTTTTGGTACATCTTTATAATGTCTTCTATGGAGCCCGGTGTAGATTCCATTTGGAGGAAGGTGTTGTCAATGAGTAAGCTTAGTAAGACAGGGTTCTACCATACAAGGAATATATCATTGACCATGTCACTTGTTTGTACTTTCTGATATTTTCGTTCAAAAGTTTTAATCCATACTTGTAGGGTATTATTATAATTATTATTATTAAAATGAAAGTTAGACACACCCCAAACCATGCACAGCCTCAAACCCTAGTCACCCATGTGAGTCCAGACTTGTACTAGTCTCGAAGCTAGTTGGCTGCTGTGACCTGTGTATTGGATCTTAATATTTGCTAAGGTGGCTATGATAATTATGTTCAGAAAGGTAGCTATGTTATTTTACTAAATAGCTGGTCTTTTCTAGTCTTCTACTATTGCATGAATTATCTTTGAGCTCCGAAATTTGGGTTTAGCAAGACTTAGGCAAGTTCACTGTTGTGGTACTCATTTTATGAGTTTCCTTATAATGATAGTTTAAAATTTTCAAACTTGTTGCTCTGTCGATAACTCCATCATCCTCTGTATCCATTGAGGGTTTTTACCTAATAATTTTTGTCTGTTCTATTCAGTTGAATAATTTGGTGCATAGTGGATAGAAGTGTCTGCTTTCATTAGGTAAGACTGCAATGTAGCTATGAATGTTAGGAGAAAACAGTTATATTGCAAACTGAATGGTTCAGTTTCTGTTTAGTGGAGAATGTGACCTGAGCTATAGTAAATTGCTCAGCATAATTCTTTTCAGTACAAAGGGAGGTAAAATATGATGGTAGTTTCATTTCATACCTGAACTTGGGAAAATAGGTTAGCTGTTCCCTCTGACAACACATTGAATCATGTATTGTTTTGCTTCTGGTTCGAACACTTTAGTTGTCGTCGTGTGACCTTGAGGTCACGGGTTCAAGGCGTGGAAACAGCCTCTTGCAAAATGCAAGGTAAGGCTGCCTACTTTAGGTCCATGTGGTCCGCCCCTTCCCCGGACCTCGCATAGGCGGGAGCTTCGTGCACTGGGGCTGCCCTTTTCGTACACTGAAGTGCTGTATAGTGAAATGTTATCCATTTCTTGTTTATCGTTTTATTGGAGACATGAATCTGAGCTTGCTGGTGTAAATGGTTCATCTAAACCCTTAGTGTAATCACTCTATTCTGTTCCTCAGACATGAGCCTAGGATTTTGAAGGACATGGACCTAAATCAGTTACAAGCAATTTCTGGGTGTGTAAACCCCGAATGGCTCAGCTGGCTTGATGATATTGTAGGTTGTTGGTATTAGTAGCTAGACAAATGGTTCCATTCCTAGTGGTTGCAAGATAACCCGTGGTTAATCCACCATGTGAATCTACTCTTGTTTGCTACATTATTTTCTTCTAAATCAATAGTTTATTATCTTCTTACCACAGTGGTCTTTGTCACTTCCCATTACATGTCAAAACTAACCATCCAGATGCACACTAATTACATGTTTGATCCAATGAAATAAACAATCTGCTTTATGTAAAGAGCCCATGAATCATCCTTGGACTGATATAGTGTCATCATTCAAGAAGCACTCCATCCAATGCTGGTGCAACCATCTCTGTTTCTGTAATGCTAATTTTTTTGTTCATCTAGACAAAGCTTTCCAACATAATTATTGGTAGGGATCAAGCAACGATGTGCAAGGCTTGCCTTCAATCAGATATACTATAGAAAGTTAGAGACTGTTTGATCAGTTATAGAAGAAAGGCATTAGACTGTGATGCTGCGGTGATACTCTCCAGGTGTCTGGTTTCATGAACTCGTGCATGAGAGGCTTAAAGTTATGATGTCACCAGGTTGCTTATCTTTGACCAGCCATTCATTTCTTCCTTCAGATCCATATCTTGCGAATATAATGAGGGAAATCCAGCTTGTAACAGTTGCTGAACATCCAAGGAACTCAGTAAAGAGATTAACCTTCCATGTTACAGCACCCTTCTACACAAGAATACCAACCTCACCAAGAGCTTTAAATATGGCCTTCTACTTTCCAGGTATTGTCCTCACTACCTGAAAAACTTGGACATTCAAAATTGTGGACTGGAGGTGGAATTTGAGCTAGACTTAGTTATGGATTCTGAAGATGTTGACTGAAGCTAGCCCAGCATCTTTAAGAGTTGTCTTAATGTAGAATGCAACGTGTTCAGAAGCTGTAACTGCTGTACCCTTTAGAGTCATCGGGTTTTCTGCAATCTCATGTTCAAACAGTGTTCTGAGGTGTGGCAAACCCTGAAGCTCACTGCATCTGAAACCCGCCATACCACCAAGGCCTGCCATTTACACCGAGGTATTGCTTGGAAGTGTGGATAGATATGCCTGGAGACGCAGCTTCCAAGTTTGGAGTCTCAGTTTCTATTCTATTGTAACATTTACAGGTTAGCTTTTTCTAGTTTGTGGCAGAACTCAAATTCGGTTAGTTGAATGGTTGCAAAATGCTTGGCAATGTGGCATTGGTTGTCGGGCAACTTTCACCACCTATAGCTGTGATATGATAGGCACTGTATTCAACTGGTTACTAATTCTAAGAACATGATGTCCTGCAGCTTCGTTTTAATATTTCTCATCCTTAAAATTTAAAATCGACCTGAATGTATTCGTTAGATGTTGCACTGAACTTGTTGACAATGTTGGTTGCTTCATTAGTCATGTATAAGATTACCCATGTCACTGAAAATTTTCTCCATACACTATTTGTCCAAGCTGCTCATTGAAACCCAAGTGACCAGAATCTGGTCAGGTCGCCTACCTCTTTCGTTGAATCTGCATCGTGTCGTGCATTGTACAGCCGCATATACTAACATTGTAGCCCATTTCCTCAGCAGATGCCTCTATTAGATATCTGCTGATCCATCCTGATGGATAATCATATGCTTTATCACTTCCTATGAACAATGGTTTGGTTGGATTGGGAGCTCATTGCGGCGAGCCACTGAATATTTTTTGAAAAAGAATTTTTCACTGCTATTGTTTTGCAAACTTGTTTTAAATAGAGATCGATGGAGCAAGTAAAAGCTTAGCAAAAGCTTGTTATTATTATTATTATTATTATTATTATTATTATTATTTCAAAAAATGCATTATAAACCCCAAGGTTGTCACAGTCTAACTTAGTAGGGTAGGGCATGCAAAGTATTAGCCGGCCCATTGTCTTGCTTGCTGCTGCTGCATCTCTTGACAAATCTACTCTTCACCCAACATCCACATCCTGCTGGGTAGTGGGGATCCTTTTTGGTTTGTAGGAAAGTAGTGCAGCTAATGTTTTGTCATCAAACTGATATCTGATGGCACCGCTACTAGGTGATTGACAGTCTCAACAAATCAAATGCCATACTGTTCCAGATTTTTGTTGTGCAATATTTTTCTGAATGTGGTCTGATAGGTTTCTCGCGATCCTTTGTCAAATAGCCTGGTATTAGTTCTGAGTCCCGGTAGGATTTGTTGGCTCATTGTCTATTTTCCGAACGGAAACTTAATATTTTAATGTACAATGACAAAATTGGCCTGGTATTTGTTTTTCACGATGAAGGGGAGTCTTGGCGCAAAACGGTAAAAGTTATCGTCATGTGATCTTGAGGTCACAGGTTCAAGGCGTGGAATCAGCTTCTTGCAAAATGCAAGGCTGCCTACTATAGGCCCTTGTGGTCTGCTCCTTCCTCGGACCCTGCATAGGTGGGAGCTTCATGCACAGGGGCTGCCCTTTTTTGTTTCTCGTGATCTTAATATTTTAAGGTCAAAGCTGTTCAAGTGAGAAATTAATGCGTTGGGATGAGCTTAACTACTTGTTTTGGCTCTTTGCAAAATTAATAAAAATGGATGAATAGCCTATCTATGTCATTCCTAGCATGAAATTAGATATCAAGTATGTATATGTCATTCCTAGCATTAGATCTATAAAAATAGTTTTTCCATGCATGAAAAGAGGGGAGTGGACACCTTCCTCTCTTTCAACTATTCGCATAGTAACTGACCATTGAAATGTATACACAAATGAAAGATGATCACTTTTTATGCTTAGATCAATTCGATCCAGATCACTCTTCTGTTGGACTCGTCATGGGATCTATCGCTGGCATGACCAAGAAATCTCCTTGTAGAACAACCATTTGATCGGACAGTTTGTAAATAGAATTGGGGACACACAATTTGACGTCTCTTCTTAAGTACCCTTGGATGTAGGTTTGAGTTGCCCCTTTCTCCTTTGGCTGGGGTTTAAATTTAGAAATGTGTATGTGTGTGATTTACTTTGTAATTCTTGCTTGTTCACAGAAGGAACAAAATCTATAGCCTTTTGCTGTGGAACAGTTGTAAAAAAGGCCTAAATTGTGGTTCTTCATCTTTTTCCCGGTGCTTAGGCAATTAAGCGGCATAGTGGTAGCCAGAGATAGGGGATAAATCTATATGGCATCAAGAAGCTTGCCATGCTTGATTGTACAAAGCTATAACAGACACTTTGATGGTCCACAACTTCTAAACAAGTAAGGGTGGTTAATCCGAGTACTGCTCCACCCAACACTAATATGCAGCGGGGTGGTGCAAGAAAACTGCAACTCATATCCTTTGTGCGGCAAATAAATGTGACCAGGGGTGGGTCAACTGTGGGTGCGGGACACATTATCATCTTCAAGACCTTGTCCTGATTAGGGGTGTTTGATAGTGAGAAAAAATAAAGTAAAATCTGGCAACTAGACCCAACAATGTGTAGTTGTGTAAATACTCAAAATGGTCAGGCCTTTTTTTTCTTTAATAGAACATTAATCCCCAACCCATTATGCATTTCTAGCTATTTCTTTTGAAACAGTCCAAGTCATCAATTTATTAATGCAATGTAATGGTGGCTATGATCATTCGGAAGAGATTTTTAGATACACTGGTCTTTAAACATCATCATCAAATACTAATAACTTCTTTGAATTTCTTTTAATGAACTTAACAATAACAATATTGAAGGGCAAACAAATGCTTCAAAGAAAAATAAAAATACCATTACATAAGCATATTTGGCAAGGGAAAAAGTCACCGCTCCTCCCTGTAATACTTGACGGATGAGGCTGATCAAAATGGATTTTTTATAATCTACTAAGTCCTGCATTGGGTTGCAAATTTCAGTGACATGAAGTTATTGGGTGGAGCCGGTGCAGCTGAAAGCCTGCCTCGCTCCACCCACCCCATTGACAATCCCTTTAAGCAATTTTGGTGATTGTTTTGGTGAGAATTAACCAAGGTAGAATGCTAAATTAGGGAGTGACCAGACCGCAAAAGTCGCAAGGCGTCCCACAGAACCATTGTAATTCGCAGATGCACGATCTGAATGTAAAGGTTGTCCCTTCACATGGTCTTTTATTTGTACTTTGTTGACTCTCTGGTCAGTAATTGAGGTAGCATAATTATGATGAATGTGAAGAAGGATAAACCATTTCCCATATGGCCTCTCACAGGCTCCTTCAAATTAAACTAGGTTGGAGCCAGTTATGGGAATCCGGGTGCAGGCAGCATTGGAGGTGTTCTTAGAGATGATCATGACTAAGTATTGTGGGACTTTGCAGGACCTTCGATCCTCTCTAATTCCTTTGAAGCATAGGTTCTTGCCATTAGTAAGGATAATGACATTTGATCCAACTCTAAGCAGCATCCATTGACAGTTGATGAGCACTCCTTAAATACAAATCGTTGGATTAGTGATGACAGTGACTCTCCTTCGAGATTCTTGGAGACGATTGAACTCATTAGAAGCAAGCTCTCCAACTCTTGTTCAGACCATGGGGAATCTCCACAGTACGTAGTCTCTCAGGTTTCACGCATGATAGATCAAGACCCAGCCCTTACTAATAGGGGGCTATGGGGAAAGACGTGGTTTAATCGCCCTAGATAGACAACTATCATCTCTGTGCATTTGCCATGAGGAGTTTCCACCTGGGTGAACAGGGGTTCTAGTTTGTGCACGAGTGCGTGTTTTTAACTTAAGAAATATATTAAAAAGGTAGCCCAGTGCACAAAGCTCTCACATATGCAAGGTCTGGGAAAAGGACTGACTACAAGGGTATATAATATGCAACCTTACCTTGAATTTTTTCAACAGATTATTTTCACACCTCGAACCCGTAACTTTAAGGTCACACGACGACAACTCTATTATTGTGCCAAGGCTTCCCTTCTAACTTTAGAAGTATATAAATAAATATAAGTCTAACAACAACACAGAAAATAACTAAAAGTTTATGAAACTTCACAAACGGATCTTAGCAATTTCAATGATACTGATTCACTAAGAAAAACTCCCGTAAATGGTTGATCTTCATCTATGAACAAGTTGTTATCAGAAAGGAGATGCTTTTCTCGTAAATGACTTGCATATGGTAGCTCGTTCAATCTGGACCGCATGTTAAATTCGATAGCTCAAGCCATTTGCCTTATGGTTGTCAGCCTTTGAATTCGTCTTATGTAAATTTCTTCATTGTGATTCGGTTTGAGATCTCTGTTCTTTTTGTTTCCTTCTGCCCATCGGCTGTTTCATAGAAAATGGACAGCCCGCAAGGGCCTAAAGTACAGTCTTATCTTGCATTTTCAAGATGCTGTTTCAACGCATTGAACCCATGACCTCAAGGTCACACGAGGACAACTTTTACCGTTGTTTCAAGGCTGTTTCATGCTATGCTAAATGAATATCCCCGTCCACAATGCGCAGTCCAATAAAAATCCAAAGTTTACATTTTTCTGGCAAAATTCTAAACAAAGCGTCGTGGGTGATCGCTGATCTCACAAATACGGCCTTGATTTCAGTATGAACTACAAGCGAGCCATTGGCATGTATGAAACTGGCAAAGGTGACTTATTAATTGAAAATAGAGGTCTGTTTATAGTTTGCTACTGCATTTTTTTTTTTGATATAAGGAAGAATTACAAAGTAAATCACTCATTTACATTCCTAAATCTAATCTCCAGCTAAAAGAAAATGTAACGATTTAAACCTGCAACCAAACATAATTCAGAGATCGAGATGTCAAGTTGTCTACAACAGACAGCGCTACGAAAATGCAAGTCGATTTTCATGATTTTCAGTGGCTTGGTTTGACCTGAAAATAGATTTTGGAAATGAAAATATCCTTCTTTTTCGGTGAATATATTTTTGTTTTAAAACTTGAAATTTCATTTCCATGAAAATTTAGTTGTTGTAGGAATGTGGCGTGCGAAATGCGTTTCTACATAGTTTCTCCTATAAATTATATTATCAAGGGAATCAAATTTTCATGTTGTCATTAAGTACATTTCAACAGATTGACTTGCGTACCAAACGAAATTCAGATCCTTCTAATGGGTGTAATAACAAATGGATGGAATATGTAACGTGAAAGCCGATCGACGGCTGGATCCCCTTTCTGAGCCTGAACTTGTTTTTACCATTGTGAACAGATTCTCAGTCTTTGTCCCTCCACTTGCTCCGATCATATCAGGATCTTATGGAAATCCTTATTCTTGACGTAGCTGATTACTCTTTGTTAATGACTTTGGTAGGGTTGTTGGCTAATCTTTTGACTAATCATAAAGGGCAGTCCCGGTGTACAAAAGCTCTTGCCTATGCAGGGTCAGGAGAAGGGGTCAGTCACAAGGACCTATAGTAGACAGCCTTACCTTGCATTTTGTAAGCGGCTGATTCCACGCCTTAAACCCGTGACCTCAAGGTCTCATAACGACAACTTTTGACTAATCATGATTATCCTTAATAATTAATGGGAAATTACATTGTAGATTAAAACTTCTCAGTGGAAAGCTCGAAACCAATTTCTAATTTTCCAATTTCAGTTGGTTTCCTCGTAATTCCTGTTCATCATGAAGTTTATGATAATCTCAAGCTAACGAGATGCACCCGTGAAATGCACATGATTGAGACCGTTCATCTATTTGTGCCGTGGTGATTTCGAGCATTGGATCATTGGGCCCTACCAGATGCATTCCACATTTGTTCATTAGAAAAAAAAAAGAAGGAAAAAGGAGGAAATATATATTAGATTACTCGAACGTGAATTGCTGCTTAGTATATTTAATCACTCATTTATTTGATGCTCACAAGAATAATCCAAATCCATAGATAAAGAGGAATCATCCAAAGCATGATAATGTAAAGAGGGGCCTCCCTCCATTAGTGCCTCAAATAGGTCCACCTTATGTTAAGTCACTGTAAACAGCTTTTTATTTTTGCAATGAAGATTTTGGTGTTGATCTAAACCGTTCATGTTTTGGGTTGATCTAGCCCCTTCATCTTACATTCTAACTTTGGACATCTAGGGACCAAAAATCACGATGATGGATAATTCTAGCATTCAAATACTATGTTTTGAGTTGTTGATAGTTGTTTATTGACAACATTTAGGCATATATTTTTTTTGTATGCGAAAGTCATTCTGATCAGATCAACCAAAGATGTGGATTAATCAAAAGTTTGTGTTCTACCCGACAACTTACCTTGTAGCTCTTGCTTAGGATAGTAACGAAGAACAAACGTTAACCCTTCTAACTAATCTTGCTTAGTATAGTAATGGCCTGCCGTCTCTTCCTAATAAAAAAATTAACGTGCAAATCACAAGTCGGTATATTTATCCCTTATTCCATAAATATTAAATTATTATAAAATAACCCTACTTCAATAATAATTTAACGTTACTTAAATCCTAAACATTAATAATTAGTAAAATATCATGGTGTGCCTTCCTTGTCTACTCGTCAATAGCACCCACCATTCCATTAACCCTAAATCTTCGGTGGTCATGAAAGGTCATGAGAGCTCACAAATGAGTCTACCGGCCACAAAAAGTAATCCCCACCGTCGGATCGAGGTCCTTTCGAGATGAAAGCTGTTGAGCACATTGATCATGCTATGATTGGCGACCTACGAGATGGACCGTTCGGAAGGCTAAACGAGTGGGACCAACTTTTATTGGTGCTCGCTGAGGGGCTAGGTGATGGGGATGAGTGAAAAGGATAGGATTGCGATATGATAACCGAATTAGGGGCAAAAGGGTAAGAAAGACGCGGCCAGGCCGTTTGCTGTCGTTGGCGGCATCTTGGCGCTTGGAATTTCCTTCAATTACTGCGTTTCTTCTGGCTGGCTGCCAAATTGCGAATCCGACGGGATTTCTTCCTATCCGCTTCCATGCGAAACCAAAGCTAAATCGACGGAGTGAAATTACATTTTTATCCTCAATATGCCCCTACTCCAAAATACATGTACACCTTGAACATGTATGTACAAAATGACCAAAATATCTTTGTCAACAAGGCAGTAGTTATGTGCTAGCTCGATGGATTATGTCCACAAAAATCAAATTTAAGGGATTATGGATAAGGCTTGGGTCAGCTTCACCTTAATAATTGTTTTGTGGATAAGAAATGTTTAAGATAGATGTGGATGTCAAATAAAGTCTAAATGTATAATAAGGTAGCATCTACAAGCTAAATGAGGCAAAATTTGTGTATATCACACAAATTCATTATCTAATCTGAGCATTGAGCAAAATAAAATTTAGTAGTAAATAATGTGATTAGCGTGTACCTAAACAGTTGCAAGAGGCCATAGTCACAGATTCTTTCAACAATTAATTTTTTCTTAATGAAGAAAATCTAATCTTTTACATTTAAACTCTGAGAAGACCTGAGTAATTGGAGAGGACTTGCAAACTAATTTAGGACTTATCAAATTAATCATTTTCTATATACTTCATGATATTATTGTATATTGAAAAATCTCATAGAAGCAAAATATTTTAAAAAAAGTGTGAGCATTCAAATCCTAAATCAATGCATATACAAAGTCAAAAACTGTAGCTTTCCTACATTCTATGAAGATAACTGACCAGATGTACGATGTATGTCTGAACTTTCAAATAGGTACTTTGCCTACTTATTCTAAGTCCAAATTTCACACCTAGGAGGCATGATAGATTTAGCTAGATTATATATATTTTTGGTCTTGGGACAGAGATATTCTATATACCCAATTCAATCTTGATTATGAATCCCCAAACCAAGGTATTTTTAGTAGCACTAGAAGCCCTCTTGGATTAATAGTCCAAAAGCTTTCAATCAAGACTATATCAACATCAGTGGGCTAAGCTTGTCACCAGTTGTGAAACTAATAGATCCTCAAAAATGTCTCTCTTCTTGGGATTTTTCAGTCTACTAAGTCATTTTATCTAAGGTAATTGAGGGTAATTATGTCATTTCGTCCTTAATAATACCATCCCTAAAGTTTACATCAAATCCAACCCAAATTAGGTGGTTTCTACCATATAAGGCCATTTTAGTAACTTCACTCAACCAATGGCCTTTTAAGCTGCCTTTCTACCCCTTGGTTTTCTCATTGTTGGTAAAACCCTCCTTAAACCTCCAATTCCCGTGTTTTTTCTCACCTTTTTCTCAACAAACCAACGGCCACCCATGGCAAAATCTCCCTTTATCTCTCTACAGTTCCTCCCTCTTTCAATCCAATTAGGGTTTCTCCTCCTCTTCCTACCCTTTTCTCCCATCGCAAACTGCGATTCGATCCATGACGTCCTACGCAGCAAGGGCTTGCCGCCCGGAATTTTCCCCAAGGCTGTGAAATCATTCACTTTGGATGATTCCGGGCTGTTGGAAGTCGTTCTGGAAGGCCCCTGTATGACGAAATTTGAGAATAGGGTTTTCTTTGAAAGCGTTGTGAGAGGAAATCTCAGCTATGGAGAGCTCACTGGGGTTGTGGGTTTGACCCAGGAAGAGCTTTTTTTGTGGTTGCCAGTGAAAGACATTATTCTGGATGATCCTTCTTCGGGTTTGATTTTGTTTGACATTGGGGTTGTTCATAAGCAGCTGTCGCTTTCTTTGTTTGAAGATCCGCCGGATTGCAAGCCGGAAAATAAGTTGGGGCTGAGTCTTACGTCGTCAGGTAAGATTTCTTAATCTTCAGTTTAATGGCGTTTTGTTTTTGTGGGATCTTTTGGTGTTTGTTCTTTGATGGCAGAATATTATAAATTTTCTCGGTGAAAGTTAGTATTTTTACTGCTTTTGGGATCTGATTGTTTCTGTCTTTTCTCAGGGATTCGGTGATTTTGATATTTTCCTTTCCTTTTGGTGAAAATTGCGATTTTTTCTCTGTAAAAATTGGGAATTTTTTTTTCTGCATTTTTGAGGAGTTTGAAGATCTGAGTCTTCTGGGTTATTGGGTTTCTGGTTGATGTTGATTTTGCCAATTTTTGTTTTGATGAAATGGGTTTTGTTTATTGTGTTGGAACTGATTTGGGTCTTTACTGGGGAATCCGATAGCTTGACAGTCTCTTCCTTTCTTCGGTTATTTTCTTTCTCAGATGCAACAAGGTTGCTCCTTCGCTCTTTCCTTTTTCCAACTCGGTAACTAGTAGGTCTTTCTCCTTTCCAATTGAAGTTGTTTCGTCTCCCTCTTTCCAATTTCAGTTAGAATTTTTCTGGTTTATGTGCATAAATTCCCAATTGATGAACTCATTTGAACTGTCTTTCTCATATTACCATTTAAGGAGTCTTCAAACTAACTGAAAATTGAAATCCTTTTCTCTTCTTTAATCTCATATTTTAATGGCATTTACAGTCTCTCTGATCAATTAACTGGAAATTTTACCCTTCTGCAGGAGGCATCTTAATGAAGAAGGACAAGAAGGAGAAGGGTTCTCAGGTGTCAAGATAAAGCATGATTTGCTTGTTTTCCTTTTGTCTTTTGATTTCCTCTTTTTGAGATGCTTTGGGCTGTAAATTTGAGACTTTGAATCAGAGTATTCTACAGGTTTAGGAACAAAGTGAAGGGTCTAAGAACAATATTTGGACTTTGGATATTCATTTCTTTTCTTCTTTGAAATTAGTACATAAAGCGAGCTTTGAATTTGGAGAGAACCTTTCACTGTCCATGTATAACTGTTTCTTCTGTTCATTTCTTCTTCTTGGAGCCTGTAAATGGCAGTAGAGTCTCTCTGCATCTGGTTTTAGTGCCCATAGGAAGGGGAGCAGAAGTTTTGTCTGAGCTTGATTGGAAGTCTAAGGAATAGTTCATACACGTGTTTCGGTCTGTTTCTCGCTCCGTGAGCAGAAGGGGAATCTCTTGTTTGGTTGGTCGTTTACTGTCAAACATTGTCGTTTTGCAATTTGCATTTATCGGGGACTGGTATTGGTCTCATATTGCATATGGTTATACACCCAAGAGCTGTAGGAGTTGTATGAGGGATATTTGTGGCTGGCCGTTTCACTCTGGCTGTCCTCCACTAGTAGCAAGCAGTACATGTGAGGTTCAATAAAGGGGAGGAAACAGGATAGATGTGGGCCCAATTCTGGTGATCCTAACCTTTCATGAACTGGTTCTCATATTAGAAAAGGCTTACTTTTTAATAGTCTTTGGCATCAGACAATCCTAACGCTCCAGATTTGACTATTTTTGTCTTTGGAGGGCCTCAAGTATATCAAAATCTTCTATTTTTCATCTTCCAAAGCATTGGATCATAAGTTAACTTGAGAATGGTTAATATCATGTAAAGACCTCAAGTTTATTAGGTGGTCTGATTCATCAATTTGGAGTATAAATCTCATGCATCTTATTGTCACCTATCAATGAAGACCATTTCGGATTAAAGCTTGGAGTCATTAAGTTACTTGCGTTATATCAAGGTTTAGAGGATGTGACAAACAACTAACCCATCTAATATTCCAACTTTGCAATGAATTGCAAGTTGGCTTGCAGAGTTTTTTTAATGTTATTCTGGAACTGTAAAGAATTTTGCATGAACAAATTTAGGGTTTCCTTGATAGATGGTTCCTTATTTGTCGCAAAAACTGTCGAGGAATTGGTTACTGTCCTCGAGATCCTCTAATGAGGAAGCCTTATGAGATGCCTCTCTTAGAAGTTGGTCTCCCAGTGCATGGTTTGGATCACCAAACGGGTGGGCTCCTCTTGTTGTTATCTTGCATCTGCAAACAGTGTCAAATCCCTTAGTCAAGCTTTATAAGCTGTATCCAGTTAGCATTCCTCTATTATTATATTCCATGTGCTTATGCACCTAACTGCAGTGTATAAGCTGTACCTGAGATATATGGGTTTGCTGCTGCACCAACAGCAAAGCAATACATCATGTGAAGGAGGCCTAATACAAGAGGGCAGGTAAGGTAGCGATGGGGCCATCTTGTGATCTTAGCCGTACGTATGCTGGTTTCCATCTTAGTTGTAACATGACTTTGGCAGTATTCAATCCTAACCATAGAAATGGTAAATATTTCATTTTGTTGTTAAATACCCTAGAATAGTACTGTTTAGGAAGGTTTGCCGGGAGCTGTATGGGATATGATCAATGTATATGTGATAGTGGATTGGAAGAGTTCAGATTACCAAAGTTGGGATCCCACATGTTCTTCATCTTAAACCATATGTAATGTCTAAACAGATTTACTCTTTAATCATGCATTAGACAGGATTGCAGAATCACAAAACCTGACGTTTCCTCTCCTTTTGATTAAGACATTTGAACATCCCAGTAACCTGACCAGAAAAGGAAAAAAATGGGGATTTTATTTTTACCTATAAATTTCTTATTTTTATAAAGTTCCATGATATACTCAATTAGGCCAATGGCTATGATTAGCTAAAATAAGCACTCCTGCCAAAGTCAAATTATTAAAAGTGCAGCTCAAAATACATGTGGGCCGGGTTGTTTGTTGATCCAAATAATTCATTTGCTGAACCTCATCTTAGGTCATACATGCTCATAATATCTCGTTCATTGTAGTGATAAAGGTTATATTTGAAAATAAATTAGTAAGGCAAATATTGGAAAAAATTGACAAAAAATTTGAATTTTTTTTGAAAAAAACATATTTCAAAAGTAAGTTAAGCTTTCAATTTAAATTTGGAACTAGAGTTATCAATAATATCAAAGAATTTAGCAAATTATTTATGGCATTTGAGTTTTATTAGGTGAATTCATGTTAATTTTCTGAAACTTACTTTGAATTTAGAAAATGTAAATAATTTTAAAGGGTTCGGGAAAAAGTCCATCTTGGTATCAAAAGTTCGAGACTTATTAAAAAAAATTTCTATTATTTGGAGAAGTATGTGACTATGTCATTCATCAGCAGATCTTAACAACTAGAGTTGTTTCGTTTAAATCCTAGTGTTGGATTCTTACAAGTGATTCTAAACATCATTAGATGTACTGTGATGAAAAGGAAGGAGGATAATCAGCTGTGGGCAAAGGGAACGCAATGGCAAGCAATGATGGAATAATCTAAAGTCCTGTGGAGAAGAAGTTAATAGTGCAAAAGTGATGTGCAAATATCATCTCCCCTCTGTTCTTGCTGTTAGTCTCATGAGCCTTGAGGACGTGACCTTCTGCTCCATGTTTCCATAGTTGTGGTGAGGATGCTTTATTCTAGAATGAAAAGGCAGAACAAAATTGACCTTATAAAATTTTAGTCAAAATTTTGGTTACTTCTAATCTTTCCACCTGATTCAGACTTGTTTTAGTTATTTATTACATTTAGGGTATACAATAAGTAATTTTACCTTGCATGTTTGCAAGAGGCTATTTTCCCTCCTCAAATTTGTAATTGGCATGTAAATCAACAACTTCACCCATTCACCAAGGCTCCCCTTCTGTATAATGATGGGGATAAAATTATTTAACATAGATTAAGTAGTTCTAAACCCAAAATGGAGGATAATATGTGCTGTAAACCCTAGAGTTATTTGTTGGATGAGATTTTTGATAGTGGCGCCTGTTGGGAGATGGCGCCTCCGATGAATATAATGAATCACTGACAAGATGAAAGTAAGAGGCCTGCATGGCAAACATGACCCTTGATTTATGATATGTGAGGAATATTATGAGCATGCTACATATATGAACTCTTTTATTGTAGTGTTAGTGGTGCTTAAGTTGGTGAGAGCTGATATGAGATGAGATATTGTAACATTCCTGATTTTCATGGTTTATTCTATGAAATTTAAATAAAGAATACAAAAATTGGAATATAAGAAATAAGCCTTTTATTAAAATTAAATCAAGTATTGAAACATCAATGCTTGGATTATATTGGAAAAATGGAATCCAACGACACCAAGAACTCCTAAAACGGAGTTTGGATGAGAAAGTTATGAGTGTTTGAAGTTAAGAGGCATTTTGATAATTTTGAAGTAGACTCCATCTATCTAAGTTTAAAGCGAGAAGTGTAAGAAACAAAAGGGGGTGTTTTAATAATGACACCCCCTATCACATCACGTATGCGGCAGTCAGTAGGTGGTGCCATCTCCCCTTCCATTGCCTTTGTAACTTATTTTAAACCCCTCACCCCTCCTAGTTCCATCGCGATCTCCTTCTCTGGCAAATTTCCCACTCGCCAACCAAGTAAGTGTTTCTTCCCCTCTCTCTTTTCTTTCCCTTTTATTTTCTGCTTTGTTTTACCTCTTTTCTCACTGGCCAGATTGGTTTTTTTCTGCTGAATAAGTTCCATTGGAGAAAATCAACAAGATTGGAGAAACCCACCTCAAGGATAGCTTGGATTGGATGACCTGAGCCAGTCATTGAATTCCTAGCATCATTTAGATTGTAGATCAAAGGAGAAAGGAAAGAAAGGTCAGGGCCCTTCATCTCCGATGGTCGTTGCGCCTAGGACGCAACCTGTTGAACACACACCATAACACACACACACAAGACACGACTGATTGTGTGCCGGCATCCCGTGTGCAGTTCACGGCCACAACAGGATGTGAGTGTGTCCCGGTGACGGACAAGCACCTGCATGTGTCTTGGAAGTGTGTGATGGAAGCATGTATCCCAATAATGCAGTTTTACACTATTTTGATCTAGATTTAATCTAGACCATTGAAATTTATCTGAAACTTAGATTTTCAATTCAAAGAGCAATATAAACCCGATTTTCTATCCGAGATATCCATTGGATTTGTCTCAATGAGGCGGACTTGATTTTGAGGTGAAAATGTAGATTTGACCACATTATGACTTGATTAAAACCTGAGAATCATATAATGAGCTAGATAGACTAGATCATAGATTGATGAAACCTTGGAAATTGATCAATTATCTAATCTAACAAGTAAAATGAGGTATTTAACAGTTAGATTATACTGATTGACCTAGATCATTCTCCAAACCATTGAATGAGATAAGAACTATAGATCTGATTGATCAGAGGATGATCTGACTACTAGATTAATAGATTGACTATTAGCACACCGTGAATCCTAGAAAACACTATGAATATGATGGATTGAGGTATACGAGATACCCAAGATGGTGTTTAGAAAGATCCAATGGTTGAATTGTCCTAGAAATTGTAGATTAAGTAAAATTGGACCTTAGAAGTCATTAAGACTATTGATATGATTGATCAAGATTAGATCTGACCATCCGGTGATTGGATTGACTCATATACGGGAGAAAGACTAGTGATAAGATATTGATCATTATAGATTGTGAGAAATAGAATGATTTGGAAGGTTGAGTTGTAACTAGTAGCCAAGATCAAAGATCAGACAAAAAATTAAAGGAAATCAGACTTTAACTAGTGATGAATGAATCCTAAATCACCCAGATCAAGGAGGATTTGGAGTGATTTGAGCATAAAGGATGAATGTTGAGCTATATGTGATGGAATGTGTTATGTGTGGGTTATACAGGTACATCAAATCATGCTAATTTGAGAAGTGGCATGCTTGAGAGGGTTATTTCTCATCGAGGAAGGTGGAATTTAAGATGCTAATTTTCATAAATTGCATGATCTTTTGACATGTTTATGATGAGAGTTCTATCGTTTTATGAGATCTGAGTTGCATGGACCATTTATAAATGTGATTATTGTGTGACATTATACATGCAATATTTATGATATGAATTATGAAATAAAAAGGACATAGTTTTGTGTATGGATAATTGCTATACTATGATTATATTTTCATGGATTTGAAATGCATGTCATTCATTTAAAAAGCTTATTTTAATAGTGCATGACATGTTTTATCACCACGTGATTTGATCTGGAAGCCAAATAGGCTTGATCTGGCACGGGATACCAGCTATGCATAGGATTAAGTATTTTCCATGGATTTGAATGACACAGGCATGTAGCCTGGTGCTATTATTATTTTATATCTAGGTATTGAGGCTTGATGGTTTGTTTTTTAGAGGCGTATGCTTGAGGGATACTATGCTAGGAGGGATGTAGGGCTGGTCACTTGCCCTATGATATTCACATGAAATGCTTGAAATTTATCATTCTAAAGTTTTAGATTATCTTAAATTCAATCAGGCAGATTATTGATTATTGATGCAAAATGTTTTGTGCATTGAATGATTATCACATTTTGAAAGCAAATGTTTTATTTCAATTTTCATAAGCATCTCATTCCTGTACCAAGCATAGCTTGCTGAGGCATTGTGTTATTGTTGCAGTGCCTCATATATTGAGAGACAGATAAGACTAACAAGGAGCCACATGCGTAGCTGATCGAGACATCTCCATTTGAGGGTATGTTTTTTATTCTTCTTGGACTATATATATATATAGACACACACATTTGTGGTATTTAGACTTGATTATAATGGTGTAGGGAGTGTGGTTGTTGACTGGATGGGACCTAAAGAAGTAAACTTATTTTGAAAAGGTTTACTTGAAAAATAAAATTTTTATTTGAGTTTCTAGAATTTAAATAATTAAGTAATGAGTTGACAGTTGATGCTCGGGGTTTTTGTTAAAATGGAATTCATTGAAAACATTTTTCGTTGTTATGTTTTTGAATTGTTTTGTTTTCAAAATTGGGGCCATGCCTTTCGAAAAGATGATATGGTTTGAGATGACTTAAATTTGGCATGAGATGAAGTGAGGTAAGTCACTTGAGTTTGGCATAAGATGACGTGAGTTAATTGAAAATATCACTAAGCTAGGGTTGGAGGAGATTGTTGAGATGCATGATATGACTCATTTTTGTCTCAAGCAAAATATAAGGCTTGTACTAAGTTTTGAGATGAGAATAAATGATTAAAGCTCGAAATGATATGACTTGAGATTAAGTGTTGTGTAAGCAAAAAATTAATTTAAACTAGGTCATATTGGGATTTTTCATCTTATCTCATCCCGTCTTAAGCCTGTACTAATAGTGATCTAGGTTGAGATGCTTTTCATCTTCACTCATCTCAAACACCACCAAAAATCAGATAAGGAGATATCATTTCATCTCAACCTAACTCGAGCACTAGGTAGAGCACATCTCATCTCAAAGTTCACTTCATGTCAGTCATTGTATTATTCAAATGAAGATGAAAAGTGTCACAAACTTACAATGCAAGGTCCATGACCAATGCACATGGACTCAAATGAAGGCTTGCTTAGCCCGTGAATACAACTTAAGGGACTTAGATCCATCAAAGGGATTTATAGTCTAGAAGCCCCATGAACATCATGTAAATATCTTGCCTCTAGACTTCTCTAGGAGCTTCTTAAATGTAGTGGAAACAAAGACTTATGTAGAGACTTCTAGAGAGGATTCTAGAGTAGTCTCAATCGTTGGATAGCTAACACATGTAAAGATCCCCACCGTCCATTGAGGAGGTGGAAGGAGGTAAGTACCTATAAATAGAGGAGCTTCCTCACTTGGAAGGTATCCAAGAGAGTTGTAAGCATCTTCAAGCAATAAAGCTACAAGTTCCTTCAAAGTTCTCTTTTAGTTGTTCTTCTCCTTTGAGCTTAAGTCAGTCTTACTTAGTTTGTTCGGGGAGAGAAGCCAATCTAAGTGTCGCACGGGAGTCTGAATAGCTAGGAGAAGAAGATGGTGGATGGATCTCAAGTGTCAAATGTGGAGTTGGCTTGTGAAGATGCTTGTAGGAATAACAAGAGAGGTAAGTTTAAGGACTTAGTCTCTTCCTTGGAATTCAGAGTTGTGAAGATGGAGTATGCCGTTACGGATATCTCCACTCGGCTTGAGGTAGAGCACCCAACGTTTGGGTCCCTTGAAGCTATGGCAGAAGAGCTTAAGGGAGAGTGGGAAAGTGGTCTGAACTCCTTAAGGGATGCAAGTCATGTGGAGTTCCAAAACCAACTTGACAAGCTATTCGGGGAGTTAGCTACACTCCGTGATGAGATGAGGGTAATGCGCGAGGATGTATCCTTGTGCAAAGAAGCTGTGGCAAATAGGACTCATGTCATTCGTGAGACCCCTAAGATCGACATCCCTAAGCTAAAGAGCTATGGAGGGAACATGGATACAAAGGAGATTGACACGTTCCTTTGGAATGCTGAGAGGTACTTTGAGCACTTACAAATGGAAGAAGATGATGTAATGACTCCAATTTTGTAACATTAAAATCCCAAGTTAGTAATGAAAAGTTCAGTTTTTGAAGATAAGGGTATTTTGGTCAATTCACTATTCACCTTGACTGAACCCAGAAATTTGATCCTAAAAATGGTACCATTAGGTGCGTCTCGAAAAAAGGAATCCAACAAGACCAAAATCACCGAAAACGGAGTTAAAATGAGCAAGTTATGCCCCTTTGAAGTTCAGGGGCAAAAATGTAATTTTCTTTTACTAAAAATGGATTTAGCCTGCAAAACACAGGGGCTCGTTTTGATACGGGCACCCCTCATCTTCAACCTCCTAGAGGGTTCTAGAACGGCAGTGATTGGAGGAGAAATCACCACCATTCTAGAGGTTTCTCCACAGCCATTTGAGGGCGGTGAGAGCCCCCTCCAGAACCCTCTTATAGCTCTATAAATAGAGCTCTTGGGCGCCTCTAATGGCAGCCCAAAAGCTTGGGAAAAACCTGTTTTGGAGAAGCAACCAAGAGGAGAAACGGGGAGAAAAACCCAGCAACGAGCCAGGTATGCCGAAGATCCTGAAAACCCGTCTTCACTGTAGTCCTAGGCTCAGTTTCCCTAAGTTTTTGCATGAAAAATCATGCAAAAACGGGCCCTGGAGAGTCACCAAGGACCCAAGGATGATCCCTGGGCCGCACTGGTTCGACAGGGTCGAACTAGGGCGTCCTGGTCCCCCAACAAACAAAACGTCCCCCCTTGGATGAAACACGTCGTCCGTGTTCGAGAGAACCAAATGGGCGCGTCCATGGACGCGCCCGCAAAAGGAAAAGACGAGCGGGAAATCCAGCACGTCTGCAGACGCGCCCGCTGGGGCGCATGCCACTGATGCGCAGCGCGTTAGCATTTTGCATTTTCACCTCTTAAAGGCCTTATGTACATGTGATACTAAAAAGCTTATAACTTGAGATCTAGAGCTACGATTGAAGCGCTGCAAAATGCGTTGTGTCCGTGTCGACGACGTGGACACACTCAAACTATAAAATCCTTGATCAAAGCCCAATAAAAGGTGGGCACGACCCTTAGAATAGGATAGTGGCACGTGACCGTTAGACCTTTGGAAAACTGATGATACCAAGGCCCAATTAGGACCTTAGGACACCCATAGGCATGGGGATAAATCGTTAATGCCTAAGTAATAAGACCAACCACTCTAAAACCTATAAAAGATAGGCCAAACTAACCTTGATTCCCCAAACCATGTTCAGGAGCATACGAGGACAAAGGGGTTAGCGCGACCTAGCCAGGTAGGTGCTCTATCGCTACTAGACTTTTAAAAAGAGCCATGACTGTTTTGAATGCATGATTTAAGTATAAATTATATGACTTATTTAGCATAACTTATTTGATGACTTGTTTAGCATACAAATGAATTCGGCATGCATAGGATAAACACATTATGCATAGACATGCTTTGTAAATAATTGCACATATTGCATGATTTGTGAGCATTAAGTTCTTGCAAAAATTGCATGTCCTTGAGGGTTACCAAAAGACGCTGGAGTGCCGAGGGCCAGGTAGTTGTGAGGGACCCGAAGAGGACAGGTTTTGAAAAAAGAGAGGTTTTCGCTTGTTTGATCTGATTATGATTTGGGCTGATAAGCTTGTGGGCGCTATGCCGAGAGGTTTGGGTTGGCCTCCAACCTCTACCACTATTAGGTGGATGGGTACCATGCCCAAAAAGGGCAACGTCCCTACGTCGACTGCATGTGGTACAGGGGGCTACCACTGGTGTCATGGCATTGGGTCGACGGGTCATAGGCCCCGTTGAGGCTATGACCGAGTGTCCTCAGGTACTCGAGGACCACACGGCGGTGAGGTCGTCGGCATAGTTGGACCCTATGGTTTCGTGGACTTATTTGCATTGCATATGACATGATATGAGGTTGGTCGACCATACCATGCTAGATATCCATGAGTTGGATTCAATGAAGCATCTTATGCATATCATTATGTTATGATATATATATATATATATATATGATACTTTCGACTTGGATTATGTGATTTTCTTAAGTCGTCAATATTCCAATTCGATGATGGTTTTTAATCTTGATAATGAACTTGAGTATTTAGACATGCACATGTTTTGAAAGAGCATATGATTTTAAACATCTCATGCATTATAAAACTAGTAGTGATGGACTCCTACTGAGTATAGTATATACTCACCCAATCCTCAACATTTTTCAGACACAAAGTAAATACTTAAGGACAAGGAACGCTTGTGATAGAAGACACTCAGACTAAGTGCAAGTAAGTAAACCCCTACCTTATCTTTCAATGTTACTTGATTGTAGTTACTCTTTATAGTTGAGGCTGTGACTAACACTTTCTTGGGAATAATGTTGATTTAAAACTTTGCCATGGCTAGATAATTTGAGAATGTGTTTTGACACTCGGGGTTTTTATGAAAGATTGTTTTCCAAAACGAAAAAGATTTTCATGCATTTCATACTTATAAAACAAGAGATCTCCCCTTTTTTATCAAAATTGCATCATATAAAAACCCGGGTCGTGACAGATGAGTAGAAGATAGCTACTGCCTCACTCTACCTCACGGACAATGCTCTATTATGGTGGCGTAGGATGAGTTTAAGGATGACCTTAAGGTGCATTTCTATCCTGAGAATGCACACATAGAGGTTAAGGAGAATTTAAGATGGTTGAGGCATACGGGGACCATTCGAGATTATATTTCAGAGTCTTCCAACCTATTATTCGAGATCCCTAATATGTTTAAAGAAGACAAATTTGTGTACTTCTTCAGTGGGTTGAAGGATTGGGCAAAGCAGGAGTTACGTCATCGTAATGTCTCTACTTTGTTTGCTGTCATCATAGCAGCCGAATCCTTAGTCGAAATAAGAAAAGAGGATGGAAAAGAAAAAGGTCAAAAGAGTACCCATGTTAAAGGTGGGGGAGACAAAGGGGCTCTTAGGAGCAAGCATGAGTCATCCAAACTACTAAGTTGGAGGGGAAAGAGTAAGGAGCAAGTTTCTCCATCAAGAGCTTGCTACTTCTGTGATGGACCACACTTTATGCGAGATTGCCCAAAGAGGAAGGCCTTAAACTCCATGATCGCACATCAAGAAGAAGGAAGTATCACAGAAGATTATAAACTATCTTCCTTACAAAATCTCAATGCTGTCAAGTTAGAGGTTCCTAAGACCTCTACTAAAGGCTTGATGTACGTGGAGACCAAGGTGAATGGCATGTCCACTTGTGGGTTGGTGGATACAGGAGCTACCCACAACTTTGTGTCAACAAAACAAGCCAAGAGACTGGGACTGAGAGTCTCAAAGGTTAGAGGAAGAGTAAAGACAGTGAATACAGAAGCCAAGCCCATCACTGGAGTTGCTCAAGGAGTCTCAGTCCATATGGGCAAGTGGAAAGGAATGGTAGACTTTTCGATCATACCCATGGATGACGTTAACTTAGTGTTTGGGATGGAGTTCTTTGACAAGGATAAGGCACTTCCATTCCCACACTACAACACAATGTGCATAGCAGAAGGAGACTCGATGTGCACCATTCCCTGCTCAAGACAGATAAAGGTGAAGAGCATGACTTTGTTTGCTATACAACTATCGAAAGGAGTAAAGAGGGGTGAGACAACTTTCCTTGCTACCTTAAAGGAAGAAATTGGAGACTCTCCCATGGAGATACCTAAGGTTATTGAGGGAGTACTAGAGGAGTTCAAGGACATAATGCCCAAAGAACTCCCAAAGAAACTACCACCAAGGAGAGAGGTGGATCATGAGATTGAACTGGAGCCTGGGGCTAAATCACTTGCTAAGGCCCCTTACCGCATGACACTGCTAGAGCTAGAAGAGTTGAAGAAGCAGCTCAAGGATCTACTGGATGTATGATTCATCCAACCATCAAAGGCACCCTATGGAGCACTGGTATTGTTTCAGAAGAAGAAAGATGGCTCGCATCGATTATGCATTGACTATAGAGCCCTCAATAAAGTAACTGTAAAGAACAAGTATCCCATTCCACTCATATCGGGCTTGTTCGATCAGCTTGGAGGAGCTAGAATCTTCACCAAGCTTGACCTTCGATCGAGTTACTATCAAGTTCAAATAGCCAAAGGAGACGACCTTAAGACTACTTCTTAACCAGGTATGGCTCATACAAATTCCTAGTTATGCCATTTAGTCTCACAAACGCACCAGTCACGTTTAGCATGTTGATGAACAAGATATTTCACCATTACTTGGATAAGTTTGTGGTGGTCTATCTTGATGACATTGTGGTCTATAGTAAGACACTAGAAGACCATGTGCATCACTTGAGAAAAGTCTTCCAACTATTGAGAGAAAACGAGTTATACGTCAAGAAGGAGAAATGCTCGTTTGCACAAAGGGAAGTCTCCTTCTTAGGACATAAGATCAAGGATGGAAGACTCATGATGGAAGAGGCTAAGATAAAGGCTATTCAATGCTGGAACGCCCCAACAAAAGTGTCAGAACTACGATCATTCTTGGGGTTAATCAACTACTATCAGCGCTTCATAAGAGGATATTCTTCAATAGTTGCACCACTAACAGACCTATTAAAGTAGAATAAGGCTTGGGAATGGACACCCCCTATCAAGCTGCTTTCGAGAAGCTAAAGGAAGCAATTTCTAAGGAGCTAGTGATGAGCCTGCCCGACCCTAGTAAGTCGTTTGAGTTACACGCTGATGCTAGGAGGTGTCCTAATGCAAGAAGGACATCCAATTGCCTATGAAAGTCAAAAACTCAATGACACGGAGAGAAGGTACACAACTCAAGAAAAGGATGACAGTTGTGATCCATTGCTTGTGCATTTGGAGGCACTACTTACTTGGAACCAGGTTTGTCATCAAGACCGATAACATTGCCACTAGCTACTTCCAAACTCAAAAGAAGCTTAGTTCCAAGCAAGCTAGGTGGCAGGACTTCCTTGTTGAGTTCGATTATGAACTAGAATACAAGCCTGGTAAGATGAATTCAGTGGCAGACGCTTTAAGTTGGAAAGCAGAACTTACTGCCATAACTCAACCAAGCAATACCCTCCTTGATCAAATAAGGGAAGGAGTAAAGTGTGACCCAATAGCTAAGAATTTCATTGTAGCCGCCAAAGAAGGATGGATGAGGCGATTCTAGCTGGATGATGGACTCCTCTACACTAGAGGAAAACACATCTATGTACCTAAGTGGGGAGGCATAAGGAAAGAATTGATAAAGGAGTGCCATGATAGCAAGTGGGAGGACACCCTGGAACCCATCACACCTTAGCGTTACTAGGAGAATGCTACTATTGGCCATGCATGAGGGAAGACATGGAGACCTACATAAGGACTTGTCTTGTGTGTCAACAAGACAAGATAGAGCAAAGTGCTCTAGGAGGACTACTTGAGCCACTCCCTATTCCAGAGAGACCATGGGAAAGTATTTCCTTGGACTTCATCACATGCCTGCCAAAATCTGAAGGATTTGGTACAATATTAGTGGTGGTAGACAGATTCACCAAGTATGCCACATTCATTGTAGCACCTGCAGACTGCACAGCAAAAGAGGCGGCCCGACTGTTCTTGAAGAATGTGGTGAAATATTGGGGAATTCCCAAAACTGTCATCAGCAACAGGGACAAGTGCTTCACAGAATGGTTAGAACTCTTCAAACTCCTTGGCTTCGAGTTGAACGTTTCCACTAGCTTCCACCCACAAACTGATAACCAGACAGTGTGGGTGAATGCCTTGCTGGAGTTATATCTGAGGCACTATGTGAGTGCCAGTCAAAGAGATTGGGCCAAGTTGTTAGACATTGCCCAATTCTCTTATAACTTGCAAAGGTTGGAGGCCATAGGACGCAGCCCATTCGAGTTGGCAACATGGCAACAACCTTTGACACCAAACACTATAGTAGGGTGATATATAGGGAGCAGTCCAGCAACTTACAAGTTTGCTAAAGGATGGCATGAACAGCAGGACTTAGCTCATGCTTCACTTGAGAAAGCCTCCAAGAAGATGAAAAAGTGGGCTGACAAGAAATGACGACCATGGGAGTTTCAAGAAGGTGATCTTGTCTTGCTCAAACTCCTATCAACCCAACACAAGGCTACAAGACCCTTATATAAGGGATTGCTAAGGAAGCACAAAGGGCCATTCCCCATCCTAAAGAAGGTAGGAAAGGCTTCTTATCAATTGGAGCTACCGTAAAGACTGAAGATTCTTCCAGTCTTCCATGTAAGCAACTTGAAACCTTATTGAGCGGATGAGGAGGATCTTAACAGGAATTAATCTCATAGAGCACCACCCGTCGCAACCACTTCCTTTGATAAGGATGTGGAAGAAGTACTTGCAGAACAAAAGGTACGTGGAAGAGGTAGACCTTCACACCATGAGTATTTCATCAAATGGAAGGGTTTGCCAGAAGCTAAAGCCAGCTGGGAGACAGAAGAGTCCTTGTGGGAATTCAAGGATCTTATTGAGAAATTTCATAAGCAACACGCCGAGGACGTCGCTACATCTGGTGGAGGAGAATGTCACGGACTTACAATGCAAGGTCCATGACCAATGCACATGGACTCAAGTGAAGGCCTGCTTAGCCCGTGAGTACAACTTAAGGGACTTAGATCCATCAAAGGGATCTATAGTCTAGAAGCCCCATGAACATCATGTAAATATCTTGCCTCTAGACTTCTCCAGGAGCTTCTTGAATGTAGTGGAAACAAAGGCTTATGTAGAGACTTCTAGAGAGGATTCTAGAGTAGTCTCAACCATTAGATAGCTAACACATGTAAAGATCCCCATTGTCCATTGAGGAGGTGGAAGGAGGTAAGCACTAATAAATAGGGGAGCTTGCTCACTTGGAAGGCATCTAAGAGAGTTGTAAGCATCTTCAAGCAATAAAGCTACAAGTTCCTTCAAAGTTCTCTTTCAGTTGTTCTTCTCCTTTGAGCTTAAGTCAGGCTTACTTAGTTGGTTTAGGGTGATAAGCCAATCTAAGTGCCGCACGAGAGTCTGAATAGCTAAGCCCATGACAAAAGGCATACTTCAATTCTCTGTGCTTTGGGTAGTAAAGAAAAAGACATCTTGAGGGTGTAATTTGTAACAACCTGCGTTTTTAAAACACTTTTTCATATTTATTTTCAAAAGATGGAGCTTCTAATTTGGATTTTTTTTTAAAATTCAAACAATGAAAAATGTTTTCTTTGAAATTCATTTCTAAAAACCTAAATGTCACTTTCACTTCTTACATATATAAATATTTTGTTTATAACGTAATTTTCTACTAAATTAATCAATAAAAATTTATTTATTGAAAACAGGACCCATCTAGTGGTTCACATGCACAACCCTTTATGTTTATTACATCAAATGTCCAAAGTTCACAAATCCAAATAATTAACTAAACAATACAAGAATTTTCATAAGAGTATATGTCCTTGATCAATAGTATGATTGCTATATTCCCTTGTCATATCCATCCACTCTTGTCTATCTGTGTCTGAGATATTATAAACAATCAAGTATTTACAATATCTTGCAAGCTATGCTTGGTAAGGGGTTTAAGAAGTATATGGAATTTAAAACATAATCTATAATCTATAATTCAATAATTCTTTCATAATTCCAATATTCACATCCATCATATTCCATATGAATCAAGTAATTCAATTTCCATGAACCATACTCTGTAAAGTAACTCTATCATGTATTTTTTCATGTGAAATCTTCTATGAACATATATTCTCCAATAATTCCTAATCATATCATATATATGTAAATAGTTAAAATTGTGAAAAATAGTTAATATCTTGAATAACAATACCACAAGACTTACACTTAGACTATACTGGATTCAATATCCATGCCCCTCACTTACGAGTTCCATCATCATGTTCAATAATCATCCCCTTTTCATATAGGATATATAATTATGTTTAATAACCATACCTCCCATATACAGGGTCAATAATCATTCATACCCTTTACTAGGGTAAATAATAATCTAGGCTCTGTTGAAAAATTTTCCTTTATGAGAAATATCAGAAATGAGCTTATACTAGGCTATCACAATGGTGGCCTTCTCATAATTGCCCCACCCAACTTTTAACTTCACTTTGAGAATGATATCCATATTATCATCAATTTCGGAGAGCAAGTGGCCAAACCCTACAACTCACCTAGCATAGTATCCCCAGGTCTATGCCTATTGAAAACAAAATCTATAGGCCTCCATGCTTGTATGAAAAATAATAGTAATACTAGCAGGCTATTTGCTGCTCATAAAAATCTGTAATAACATCATTATTCTCATATTTTGGTATACATATACCGATGATATAATTTCACATCTAAGTTTAGGAATAAACATTTAACGTAAATGGTACCCATGTCCATTAATTTGGTATTCATATACCAAGGATGTAATTTTACATCTAAGTTTAGGAATAAATATTTAATGTAAATACTACCCATGTCCCAACTATGTAATTTCTTAACCTAATCAGATAATATAATTCTAGCACATGCTTTTCAAATAATGATCATATAATTCTAAGCATAATATCATTATGTCATTCTAATTAAATCACTTGACATTTTTAATAATTAAATCATACCAATTTATGATCATTCTACTTGATAAATAATTTTAATTCTTTAATCTAATAACTTTAAATAAGATCATGTTTATAACATAGATCTTGCAATTTAAGAAAATATAGTTTTAAGGTTCCACCTACCTCAAATGTGATAATCCCCAATACTTAGAGTAATCAATGACCTTGATAAAATCTCCAATTCTTACAATAATCAAAGATCTAGTTCGACTTAGAAATCTCTGTATCTATCAATTCATATATACATATAATGTCATTTTCTATCTCTTGATCATCATAATTTTAGATGATCTTGTATTTGTTTTTCATTGATCATATCTATCCTCTTTCAGAATTTGTCTAATCATTTCAATCTGTCCTTTGATTAATATTTAAGGGTCTATATTTCTTTGTATTCATTAATCTTGATAATCTATCTCTTTTAGATAGTTTTTCTTATATAATAACAATTGATCTATAAATCTGACGGTTGGATTGACTTCTAATCTATCAGATCTTAAAATTTTGAATTATTTTCTAATCCTAATTCTTCATATACATCTTATTGATCTTTGATCATTTCTCAATTTGATGATCTAGATCTTTATAGATTTCTGATCTTTTTGATACATCATCAATTTATGGCTGTTGATCAAAATCAATAATTTAGATCTTCTAACATCTAGTTTCCATTGATCTTAATTTGATCTATAATCTATTTCATTTTTCAAAGTTTGATATATTAATCTTAGATCTCCTTTTGATCATCATGATCTTACATTTGATCTTCCTTGATCATAATCATCTTACTTAAAGGCTTGTCTTGATCCTTGATTCTCAATCATGATTTAGATCACTTGATACATCTTGATCTTAACTACTTTGTATAGTCCAATTAATATATTCCTAAGTTAAATGATGCACAACCAGCCTTAGTATGTTTGTTGATTGAGGAATGTATTGGTAATTTTTTCAAATCTAGATAGCTCCTCCTTATATTCAGATTTGACTACTACTTACCAATTAGGTTCTACTCAAAAAGTGGTTAACACAATCCTCATATTAGGAGGTGTTTAGACCTCATCTAACGTCAACAAAAGACACCAAAAAATCACTTAAATTTTAAGGCACCCACTATAACCACTATGTTTAGAAGCTACTGGAGTGACAATAGATCATATCTTTTTACAAGGGTCCTATAAGTTCAATACCCTAAGTCCCTTTTCTACTTGATTTAACTTTATGTCCAAGAATTTGATCATGACATTCAAGGATGTTGATCAATTCCTAGGTGGGCCAAGGATTTGGTAATGAAATCTAGTCCTTATCTTATTAGAGTTACTACAGGCCCTTACTATCATTAATTTCACTTTTTCATAAAGTTGTAGATATACAGAAATGTAATTCAAGTTTAGATTTAATTAGATTTTGAGTTTCTAATAATTTTCTAAGTTAATTTTCCATTATTACATATTATGTTAAAATTGACATTTGATTAAGTTTAACATATCAATCTACAAATAAATATGATGCAATTATACTAAAATTTAATAATTTCAATAATCACAATGCATATCCAATGTTTCTACGCTGATCCAATGGTCAGATCCAATTTTGATCTATTAAATCTAGGATTTTGATCAAATCAATGGTTTAGATCATGATTTCTCTCATTTTTGAAAGATTCGACCCATTAATTAATGTTATTTCATCAATATATCATGTATTCATTCACATCAGATGGTCTAATCATCTTTGACCTGGTTGATCCAAGCTATTAGTAAAGTTTTTGGCAATGGATCAACATAAACGGTACTCAAATCTTGAATTTTATGAGTTTAGTAGATTTTTCCCATCAATACGATTCCAATGGATCTTTCCGATCTCAATTTGGAGTTGTATAAAGTTTTGAATTGCATTTTTAAATTTTTATATAATTTCAATGGTCCATATTTGATCTGGATCTCAAGGATGTGAAAAGATGGAGTGGCATGTGTGTCCATCATAGGGACACAGCTGCGTACATGAGGGGATACGCCTAGAGGGTGCATTCTTGTTTGCATTTTCATTGCGCGTCTAGGATGCAGATCACAGAAGGTCAGTGAGAATGTCTGATTTGGACCATTAAATCATCGACCTCCAGATCTTCATCTAAGATCCATTTTCTTTTGATTGTTTCACAAATCTAGAGGTTTTGGGGCATCTTGAATCAATCGAATAGTTCAAATCAAAATCTTAAGGTCATTTTGAGGGTGTTCTACCCTTGTTTGGTCAGATCAATTTTTTGACAATTCTTGCTTGAAAAACCAGTATGACCGGGAAATTTCTAGAGGGAAACGACAAAAAAAACTGGGGGAGAGAAACGGTCTACCTGATTTTGGTCGGAGAGGAGAGGATCAGATGGTGATGTCATGTGTGGTCGTCAGTGAAGTAGGAAGGTGAACACTGCGTTGTTTTATCGACGATGTTGTTGGAACTAGAATTGCTGGAGATGGAGGAAAATCAGAGAAAAGTTATAAAGAAAATGGCCGGTGGTGGCCTTCTTGGAACTTCCCAAGGAGGAGCTAGAGAGGAGGGAGACGTGCTTGGATCTTCTGCCGATTTGCGCATCATTGGTAATCTGGGCTGTCAGAGTTGCCAGAGGGGAATCCTAAGAAAGTGAAAGAGACCCAAAAAGGAACATTTCTGTTGACAAGGGAAAGAGGGAGTTGGAGTTCTAGATTTGCTAGAGGGAGGAGGATCAAGGAGAATTCTGGTCAGGGAGAAAGGGGAGACCAGATCTATCGGGTGTGGAAGGCGCATCTCTGGACACGTCCATCTATCATGATGTCTTTCGTTGTAGAGTGTGTCATAAGATGCACTAACAGGTAAGAGTGAGGAGAGAGAAAAATAATGGAAAATGGGGAGGAAAGAGAGGGAAAGAGAGAGAAAGAGGAGGAGAAAGAGAAAGGGAAAAGAGGAAAAGTTGGGGGAAAGGGAGTATAATTTTTGTAGAAAATTTTGAGCTATTTAAAGGCAAAATTTTGCTTTTTTTTATTAATTATTAATTAATCATTTAATCCACTAAAAATTATTTAATAGTATTGGAAATTCTACTACCTCCATTATCAGCTTGGTGTTAGCGAATTCATGCTTTACATCATTGATGACTTCACATCTTACCTAACTTTTTGGGCCCCACAAAAAGATAAAATTATCAATTTTCCCTTTTAATTCTAAAAATTAAGAAAAATATGAATTTTTCATCTGAATTCTGATTTTAGCATGCTTACAGTCGTTGGACTCGATTTTTTGAGTATATTCCAAATATTCATGTCTCAACTCTTGATTCTATTTTTATAAAAATTTGATTTTCTTTGAACTTCAATTTCCAGTTTCATTTTCAAAAATTCAATTTCTTACTTTTAGCATTTCAAAATATATTACATAAATTTACATGGATGTTTTAGAGGATTGTATGAATGAATTCGAGTGGGCAATTTTTCAAGGGTGGCTCAATCCTGCATGAAGCAGAGAAACTTTGAATGATCCATACCATTCTTCTATTAGTCGATAAGATGTTACCATTTCAGCAATCTAACGACAATATCCCAAAAATCTCATCCATTAGTTAGCATCAGCAATGGAGCATATTTATGGCCCCTCTTACCTCTTCGTTTTCTCCATCTCCACTCTCTCTGCTACATTTCTCACTGCTTAGTTTCTGACTTTCCCAATCTACCTATAAATAAATGCCCTTGGGCAACGTGAATACGTTCCCACCACCTGGTGCTCAAACTATGAAAAGACATCCTATTCAATAGCAATAGCCTGCGGCTCAACTTCATTCCTCGTCATAATTGGCCCAACCTAAGTGAACTACCCAAAACTACTCGCTCACAATGTCTACAATGTAACCCGCAACATGCAATGAAACTCCATTTATTTCCTGCCTTCAAAATTCATTACGAGATCTTTCATGGTGATTCTTCATCGGAAAGGGGAAGAAAAAGCAAAAAAGGGAAAAACAGATGGGAAATCGTATCCACAGACCTTCTTGTGAAGATTTATTAGAAACTTGACTTTGAAGACCTTGTTGTTGGGATGCCTTTGGTATGCAAATCCTGGTATGGAGCGTAAAAAATTTCTGATTGTTGGAAAATCATAAACTTTAAGGATTGGAAGAGGATTTCTTGGAGGATTTACAGAACAAATTTGAATTCCATCAGTTACTTGATCTAGGCGTGGATTGTAGTGCTAGGTCATTTGTGTCCATCATATTTCCTGCCTACATAGTTTGAGATTCTAATTTTCTTCTAATTGCTGAAAGGTTATTTTTTCTTTCTCATGGGAATTTTCTTTCGGGTTTTTTAGTTTGGAAGCAATACACAAGGTTGTGTTTTTAAGGTAGTTTGAGGGGAATTAGAAAAGGTTGTACTTCAACATTGTTTGATTAATTTGTACAAAATAATCTCAGAATGATTTAGGTTTTTCTTGGTGTGTGTGTCTACCATTATAAAAAAAGTGATTTAGGATTTTTTATAATTTGGGTTTTTAATTTATTGTCATTTATCCATAAAGTGATCATATCTAGTGATAGGTCCATACCCATGTGAACAAAAGAAATGGATGCATTAGAAAAGTCAAAAAATTGAATTCAGCATCGACTACCAGATCTATTAAAGATCTAAAGCCAGAATTGGACCATCAAAACCCTATAAATTGGAGATGTAAGGAAGCTGTAATCCGGATCTAATTCAATCGATCGATCGATCGATCAATCGAGAGAGAGAGAGAGAGAGAGAGAGAGAGAGAGAGAGAGAGAGAGAGAGAGAGAGAGAGAGAGAGAGAGAGAGAGAGTCCTCCTCCTCCTCCTCCATTGTAAGTTGATCAGATACTATCAGTGTTTTCTCTCTCCTATGGATTTAGGCTGAGTTTGGTCGAACTACGTATTTCTTTGTGTTCTGTTACTATGTGTGTGTTCTCTCTATCAGATCCTAACATCTTGGTAGTCAGATCTGCACTAATTGGTAGATTTGACCCTACAAGTGGCATCAGAGCAACAACTTACTTAGCAAGTGATATTAGAGCAAAGTCTTGCTTAGCATCTAGTCAATAATTATTTGGAAAGTAATTTGGTAAATGCAACAAACAATGTGGAAAATAATTAATTTCGAATGATTTAGGGTTTGTTTGCACCCAATTTGTAACCTCACTGCAATTTGAGTTTTCTATTATAGATAATGCTGTTTTGGGGCTCAAGTTGCACTTGGGATGTTCATGCAAAAGCCTCTTTGGGGTTTTAGTTTCATTAGTTTGTTGGTATAAATTTTTTTTTTTTTTAATGGGTTCCTTATTTTATAGTTCATAACATGGTGATGAAGTATTAGATAATCTTCTCTTTTCATCCACTTTTAGTGAAAAGGGAATTTGGTAAAGGTTGAGTGGAAGAGAGGTGAGGAGATGTAGAGAGAGTGCACTAGCAGTTGTTTGGAGAAATGAGGAAGTGGGTAGTTACAGAGGAAAGGATCGTTAGATATTCACTTTTGTGTTTAAAGAGGACTTCTTTTCATATTTGGCAATAGTATAGATATAGAAACTTGTCATTGAAAAGATACATGTAGATAGAATATGCATATATAGATACAAATATGTTGGGTAGCTAGAGATTTGATATACATATGATTTGATGTTTGTGTGAATGCAAGCGCTGTGCACCTTAGAACAGAGTTTTACCAGTATACGTCAACTACTCACATTTTGTTCTCTGTAGAAAAAAATCAACTATTTAAGAGATATAGTAAGAGCATAACTATACTTTTGCTACATGCATTAAACACTGATATTTTCATTTTGTTCGATAGTGATGCCCTTGAAACTACTTAAAAGCACAATCTGTTTCATCCTAGAATTTCTCTTATATTCTTTTCGAAACTTCAACTTCTTTTAGTGTCAGAAGTAAAATGGGTACGACGCTATCATAAACTAAAAAAATTATTTGAAACTCTGGTTAATAGAAGTTTACTTTGGAAAAACTTTCATAAGTTGTAATTTCCAATCACTAATTGGCATTTTAATTTAATGATGGGATTGGATAGCACACACTTTTCATTGGTCTTCTACTTATGGAAATTCCCCACCTACGTAACCAACATAGTGGCACATGGGGCCCTTTATAGGAATCTTATACTTGCTTAATCTTCCTATTCCATCAAAGAATCTGTCCCTGTCGATGTTATTGTGGTTATCTTTAGAAAGAATTTAAGATTAGTGGTGGAGCTTGGAGATTGCTACAAAGTATGAAGCAAATAATAAAATAACTTAAAAAGTATAAAGCCATGATGTAGTATTCTATTCAAACATTCAAGAATCTAATACGGTAAAGCATAGAAACATCTGTTGGGTCTGGATATCAAGATGACAGGAAGTTTCATTAATATAAACTTCCTACCCAAAACATGTAGTTTGGATGGCTCTTATTTTGTCTTTTCTACTACATTGTTTGATGATGACTGCTAGGAAACTTGTTCAGTGATGAAAAGCATTCATTTGTTATGCCTTGATATGGTTGGGTCATAGTCCACAGGTTTCCTTTTGTTACACAATTTTAAGCCTTTATTATGTGGAAGCTTTATTGATGGATGTACAACTATTCTTTTGTATCTAAATCATCTGTTCGAAGGCTGTAAATAAGAGGCTTATGGTTGTCAGATGAATTGAACATTTGGTTCATTTCTCATGCCAGCAAGATCTAGCATATAAAGGTTTGGATCATTAAACAAATAAGTTATGCTTATGCACTGACTACTTCATATTCTTCCCTAAGAAAATATGAGTATCCATCAGGTAATGACTCTGGAAATTCTAGTCTCATCATTGTATTTGTAGTAGTATCTTGCTTGTGGAAATCCACTTGTTTGGGGATTGTGAGCATGTCTAATTGAAAATAAACCACAAACATCAGAGGAAACACTATCTCTAAAATGTCATCATCATCATCATCAAGACCTTAATCTTGATTGGGGGTTGGTAACTATCACCAAAATGTAGTAAAATTAAACCTGGAAAGAAACTAAAATGCTTGTGGTTGCAACCAAATAGAGAAAAGTAGCACTACTTCCTGGATCTAACACCGATGTAAGCTTCAATAATTGTGTTATTGAAGATCAAGTCTTGTACTGATATGCAAACAAAGATAAATATGGTGCATTTAACGGCGGTTAAGAGGAAGAATTGTTGCTGATGACTAAATTTGACTTGAGATGAATTATTATTAATGTGAATTGAGTAAAGGAAAAATCAGAAAATGGAAAGACAGTGGCAATAATCCAATGTTCCTATTTGTAGGTGCCTGGATATGAAGTTCTTTTACTTGAGAATCCTTGTGCAAGGCAACCAGCAAATGGAAAGGGCTTAAAGGCATGGACGTGGACCACTACTCCCTCTGCTCGAACTTCTTGAAAGAGAGCCATCGTAGTTGTAAAATTTTTTTCTCATCTAAGAGCTGTTGGAAAAGTGTTAGTATAAATTGCAGTTGACATATGTGATTCACTCCCGAACTTCAAATCTCTAGATCTCTCAAGTTCAAATTCCCAATACAATGCATTACTATACTTTCTCAAATGGTACAAACAGCTTGAGTTTCTGGACATAACTAATTGTGGAAAGTTGGGAGTGGATGCTGAGGTGTAGAAAATGCTACCCACTTGAAGGTATTCAAATATGACGAGGCACCATTCAAACTGGAGAAGATCTGATAGTACCCTGACTTTGCAACTGAAGATTATGAAGAGTTTGGTATGGCTCTTGTTCATGTTACCATGGGGACTATAGAAGATGATACTAGTTTTGAGTGATATTTTGATGGCACCCTACTTTTTGGAGGTACAAACCATGAATATGGTGAAGGATGCTAAGCACAATACTCTAATACTTGTAAATATGGGCAGTATAGGAGGGTGGAGACTGTTTTTGGCTCATCACCTGATAATAATATCTTCTTTTTGGTATAGAAGCTGTTTCTATTGTGAAGGATGTTAAAGAATGTTTTATACTTATATACACACACACACACACACACACATATATATATATAGAATAGGGGTTTATGTTTAACTATATCTTCTAAATTAGTTCTGGATGGTTTGTGATCAAATGAACTAGAAACCAACATGCAATTGAGTTTGGTTCACTCAAGTGGCTTTCTGAATCCGCTATTTCAGCCTATCATAGATCTTGTAGCCTTGGATGCCATCTCCTAGCATATGTTGAGGAACCGGGGTGAAATTTTTATCCCAAATTTCCTTCATCCTTCTAGGTTCGTGTATTACACTGTCAACCACTAATCATTATCAAAAGAACCTTAATATATTGCCCCGAAGCCAAGTATTTGCTGTAAAAGAAGTTGACCCGAATAGATTTTTGTAGGGTTAAATGTTAGATTTTGGACGTATATACATATATATACATATATTGTATATTATATGCTATCATATGGGTTTGGCCTAAATTAAAGTGATCTAATAAGTTTTAAGATTAAATGGGCCAAAGTCATCTCAAAAGGTATGGGCTTTATTATGTGTAGATATATAATCTCTAATTTCTATTTTATGATGGTCTAAAATGAGAAATAAGGAAAGGGGATACAGTTATAAATTGTTATGGTCTTCAAATTATATGTATGATTCTTGGGGACCCATCTTTTGTATTGGGAATTTAGTGAAAGTCCACGTAGGCAACTCAAGAGGGGGGAGAATTAAGCTTTTTGAAAAATTAACACAATAAAGTGCAATGTTCAACTTAAGGAAAGTAAATGTGCTTGTAAAGAAAATAAACAAAAATAATGCTTGCTAAGAAAGTAAATAGAGACAAGAGACACAAAGATTTATAGTGGCTCGGTCTATATATCCAAGGCCTACTCCAATTTGTTTCCCAAGGCTAACAACCGTCCTTGAGGTTTTCACTATTCACTTGCTTTAACAATAAGAGACAAGAACCCCTTGACTAAACCAACCTTAAACACCAAGAATCCAAGGCCTTTTGATGCGATGATCTGACCTTAAACACCAAATACAAGAATACAAAGGTTAGGTACAATGAATCTTCTTTTAGGATAGATATTACAATATAGTTAACTATTTTTGTACACAAGAAAGAATATAAAGATTTTGGCAAAGTGTGCTATGAGCAATATGTATATGCAAGACTATGTATGCTCAATATAAAGTTGTGAATGTGTAATGATGTGCTTCAAAATAAATATGTAGTGAGTTTTAAGCAGGAAAATAAATTTAGAGAGCTTTACTAACAAAAGAAAATAAGTTTTATGTGTAATTAGCAGGTAAGGAAGTATAGCAATGAAGAACACAAGTAATAGCACTTTTTGAATACTCAAAAGTGGGACTGCCAGAAAATTTTTTGGATTAGAGAAGGGCAGCAACTAAAGTGAGTTTTTGGAGTTTAGAGCTTCTGAAAATTTCAGAAAATGGTAGCAAAAGTATGGCTCTTTGATCACTTAAGAAGAACACTATTTGAAGGATTTTTCTGGAGAAATATGAACAGTAGCAAGGCTAATTTTTCTAGAGTGTTTTTACTCTCAATCTCTCTTAATTTCTCTTGCAATGAATAGCTGCAAAATGAGGATGTGAAGGGTTTCTGTTATAGCACAATTTGAGGCTTAGTAGAGGTGGAAGCATGCATTAGTGGTGTCATATGTTTCCCACATGAAACAAGTATTAGCATTTGTAACAACATGAAGTACAAGTATTCATTAGTGGTGTCATATATTCCCTACTATGTTCCCCCACATGAGACAAGTACTAGAATGTGCAACAACATGAAGTATAAGCATGCATTAGTGGTGTCATATGTTCCCCATATAAGACAAGTACTAACATGTGCAACAACATAAAGTACAAGCATGCATTAGTGGTGTCATATGTTCTCCACATGAGACAAGTACTAGCATGTACAACAACATGAAGTACAAGCATGCATTGGTGTCATATGTTCTCCAATAAGAATAAGATATAGTGTAAATTTATTATATATATATATTTATCATCAATATTCCTTAAAAATAATTATTTCATGTTTTTAAAAATTGCCAATGCACATAAAATTTTTATGACATGATCAATAGATATTTTGAACTATAAAAAATATTTTGTGACATAATTTAATAAATATTTGATTATAAAAATAATTTAAATTGCGTAAAATATTATTTTTTAAATGATCAAAATTCAATTTAAAAATAATTTTTTATGCCGAAAAAATATGTAATAATGAAATGCATGAGTGTGTGTGTACTTTGGCAATATTCATATCCATTCACACATACAAGCACATGATCTCAAAAATAAACTTTGAGAATTAAATCTTCAAGTCTTCAATTTTGAGTTTCTTTGACTTTTCTTGCATGAGGCTTGCTTCTTGTGCCATGAGCCTTGTAGCAATCTTTGATCCTTCATAAAATTTGTGATGTCTTGTGTTGATTTGAATAATTGCTTCAACACATACTAAAAATTAATTGTTAGTATAAATGCATAAATGCTTTGTTATCATCAAAATAATTTGAAATATCGATGTTGAAACCTTTATGGCTAACATTAAGATACATTGGGATCGCTCGCGGGATATTCTTGGATTATCATAAAAGAGTTATATCGAAAAGGTACTTAAAAGATTTGACATGGAAGATTGCAAACCAAGAGACACCCCTGTTTCTAAGGGAGATAAGTTCAGTCTCGACCAATGCCCCAAGAATGATTTTGAAACTAAGAAAATGCAAAAAATTCCCTATGCTTGAGCAGTGGGGAGTCTGATGTATGCTCAGGTTTGTACGCATTTGGATATTGCGTACATTGTTGGGATGTTAGATAGATATTTGAGTAATCCGGGAATGGATCATTGGAAAGCATCCAAACAGATCAGGTGGTATCTTCAGAGAACAAAACATTATATGCTCATATATAGGAGGTTGGATAAGTTAGAGATCATTGGGTATTCGGATTCCGACTTTGCTGGATGTCAAGACAGTCGTAGATCCACTTCAGGCTATATCTATCTACTTGCTGGAGGAGCTATCTCCTGGAAGAGTGCTAGGAAGATGCTCATTGCTTCTTTCACCATGGCAGCTAAGTTTATAGCATGTTATGAGGCTTCCAATCATGGAATATGACTACAGAATTTTGTCATAGGGCTGCAAATTGCAAATGGAATTGAAAGGCCACTTAAGTTATTTTATGACAAGAAGTCAACAGTTTTATATTCCAACAACAACAAGAGCTCGACGACGTCAAAGCATATAGACATCAAATTCCTAATTGTTAAAGAAAGAGTTCAGAGTGGTCAAGTATTTATAGAGCATATTGGCACAAACTCCATGATTGCGGATCTGCTTACTAAGGGGCTACCACCCAAGGTCATTCACAGGCATACTACTCATATGGGTGTTGTATCATTTGATGATATACTGGATTAGTGGGAGTTTGTATTTATATGCTTTTCTGTTTTAGACACATCTTGTGCTTATGGATATTTTCTGCAGAAATAAAGTATTCAGTTCTAATTTTCACTCTGATTTGGTTTTAATATGATCTCATAAGGAATAAAGATGGATTAGTTGGAAATAGGCATGCTTAGATCATACTGCATGTAATTTCCATGCTACACATCCATACTTGATCTACATCGTTTGGTTATGTTAATATACATGACCATGGATGGATTTAGTTATGATAAATGTAATGAAGATCGCCTTGATCCTATATTAACATAATGGATGAGATTGTTCAGAGATTTTTTTTTTTTTTATGATAGCAAAATTTTTGAGCTCATAAGGTTATATTATGATATACAATTATAAAGTGATATATATATATATATATATATATTCCAAGTGGGAGATTGTTAAATTTTGGATATATATATATATATATTGTATATTATATGCTATCATATGGTTTTGGCCTAAATTAAAGTGATCTAAAAAGTTTTAAGGTTAAATGGGCTAAAGTCATCTCAAAAGGTATGTGCTTTATTATGTGCAGATACCTAACCCATACCTTTTTGGATGACTTTGACCCACTATCTAGCAATTGTATCTCCAAAGTTTAGAAGATTGCAAATGCTTCCTCATCTCAAAATCTTTATCTCCTGTCTCAACTTAGCGTCTTGCAAATAGAACTGACTTTTTACAAAACTGGAATCAGGTCGGAAATTGCAAATGTCTCCTCAAGTCAAAATCTTTTCTCCTATCTCAACTTAGCTTCTTACAAACAAAACTGACTTCTTACAAAACTGGAATCAGGTTGGTATTCAACCTAATCTTGGGTTAGTTGGCAACAGCCTCCGGAAGGGTCTTTCAGTCAAACTTTGATGGTGTTAGCAAAGGTAAACTGTGTATTACATGCGCAGGAGATTTGTTTGAGAATAGTCGGGGGAGATGATTACCTCTTTTTCTATCCAACTTGGCAAAAAACGACGTAATTTTATAGAATGATATGCTCTTCCTTTTTGGTTTATGGCTTGCTAATGCTAATGATTTAAACATTCAAAACCTGCAGGTCGAAGGGGACTCCAAGATTGTGATCGATCTATTGTCATATCTTTGGATGATGATGACTGCAAGCCAAAGAATGGACCTTCACTCGTAGATCCGGAGGATGATAGAAGCGACCATGGGGGTATTTGATCAGGCATCTGTTCTGGACTCTAAACATGTCTTTCGAGAAGGAAATTTTAAGACTCTTGCTTTAGCCAACTTTGCAGTTCATAATGAGGGTTGTTATGTATGGAAAAACAATGTTCGAACCTTTTTGATACTTACTTCATTGGATGATGCCCGTGAGAGGCAGCATCCCAGGCTTGTTTAAACTTTAACTGTTCTGGTTATATTTAAGGATTGCGGTTATCATCAAAGACAAAGAAGTTCAGCCTAGATTTTGAAATGTCCAAACATTTAAAATCTTGGTCTCGACTTAGATGGGCTATATGCTTCGAGATTCTCATTCATTGACCCATAATATTTAGGTTTTTGGTTTTACACATATAGATGCTATACATAATTTCTATAATGTTATCAGCAGCCACTACAATAATATTTAAGATAGCTACTAATGGAGCCTTTTATTTCGTCTCTGTTGAATGGCAGTTGTCATGTCCGTTCTTTCTCTTGTTGATTCCCTATGACGATTAACTGATTCTAATCATTAAGAGAAAATAATCTTCCGTTCTTCTTCTCAGTTTCCCATGAATCCCAATCTTGTTTTTCTCATATGCATTGTCTTCCTCTAGTACTAGTGGATCTACTATTTCCATTAGTTGATGGGGTGAACCCATTTGGACAAATTTATTAAAGGTTGAAACCATCTTTAAACATATCATTACTAGCTTTCTTTCGTGTAATCATCTCCAACCGAAGAATTCCATAGCTGTACACATCTCCAGTTGTGGATACCTTGGCATCCATGCCATATATGCAATTTGCACGTTTGCATGTTAATGGATTATGCTAAAGGAAAGATTAGTTACTAAATAGTAAAATAAGGAAAAATGGTTTCAAAATGGAAATAAAACTAGTTTGAGATAAATTACAAGTTCGTGTTTTAAAGCCAGAAGGACCAAAGCAGGAGCTTTTAGAATGGGCAACCATAGAAATTTGAACATGCCATAGGCAAGATGTGATTGATGAGATTAATCAAGCAACAAGGAAAGACAACACCATCAAGTAGTTAAGAATTGTTTTAGTATGATGTCAAGGAATAGTCTATTGAAAACCAATTTTAACGAACGAATTTACAAGAGTCACTCATGTGAAACTCAGAAAATTTACAGAACTATACATCCATCATTTAGCATTTCAAAACTATTACTCTCAAGCTTAAAGTCCTTAAACTACTTTTTGAAGGGTGACGTTCATAAATTTATTCAAACTATTTAAAATTATCAATGACTTCTCTTAAAAGAACTACTAGACTAAGAGAGAATGGAATGTACGAGGTTTGTAATTTATCTGGAGCACATAACCAACAGATCCTTTTGCACCAGCTGCGCTACTTTGGTTTTAAGAGAGGTCATAGGGTATTTCCAAAAAAAGACTTGCTAACCCAAAGTCACCAACATGAGCAATCATATGATCATCAAGAAGAATGTTGCTTGGCTTTATGTCATAACGAATGACTTGAGTCGGTCAATGATGAAGAAGATAATCTACTTTAGAGGCTATCTCAATCCCTATGTTTAACCTTTGAATAAAATCCAAACTCTGCCCATTTATTTCCATACCCAACCACTTCTCCAGAATTCCATTATGCATACACCAGAAGAGTAAAGCTTTGAAATGATTGCCTCTAAAATCAATGCTTGAGCAGAAAGTCACAATCTTGACAAGATGCCTATGCCGAGTAGTGATTCACATTCATCTACAAAATTCGTGGAAGCTTCTTGCTGTTGAAGGTTGAATACTTTACGGCCACTATTGCTTCCTCAGGATCCAAGACTCCTTCGCAAACAGAACCATAAGTTCCAACGCCAAGTTGATTCCATGAAGAGAACCCATTTGTTGTTTTAAGACTTTCCATGTAAGAAATCTTCAAATGCATGTCCTCAAAACTCAAAACCCATCAGTTATTGGCGTAATTAGTCCATTAAAAAGAAAAGAAAAGAAAAAAAAAAAGCCTTTCATGTTGATTAGAATCTAGAATACGGCATGCAGGCAATCCTAATTCTCGCATCCCACCACAAAGGTCAATGCTGTCTATAATTGAAATACCCCTAAAATTTCGACATACCCTTTCTTTTGGTACTTCACTCTCGAGATTGTTGAAGGATAAATTGAGTAAAAATAATTGAATCTCCCGGAAATATTTTGGAAAATTTCCAGACAAATTGTCACATGAAAGATCTAAGAATTGAATAGCTGACAGTTGGTTCCGAGAAAAATCCAATACCCTAAGACTTCTCAAAAGACCCACTGCTACTGGTAGGGATCCACTCAAGAAGTTTGTAAGACATGTCTAGGAAATTGATTAGGGAGAAAAGCCAATTATCCTCCGAATTTATTATCAGAAAGGTCCAGCGCTACTAAAATGCTGTAGTTTCCAAGGGTATAAGGTATGATACTGTCAAACTCATTGTTTTCAAGAGCAAGGATAGACAATCGAGATAGATTGCCAATGGAGAACAGAAACCCGCCTAGAAAGTCTGTTGTCACTTTTGTCCAATTTTTCCAACCTTGATAGCATTCCAACAGCAACAGGAACTTTACCCGTTAAGAAGCAGCTGCGCATATTCAATCAAGTCAAGCTAATAAGATTTCCATTTCTTGTAGAAATTTTTCCATGTATTTGGTTAATTCCTAGTGATAGAAAATTTAGCAGGGTTCAGAGATTGGCCGTGGAATTTGGTAATTCACCTACGAGTTTATTTTCAAGGAATTCTAACTTCTGCGGAGCTGTACAGTTATGTTAAAATTAATGCACTTATGGACTCTTCTACACAATTATATTCTAGTAAATTTGACTTTTACAAAAATAATTTACTAGCTTGAATTCTAGATACTATTGCTAGAATATTCCAACTACTCTTGTACTAGATATTTTGTGTATATTCTAGAATAATCAAAGAAAAGAGTCTCTGGGAAAATTCTAGTTAAGGGCTTTGGACCACGGATATAAATAGTCATTTTATGCAACTTTCTTGGTGAATGAATAGAAAGATCAATTCCCTAGAAAAACCTTGTACTATATCTACCTTGTTTCTTCTAACTACACCAAACTTCTACCCTACTTTCCTTCCATTTAACTCCCTTAGCCACAAAATCAACTATAGCAAATCCTCTTTCACACTCTAACAAGTTAGCTAAAGATCTTATAAAACTCAAGTCATTGTTAAGATGATTACCCCAAAGATATAACCATTAAGAGAACCTTTAGACTTCCAAGACTTTTAGGCACCAGTCCAGAGAAGCTATTACCAGATAAATCAAGTTTGACGAGTCCAGAAGCGTTGGACAGTGAGAGTGGGATGTCACCTGTAAGCTGATTTTTTCCTAAAAGTAGTATAGGTTCCTGAAACAGAAATGATCATTAAGCTAGTAATTTGACCAACGCTATCGGGATTCATCCTCCCAAACTGTTGGCTGCAAGATAGAGTTTCCAAAGAATGAGAAAGATTCCCGAAAGAAAATGGGATGGGTCCTGTAAGGCAATTTTCAGAAAGAGCCAGTTCGAGAAGTTTTCGCATATTACCAAGTTCCACCGGGATATTTCCTACGAACTTGTTAGACCTTAGAAAATGACTTGGAGAATCTTACAGTGGGTGAGATAGGCCGAAATTCTTCCATGGAGAGAGTTGTAGTCTATACTGATATGTTCTAGCCGGAGCAACAGCCAAATCTCGCGAGGGATCACCATAGAAACTCTCTTAGAGTTGGATTCTCCAAAGAAAGTAAGATTACATATATAAGATGATATTGAGCTCGTCAAGTTGCACGGAGGGAGGTCTAAGACGGTCATTCTTTGTTAATCGGCTGCATGAACCTCCAGTCCATTCACAGAAATCGAGAGATTTACTCCAGAATTCAAGGAGCGAAGGCGGTTGTGGCTGGAAATACATTCTTGGAGGGACGGAGGGCCAACATATCTGCTTCGTTTTCTAGGCACAAGCGTTAGAGTAGAAGAGAAGGGTCGTAGCGTGGCCAAGACGAGCAAAACACAATTCCTGCTTACGAAATAGAGATCCATCGGTATCTTGGTGAAACATGTAGTGGTGGTAGCAGACAATGCATTACCTTGATTTATAACGTAGTGGTTGGACTGTTTGTTCTCGACCTTGGTTCGACTACGGTGCATGAGTGAGCCTATCCACATTAGAAGTTCTCAACTATAGAACTTATGTTGCGTGATTGCGTGGCACCGTTAGAGAAGAAAATTCTCAGCCAACAAATCAGACTGACAATTCTTTTGTCAATGCCATCCGGATCCGGTTAGTAAAGTGATACTTTTTCTTGCAGGTCTTCCCCTTAGTCTATCAGGGAAGTAGGAACTTTATTGCACACGTGGTTGAATCATGGCTTGGGTAACGACATCAATGATTCTGCTCACAAAGGTCCGGGCAATTTGTACTAGATTGTGAATGGTGCGGATATTCCTAAAGGCGCGCCTTGTCGGTAACTTCCAGTTATAGCTTTGCCAAAAGTGGATGGGCGTCTAGCCTTTAAAAGGGGCGTTGCAGATGTGCCTTAATTTTACATTGATTTTATGATTCTAGCGGTGACCCTTAACCCGGCTCTTAGAAAAGGGCAATTCTCATCACTCAATAGGTAGGCCACATTTAGTCATCACTTCTTGTAACATTCCTAATTTTTAAATATTAATTTAAGTAAATTTTATATTGTATTAAATAAGGATAAAAAGAGAATATTGAGGCTCAATTTTTGGAGTTTTAGAAAATAAAACTTTATAAATATCAAATCAAGTTTTGAAAAATCCGTATTTAGATTATACTTGGAAAAATGATTCCAATGACATTAAGTTTGTTAAAATCGAAGTTTAGACGAATAAGTTGTAATTTTTCACGCGAACGGTAATTCGATAATTTCACTAATGGGGTCCACTCACTGAAATCTAGGTCCAATAGTCAAGAGACATTGAAAATAACCTGAGAGAGAGAGAGAGAGAGAGAGAGAGAGAGAGAGAGAGAGAGAGAGAGAGAGAGAGAGAGAGAGAGAGAGAGAGAGGCCTATACGCCAGAAAAACCAATTCATGCCAAAGAATAGAGGAAAGTGGGGGTTTTTGGGTTACAGGAAAAGTGGAGTTCGCTGGCAACGATGACTGCTTAGATTGTTGATCCAAGCCGTTCACTTTCCTCTACAGAGAGGAAGAAGTAATACCTTTTTGATTCCATAGCCATCTATGGAGGAACGACGCAAGATCAAAGGGAGAACTGTGCATATGAGAACAATCGTAGAAAAATTCAGTGAATCGCATTATCTCTAGCAATGATTGGAGATTGTAAACACCACACTAGTAGGCCCTTATATGATTTCTCCTTTTTTGGTTCAATTTGTTTACAGAAAGTAGAAAAAACTAGGGTTTCTATTGAGACATAAACTATCCATCCTTAAATGCTTGATTGGACCATTGATTGCTCCCTAATTAAAGGACAAGGATCCTTAAGAACTCTGATCATCATTTTTGAGTTCCAATCATCTATCTGGAGCTTAGACAGGTATGATCTGATTTTTGAACTTGATCCACAGATGGAGGAAGATCAAGCCTTTGATCTCATCCATATATAATGGGCAAGATCGACAAAAACTCTAATCAATCTACATGAGTTTCGATCTTCTATCTAAAGATCCGATATTTATGATCCAAGACCTAAATTGCATTGAATTTCTAAAATTAGAATCAAATGTTTACAATTCTGGAAAATTATGATGATCCAAGGTTGATTAGAGCCCTAATCAATTGACTAGAACTCTGATCAATGGTTGGATCCCTAAGGTCTCACACTAGTTAGAATTGACGATCGTGATTGGTAGAAATTGTGCCTAAATGATTTCAATTAGTGACTAGATGATGTGTATTCCCATCCATGGTAGAGATGTAGTAAATCATGCCCTAATCTGACTTTTAGAAGTATTAATTATCAACTAGAAACATGATCAGACCACTTTCAACCATTGGATCAATGACCTATAAAATGAATGGTAGATCTTATAATGTTCTAACAATATCTCCATGTTTGACCTACGAACAATAACTTTAAAATATTAGATTAGGCAAATTTGGCCATTAGATGATGAATTGATTACGTGAATAACCATTAACCAATGATAGATAGTAAATCTAACAGTTTCATGTCTTTGAGATGACTTGAATTGTTAAATCATAATGCAAATTCATTGGATGACCTAAAAGTGTATAATTAGACCCAGTAAACCTTTATATCACTGATGACTAATGGGTGGTTGGACCTTGAATCACTTCATTTGAGTTATGATCACTGACTAGAAATGAAAAATAAATAAATTGATGGACTAAAACATGATTCATTAGCTAACATGATTCGATTATGAGAGAAATTAAGATCCAAAAAGTTCTAACAATGGGATCACTGGTCTAGAGGGTGAATATTAGATTACAATGGTGATCTAAGTTATATGAAATGATATTTGAATCAAACACACAAAGTTTGAATGTGAGAATTGAAAATAATACAAGTTTTATATTGATTGGCTATTTAGATGTTACTCGATACCAAATAAGGAGATTGATTCGAGATAAGTTGTCATCCAAGCTAAAGTTGAGGCAATTGAAATTGGAGAGCATCGTAAGAGGTAGGTAATCTGATACTACCAAGTTTCAAATGAACTTCAAAACGAGAAGATAGTTTATGAACTATTACCGAGTTAGAATGGTTTGATTATACCAATGATTTGATACATATGTATGTTTTTTGAGCATTTATTATTTACATGTTGATCAATGATTTATTATATGTTCTTTATCTGACATTCTCATAAATGAGAAGTGTAAATTGATATATGGTTTTAAATTCATGTTGCATACCTAATTCTAAAAGAACAATGAATCATTCAGTTTAAAGTATTCAAATGTTTGTTTTACTTGTGAGAAATGAGAAAGATTGTGATTTGTATATGCATGATTTCTATACTTTGAAAGGAATGCTTTAAAATACATGGTTTTGTATATGATATGCAGGTCATATGATACAATTTTGAGACATGAATATGAAATGATTTGGCTATTGAGCCATGCTTTGAGATGAATACTTGAGATACATGGCTTTGCATAAAGCATGCATACATTTTTATATGATTTAAGATATATGATGTTGATCTTTTGGTGGTGATTACCCATTTGGTTAGTCCGCCTTGTTGTGTGAACAGGAGATCTCTAGTTAGTCTGTCTACATGTGTTGCAAATAGACCATTGGTTAGTCCACCTGCATGTATTGCAAATGAACTATTAGTTATTTTGCCTGCATGTGTTGCAAATGGACCATTGGTTAATCTGCCTGCATGTGTTGCAAATAGACCATTGGTTAATCCACCTGCATGTGTTGCAAAGGAACCATTAGTTAGTATGTCGGCATGTGTTGCAAATGGACCATTGGCCGGTCTGCCTAAATGTGTTACAAAGGGACATTTGGTTGAGTTTGCCTTGTTATGTGCAAAAGGACTATTGGTTAGTCACCTTGCCTAAGTGCAAAACGACTTGGTGATTTGCCCTATATGGTTCGTTTACCTGACATATGTTGTCAAAAGACATTTTGTGGCATTTGTTTTACTATCCATAATTTGTTTTTACATGATGAGATGATTATTTGAAATGCAATACATTTGATGGATAAAATAGTCAAGGCATATATGACACAATAATGAGGTTATTAGTGGTTTGAAATGACTGACATGTAGTTTAACTGATTACTACTTTGAATTTTAAAGTAAATATACGTTACTTGATTTATCAAGTATGATGCGGATTTTATGTATGATACACACACACACACATGTGTGCTTATCATGCATTCCATGTAATGGCTTGTGGTCATGTGATTTTATCATCCAAAAAACTTTTCTTAAAATCATTATATGGGTAACCGTGATTTCGGTTTCGTAATATTGGATTATCTACTGAGTATGTCGTATACTCACCTTATCATTTTTATATCATAGGACAATTCCTAAAGAATTAGAAAGGAGATTAAGATTCTAAGAAGACCATTTGTTGATTAAAGAAGATAAGTAGTCAAGTAATCTAGAATTTCATTAAGAAACTCAAATTATGTTGACTATTAGGTTATATTTTGAACTTACATTTTGGGTTGTGTTTGATCAGTCTTAGAAATGTTAAATATATTTAAAAAGATCATCATATGCCTCGAGTTTAGCCTCACTTACTACTTTCTTAGCAACCTTTTCAGCATTATTATATTGCTCAAAATGTTCATTTTTTTAATCCTTTTCCATGCTTTAAAACACACACTTTTTCTTTTCTTTTTTCTTTTTGCACTTTTTTACTTTACCACCAAGTTTCTTTTGTTGGCTGCATTTTACCTTTAGATACACGTAGGACATTTTTTGCCACTTTTCTAATAGACATGGCCATATTAGTCCACATGGTTTTTAATTTTGTTTCATCATTTCAGTTTCTTTTTACTATTAACTTGTCTGTAAATGATATTATCTTCTCTCCTTTTAAGCTCTAAAGCATAGTTTTTGGACACCTATTAAGTTTATTTCCTATCTTTTATACTCTTTTGTAATATCCATAACCATTAATCTATGTTATGAGGTTAGATTCTCACTGGATATCACTTTACAATCCTTACACATTGATTTTTGGCATTTTTTAGTAGAAAAAAGTCTATTTGGATTTTACATGGTCCAGTTTTAAAGGTTAATAAGAGTTCATCCCTCTTCTTAAAGTTTGTATTTGCGATAGCTAGATTATATACTAAGGCAAAATTGAATGTAACTTCCCTCATCTAATTTCTTTCTCCAATACCATACCCCTATGTTCTCTATCTTATTCTTCCTTTTCTTTTTCTACATAACTATTAAAATTTGCACCTATAAATATTCCCTATGTCTTGAAATGTCTTACATGACTCCCCTCATATTTTTCCAAAACTGTCTCTTGATTATATCCTCTAACACTGCTTGTGGCGTGTATGCACTAATGACATTTGTGATCTTCTCTCTTAGAACAAGTTATATTAGTATAATTTTATCACTGATTCTTTGAACATCTATAACTTTATCTTTTAATTCTTTATTTACTACTATGCCTATATCATTTCTATTATTGTCTTTTCCTATGTACTCGAGTTTATACCTATCAATTTTTATAGTTTTAGTGACTTTCCACTTGGTTTCTTGGATGCAAGTAATGTTGACTCTCCTTCATTTCATCGTATCTACTAACTCTAGACTCTTACATGTCAATGTGCGTGTATTTCACGTAGCGATACGAATCTTGTTCTCTTGGCCTAGACCATTTACACATGCACTTTTTGAATAGCTCAAAAAACCATGCATACTTTCCACTAAACCTAGGTTTTGATGCAGCATCATTTTTGAGGGAACACAATAGTAGTCTTTGCCTATTTTTCACTACAACCGAGATATGATGCAATGTGTTGCTTCCAGGGGAACACTCTAGCAGCCCTTGTCTATTTTCTAGTTGCATCAAGGGCTAGATGCAGTGCGTTGCTTATAGAGAATGCCTTAGCTTGATGAAATGTCATAAATTTGTCATGAGTTATCTAATGCAAAACCCTCCTCCTTTATCTAGGCTTAGGACTGGCTACGATTAAACAATATAGAACTAAAACCACTTAGGCAGAGTTTCAATTTGGTTAAAATAAACACTATAAAAAACTTTCCAAAGCCACACTTAAAGTCTACATAGTAAAAAAGAGGAGTTTAATAATAATTAATGAGTAGGTGGTTAGAATACATGGAACAGAGAAATAACAAGTATTACCTTACGTGAAGAAATTAAAATGGGAGAGAACAAAATTAAAAAAGAAAAGAAACTGAAAATCTCTGATAGAAGCTCAAAAAGAAGAAAAAAGATAAATAGCAAAAGTGGCAATCTCCAAAGAATGGAGAGTCAGGTGCCCGACAGCATTTGCTTTAGTGCTTTGGTACATGGTAGGTAGTAGATATTCGAAGCCCCGTATACGAGTAGAACTTTTTTTATAATTAGTAGATTAAGTTCCATACTACATTGAGCTATCGCAAACATTATCTCAGCAAACGTATACTGTTTTAATTAATAATTTTCTAGTAGAAAAGTTGAATCCTCTAAATAATAAATAAAAAGAGCAAAAGATGATTTGGGCTATGGAAGTCTCTCATGGTCATGGATGATGCCTTTCTGGAGCAATAACTGGATATGATCTTCAACCCCTGCAACTCTGTCATCGTCTCCATGTTCATAAACAATTTGTGCAGTTCTTGCCATGTTCAGAGAAGCTTTGACGACGGAAGCAGGTAACGGAGATGGAGAAACAAGTTGAGTGTTGAGCTCCTTCCATGAGGTAAGTATAAGTTGCCTTACATAATTTCTTGCATCTTTCTCCGAAGAAGTTCCATTTCTCATACAGCATTCAATGCTTGAAGACACATCTCCTCTTTCCGATTCTTCCTGCAGGCATGCCATCAGGACCACTTAGTATCTCTATGTTCTTATCTTATCTTGGAATACCCCGATGACGACAAAACGTACCTTCGACGTACCCAGATCATCCCAGAGTCGAAGAATCGTTCCAGTGCAAGTGAACAACTTAGGGTAAGGATCAATGAAGTCTACAGTTTCCTCTGTAGTTTTTCCTCCCATGAAAAAGAAGGTTTGCACTAACGCCATGCATGTTCCTCCAGTTATGACTGCATTGGCTAGATAGTCCTCCAGGGTTGGGATATGTCCTTCCCCGGACCATTTAGCTTCAAGTAGATAAGATTCAAATATATCTACCCACTGTAACAAGATCAAGTTTCTCCAGTTTCAGAGTGGATTCACCTTCAGCAAAACAAAGACTGGATAGAAATATGGAATCATGAAATTACCGTTTTCCTTAGATGAGTGATGACATTCAATCCATGTTCTCTGAGGACACTGTATGCAATCTCGTTTATAGTGTTGTATAAAGCCATGTAACATAGCTTCATGTATTCTGGAAGGTGCTCTATTGCACCAAGGTCCCATCTATAAATACAGGATAAAACATAGACAGTCAATCTTGTGTGTATATGTGAGAGAGAGAGAGAGAGAGAGAGAGAGAGAGAGAGAGAGAGAGAGAGAGAGAGAGAGAGAGACCTTTTTAAACCTTCAGTGAAGAGAACAAGGTCATCGAAGGAACCATAGATATCGAATATAACATCAACGATATAAATACAGGATAAAACATAGACAGTCAATCTTGTGTGTATATGTGTGTGTGTGTGTGTGTGTGTGTGTGAGAGAGAGAGAGAGAGAGAGAGAGAGAGAGAGAGAGAGAGAGAGAGAGAGACCTTTTTACGGCTTCAGTGAAGAGAACAAGGTCATCGAAGGAACCATAGATATCGAATATATCATCAACGACCTGTAAGATGGCAATGGCTTTGGTCAGTTCAATCCGGCACTTCGAATCGCATGGCTCCCACATAGTCCCAACCGTCCACAGAAAGCACTCCCATGGCTGATCTCGAGCAAAGCTTAGCCTTTCAACAAGTCCCAGTTCATTCCACCACCTAAATTGCCAAAATAAAAGAAAGCAACCCACAATCATACAAAACATAAACTATGCTCATTCTCCTAAAGTTGCATGAAATATCATAATTATTAAACCTGTAACCAATCTATAACTAATTGGCCCACAATGCTATTTAATTAGAGGACTGTAATGTTTCGGTTGATAAACCACCAGACGTTTTGCTTAGCTATATTAATATGGACTGAAAAGGCACATGGGTGCATAGACAATTGTAGTTTTTAGCTCTATCAATTATACTAGCTTTTCCATCAAACAAAAAAAAGAAGACAATTCATAACTATTTGAGGGCTCTCTTAAACAAGGCAAGATAAGATGGACGGTTGTAAATCTGGATTCGCCTCTCTTGAACAAGGCAAGGTAACCTGGAAAATGATCGTCCAAAGAAGACTCGGGGCGCGAAGAGAATCAGAGGGATAAGGTTCTAAACGAGCTCAATCAGATATTATTGAACTTTAACAAGGAAGATAAACTGATCTGGGCAGACTGTATTTTCACGGTGAAGTCAGCTTATACCTCCATCTCTTCTCGATTTTAGGTGGCCCCACTCTGAGTCTCGGCCTCACCTGAATTCAAGAACTTGTCGAAGAATGGCATCAGGCATAAAAGGTTTGAGATAGCTATATCAGGGTCATTGAAGATTCTGAGAAACCATTCTACAACGTCATCTTCGATTTTGCTGGTCCATCAGGTTTTGGCAATTCGAACGAAGTGGAAATAGCTAAGGAATTGAACTTTGGAGAGCCCAAAGATGTTCTCCAATAATCATTGAAGGTGATTCATCTGATGTATCTCTTGGATTGACAATGAAGCTCGTCAAGCATGGACATTTTGGATTTGGGTTGAAAATGTTAAGCTGGCCACAATGATGTTTTAGTCGCGGTTGTTCACACTTTCAGATCTGTCAATGCAGATCAGCAAGCTCGCAAAGTTGTCTTTGTTTCTTTCCTTAGAGTTAGATCAGCTCAACTTTTCATTTAGGTGATTCCGATTCTAACTCTTCATTGTCTGGAGAACTGTCTTATATTCTTTTAAAAATATAGGACAATTCTTAAGAACCGTCTTATATTAATCTAATTATATAAGATGGTTTTCCAAAACTATCTTATATAAAATTATATAAGACAGTTATATAAAAACCGTCTTATATGTTTATTGTGTATAAGACGGTTGTGTTTAAAACCATCTTATATTTGTTGTCTTATAAAGCCCCAATTTTAGTAGTGAAGGCTAGAAGTACAGGAGCGCCCACACACACACACACACACACACACACACACACACACTATTGGAGGGCTCTTCATATGAGAGGCTAGAAGTATAGGAGGAGCCCACTTTTCCACTCAAACCTTCCATTTACTCCACGTTGTCATGGGGTCGCAGTTTCACCTTTGCTAAACTCTTGTGGCACTTGTGCACAACTCTTTTTGCAAAGCACAAGTCAGCCTTTCACTCCCATTCTCACTTGCTAGGGCTACACTTACTCACCCACTAAAGTAATGAGAGAACTCAACCTATTATTCTTTACTTGGGTCGTCTACAATGAGCTTGTCTGAGTTACAAGCGCGGAGCTAACCCCCATCTATACTTGCCCTCATCCATCCACCTCTTCAATGGATGGTTGGATTATTCCAAGTGTTAGAACACTAACAGTTTAGATCATATTTTGAAAACGTCATACTCTTTCTAGAAATCTCTACATAAATATCTAGGTTTCTCTCTTTTTAGATATTTATATGAAAACTTCTAGAAATGAGGCCTTCTAGAATTAGGCCTTGTTCTATGGATCTTCAACAATGGGCCTAAGCCCCTCAGGCAACCTCCATGAGCTAAGCAGGCCTCCCTTGGAGTTTGCTAGTCTTAGTCACAGGCCTTGCAATGCAAGTCCATGATAGAGTGGTCACACAAGCTGGATTGAATCTTTACCCATCATCCATTCCATCGTGGCCAATTAAATGGTCTGGATCACCAGATAAGTAGGATCGACTTGTCTTCTGCCCACTCATATTCTTCTAAAGGGAAATATGAGCAAAATGAAGGCTTAAGATTAGATGAGAAGTCCTACATGAATATATCCATCATCTCTCTTTGGTGAAGGCATTGGACCATGTTAAAGTCCAACGTTGCTAGGTCTAAGAGACCAGAGTTCCTTCCATTTTCTTTGCCATATTCCTCGATATAACTCCTAGCTTCCAATCTCTCCACTCTCATATGCCTTGGAAGCTGTAGGGCATGGTTAACTTGTCTAGCAAAATGCCCATTTGAACATACTTTTGATGTTTTCAGATGATTTCTTGAGAACTTCATGGCTTCTGATAGTATGTCTTCTCCAGTTGCACCCAAGCAAGAAGCTTCATATAAACTAAACATTCCCTCAACATCCCTACTCAAGGATTCCTTGAACTTTTCCTTCCTGTCCATGAATTTGTAGAATACATCTGCTTGTGGAAGACAAAACCAAAGTATAATAGTTAGAAGTTGATTTTCCAAAGTTGAGAAGAGAATGGAAGAAAGGGGATAGATGATCCATCAAGTAGGTCTTCTGCTTCCATCCAATCATAACAATTTACAAGATCAATGATCATGATTGTTTCGATTGATGGATGGAAATTAAGAGTCCCGTCTTTAGCACTTCATATTTATTTAACTGAGTGATTAGCGTACCGGGGGATACATTGTGGCCATGTTGGCGTAGCAATCTAAAATGAAGAGAGGTGAAGAAGAGGTCGTCATTGTCCTCAGCCTTCCTAGTAGAAAGCTGATCCAAAATATCATTGATCTCCTCTTCAAAATGGTAAGCAATTCCGAGCCTTTGAAGAGTGTCTATTGACTTCAAGATGTCAGATGGATCATTGCTTCTTCTTAAAGTCCTCTTGGCTTCTTGTTTAAGTTCTTCAACCCCTTTGGAGTAGCAATTAGCTTTTAAACTTGACATCTACACAGTCAAAAGAAATTAAAGCCAGAGAGAGAGAGTCTCATCAAGAAATTAAAGCTAGAGAGAGAGAGAGAGAGAGAGAGAGAGAGAGAGAGAGAGAGAGAGAGAGAGAGTCATCATGGTTGCATTATAGGCATTCTTAAAAGTGGGTGGTGGGCCCAATTTTTCTAGTTTTTTTCATAATCCAATCTGTTCGTCCAATTTGTCTCATCATTGATAGCACGCGTTTGAAAAACTTTCTTTATTACATAGCTTAAGCGCCTTATTATTATTATTATTATGTTTTAAAGCTATGAAATATATGAATTTTGCCTTTTAAGGATTTTTTCTATCTCAACCATTTTTTTTTTTTACCTTAAAGTATCTAAAAATGAAGAACCTCTAGACCAACAAAATAGAGAAGTATTTTCAAGCTTTAATCAGATGAATAAATTAGATCACGAAAAAAACTATAAAAATGGGACTAACACTCACTTTTAAGTAAGCCTATACTGCTATAGTGATAAGACAAGTTGCATCATATGATTAAGAGTGAGAGAGAATATTAAATGCTAGGGAACTCATAGTCCTAGTGTCATATAATTAATTTCAATGGCAGCAGGCCATTGATTTGTCAAAACTTTACTAACAATTAAGGTTAGAATAGTTTATAGGAGACACTCGTATATAGCCTATCTATGACTGGCTCAAACTAGGATGGCAATGGGGTGGCTAAGGGGCAGGTCTTTGGCTGCCCCGCACCACCCAACCCATGTAGTGCCTTATCCTCGCCAGCTTCAAGCATACTGCTACATACCTCCGGGTTGACTCTGAAAACTCGCCCCAATTACTTGTCTTAGTAGGACATCGAACTGCTTAAAAAACAATTATGTTGGATTGAAATTTAAACACAAGACCGCCAAAAAACAAATGCCATATGCTCATCCACTCTCTTCATGTGTGCATAAAATTGAAAATTTTATATATGATAATTAAATCATAAAAATTTTGCTAAAAAACCACTTGCGCAGTTTGGAGTTACCCAGGAGTCACTCCAAATTAACTCGCATCAGCTGATTTTAAATGCTAGTCGAGTTTTTAAACTATGGCCGCAAGAAGAGATGCACTTAATGCTTTTGTCATGCATCTCACACATCTTAAAACATCATATACTAAAGGCATTTTAGACATAAAAGTAAATCATATTGTATGGGTCAGATCATTGGGTGTTTCCGCCATCGTCCACCTAGAAAGGAAGCAGACGGGCTCCGATAAAAGCCACCCCACTGCCATCCTTGCCCATTCCTATACCTCTTATATCTAGAGAAGAAATATTACCTTGGTACTTTGGCTGGTCACTCACCATGTAGAAACTAAATACAAAACATTGTTATTTGGTAGCCCTGATTAAGAAGCATAGAGTTCCTTTAAATCTCCTCTTCAAAACTCTTTTATGGTGAAACTGAGTATATATACAGAGATGTGGTCCACGAGTTATGACCAGGCCTACTCGTTGAGGAGGTGAAGGATCTAGCCCTGATCTTGACATTACAGTTGGCCATTGCCAGTACCTTTTGCACAACTGCTCCGGCTGATCAAATTTTGTTGCATCAAATAGGTGTTCCAAATACAAGCTAAGCAGGTAGGCAACTTTCATATTCTTTATCAATGGGGAATGATTGAGGTTCCCATCGGTTCTAGCTTTGCATGGATGTTATTTGGTAGCCCTGATTAAGAAGCATAGAGTTCCTTTAAATCTGCTCTTCAAAACTCTTTTATGATGAAACTGAGTATATATACAGAGATGTGGTCCACGAGTTATGACCAGGCCTACTCGTTGAGGAGGTGAAGGATCTAGCCCTGATCTTGACATTACAGTTGGCCATTGTCAGTACCTTTTGCACAACTACTCCGGCTGATCAAATTTTGTTGCATCAAATAGGTGTTCCAAATACAAGCTAAGCAGGTGGGCAACTTTCGTATTCTTTATCAATGGGGAATGATTGAGGTTCCCATCGGTTCTAGCTTTGCATGGATGCTAATAAACGGTGGGAACGGGATAGAATTGTCCGAGCAAAATATGGAAAGGAAAACATCCACAATGTCCCTTGCTCTAGGGGGTGTTATCTCCCTCTATGTAGTCATACCCTCCAAATAGCCCATACGCTTTTATAGACAAAACTAGCTTTACACAATATCTTAGGATATTGCAGCACTAACTCAATCTTCTTCCTGTCACACTTCTAAAAAAAACAAAGAATTGGTAATGTTGCTTCTTCGACAAACCCTCTCTCGCTATTCTTTTTTCCTGCTCTCTTTTTTTTTCTTATCAAACAATTCAATGAAAGTAAATCTTGAAGTAAAGCACTTTGGAATTTTCAATGATCAACAAAATTTAGTACAGATGGTGGTAGACAATTCAGAATCTCTCAACTTTTTCTTTTGCTTAGTCATATATTTTAGTGAAGTATATATGCTTAGTCACAGGTTTGAGTCATGACTTTCTCTGTTGCTTGGGATTTAATTTATATATAAGTGTTTCTGAGTAAGTGTAAGTGATTTGGTTTGTTATTCTTTGCTTGTAAAGAAAAATAAGGAGAAATTTCCATGTCCAAATATTTCACAAAAATTATTTCCACGATCAGTTCCGTTGATCGTTCATTTCCTAATATGTGTTGGTGACCATAGATTTTGGTACGGTTATGCATTTTAGCTCAGAAAAGCCCTTTAACTGTTCAATGGTGAGCCTTTTGCTGTTGAAGGATGAATCTTGATCAGCAATCATCCTGCGATTAAGGACTCTCTGATGAAATTGCCCGGCCATCTCAAATTCATGATGAAATTGGCCGTACAACTCCATAGCTTTAAACAAAAATCTCATATTTTCTAAACTAATCAACATTTATGTTGGAAAAAATGGAAAAGAAGAAATTTTCATTATTGTAACAGTTGAAGCATTCTTCTTAAGAACCAGAAATCGTAAAACCATAGTCATAATCAATATCTTACACGTAGAAGTGCAGACAAACTCCCTGCCACCATGAAGTCACCATTTTTCATTTGAAAGGCGGACCATGACCACCAACTTTCGAGATGCAACTGGTTGGGCTGGTGTGACGTATATATTAATGTAACTGGTTGGGTTATCGTTCGCCGTTTTCCATTTGAAAGCCATACTATGGATATATCAAATCAAAAGACAACTAGGATGGTTTGGATGATCGAAGAGAAGGGGTCCCACTTTTACTTTTCCCTACTCATAGATTTCCAATTTCAAAACTATGATCGCCGGATTTTGACGATTCTAATCAATTGATGCATGATAATTTTTGGTTGGTAGACAGCCCATTTAAGACAGGCTCAGAAGAACTCTGTTTTCTTTTACGAATCTTTGGTTCCCCCATTTACTTCTCGGCGTTCTCGCTGCCATTTTGCCTGACCTTTACTGACCTGGTAACTTTTTCATTACTCCAACCTGAAGTCATGAAACTGGGTTCTCATTTTCACATGTGTACATTGATCAGAACCGTCGATCTCCTTGGTCCATAGTCCACAAGCCATGTTTAATTATGTATCTTACGCATCTTCAGACTTTCTTCTCTACTATCCATTAGCACGCCACCGTTTAGTCAGCAGAGAGATTTATGATTTTAGCGAGATCGACTGTCCCGATCATCCATTCTACTATGGAACAAGCTCAAGTTCATACTTTGCTTATCATCAAAACAAAGTAACAAACTAAGAACGGAAGAAACAAAGCGACTGTATACAGTTATGGGTGTATAGGTTGAGCTTAGGGAGTTACCATGTGTACATGATCAGAGAGAGATTTGAGTGAGGGATAGTCATGCAAAATGGCGCTAGACAACGGAGGGAAGCCATATGAGCCCACTTGAGCACGAACTAAAATCTTTGGCCTCGCAATGATAACGGCACTCCTTCGACCGGCACCCAGAAGCTGAAGTTGAGAGGGGAAAGAAATGCAGCCACCCAAGTACCCTGCCATTGTTGTTTGATGAGGATAGACTCAATACGAGAACAAGCTGGGAGTTTGCTTTCATGTTCGGACCAGTAAATATGGGCAAAGCAATACATAAATGGAACTATTTTTACCCAAAATAACAGGTTTGCCATTTTCCGTTTTATAGTAGGGAAGTACAATGACAGTGATAAAGCTAAGGATTCCTCATTGTTTCATGCCGAATCTGTGGGGTCCAGCCGAATGAGAAACTTAAATCCCACACGTCTCTCTCGAAGGAAGCCATTGATGGAGGTAGATGAGGATCGTGTGGAGCGTTAGGTATTGGATCTGTGGGGACACATTTGGACTAGATCAATGGACCAGATTCCTTATCTAACGCGCGTTCGTTAGGTGGTTAACTACGCTCATCCCGGAATACACCTCCATCAAACCAAAATAGAGACCAACTTAAGGTTACTGCCAACAAATTTTCTGCAAGACGAATGCTAGTAAGGTACCATTACGGCCCCACATATATATGGCTGATGAATCGCATTGTTCATGTAATTTCACGTGGATAGGTATCTGGTAGCCAAATATCCCTAAAAGGTACCATTACGGCCCCACATATATATGGTTGATGAATCACATTGTTCATGTAATTTCACGTGGATTAGGTATCTGGTAGCCAAACATCACTACAATCGGTTGAGGCCGCAGTTGCTTATAGAAAGTTTTGTGACCTTTGTGGTCAATGGTCCAAAAGACGGTCCTTCAGATCAACTGGTGTCCGATTGACATGAAGATGTATGGTATCGTTTAACGAAGGTAGGGCCGAGTATGTAAAAGTCGATCCCACGCGAAAAGAGCAAGTAGTTTCGAGGAGGGAGGATGCAGTGTGGTTGATCCGAATCGTTCATGTCATTCTTCCCATCAGATGTCCAGTGGGCTGAAAATCTCGCCCTTTAAGCAAATCTTGCATCTTCAGAATTGTATTTTCATTAGTCATGTCATCCTCACCAGGATTAAGTATAATACGAAGGTAATCTCTACCAAAAAAGAGGGAGACATACGATCGGTGAAAAGTTTTAAAAACTAAGTTTGGTCTAATTTTAGAAAGGACTCACATAATGAAAGAAGTTATTATTTGTGTTGTAAACGCAGCAATACACACTAGAATATAACGATGATTAAAGATACAAGCACACGAAAGAACGAAGTTTTACGTGGTTGGACTCGGGCCAGATGATTTGCTAAATCTTCAGTTCCCTTTTTAAGAATATTTGATTAAGCCTCAATTTGAGTTTCCTCTATTCCAACATTCTCTTTTCTTTTTGGAATGGCTTTCGGTTCTATTAACAAAAATAGTTTAGACAATCCTCACCCAAGTACAAATGCCATTCACATGTAGAAAATTTCAACTTCCAAACCAGACACTTTCCTAATAAAGGAAGAAGCCATTCACATATAAAAAGAGTCCAATTACCAAAGATACTTTCCTACTGAAGGAACAAGTGAATGTTTTGGCACACAAGGATCTCATAACAATGAACTTGCTATTAATAACTGCACTACATGGGATACATGGCTTAGTTGACATGGATATTTTATAAGTATCACTAAAAACCAAGGGTTTATATTTTCCTAGCAAAACTTTAAATAAGACTTTTTGAAGCAAGGTTCGAAGAATGTCTAATCATCAAAAAAATTAGTGTTGATGAGTTGTGCTTGTCACTATTTATAGATTAATGGATTAAATCATGCACGCCAACATGGCACACGCTGGCTCCAAAAAATATACAATTTTCCTTAAGCAAGGAAGTGTAGTTCTTGAAAGCATTTATCATAAACAAGACCTGTAAAAGGATCAATACATCGACTTTTTACTAGAACACGATGATTTCATTAAGAAACAAAGAGCAGCGCATCCAGCCAGACTCAATAAAAATAATAGAAATAAAACTAATCAGCGATCTGAACTCTGAACCCTATCTCTAGACTTTCTTAGAGATATACAGAAGCCGAATATTCAAATTAAGTGCGTCCACGATACAAGATGAAGCACAAACGGATCAATACAACAGTTAACCTATGCCTAGTGGATCGAAGTACTCAATGCGAATGGATTGTCTCTCAATCCTCACCTTGGCCCAACGGTCAGCTGCATCATATATTAATTGAGTTCAAAGGTATGCTGAACTTGGATTTCCCTGATTCTCGTTAAGATAGCTATCTCATCAAGTCAATTTTCCAATCATCTAAGGCACAAAGTCCGGATCCAGAATACATATGATTGCAATAGCCGAGTCCACTTAATGAATAACTAGATTGTGTTATAGAATCTTAAGTGGGGCTAACTTGTAATATTTAACATAATGGGGCTACTAATTGTAATGCGACTTAATATTTTGGTATCAAAGCAACTAGTGCTAGAATTAAAACTACCATAAAAAAGTGGAGAGAACTACCTAGTTTGGAATGTGAGCCGCCCAGTGGCCAACGTGGACGTTGACTGCAGTAGCGTGGTGGCTTGTTATAATCTTAGGTAGACTCAACTAGTGGCATAGGATGCAAGTGGATCTCCTAATAATATGGTAATGAAAGTTTAAAAAATTGACTTGACATATTCTATGATTTTTTCTGGGGCTTTCTTGTTTCTTAGCATATAATATCACAACAATCGTAAGGTAGGAGTTCGAATCTCGAAATGGACATCACCAAATTTGGGGATCAAATCTCAAAACGGGGGACACGTGGAAAGGACTTGTTGCCAGAGTGAAATGAATTTTTAATACATTATGATCGCATCTCTCAATCGAAACTGAAATGGTAGGGTATGCTCATTGATAAAAGCAATGAAGCAGCAGGTGCTCGATAGAAAAATGCCTGCCTTGTGTGCCTTCTTGCAACATCATCTTAGAAAAACTCCTATGTTTTGACTTCTCTAGCTAGTTGGCTTGTCTGGAACTACATTAAAAACAAACTTCATTGTAGTTAAGGAGAACGCTTTGACAACGCTGAGAAACACGCTACCGGGGGATGCAACCTCGCCAGTCATATTTTTGGATGATATGATCCATCATAATGTTCAGAGGGTCTTAGATTGGCCACACACCAAAATCTATAATCGTTGGATAAATTGATTTATGGCTGCTTTAAATTTTAAATCACGACCATTAAAATTTGTCACTAAACAAGACCGGTAGGTAAAAGCATCCGATAATCATCGGAAAGGTGGGACCTAGTTGGAATGTATCTTCTTTGGCGTGATCCTAAAAGAACCTAAAAGAACTCCCGGATAAAAAGAACACAAAAAGAAACACGCATGTTTCTATTCAAATGCAAAAGGTCTCATGTACGAGAAGCCTCCTTTACAAGACTCCACCCATTATTAGCCGACTTCTGTCTAACGTGTTACATGCGAACAAGAAAAAGAAGTAAAAAAAATGATGAATTAGAAAAGGACCATGAATGATGAATGGTCAATGTCAACTATACTCTAGAGCACCATCATACTTTCCACACTTGGTAACAACAACCCATATGATCATGGAACCCGTGAATTTTTAAGCCAATCTCAGAAACCAACATGAAGATCAGTGGATAATATCTCCAGAAATCTTCGATTGCGCTGGTACACTGTGGGGTGGTACCGATGGTCTTGATTTATAGTTGTGCGTATAGCTCTAGAACTGGTTGGGCGAATTAGATCATCAGTTATGGCTGGAACATGATCAATTACTCAAATAGGGCAAGAAGTTCTGTTTCATTCTTCCCTCTAGTAGGTGTTTATAATGTTACAATGCAATAGTCAACTAGTCTCATTAGGAAATAATTTTTTTTGCAATCCATGACTCCTATAATTATGCAGTAATTACAACCAATTACTGCATTGACTCAGACCAACACTCCCCCTCAAGTAGAACATAGATGTCTCTCATGTCCAACTTGACAAGTGAGTCATTGAAGGCTCGACTGGCAACGGCCTTGGTCAGAATATCAGCCAGCTGATCTGTAGTCTTCACATATGGAACTTCAACAGTTTTCTCTTTAAATTCTCATATATGAAATTGCAATCAATCTCCACATGTTTAGTTCGGTCATGTTGTATTGGATTCTTCACAATCTTGATAGCTGACTGATTATCACAATATAATTTCATAGCTCTTTTAGGAGGAAAACCAAGCTCCCCCATAAGCCATTTTAGCCACAATAATTCCTAAATCCCTTTAACCATTGCCATGTATTCAGCTTCTGCACTAGATAATAAAACAACCTTTTGTTTTTTAGTCTTCCAAGTAACTAAATTACCTTCAACAAAAGTTAAGTACCCTATTTTTGAACGCCGTCTTTCTCCAATTGCACCCTAATCTGAATCACAATATCCAATAATAGCTTCATGGTAATGCTTAAGAAACATGAGGCCTTTCCCAGGTGCTAACTTCAAATACTGCAAAATCCTAACAACAACATACATATGAACTTCACTTGGATTATGCATAAAGCGACTTACCACATTAATAGAATAAGCAATATCTAGTCGAGTGTGTGATAAGTAAATCAATCGACCAACTAGTTTTTTATATCTTCCATTGTTAGCAAAAACTTGAACATGAAGTTCCTCAAAGTCATGATTTTGCTCTATAAGTGTATCAATAGGCTAACAACCAAGCATACCACTCTCCTTCAATAAGTCAAGAACATATTTTCGTTGTGACAAGAATTTTCCTTGATTATACCTAATAACTTCAATGCTCAAAAAATACTTTAAGCCTTCGAGATCTTTCATATCAAATTCAGATGCCAAGTGAGTCTTCAACTTAGTCATCTCATCAATATCATTACCAGTAACAATCATGTCATCCACATAGATGATAAGTGCAGTTATGATTGTTTTAAATCATGCTCTTGGTGATTGTTTTAAACCATCCAGTGCCTTCTTTAACTTACACGCCAAACTTGTATCACTAGAAGCATTGTACCTAGGTGGCATACTGATATAAATCTCCATATAACAATGCATTTTTTACATCATATTACTGTAATGGCCAATCAAAAAATCTCCTGATAATCAATACCATAAGTTTGTGTAAAGCCCTGAGCAATTTTCAACAACATGTTTAGGATTGCCACAATGAGTACAACCACCCTTACTACCACCATGAATTTTGGTAAGGATAGACCGGTTCTCAATCAAGGAAGTTTTGGCTATCATAGCCACATAAGAAGCCACATGACTGTTAAGCATAGTGTTCCTCCTCCGCTCCTTGCTTCTAATAGTAGCAAAAGCAATCTCAGGATTGAGAAAAGGTTTTGAATGAAGAATATCATCTAAGCCAGCCAAAAAAGTGTAAACACGTTCTTCATCAATTTCTTTTTGTTGAGCCCATATAACATCAGGTTGTGAGAATAATTTTAGCTTACGGTAATCTAATTCTTACCATATTGCATGTAAACCAGCGTAATATGTTGAAACTGATTTACCCTCTTGCTTCATATGCATAACTTGAAGAGAGAGGTCATAAATAACCGATCTATCAACCCCTTTATAATAGGTTTGAGATATAGCATCCCAAATAATCTTTGCCGTGGGTAGGAGAACATATAAATTCATTACATTGGGTTCCGTGGCACCGATGAGCCAACCTTTAACAATAGCATTCTCCATACCCCATTTCTGATATGAAACATCATTTATAAAGGGCTCCTAAATTTTCCCAGTTAAATAACTCGATTTACCTCGGCTTGTGTGACACCCTGGGTTTTCTAAATATTTTTTCAATACATATAATAATAGAAATAATTTTTTTTATAAAATAGGTAGAATCCTTGAAAATAAAACTCAAAATTTATAAATTTTACACAACGTCAAGGAGAAATACCCATAAAAAGAAAACCCCGAGGGTCATCAACATCCCAAAAAGTACGACAATGAACAAAATCAAATTTAGATACTCTGAGCATGCTCAAATTTAAAACCACAATAAATTACACAAGCTGTAAAAAGATAATGATGATACAAGTCCAAAAGCCTCAGGTTCCATCCATGATCACTGCATCATCCATGTGTAAGTATATGCACACTATACAATGGTATGGGTCCAATCTATCCAAATATACAAACATCCAAGTAGAGTTCCAAAAGTCTAATACAAGTCTAACAGACGTACACTAATCTGTCTCCAAATACAAAAAGTAGATGGTCCTCAGGTCCTTGCCCAAATTAATGCTACTCCACCCGCTTTCCTTTCAGGCTATCACGCTCCAAATCTGAGGCATTGCAACAACAAGCTATGCTTGTGTAGGTGATCACATTCAATTAAAACTTAATAAAATCATGTGGTGCGAAGTATCAATATCATGGTGAATCTCATAAAATAAACATGTATAAGGCATGTCAATAATTGGACACCCATAATGAAATAACATATGAAAATCATAAATATGCACGAATAGATAACAAGGCAAATCATGATAACATGCAAGGCATGATCAAAGTATGGATATGTGTCCATCAAAACAATACAAGTCCATGATCACAGAATAATATGCATACAAGTCATGATAAATAGGACACTACACCAAAAACAAACCCCAAGAGTGTCCTACGACGCTCAATCACCAATGATGAGTACTCATACCAACCCTAGGTCCCTCCTGTGTAGTCTGCATTAGCCCCCAGAGTCACTCGTGGCCTAGGCCTGGCTTGCCTCAGTTCACCCCACATATAAATCCACATAAGCATACATAATAATAATATATGCTACTATGCAGCTGTGACGACCCGGGTTTTCTTATGCATTTTTAAATGCAATGTCTAATTTCCTAAGTCGGGATGCATCCCTATTTGAAAATCATTTCATAAAAACCATGCAATGCAGCGGAAAATCTTTTGTTTTTAAACTCATTTTGAAAACCCCGAGTGTCATTTGCTTTCACAACAACTAAGGTAGTTTTTGAAAAACTTCAGAAATCATAAATGTTTTTCCCCAGGTCTTTCCGATCCACGGCCTTACAGCCCAACTGTAACTAAGTACAAACACATGTCCAAAGGGTTGAGAGTTTACTTACGTGTATATTTGTTTCCTTTTGGATTCACTTACTCATAGCACTAACATAGATGTCCTCTTTTCGTGAGTAGAGCTGTCCTGAACCATGATATATACGGACGTATCCTGTCCTTAAGTGCTTACTGATGTCTGAAAAATGTTAAGGATTGGGTGAGTATATAATATACTCAGTAGGAGTCTATCACTAGTAGTTTTATAATGCATGCGATGTTTTAAAATCATATGCCCTTTCCAAAACATGTGCATGTATGAATTCTCAAGTTCAATATCGACATCAAGATCCATTGTCAAACTGAAATACTAACGGCTTAAAGGATCACATAATCCAAAATCGAAAGTATCATATACATATACATATATATCATAATATCATGATATGCATAAAATGCTTCATGGAATCCAACTCATGGATCTCTAGTATGGTATGGTCGACCAACCTCATATCATGCCATATGCAATGCACATCAAACCATAGGGTCCACTATGCCCACGACCTCCTCGTCGTGTGGTCCCCGGGTCCCCGGGTACCTGAGGACACTCGGTCATAGCCTCCACGGGGCCTATGACACGTCGACCCAGTGCTGTGACACTAGTGGTAGCCCCCTGTACCACATGCAGTCTATGTAGGGACTTGCCTCTTTTTGGGCGTGGTACCCATCCACCTATTAGTGGTAGAGGCCGGGTGGCCAACCCAGACCCCTCGGCATAGCACCCACGGGCTTACTTGCCCAAATCACGTAAGATTAAATAAGCCAAAACCTCTTGTTAAAACTTGTCCTCTTTGGGTCCCTCACAACTGCCTGGCCCTCGGCACTCCAGCGTCTTTTGGCAACCCTCAAGGACATGCAACCTTTGCAAGTACTTAAATCATACAGTGTATGCACCTGTTTGCAAAACATATATGTGCATTATGTATATGCAATCATTTCAAAACATGGCTATGTACAAAGCATTTATGATGCATGCTGAATTAAGTCATGCAAATCAAGTCATATATTTAAAACATATGTTCTCAGAACAATAATAGTTCTTTTAAAAGAATCTAATAGTGATAGAGCACCTACCTGATTAGGTCGCGTTAACCCTTTTGTCCTCGTACACTCCTGAACATGGTTTGGGGACTCAAGGTTAGTTTAACCTATCTTTTATGGGTTTAGAGCAGTTGGGTCTTATTACTTAGGCATTAGGGGTCCATCCCTATGCCTATGGGTGTCCTAAGGTCCTAATTGGGCCTTGGTATCCTCAGTCTTCCAAAGTTCTAGTGGCCACGCGCCACCATCCTATTCTAAGAGTCATGCCCTCATTTTATTCGGCCTTGATCAGGGATTTTATGGTTTAAATGTGTCCGCGTCGTCGACACGGACACAACGCCTTTTGCGGCGCCTCAATCGGAGCTCTAGATCTCAAGTTATAAGCGTTTTAGTGTTGTATGTACACAAGAACCTTAAGTATTAAAATACGGAATGCTAGGGCGCTGCGCGTCAACGTCATGCGCCCTGGCTTCTTTAACAAAACAAAAAGTCAATGCACGCTAGCACGCTGGGCATCTACGGCGTACGCCTCAACGGGCGCGTCTGCAGACGCGCGGTACGCTCCGTTCGTCTAGCTCTTTAGCGGGCGCGTCCGTTGGTTTTCTTCAGATGCATTCGACGCATCACGTTCCGACTGGAACGTCTGCGTCGACTGGGGGACCGGGGCGTCCTCAGGACACCCTGGTTCGACCCTGTCGAACCAGTGCGGCCCTGGGGACGTCCCAGGGTCCTTGGTGGCTCTCCCACGCTCCGTTTTGCATGGTTTTTTTTTATGCAAAAACTTAGGGGAATTGACCTTGGAACTATGGGGGAGATGGGTTTTGAGCGATCTCGGACGTACCTGGCTCGTTGCTGGGTTTTTCTCCTCATTTCCCCCTCTAGGTTACTGCTTCACGCCTGGTTTTCTCCAAGGTTTTGGGCTGCCATTAGAGGCACCCAAGAGCTCTATTTATAGGGCTTTTAAAGAGGATTCTGGAGGGATTCTAACCGCCTTTGAATGGCGGTGGAGAAACCTCCAGAATGGCGGCGGTTTCTTCTTGAAATACCGCCATTCGAGAAACCTCTAGGAGGTTGAAGATGAAGGGTGCCCGTATCAAAACGGGCCCCTGTGTTTTGCCGCTAAACCCGTTTTTGTTAAAATTACAGTTTTGCCCCTGAACTTCAAAGGGCCATAACTTGCTCATTTTAACTCCGTTTTGGGTGATTTTGGTCTCGTTGGATTCCTTTTTCCGAGACGCATCTAATGGAACCATTTTTAGGACCAAATTCCTGGGTTTAGTCAAGGAAACTAGTGAAATGACCAAAATGCCCTTATCTTTAAAAATGAACTTTTCATGGGCTCTTAATATTACAAAAATTGGGGTTATTACAGCAGCAGTCACAACCCCACCAGTATTTGAACTACTGTCGCTCCTTGTCGACACCTAAATGGAAGACTTTCTTCGTCCCTATGGGGAGCAACAAACTCGTAGGGGCATTACACATGATACCACCACCTACGTACATGACAGTGTACCACTCAAGAGTGGTGTCTAATCATCATCATCACAAATTCAAAGGGCGGGTGGCCAACCCTGCAACCCTCCTAGCATAGTACCCACTAGGTTGAAGCACCCGTCATAAATCAACAAGTCATAAAGAAAACTTTATAAAATAATCTCAATAAGTGCAATCAAAGCCCATGATAAATATAGTCCATCACATGTAAAACATGATTATTTGCAAAAATGGAATGTCATGCTACTAACAAGAAGTAGGAACATATTTATGTGAACATGATAAGATACAAAAACACATGCTTCAAGAACTTTAGAGAATAGGCCATGGCCACTGAAATCACAACAAATTTTGAATGAAATCACTTCGATAAATATGGTACTCTAATCAAGCGTGTGGGCAATATTATGTTGTGTGCTCTGAAGTATCTTTCACATCATAAGTCATCTATCACTTGGCGTTCTCACACCTAAAAGTAAACAAATCCAAGTGATAACTTCATTGATCTGGTTGTTAATCCCAGATCAACAGCCCAGATCGTTTGATAAACCCCTATTGGGTTAATCCTGTACTAAATGTAGGTTTTTCTAACCTCTATTCAATTATTTATGGTCTTTGATCATCAATCTAGGTCATGATCTACTTAATTTATGCCCCTTAATCAATGAATAGTCAGTCCCTAACATCTCGGGATCCGACCGTTGGATCGCTCCATAACATTCATAATTGACATCTGATCATCAATTCTAACTATTCTTATCATGATCCCTCTAGTTTTAGTGTTTATTTAGTAATTTAAATATGTTTCTATAATTATACCTCGATCTAACAGTCATATCGTTATCTGATAAGCCAACCCCAAGGCACCTGATTAGATCAACGATCAAGATCACTTTTCTTGACAATCATGTGAAATATGCCTTGCTAATCCCCTAGATCATCTTATATTTGATGCATATAATCAAGGTCTAAGGCCTGATCATCCATTGAATGTCTCTTTAGGATTGCGATTTAGACCTTTATAGTTCCAAAAATCACATTTTTTTGTGAATGAATGGCTCAAAAAATCCAAAAAAAGAAGAAGATCTTAATAGCACTACATGTGACGCACGTGCCAGTGCACGTGCTGCTTGTGTGTCGCTGTGTGTCATATAGCATGTCGTCTGCTTGTGTTGCCCGCATGTGCAATGTCCTGCGAGCAGCCGCCCATGTCACTACTGCAGGGGACGATGACTGAACTGGTCCACCGTCACTGGAGACGATAGCCAGACTCCAGTCGTCGCTAGCGACCTCCAGGTGCCCAAATGTTGTGATTTTTGCACCATTTTGGTCAATTTTTTTTTATGTACATTCCATTTTTAAGCTTCCTATTAAGGGATTTTATTATTTTCTCATGTTTTAACATGATTTTTATCATGTTTCTAAAAATCCTCCTATTAGTGTTTTCTATGTTTTTCAGTGTCCTAGCCATCCGATCACCAAGAAAATTCATGGGTTTGTTCTTTATGTCATCATGTACAAGATGAACGATTCAGATCATGCATTTGATACCATTTAATCTGATATCGTTTCATCAGTTTATTTTGAAAAAAAATGGTATCGTGTATCACTTCACCAAAAATCAGCAATCCACGTCATTTTTTGACTTTAAAAGCATTCAAAACTAACGAAAAAAGAGGGGGAACGAGAGTGGAGGATGACTTAGTTCAGTTGAGCCAGCCAATCCTAGTCATTCTTTGTCATAGGGTCGTGTGCGGGAGGGAAGAAAGACAACAGGGTCTTCGCTGTGGACCGTCGTCACTGGTGGTCTGTTGTCGGTGACGAGAGAATCGAAGGAGGGGGTTGCCCCCCTTTAATACAAATTTTTTAAATTTGATTTTGAATTTGCATTTATGGTGGTAATCGTCAGCTTACCCATTTAATGTCCGTCCTGCCATAGGTTTTAGTGCCTGATTTCATGGGGCCCAGTTGTGAAAAGACTATTCTGCCCCTTGTGTTAATTTTGCTTAAAAATATAGAAATTAATATAATACTATGATCTCCGATTTTGGCATTGTTAATGGCCTTGGATTCTATTTTTTGAGCAAATTTCAAATATTGAGGTTTTAACTCAAGATTCTATCTCCAAATTTCTCAAATTCCTAATTTTCTATAATTCCATAAAATTAAATATTCTAGAATTTAAAAATAGCAGACCACACGAGTTTTTTACCTTTCTTATGTCCATTTACACCTCTTTTGATTTTGAAAATCATTTGCAGTCACTGGAATGAGCAGTTGAAGAGTCCACGTGCCATTTCGTATTAGAGTTTAAACTTCTATATCCAATTGTCTAGTTTCCAAGCTTTGGTAAAGCAAGGAGGTGTATCTTTATCATCATCTAGTTGGGTGGAAAAGCAATGAGGAAAGCTGTAGGCTATTAGAATTTTGGGTTGCCTTATACTAGCTCATTGTCATGTGATGAGTATTAACTGGTGGAGGGGGTGCTTGGGAGATGTTAGATTTGGTGTGGCATTGGTAGGAGTTGCATTTATCTATGTGTCATGGAAAGAGTTATTGTGAGAGATGCTAGGTGACAAGTTATTGTTGATTGTTTAACCGCAAGTGCACAGGCTATTGTAGTGTAGCTTATGCAAGTACAGGTCGATCCCATGAGGACTTGATTTAAAAAGTAGGAATTTCAATAAAATTTAATTATGTAAAATTAAAAAGAAATCACACAAAAATACTAGAATTATTGAAATGAGAATCAATGTTCAGATCTAATCAACTTCTCAAAAATACAGAATTTTCAATTCCTAAAGAAAACAAACAAAATCAAATAATGAGAAAAAACTACTTCCCTAGATCAAAACTATCAAAATCTTCAACTTTGATGTCCTGAGAAATGATCAGCCTTCTTATATATCTTCATCACGTCCTTGATTAGTGATCCACCAGTCGGATTTGAGAGATTCTTAAAAATCAAAGAAATTTGAGCCAAATTGTGATTTCAAGATTTGGACGATTCATATTGATTTTTGAGTTTTAGATCAAACATCAGAGACATTAATTATTTCTAGGGATGTCCTTAGAATGACTCTGTAAAAAAAATTTGAAATCCAGTAAGAAACGAATGAGAAATTGAAGATTTGGATTGATTAAGGCTAACCCATTGATGGGTTTGGCATTAAATGATCTGATTTAGATTAGATAGTTCTTGGATAAGAAAAACATAGATAGAACAAAATTGGAATACCACGGGACACAGATGGAATTAACTGGGGACACAAATGGAATTAACGAGAAAGAACAGATTTGTAATTTCTTTTAAAGAGGAGGGGCAAATTTGGAATTTTGTGAAAATATGGTTTTTAAGGAAAAAACCAGACGAAGGAAGAGAAACGAAGGAGGGAGAAGAGAAGGAAGAAAGGGAAGAGACGAAAAAGGGAAGAAGAGGATAGGGGTGCGGCAGGACAAACCCGGTTTGGGTTTCTGTATTTAGGGTGTCCGACGAAGAGGAAAACGCCAGGGATGGAAGGATTAGTGTGCGATCCGGCCATTGGAAAACTCCGGTGCAAAGGTGCGATGGAGGCAGTCCTGGGCCGTGCTGGTTAGGTGCCTCCGGTGAAGAGGTGATGGAAGATTGAGGGGAAGCAGGGTGAAGTGCGGTGCTGGAAGTGGAGAAGCAGAGAGATGTAGGGAGTAGGAGAAAGAGAGGAGAGAAGGAGAAGAAGAGGGGAAGTTGTGCATGAGAAAGAAGGGAGAAGAGAATGGGGTGTAGCAGGAGAGAGAGAGAGAGAGAGAGAGAGAGAGAGAGAGAGAGAGAGAGAGAGAGAGAGAGAGAGAGAGAGAGAGAGAGAGAGAGAGAGAGAGAGAGAGAGAGAGAGAGAGAGAGAGAGAGAGAGAGAGAGAGAGAGAGAGAGAGAGAGAGAATGGGAAGAGGTGAGAAGAAGTGGGTGAGAGGGAAGGGAACCATGGGAAAGAGAGTAGAGAAGAAGAGGAGAAAGAATAGAGGATAGGATGGAGAGAAGAGAAGAGAAGAAGAGGATGTGAGAGTAGAGGAATGCAAACAAATTGAGAGATATAGAAAAAATTCTAAAAAAGAAAAAAGAAGAAACTAAAAACCTAAGCTACATACTATTATTTTCAGATAAAAATTTTCAGAGGAAAAATATTACTAAGTTCGAAACTTACCTGGGTCCCATACGAAAAAATGAGCTGGACAGGCCTCTAAAAAGAATGATGAATAAATTTATCTTGCAATTTAAAAATTTTCATTTTATCACAAGGCAATCTAAATTTATCTTCAGGCTGCATCTCATAATTAGAGACAATTGTGGGAGTTCGATGCAACCTCTTTGGAAATGGAGCAAGGATGTCATATTGCTCAGTGGGTGTGACATTTTCCTGATCAATAAATTAATCTCTTTTTTTGATAGGGTTTGATATTATTTCAGCCTTTTTAAGACCAGATTGCTCAATTATGTCACCACTATGAATAATGGTAGCTGCCTGTGTTTGTTCTATGTCTGTAATTGAAGAATTAATCTCGTTTCCTACATCCATATCATCAAGATATTCATTTGGTAGGATAAGACATTCCTCTTTACTAATGATCTATAGCATTTGAGACATCATGTCATTCGATTCAGTCATAGAATTTGTGTTCTCTTTTAATTGGGCTTTAATTTGAGGAATTTTCTTCTCTTGGTATTGCATGACTTGATGAAATTTATCCTCCACTTTCCTCTTATGTGGAGGAAGGTAAGGTGTAAGAGCAAGTGGTCCTTTATGGTGATAGGGTTGATGTTGGGACTTCTGTGAGACATTAGCCTTATATTCATTTCTAACAGTAGAATGATTACTCCATTTAGAATTATATGTCTCTAAAGATGGGAAAAAATGTTGCTCATAAGAATGGGTTTGTTCATGGAACGCATCTTAGAGGAACATTTTTTCATTTCCATGGCCTCAACTATTCTATTTAAAGATGCTATTTTCATATCATCTTTTTTAGTTGTAGCATATATTTCTCCCCTAGAGGATGTGGTGGTGGACATAGGCTTGTTTGAGAAACCTACTTTTTCTGAATTAGCCCAAGTTTGTGTACTCTCTGCCAACCATTCCAAATACTCTTATGCCTCTTCAGGTTGTTTGTTTAAGAAATTACCATTGCACATCATTTCAACAAACTGACGCATATCAAATTTAAGTCCTTCATAAAAGAAGCTAATTATATGGCAAAGTTCGTATCCATGATATGGACAAGTTAACAATAATTCCTTAAATCTTTCCCAGCATTGATAGAAAGTTTCATTATTCATCTGGGTAAAATTCATTATATTTTGACGGAGACCATTTGTCTTATGTTTAGGAAAGAACTTATTCAAGAACTTCCTAGTCATTTCTTCCCATGATTGTATGAAACCTGATGGCAGTGAATGAAACCACATCTTAGCTTTTTCTTTTAAGGAAAAAGAAAATAGTTTGAGTCTTACCATATCTAATTCAATGTTTTGTGTATGTTGGGTCACGCATACTTCATCGAATTCTTTTAAATGCATGTAAGGACTGTCACTATCCAACCCATAGAATTTGGGAAGTAATTGAATTACTCCTACCTTTAATTCAATCATACCAGCATTTGGAGGTAAAAGTATACATGAAAGTGTACTGGTATAATTAGGCTGTAAATAGTCTCTTAATGTCTTCCCACAAGGATTTTGGTTATGCCAATTATCCTCATGTGTTTTATGTTGGGCCTTTCTCCTATTTCCATGTGGTTGAGAATGATTCTTCCATTGATGTATATCATCATTAAATAGAGGTGGAGGATCATTAGCATTAAAGAGAGGATTACTCGTCCATGAAGAAACATCATCATTATCCAAGATGAAAGGTGGTTCAACATCATTAAATAGTGGATTGTTTCTCCATGGAGAAATGTCTTCTCTATTAATGTTGTGGTGTAAATTACTCTTTTGATCAGTATTTAAATTATTCATCAGGTGCAATTGATCATGTCTTTTCTTTCTTTCTTTTTTTTGGGAGTAAACTAACCTAAATGATGCAACCTAACTTCTAGAATGATGCGCAAACAAAAGGGCACACTCAAATAATCCTAAGGCTAATAAGCAGCAATATATTTGACTCTCTTGGATTTGTGTGGGGATGACATTTTTTATTAGCCTAGACTAGCGCTCCTCCTCTCTTTAGGAGTTGAAAACTGCTTACCAATTAGGTTCTATCTAAAGTGGTTAATACAACCCTTGTGTAAGGAGGCGTTTAGACCTCAACAAACGTCAATAGGAGGTGGGGGAAGAGCAAGGCTCTATTAGATAACCCCCAATAACCACAGTGATCAAAAGCCATTGGAGTGACAGTAAATCGTTTCCTATTAAGAGGGTCCTACGAGCATGTGATGGCCCTATAGGTCTCTTTTGATTGATTTTAAATTAATGTGAAAAGGAAGGTTTGCGCGCTTGAGGTGATTATCCTAAGTGGGCCAAGAGGTGGTGATGAAATCCACCCTTGATCTTATGGGGGTAGGATGCCCTTACTAATTAATTTCACACACCATGGCAATTTGATCAGCATATAAATCACCTTTAAGCATTAAACGTGTCTTAAGAATGCAATTAAAAGCAGTAAACTAATGCAAAATCCTAAAATGCAACAATTATTAAAAGATGCTTTCTATATGAGTTACACTACCAAATAATGCAAATTATTTTCAATGCAAACCTTAATCTAGGAAATAAATAAGTGAGGAAACTTATAGTGGGGTTTCTGATGAAGATCAAGTGTAGGCCACCTTATCCCACACTTGCCCTATATTATACAACCCTTTAAATTTTAAAATGAAAATTGTAATTTACAAGGATCCTCACTACAAGATTCGCTCAAAAGAAAAAGAAAGTCCTATTCTAGGAAATTAGGAAAATTTCCATTTTGGTGAAGATCCACCTGCCAAATTCCTCCACTTTCCAATTTCCTGAAAAATAAAATTAAAAATTAGTACCAAATTCAGGAAACAAGATGATTATGCCCTAAAAACAATTGAAAAATGCACCTAAAATTTTCTAAAATACTAAAAATAAAAATTCTTAATTTTTTTATTTTTAATTAAAATTTATGAAAACTCCTTTCGAAGTCCCCGGCAATGGCACCAAAAACTTGTTGATTGTTTAACCGCAAGTGTACGAGCTATTGTGGTGTAGCTCATGCAAGTATGGGTCAATCCCACAAAAACTTGATTTAAAAAGTAGGAATTTCAATAAAATTTAATTATGTAAAATTAAAAAGAAATCACACAAAATTACTAAAATTATTGAAATGAGAATCAATGTTCAAACCTAATCAACTTCTCAAAAATATAGAATTTCCAGTTCCTAAAGAAAACAAACAAAATCAAATAATGAGAAAAAACTACTTTCCTAGATCAAAACTATCAAAATCTTCAACTTTAATGTCCTGAGAGATGATCAGCCTTCATATATGTCTTCATCATGTCCTTGATTAGTGATCCACCGTCGCATTTGACAGATTCTTCAAAATCAAAGAGATATGGGCTAAATTATGATTTCAAGATTTGGACAGTTCAGATTGATTTTTGAGTTTCAGATCAAACATCAGAGGCATTGATTATTTCTAGGGATGTCCTTAGAATGACTCTGTAAAAAAATTTGAAATCCAGTACGAAATAAATGAGAAATTGAAGATTTGGTTTGATTAAGGCTAACCCGTTGATGGGTTAGGCCTTAAATGATCTGATTCAGATTAGACAGTTCTTGGATAAGAAAAACAAAGATAGAACAAAACCAGAATACCACGGGCACAGATGGAATTAACGAGAAAGAACAGATTTGCAATTTCTTTTAAAGAGGAGGGGCAAAACTAGAATTTCGTGAAAATCTGGTTTTTAAGGAAAAAACCAGACAAAGGAAGAGAAATGAAGGAGGGAGAAGAGAAGGAAGAAAGGGAAGAAGAGGAAAGAGGAAGGGGCGCGGGAGGACAAACCCAGTTTGGGTTTCCGTATTTAAGGTGTCCGACGAAGAGGAAAACGTTAGAGATGGAAGGGTTAGCGTGCGATCCGGCCGTTGAAAAACTCTGGTGTAGAGGTGTGACGAAGGCAGTCCTAGGCCGTGTTGGTTAGGTGCCTCTGGTGAAGAGGTGATGGAAGATGGAGGGGAAGCAGGGTGAAGTGCTGTGCTGGAAGTGGAGAAGCAGAGAGATGTAGGGAGTAGGAGAAAGAGAGGAAAGAAGGAGAAGAAGAGGGGAAGTTGTGCGTGAGAAAGAAGGGAGAAGAGAATGGGGCGTAGCAGGAGAGAGAGAGAGAGAGAGAGAGAGAGAGAGAGAGAGAGAGAGAGAGAGAGAGAGAGAGAGAGAGAGAGAGAGAGAGAGAGAGAGAGAGAGAGAGAGAGAGAGAGAGAGAGAGAATGGAGAGAGGAGAATAAGAGGAGAGAATGGAGAGAGGAGAATAAGAGGAGAGAATGGGAAGAGGTGAGAAGAAGTGGGTGAGAGGGAAGGGAACCATGGGAAAGAGAGTAGAGAAGAAGAGGAAAAAGAATAGAGGATAGGATGGAGAGAAGAGAAGAAGAGGATGTGAGAGTAGAGGAGAAGAAGAGGGGCCAATGGAGAGGAAGCCGTGGGAGGGAGAAAAGAATGGGAACGAATGGGAGTTATGGGAAGTGGGAGAGAGGAGAAAGAACGTGAGAGTGGGATGGGAAAGGAAAAGAGAGGAATAAGGAGGGAAAGAGAAAAATAAGGGAAGAGAGTTGGGGGGAGAGGGTTGCCATGTACGATTTTGCTTGCCTTATTTGGGCTTCCTTTTGGAAACTCTTTCAAACCTTAAAGTTGCCTTTCCATGTTTTTCTTTTTGTCCCTGATTCCAAATTAAGCACACTTTTTATTTAGGAAACTATTCCATCTATCTCCATGGGTGATCTGGTCCATCTAATCTTCTTTAAGATGATCTGCACTGTTAACTTTTAATCGCAATCGTCCATGCGTCTTTTGGTTGATCTGCAAAAGAAAAGACTAAATTAGAATCATCTGAACTATACATTAGTCATTTAATGAGCTCTAATGATCATCTGACCATTGGTTTTGAAAAATTAAGGTTTGGATGGTTAATTGGAGCTGAATTAAAAATCAAGCTAAGTTTTGCAAATTTGAACGGTTAGATGATTTAATTGAATGCTAAATTAGGGGTATTTTGACCAAAATTGAACACTTAATAGTTATTAACTGAATATTAGTAGGTTGGGATTGGAATGATATAGGAGGCAGGGAGAGATGGAATGGGGTATTATTGGAGTACATGTTGGAGGACATCTAGGCATTGGCGTAAGTTTGGGTGGGACAAAGGAAGTGTTCCATTGGAGTATAGTGTCTGTGTTAAGTGGTGAAGTAGTATTGGACTATAGACCTTCAAAACGAAAGAGCATGCCTAGATCTGTAAATGCATCTAGTTGTGGGATCACAATGTCTATACCTTTCATTATCTTCACCCATAGCCTCAAAAAATGCATTGTTTGGTGTATGGGTCATGTTTAGATTTATTATAGGGTGCTACAAGAGGATAACAACCACAACATGGTTTACCAAATAGTTATTGAAAGTGATTTCACTTTGAGGGTGATTGTTGGTAGTCTATTATATAGACATTGGTTTACGAAGCATTGAACCAATACTCCTAGGGAAAACGTGATTGATATATCAAGAGTTAGATCCCCATCTCAACAACATGCCTACTTTTGAGTTTATATGACAACCTAGGTTTTCATAAATAATTTTTCAAAAAATTGTTTAGAAATAATTGGATCATGAGTAGTTAAAAAAAAAAAATATTCAAACTATCATATGTAATAGTTCCCAAAATTGCTTTCAAAGCCCAAGTGTCTCATTAAAACTCCATAAATAGCCAAAATAATTTCATAAGAATAAGCACTACCAGTACCTATTGGTCACAGCCTAGACAACATTAGATGAAACCATAACTTAAATTAAATCAAATCCTCACATTCATAGCAAAGTTAATTGTCACATTATATCATTGTTCTAAATGTTTAAGGTTTTTATTCTAAACAAAATAAGTAATAAATTCATTGTCATATTTTTACTATTCTGCTTCAAAGTTTCTATTCTACCTTAACTCTTTACTCCTACTTAGAAGACTGATATAAATTGTTGGTGGGAGTGAGTACGACCATTCAGTGGAAAATTCTAAGCTAGACAAAACATGTAGAAAATACATGAATGGATAGAGATATTAGGATGTAAATGATTAAACGCGATTGATATCAAACCTCGGTAATGATTAAATTTCAAAGTCCACAATAAATCATATCATGTTGTAAATCTCAAGAAAAAAAGCACACATAATTAGAAGTTGTACCAAATATCTACAACATATCACATAGTATCAAACTGATTAGACAGTAGCATTTTGCTAAGGCTATAAAGCCGAGTTGTTTAAATCCCTCAAGGTTGACCGATATAACCATATATGTCAATACCATATCACGTCTGTTATGCACGTAGAGAGAACCTGGGTCTCCTACCTATGTTTGATTGTGGATACCGCACGACCTATATGGGTCCTTATAGGGGAGAATGGATCACACTGAATGGAAAGTCCCATGCCCTTCCAAACGCACAAAAGCCTTTATTGAGGCAGGTATCAAATTTTCGTTCGAGAGTCTCAATGGCCAACTGAACTCCTAACATAGCAAACTACTGTGGTCTAAATTATGACCCCTCACAAATGACTTGAGTGAAATCTCTAATAAATACATAGAAACAAACAATGCACATATCATTCCAAATCCTCACATCACATACTTTTGAATACACATCCCCATTAGGCAAAATATATGGCAAATCAATAAATCGAGGAATTATAAACTTTATTCCAAAATCACCATGTTAATTTCAAAATTTTTATTCGCGTGCATTTATCATAAACTTCACTGGCCTAGAAATGATATAAGCAATTTTCTAGTTCGTCCATCAAACCGCCTAGCAATCATAAAAAAGAGAAGTGTAGGTGTTACTCGTGAAACCAAACAGTGCAATGGTCATGGGAATGGTGTGCACAAGTGCTGGGTTCAGTGATGCTAATAAAAAATAATCAATGGATGTGCACACACACACAAACACATGATGGGATCAATGGTGTGATTTAAAACAACCCATAGATGAGTGCGCATGAAATTATAGGTGATCAGCTAGGTGATTCAAATTCTATCCAAGTATGGTTGTGCATGATCTTAGATTATAAATTTTCAAGTGCATGTGAATCATAAGCATGGTTTAAAACTAGTAATATTCACGCAGGCTATGGGACATATGCATGGAAATGTGTATGGTTAAAATTTGAAATATTAACATGGGCTACATGGATATGAGCATGGGAGTGTGTATGGTTTTAAAATTTACAAAATTCACGTGGGTTACATGGATCATGTGCACACAAAGTGTGTATCTTAGAACTATAATCAATATTTAGGATCATAAATCATGGATGAGTGTGCCTGCTTAGAGCTTGAATGAAATCTTATACCTTAGATGAGTGCTTAGAATTAAATTGTATAAACTAACTGTTGGATTGAACTAATAAGGAAGCACAAGAGAGTAATGGGTTGGTCAATGCACGCATGTGCTTAATCTAAAATTGAAAATGAAAAGGGTACTTGGTATCCTAGATTAGCAATCCTAAGATGCATGTAAAAGAACAATGTGCACGTGATTCTAAGTCATGGATATTTCACATGGGATTCTTGGGTCATGTACCCAAGTCATGTTCACATTTAGTTATTGGGGATGATTGTATGGATTGCATGAATTCCTAAAATGTGGGATGTGATGATAAGTCATGCACAAGCACTTACTAACATGATCAACTAATGGAACCAATTGGATCTAATAATTAAATGCTATCGATTTAAAATTATATAATCCATGGTTACATATGCATGATACTTGGGTCTGAAAATTAACAATACCCCTTGACCAATCAAGGAAATGGGAAGGACACATACACATCTATTCTAAGATCTCTAGAATGATTGAGAAGTCAAAGACATTCTTGAGTGGGTATTAGCAGGAAAAATGTATATGCACTATTTATTATTAGTTGATGAATAAAGACCCAATAATAGTCACACATGAGTGTGCTCCACTTTGGATGATAATCACTGAATGTGATGAAGTCAAGTCCATAATGGCAATAGATGGTGTGCACATGAGAAAAAAAAGTGCATATGCACATGATTTATTATCAATCAACATATGAGTTTCTACGTCAATTATATTTTATATACTTCATCATGCAACTACTATTGAGAATCAAGGAAAAACAAATTCAAATACTCCATGTGCCTATAATAAATAAATATATGCATGTTGAACAAAATAAATATTTAGATGATTTATCTATGTGAACATGAATCAACAGTAAAATTCAAATTCTTCATAGCTATTTCGACAATATAAACATAGATCAACAACATGAATTGAACAACAACTAAGCATAGACATGCACACTTCATTTGCAAAATTAACAATTTAATTTGAGCAAAAACTAATTATAAGTGTGCATAAAACAAGATAAATCCATGACCTTGAAAAGAAAACAAATCTAACCTAGAATAACTTCGACAACTTTCTTCTACCTCTTCTTGTTCCAAAAACACAGTGAATGGATGATCCTCAGTATTCCAAAAACCCTCCTTACTATTTTGTATTCTATTTTATCTCCAGATATACTTCTCCTACCTATCATATCCCATCCCATCCAAACATAGTGAGTGGATGATCCTTAGTATTCCAAAAACCCTCTTTGCTATTTTGTATTCCATTTTATCTCTAAATATGCTTCTCTTACCTATCATATCCCATCTCAAATTCTATCTACCAGAATTCTTCAAATTTCACTCGATCTCTCCAAAAAGGTTGTCTTATGATTAGTTTAGAGACTTGAATTCTCGTTATAAAGTTTTCATACTCACCCTATAATCAATAGAACCAATTAGCCTTTTGTTGTCAATTTCATGCAAAATAAATATTTATATTGTAAAAGCTCAAGTTGATACAGTTCATCAATACCATTTTGTTGCGAAATGTAAGAGCAAGATAATTGCTATTTCATGCCACTTTTTTAAGGAATTTGGGAGAAGTGTATATCAGTAAACTCACCTCCACCTTCAGCAAGTAGGGCCTTGATTTTCTTTTACAATAGAGAGTTTATTGACCTCCATGCTCTTATTTTTCACTAGACTCACACAACACAACATCAGATGGATAGTCGAGACTAGGCTTGGAAAAATACGACATGACACAGTAACACGACTCGAACATGACACTGATTTAGTGGGTTAGGGTCTAGTCCTATCGTGTTTGTGTCATTTATCGCGTTAACCCAGAAAAGACAAGCTCAAAATCGTGTCGTGTTCCTGTCAACCATTAGGAACTGTCGTGTTGACTTGTTTGATACGTGATTTGCTAAAACTTCGTGTTGACCAGTATGACAGACAACCTAATAACACATCGTGTTAACCTATTATACTTGTGACATGTTAAACCGTCATGTCGACTCGTCTGACACGCGAACTGCTAACCTGTTGAGTTGAACCCTCTGAGTCTTGTATAAATATAAGACGATTATTGAATAACTGTCCTATATTCTTTTACATTATATAGGACCATTTCTCAGTAACAATCCTATATTTTAACTGATATAGGACAATTAACAAATAGCTGTCCTATATTTTATATTTTATATAGGATGGTTAATAAATAACCGTCTTATATTTAAAATGTTTATAACAGTCCTATACTTTTATAGGCTCTATAGGATGGTTAATAAATATTTGTCCTATATATTTGTAGGTTCTATAGGATGATTAATAAATAATCATCCTCTATTTGAAACATTTATAAAAATCTTATATTTTTATAGGTTCTATAGGACGGTCAATAAATACATGTCCTATATTTTTATAAGCTCTATAGGACGGTTAATAGATAACTGTCCTATATTTGAAATGTTTATAATATTCCTATATTTTTATAGGTTCTATAAGATGGTTAATAAATACCCGTCCTATATTTGTATAGGTTGGTTAGTAAATAACCATCATATATTTTATACCTTGTATAGGACGGTTATAAATACCCATCCTATATTACTTATAAAAAAACAACTGTTACTAAGAATAGTTCTATAATCTTAGAGAAATATAGGACGAGTTTTTATTAACCGTCCTTTATGATCTTCAATATATGATCATTTTCCTGTAACCGTCCTTTATGTACAACTTTCTTATCTTTTTACAGTTTACTTATACATTCTATTTTGTTATTTGTTTCTGTTTGTTTCCAACTTACCTATGCATTCTTCCTGAAGTTATATTTCTCAACGTACATCAATGATCAATCAATAGTATGCGAGTGTGAGAAAATAACACATTCACTCCATTCTTTATGCTATATTTTATATTTACATTCATTGTAGCTTTACACATTCACCTTCAACATATGCAAATTTTCCCATTCTTAACTTCTCACCCATAATTCCATGCACTTGAGTTGACATTGAATTGAACATTTGAACTAGAGAAAAATGGAATACATTTACAATCATTACACATTTGCTTCCAAGTTCAAACAGTGCACATTTAACTTCCCAATATAGTTCACTGACTTCACATTGAATTGAACATTTGAGTAGGTGAACTAAACTAAAGAAAGCACACCCACATATAAATCATTCACAACTCCACTGTCTAGTGTCCATACACACTTCTCCTCCATAGACAACCTCACATTATCACATTATCACAACCTTGTCGCCTTGAAGCCTTAAACACACTGACCTCCCATCATTAAAATTTTGAAATAAAGAACGCACATACATTGACACATACTTGAATCAAAAGAAAAATGGAATGCATCCATAGAAATGTGCACATTCACTTCCAACATTCTATAACTTCTCCATATAGTTCACATTGAATTAAACAAAAGAAGCACACCCAATTACCCATACATGATACATTCACTCATCTTCATGGACAGCCACATCCATATGTCTGGTTCAAGGCACCAACTTCCCATCATTGAAATTTAAAACAAAGAAAGCACATACATTGCACATAGTATACTTCAATCAAAAGAAAAATTAAATACGTCCATAGAAATGAACTGATCTTTGTATTATATTTGAGTAAAAAGTATATAAATGATTGATGCATTCATTTACATCACTGAATAGTGAACTACAAATTAAAATTCATAATATGATCTGCCCATTCCATTCTAATATCGTCTAGATCCAACTGGGAGTAACTCTTGCTCCCTAAATTTGCTTGCAAGAAATATATAATAATTTAGTTTAGACATGTGATATTGGATTTAGTTAGGAAATATACAAAACTGTAACATTGGTTAATAAGTCTTACCTTTCTCAATTGTGAGATTGTAAATCCATTGCAAATGAGGGTTCTCATATATCTAAGAACATAATACCCACACTCCCAATTGAATTTTTGTTAAGGGCATTACACGCCAATGTTACCAAAGACAATAGAAAAGGTTCAAATATCATGTTAAATAAGTTGAGGTTTAAAATTATAGTAAAGAGTCTAAAGAGAAATAATTAATAAACCTTACCTTGACCTTCTCCTAGTTGAGTTTTGCTGGGTGGTCAATAGCTTCCCTCTTAGCCCATTTTATGCCATGCACTACACAGATATAATTGGAAAGCATCAGATTATGAATATTATGATAGTTTCCACTTATCAGATGAGTAGTTATATTATAATGAAAGAAATAATAAAGACGTACTTGTTTATAATTTCCATCAGGTGTTCCTGAATGTGTGCTCCACAAGAATAGAAAAACATTGCATGGCCACCATGCACAGCCAAAGCTAACAACATCCAGTTGGACCTATAAAAACAATAATTCAATTCTAAGTTCTCAAATCTTAACTAATATAGATATTTATGTGTTATGAATTATGAAATTGAAATGACATAATTTAGCAACATATGTTATAACTTTCCCGCTATTGTAGGGAATCAGTAAGGCTTGCCCCTTCGCACAACACATAAGCTCAGGAATGATATCTTCACTTTGTTTTTCCATGGGCAAATGCTCCAATCGAAAGATAAGAGAAGGGTCAAGGAACTTCTAAATGTCTTTGACCTCTAATCTTTGCAACTTGTCATGCAAACACCTGCATTAGGATTTTAGGTTAATGTCAAATAATTATCAAGTGTTATTAAAAAAAGCAAGTAATGTTACTCTCATTTGTAATAGTCTAATAGAGTAGTTACACGATGACATACCCGATATAGATGACGATGTGTATGTATTCTAGTTGAACCATATTACATATGGATAAGAGGTCCTCCTTAAATAGTGGAACTTCAACCACATCGTCTGCAAGCACACATGCCTTTATCCTTATGGGGCTGATTTTCTTATCTTCATTGACCAGTCTGCATAGTCCCCTTAGGAATGGAGGCGTGTTAAGTAGAACTTCCACCTGATCCCTACACTGTAGATGTAACATTTCAGAAATTAGTAATGAATATATACAACATGTACTATTATACAAGCATATATAAAAGAAGAGAGATAGTGAGATCAAATTTTATCATACATGTAACATGATACAAATAGACAAGTATATATAAATACCTGGGAAGGCTAGGATGGGGCTACATTAGCCACTACGATAGAATTTACTACTGGTGAGATTTGCTTCAATGGCCCCTTGAGCTGCTTCTGGTGATCTAGCATGTTGTAGACAATATTAATCAATTAACAATTTAGGAGGACATAAAAAATATAGCAAAAAATGATGCCATGGCACCACATATTATATATATATATATACCTTGGAATTGGGTATCATTGGTTTGATAAATTCTTTTGACCAACTCACATGATATCCAATTGCATCCCCAATAGTTTGAATATTATCCACTCATATCAAAAATGGAAGGGGAGCATCTGGTAGAATGGCAGCAATAATACACACATGCTTAGTGTGTGGATGCATCAACTTGCCATGTAAGGTGGCGGAAGTCATGGATTGAACCTTGTACAGTGTTGCCTCAGCCATATAGTTCTCAGATGTATGTAGCTGCAACATGCACTAACCCACCTACATTTGAGAAATAACATATATATAATGATTAGTGATGAAATGGAAAACTAAAAAGGTTACCAAATAATTAAACATTGTAAAGGTAAACATGTCAATATACATACCTCACTGATTGGGACATCATCTTCAAATACTTGCTCTGCCACCTCTTCTTCTGATAGAGGAGTGTAGCTATTATCATATTGGGATGGTTGAACTTGAGGGACAATTATATGAGGTTCTTCTGCCACCCGGGAATTCCTTCATCAAATGATCCTTCACCTTGCTATATATATCCACAACAGTTTGCTCCTTGTACTCTTCCAATTCTTATAGTGTAGGAGCCTTTTGTTTGGGGAAGAACTTAGAAGGAATAACACTGTGACCTTGGCCCCTTACTCGGCTAGGGTGCTCATCCTTATTGCCCATTGTCCTATAGAGGTTGTCCCCCTTTGCAACAGTGCTACTTAGAGTTCATGTAGTTGTATTTTCTTGGGTCAACTCTTCCTGCACATATAAATATCATAACATGATCAAATTCCTATTATATATGTAATATTTATATAATTATAATGCAAGAGTATAAAAGCATAAAACTAGGCAGTAGGCAAATAAAATAAAAGTATAAATCTTAAACCACTTAAAATTCTTGATGCAATTGTTGTAGTTGTTTCATTAGTAAAGGTCTTGGAGTTATGCCCTTTCTAATATGCCATTTTCCAAAGAAGAGCATGATCGATGGGAATCGTTGTCCCAGCCTTCTTTTGTTATTAAGAGAGACATTAAGTCAGAGTTAATGAAATAAAAATCTACTATGATTGGACAAAAATGAAATGTCACATGATATACTCACTTTTGCTACCTCTAATCATGCATAGCCAGCCCTTAAAAGTTGGTGCTGCATATGATTAGTTGCATGCACCATTTGTCCTTTTATATGCTTTGCCTGGACATCAAAGTAATGAAATCAAAATACAATCAACTATAATAATTAGAGGAATCAAAATTTAGCTTGGCTAGTTCAAGTTGTGATTACCTCAAAATGAGGAGATAGCCGATAGTGTACAAACTAATTCCATGCTTCTTGGTCAATGAAGCAGGAATACAACTGAGGGACCATGTTAAGCTTGGAAGGATCATTGGCATTTGGAAGTATGTACTTCCTTGCAAGCTCATTCTTTCATTTCCTCCATTATTCACTAGCACCCTACAATGCTTGCTTCTTGCACCCAACAGATACGACAAAGATAGACTACAAAACAAAAGAAGAAGTAGGTTAGTAAGTAGTGACTTAGTGTATCATATGCAAAGAAAAACAATATATAAGGGATATATTATGTTATATGTAGGAAGAATTTACATACCTTGACCATTTCCCATATTGCATCTTTGATTATTGGTGACATAAGTCTCCAATCAATAACTGAGATTTGTACCATACTTCTAATAGTGCAGCATATGAAGCTAGCATAAGCATATGCACTACCATCTATCGCCTGACCTCTACTATTGAATTGTACAGTCTCTTTTATTCCCTTTGATAATCTCTTATATATATAGTTAGATAGAACTGAACTATCGCATATACTTACTTCTTGTTCTTCTAATAGTATTTAACCAATTCTAGAGAGGTGATGTTGCATATCATTGGTCACACGCACCATTTGTCCTTTCACACGCTTTGCCTACATGTCAAAGGAACATGTGATGAAGCACAATAGACTTTTATAATTAGAGAAATCAAGCTTTTGGCTAGCTTGTAATTACCTCAAAATCTAAAGACTGGAAGATTTGTACAAATTGAATCCATGCATCTTGGTCAATGATGTTGGAATACAACTCAGGGACTATGTAAAATATATAAAGGTCATTAGCATTTGAAAGTATGTACATCCTTACAAAATCACTCTTCAATTTCCTCCATTGTTTGCCAGTCCCATGTAAAGAATTCTTCTTATACTCATCGGAGACGTCAAAAGCAAACTACAGAGTAAAAGTATATATTAATCTATATGAAATAAAACAAGATAAGGCACCTAGTATGTTGTATGTAGCAAGCATTTACAAACCTTCACCATCTCCCATATTGCGTCCTTTATTGATGATGACACATGTCTCCAATCAGTAATTGAGACTGGCACATGTTTCTGACAGTGCAGCAAACCAAATTAGTATATGAATGTGCATTGTCACCTATCGTCTACCCTTTATTATTGAACTGTATAGTCTCTCTTATTCCCTTTGACTTTTCCTTAATAATATGCTCCATTTTTATTGGCCCTCTACTCTTTCTCTTAATGGGCGTACTTATGCTCAATTGTTCTTCATGATGCTCAACCTCTTTATGTTCCATTTTTCTTACACAAGTTAAAACAATAGATTTAGAATATAACAACACATATTGGTTTAAAAAAACCACCATCTAAGTGCATAGACAGTATACATAATATGACAGCTACAATGTCCATTACATAGAATGATCAATTTAAAGCATTTACAACGATTAACAAATTAGAAAATCACCCACATAATTAAAAATGCATGGTACTGCTACTAAAAATGTGAACAACTACAACAATTATAATTCAAGCAAGTATTTGGATGCATTTTTGTATGAAACTTGAAATTTTAGGTCTTCTTAAACTTAATGACCACTCTCTAGAATGATCAATTTCAAGCATTTACAACTATTAATGAATAAAAAAATGACGAACATAGTAAAAATCGGATGGTACTATTACTATTCACACAGACAGTTAAAACAATCATACTTCAAGCAAGTATTTGCATGCCTTTTTGAATGAAACTTCAAAATCTAAAACACGTGTCTTCTTAAAGTCAATATCCACTATCTAGAATGATCAATTTCAAGCATTTACAACCATTAACAAATCAAAAAATGATGAACATAGTAACAATCATATGGTTCTATTACTATTCATGTGAAATTACAACAATCATACTTCAAGCAAGTATTTGCATGCCTTTTTGAATGAAACTTCAAAATATAAAACATGGGTCTTCTTAAACTCAATGTATTCTATCTAGAATGATAAATTTCAAGTATTTACAACCATTAACGAATCAGAAAATCACGAACATAGTATAAAACACATGGTACTATTATTATTCACGTAGATTACAATAATTATACTTCAAGCAAGTATTTGCTTGCCTTTTTGAATGAAACTTCAAATTTTAAAACATGGGTCTTGTTAAACTTAATGTCCACTATCTCAAATGATTAATTTCAAGCATGTACAATCATTAAATGTGACACCTTGGGTTTTTGTAAACCTTTTTCCCAAAGTAATAATAATAATAATATATTTTTAAGAAAAATAGACGGGATCCTTGAATTGTGAAAACTCAAAATCTATAAATTTTGCGCAGTGTTAAAAGAATTAATCGAAAATAAAAACCTTGAGGGTCAACCACATTCCACAACTGAAACAATAAATAAAATAAAATCCGAATACCCTGAGCATGCTCTATTTAAAACCACGATAAATACATAAGCTGAGTAAAGACAAAAATAAATCAAGTTGAAAAAGCCATCAGGTTCCATCCATGATCACCACAACAACTCCATCTGTAATTAAACGTTCACTATACCATGGTATGAGTCCAATCTATAAATATATATATATATATCAAAGTAAAATCCCAAAGGTTTAATACAAGTCTATGATATATACACTAATCTACCTCCGAATACAAAAAGTAGATAGTCCTCAGGTCCTTGCCCAAATCTATGCTACTTCACCCGCTTTTGATTTTGGCTGGTGTGTTCCAAATTTGAGGCATTACAAAACAAAGCAATGGCTCAGCAAGCTATGCTTGTGTAGGTGATCACACTCAATTAAAGCTTACTAAAATCACATGGTGAATCTCACGAAACAAACATATATAATCGGACGCTCATAATAGAGTAACATACGAAATCAAAACTCTTCACAAATAGATATCAAGTCAAATCATGATGGCATGCAAGGCATGATAAAAAGTATAGTTGTGCGTCTATTAAAATAATACAAGTCCATGTCCTCACAATACTATGCATAAAAATCATGATAAATAGGGGCACTATATGAAAAACAATCCCAAAAGTATCTCACGACGCTCAATCACCAGTGATGAGTACTCATACCAATCTTGGGTCCCCCCATGCAGCCCGCATCAGCCCTCGGAGTTCCTCACGGCCTAGGCCCATCTTGCCCCAGTTCACCTCACATATAAATCCACATGTGCATATAGAATAATAGCATGGGCTACTATGCTATAGTGGCAACCCCAATAAGATCTAAACCACTGCCGCTCCCATTCGACACCTAAACGGGAGACTTTCTCTGTCCCCATGGGAAGGGACAAACTCTTAGGGAGGACTACCCATGATACCACCACCTACATACCTGGCCTTGTATCACTTAAGGGCGGTGTCTAATCATCATCATCACAAAGTCAAAGGGCATGTGGCTAACCCTACAACCGTCCTAACATAGTACCCATCGAGTGGAAGCACCCGTCATAAATTAACAACAAGTCGTAAACCATGAAAATACTCCATAAAACAATCTCAATAAGTAGGATCAATGTTAATGATAAATACAATACATCATGAGTAAAACATGGTTATTTGCAAAAATAGAATATCATAATAGCAATAAGAAGTAGGAACACATTTATGCGATCATGAGAAAATACAATAGGACATGCCTTAAGAACTTTAGAAAACAGGCCATGGTTACTGAAATTATGGAGAAACTTCGAATGAAATCACCTACCTCAATAAATATGGTACTCTAATCAGGCGCGCGGGCAATGTCACATCATGTGCTCTGACGTACCTGTCACATCACGCGCTCTAACGTACCTGTCACATCATGCGCTATGACGTACCTGTCACATCGTGCGCTTTGACGTACCTATCACATCATAAGTCATCTATCACTTAGCAATTCAATGAGATCCATTCTTTTGATCTCCTAGATCATCTCATATTCGATGTATACAATCAAGGTCTAAGGCCTGATTATTCATTAATCAGCTTGATCTAGATTATCTAATGGTATTCAGTGGTTTAACTATTAAAAAGGCATTCATATCTAGATTTCTAAGTTAAATCTAGGTCCGCGCCATCAAGACGATAGCAATGCCTCTTTCGGATCGCGGTATGGACATCTGTAGCTCCCCAAATCACATTTCTTGTGAATGAACAGCTCACAGAGTCCAAAACAATTAAAATAATATATTTAAATAGAGTCGCATGTGACGCGAGTGTGGAGTGGGCATGTTCAACTCACGCATGCGCTAGTGCATGTGTGCTCACAGTGTGTACTATGCACGTGTGTGGTGCCACGTGCTGCCATGCATTGCTGTCATGTGTTGTTGCACGTTGTGTGCCGCGTGCACTCATCGCTGGGAGCGCCAGCGTGTGGGAAACCATTGAGCTGCCGTCACCAAGAATGACGACCAGCTGGCCACTGTCGTCGGAGGCAACGGCTAGACTCCGGTCGTCCTTGGCAACTCTCAGGTGTCCAAATGGTGCAATTTTTGTACCGTTTTGCTCAGTTTTTCAAGTAGATCCCGTTTTTAAGTACCCTTTCAATGAATTCTATTGTTATCTAGCATTTTCATACAATTTTTGTCACATTCCTAAAATCTTCCTCTTATTGTTTTTTGAGTTTTTCGGCATCCCTAGTTATCCGATCACCATGAAAAATGGGTTTGTTCTTTGTATGACTATGCACAAAATGAACAGTTCAGATCACGGTCTGATACCATTTCATTGATTTACGTTGAAAAGAAAAGTAATGCATATTATTTCGTCAAAAAAGGCAATCCATGCCAATTTTTGGCATTAAAAACAATGGAAACTCTATGAAAAAAAGGGAAAAATAGTAAAGGGTGGCCTACCTTAGTCAGATCGGCTAGAACGAGGGCTTCCCATTATAACGTGCTCTTGAGAGGGGAGGTTTCCGTCGTTGTTGGCATCTGGCATTGTCATTGTCGTCAGTGACACGAAAACTGAGAGGGAAAGTTTTGGCCGTACGAGAAAATAAGGCAGGCTTTTATAGCCTCATTTGTGGGTTCTAGCATCCAGTACGTGGGCCCCACGTGCATTTACCATTTTACCCCTTTTGTCATTTAAATAAATACATAAATTAAATTAATTAGCTATCTTTCCTCTGGTCTCCGATTTCAGCATTCTTAGTGGCATTGGATTCTATTTTTCGAGTATAATCCAATCTCTAAAATTCTCAATTCCACAATTACCTCAAATTTTGGAAAATTCCAAAATTTCACAAATCATGCATTTTTAGAATTTTAAAATAACGGATATTACATAAACAAATTAGAAAATGATAAATATAATAAAAAATGCATGGTATTGTTACTATTCACGTGGATTACAACAATCATACTTCAAGCAAGTATTTGCATACCTTTTTTAATGAAACTTGGAAATCTAAAACATTGGTCTTCTTAAACTCAATATATTCTATCTAGAATGAATTTCAAGCATTTACAACCATTAAGGAATCAGAAAATGACTAACATAGTAAAAATTTCGTGCTATTGTTACTATTCTCGCAAATTACTATAATCATACTTCAAGCAAGTATTTGCATGCTTTATTCAATGAAACTTCAAAATCTAAAACATGGGGCTTATTAAACTCAATATATTCTATTTAGAATGATCAATTTCAAGCATTTACAACCATTAATAGATGAGAAAATGATGAACATAGTAAAAATCACATGGTACTATTACTATTCATGCATATTACAATAATCATATTTCAAGCAAGTATTTGCATGCCTTTTTGAATGAAACTTCAAAATTTAAAACATAAGCCTTCTTAAACTCAATGTATTCTATATAGAATAATCAATTTCAAATATTTATTGCCATTCAAAAAGCCAAAAATTCAAGAAAAGAAAGAGATCCAATCTAATGAGAGAAAACTGATCTCCAAGTGTGTGGGGGGAGGTGTGCATTTGGTCTCCCCTCTCCTCCTCCTCCTCCTCCTCCTCAAGGGTTCTAGGTTTGAAAAATTCATGGGGGTAGGGGAGGGGGGCGCATGAAATCTCTCCTCTCCTCTTCCTCTCTTCCTCTCTTCTTCTTCTTCCCTCTTTCTCTCCTTCTCTCTCTTTCTCCTCTCCTCTTCTTCTTCTTCTCCTTCTTCTCCTTAAGGGTTTTGATTTGAAAATTTCATAGGGGGTTTGGAGTTTTAGAGGCTATTAATATAGGACAATTTTTTAAAAACCATCCTATATTCATTTTGAATAAAAGGCAATTTTAAAAAAAGCCATCCTATATTAATAACTAATATAGGACAATTTTTAAAAAACCATCATATATTCATTTTGAACATAGGATGGCTTTTAAAAAACATCCTATATTCAAACTAATATAGGATGGTTTTTTGTTTTAATTGTCTTATATTTTAATCATTATACAAGACAGTTTTTAAAAAACTATCCTATATTAAGGTTGACTTTCGTGTTGATCCATCCTCGCGCCTAAATTTTTGTTTGAATAATATAAGATGATTTATTAATAATTGTCTTATATGGATTTAAAGTAGTTTTACCAGGTTTTTGAACCATTAAAATCTTAAAAACTTGTGCAGTGTAGAGGTTATCCCATTATTTATTTCATTGACGTTTAACTAGTGTTTGGCATGACACATGATGTGTAAATTTAATTGATTAATTAAATAATTTTTCATACATCAAATAATACAAACGCTTTATTTTTTCACCTCATATGAAATCAGATTCAACTCAAATACCCTCCTCACCAGCAACACACACATAATCCATATCTCTCCCCTGATTATATCGATTGGTGGCATTGTTGTAGGGATTGAAGGGTAATTAATTGTAGTGTCACCAAGGTTGTCTTCATCATAAAAATCTCTTGGGGAGGCTGAACAAATAGTTGACCATCTCATATCATGTCCATCTTGTACATAAAATACTTATTTTGCTTGACATGTCAAAATAAACTGGTCATTTTGATAACGGATCTTATTGAGGTCAACCAATGTCAAATCAAGGGTATTGGTTCTTATGCTATCTTTGTTGTGTTCCACCCAATTTTACTTCAACACAACCATAGTTCTATAGGTATAATCTAGATATCATATCTCATGTATAACCCGATAATAAGTATTGTTAGCTACAATTAGGTTGTTGTCCTTTGAACTGGAAAAGAAAGTAACTTTAGCAATTGAGCTAACATCACTATTGTGTTATGCTCTTAACTTATTATCATCTTTTATGTGAAAGTGATAACCATTTATGGTATATCAAGCATACTTTATTACTTCTGGTCGAGGTCCCATTGTCATCTAACCCAAGCATTTAGAAATACTATGACTTAGAACATCTTGCTGATCTAAAACTTAAATGTAATAATATATTAATTAAATGATTAATTAATGTATACGTGCATATATTATTGTACAAATCAATTAATTAATTCACATAGAGCACTACTCAATGTAATTAAATACCTTTTGACGAAGCCAAGTCGTGAAGGAACAACAATTGTCATCTTGCAACCACTTTTCTTTCCATGCATCTTTTGGATACCTCTCTTTTAGGAAGTCCATGTGCATACAACAAATAATCAAAGATGAAAACTATATAACATGCATTCATTAATAATAGTACATTACTTGCATACCCTTTACTACACACACACACAAATATGGCTAAACTTTAGTAACATTAATGATTCAATTAATTAATGTAAAAGAAACCAAAGAGAGAACATTAGTTACGTACTCAATGTATGGCTAAACTTCATCAACATTAATATTTTGCAAGACATAAAGGTGTGCCTACTCTAGTTCTTTATGATCAACAGTCGACACACGACTAGCGAATAGAGGTTCACCAACTCTTGTATCAATTAATACACCTAAATGCTTTTTTCTTAGGATTCTAATAGCATCCACTCCTAAGAAATACTTAGTCCAAAACTTGACCGGTTCTTATGCAATGTAACATTCAGCAATACACCCCTCTGGCCTATTATAATTTCATACATACCCTTTTAACACCATGTACCTTTGAAATGGGTACATCTATAGCAAATAAATATGTCAACACAACTTAACCTCATCAATGAGGTGCACTGTTAAGTGTAACATGATATCGAAGAAGGATGGTGAAAAGATTGTCTCAAGCTCGCATAAGGTTGTCACTAAATGCTCCTGGATTTCTTTGTAATTTAGAAGTATGCACACCCTTCTTACATAAAGCATTAAAGAAGTAATAGAATTTAGTAATAGATCCTCTAACTTTATCTCACAACATTGAACATATTGCTACAAGCAGAAGTTGTTGTATTAATGGACGACAATTGTTAGACTTCATTCCCAACAGTTTCAACTCTTCCATTGAGATAATGTTTCTAAAGCTTGAAGAGTACCCATATGAAACTTTGATATTTAACAAGATTTTACACACTATTCATCTCTCCTCTCAACTAAGCATGTAATTTGTTTTAAGCAAGTATGTTCCTCGGTTGCCCCTATTATGTGAATGCAACCTTTCTTCAAACCCATTGTTATAAGATCTATTTGAGCTGTAAGTCCATCCTTTGTTTTTTTTAGCATGTCAAGTAAGGTACCAATCAAGCTTTCATAGACATTCTTCTCAATGTGCACAGCACCAGGCACATGTTGCATGTGTAGGGATTTTCAGTATATAAGTTCAAAGAATATTGTCTTCTTCTTTCAATAGCTTTTATAGTTGCTTTCATTTGTACACGAAGTTGCCTTCTTCTTTTTCCCCCATGATACATTAAGGTTTTCAACTTGTTCTAATACTTGTCATCTAGTCAACCTCTTTGGAGGTATCCTAGTCTCCACACTACCATCAAATTCTCCCTTTTTAAAATGGTGTGGATGGTTTCCATGCAGCCATTTTCTGTGGCTTAGGAATGCCATCTTCCTATCATGTTGAAGTTGTGTGGCATAAGTTTGGTCACTATAAATAGGACAGGCATTGTATCCCTTCATTGTGGATCCAACCAAATTACTGTATGCAGGAAAGTCGCTTATTATCTATAGTAGTATAGCCTTAAGGGTGAATGTTTCTTTCTTGTATGCATCATAAGCTTCAACCCCTACTTCCCACAATGTCCTAAGTCATTGATCAATGGAGCCAAGTATATGACGATGTCATTTTTAGGTTGCTTTAGACCTAATATTAGCATAATTGATATCATGAACTTCCTCTTTATGCATAATAATGGTAGAGGGTTGTAACAAACTATTAGAACATGTCAAAAACTATGCCTGCTTCTCATAAAACCATGAGGATTAATCCTATCTGTAGATATTGCAAGTCGTAGGTTTTTGGGTTCTTCTCCAAAATCAGACCATATGACGTCTACAAGCTTCCACATTGCGTTATCTGCTAGATGGCTTAAATAGTTATCACCCACTCTCTCCTTGGCATGCGATACTAATTTCTTCACTATTTCTTTAATACAAAACATTCTTTGGAATCTTAGAACAAGGGAAAAATACTATAAGACCTTTCTAGGGATATCTTTCACTTGCCAATCACTTAAATTCTTCCTCATCTTCCATCTTAAATGTCTACAAGTTTGGCATATAATTTTGTCTTTGTACTTTTTTCTGTACAAGATGCAGTCATTGGGACAAGCACATATCTTTTCATACTTTAAGCTAAGTGCAGCTAAGGTTTTCTTTGCCTCCCATGTTGAACTAACCAATTTATTCTCCTTGGACAGCATTTTACCAAAGACTTTCAACAATTATTTAAAACCATGATTTGAAATACTAAATCTTGACTTAATATTGTAAATTTCTACCTCTACAGACGACTTGTTATAATATGTACACACAACATACAATGACTCATTGGCTTCCTCCAATGCACTCTAAAATTGTACTAAGTTGTCCTCGAAGTTATTGTATGCATCTCAAATGCTATCTTCACCACTTCTTAGAGTGGCTTCTTTTCATATACACATTCAACCCTTGTCGAGGGCTGATGAGGTATTTCCTCTCTATGCCACATCCAGGTGTGATAGCTTTCATCAACTCCATTGAGGCACAAATGTTCTCTTAAGTCACCAACAGTAACCTTTTTTAAGTTTCCACATCTCGAGCATGGACATCGCATTTGATTACAATCACCACCTACCCCAAGTGCAAACTCAATGAACTTTTATATTCCCTCCTTATATTCCCTTGATGATTTTTCTGCACACATCTAAGCACATTTGTCTATTTTGTCTAAAAGTTGAAGTTTAAATATGTGCAAAAACTTTCTAGACATGAAAAGATTAATAACATGGGTTAGGCATTTAAACAAATATTTGGTGTGCACATAAAATGTAAATAGTTAGTAAAAACATGTATATTTAATATATATTAGAGGAGTTAACACTTTTCAAGTCTAGGATTGGAAAAAGTAAGAATGATGCAAAAACATGACTAATTCATACGCACAAATGTTCCACACACTGATCCATACATATGAATATATCACATAAATGCAAGAAGAAAAAAGAAAAGAAATTTTATACCCATAAACATTAAATAAAGTAAACATATGACAAAGTACAAGAATGAATACTAACCAATCGATATCAACTGAGAAAATACAAGTTTTGAACAAAGTGCGTATAAATCCAGCCCAATATTCTAGTTTTCATCGAGATAACCGATTGAAAAATTAAAGGTTGAACTTCAACTTATAAAACATGAAAAATACAAGATGGTTTTTAAAAACCATCTTATATTGTTAATAATATAACATGTTTATCAATAATTGTCTTATAAAAACATTATATAAGATAGTTATGGATAATTGTCTTATATTAATTGTCTTATATTATTTTAAATATATAAGACAAGTTTTGCAAACCGTCTTATATTATGTTAATAATATAAGATGGTTTTCCATAACCATCTCCTATAAAAATTTTATAAGACGGTTATGTGAAAATCGTCTTATATTATTATAATATATAAGATGCTTTCTTATAACCGTCTTATAAAATTCTATATAAGACAATTGTATCAAAACCATTTTATATTTGTCGTCGTATAAAGCCCAAATTTTAGTAGTGTGAGTTGTTTTAAATCACACCATTGATCCCATCATATATATATATATATATATGCGCACATTCCATTGATTATTTTTTATTAGCATCATTGAACCCAGCACTTTTGCGTGCAATTTTAATGACTGTTACATGGTTTCATTTCATGATCAGCACCTATACATCTCTTCTCTATGATTGCTAGGCAGTTTGATGCACGAACTAGAAAATTGCTTGCATCATTTCTAGGTCTATAAAGTTTATGATAATTGATTTTGGAATAAAGTTTATACTTCCTTGATTTACTAATTTGCCAAATGTTTTACATAATGGGGATGCGTATTAGAAAGCATGTGATGGGAGGATTTCAAATGATATGTGAATTGTTTGCTTAGATGTATTTACTAAGATTTTTGGAGATATCACTCCAAGGAGTGTTGGTTTAATCATACATTAAGGGTGTGATGATGCTATTTGAAAACTCTTTGGAGTCATTTGTGAGGGGTGATAATTTAGACCATAGTAGTTTTGCTAGGAGTACAGTTCGTTACTGACACTTTGAAATGAAAATTTGATACCAGCTTGAGGTAAAGGCTTTTGTGTGTTTGGAAGGTCATGGGACTTTCCCTTCAGTGTGATTCATTCTCTCCCATGAAGGCCAGTGTAGGTCGTGCAGTATCCAGGATCGAAATTAGGCAAGAAACGCTGGTTCCCCCTATGTGCATAGTAGACGAGATATGATATTGACATATATGGTTATGTCAGTCAATTTTGAGGGATTTAGACCATTCAACTTTATGACCTCTGTAGGATGCTATTGCATGATCAGTTTGATACTACATGACATGTTTTAGATATTCGATAGAACTTCTAATACTGTGTACTTTTTTTATTATTATTGAGATTTGCAACACTTGATCTAATTTACTATGGACTTTGAAATTTAATCATTAGTGAGGTTTGATATCGATCATGTTCAATCATTTACATCCTAATATCTCTATGCATTCATGTGTTTTGTGTACATTTTGTTTGGCTTAGAATTTTCCACTAAGTGATCGTGCTCACCCCCACCAACAATTTCAGGTTAGTCTTCTGGGCAAGAGTAAAGAGTTAGGCAAAATAGGAACTTTGAAGCAGAAGAGTGAAAGTATGACAATGAATTAGTTATTTTATTTAAAATAAAAACCTTGAACATTTAGAATAGTGATGCTATGAATGTGAGGATTTGGTTTAATTTAAGTTATGGTTTTATCTAATGTTGTTTAGGCTGTGACTAATAAGTCCTGGTAGTACTTATGCTTAGGGAATTATTTTGGTTATATATGGAATTTTAATAAGATACCAGGGCTTGGAAAGGCATTTTTGGAAACTATTACATATGATAGTTTGAAAATATTTTTAAAAAAAATCTACTCAGGATCTGATCAATTTCCAAACAAATTTTTGAAAAATTGTTTATGAAAACCCGGGGCATCATATGGACTCAAACATAGGCATGTTGTTCATATGGGGATTTGACTCTTGATATATCAATCATGGGCTCCCCAGGAGTATATGCTTCATAAACTAATGTCTATTTAATAGACTACCAATAATCACCTTCAAAGTGAAATCACCTTTCAATAGGTCCTGCAATGAATAATTTGTATTTTAGGGTTCTCCACCATTACATGATTCCAGGCCTTTGATTTGTCTAAGCTTTATTAAAAAATCTTGACTCTTGCTTTCTATTTGTTCTTGATAACCATTTGTTTGAAGGCCACAAGAATAGTAGTGGATAGATGGCTTGGACACTTAAAATATTTAAATCTAGTTCTCATATTTCCAACTAAAAAATTTGCACATTGATTTTATAACAGGCTGTTAAGTGCTCAATTTTGGTCAAAATACCCATAATTTAGTATTTGATTAGAGCATCTAGGCCATTAATTTCAAGATTTTATATAAAATATTCTATTTTAGCTTTAATTGGCCATCCAACCTTTAAATTGCAAAATTAATGGTCAGATGATCATTAAAGCTAATAAATGGTTTAGATGATTCTAAGTGGATCCTATGCATTGCAGATCAATCAACTCAGGCGTGGACGCTCCAGATCGAATCATGAATATCAGATGAAGAGGATGAAGTTTCATGGAAAGAAGATGGAATTTGAAGAATCCTAGTACACGACAACGTCTAACACTTGCAGAGTTCAAGTAAGTCTAAACTTTTAGTGGACCCCACTCCTCTCTTATCTCTCCCATCTCTCTTCAATCTCTCTCTTTCACGTCTCTCTCTCATTCTCCTTTTTATACCCCTTCCCATCTCTCTCCAAAAGGGACGTTTTTTCCTCTTGGGAAGGGGGGCTGGCCGGCACATTCTCTCTCTCTCTCTCTCTCTCTCTCTCTCTCTCTCTCTCTCTCTCTCTCTCTCTCTCTCTCTCTCTCTCTCCCCGACTTTCTTTCCTCTTCACCCTTCTCTCACACTCGTATCACCCCTCTCTCATGATCTCCCCATCACCATCTCTACACACCAGTATAGCCCTGCTCTCCCTACTTCTGTACACTCCCTTTCCTCTCCCTCTGCCTTCACCAGCCCTGCTCTACTCTCCCCCACCTTCTCTACTCTCTTTCCCTTATTGCTCCTCGCACCACCTTATCCTCTCTATTCACCTCTCTTTCTTACCTCTACTTCACCTCGACTCCCTTCTCTCTCTATCTTCCAAACCAAATCCCTCTATCTCCCTCTCTTTGTGGTGACATCAGCGAACTCCAGTCACCAACGCAGCCCGTCTACCGTTACCCGCTCTCTCTCTCTCTCTCTCTCTCTCTCTCTCTCTCTCTCTGCACAGATCCCCCACGCAACCCTCTCTCCCAATCTCCATTCTCATCAGGCTCCCACGATCTCTTCTTCCCTCTCCATCTAACTCTTTCTCCCTTCCAGCACAACCCAGGAAGAAACCAGATGACCCACTTGCTCTTGAAGTCCCATCTCCGACCAAGCTTCATCGGACCAGAACCCAGAACCGTCTCTCTCTCTCTCTCTCTCTCTCTCTCTCTCTCTCTCTCTCTCTCTCTCTCTCTCTCTCTCTCTCTCTCTCTCTCTCTCTCTCTCTCTCTCTCTCTCTCTCTCCTCTGCCAGCCGGCATTATCCAGAAACGCCCAGACGGAGGCACTGCCATCTAGATCAGCAATCTTCTCCTCCGGCATCATCTCCAGCCGGCCATAGAGAGAAAACCCACTCCCTTATCCTTTTCCTCCCTTCTTCTCAATCCCCCTTCTTCTCTTCATCGGACGGCCATAGAGAGAAAACCCAGAATCCCGATTTCTTCCTCTCCAGCTCCACCTTCTTTCGGCTGGGCATATACCCATTCCAGCTGGCCCAGGGAGGAGAAAACCCTTTTCTCCCCACCTTTTCCCTCTCCCTCCTTCTCCTCCTTCCTCTATTCCTCTTCTCCTTTCTTCTCCCTCTTCCCATCTCATCCAGATTTCTCCCAAAACGTGTTTTCCTAGTTTTTTCGTGAAAAAACAGAACCTTGAAGAAATTACAGTTCTGCCATTGGCAGATCTCAGGAATTCCAAACGTGTCCCCTGGTAGATTTCAGAAATTCCAACTGAGTCCCTGATTTAATTCCAACTGTGTCCCTGTGCTATTTTGGTTTTACCTTATCTTCATTCTGACTATTCAGGGATAGTGCAAATCAGGGACAGTGCAATCTAGGATAGACTAATATAGGGACAGTGCAATCCAAGGACAAGCTTATCCAGAATGCCTTTTAGTTTTATTTTCTGTTTTCCTTGGAATAAATAATTGCAAACTTTGGAACAATTGAATAAATCTAGATTTTAGTTTATTTCTAGTATATTCTTTGTTTTTATTCTTTTAGTTGAATTTTATTTAAAACTCCGTCATTTTAAATCAAGTCCTCGTGGGATCGACCTGTACTTGCATAAGCTACACTATAATAGCTCGTGCACTTGCGGTTAAACAATCAACACAGGCCTATTCCAACAGTAGAATGAGAAACAAATACCTAACACTCCAGGAGGACCACCGCACAAAATAGTATAAAGATCTTGAACTTATACTTTGTTGCCTGGATTAAGAATGTAAAACTCACCCTATGATCAGTTGTTAATGACATTAGTTGATCATAGTCCCAAATGGTGGGCTTGTAATTCACAGATCGCCATGAGACTTCAACCATATTAATTGGTTGAGTTGTAGCGCTTCGCCCTCTGGCAACACTAACACAGTTCACAACTCTAAAAGTCATGAACTTATTTGGTAAGTATGTGACAAAGGATGAATAGGAGGAAGGGGAAATGGGAAGACGAATGGACATTTTTTTCTGGTACTAATTCTACTTTTCTTCTTCATTTGTGAACTAGAGATATTCTAGGCCTATATTTATAGTGCATGGTTCCTAAGATAGTTACTTTCACATGAAACATGTTCTACTCTTTGAAAGTAATTTTGATCCAAAGAATTGATTATGTTCAAATCTATGTTACGAATAGTTTTATATTTGTTTTTAGTGAGAAATCAAAGTTTAAATTGTTGAATTTCATTGAAGAAGCTTAATAGGTACTGTTGCATAGGTTGATAAAAATAGTATATTCATGATTGAATATATCACTATTGATTATATTTTGTTGAAATCTAACCATACCATTGATTCATTGTAATTTAATTGTATTAGGTACCAAGTTTCACTGAAAATTTCCATTGCAAATTCATTGAACTTAATGGCCAAAGTCAGCAACTTAATCACAGGTTACTATCCCAAAGTATGGAACTTGAATATAAAAATAAACCCATTATTTCTTTGATTCTTCCTCACCACCATATTGCTGCCAAAAACATCTTTCTTGCTCTCATAATTCTCTAATATAAGCATAAATGATAATTTATAATTTCAAAATTTTCTAGTGTGTGTGTCTATATATATATATATATTGTGTTTGTTTCATTTTGTTTGATTGTTTCATCCATGCATTATATAGACATGTATTCTTAATTGAAGTGAGAATCCAAATATTTGTTTTCTAGGTTCGTCATTGCTATTAGTTTGATTTTTTTTTTTACTTTACGTATTTTTTAAATATTTATATGAATTTATTTATTTATTTTTGTATTGGATCATTTGTAGGATCATTCGGCTTAGTGCAAAACTAGGATAGATGGCTATTCGAGTTTTTTGGTAAAAAAAATATTAGGACAACTAGGAGATAAATCTTGAAGTATTATCCTTAGAAAAATGTAACAACACTTCTCTTTAAAAGAGAGAACTATACTTAATATAGGCTCTTTTTTTACTAATACACATGTGCTAATACCACAATTCACTAAGTGCTGTAAAGAACAATCTAAACTCCATAGGAGGCCTCTAAAAGTCCCATGCACGAAATAGGTAGGTCCATCAATGGTGCGCCTTTACATGTCACAATTGAATATTGGTAGATCTATAGACTCTATAAGAAATAATACTGGTCGATAATGGATATATCACAAGAATGAAAATGAAGATTTTATTCGTAAGATAATTTCAGTTCAACAGCAAATCCAAATAGCTTGTTTGTCTCTTGGAAATTGGTCAATGAAACTAAGTAGGGTTGCTGTTACTAATTAATTATAGGTCTTTAAGCCTATTCCCTTCAATGTTTTTGCCACCAATTCTCTTTGTATGCCTTTGGGGAGAGGGTCAAATAGGTTGTGCTTGGATTTCACATGTTGGGTCAAAGTGACACTATTTTTAGTAGTTTTCTCACATTATTATGTTTTAGAGGAAGTTGGCTTAATTTACCATTGTAGCACTTACCATGCAATTTATTAATGGCGACATTATTGTCATAAAAAATAGTAATTGTAGGCATTGGCTTTTAACCACATCAATCTGCGCACCAATAGGTTCCTTAGCCAATGTGCTTCCTCTCTAGAGGAAGCCAAAGCAATAAATTCAAAATTTATGGTTTAATGAGTAATGCACGTTTATTTCTTTGATTTACAGGAAATTATAGCACCAACAAGGATAAACATCCATGCAAAAATCAATTTCAAACTATCAAAGTGTGAGTTCGTGTCACATCACTTTAACCTTCGATTTAGATATTTCTCTCATTAGTTCATAGAGTCACAAAGAAGAAATGCTAAACAAGTACCATAACTAGTTTTCCAAAATACTTCGTTCCATTGGCTGGTGTTCATCCCTCATTCCTTCTACATTTTCCCAACCAAAATAGTCGAGACTTTGTAAGTATTCTGTGTCAGCCAGGGATTGCTAAGAGTCAGCCAAATAGGAGACCTGATCCTAATTAACTTTTAAGAATTTTGTCAAGGCCAGGAAATTTGTTGCTAGAATTGAGCTACGGTAAAAAAATCGTCAACCTAATTCATTTTAGGATCAAGTTAGGGTTAGCCATTAAAAAGTTGGTGGGGGCCCTAAACATTTACTATATATTTACATCTTAACCTTCACAAATGTTATCAATCAATTCTTTAAGTGTTAGGAAATTTTAAAATCTTCAAAAAAGGTCTGAACTTGTACGTTATTTTCATAATAATTCCCTAATTTTCGATATTTTGAATTAAACCCCAACTTGCCATTTTTTTTTCTTTTTCAAATATGACATGCACCGTTACCTAGGCTAACGTCTTTTATTTCCGTGTTGTCGAAATGGTAGTTGACTTGCCTACATAGCGACTTGACCTACCAAGGGCTAACTCTTCTGATTATTATATTGTTAAAAAACCGTGACCCACGACCCATCTAATCCGTTCATTTCAATTGCGTATGGTATTTGGCTGATTCGATCAGTTCTATCTGGTGTGAGTTACACCATCTTTGGGTAATTTCATCTTTTCATTTGGCCAAATAAGATGAATGGATCAGATTAAATCACCCAAAGGGAGAGCAGAACAATCTCTCTCTGGCCTTACATTAACAAGATCCTCTCTCTCTCAGTGGCAAGGCCATCAAAGCACACTGCCTAGCCCGGGTCTTTGGTCAATAGGAAAATTTGAGACATGGAATTTTATATCTTGATCCTAAGATAAAACCATTTGAAAAACTCAACATTTCGACAGAAAATAGTCCAAACAAAAGTCAATGAAAAATCAAAGCTAAAGAGTTTTTTTTTTTTTTCCTATCACCTGCACAACTCTCACTTCATCATCCCATACTGTTGTATCTTCACCATATCCAGCAAAATTAGATCGAGTCTTCAAAATTCCACTACCCTTTTGGTGAGATAAATGTGCCATTTATGCTTGCACATAATCCGAGTCGATTCGGATGTTCCTAGAAACCGAGTCGCGTCGTAGAAACCTTACGAGTTAATGGAATGATATTCGAATTTTTCAGAACTTCATTCATGTTAATTTACTTTTATTCCTTCTGATTTAGGGGAAGTTTACTGCTGAATACAACCTGGCTAAACTGGTGCATGATCAGCAAGATAGATGGTTTGGATCATTGGAAAGGGTGGCTTGTGATTTCCACCAAGGAAAGTCAGTTTTCCATGGCTTTTATTGCAGACTGACCGAAAGGCAAAGCTCCTGTTTCTTTCACATTCCAGCAAAATCAGCCACACGAGCATTGCTGATTTCTCCATATGCGTCGACGGTCGGATTCCAAATTTTAGGTTGAAAAGTTGGGGGCCTACCACTTTTAGCTGGGTTGTGCCTGGGACACCATAGAAGGGTTGAAACATTGAAAATAGTGGGTCCCAGGATTCCCTCGCCTGATCATCTTTTTCCCAGTGGAAACATGCGCCTTACCAAGCAATAGTAGAAGTGGGACTTACTTCTCTCAATGATCCAAACCGTTAATCAAGTAGATCGGGTAATAACCAAGTCAGGAGCCTTAATCCTAATCGTTTTGATGATCATGCGAGGGACAACGATATCGTCGGTCTTTGTTTTTATATTGGCACCTTCTCCTTCCGCTAACTAGCTGTCAACGACAAATAAGAGAAGTTTAATAAACAAGGTGGGAGCATCGAAATGGATGGGTGCTGTGCATCTGAACTTAGGCTTTCTTTTGTTTTGTTGTCTCTTTCAGTAAAGTGTGCGAACTAGGGTTAGAGAAGTACACGAGTGGGAATACAAAACTGTAGTCCAATGGTACAACTTAGTCTCTCTTGCCTTGATAACCAAGACTTTTTAGTGGAAATTCCAAAGGATAAACCCAGCAACTTTTCAGTGACGAGATACATTTTGTGGAGACTCTTTTGTTTATGCCCAGCAACTTTTCAGGCTACTGTCAGAATTCAGTAACGAGACCAGATGAAATGAACAGATTAGAAAATAAAAGATGAACGGATCAGATCACCCAATAAGTTAGGCAATCAAGAAAAACGGATCAGATGGGTCGGGCCAAAATTCTGCATGGCCCGACTCGTCGGCATCCCTAGTTTCAGAAGATTATAACATATGGGTGTCCACATATTCTGATTCTTCATCTCTTCCTCCTTAAATTCGATTCTGAGGAATGAAATTAAACTACCCCAATTTCTTCAGTCAATGATCCGCGTCTTCTGGGGAAAGGTTTTCAATTCTAGGAAGGTGAAAGGAAACTACCTAGATGTGCGGGTTGCAGTGGGTTGGGACGCCTTGGATGGCAAGTACATGTGGCTTGGTGGTTTTGATTGGAGAATTTGGAATATGGAGGTTGCCCCATTTCACTGCCTATCGACCCGGGATAGACTTAAGAGATTAAGCGGAGTAATGTAAATCACGAGTAGAGTCTTGTGTTCTGATGATTAAGCGGAGAATTGTGACGATTTGAATGTTATTGATACGACCTGTAGCCACAAGAAAAACTAAGTATAACATCATCAACTTGAATTAGCTAGAGCTATATCTCCTCAGTTCTGAATTAAGAAATGGAATTAAACAGCAGTGACATGATGTGATCTTTAGTCTTGCAGTTGGGATCACCAACTCCATCCCCATATTGGTATAAGCAAAGGAATGTTCGTGGAATATTCACTACGGCGTCAAGAAAAGGGCGGGGAAACGGGGAAGGAGCCGCGAGTTCTTTATTCATCTTCTTCCACGATTCACTAATCAGCCCTTTCACATGCTCACGAGCAATTGCCTCTGAGGCTCCAGTTTCATGCATGTAGCAATAGATTGCAGTTGGTGTATCTCCTCTCTCTAACTCTGCCTGCATTTGGAAAAAAATACTAGCTGAATCAAGTGAACATATGTCAAATTTAGACAGTGATCACAGTAAATCTGTAGTATAGCTTGATTACCGTTGAAGTACTTAAATCGTTACCAAGACGAAAAATAATGGCTGACCATCGTATGAGATCCGGATAGTTTATTAAGCTCTGTATTGGCTCCTTCGAAGTCTTCTCTCTTAGTAAGAAGTAGACATGAACTAATATGAGTGGTGCCGACACTGAAATCCATCCGTTGTTAAGATACTCCTTAAGAGATGGTATATGCCCATTTTTGTACCATTTTAACTCCACCAAGAAAGATTGACATAGATCTGCCCACTGAAATAAACAACAACAAATTAGTCACTTTTTCACCCTGAGAAAAAATGAGATTAACCCAGAAGAAATGGATGTAGTACCGCTTTCTTCAAGTATTGAATGATTTCGCAACCCTGTTCTCTCAGAACATGGTATGCTATTTCATTAGTAGTGTTGAAGAGGGCTAGAAAGCACATCTTCATGTACTCCGGAAGCTGTTCAATTGAGTTAACATCCCACCTGCAAAGATCCATCAAGTACCTCTAAGCATGATATATAGACAAGTATGAGCTGAATCCGCTTAAAATTCACCGCCGACTAACCTTTTGACTGCATCGGTGAAGAGGACTAGTTCATCCAAAGAACCGTAGACATCGTAAATGTCATCGATGGTTACTATTAATTGGTCGACTTTGGTAATGTTTCTTCTGCAATATTCATATTGTGGGTCTGACATCGTTCCTAGAGCGCAAAAGAAACATTCAACCAGCCTGTCTCTGGCAAACGGCAACTTCTCTTGGAGATGCAGATTCCTCCACCATCTGAAAGATGCAGCGAAATTAGTCGTCCAGATTAATTTTCCTGTATTATATAGTTCCAAGATGGGATTTGTATGGCATTAGAAAGTCTTGCTTTGGGGTTTAATTCTCTCAACTCCACATACCTTGATGCCATTGTAAGATCATTTCGGTGTATTGCCTGGACAATGTTGAAATCAAGCTTCGCCAATTCAAGTAAAGTAGGATTCATGTGCTCTTCTTTCTCGTATGAATCTATGTACCACCTGGCGTCTAGTCTTTGCATCCTCCAATGCGAGGGAAGCTCTAAGGCATGCTCTACTTGTTTGGCAAGGTTTGGGGGTATGTTCCCTTTAATGTCTTTGAGTTGCTTACTTGTAAAGGCATTAGCCTCTTCCACAATGTTTTCTCCTTCTAAAACTAGATGAGAAGCTTCATACAGGCATAATATTCCCTTCATGTCTTGGCCAAGGCTTTCCACAAAACTACCTTTATCATCCATGAATTTCTTGAAAACATCTGCACCCCATGGACAAGTTCAAGTCAGATCATATCACGAAATGAATTATTGGACTAATTTGTTACTTCAAAATGTCGTTTGATAGTTTAAAATGGAATTACTTTGTGAGATCTCAAATCCATGTTGCCGAAGTAGCCTAAAGCGGAGAGCGGTAGCATAGAGATCTTTCGTTGTATCGTTGTTCTTGTTGATGATAAGCATTGTGTGTAGTGCTTCATTGATCTCCTTATCAAAGTGGTACCCCACTCCGAGGCGTTGGACTGCATCGATTAACTCAAGAAGATCTAATGGTTGGTTCGCTTCTCTAAATAATTGCCTCACACCTTCCTTGAGGTTCTCAAGTTGACCCCAGCAAGTTTCATGCTACAAAATATAACAAACACTAATTATCGAAACTAGATGTCGAATGATGCAAAACAACGGTTTGTATGGATCTATCACGTAAACTGGTTTGCCTAACCAATCCAATGTCGAAATCATGACTCAGCCTCAAAGTTTTCAGAGTAAAAAATTCTTCGATAAACGTCCCTACAAGAAAGATAATCATCATTGAGAACTAGACCCTTCAACTCATTTGATGATCCGGCTATTTCTGCAGTAGGTCCTGAAGAAATAGTGAGTCCAACTATTTCTTCTGTAGGTCCTACAATGAATAATCTGTATTTTACGGTTCTCCACCATTACATGATTCCGGGCCTTTGACTTGTCTAAGCTTTATTAAACAATGTTGACTCTTGCTTTCTATTTGTTCTTGATGACCGTCTGTTTGAAGACCACAAGAACAGTACTGGATAGATGGCTTGGACACTTAAAGATATTTAACCCTAGTTGTACCTGCTCATGTTTCCAACTTAAAAATACGTTCATTCATTTTATAACTGCCCAATTCCAAAAGTAGACTGAGAAACAAATCACTAATACTCTACGAGCAGCACCACACAAAACAGTATAAAGATCTTGAACTTATACTTTGTTGCCTGGATAAAGAATGTAAAACTCACCATATGATCAGTTCTTAACGACGTTAGTCTATCATAGTCCCAAATGGTGGGCTTGTAATTCGCAGATCGCCGTGAGACTTCAAACCCATTAGTTGGTTGAGTTGTAGCGCATCGCCATCTGGCAACACTAACGCAGTTCACAACTCTGAAAGTCATGAACTTATTTGGTAAGTCTGAGACAAAGGATGAATTGGAGGAAGGGGAAATGGGAAGACGAATGGACATTTTTTTTCTGGTACTATTTCTACTTTTCTTCTTCGTTTGTTAGCTGGAGATATTCTAGGCCTATATTTATAGTGCGTGGTTCCTAATATAGTCTCTTTCACATGAAACTTGTTTGACTCTACTCTTTCAAAGTCTCTTTCACATGAAACATGCTTGAATCTACTCTTTCGAAGTAAATCAGCTTCATGGAAACACACTAATATACTAAGATAAGTTTTCAAAATGAAGTAAAATATTAGATTTTCAATCTTTTATTAAACGTGACCAAGTCCAAATATATTCGTGATCAAGCTGAAGCTCTCTAATAACCGGCTGCTATTCGTTGGATAATGATTGGTGTCTGCATGGTCACGTTATGTCCTTTTCTATCACATGTAAATCTGTATTTGCTGGGTCCACGCCTCATGTCCTTTTCTATCACATGTAAATCTGTATTTGCTGGGTCCACACCTCATGTCCTTTTCTATCACATGTTTAAGGCTAATCACACTTGATTGAACTGTCTGGATCACCAACTTATTGGATATTTTGGCTGACCATTTACTACACGTTTATGTAATGTTATCCCACAATTGGCTATTAATCAAGGATCACATTTTTTAGTTCCGGAGTGGGGCCTACAAACATCCCCAAGTCTAAGCTGTGCTCCAGCTTGCACATGACGATTTGGTTTGGATTCTTCGAAGAATTTGCATTTTTCTGGAAGAGACATGCCGCAGTGAGGTGCAACCTTAGGGCAAGTTATTAAGAAGCACCAAGTTCTGCCCAATAGGCTTCACTTTCCGTTGATCCAATCCGTTCATTTGTTTCCTCCAACTTTGGATATTCAGAAACTGCAAAAAGTGGAAAGGAGTACTTGTTGATCGTCACTTGTAATGGTTAAGAACTTAGTAAAACCAATGGCCTGCATTACAGAAAGAAGTGATAGTTTTCGACGGTAGAATAATCCAATGGACGTACTTTTCTGGGCTCATGTATACATGATATTAAACAATTCAGACGAACGGGAGGGATCAGCAAAACATGGCCCCGTTATGCAAAAGTTAGGCATCTCATGCTAGCTTTCGGCTAGTTTGCGTCTAATATCATTTGTCTTCCCTCAAAAGCTGGTCATATTTGTCGACTTCATGCCTTGTACTGTAGTGTGGTGTGGTGCATTCGGGAGGGTTAATTAGTTGAAATGAAATGACTTATATATATATATATATATATATATATATATATATATATATAGAGAGAGAGAGAGAGAGAGAGAGAGAGAGAGAGAGAGAGAGAGAGAGAGAGAGAGAGAGAGAGAGAGAGAGAGAGAGAGAGAGAGTTTTGCTAGATAAAATCAAAAGCATGAGAAAAATAGAGCAAATAAAGTAAAGTTAGTGCAAATACAAGGGCAACAATTTCTTAGAGAATATTTAATGATTAGGGTTATAAACAATTTTAGTGATAACATTTATACTTATTTAGACCAAAATTGTACGAGACTGAGTACGAGTGACAGTTTTCTTAGATAAAATCAAAGTTAAGAGAAAAAATATGAGGACATAAAGCAATGTTAATGAAGATTCAAAGGAAACAACTACTTAGAAAATAATTAATATTGAGGATATAAAGATTTTAATAATAATATATTTATATACTTATGGACGGACATCCACACCAAAATTCTATAGGAAATTGATTTCTTAATTAATCAGACTTAAAAGTAGGACTTCTACACTAGAAAAGGGCATAGGTGCTTTGCACGGCTAAGCAAAAGGATAAGTGACAAATGAGCAAATTATAATAACTAACTTTTAGGATCCAAAACAGAGAGAGAGAGAGAGAGAGAGAGAGAGAGAGAGAGAGAGAGAGAGAGAGAGAGAGAGAGAGAGAGAGAGAGAGAGAGAGAGAGAGAGAGAGAGAGAGAGAGAGAGAGCCAAAAGTGCAAGGAGAAACAAGAATGAAGAAAGCAAAGTTAGTAAAAATTGGAGTTATCATAACTAATATTTATAATACAACAGTTTCATTAGAGAAGGTTTAAAATATTGAAGTAGAAACAAAATTCAGTAAGAATATATATTTCAGGTTGACTTCTACCTGAAAAATTTATAGCAAATTTAATATTTTAATCACCTTTAAAAGTAGAAGGGGAAATTTTTTTATTAAAATTTAATTGGAATGAAATGAGAATTCGAGATTATTTGCTTCTAAAAAATGAACTTTTGGAAGATATAAAATTGACCATCAAAACCTCAAAAATTAAAATGTGCTCGAAGAGAGCTTTCCAACAATACTAACAATGCATGAAATAGAGAGTGAAAAGTCAAAACCTAAAAATTTTACAAATGGGTTGAGGAGGCCAAATTGATATTGGCACCCCCTTCACTTAAGTGACCCCTACCTAATGACTAATAGGGGAGGAGTTCAACACAAGGGAGGGTGGTCACCACATGAATCGACTCTCTTACATTAAAAAATGAAGAAAAAAGAAGAAATCAGCTACTAAGGGAATGAACAACCAACACCCCTCTTCATTTTTGACCTCTCTCTTAGTCATTGTTCTCTTACTCGAGGAAGACGGTGCTTCGTCAATGATAACCCCTCCCCTCCTATGGGCTCTAGAGAGAAAGAGGGTGGGCGGGGGTGGATAGGTGCTACTCAAACTAAAGGAAAAATGATCAAAGTGTTGGGCAATTATGGAACAATATTCACATAAGATGAGTATTGCAAAAATGCAAATGTTGAGAAAGATGAGTAGCACGATTAGAAAGGATAGAGTTAGAAATGAAAACAATAAAGGAAACTTACGAATAGCACCAATAGGTAACAAGATGGGGAGATTAATATGTCCAACAGATTTTGAAAATAGCACTAGTTAGGAGTGAGGTAATCCAAGTCAAAGGTTCTAAAAGGGCAAGGAAATTAGAAGTAGTGAGAAAATATTTAAAACTTTGGGGATTAAATAAAGCTATGACACAGACTAGAGGAAAATGGAGGAACAAGATTCATATGACTGACCACTAATTAGGATAAGGTCTTAGTGATGATGATGATTTATATTTATAGACAAACATCCCCACAAAACTTACACTAAAACTATAAGAAATTAAATTAGAGGCAGAGATTTGTTAGTTAAAATCAATGGTATGAGAAAAAATAGGAGTAGACAAAGCAAAGTTGGTGGTGATTCAAAGAAGCAGCTACTTATAGAATATTTAAAGATTAGGGATATAAGCATTTTAATGATAATATTTATACTTATTGACAGATATCTAGTACTTTTACTAAAACTATATGAAATTAATGTTTTAATCAACTTTAAAAGTAGGAGGAGGAATTTATTTAGTATATATTAGAAAAGGTATACGTGCTTTTCACCACTAATCAAAAGGACAAGTGACAAAATAAAAATTAGGAGGCAAAAATATATAACTAATGAAAATAAATTATAATAACTAATTTTTAGGAGCCAAAATAAAAAGAGAGGGACAAAGATAAAATCAAAAGGGTGAGGAAAAATAGAAGGAGATAAAGCAAAGTTAGTAGAAAATTAGGGAGTTATGATAAATGATGTTTATGACACAACATTTTAATTGGAGATATAGACAAAATTTTGTAAAAATATATACTTAATGCTAACCTCTACACCAAAAATATTTAGCAATATTGTAGTAAATTTAGTATTTTGATCACCCTTAAAAGTAGGAGGGGGAATTTGTTATACACACACACACACACACACACACACACAAATTATAATAAGAGAACTTCCCATTTGCTTTTTAGGGTTTCTCCAAGTAATAAATTTAGATTTAAAATAATAGACCCAAGTTGCAATATATTTGGGCAATAAAACATTCATTTGGTTTGACCTCATTCAAATGGCCTAGGTACCAAATCTCATATCTAACATCTAAGGGAGATCTCTAATACCTTCATTTTCAGGCATCTTTTGTTGTTAAATAGATGTTTATTAGTAGATGAGAAAAAAAAAAAACTCTCCTATGCTAGAAACCATCTAAAGGACCTATGTCTTCTTTAGATATGAGATTTGGTATCTCAGCCATCTAATGAAGCTAGATCAAATGAATATTTTGGATTTATGAAAAAGAAAAAATAAAAATTGTTGGCCTCTTTCTTTTCTTTTTTTCCCCATTCTAAAGCACCAAATAATCTCTCTCTCTCTCTCTCTCTCATTGAGATTTTGTTTTGTTTGTGTAGTCTATGCAAAAGACACTTTAACAAGAATAGTAAGCCTTTGTTCTTTTGTTAAATCTCAACTAGGATTGCCTAAATCCTTTCGAGAGTGTAGCTAAGGGCTTGGATTAAAGCGAATATTGCAATCTTGTTGTTACCTGTGACAAGTAGATCATCTACATACACCAAAAGTAGATGACAATGGACTTGTGTACATAAATGGAAAGAGAGCTATTGGTTTTGTATGCTTAAAAACCTTGCCCAAGCAAAAAGGTGTGAAGTCTTGAGTACCAAACGTGTAGTGCCTTTAGTCAACATATGCTTCAGGCTATGCCATGTAAACCCACACTTCCTAGTGGGCATTCAAGGTTTTATTGATGTGCGGCAGCCAGATTGGCCAGTTGAGAAAGACCACTACAGAAGGGACAATGGGAATGGTGGCAAGCTTCACAATGGGGCTGAATGTCTATTTGAAGCTTAGTTTAAAAACTCAAAAACTTGACTCGAAGTGAAGCGAGTTGAGTTAATTCAAAGCAACTTGTAGGTGACTTGAAAATACTTAAGTGAATTTTTTAATAATGCATATGTAGTTAGTAGAAGAGCTGATTAAGATATGTTATTGTTATTCTAGAGGTGTTGGGTTCAAATCCCACACCAAACAAAACATTTTGGTTATGTAGTGAGTCAACTGAACTAGTTACTTGATTTGCTATTGATTCAAGTAATTCAATGATTTTTCCAAGTTGACTTGCAAATTCTAAAACTATTCTTTGAAGTCTACTCCACACTGATAAAACCCCTCGACAATACGAGAGACTTGAGTACCATCTGTTTTAGTTTTAACATGAAATATCCACTTGCTGCCCGCCAAATTTATCCATTGTTTGCTTGGTATAAGTATCCATGTAGCATTCCACTTGTGTGCATGAAAGCCATCAATCAGGGATGATCTCCAAAGAGATGATTTGAAGGATTTTGTGTGTTATTTGGGCATTTTTAGGTTGGACATTGAGGATTAGGTGGAGGCATTCTGAGTTTGGGCTCCAGTAACGAACCGGTTTTGCGTGTGATATGTTCTTAGGACGGGTGGTGGTGGTAGAGTCAAAGAAGGTGGGTTTGAGTTGGCAGCAGGTGGGGAGAATAGATCTATAACCAAGTCTTCAGTGGCCTGATTTCTGATGGTTGACAAAAGTTCATAGGGGCTAACTGGTGGATGAGAGACCATATAGAGACAGTAAAGATGGGGATTGCGATTTGCTAGAAGAGGGGGCATCTTGAGGACTGCATGGCAGGACTACTTCTGGAGAGGCTTGATTTGGCGACAAGGAGGAGACTTGAGAAGGATGGGCAAGTTTGCATAGAAAAACCTTTTCAACAAACACTACGCGCCTAGGGACAGACATTTGGCCATAACTGAAATAGTAGCACTTATACCAGTAGAATAACTGAGAAATACAAACGGATGATATCATTTTTTAAGTTTGCTTTTGTTTTACGGACATATCCACCGATAACAGAAGCAACCAAAGAGTTTAGTATATGGTTGGTCATATGAGATAGATGAATGTGGTAGCCCGTTAGCTAGATAAACTGCTGTCTCAAAGGCGTTAGACCAGAAAAGCAAGCGTATATTGGTATTATTTGAGAGTGCTTGATCAATCTCAGTTATTTGGATGTTTCCATTCAGCTGAATCATTTTGTTCATGTGTGCAAGGACAGAAAACCCGCTTCGAAATTCTCTCTCTGGAGAGACGAATCGAATTGGACAAATTCTCCACCTCCTGTTTGGAGGCACTCAATCTTTTATAAAAAATTTGTCAACCACGTTTTTGATGGAAGTAAATAGGAGAGACTTTTTGATGGAAATGGAAATGGGAGAGACTTCCTATCGCAATTCATTGGAAGAGCGAGCAATGGCGGCTGAAGTCATCTACAAAGATTGTATAGTATCGAAACCCATGAAGTGAAGATATTCGGGAGGGTGCCATACATCGGATTGAACTAGTGCTATACTAATGGAATCCGAGCATACATAAGGTAACTTAAGACTCTTGGGCCCTAGGCAAGCATTACGCTAAAAAAGGCAGTCCGTTGCATGACGCTCCCGCACCTTGAACCCATAAATTCCTGACAACTCAACTGTTGCATCAAGGCTTCTCATTTTATTAGATACAGTAAGTTAGAATTTATTAAAGATTCATTGCTTGACTTAAAAGAGACAAATGACTCCAACTTTTGTGCTAGTTTTGTTGAGAGATTCAAGTTTTTACCAACAAATCAAAAGGCCAAGGAGGTGCTGGTTATAGACGGAGAGAATAAAGACCTTGCTTGCTTGGTATGTGCAGTCGCTCGATCCTTTAACATAAAAACGGTAGGATGAAATTAAAGAAAGGTGTTAGTATCTTTTATCAATTGATAAACTGATAAAAGATTTTTATGAATTTCAAGAAGTCTAAAAGTAGTGCTAAATTGCAAGTATCTATTATTTGACTTAAATGAGGAAGTGCCTATATGAGAAATTATAGACCCTTACCATCTCCGACTACAATTTGGTCAAGTCCTTCATATTCGTTGGTGAAGGAGAGATTGGAGACGTCTGCATGGTATTTTGAGTAGCACCACTTTAAAGCAGCCAATTAGAAGATTGAGAAGAAGAGGGGGAGGCACATTACCAAGGAATGCATGATTCAACCTTTAAGGGCAAGCAGATATTTATTGCGCATGTGATTCGCATATTTGACATGCATTGGAAGTTAGATGATTGAAAGATGGTATAGGCTGTTGTTGCTAAAGATTCTAAGCAGGTCCATATGTTGTAGTGTCATGTGGGAGCTTTAGTGCAACTGATTAATGAACTGGGCCCTGCAAGTCTACAGAGGGATCTAAACAATTGGGATTAGAAATACGCACATTTTGATTATTAACCATTGGATTTCTAAATGAGGTTCGAATAGAAGGAAGATGACTTAACAGGAGAATAGAAGCCACATTTAAATTCAAATTAATGGATAATTAGAGTTTAAATTTAAATTTGAAATAGGGATGGTAGATAAGAAAGGAGTTGGATTGGAATTTAATGGGGAGTTAGACAATGAAGGATAGACCCAAAAATACTTGGTAAAATCACCTACAAAAATCCCGGCATATTTAAGGTCCTCATAAAGGGAGACATGCTATGGGCCGCACATATCATAAAATATTAATCCTAGTGGGGCTGCACTTCTATAAATTGTAGACTGAAGATTAAGACGGCTGGGTTTGCTGGATCGACAAGCACCATGCTTAGAGACTGAAATCAGAGATGACTTGGAACTTACAGAAGGTAGCTTATTTGATCGGAGAACATACATTATAGATCATTTATTTGCATCGCCAAGGCGAGAATGCCAAATGTCCAGTGGGGCACGCTCACTAAGATGTGCTTGTGCACCCTTTACGGAACCTGGAGCATGCGATGCCTAAAGTCCATATAGACCATCTTTAAGTGGGCCTTGAGCTAGTGGGGTCCTCATATCTCAGTACTCGATCACAGAGAAATTAGTATGAAACTCAAAAAAGACATTCTTTTGATTAGTAAATTGACAAACAGACAATAACTTGCACGTAATTTCATGAACATGCAAGATATTGCAAATATCCTACATTCTTATTATCCAAACCTATCCCATTCTTGACCCATAGATGATCTGGACTGTTGTAAGTACTTGCAATGCTCAGATTTGACATACCGGAAGTAACATGATGTGTAGCTCTAGTTTCAGGGAACAAGTACTCAACATCACCAAGATCGTTTTCATGAGGATAAGCACTGTTAGCATGCGGTTGTGGATCACCTCTGCCATTGATTAAACGGAAAAGATCACGACACTTGTCAGCAAAGTGACCAAGGCGATGCCAGAATTAGAATTCTATTTTGGGGCGAGGATGATAATTGGATTGGTGATCGAAGTTTGAGTAAAGATTGTTGTTTGATTTGCTTTGCCCTTTGCTTCCATTGGAGTTTTTCCCTTGGTAATAGGTAGATGAAGCTCCTCGATTTCCTTTCCCCCAGTTTCTTGAGGCAGAAGATCGGATAACAAGATTAACCGATGGATGAACAAATGATGTGAGTGCATTTTCATTGAATCTTATGTCATGACTCGTTAACAAGCGGAGAAGATCCGAATATGTGGGAGGAGGCGATCTGGTGGAGAGTGCTACAGCTATATCGTTATAGTCACATGCCCATGTTTCTATAGGTAGTGCCATTAAACTCTTGCTGGCAAATTCGACACCCAACAAATGCCAAAGTATAAATGATCGGTTTTGCTTTTCTAAGAAAACTAGAAATATTTATATCACCTTCCCATAGATTCTAAAAATGCATATATAATTCCACAATCTTGGCGTCATTGCGGACTCTGTAAGATTATTCAAGGACTAGCAATGCATCCTTGGCGACTTTTATACTGATCAATGTTGGAGGTACCTACTCGGACATGGTGGCAATGATCAAACTAAGAGTTTGTTGATCACATCGACGCCACATAATATATTTTGGGCTTGCAGATATTGACAAACTAGAATTAGATAGAAGAAATTTTCGATGGTGGATCAGGCGTACGATCGATTAAGGCATCAGGCCTTGATCTTCAGGTACTGGCAAGAATTGCAATTGCCGCATTACATAATTATTTGGGGTGAGTTTTAAAGTGACAAAATGATGAATGGTGCCCATGTCCATGGGAGAGGGGGAAGAGAATGCCGGAGTGGCATTGGTGTTTGTTTGTGACGTAGAGGAAGAATCAGGTGTAATGTTAGCCATGGGAGAAAGGGGATCGATTTGTAAAACGCATATGAAAGGGTGGGAATATAGAGCGGGCAAGGGAGAGGGCAGAAAAAAATTTCGAAAGAAACCTTAGTATCACGGACATGCACAGCAAGGTCCATGACCAAGGCATGCAGTCCCTAAAGAAGGCTTATTTGGATCATGGAGATGGCTTAAAGGACCTAGGCCCATTGTTGAAGATCCTTGTTACAATGCCTAATTCTAGTAGGCCTAGTTTCTAGAAGAGTCTTTACAAATATCTAGAAAGAGGAAAACTTAGATATTTGTAGAAACTTTTAGAGAGAGTTCTAAAGTAGATCTCAACCATTAGATGGTTGACACATTTAATAATTCGGACTATCCATTAAGGAAATAGATGGAGGGGAACAACTATAAATAGGTATAAGCTCCTCATTTGTAAGATTAGATTGTATTACTCAAATAATGGATAACAAGTTCTCTTTGAATAAGTCCCATCTCTTGAATTCTCTTATTGCCTTAGTGGGTGAGTGTATAGTCCTAGCAAGTGAGAGTAGGGGTAGAAAGCTAACTTGTGCCTAGCAAAAGGAGTTGCACACAAGTGCTACATCGGTTTAGCAAAGATGAAACTACGACCCCGTGACATTAGACTCTGAACACCAAATGACGAAAATAACCCTAGTAAAAACTTTACGGTTACATACTCTAGTACTATATTGCTTTAGTTTTCTCCTTATGGATTTGTCTCCCTTAAGTCCTTGAGCTTTTTTCTTGCGATGGCATTGGCCTCATCCATGATACTTTCTCCTTCTAAAGCAAGGTGAGAAGTCTCGTACAAGTTTAACATTCATTTCTTAGCCAAGGATTTCGATATAACTACCTTTGTCATCCATGAGTTTCTTGAAAACATCTGCACCTGGAGATGAATTCAAGTTAGATCATATCATTAAATGAATTACTTGATTTGTCTGTGATGACAAGAATTCATTCCGAAAGTTCAAAAGGAATTGCCTTTTGAGGTCTCAAATTCACGTTGCCGAAGATGGTAGCATAGAGATCTTCCCTGGTCTTAATGTTTTGTTCAAGATAGATATTGTGCGCAGTGCCCCATTTATCTCCTTATCAAAGTGTATCGACTCCAAGCCGTTCCACAACATCAATTTAACTCAAGAAGATCTAATTGACTGTTTGCTTCTCTGAAGAACTGCCGCACATTTTCCTTGAGGTTCTCAAGTCAAACTCCATGAATTTCATGCTAGAAAATAATAAGCCGTATTTACTAGATGAACTATTTGTTAACTGCCCCAATGTATTATGTTCGAAACATAGAGTATAAAGATATGTTATTGCCTGGATTTCGAATGTACAACTTACCATATCTTCACTTCTTAATGACATAAGCTGATCACAGTCCCAAATGTTTGGCTTGTAATTCGCACACCCCTGGAAACTTAAACCCCATCAATCGGTTGAGTCGCAGCTAGTGCATCGCCATCGGCTGGCTCCACCAACACGATTCAGGGCTCTACAAGCCATGAACTTATTTAGGACAAAGGATGAGGACGAGAAAGAAGTGGAGATTGGAAGATAAGTGGCCATTTCTGTTGGTGCTAGTTCTACTTCTACCTTTGTGAGTAGCAGATACTCTCGTGTACGATTCCCTAGATATTCTCTTTCCCGTGAAACATCTTCTGCATCTCCTCGAGCAGAGAAAACATTTAAAAGATATGTGCTTTTAGGCTACTTGTTAATCCAAATCACTCATCTTCTAGGCTACTTGTTACGTGGACCATGTAGATCATGAAGATCATCCGGTCACGAAGGGGGGCCTACAAGCATCAAGTATATAGGTAACGTCAAATTTGGGACTAAGATCTCAGTTTCAATCCTCTGTTAAACATGATAAATCCAAAGATCTTTGCAGATAAAACTGAGGCTTCCCGATGATTGGCTCCTATTCCTTCATCATGGCTGGTCATCGAAATATACAATCAAACTATGTTTGTCCGTTTCTAGCACATGTATATTTGTACATGCTGGTCCACATGTTTGGGAATACAAATGCCCATCTTTTAAGCTACTTCTTAGATGGGCATGTAATGGAATGTATTGATAACTCGGAGCTTAAGACCACCAATTTATCGGGTCCTACATGTACCTGCAGCTGTTCACGTCCCACAGGATTATGTAATATATAATACCTCTTCACAATAATTTATTCATCAAGGGTTAGAATTTTGTCTTGGAGTGGGGCCTAAGCATCCCAAAGTCCAAGCAGTGCTCTCAATTTGACTTGACGAATTGGCTCGGAATGTTCCAACTTCCAACACTCGTATCGCTAAGGGCACGTGAAATAAAGTAGAGGTGAGAGGAAGGCTTCGCCGAGGTGTGACCTTACGGCTAGGTAGTTGCCGAGAAGCATTCAAATTTTACATAATAGGCCCTGTTCTTGGTTGATCAGGACCGTTGATTTGTTATTCCGATTTTGGATGTCCGGAGGCCTCAGAATGATCCATGTTCAACTACCAAAGACATACTGTCAAATGCTAGAATCATCAGATTGGTGTGTCTTTGGCATCCTGAAGCTCAAAGCCAGATGAATCTGATAAATGGGTTGGATTAACAAAAGTGAAGCTCATTATGTAAACATTGGTGTTGCCCGTAACTTCTAGCGAAGTCACGCCTCACAGCAGCATTCCACTTTCCTCATAGACCTACCTATTCTTATATATAAACAGGCATTGGCCTTTCTTAGCTTCGCCACTTCTGTAAGCTCATCTAATTTTCCATTTTGGTTTGATAAATAATATTCTAAGACAGGATGGTGCTAACATTAATGTGCCCGTCTATTAATGCATTTGGGTGTTTAGCTATGTAAAATGAGTGGTCCTATCAATTCCAAATATATATATATATATATATATATATATATATATATATATATCTGTGTGTGTGTCTCATCTTGACTGTACTACCTAATTTCAGCCTAGCTTTAGACGTTTATTATACCTAACTTACTGAATTTAGGTAGTGCCATACCTAAATTCAGTAAGTTAGGTATAATAAACGTCTAAAGCTAAGCTGAAATTAGGTAGTACAGTCAAGATGAGACATCCGATACTATATTTTTTTATATATAGTTATAATGTGTTAATTTCAACTATTTAATACAAAAATTATCTCTCCCCTGATATTGGAATTGATAGGACCACTCATTTTACATAGCTGAACACCCAAATGCATTAATAGACAGCGCACCTTAATGTTCGCACCATCCTGTCTTAGAATATTATTTATCAAGCCAAAATGGAAAATTAGATGAGCTTACAAAGTGGCAATACTAAGAAAGCCAATGCCTGTTTATATCCCTGTTTGGGCTTCATTTATATATAATATGGGATTACCAACAAAACGAGAGAGAGAGAGAGAGAGAGAGAGAGAGAGAGAGAGAGAGAGAGAGAGAGAGAGAGAGAGAGAGAGAGAGAGAGTTGGCTGTCGATCAACAACATTAAGTTAACTGGTCACGATCAGACATACATTTCTCATATGGAGTCCGCTAACTGAGCCCTCAGGCTAGACGATCAGACCTACGGGTATAATTATTATCGAATCTGAGGGTTCATATTCTCTTTAGTGATCACATCAAATTTGTATTAGTCATTGTGGCCTTTTATATTTCAGGATGATCATTAGGGAAACGGAATGTCATCATTCTTTTGTGAACCATAAGAAACACATGATCCGGTGAATGGGATAGTTACCAAAACCTTGGTCACAAGGTGTACCTGTTATTATTCAAATAAGTGACGGTGGTTTACCAGCCACCAAATTAATGGCCTAATTGGTGATTGATAACCAAGACATCCTTGATCTATGTTTTGCATGTACTCTATCTTCGCACGACGCTGCACGGCTGCAATCAGAATCAGATGCCCATGTCGAAATTTTCTATTCATAGGTAGGAGAAAAGGTTTGCTGGATGTGCGTGCTTTATGAGCAGGGAAGATCGCAGGCAAGGGACGGCCACATTGTCCAGTGATCCAAACCAACCAGCAATGCACCAAATTTTGAAGTCATTCCTCTCATTTCGGGCAATCAAAGACAAAAAATTAAGCAATGATCTGCTCGGTTTCATCTCGACACATCGATGGCCCATAATTTTCCAGCAGACAATCACGTGAAGTCACACCTCGGACTTCTACCAACTGGGATACAGTCTAACATATGTAATTTGTAGAATCCAATGGCTAGCATCATCCGAGAAGCTTGACTTCCTGACTTTGACATCTTACATGCAATCATAGAATGTAGGCGACTAGGCACGACGGTAAATCCCAATGCACCCCAGTAAATTAAACGATAGAATCGTCAAACTATGTGTGTGGTAGAACTCGCTCCCAGCCTAGGTCTGCTACAGAGTCCATACTGAAAAAGAAGGAAAACTAAATAACGCTTGTCAGAGGTTTAAGGCTGCACTTTACCCTTTTTCTCGCAAATTTCAGGTAGAATAGGAATTAGGATAGAGGTTATAGGTAGTCTGCTTCATAATTTGATAAAAAAAGAAAAGAAAAGAAAAAGAAAAAAGTAAGGTCGGATCAACATGAAGAAAAATATGATTTCTAGAAAGAGATATATGCAAACATTATTTTTGCATGAAATATATGCAAAAGTATGATTACTATCATGAAAAAAAAATAAATCTGAAGACGGAGTTTCATTAGAGTTTGGAAACGGAATTCCTAAATGACGAAACTGCCTCTACGTACATTTAAATTTTCGAAAGAATGCCATTAGTTTCGACATCTTTCCAGATTCGTTGCCTGCCAATATGACGCTGGATAATGGTACGACCGGCCAAATCAGATTTTTCAACCAAAAAGGCTAGAACCACATTGTTTCACCGGCCCAAATGCCTGGTGGTTTGATAGCTCAGGTGATATGGGGATTCTATTGCTTGAAAGGTGTTCTTTTGCAGCAGTTAGTGATAGAAACCCACCAACAAATGGGGTTTCTCTTGGCAGCAACACATGGGTCTTCCTTTGAAACCTAGAATATGTTGAAGTTTATGGGGGGTTTATTTAACTGCACTTGTCTGGCATTTTGTTGGCATGTCTCCTGTGATATCTCTGATGATATCTTGTGTGATATCTGAGATATGTATCATATATTCTGTGATATCTTGTATGATATCTCAGATATGTGATATTTGTTTTGTGATATCTCCAGCGATATCTCTAGTGATATTTTTTATGATATTTGAGATATGCCTCAGATATGAACACAGTTAAATAAGCTGCATTTCTAGCATATGTCATGATATCAACTAGTACCTTAATAGTCATCAATGATCTGGGGCATTCATCTATGCTATGATATTCCTAAGGCCTAGGGATTTTATGGTACCTTTGTTGTATATGCATTTGTGTGGTATCAAATGTTGCAAAATTGTATGTATAATACCCTCATTTCCTTGTTAAATAACATAATTGAAAGATCTTGAGAAGACTAAAAGGTCCTCAGAAGAATTTCATAATCGATGCAATGTAGCCCTAGCAAAAATTGATTGTTAGGAGTGCTTCTTGCAACCATATTATTTTCTCTCTTGGTGAACTTGCAAGATATCAGAAGAGGGTAGTGGATGAAAGGTCGGATTATCCAAAAGTGGGGTTTTATAATTCAAAATTGGGCTAAGTAGATGAATGGGTTAGACTGCCAAGCTGCGCTTGGACTCAAAAGTGGGGCTTCATAGCATTCCTCTTACTAGATGGCAGGAACAATGCAAGGCTAAATGTACAAGAGGAGTGCTCACAATTTGGTGATCCATTCCACTCATTTGTTAAATAATAAATATATAAATACTTGCTATATAAACAATTCGATAAACAAAAATAATGCATAACCTATTTTTTGTATATATATTTTATATTAAAACAGTTAAATGCCTGATAATCAAACCATAACAAATGGAATGGGAAATGATTTTTAGACTAGGAACTGAACTCGCGAACAAAAACGGTACAATAGTGGTTTTCCATGGAACCGGATCAGAACCGAATTGCCTGCACCCCTAGCCCAAGTTCATCAAACTGGAACCCATCTGTCATGTCGGCTTTCGTTACTTAAACCAACAACCACTTGCAGATTAAGGCCCAGGCTTTAATTAATCTTAGCCGTTTATTGTGCTCCAATAGGATCCGTATTGTAGCCAGGCCTTAAGAATGTAGATTTGGACATACTTTTGATTCTTGGAGCCAAATTGCTACAGTAGAATCATTATAGGCCCATATTAAAAGAGAGAAAAATATCCTGTTGAATGACCAATGGATAGCAATACTTAGCAAATAAAAGGTTCACCTTAGATAGGTTGTGAGGAGAAAATCTCACATATCAAATAATTCTAGCCTTTGGATTCGTTATATTATTATAGACACCAACAATGAGGATTTCCAACTTTAGTTTGATTTCTGCCAAATGGAGTGGTACATTTGGTGGGACCAGCAGCCTGATTAATGGCGTGTCATTTGTGGCACATTCGAGTTCCATTAAGCGGTCTCCATCATCAATGGCCGTGCGGCAAATTTGGACCTTCCATTAAGCGGTCCCCATCATCAATGCCCATGCGGCAAATTTGGACCTTTCATTAAGCGGTCCCTATCATCAATGGGTGTGCGGTAAATTTGGACCTTCCATTAAGCGGTCCCCATCATCAATGCCCATGGAGGAATGCAAACCCTCCTAGGGAATGTTGAAAATGGCCTCTTTCCCCTCTCTCTCTAAAAAACGCAGTTTTTTTTTTCATTTTTCTCTCTCTACAAGAGGAGCAAATATACACTTGAATCTACATTTGGCATATTTGAAATAACACCAAATATATCAACATGACAAAAGTTAAATAAAGTGCACATCTCACATATGCCACAGATAACGCGATTAAATAAGGTGCACATCTCACATATGCCACTGATAACGCGATTAAATAAGGTGCACATCTTACATATGCCACAGATAACGCGGTTAAATAAGGTGCATATTTGAGATATGCCGTGATATCTCAAAAACGCCATACATATGCTATTAAATAAACAGAAATCACTTGGAGAATTCCGGGGGAAGAGAACGTGACCCAGTAGATAAGGGTATTTCTGTCATCTTAGAAATCTGAAAAAAAAAAAATTTAATTAACCAGTATAATTGACAGCACCTGTACACGTGAGTGCTTGTGTTCTTCCCATTTTTCAACCGCAAGGGATTCGCGTTTTGCTCGCGGCTCTCTTCTAGAAAACATTTGCACCATCATGCTAGTGGATTACATATGGGAACAGTTTCTCCAACAGTCGGGTGCAACGGGATCCAAGTGGGACATGCCCAATTTAATATGGGACCCAATATTAGACTAACGGTCTGGATCACCAGCTTTGCTTGTACGTTTGCTGCTCTGCTTGAATGGTTGAATTCTTGGATGGATGTGGTCGGTAAATTACCAATATGCTAAAGGGCATATTGGTGATTGAACTTGACAATGGCAGATTCTAGATGGATCTCAATTTCCACTATTAATACAACTCCAGGTATGCATGTTAGCCTGCGTGAACTTGTCTTGAATCAAAATAACTTGCGAGCTTCCTTTCTCCCAATTATGGATCTTGTCAGTTGTTCTTATGGTTCGCCTTCCACACTCAAATCATCAGCTTGTGGAAGCCCAGATGTTGATCGACGGTCAGCAGATTATCACCCTAGTGTTTGGGGTGATCACTTCCTTACATCTACTCCAAATGTTAAGGTAAGTAGCGTTACAAATCACTATTAGTCACCGTAATACACAGTGGGGGTGGGGGTGGAAGAGAGAGAGAGAGAGAGTTTGGGTCAGCAGATTTGCATTTGGTTGTAGATTTTAGCAGGCCCTAGCTTCTATGAAATGATCTGATTTATATATTCTTAGGAGCATAAAATTAATTCAGAAATGTAAGCCATTGATTGTTCCATGCTCTAAGACGATAGCCTTTGTACGTGCTTATGCAGAAGCCAGATGCATCAACTGAACAACGAATTGAAGAATTGAAAGAAGAAGTGAAGGGAATGCTAGAAGTAGGCAGTGGAACATCACAGCAAATGGATTTGATCAACACGCTCCAGCGACTTGGAGTGTCCTACCACTTTGAAACAGAGATTGAAGAGGCACTGGATCAGATTTATGGTGCCCCTATTGAATGCAGTGATTATGATTTATACGCAACTGCACTCCGATTTCGACTGCTGAGACAGCATGGGCACAATGTGCCATCTGGTATACTACGCACTCTCACCTCTTTCAGACTTTTATGGTTTCTTTGTATGCAAAGCACGATTAGTACCATCAATCATTTGTGTTTGAACAGATGTGTTCAGGAAGTTCAAAGACGAGAAAGGTGAATTCAAGGAGAGCTTAACCAAAGACGCAAAGGGTTTGTTAAGTTTATATGAAGCAGCACATCTGGGTACAAAAGGAGAAGATATACTGGACGAAGCCATTACTTTCAGCAGCAAGCACCTTAGATTGATGATGACCAATCTCAGTTCTCCCCTCCGGAAACAAATAGAACATGCTCTAGAGCTACCTTTGTACAAGAGTATGCCTAGGCTAGAGGTAAGGCACTATATATTGATCTATAAAGAAGACGAGGCCCATAATCCTGCCCTCGTAGAGCTTGCGAAGTTGGATTTTGCTGTGCTACAGTATTTGCACCAGACAGAGATTAGACAACTAGCCAAGTAAGTTGCAAACATTAGGACATTCTTTTTTCCTTTTTTTTTTTTTTTTTTGGAGAAATAAATACAACATTGCCACAACATCTGTGCTCACAATGATCAAGAATCATTAGTATATGATACACGCTTTTGGAAGTATATAGTTGGGTAAAAGTGCAAGTTGTTGCTTTTTGTCATTATTTGTTTAATGATCTAAACTATATAGATATGGGCCACGCTAAGGTCCTAAGGACAAGGCAAGCAACTTCACACCTCTTGGTAATTAATACCTTCACACGGATGGTTAGCAACTAAAAAAGCAAAGTTCTAGGTTGATTACTAAGGCCTCTAAAAATCAAATGTGAGATTGAATTTTGTTGATGCAAACCACCCCCCGTCACTTGTCATTGCCCAATCATCCGCCAAACGCCCTAAGTTATCATATTTTTTAGCTTTACTATTTTATTATGCTGATGATCGATGTCTCCACTGGCAGGTGGTGGAAAGATATTAACATTGCCTCACAGCTACCTTTCGTTCGAGATCGACTAGTGGAGTGTTACTTTTGGATATTGGGCGTGTACTTTGAACCGCAATACTCCCAGTGTAGAATCTTTGTTACCAAACTAATAAACATAGCATCGGTGATCGATGACATTTATGATGTTTACGGAACGTTAGAGGAGCTCCAGCTGTTTACTGATGCAATCGACAGGTTCGGAACTAGCATAATACGTAGGCTTCGAAATTGGACATCCTATTGTATAATTGACATTGATCCACCAGCTACTCTCCCAAGTGGCTGATTCAATGTACACTGAAAATATACTCTTAACGGTTGATAGATTATGACTAAAAGAAAATATTGATGAGACGAATATCAAGTGTTCAAAGCTTGGAAATTAATGCTGATCTTCAGGTGGGACCTTGGAGCTCTGGATCATCAGCCGTCATACATGAAAGTGTGTCTTCTAGCGCTCTTCAATGCCATGAAAGAGGTTGAGGACGCGCTGAAGAAGGAAGGTCGATTGTACCGTGTTTATTATGCTAAGGAAGCCGTATGACATCTCTCTCTCTCTCTCTCTCTCTCTCTCTCTCTCTCTCTCTCTCTCTCTCTCTCTCTCTCTCTCTCTCTCTCTCTCTCTCTCTCTCTCTCTCTCTCATAATCTACGTATACATACATGCATAGATAATGCATTTGTATACTATGCATATCATGTGTTGGGAAAAAATATGTACCGTTCAAAGTACAAATAGCACCTACTTGTTCAATGACCCTACACCATTCATCGACTTTTCTATGGAAGGTCTCATTGGACAAAATTTTCCCTCATAGGTATTAAGAATGCTAATGGTACGGTGCGTTTGTTTGGCTCATGTAGATGAAGGCTCTGACTAGAGCCTACTTCACAGAAGCCAAGTGGTTTCACTCAGGTTACATACCGCCTTTCGAGGAGTATTTAGAAGTGTCAGTGCAAAGTAGTGGCTACCCCATGCTTGTGGTCCAATCTCTCATCTGCATGGGAAAAGAGGCAACGAAAGAAGCCTTCGATTGGGTGATTACAGTGCCTAAGATCGTGTGGTCGACAGGTCTGATTGCTCGACTTGTAGATGATATCCAGACAAACAAGGTACAAAATCAAGGTGGACATCGTCTTTAACCACGTTAATTATATTACTGCATTTCATGGGTCAATGACCGTTACATTTGTGAAACATGAAGGTTGAGCAGGAGAGAGGCGACAATGCTTGCAGTGTGCAATGTTACATGAAGGAGTATAATGTTTCAGAGAAGGTTGCATGCAAGAAGATACGGGAGATGATTGGGACAGCATGGAAAGACATAAACAAAGAGTGGCTTAAACCAACTCCCTTCCCCAGGCTTCTCCTTATGCCAGCTCTCAACCTCACCCGAATGATGGAAGTCCTATACCAACATGGTGACGGATACAGTAACTCTACAGGCTGCACTAAGGATCGTATCTCGTCGTTGCTTGTCGAACCCCTTCCAATTTAAGAACTATCCTATTTCGGTCATCAGGCTGTTCACCTCAACTTTTTCTTTTCCTGAAACAGCTAGTTTATTTTGGCAGTGTTGAATTTTGAGGGGACTGTCACCTCAATTTCCATTGCAAGACTTGTAATGCGTAACGCCTCAGGCTATGTCATGGATCTTGTCATAAAAATCTTGATTGTTTTATCCCTCTTGTCTCTCTTCTGGTGTTGTACATGGTAAATGTATGTTTTCTTGTACCCCAATCGGGCGAGCTCTTGTGCGTGTAGATCAAGCAGCCAGAGGCGCCCATATATTCATGGGACAACCTGATAAATGAGTAATATTACATAGAGAAAGGCACAATTGGAATGGTGGAAGAATAAGGGAATACAGAAGTGACTAAAATGCATGGTGAGAGAAAAAAATATAAGTAGATGAAAGTAATAGAGAAAAACAAATTCAGAAGAGCTTTAGGATTGTGTGAAGTCTAATCCTAGTTCAAAAACTCACAAATCAACTCAAAAAAACTTGTATGAATTAATGGACTCAACTTAGTAATAAATCAAATCGATTCACTACAAAGTAAAACATATTAAAGTGAACTTAGATTTGAACACTAGACATCCCAAACAATAATATCAAGTCCTAACCAACTCACCTAATAGTGAAAATTAAATCAAATTAGGCCTAAATATGCTAGAATAGATGGAATTTTTACATAAACAGATTGGAATAGGGATCGAAATGAATGTGTATTTTGTTTTCCCTTTTTCTAAGTGAAACTATATAGTCTTTCATTCCTAGCTAGAATGGAACAGAATTGGAAGCTACAGTCAATCTAAAAACATTTGCTTTGTAATTATGTGCCTTGCAGAGTTAATGTTGTACTATGCAGGAACTTCCTATAATTATCTTTTTGAAAGATGAAAGTCTAAAAATATCATGATTCTTAATTAATAGAGGAAATTTAAAAAAGAAAAAGAAAAAAGAGGAATTCAATAAACAGCATTGGGCAATCAACATTAGACCCTTGCATGTAAAGTATGGGTACAACTCAAAATGTATGTGAGGCTAAGGGGGTTGTTTTCGCTTCATTGATTAGCCTTTATGTTTCTATTTCAACCACCCATTTCACTCTAGAATAATAGTGGTCAACTTCATCCAACAATGAAAAGTATTGCATGCCTATCTTGGATAAACAAATGTGTGACCATATATATATTTTTTTTGCTTGAGTTGAGAGCAAGAAGCACTCTTGTGTTTGTGGTGATTAAAGCAAGAATTATCTTTGCCAAAGTAGTTGTTGTTGGGAACCAAACATTTGACCTAAATGCTGTTTTCCTTGAGTTAAGAGCAAAAACCACTCGTGCATGTGCATGTGTGTGACTAAAGTAGGAATTATGTTTGTCAATTTAATTGATGTTAGATTAACACTTGTTGTTGGGTTACCCTACATAAAAGCTTAAGCTAACAGGAATCAAGCTAACAATATTTATATATCTAACATAGACCTTGATGTGTGTGGCCTTTTATTTTTATTTTTTTGCTCTAGCATGTAGACCAAAGCCAATCTCATCCACAGCCTCATCAGCAAGCAAGCACACTTCTACTTACTAATAGGGAATTGCTTGCTAGTTTGGCTCTAAGCTCCAACTCGATCTTGTGGTAGACTGCCCAATAAATAAGGTTTTTAAAATTTAAACTCATAACCGTGCCGTCAATATGAATTTGATAGTTAGTAGGTTAACAATTTTCCATTCAACCTAAAAGCTTACATTGAGTTAGTCAATCTCACTCTTGATCAAGTTTGATGGACTTTGGTATTGTTAGGTTAAGTCATTGTTAGTCCTACCTGAGCTAGAATGATATTTATGAAATTGTTTCTTCCTTATTATTAGTCTATTACTAGCTAGATCAATTATGGTTTGGCAATATTGGGTTAGATCATTGTTAGTCCAACGAGAGCTAAAATGATTTTCATGAATTTGTTTCTTCCTCATTGTTGGTCTATCACAATCTAGGCTGGGTTTCATTGTGCTAGAAATGCCAGGGGTGGGGTGCAACGACGACTATTGAGGTCACTGTCGATTAGGTTGTTGGTGGGGGCTGCCACTGCTGCCTGACCCAATCAACACCCTAATTCCAATGGCCGGCACCTATTTCTAACACCTCCCTCTGCCGAGGTGAGGTAGCTAGTTTGTTAGACAAGGATAATATCATAATTTCATAAAAATTAACATGGAAGGATGATGGAAACCTAATAGAATGACAAATTTGAAAAGTTCATGAAAACTTAATGGCAGCTATGCAAAATTGAAAAAATATTAAACTTTTTTTGCAAAAATGCCAAAATGTAATGGCATTTTTGTAAAAGACCCTTTTTAGTTAATTCATATATCTTTTAATGTATTGTTAGCTAATTTATATAAATTTTTTATTTTAGGCATTCAAATTTTATTTAAACGCTACTTTTCAAGTTGAGTACCATGGGATTGACTCGTACTTATGCAAACTTTCCTACAATAGGCCATGCACTTGCGAAAAACAAACGTCCTAATTATAACCACTCTACCTATATATGATGAGTTAGGTTTTTCAACACTTTTTAATAAAAAAATTTCAAAAGGTGGGGCCCCATTTTTTGGAAACCAAAAATGAAGGAAGACAATTTCAATAAATTTCACTTTAAGAAAAACCCCGAGTGTCAACTATCGACTCAAAACTCAAATAAATTTTTTATTTTTCAAGTACAAATTTTCAAAACAAGTTTACTTCTTCAAGGCCCATCCAGTCAACAACCACATTCCCACCACTAATATAATCAAGTCCAACAAATTTAAATGCACATATGCAGTTCAGGTAGAGTTAAAAATATACCTCCAAATGAGATATCTCGATCCCCACTCCTTTAGCTCTTCATCAATCATGTCGGTCTCTCAATATCTGAGGCATTGCAACAATAACACAATTTCTACAAGCAATGCTTGGTTGGGGAATAAGATGCTTATGAATATCAAAATATAATATTTTGTTTCATAATATAATAATCATTTCAATGCACAAAACATTTTGCAACAATAATCAATAATCTGCATGATTTATCTAAAAATAATTTCAAAACTTTAGATTATAAATTTTCAAGCATTTCATGTGAATATTATGAATAAATCAACACACGAAATATCATTTGCAAATACAATTCAGTATCTCAAATAAACTTTATGAATAGATGTAAACATCATAAACTGATTCAGAAATGCTAAATCATGTCCCACCACAATGTCAAATTACTAATAATGATACTGAATAAGCGAACGAGTTAAAAATGTTAAACTCATAAACTAGTGAATATAGTCATCAGTGGTCGCACCCCTATTATGCGGAGCCCACAATCCTCCAATCAATAATGGCTATCCATAATGGTCATGAAATTATACCACGCATATCACCGTGACATATAGTCATCAATGGTCACATCAAATTGATCTCATAAGAAAAGCCAAGCACATGTGTTATCACTCCCTCATGATCACAACACTGTGTACATGAATACAAGGAACTGCTATGCTATAGTGATAACCAACACATGGTCTATCAAGTGTCGCTACCTACTGATATCAAATCAAGAGACTCATCGTCCATCCACATGGGTGGGACCATACCAGTAGTGTGGGCTACCCATTATACCATTCCCTACCGAGTGCCATCTAAGGGCGGGTGTCTATCATCTTATAATCTCAGAGGGTGGGTGGTCAGCCCTATACCCCTTTTAACATAGCATCCCCTAGGCAACAAGCCTATAGAAAACAAAATCCTCAGGCCTCCATGCCTGGATATAAAACAATAGCACCAGGCTACATGCTTGTCTCATATTAATCCACAAAAAAATATTGTATCATGTATGTAGCTGGTACCCCATACCAGATCAAGCCTACGTGGTTTGTACATCAAATCATGTAGTAGTAAAACATGTCATGCACCATAAAAAACATTTCTTTTTAAATGAATGGTGTACATTTAAAATCTATGGAGGTGTAATCATAATATAATAATCCTCCATATACAAAACCAGGTCTTTTTCATTTCATAATTCATGCCATAAATACTGCATGTATACTGTAACATAATAATTAGATTTTATAAATAATTCATGTAATTTAAATCTCATGCATCTGTCAAATCACATCATGAGTATATAACTAAATCATGCAATTTATGAAATTTAAGCATCTTAAATTCCACCTACCTCGAATACGTCTATCAAATCCTTAAAATAGTCGACGATCTCAATTGAGCATCAATTGGTGTATTTGTGAAGTCATACATAACACTCAAGTTAATCACTTATTCACAATTCCTCATCCATTTCTCATCTAGTCATTGATTATCATCAATCATGATGATCTTATTCTTATAGGCCTTCTATCCTCTGTATATTTCTTTATTTTTATAATATCAATCAATTTGGATCATTGATTAAAGATCAACAGTTTAGATCATTTGATCTATCTATATTCAAGTTATGATTGGCTAAATAAATGCATCCTGATCATCAAAAGGCTTAATCATTCCATCTTATTGGAATTCTAGGAAATCCAACCATTGGATCATTCTTGTAGCCTCAATTTATGATTAGATCACTAATTCCAACCTTAATTATCAGACGTCAGTTTAATTTCATGTTCATCTAACCATTCTAGTGTATATCCATGATTTATGTCTTGATCTGATGGTCCAATCGCTCTTAAATCGACCAAATCTAAATTATTGGGTCAAATCAATGGTCTAGATGAATTTCTATGATGAATATACATGATTTGATCATTGGATACATCAATCCATATCTTGGATCACCTAATTGTTCAAGTTCTAGGGCCTGGTCGTCCCTTGATCATCCTTATCTAAGTTATTGGATAATATTTCATAGGTTTGATCTGAGTAGATGTGCATAGATCAAGTTTTTTATGCTAAATCATGCCTGCATCATCGAGACAATTCCAACGGATGTTTCGGATCAAAAATTAGGTTTATATAGCTCCTAGAATTACGAATTGAATGTTTTAGTTCATTTTTGGATAGTTTGGATCAAAATCCGGACAAGATGCCCTTTACACTGGACTACACCGACGAAACCATTTACACTAGACTACTGTAACAGCCTGAGGCCCCACACCCTGCAACGATATTGTCCGTGCCGGAGTGCCCATACACCCCGCACGGTTTTGTTCTTCCCAGCCTGCTCAGGAAAAGGCCTCGTTGCAAGGGAAGTTCTCATCACTCTTATCAAGAGCCCGCAACTTTTCCCCAGCGATGTGGGACTAACTCTCGCTCTTCACCCGCCAGAAGCTGCCAGAAGCCCTCTTAGCCCGCCCTCATCGGCCAAGGCTTCACAACCTCTCCCCTTAAGGGACACGCGTCCGCGTGTCTTACCACACGAGCGCCCACGTGCGGCTAGCCACCCACACCGGGTCGGGCTGGCTCGTCTCGATACCACTTGTAACGGCTCGAGGCCCCACACCCCGCAACGATATTGTCCGTGTCCGGAGTGCCCATACACCCCGCACGGTTTTGTTCTTCCCGCTTGCCCGTGGAAAAGGCCTCGTTGTAAGGGAAGTTCTCATCACTCTTATCAAGAGCCTGCAAGTAATCCTTTTCCCCAGCGATGTGGGACTAACTCTCGCCTTTCACCTTGCACAGAAGCTGTAAGCCCCTCCCTCTAGCCCGCCCTCACCCGCCAAGGCTTCACAACCTCTCCCCTTAAGGACACGCGTCCCCGCGTGTCTTACCACACACGAGCGCCCACGTGCGGCTGCCCACCCACACCGGGTCGGGGTTCTGTCTCGATACCACTTAACGGCCCCGAGGCCCCACACACCGCAACGGAGACATTGTCCGTGTGGGAGTGCCCATACACCCCGCACGGTTTTGTTCTTCCCGCCTTGCCCAGGAAAAGGCCTCGTTGCAAGGAAGTTCTCATCACTCTTATCAAGAGCCCAAGAACTTTTCCCCCAGCGATGTGGGACTAACTCGCCTTTCACCTTGCCTAGAAGCCTGCCAGCCCTCTTGGCCCGCCCTCATTGGCCAAGGCTTCACAACCTCTCCCCCTTAGAGGACACGTGTCCCCGCGTGTCTTACCACACACGAGCGCCCACGTGCGGCTAGCCACCCACACCAGGTCGGGGTTTGGCTCTGATACCACTTTGTAACACCCCGGATTTTTACCATCTTTTGAAACCTCTCTAGTAATTTGTCAGTCTTCCTAGAGTCACTCGTAGCATCACCCTCCGTGGCTCAGGTGCACCGATGGTTCCCTGTCTTGGTTGTGAGGACCGAACCGACTAAACCATGGGTGCCACTTTAGGTGGTGGAATAGGGCTGGGTTAGCTGCGTCACAATGTCCTAACCTGTCTTCTTGTATAAGTGGTACGAGTCCTGACATTAACCGATTCAATAACTCGGCATCTCGATCTCCTTGATCAGAGGACTCAGCAGGTGGAGCTACGGGTGTAGCAGGGGTAGACCTTGTCCTTCTCCGAGGAGCCATCTATCAAAATTTTTACATGTCACTAAGTGTAAGTTCCTCTCTCATAGTTTCTCTCTCTACAACTATTATGGATCACTATTCACATATAAATGGACATTCACAAGGATTATGATGGACTAGACTGGGCTCTGATACCAACTTTGTAACACCCCGGATTTTTAAGACATTTTTTTTTTTTTTGTGGCAATTTAAATAAGAGCATTTGGGATCCCATGAGAAAAGATTTATTTAACATTTTACTAAACCTATCTTAAAACTCCGGGTGTTAATTTTTCCTTTCTCAAAATGGCGTACATGTAATGTAAACACAAATAAATGATCCGCGTATAAATCAACGTCAAATAAATAGGCGCCTTTATTTTAAATCAAATAAACATCCAAAAGACAATAATAATATGGCCCAGGGTCTATCCATCATAACATCCCATATAAATGTCAATTATATGTCCAAAGATCTAAATCACATCCAAATATAAAGTATGCAGTCCATAATACAATTCAAATGATAATCCACTCTAATGACTCACATTACTTTCTAAAACTATAGGGAAATGGTCTTCAGCAGCTCTCACGGCTTCTCAACAGCCTTGCCTTTCCTGTTATCGCGCTGAGATCTAAGGCATTGCAAAACAAAGCAATGCCTCAAAGAAGCTATCGTCAGGTAGGTACATAGACAATTAATGTAATAAATGCAAGAAATAATGAACAGCATTGATGAAAAGTCTAACATTTATGGAAATAGTGATATCATAATGCCATGTTCAAATAAATGCCAATTTATTCCAAATGCTAAAACATGAAGTTCACTGAGTTAAAACATGATATGAATCAATAACATGGAGCATACAACAAGAATAAGGGCACCCTAAGGTAATGGGTCCCACCACATCGCACTAACATCCCCGATCGAGTACACATAGTCAACCTCCGAGTGTCGTCACACCTGTGCATACCATCCATAACCATGCTCATCATACATGCACACATAACAAGAATATGGGCCATCATGTCACAGTTGGCAACCCTCCATGGGTATCAACCACCGCCGCTCCCCGTCGACACCATAACGGAGACTTAACGTCCGTCCCCATGGAAAGGCTCGACTCAGAGTGTGGACTATCCATGTTACCAAACCCCTACCGAATGCCATCTATGTAAGGTGTGTCTATCATATCACAAACTCATCACATCATAACTTAAGGTGGGTGGTCACTTATCCTCCTAAGATGACGCCCATAGGGCGAGAGCACCCATCATCAAATATAAAACACTAAATCATATGTATATGCTAAAACTCAAGAGCACTTATAGCTTGCAATCCCCAAGACATGCCCCTCATCCCGGGGGTTAGCCTATAAAAGGACCGGCTACTAAGCCTCTCAGTACTCATTTCCATGCAAATCCATGCATTTTCTATATATATAATAAGAAATAAATCTCTAATTAAGCATAACTAATTAACATCATGCTTGTAAAAGCAGCTTAAATAAGTTTATTCAAGAAAAGAATTCAATTTGGAATAACCATCCCGTACGCAATGTCGCATGAAATCCATGGTAAATAAAAATCGCACTTTAAAACACAATCACACATGATGCTATGTTTAAAACATGGTTTAAAATCAAGGCAAAACATTAGTTGTCGTCACCTACCTCGGTGTGAGATCACTAGCTTGCTAATAACTCCCTTTAATTGGTATATTCAAGTGCACCCGTACATGTCACATCACTATTTTAAAATTTTTCTAAATAAAAAGTGGTCATTTCTAAGTTTCTAAGTTAAAACTAGGTCAGCGTCGTCAATACTCTGGTCACAACCCTTCTTTCTGGACGTGATTTGGACCTCTCTAGCCTCCCAAAATCAAGTTTTAGTGAAAACTACCCCTCAAATGGGGCCCGCCGGACCACCATAAGGTGGTTTAAACCGCGGCTTTTTCCGCCGGTTTATACCGACGTATGCGGGCGCACGAGACGCACGGCGTCGCAGACGCCTCACGGACGCGCGCCGCGCGTCTTCGCGGCACGTGACGCACGCGCGTGCGTCACGGCCGCGACGCGCCGCGTCCCGGCCCCACGCGGCAGCCTAACCACGCACGCTCCGCACGCGCGCGCGCATCGCGCACGCGTGCGGCGACGACCGCCATGTGACGTCGTCCCTCGGGCGTCGGGTGCGTCTTGGCGTCGGGCCACAGGCGCCGACGCCGGGCCGTTGACGACGCCGAGAAGACGACCGGATTCGGCTGCCTCGGCTGAGCGCTGCAGCTCCGTTTTGCGTGATTTTTGCACCATTTTCTTCAGAATTCTCTCTAGAATCCATTTATGCCCTCCTTTTGCACTAATTTTCTCAAAAACCATGGTTTTTAAACGATTTTTCCCAAGTTCCTAAAAACCTCCCTAGGTACTGGTTTTTGAGTTTTCTGGGAAATTCCACCGTTGGATTACTCCCAAATTTAAAGGGTATGCTCTTTGGTCTCTTGTGCACTAGTTGGACGGTGAGATTTTCAAACGGACAAGGTTTGGTCTATGAAATCACGCTCCAACAGTAGCGTGCACAAAGCCCCCAAAAATCCGATTTTTTTCCTAATTTTTTTCATGTTTTTCTAATTAGTTTTCTAATTAATAAATACGGAAAAATATGGATTTGAGGCTTACCTTGAGCCTGGCTGGTGTTGCTCGTGTTGCCGGGGCTCCACCACGGGAAAATCCAAGTTTTATGTGGCTAGGGTTTAGCGTAAATACTCAGAGAAAACGCTCCGTGGAGCGTTTGGCAACTGGGAGGGTAGATATGTGCCTAGAGTCCCGGGAGGAGAACCTCTTCCATTCACGCCTCTTCCCATGGCTTCTCCTAGGCGATTTTGCCGGATCCGGGTACGTACGTGTGGGAAGACGGGGGTGCCAGTATCAATTTGGACCCCTGTCTAATACGTCTCTATCAAATGACTAATTTGCCCTTCCAACTTTGACGGCTCATAACTCCCTCGTTTGAGCTCCGTTTCTCGCGTTCTTGGTGGCGTTGGATTCGTATCGACGAGCACTTTCTAATTATTATGTTTTCAGGAAATAATTTCATCCATAAATTTTTATTTTAATTTATTTAATAATTTCCTATTTTATCTTAAAAATTAAGGATATTACACTAGACTACATTGACGACCCTTTACACTAAACTACACCGGTAGGGACCATTTATACGGCGTGTCTTTTACACCGCACTACACTGATGGGGGATCATTTACACTAGACTACACTGGCATCCTTTTGCACCGGACTACACCAGCAAGGACTATTTACACCAGAGTACACCAGTGCCTACCAGGGACAATGCGTATCGACCGTCCATGCCATTTTCCCTCAATCAAAGCCCCAAATGATCAGATTTTGTATCTCTCTTTGCTGTTCTTAAGGTTTTGGGGGTTAATGAATCTAATGGACAGTTCAAATCATCCATCTAAGTTGTCTTTAATGTGGTATTTCTATTGTATCATAGTTTTCCTTTGATTATACTCTACTAGCATGAAATTTTCATATCTAAAATTTGTCAAAAGAGGTTGTAGATCAGAGTCTCACCTTTACTCCCCTGAAATTTGGTGGTGGTCTAATGCTGTTTAATGCCGAAAAATTCAAAGAAAAATTACCGGTAATCAGTTTTCTACCACTTGCCAATGTCATCTTCAATGGCTAAATTCTTCCTCTTTACTTACCTGATCGCAATGATTTTTAAGGTGTTTTGATCATAAAATCATGGAGGAGAATGATTGGCTCAAATCACCCATCCAAGCCATCATTTTTTCGAGCGGCTTCATGCAAAATGGCTACCTGAAAATTGTATTTTTTGCCTCTTCTCCCATCCAAGGGTGAACATAAGGGAAGAGAGAGGGGGGGTGGGGTGCACCTCCCTTTTTTTTTCTTTTTTTTTTTCCAAAATTCCCTCATACTTAAAAGTTCCATAACTTTGTTATCCGAACTCCGGTTTTAGTGTTCTTTGTGTCGTTGGATTCGTATCGATGCATACGTTCTAAATTTGATGGTTTCAAGTCCAAATTCTGAGTCTTCAAGGGATTCACCTTCATAGAATTTATTTTTCATGGAATTCAATTCCTAATTTATTTCCATTAAAAATGTAATACAATCCATAGAAAATGACCCAAAATTTACGGTTGTTACATCCTTCCCTTCTTATAGGAATTTCGTCTTTGAAATTATTTTCATGTTGTGGGGTGGTCCCATTATCAAAACTGCACCTCCCTCTTCTTCTTTTTTTCCAAAATGCCCTCATACTTAAAGTTCCATAACTTTGTCATCTGAACTCCGTTTTTAGTGTTCTTTGTGTCGTTGGATTCATATCAATGCATACGTTCTAAATTTGATAGTTTCAAGTCCAAATTATGAGTCTTCAAGGGATTCACCTTCATAGAATTTATTTTTCATGGAATTCAATTCCATTAAAAATGTAATACAATCCATAGAAAATGACCCAAAATTTAGGGTCGTTACATCCTTCCCTCCTTATAGGAATTTCGTCCTTGAAATTCTTTTCATGTTGGAGGGGCATTATCGAAACTGCACCTCCCTTTTTTTCCAAAATGCCCTCATACTTAAAAGTTTCATAACTTTGTCATCCGAACTTCGTTTTTAGTGTTCTTTGTGTCGTTGGATTCGTATCGATGCATACGTTCTAAATTTGATAGTTTCAAGTCCAAATTATGAGTCTTCAAGGGATTCACCTTCATAGAATTTAATTTTCATGGAATTCAATTCCATTAAAGATGTAATACAATCCATAGAAAATGATCCAAAATTTAGGGTCATTACATCCTTCCCTCCTTATAGGAATTTTGTCCTTGAAATTCTTTTCATGTTGGGGGGGTTCCATTATCAAAACTGCACCTCCCTTTTTTTTCCAAAATGCCCTCATACTTAAAAGTTCCATTACTTTGTCATCCAAACTCCGTTTTTAGTGTTCTTTGTGTCGTTGGATTCGCATCGATGCATGCGTTCTAAATTTGATAGTTTCAAGTCCAAATTATGAGTCTTCAAGGAATTCACCTTCATAGAATTTAATTTTCATGGAATTCAATTCCTAACTTATTTCCATTAAAAATGTAATACAATCCATAGAAAATGACCCAAAATTTAGGGTCGTTACATCCTTCCCTCCTTATAAGAATTTCGTCCTTGAAATTCTTTTCATGTTGGGGGGGGTACCATTATCAAAACTGCACCTCCCTTGTTTTTTCAAAATGCCCTCATACTTAAAAGTTCCATAACTTTGTCATCCGAACTCCATTTTTAGTGTTCTTTGTGTTGTTGGATTTGTATCGATGCATGCGTTCTAAATTTGATAGTTTTAAGTCCAAATTCTAAGTCTTCAAGGGACTCACCTTCATAGAATTTAATTTTCATGGAATTCAATTCCTAACTTATTTCCATTAAAAATGTAATACAATCCATAGAAAATGACCCAAAATTTAGGGTCGTTACATCCTTCCCTCCTTATAGTAATTTCATGCTTGAAATTCTTTTCATGTTGGGGGGGGTCCCATTGTCAATACTGCACCTCCCTTTTTTTGCAAAATGCCCTCATACTTAAAAGTTCCATAACTTTGTCATCCGAACTCCATTTTTAGTGTTCTTTGTGTCGTTAGATTTGTATCAATGCATACGTTCTAAATTTGATAGTTTCAAGTCCAAATTCTGAGTCTTCAAGGGATTCACTTTCATAGAATTTAAAAGTTCATGAAAACTTGATGGCAAATATGCAAAATTGAAAAAATGTTGAATTTTTTTGCAAAAAGGCCAAAATGTAATGGAATTTTTGTAAAAAATCCTTTTTAGTTAATTCATATATCTTTTAATGTATTGTTAGTTAATTTTATTAATTTTAGGCATTCAAAATTTATTTAAACTCTACTTTTCAAGTTGAGTCCCATGGGATCGACTCATACTTATACAAACTTTCCTACAATAGACCTTGCACTTGCGAAAAACTAACCTCCTAATTATAACCACTCTACCTACATATGGCGACCCAGTCTTTTCAACACTTTTTAATAAAAAGTTTCCAAAGGTGGGGTCCATTTTTTAAAACCAAAAATGGAGGAAGACAATTTCATTGAATTTCATTTTTTTTAAAACCCCGAGTGTCAACCATCGACTCAAAACTCAAATAAATTTTTCATTTTTCAAGTATAGATTTTCAACAACCACATCCCCAACAATAATATAATTAAGTCCAACTAATTCAAATGCACATGTACAGTCCATATAGTATTAAAAACATACCTCGAAATGCGATATCTTGATCCCCACTCTTCTAGCTCTTCATCAATCATGTAGGTCTCTTAATATCTGAGGCATTGCAACAATAACACAATTTCAACAAGCAATGTTTGGTAGGGAAATAAGATGCTTATGAATTTCAAAATATAATATTTTCTTTCATAATTTAATAATCATTTCAATGCACAAAACATTTTGCAACAATAATCATTAATCTGCATGATTTATCTAAAAATAATTCCAAAACTTTAGATTATAAATTTTCAAGCATTTCATGTGAATATTATGAATAAATCAAGCCACAAAATATCATATCCAAATACAATTCAGTATCTCAAATAAACTTTATGAATAGATGTAATCATAATATAATAATCCTCCATATACAAAATCATGTCCCACCACAATTCGTGCCATAAATCACGCAAATAAAGATAACATAATAATCACATTTTATAAATAATTCTTGTAATTTAAATGTCATAAACTGTCAAATCAGTCATCATGAGTCACACCCCTAAATCATGGGCCCACAATTTAAGCATCTTAAATTCACTAGCTATCCATAATGGTTTATCATGAGCTCTTAAAACGGGTATATCCACGATCTCAATTGTGCATCAATAGTCAACGTGTCTGGTGAAATCATACATACTCATAAGTTAATCACTTATTCACATGTGCTCATCACATTTCTCGTGATCTAGTCATGATAGGAATACAATCATGATGATCTTATTCTTGATAGGCCAACTACCCTGGTATATTTCTTTATTTTTATAATATGCAATCAATTTGGATCTCATTAAAGATCCATCCACATGGGTGAGATCTATCTATATTCAAGTTATGATTGGCTAAATAAATGCATTTCGATCATCAAAAGCTTTAATCATTCTATCTTATTGGAATTCTAGGAAATCCAACCATCATCTCATAATCTTAGAGGGTGGGTGATTAGATCACTTTTTCATACCCCTTAAATTAGCATAGCATCCCCCTTCAACAAGCCTATGTTCATCTAAAATTTTCGTGGCTCCATGCCATGATTTATGTCTTGACCGATGGTCTACATGCTCTCGGATCAACCATATCAATCCACAATCAATATTGTATCAATTTCTAGGATGAATATACATTATTTGATCATTGGATACATCAATACATGGTTTGTACATCAAATCATGCGGTAGTAAAACATGTCATGCACGATCAAAAACATTTCCTTTTAAATGAATGGTGTATATTTAAAATCTATGAAGGTGTAATCATAATATAATAATCCTCCATATACAATATTTTTATGCTAATATCATGTCTGCATTGTTGAGACATACTACATGATGTTTCGTAACATAATAATCACATTTTATAAATAATTCTTGTAATTGCAAATTAAACATTTTAGTTCATTTTTGGACAATCACATCATGAGTATATAACTAAATCATGCAATTTACATTGTACACCAAAGAAAACCATTCCACCTACCTCGAACACGTTTACAAATCCTTAAAACAATCCATTTAAATGGCATCCAATTTTGCGCATCGAACTACACCGACGAGGAAATCATTTGCATACCCTTTTACCTTGGATTAATCACTTATTTACAGGCACCTCATCCATTTCTCATGCTAGTCATTGATTATCAATCAAGCTCATGATGATCTTATTCTTTTATCTATCCTCTTCGTATATTTCCTAAGGTTTTTATAATATCAATGAATCTAATGGATCATTGATTAAAGATCAATGTCCTTGATGTGGCATTTGATCTATCTATGGTTTCAAGTTATACTCTACTAGCATGAAATTTTTAGATCTAAAATTTATCAAAAGCTTGTAGATCATTCTATCTTATTGGAAAATTCTAGTGGTGAAATCCAACCATTGTTGTTCTTATTCCTACAAATTTATGATTAGATCACTGAATTTCAACCACTTGCCAACATCATCTTCACATCAGATTCAATTCCCTGTTACTAACCATTTTCGTAGTAATTTTCCATGGGAGCATTTATGATCTTATAATCATGGATGATTGGCTCGGATCACCCATCAACCAAATCTAAATTCTTGGGTCACAATCAATGGCTATCTAGATCAATTTCTAGGATGAATATACAATGATTTCACACATTGGCCATACATCAATACATATCTTGCGATCACTCTCTCTCTCTCAAATCTCTCTCTCTCTCTCTCTCTCTCTCTCTGATTAGCTCTCTCTCTAAGTCTCTCTCAATATCTCTCATCATGGGTTTGATTTAGGATAGCGGGTGCCATTATCAAAATGGGACCTCCCTTTTTTATGCTAATATCATGACCTCATTTCGAGACAATTCCATAACTTTCTCATCTGAACTCCGTTTTTAGTGTTCTTTGTGTCATTGGATTCGTATCGATGCATACGTTCTAAATTTTTGGACAATCTAGATCAAATGCATATTCAAGGGATGCACCTTTACATTGGACTAATTCCAAAGAATTCAATTCATGATTTATTTCTATTAAAAATGTAATACAATCCATAGAAAATGACCCAAATTTACACTACATCCTTCTCCTGGTAAAGACCATTTAAATGGCATCCCTTTTACACCGGACTACAATTCGAAACATCACTATATCACAAGATATGCTAATCATGATAATAATTCGAAAATCAACATCAATAAATGATTCCACAACCGATGCGTATGGACCTCCATGCTTTTTTTTTACAATCAGAGCTCCAAATGATCAGATTTTTTATCTCTCTTCGATGTTCCTAAGGTTTTGGGGGTCAGTGAATCTAATGGACAGTTTAAATCATCCATCTAAGCTGTCCTTGATGTGGCATTTCTACTGTATCATGGTTTTCCTTTGATTATACTCTACTAGCATGAAATTTTCAGATCTAAAATTTATCAAAAGAGGTTGTAGATTAGAGTCTCACCTTCACTCCCCTAAAATCTGGTGGTGATCTAATGTTGTTTGATTCCTACAAATTCAAAGAAAAGTTATAGGTACATGATTTTCTACCACTTGCCAACATCATCTTCAATGGCTAGATTTTCCCTCTTTACTTGCCCAATCGTAGTAATTTTTGGGGCATTTTGATCTTATAATCATGGAGAAGAGAATGATTGGCTCAGATCACCCATCCAAGCCATCATTTTTGCAGGTGGCTCCCTACAAAATGGCTACCTCAAAACTATATTTTTTTCATTTTTTTCAATGGTTTTCACACAATCGCCAACGTCCATGCTATTGGTAGCGATTGCCTCTTCTCTCTCTCTCTCTCTCTCTCTCTCTCTCTCTCTCTCTCCTCTCTCCTCTCTCCTTTCCATCTTTCTTCTTTCTTCGTTAGTCACGGGTGAACATAAGGAGGGGGCTGCCATTATCAAAATGGCACCTCCCTTCTTTTTCTTTTCTATTCTTTTTCCAAAATGCCCTCATACTTAAAAGTTCCATAACTTTCTCATCCGAACTACATTTTTAGTGTTCTTTGTGTCATTGGATTTGTATCGATGCATACGTTCTAAATTTGATAGTTTTTAGTCCAAATTATGAGTCTTCAAGGGAGTCACCTTCATAGAATTCAATTTTCATGGAATTCAATTCATGACTTATTTTCATTAAAAATGTAATACAATCAATTGAAAATGACCCAAAATTTAGGGTCGTTACATCCTTCCCTCCTTATAGGAATTTCGTCCTCGAAATCCTTTTCATGTTATCCTCCAAACAATGCTAGAAGCATCACCATATCACAAGATATGCTAATCGTGACAATAATTCCAAAATCAACATCAATAAATGATTCCACAACAAATCATCCCCTCATATCTCACTCATCATGTAACTAGTATATATCAATTCATCTTTTCATATACTCAAAACATGTCATAACCACATATGACACAATTAGCATAAACCAAGCTCCCATCTTCAAGTTGGTTGTCCGTGTATAACTTAGTACAATCAAAATCACTATATCAATACCAATTAGAGTATCTCAGCTCATACATAGGCAAATCTATGCCAATTTTATACCATAACATACTGGCTCACCAATAGGCAATCATTTGCAAATCAACAGGCAATCATATGCCAATCAAATCTAGTTCATATCATGATCATGCTATGAGCACCTAGAAGCATGCTACCTAAAAGCTCGACACTTAGAAGCTTGCCAGTGCCTCTAGCACCTGCCCTCATCAGCCACCCTCTGAGGCCGCTCTCATCTACTACTCACAAGTACATGTCATAATTTAATGTCTAAATTATATCAAACATACATCACTGTCATACATCTCATCTAATGAGAAATCAAACTTATATATATGTACATAAATCACATCCATATCACTGCTATCCTAAAGAGCTCAATAACTCAGCAATAGTAGTTTACCAAACTAAGGAGATTATCAACCTTAATCACCAATTTGGGCTAATCCCAGCCCATCTTAATCTCAATAAATTGCCCCTCTCCCAATAGAAGCATCATGGTCAAGGCATTTCATCTTTTTCAAGCATAACTCATACTCAAATAGATCATCAATATATATATATATATATATATATATATATAAAGAATATCAATTCTTCATTGTGGTGCTATCAACAATTAATAATTTGTGTATAGCTCTAAGGGTCTATCTTTCTTCTCATGAAGAGGACTAATGTACTTTATGAAGATACACCAAGTCTGATAGACCTTTGTTAAGTAACTACCATAACTAGAACCCTTCCAGCTCAGCTGGGGCCATCCTTATGGCACCTTAGAAAAATGACACTACATCTAATGTCGAATCAATATCGACATTAACATTCTACGACAAAAAATCTTCGAACCTCCTCAAGAAGATTATGAATTCTCGCACAATATCGATGTACTCAATTTGTGGCAGTTCTCTATCATCCATTGTCACTCTAACAATGAGGACTTAGCACCTTCGGAACATACACACTATCCTCAAGGAAAAAATAACACAACTTGAATGATGCTCTTCCTAAACAGAAACAAGGTCACTGATTGTCCATGTACACAAAAAGTAATCTTTTCCTCACATAATTCAGCTGTCCTCCAATAAATAAAACTCTTCTAAGGATGGTATCATAATCAATCATATTGAATAAGATGGGATCCATATCCATCCTCTCACTTATCATCTGTGTCATAACATCCAACTCATATACTATCACATATACATAGATATATTCATCAAGGCACCAATACATAAGGTGCAAAAATGACTAAATCCTAAATCAATAAGGATCTTAGCATGTTTACAAGAAATTGAGAAATTATTTTTGCACCGCCCAATTCGAGGTCTATACTTGCCTCTAAGTAACGATGGTAACTCATCCCTGCCAATGTGGGGCCATTTCTATACCATCTCCAATGTCAATCTATTGGACTCATTGTCCTCTAGAGAAGTCTTCATGGAAACATCTGACTCTCCACAGTCAAAACATTTAAAGGATTGCCATTGTGATGGCGGCTGCTGATGTTGTTACTGCTATTGGTGTGGCCTACTAACTCTAAGACATAACTCTCCAGGTGCCCGTTCTTGTACCAATGCACCTTATCTTGTTGGCATTCTTATACTGCTTAATCAAATGTCTTTGGCACAGTAGCCTTTGTAACTATGTTCATGAAAAGGGTCTCTTGCCTTTACTAGGCTGAATCAAACTACTCACATCTGAGTCTCTACAATCTGCTCGAGTCCCAAGAGAATATCTCTCTATAACATAGAGGCCCAATCTACTGCCTCTGTAACCAATATAGGACATGTTACCATCACCTTATTTCACAATCTAGGTATCAACATAACATAATCTATTTGTAGCCTCCTTACCCATCATAAAAAAGTTAGGGATAAGTCAAATCAATTGTATATTCCTATTCAATACTGTTGAACAATTTAATTTCTTTGCTCTATAACAATAACTCTCACTGTATAGCCAATTGCTCATAAGGGGAAGATACTAATCATCACAGGCCTTCCTAAGAGCCTTTCGAATAAAAATCTCAATAATGGAGGAACAAGTCCTCTCAAACGACCATTATTAGGACCCTCATAATTACACTGTCAGTGTCCTCACTTTCGTCATTTCATTTCCTTTAACCAATCAAATATTTCATGGTCATATCTATCAGAATCATTTACAGTGGATTTAAATAATTCATGCAATTCAAATCTCATGCATCTGTTAAATCACATCATGAGTATACAACTAAATCATGCAGTTTATGAAATTTTAGCATCTTAAATTCCACCTACCTTGAATACGTCCATCAAATCCTTAGAACAGTCCACGATCTCAATTGAGCATCAATTGGCATATCTGTCAAGTCATACATAAGTCTCAAGTTAATAATTTATTCATAATTCATCATCCATTATTCATCTAGTTATTGATCATCATCAATCATGATGATCTTGTTCTTATAGGCTTTCCATCCTACATATAGTTCTTTATTTTCATAATATCCATCAATTTGGATTATTGATTAAAGATCAACTGTTGAAATCATTTGATCTATACTTATTTAAGTTATGAATAGCTAAATAGATGCATCCCGATATTCAAAAGGCTTAATCATTCCATCTTATTGGAATTCAAGGTGATCCAACCGTTGGATCATTCTTATAGCCTTAATTTATGATTAGATCACTAATTCCAACCTTAATTATCAAACATCAGTTCAATTTCATGCTCATTTAACCATTCCAGTGTATATCCATGACTTATGTCTTGATCTGATAGTCTGATCGCTCTCAGATCTAACAAATCTAAATTCTTGGGTCAGATCAATTGTCTAAATCAATTTCTAGGATGAATATACATAATCTGATCATTAGATACATCAATCTATATCTTGGATCATCTAGTTGTCCAAGTTCTAGGGCCTGATCGTCCCTTAATCAGCCTTATCTAAGTTATTGGATAACATTTCATAGTTTTGATTTGACTAGATGTGCTCATATCAAGATTTTTATACTAAAATCATGTTTGCATCGTCGAGACATTCCAACGGATGTTTGGGATAAAAAATCAGGTTTATGTAGCTCCTAGAATTGTAAAATGAACATTTCATATCATTTTGGACAATTTAGATCAAAATCCAGATTGGATGCCCTTTACACTAGACTACACCTACGAAACCATTTACACCGGAGTACATCGGTGGCCCTTTACACCAAACTACACTATATGGACCATTTACACAGGAGTAAATCGGCATTTCTTTTACACCGGACTACACTGACCGGGATCATTTACACCGAAATACACTGGCATCCTTTTACACTAGACTATACCAGCAAGGACTATTTACACTGGAGTACCTCGACATCAATTAGGGACGATGCACATGGACCATCCGTGCTATTTTTTCTTAGTCAAAGCCCCAAATGATTTGATTTTTCATCTATCTTTGTCGTTTTTAAGGTTTTGAGGATCAATGAATCCAATAAATGACTCAGATCATCCATCTGAGCTATCCTTGATGTGGTATTTATATAGTATCATGGTTTTCCTTAGATTAAACTCTACTAGCACAAAAATTTCAAATCTTAAATTCCTCAAAAGGGGTTGTAGATCAGAATCTCACCTTCATTTCCTTGAAATTTGGTGTCACCAAATTTCTACCACTTGCTAGGTCATCTTCAACGACATTAAGTTTGTTAAAATTGGAGTTCAAGTGAATAAGTTATGATTTTTCTTGCCAAGGATAATTTTGTAATTTTACTAACAGGCCCCACCTATAGAAATTTGATTAGATAGTCTATGTTAGAAAACCATCATGAGTAGCAGTTACATCTTTTTGACTGAAATCATGATGTTCAGAACAAAAAAAACACCATAATTAAACCTTTTGAATAATTAAAAAGAAATAATTAAAAATACTTAAAGGACGGGCTAGTACCCCCTCACTTAACAAAACAAAGAATAGACCTAACAGTTTGTTCCCGAAATCGACAGGCATGAGAAAAACCCAGCGGAGAGAGAAAGGAGAAGAAGAAGAAACAAGAGAGAGAGAGAGAGAGAGAGAGAGAGAGAGAGAGAGAGAGAGAGAGAGAGAGAGAGAGAGAGAGAGAGAGAGAGAGAGAGAGAGAGAGAGAGAGAGAGAGGAAGCCTGCTCCCCAAAACGGCCAGCCATGCAAGAGGAGTGGTTTTGGGAATTTTTGGGTTGTCGAATATGGAGCCCAACACTAGAGACGATGACTACTTGGATCAGAGAGTTGACCCGGTCATAGGTGAAACCTTAGTCTACATTTTTTCTGTTTTTAATTTGAGATCCATTGAGAAATGGGTCACCGGCGGCAACTGCGCTAGTCATCTTATCTGGCTACAGTGGTCACCGCCATCGACTTGGAATTTTTGGATGAAATCATGCCCTTAGTGTATTTTGGCTTGATCTACACACTAGAGAAGTTAGATCTTAAATCTGAGATCATTTGCCCATCCAAATTTGGATTTTACTTTGATCCACAATGATTAAACACAGATCGATCCCACATTAAGAATTAGTTTTGCATCTAAAAATGAGGTAGTGTTGGGGTAATTTTGCTAGACTTCTAGTTTATTTGACTAGTGGTTGATCTATGCTATGAATTGGACTCCTTTGAGTAAGAGTATTTGTTTATATCTCTGCAATTAGATGATATGAACCTCATATAATCAATATGGTAGTGTCCTTGTTAGATCATACATCAATGTTATCACTTCTAAACCCGATCTTCAGATCTTCTGACCAATGGTTGATCATTGTTAGATTTATGATATTTGGACCTCTTGAATAGGAGTATTTGTGTAGTCGTCGCAGTTTGATATTCTAAACCTTATTTGATAAATGAAGTAGATGAACTCATTTTGTAACACCCTGGATTTTTAAGACATTTTTTTTAAAAATAATAATGGTATTTTAAATAAGAGCATTTGGGATCCCATGAGAAAAGATTTATTTAACATTTTACTAAACCTATCTTAAAACTCCGAGTGTTAATTTTTCTTTCTCAAAATGGCGGACATGTAATTTAAACATAAATAAATAATCCGCGTATAAATCAACGTCAAATAAATAGGCGCCTTTATTTTAAATCAAATAAATGTCCAAAAGACAATAATAATATGGCCCAAGGTCTATCCATCATAACATCCCATATAAATGTCCAACATATGTCCAAAGATCTAAATCACATCCAATTATAAAATATGCAGTCCATAATAAAATCCAAATGATAATCCTATTTAATGACTCACATCACTGTACGGCTGTATAGAAAAATGGTCTTGACTCTCACGGCTTCTCAACAGCCTTACCTTTCTGTTATTGCGCTCGAGATCTAAGGCATTGCAAAACAAAGCAATGCCTCAAATAAACTATCGCTTATGTAGGTACATAGACAATTAATGTAATAAATGAAAGAAATAATAAACAATACTGATGAAAAATCTAACATTTATGAAAATAGTGATATCATAATGCCATGTTCAATAAATGCCAATTTATTCCATATGCTAAAACATAAAATTCAAGGAGTTAAAACATGACATGAATCAATAAAATGGAGCATACAACCGAATAAGGGCACCCTAAGGTAATGGGTCCCACCACATCGCACTAACATCCCACGATCGGAGTACACGTAGTCAACCTGCGAGTGTCGTCACACCAGGCATATCATCCATAACCATGCTCATCATACATGTACATATAATAAGAATATGGGTCATCATCTTTGCCGGTGGCAACCCTCCATGGGTATCAACCACCGCCGCTCCCGTCGACACCATAACGGAGACTTAGTGTACTGCATCCCGATGGAAAGGCTCGGGGCCAATAGGTAGTGTGGACTATCCATGTTACCAAACCCCCTACTTAGAATGCCATCGTATGGGCAGGTGTCTATCATATCACAAACTCATCACATCATAATCTCGGAAGGTGGGTGGCCGGCCCTATCCCTCCTAGCATGATGCCCACTGGGCGAGAGCACCCGTCATCAAATATAAAACACGAAAATCATATGTATATGCTAAAACTCAAGAGCACTTATAGCTTGCAATCCCCAAGACATGCCCCTCATCCTGGGGTTAGCTTATAAAAGGACCAACTAATAAGCCTCTATTCTCATTTCCATGTAAATCAATGCATTTTCTATATATATAATAAGAAATAAGTCTCTAATTAAGCATAACAAATTAACATCATGCTTGTAAAAGCATTTTAAATAAGTTTATTCAGTAAAAGATTTCAATTTGGAATAACCATCCTGTACGCAATGTCGCATGAAATCCACGGTAAATAATAATTGCATTTTTAAAACATAATCACACATGATGCTATGTTTAAACATGGTTTAAAAATCAAAATAAAACATTAGTTGTCATCACCTACCTCAGTGTGAGACCACTAGCTTGCTAATAACTCCCTTTAACTGGTATATTCAAGTGCACCTGTACATGTCACATCACTATTTTAAAATTTTTCTAAATAAAAAGTGATCATTTATAAGTTTTTAAGTTAAAACTAGGTCCGCGTCGTCAATACGGTCACAACGCATCTTTCGGATCGTGATTTGGACTCCTCTAGCTCCCAAAAATTAATTTTAAGTGAAAATACTTTATAAATTAATATTTATTAATTTATAGGGTGTTTGGCGGGTACTTGTTTACACCGGCGATACGCTTTACACCGGGTTACACCGGCGCCCGGTGTACACTGGGTTTACACCGCGGCCCGGTTTACACGGGTTACACCCGCACCCGGTGTACCTTTGGGTTACCACGGCGACCCAATTTGCCGGTTTACAGGCGATGCGAACCGGCGCACGAGAAGACGGCCAGGCTTGGGTCATCTCCGGTGACCCTACAGGTGTCCAAATCACTTGGTTTTTGAACCATTTTGTTCCAAATTTTGTATAGTTTCCATTTCTATCATTCTTTTGCATTGATTTCTCCAAAAACCATGTTTTTTAAACGATTTTTCCCAAGTTCCTAAAAACATCCCTAGGTACTGGTTTTTGGGTTTTATGGAGAAATCCACCGTTGGATCACTCCCAAATTTAAAGGGTTTTCTCTTGGGTCTCTTGTGCACTAGTTGAACGGTGCGATTTTCAAACGGACGAGGTTTGATCCATGAAATCACGCTCCAACAGTAGCGTGCACAAAGTTCCCAAAAAATCTGATTTTTTTCCTAATTTTTTTCATGCTTTTCTAATTAGTTTTCTAATTAATAAATACATAAAAACATGGATTTGAGGCTTAACTTACGCCTGGCTGGTGTTGCTCGTGTTGCCGGGGCTCCACTCGCCCGAAAAACGTGAATTTTTGCAGGCTAGGTTTCTGAGTAAAGCTCAGTGAAAACGCTCAAAGTGAAGCGTTTTGGCAACCTGGGGAGGGTAGATATAGGCCTAGAGTCCTAGGGGAAGAGAACCTCTCCCATTCACGCCTCTTTCCATGGCTTCTCCGGCGATTTTTCTGGATCCGGGTACAGACGTGTGGAAGACGGGGGTGCCATTATCAATTTGGGCCCCTGTGTAATACGTTTCTGTCAAATGACAAAATTGCCCTTACAACTTCGATGGCTCATAACTCCCTCGTTTGAGCTCCGTTTTTTGCGTTCTTGGTGGCGTTGGATTCGTATCGACGAGCACTTTCTAATTCTTATGTTTTTAGGAAAAATTTCTATCTATAAATTTTTATTTTTATTTATTTAATAATTTACTATTTTATCCTAAAAATTAAGGATATTACACATTTGGATCATATGTCAGTGGGGATCATTCCAACTATTTGTATCTATATGTACTGATGGAAACATTTCAGCAGTAGTATTGAAAGCAAGATATTACTATATCTATATTTGGAAACACCAATGGTATTATTTAGATATTTGAATGTGATTGCACAGCTAGTGTGATTTCATTTGTTCATTTAATGTTATGAGTTTCATATTTGCATTTGAGAAATAATGAATGTGTTATTTTTTGTTTGAATATGAATACAGCCAAGGGTGTAAGTTCAGTTATCAATTTCTGATTCATATAAATGCTATCTTCAATATTTGTATTTGCATGTTTTCATTTGGACTTAAGTCAAAGAGTATTATTTCTAACTATATGAATTTAAGGTCGTACATATTATTTTAGTAAATTGAAATTTGGGAACATCAAAGATGTTCTTTGATTTAAAGATGAACTCTTTGTTTTGGAATCATATGTGAAATTGGATGAATAAGTTGAAAATTTTGTTCATGAATACAATTGAAATTTTATGATATGAATTGACATCTTATATTAAATGATTGCTTGAAGAAATGAAAATGTTATTTGTTCTAGATATATGTAGAAGTTATGGAAAGTTATTTATGAAAGGTTAGGATTTTAGAGCTAAGATAAGATTCATTATAGTAATTGGATTTCTAATTTGTTGTTCGAAATGTGAACGTTCATATATCTAAATCAAGCAATTCAGGAGAGATTTCTGATAGAAGACCACGGGATTATATGAAGATCTTTCATTGTATATGGTTATGTTAGTGACACATGTGTAATTAAACATTTATCAACTAATGATTTTGTAATATGTTTTCACTGTACTATTGAAGGATCTATATGTTATGCTTGAAGTTGTGGAGGTAGGTAAGTAATTCTCACTGCATTATAATTTTTCATATCATGATAATGTATAGGCTGAATAATTACTTCCATAGTAATGAACATTAAGAATGTGATGAGACAGAGTCTCTACAATATATTTTATTGCATGAATAAATGGTTTATCAGGTGAACTGCAATCGCATGTGTTAAATGCGAAAGTCCAAAAAACAGAGGAGACTCTACCAAAATTTTGTTAGGAATGTTCATGCTTGGATTTTAGAAAATGGTTCTTTAAAGGCATTATGAGAACTTGAATTCACGATGAAATGAGGATGTTCCTGGAATTATTTGAAAGATATTATGAAAAAAAATTCAAGGATGAAATTCCTCTAACTGGGAAGAATGTAATATCCCAAATTTTTTTAATCTTAATTTAAGTAAAATTTGGAGTTCTAGAAGATAAAAAAGTTTATGGGTATCAAATCAAGAATTGCAACCTCTATATTGTATTGTGCTCAAAAAGTTGATTTCAACGACACTAAGTTTCCTGAAAATCGAAGTTTGGATGAATAAGTTATAATTTTATCATGAAAGAAAATTTTGTAATTTCACTAACAGGCCCCCACCTACAGAAATTTGAAAGGAGGCCTGATCACTGGGAAATGCTAGCCATGTCAAAGAAGAGCAGTTGTAAGGATTTTTGGGTTACCAGATTTGTAGCCTGATGCCAAATATGATGACTAATCGGATCAAAGATCTGAGTCAACCATTCTCTTCAGCATGGGCAAATGACCAAAAGCCCTAAAAAATCATTGAGATTAGACAAGAAATGAAGAAGAATCGAGGCAAAGAAGATAACATCAGTGATTGTTGAAAAATTTGATGATCGACACTCAAATTTGAAATTTTCTAGTATCAAACAATGTCGGATCTTCATCAAACTTTAGAGGATTACAAGTGAAACCTTGATGTACATTTTCCATGTTTTTAATTTGAGATCCACTAAGAAATGGCCCACCGACGGCGATTGCGCCTATCATCTTCTCCATCACGGTTGGTCACTGTCGATGACTCAGAATTTTTGGAAGAACATCACACCCCAGGCATATTTTAGCCTAATATATGCACTGGAGAAGTCAGATCTTAGATTCGAGATAATCTAACGGTCCAAATTTGGATTTTACTTTGATCCACAATGATCAAACACGGATGTACAAATTCAACTATTGAAAACACAATCATATAGTAGATGTACAAATTTGATGACTTGCATCATATAAAGAAATGATCTGAGACCAAAATGATAAAATGAAGGTTTATTGACTATTCAAGTTTGATCTGATTGCGTAAAACTAGATCGGTGATGATCTGTGATCAGAAGACTTGATCTGACCATTGGATCTCAATCAGACATGTATTAGAAGAATACACTACTATTTTACTGAATGGGATAAGATCTGCATATGAAAGTATAAGAAATCTAATAGGATGATCTGGACCGTTAGATTTATAAGCAAATCTAAATATATATATGAGATTGTATTGAAAATAGAATTTTTATGCACTGTATAGATTGAAACAAGTAAGGTCGATTGTGAAAAGAGGACGATTAAAGCTAACATACATACATACATACATACATACATACATACATACATACATACATACATACATACATACATATGAATATGTATGCATATCTTACAAGGACTCAAATGGACAGGGGCATGGTACTAAAACTCATGATTGGACTCAAAAACTTATTTGAGTTACTTGACTCAACAGCAAACCAAGTCCAATCTGAGTTTCAAGTTTTTAAACCATGCTTAGGGGTGTATCTTAATCAAACGATCTATTAGTATCACAATGGTTTCAATATTTTTGAGTCACCGACAAGTTACATGAGCTAACTCACCTACCTTTCAAGTCGAGTTGAGTTTTTGAGTTCCTAAACTATTCCCTAGGGAGTATATTTATATCAAATGATTTGTTAATATCACAATAGTTTCAATATATGTGTGGATGTACCTCAAATACCAATCTTTAAATGCCAGTGAGCTAGAGTTAGGACCCTTCTACTTATTAGGGATGCTCTAGATAATAACCCTATGTTTAATGCCATACATACAATTATACACAGCTTAACACCCAAATGCATTAATAGACTGGGCATAGAAATGTTAGCACCATCCTGTCTTAGAATATTAATTATCAAGCCAAAATGGAAAATTGGATGAGCTTGCAAAGTGGCAAAGCTAAGAAAGGCCAATGCCTGTTTATATCCCTTTCCTAACACACATTTACTGGGCCCAAATGTGCTATGTGGATGAGATAAAATCCTCTAATCTGGCAAGTGATCATAAGACTGTCCAATTGCAATTGATTTTACGTGCTCGGATCATCTGATTATCGCGTACGCTTGACCCGTACGTTATGCTGTATATGGCTAAATGGAACTGCAAATTCTGCTGGACTTCATCTTGTGAGGAGGTTATCAACTTAGCATTTGGAGATGGTAACAGTGTTGCTGATCTTCAAGTAGCTTCCAAGAAAACTGGAATGCATAAACTCAACTCTCTTTTCATATTTGGTAAAAACGAGGAGAGAAAGAGAGAGAGATCCAATGGAGGACACAATGGCATACTTGAGTTGGCCGTCGATCATCAACAATTAAGTTAACTGGTCTCTATCAGACATAATTTTTCTCGTATGGACTCCGCTTCGCCCTCAGGCCAGATACAACTTTCTTCGTAGGCAGTCTATACCTACGGCTATAATTATTATCATCGAATCTTAGGGTTCGTGATCGCAAAAAATCTGTAGTAGTCAATGAGGCCGTTTATGTTTCAGGATGATCATTAAGGAGATGAAATGTCATCATTCTTTTATGAACCGCAAGACACACATGATCCGGTGATTGGGATGGTTACCAAAACCTGGGTCCCAAGGTGTACCTGTTATTACTCAAATTAATGGCCTAATTGGTGATTGATAACCAAATAAAAAGAAGAAGAAGCAAGGTGACCAATTACATTTGATGACCAAGACATCATTGATCTTCGCGATACGCTGCACGGCCGCAATCAGAATCAGATGCCCATGTCGAATTTTCTATTCATAGGTAGGAGAAAAGGTCTGTTGGATAGGCCTGCTTTATAAGCAGGGAAGAGTGCAGGCAAGGCACGGCCACATTGTCCAGTGATCCAAACCATCTAGAGATGCACCAAATTTTGAAGTCATTTGCTAAGTCATGCCTCTGATTTTGGGCATTCAAACGAGCGGTTCAAAGACGAAAAACTAAGCAATGATCTGCTCAGCTTGATCTCGCCCCATCGAAGGGCCATAATTTTCTGGTTGACAATCACATAAAGTCACACCTGAATGATCGTGTTGATTGATAGACCCCTACCAACTGGGAAACACATCTCTAACATGTGCTGTTTGTAGAATCCGATGGCTAAGATCATCCGAGAAGCCTGACTTCCCGACTTTGAAGTAACAAGTAAGGTCGGATCAACATGTACAAAAATATGAATTCTAGAAAGTGATATCTGCCAAAATATTACTGCATGAAATACATGGAAAAATATGATTACTAGAATGAGAAACACTATGAAGACGGAGTTTCGTTTGAGTTAGAAAAGGGAATTCCTAAATGACAAAACTGGCTTCTTCGTACATTTAAATTTTCGAAAGTATACTATTCGTTTCCAAATCTTTCCAGCCTGCCACTATGATGCTGGATAATGGTCCGAACGGCCAAAGCTGATTTTTCGACAATCCAAAAAGCCATCTAAAATTTATGGTCAGATTTTCTCGATTGATTATTTTTTTTTAATTTAAAACCACGTTGTTTCACTCGCCCAAAGGCCTGGTGGTTTGATAGCTCGTGTTACGGGCTTTTATGGCTTGACAAGTGTTCTTTTGCCGCATTTATTGAGAGAAATTCGCCAATAAATGGGCAGCAACACGTGTTTTCCTTTGAAACCTAGAAGATGTTGAAGTGTCACAGATAAGAACTGAATATTTCTGGGGGAAAGAGATATTCCGTTCTTTTTTTAAGAGATGAGGGAGGGAAAAGAAAGGTTCTGCCGTAGCCCATAGGATAAGGGATTTCTGTCATCTTAGAAATCTGAATTTTTTTTAAAAATAAACGGCTATAAGTAACAGCACCTGTACACGTTAGTGCTTGTGTTCTCGTCATTTTTTAACCGCAAGGGATTCACGTTTCGGTCGCCGGTCTCTTCTAGAAAACATTTGCACCATTTTGCTACGTTATGGCGGGGTTGGTGGATTACATGTGGGAACAGTTTCTCCAACAGTTGGGTGCAACGGGATCCAAGTGGGGCATGCCCAATTTAATATGGGACCCAATATTAGACTAACGGTCTGGATCACCAGCTTTGCTTGTACCCTTGCTGCTCTGCTTGAATGGTTGAATTCTTGGATGGATGTGGTCGGTCAATTACCAATATGCTAAAGGACATATTGGTGATTGAACTTGATAATGACAGATTCTAGATGGATCTTAATTTGCACTATTAATACAACTCCAAGTATGCATGTTAGCCTGCGTGAACTTATCTTGGATCAAAATAACTTACGAGCTTCCTTTCTCACAATTATGGATCTTGTCAGTTGTTCGTATGGTCCGCCTTCCACACTCAAATCATCAGCTTGTGGAAGTCCAGATGTTGATCGGCGGTCAGCAGATTATCACCCTAGTGTTTGGGGTGATCACTTCCTTACATCTTGTCCAAATGTTAAGGTAAGTAGCGTTACAAAACACAATTGGTCCCCGTAATACACAGTGGGGGTGGGGTGGAAGAGAGAGAGAGAGAGACAGACAGGGAGAGTTTGGTTCACCAGATTTGCATTTGGTTGTAGATTTTAGCGGGCCCTAGCTTCTATGAAATGATCTGATTTATATATTCTTAGGAGCATAAAATTAATTCAGAAATGTAAGCCATTGATTGTTCCATGCTCTAAGACGATAGCCTTTGTACGTGCTTATGCAGAAGCCAGATGCATCAACTGAACAACGAATTGAAGAATTGAAAGAAGAAGTGAAGAGAATGCTAAAAGCAGGCAGTGAAACATCACAGCAAATGGATTTGATCAACACGCTCCAGCGACTTGGAGTGTCCTACCACTTTGAAACAGAGATTGAAGAGGCACTGGATCAGATTTATGGTGCCCCTATTGAATGCAGTGATGATCATTTATACGCAACTGCACTCCAATTTCGACTGCTGAGACAGCATGGGCACAATGTGCCATCTGGTATACTACGCACTCTCACCTCTTTCAGACTTTTATGGTTTCTTTGTATGCAAAGCACGATTAGTCTCATCTATCATTTGTGTTTGAACAGATGTGTTCAGGAAGTTCAAAGACGAGAAAGGTGAATTCAAGGAGAGCTTAAGCAAAGACGCAAAGGGTTTGTTAAGTTTATATGAAGCAGCACATCTGGGTACACAAGGAGAAGATATACTGGATGAAGCTATTACTTTCAGTAGCAAGCACCTTAGATTGATGATGACCAATCTCAGTCCTCCCCTCCGGAAACAAATAGAACATGCTCTAGAGCTACCTTTGTACAAGAGTATGCCTAGGCTAGAGGCAAGGCACTATATATTGGTCTATAAAGAAGACGAGGCCCATAATCCTGCACTTGTAGAGCTTGCGAAGTTGGATTTTGCTGTGCTACAGTCTTTGCACCAGACAGAGATTAGACAACTATCCAAGTAAGTTGCAAACATTAGGTCATTCTTTTTTCCTTTTTGTTTTTTGAGAAATAAATACAACATTGCCACAACATCTGTGCTCACAATGATCAAGAATCATTAGTATATGATACACGCTTTTGGAAGTTTATAGTTGAGTAAAAGTGCAAGTCGTTGCCTTTTTTCATTATTTGTTTAATGATCTAAACTAGATAGATATGGGCCACGCTAAGGTCCTCAGGACAAGCCAAGCAACTTCACACCTCTTGGTAATTAATTCCTTCACATGGATGGTTGGCAACTAAAAAAGCAAAGTTCTAGGTTGATTACTAAAGCCTCTAAAAATCAAATGTGAGATTGAATTTTGTTGAATCAAACCACCCCCCGTCACTTGTCATTGCCCAATCATCTGCCAAACGCCCTATGTTATCATATTTTTTAGCTTTACTATTTTATTATGCTGATGATCGATGTCTCCACTGGCAGGTGGTGGAAAGATATTAACATTGCCTCACAGCTACCTTTCGTTCGAGATCGACTAGTGGAGTGTTACTTTTGGATATTGGGCATGTACTTTGAGCCGCAATACTCCCAGTGTAGAATCTTTGTTACCAAACTAATAAAAATAGCATCGGTGATGGATGACATTTATGATGTTTACGGAACGTTAGAGGAGCTCGAGCTGTTCACTGATGCAATCGACAGGTTCGGAACTAGCATAATACGTAGGCTTAGAAATTGGACATCCTATTGTATAATTGACATTGATCCACCAGCTACTCTCCCAAGTGGCTGATTCAATGTGCACCGAAAATATACTCCTAACGGTTGATAGATTTTGACTAAAAGAAAATATTGATGAGACGAATATCAAGTGTTCAAAGCTTGGAAATTAACGCTGATCTTCAGGTGGGACCTTGGAGCTCTGGATCATCAGCCGTCATACATGAAAGTGTGTCTTCTAGCGCTCGTCAATGCCATGAAAGAGGTTGAGGACGAGCTGAGGAAGGAAGGTCGATTGTACCGTGTTTATTTTGCTAAGGAAGCCGTATGACATCTCTCTCTCTCTCTCTCTCTCTCTCTCTCTCTCTCTCTCTCTCTCTCTCTCTCTCTCTCTCTCTCTCTCTCTCTCTCTCTCTCTCTCATAATCTACGCATACATACATGCATCGATAATGCATTTGTATACTATTGCTATCATGTGTTGGGAAAAAATAAGTACCGTTCAAAGTACAAATAACACCTACTTGTTCCAGGACCATATACCATTCATTGAATTTTCTGTGGAAGGTTTCATTGGGCAAAATTTTCCCTCATAGGTATTAAGAATACTAATGGTACGGTGCGTTTGTTTGGCTCATGTAGATGAAGGCTCTGACTAGAGCCTACTTCACAGAAGCCAAGTGGTTTCACTCAGGTTATATACCAACTTTCGAGGAGAATTTAGAAGTGTCAGTGATAAGTGCTGGCTACCCCATGCTTGTAGTCCAATCTCTCATCTGCATGGGAGGAGAGGCAACAAAAGAAGCCTTCGATTGGGTGATTACAGTGCCTAAGATCGTGTGGTCGTCAGGTCTGATTTCTCGACTTGTAGATGATATCCAGACAAACAAGGTACAAAATCAAGGTTGACATCGTCTTTAACCACATTAATTTTATTACTGCATTTCATGTGCCACTGACCGTTACATTTATGAAATATGAAGGTTGAGGAGGAGAGAGGCGACAATGCTTCCAGTGTGCAATGTTACATGAAGGAGTATAATGTTTCAGAGAAGGTTGCATGCAAGAAGATACGGGAGATGATTGGGACAGCATGGAAAGACATAAACAAAGAGTGGCTTAAACCAACTCCCTTCCCCAGGCTTCTCCTTATGCCAGCTCTCAACCTCGCCCGAATGATGGAAGTCCTATACCAACATGGTGACGGCTACAGTAACTCTACAGGCTACACTAAGGATCGTATCTCGTCGTTGCTTGTCGAGCCCCTTCCAATTTAAGAACTATCCTATTTCGGTCATCAGGCTGTTCACCTCAACTTTTTCTTTTCCTGAAAGTGCTATTTTATTTTGGAAGTTTTGAATTTTGAGGGGGCTATCACCTCAATTTACATCGCAAGACTTGTAATGCGTAATGCCTCAGGCTATGTCATGGATCTTGTCATAAAAATCTTGATTGTTTTATCCCTCTTGTCTCTCTTCTAGTTTTGTGCATGGTAAATGTATGTTTTCTTGTACCCTAATAGGGCAAGCTCTTGTGCGTGTAGATCAAGCAGCCAGAGGCGCCCATATATTCATGGGACAACCTGATAAATGAGTAATATTACATAGAGAAAGGCACAATTGGAATGGTGGAAGAATAAGGGGATAAAGATGTGACTGAAATATATGGTGAGAGAAAAAAAGATAAGTAGATGAGCCTTTATGTTTCTATTTCAACCACCCATTTCACTCTAGAATAATAGTGGTCAACTTCATCCAACAACGAAAAGTATTGCATGCCTATCTTGAGTTGAGAGCAAGAAGCACTCTTGTGTTTGTGGTGATTAAAGCAGGAATTATCTTTGTCAATACAGTTGTTGTTGGGAACCAAACATTTGACCTAGATCCATTTTCCTTGCGTTAAGTGCAAAAACCACTCGTGCATGTGCATGTGTGTGACTAAAGTAGGAATTAAGTTTGTCAATTTAATTGATGTTAGATTACCACTTGTTGTTGGGTTACCCTACCTAAAAGCTTAAGCTAATAGGAATCAAGTTAACAATATTTATATATCTAACATGGGCCTTGATGTGTGTGGCCTTTTATTTTATTTTTTTTGCTCTAGCACATAGACCCAAGCACAATCTCATCCACAGCCTCATCAGCAAGCAAGAAAACTTTAACTTACTAATAGGGAATTGCTTGCTAGTTTGGCTCCAAGCTTCAACTCGATCTTGTGGTAGACTGCCCAATAAATAAGGGTTTTAAAATATAAACTCATAACTATGGCATCAATATGAATTTGATAGTTAGTAGGTTAACGGTTTTCCATTCAACCAAAAAGCTTACATTGAGTTAGTCAATCTCACTCTCAATCGAGTTTGATGGACTTTGGTATTGTTAGGTTAAGTCATTGTTAGTCCTACCTGAGCTAGAATGATATTTATGAAATTGTTTCTTCCTCATTATTAGTCTATTACTAGCTAGATCAATTATGGTTTGGCAATATTGGGTTAGATCATTGTTAGTCCAACCTGAGCTAAAATGATTTTCATGAAATTGTTTCTTCCTCATCATTGGTCTATCACAATCTAGGCTGGGTTTCATTGTGCTATAAATGCCCGTGGGTGGGGGGAAACGACGACTATTGAGGTTGCTGTTGATCAGGTTGCTGGTGGGATCGACTTGTGCTTATACAAACTTTCCTACCATAGACCGTGCACTTGCAAAAATCAAACCTCCTAATTATAACCACTGCCTACATATGACGACCTAGGTTTTTCAACACTTTTTAATAAAAAAAATTCGAAAGGTGGGACCCCATTTTTGAAAACCAAAAACGGAGGAAGACAATTTCATTGAATTTCATTTTAAGAAAAAGCCTGAGTGTCAACCATTGACTCAAAACTCAAATAAAATTTTCATTTTTCAAGTACAGATTTTCAAAACAAGTTTACTTTTTCAAAAACCCATCTAATCAATAGCCACATTCCCAATAATAATTTAATCAAGTCAAACTAATTTAAATGCACATGTGCAGTCAAGGTAGAATTAAAAGCATACCTCCAAATGAGATATCTTTATCCCCACTCTTTTAGCTCTTCATCAATCATGTCGGTCTCTTAAAATTTGATGCATTGCAACAATAATACAATTTAAACAAGTAATGCTTGGTTGGTGAATAAGATGCTTATGAATTTCAAAATATAATATGTTCTTTCATAATTTAATAATCATTTTAATGCACAAAACATTTTGCAACAATAATGAATAATCTGCATGATTTATCTAAAAATAATTCCAAAACTTTAGATTATAAATTTTCAAGCATTTCATGTGAATATTATGAATAAATCAACACACTAAATATCATATCCAAATACAATTCAGTATCTCAAATAAACTTTATGAATAGATGTAAATGTCATAAACTGATCTAGAAATGCTAAATCATGTCCCACCACAACGTCAAATTACAAATAAAGATACTGAATAAGCAAATGAGTTTAAAATGTTAAACTCATAAACTAGTGAATATTGTCATCAGTGGTCACACCCCTATTATGTGGGGCCCACAATCCTCCAATCAATACTAGCTATTCATAATAGTCATGTGCTCATACCAGGCATATCACTGTGCCATATAGTCATCAGTGGCCACATCACATTGGTCTCACAAGAAAAGCCCAGCACACGTGCTATCACTCCCTCGTGATCACAACACCTTGTATAGGAATACAGGAAACTGCTATGCTGCAGTGATAACCAACACATGGTCTATCAACTGCCACTCCCTGCCGGTATCAAAACAAGAGACTCGTCATCCTTCCGCATGGGTGGGACCGCACTGGTAGTGTGGGTTACCCATGATACCATCCCCTACCGAGTGCCATCTAAGGGTCGGTGTCTATCATCTCATAATCTCAAAGGGTGGGTAGTCAGCCCTATACCTCTTTTAGCATAGCATCCCTTAGGCAACAAGCCTGTCAAAAACAAAATACTCAGGCCTCATGCCTGGATATAAAACAATAGCACCAGGCTACATGCTTGTCTCATATTAATCCACAAAAAATTATTGTATCGTGTACGTAGCTGGTACCCTGTACCAGATCAAGCCTACATGGTTTGTACGTCAAATCATGAGGTAGTAAAACATGTCATGTACCATCAAAAACATTTCTTTTTAAATGATTGACGTACATTTAAAATCTATGGAGGTGTAATCATAATATAATAATCCTCCATATACAAAATCACATCTTTTTCATTTCATAATTCATGCCATAAATGCTACATGTATACTATGACATAATAATCACATTTTATAAATAATTCATGTAATTTAAATCTCATGCATCTGTCAAATCACATCATGAGTATATAACTAAATCATGCAGTTTATGAAATTTTAGTATCTTAAATTCCACCTACCTCGAATACGTCTACCAAATCCTTAAAATAGTCGACAATCTCAATTGCGCATCAATCGGCATATCTGTGAAGTCATACATATGACTCATGTTAATCACTTATTCACAATTCCTCATTGATTTCTCATATAATCATTGATTATCATCAATCATAATGATCTTATTCTTATAGGCCTTCCATCCTATGTATATTTCTTTATTTTTATAATATCAATCAATTTGGATCATTGATTAAAGATCAACATTTTAAATCATTTGATCTATCCTTATGCAAGTTATAATTAGCTAAATAAATGCATTCCGATCATCAAAAGGCTTAATCATTCCATCTTATTGGAATTCAAGGTGATCCAATCGTTGGATCATTCTTATAGCCTTAATTTATGATTAGATCACTAATTCCAACCTTAATTATCAAACATCAATTCAATTTCATGCTCATCTAACCATTCTAGTGTATATCCATAAGTTATGTCTTGATCTAATGGTCTGATCGCTCTCAGATCTAATAAATGTAAATTCTAGGGTTATATCAATTGTCTAGATCAATTTTTAGGATGAATATACATAATCTTATCATTAGATACATCAATCCATATCTTGGATCATCTATTGTTCAAGTTCTAGGGCCTGATCGCCCCTTAATTAGCCTTATCTAAGTTATTGAATAACATTTCATAGTTTTGATTTTACTATACGTGCTCAAATCAAGATTTTTATACCAAAATCATGTTCGCATTGTCAAGACATTCCAACAGATGTTTGGGATAAAAAATCAGGTTTATATAGCTCCTAGAATTGCAAAATAAACATTTCAGATCATTTTGGACAATCTGGATCAAAATCCAGACAGGATGCCCTTTACACTGGACTACGCCGACAGAAACCATTTATACCAGAGTACAATGATGACCCTTTACACTGAACTACACTGACAGGGCCCATTTATATGGCGTCCCTTTTACACCAGACTACACTGACGGGGATCATTCACACCAGAGTACACTGGCATCCTTTTACATTAGAGTATGCCAGCGCCTTTCAAGGACAATGCGTATTGACCATCCATGCCGTTTTTCCCCAATCGGAGGACCAAATGATAAGATTTTTTATCTCTCTTCACTTTTCCTAAGGTGTTGGGGGTTAATGAATCTAACGAACGGTTCAAATCATCCATCTAAGCTATCTTTGATGTGGTATTTCTATTATATTATGGTTTTCCTTTGATTATACTCTACTAGCATGAAATTTTCACATCTAACATTTGTCAAAAGAGGTTGTAGATCAGAGTCTCACCCTCACTCACCTGAAATTTGGTGGCGGTCTAATGTTGTTTGGTGCCAAAAAATTCAAAGAAAAGTTACTAATACTCAGTTTTCTACCACTTGCCAACGTCACCTTCAATATCTAGATTCTCCCTCTTTACTTGCCCAATCGCAGTGATTTTTGAGGCATTTTGATCTCGAAATCATGAAGAAGAGAAAGATTGGCTCATATCGCCCATCTGAGCAGTCATTTTTTCGAGTGGCTCCCTGCAAAATGGCTACCTGAAAACTATAAAAAATAAAAATAATAATCTATTTTTTCAATGGTTTTCACGCAGTCACCAGTGTCCACGCTATTGCCAGTCTCTCTCTCTCTCTCTCTCTCTCTCTCTCTCTCTCTCTCTCTCTCTCTCTCTCTCTCTCTCTCTCTCTCTCTCTTCTTTCTTCTTTTTTTGTCGGTCAAGGGTGAATATAAGGGAAGAGGCGGGTTCCATTATCAAAATGGCACCTCCCTTCTTTTCTTTTCTTTTCTTTTTTTCCAAAATGCCCTCATACTTAAAAGTTCCATAACTTTCTCATCTGAACTCCATTTTTAGTGTTCTTTGTGTTGTTGGATTCATATTGATGCATATGTTCTAAATTTGATAGTTTCAAGTCCAAATTCTAAGTCTTCAAGGGAGTCACCTTCATAGAATTCAATTTTCATGGAATTCAATTCATGACTTATTTCCATAAAAAATGTAATACAATCCATAGAAAATGACCCAAAATTTAGGGTCATTACATCCTTCCCTCCTTCTAGGAACTTTGTCCTTGAAATTCTTTTCACAAGATATGCAATCGTGACAATAATAACAAAATCAATATCGATAAATGATTCCACGACAAATCATCCCCTCATATCTCAGTCATCATGTAACTAGTATATATCAATTCGTCTTTTCATATGCTCAGAACACGTCATAACCACATATGACACAATTAGCATAAACCAAGCTCCCATCTAGGAGTTGGTTGTCCATGTACAACTTAGCACAGTCAAAATCACTATATAAATACCTATTAGAGCATCTCATCTCATACATAGGCAAATCTATGCCAATTTTATACCAAAGCATACTAGCTCAACAGGAAATCAATTGCAAATCAAGGGGCAATCATATGCCAATCAAATCTAGTTCATATTATGATCATACCGTATGCCAATTTTATACCAAAGCAACTAGCTCAACAGACAATCATATGCAAATCAAGGGGCAATTATATGCCAATCAAATCTAGTTCATATTATGATCATATTGTGAGCACCTAGAAGCCTGCCACCTAGAAGCTCGCCACTTAGAAGCTTGCCAACGCCTCCTGTACCCGCCCTCAACACACATTACCGTCATACATCTTATCTAATGAGAAATCAAACTTATATATATATATATATATGCATATAAACCACATCCATATCACTACTATCCTGAAGAGCTCAATAACTCAATGATAACAGTTTACCAGACTAAGGAGATTATCAACCTTAATCACCAATTCGGGATAATCCTAGGCTATCTCAATCTCAATAAACTGCCTCTCTACAATAGAAGCATCATTGTCAAGGAATTTCATCTTTTTCAAGCATAACTCATACTCACATAATTCACAATAAGAGATGAGCCTTTAAGATACTCATTAGAGTAACATTAGAATTTTCAACCAGTCATATTCATACATACCATCATTGCATTGATTCCATCAATTTGTATCGCCTAGAGCTTGTAATAATCATAACAAGTTCTAAAATTTATCTTAAAGACGTCTTACTCACAATCCTTAGCTGGTGAAAATCAAAGCTCAAATCAATATCCAAAAATACCATGCACCATCCAAAGTTGATCAAATAGATAATTAATATATATACAAAGAATATCAATTCTTCACAGTGGTGCCATCCACAATCAATAATCTGTATATAGCGCCAAGGGTCTATCTCTCTTCTCATAAAGAGGACTAATGTACTCTATGAAGATCCACCAAGTCTGATAGACCTTTCTCAAATAACTACAGTAACTAAAACCCTTCCAGCTCAGCTAGGGCTATCCTGTATGGCACCTTAGAAAAATGACATTACATCTGATGCCAAATCAATATTGACATTAATATTTTACGACAAAAAATCTTGGAACCCCTTCAGGAAGATTATGAATTCTCCCACAATATTGATGTGCTCAATTTGTGGCTGCTCTCTATCATCCACTGTCACTCTAACAATGAGGACTTAGCACCTTAGGAATATACACACTGCCCTTAAGGAAAAAATAATACAACCTGAATGATGCTCTTCCTACACAAAAACGAGGTCATTGATTGTCCAAGTACACAAAAAGTAATCTTTTCCTCACATAATTCAACTGTTCTTCAATAAATAAAACCCTTCTAAGGATGGTATCATAATCAATCATATCGAGTAAGATGGGATCCATATCCATCCTCTCACTCATCATTAGTGTCATAACATCCAACTCATAGACTACCATATATACACAGATGTATTCATCAAGGTGCCAATACCTAAGGTACAAAAATGACTAAATCCTAAATCAATAAGGATCTTAGCATGTTTACTACAAATTGAGAAATTATTTTTGCACTGCCCAATTCGAGGTCTATACTTGTCGCTAAGTAATGGTGGTAACTCATCCTTGCCAATGTGGGGCCATTTCTATACTATCTCCAATGTCAATCTATTTGACTCATTGTCCTCTAGAGAAGTCTTCATTGAAACACTCTGACTCTCCACAGTCAAAACATTTAAAGGATTGCCATTGTGATGGTTGTTATTGATGTTATTACCACTGATAGGGTGGTCTACTAACTCTAGGACATAGCTATCCAAGCACCTGTTCTTGTACTAATGCACCTTACCTTGTTGACATTCCTATACTGCCTGATCAAATGTCACTGGCACAGTAGCCTCTGTAACTATGTCAATGAAAAGTGTCTCTTGCCGTAACTGGGCTGAATCAATCTACTCACATCTGAGTCTCTACAATTAGCTCAAGTCTGAAGAGAATATCTCTATATAACATAAAGGCCCAATCTACTTCCTCTATCACCATTGTAGGACGTGTTACCATCACCTGATATCGCAATCTAGGCATCAACATAACATAATCTATTTGTAGCCTCCTTTCCCATCATAAGGAAATTACGGACAAGTCAAAGCAATTGTATATTTTGGTTCAATACTATTGAACTATTTAATTTCTCTGCTCTATAGTAATAACTCTCACTGTATCACCAATTCCTCATAAGGGGAAGATACTAATCATCACAGGCCTTCCTAAGAGCCTTTCAGATAAAAATCTCAGCAATTGAGGAACACGTCCTCTCAAATAACCATTATTAGGATCCTCATAATTACACTTTTAGTGTCCTCAGTTCCATCATTTCATTTCCTTTAACCGATCAAATATTTCATTGTCATATCTATCAAAATCATTTATAGTGGATTTAAATAATTCATGCAATTCAAATCTCATGCATCTGTCAAATCACATCATGAGTATACAACTAAATCATGCAATTTATGAAGTTTTAGCATATTAAATTCCACCCACCTTGAATACGTCCATCAAATCCTTAGAACAGTCCACGATCTCAATTGTGCATCAATTGGTTCGATCTTTCACAGATCTAAGCAAAAAAAGGTATATATTTATGATTTTTACAATATGTATTTTTTTCAATTTTTTGTTTTTTGTTAACTATTTTTCATAGATCTTGATGGGTTTTAGTTCTATGTGTATAAGAAACATTCCATTTGAGTTTTATACGTCTTTGCTCTAGATTTGAGTTTATTTTTAGGTTTTTTACTGTTATTCTGAAAAAATCAGTTACGAAAATAATAAAAAAGGTCATTATTTTTTTATTTCTTCATTGAAATGTATTTCTATCCACATATAGAGATTTCCCATGTTGTGTATTCATGTGTGATAATGTTTTCATCTTTTTTTTGTAATTTAGTGTTATTTTTTAATTTTTTTTTAAAAATAAGTTATGAAGAAATTATGAAAAAAATTGTTCTTTTTTATATTTATTAGTTAATACCTATTCTTATCCACATATATATCTTACTCATGCTTGAATATTCATGTATTAATGATTTTTAACTAATTTTTAGCATTTAATCTATCAAGAACCATCCTATATTACATGAGTAATATAAGATGGTTATTCAGGAACCGTCCTATATTACATGAGTAATATAAGACGGTTATTCAGGAACCGTCCTATATTTTCAACCATTTCATAGGTTAGAATTGTGTCAAGGTGATGAGTAAATAGGTCGCGTGTTAAATAAGTCGACGCAATGGGTTAAATTGATTGACTCGAACACGACACAATTTTTGGCATGTCATTTTTGGGTCACCCGTAAATGACACGAACACAACAAGACTAGACCCGAACCCGCTAAATTCGTGTCAGATTCGAGTTGTGTTATCATGTTGTATCATATTTTGCCGCCCCTACACCTTATCAGTAAAGACTAGTTGGTGAAACGTTAACGTTCACAGGAGATTTCACGGTCAAGAGCTGTTGCTTTCAATAACGCAATTATGACTGACCATCGCAGTGTTTGGAGTTTTCCTTCTCCACCGACATCGAAAGGAGTTTTCCTTCTTCACCGATTAACTCATCAAAAGGAGAGGCTAGAACTTTCGCACAATTTCTTCGTCAAAGGGCACTGTCAACGTTTAACATGCACCCGGAATCAATCACGAAGCTGACTGGTATATGGAGAATGGAAAATGTGACAACTAAGGCAGATTAATGTGAGATATGTTGTTTCCAGCAGTGATTTGGAATATGTGGCGCGAAAGAAATAGTCTGTGGTCGTCAATCAGTAACCCTGGTCCATCGTCAATCGGTGGCCCGCTTAAGGACTCAAGTGGGGAAACTCTTCTCCAATTTGTTGGACCTGTGCGAGATGGAGACTCCACTAGAGTGCATTTTCTCTTTAATGGTGTTAAATTCCAGCCTCCTCCATAGATCGTACCGCTCGTCAATGAGGGATACTCTTTGAACGTTATCAGATGGATCTCTGGAAAATCAGAACGACCCTTGGAGATTTGCAACTGAGTTTGCAGCATCAGAGAATTGGCTTCTTAACATGCTGGTGACTTTTAATCATGTGTATGAATCAGCTAGCCAAGATGCTGATAGCCTCGCTCGCCAACGGATGATTTTGGATTCAATTTAGATGCTCTGAAAGACACTTTGGTCTCTTTTTTGCTTCACAATCCCGTTTTTAATGTGATTTGCATGTGACCTACTCGGTCATGGGTTTGCGAGCATCTTTTCATCAATGACATTATTCTCATTCTCACACATCGAGATCCATGTATATATCCATACCAACAAAAATGCGCATCATTAACGGCTAAAGTATATGTTTCAGGTTCACGCCAAATGGATATTTCATCGACAAATTATGATTCACCAAAATCAGTGGTTCCCATTTTCTGAAAAAAAAATCCTAAATAAGACTTTTTGGATGAAGGATCTAGAAATGTTTTGGACAAAATTAGTATCCATGCCATGGACTTCTCATAATCTAATAGGTTAAAGGACTGGATCATGCCAAAAAACAAAATGAAAAAACTAGTAAGGTACTTGACGGATTAGCTGCATCTTATCCATATTAAGGGAATATTCATATATATATGGTGGAAGGTAGCGTGCAAGATCTGTTAGTGTCCACACTTTCAATGATCCAAACCGCTATCTTAATGGGTTATACGTACTACGAATGCGCCATGCAGAAGATTTCTAGTACTGTAAGCCTCTTATTTTCGGCACTTAAACAGATGGTAGGAAAGAAAAGGCAATGATGGCAGCAAGAAAGTGGTTCCACTGAAAATGCGTTTCTGTAGAAGATATTTCCATTTTCGCCACCTCCAGTTGCAATTCATTGGATTTGTTTCAACAGTGCAGTCCACTAAAGGGCTCAACCTACCATAGAATTCAATTCCATTGAATTCCGCACTAACTAATTATAAGAATTATGGCATTTTAAGGTATTATCTTAGTTTTCCGTTCTTTCTTATTAGAAAATTTATTGATATCGGGTAAGTTTAATCGTTTGAGTTCTAGATTAGTAGCATTTGGATAGGTCTGAACTGGAATATCAAGTTAATGGTTATAGGGGATTAACTTGTACTTAGAATAGATACTAAAGGGCATATGAGGAATCAACTCATTTTCCTCTTTGATGAGAGAGAATTAAAATGAGTATACTCTATTTCATATACGCCATTGTTGAACACTTTTGGGTGTTTCCTCGATAAATCACCAACGCATCTGATTTGAAGAATAATCAATGGTGCTGACTTTGGTGAAGTTCCAGGGCATTAAAGGGAGAGAAAGTTGAAGGAAAAGGGACGTAATCAACTGTTTTAACTATTGTTTATTTTTTTTCTAAATCTCTGTTTGTGAAATTCATTACTCGTTTGACAGGTAATAGATTTTGGGCCTTCATTTCTTCGATTTTGAATGCCTACAATAGTTTATATCATTCCTATGGTGATCGGTGCATATTTACACATCTACTATTCTGAATTTTGTGTTTTGGATTAGGGATTTAGGAGTTTCTGTTTTATTTCTTCTTTTAGTGAAAACCCATTTATTGTTTGGAGGGTTTTTGACTAAATTGAACTATTACAGTTGTAAATCAATGGTTGTCAATGATTTGTAATTTAATCACTTGATTCAATCTGAAAACCCATATTTGGGTTGACTGACTTTTATTCTCTCTTTTTTTCAAATGAATGTCCAAATTGTTCCTACGAGAATTTCAAGTTGGGTTTAGTTTATTTTAGTTGTTGCTTTTCCAAATAGCTTTTTTGCTCCTTAGCAGATGTTTAATGATGGTGATGGCCATTTTACGTATGTTTTGCATCAAGATTATGATTTCTAGCTTTAGATAAATATATGCATGTTAATTGTTTGCCGAAATATTTGAGGAAAAATTCTAAATTTTGAATAATTTTCTCTTCTCATTTAAACAACTATGCTCTATTTTGAAAAGGAAATATATTCCTTTTTCTATCATGGCTATATATTTACATTTTCTTTTAGGTTTTAAATTATTTTGGTTCTTAATTCTTCATGTTTTTTAAATGACCATTTATTTTTATTTAATTGATCATTTTCAATTATTTCTTTGCATTAGTTTTCTTATTTTGAGTGTAAAGTGAGTTCACAGATAAATTTCACACCCACAAGAGATATTACAAACTTAAAGTGTGTCTAGTTCGAACCGTATTAGGATTGAACCCAAAGGTTTAATAGCTAATGTGTTTTGGAAGCTAGTTTTGACCTGAAACAACTGTGTGCTAGTAAAAAAAAAAATTTTTGAGAAAGGAGTACCTTAAGGCAGCTTGCTTGACTTACTTGGCAAGTAGTTGGATCATGTGTTTGGTGCATTTTACTAGATCCAAGTTAAACCTCCTGAAGGTGAGCCTGAGGAGTCTAAAGTAAATACATGAGATTATCTTGTTTCCACTCACTGAAGTTTTTCAGTGGGTTTGAGATTATAGTGGAATTTTGGTTATCTTAAACTCTGATTCATGTTTTTGTACAAGACTATTACAGTTATGTAATACTATGAATTATGCTTTGCAGTTAGACAATGGTCCCGGTCATGGTAGTGCTTGAAATCTTTAAAAGTAAGTTATTGACATGTCTAAATTTTAAGGATTAGAAAAATAAATTATGCTTTCATTGAGCGTTCATGACTATGACATTGCCCTTGCTAAAAAGAGGCTTAATCACCTCAATCCAAGGTTGAAATATATGAGAAATGGATGTAAGCAGATAGGATGGTTAAATGTTACATACTAAATTATATTAGTAAGATATTTTGGGGAAGTTTAAAGAATTTTGATTATGAAAATGATCTTATGAATAAAATTGAAAAGAAGTTTGCTAGAACTTCAAAACCAAGGAAATAAGCACTAGTTGGTAAGTTGAACAATTGAAAACTCTCACTTTGAGAGAGTTTAAAAGTTTGTATTCTTCAAATGATCAGTTGTTATCATTAACTAGAATCATTGGACATTAAATTGGATGAAGAGTATGTTACTTTTGTTAACATGAATAGTTTGGCCAAGTTATGTGAAAACTTACTCATAAATGATAACATAGATGAGAGGAAGGGGACAGTGGATGAGTTGTTGAATCGGTGTATTCTTGAGGAAGAAAGGCAAAAATAGAATAAGAAGGAATGTGAACATCTGACTACATACAAATGGAAATGACAAAGTTTAACAAGTCTACTCAACCCATCAAGGATAGTACATAGCTAAAGAAGGATTTCAAGCCAAAACAAAGAGTTTATTTTTAGTATAAAAATTTAGGTCACTTCAAAGTAGATTGTCTAAAACTAAAACCAACAAGAAACCTCTTAATCTCATTAATTTTAATTCTTTTGTTTATACCAAAATTAATTATATGAATCTCCCTTCTAATACCTGGCAGATTGATTCTAGGTATATAGTTCACATCTCAAAAACTTTATAGGGCTTTTGGAACTAAAAAAGCTTAGACAAAATGAGACGCATGTCTACCTGAGAAACAATCAAAGAGCAGCTATGGGGATTAGCACATACATTTTGAAGCTTCTAGATGAATGATCTTTAATTTTGGAAAATACGTTGTATGCTCCTAAAATCTGAATAATCTTGTATCTGTATCTAAGTTAAATAATATGGGCTTTAATGTAAAGTTTTGTGGTGGAAAACTTTTCATAAAACAAAAGGTTCAGGTTTTGGCTAGTGGTAAAAAGATTAAAAATCTTCATAACTTTACTTCAATGATATAATTGCATCTTCATTTGCTACAATCATGGTTGATTTGAATGTTGAATCATCTAATTCCAAGAGAAAGAGAGACTCAGAGAATTCTCTTTATCTTTGGTGTCTTTGTTTGGGACACATCAATAAACAATTACTTGAAATTCTATTCGGAAGGAATTTTGGAAAAGGAAATTGTGAAGAGTATGGAACTTGAAAATTGTTTGAAAGGTAAAATAGTGAAATATGCCTTTTCAAAAACTGAAAGGTCCACAAATATTCTTAACTTATTTTGTGGACCTTTGGCTGGTAATCAAAATGATTAATAGTATTTTATCACTTTCATAGATGATTATTCTCAATGTGGATATGTATATCTCATTGTAAAGAAGTTATAATGCTTTGAGTGCTCAAAGATTACAAGGCTCAAATGGAGAATCAGCTAGAAAGAAAGATATAAACTTGCTCTGAATAGATAGAGGATGTGAATATGCTTCATATTTATTTGAGAAAGTTTATACTAAACATAAAATTTACAAACAAACTATTATTCCATATACTCCTATTAGAATGGTGTTGCAAAGAGTAGAAGCAGAACCATGCTAAAAATGGTTAAATGTATGGTAAGCAAGGCTACCTTACCACTATCAAGTGGTGGTGAAACATTAAAGAGAACAATTTATAAATAAATTGAACAAACTTCCTTCAAAGTTAGTGCCAAAACACTTATGAGCTTTGGACAAATAGACAACCAAGTTTTGAATCACATACGAGTGTGGAGTTTTGATGTACTTCCTATTATACCTAGATCCAACAGTTCAAAATTGAGAGACAGATCAAGGAGCTTTAAGTTTGTGGAATATCCTAAGTGTTCTATAGGATATTCGTTGCATTGTAAACCAAATGATTCTAAAGGACAAATCATATTTGAAAGTAGAAATCTTAAGTTTAATGAGAATTCTTTTCTTAGTGGAGGTAACAAGAACCCTAAATTGGTTATTCAGCCAATAACTTTGAAGAATTAAGAGAAGAAGTACATACTAGACTTGAAAGACAAAAAAGATTGAGAAGATAAGCTAGAGAAGATGGTTATATACTTATTTTGAAGAATCATTTGCTATGGTTCTAGATATTGATGCTAAAGACATTCTTTTTTTTTTTAGGACACAATTATTACAAGTGATTGATTGTTCTAGATAAAGGCAATTATAGATGAAATAAATTCCATAATCAAGAATAAACAGAAGTCTGGTGCACGAAGCTCCCGCATATGCTAGGTTTGGGAAAAGGGTTGATCACAAAGGATCTGTAGGACATAGCCTTATATTACATTATTGCAAGACGTTGTTTCCATGCCTCAAACCTATGACCTCTAGGTCACAAGAGGACAACTCAACCATTACACTAAGGCTCCCTTTCCATAATCAAGAATAGAGTGTGAAAATTGGTTGACTTGCTAATGAATTGCATCTCAATTGAATGTAAATCAATATTCAAGAAAAAGAGAAACTCTAAAAGTGAAGTGGAAGCTTATAAAGCAAGATTGGTAGCAAAAAGGTATCACACAAATAGATGGATTACATTTTAATTAAACTATTCCTCTAGTGTGCACAAAGTATTCATTAAGAATCATATTATCTATTACTCCATTTTATGATTATAAGCTACACATCTGATTAATGTAAAAACTACTTTTTCTTGATGATATCTAGAAGAAGCTATATGTTTGATGCAACCTCAGTGTTTTGACGCCATTGGCGAAGAAAGGAAGGTTTGCAAACAATAAAAAAATTTGTATGGTCTCAAACAAGATTTATGCCAATGGAATATAAAATCCTACAAAGCCATGTTGGAATATGAATTTGTAATAAATCTAGTAAATCTCGAATAAGCTTCATATGCGCTCAGAGTCAAAATCCAAAGGAATAAAAAGTTAAGGATGTTATGACTGTAATAAGAGGCATATCTAGATTCAGTATTAAAGTGATTTTCAATCAAAATTTTCAAAGAAGGAATGATTCCTATTATTAAAGGAGAGAATTGATGGGTCAAAATGTCTTTAAAATGATAATGAAAGAGTAGAGATGCAAAAGATTTCATACCCTTTAGTGGTTGGGAGCTAAATGTATGCCATGACATGCACTAGGCTAAACTTGTATTTTGTTGAAATACTTGGCAGATATCAAGCAAATCCAAGTCATGAGCACTGGATAGCTGCTAAGAAGATACTTCGACATGTCAGGAGAATAAAACCATTCAAGCTGGTATTTTGCGCTAATAATTTGAAAGTGCAACGTTCTTTGATTCAGATTATAAACGTTGTAAAGATACCATGAAATCAATATCACTTTGCGTATGGAGCAATTTCATGGTTCAGAAAAAAGCAAAAATGCACCAATGAATCCTTGTGGAAGCTGAATATATTGCTTGCAATGAGGCAACAAAACATGCTGTGGACACAATACTTTGTCACTCAGCTTAAAGTTGTGGATATTGTTAAAGGTCTTTTGAGCTTCTTTTGTGATAATAATGCTGCTATTGCTCTAACCAAGGATGCCAGGTATCACAGCGGATAAAAGTATATAAAGGTTAAAATATCGTTATGTGAGAGAGAGTTCAACAGCGGCAAGTTGTTGGTTTCTCGCATATCTTTTGCACAAATGTTGGCTAATTTAGTGACGAAACCTTTGACAAGTTATGAGCATGTGCAAAATCTGGAATTATGATTTATGGAATTTTAATCTTAACTCATTGTTTATTTTGGAAATGCACATAGTTCTTTTGTATACGTTTTATAAATATATGAAATGAAATCTTTTGTTTTGATCCTGATCATATTCTATTTTGTAATTGCATGTAAATTGTATTTATCATGATAATTCGAAGTTTCTCAAACAAGAAACAATTGTCTTCATGGATTAGAAGATACTGTCTTTCTGGATTATAATGATATTTACACTTCAATTGGGGTAATTCTTGAAACTTTGGGGGGGTGATAAGTGTGTTGGGGTAGGCACATATGTATGCCTTTCATCGTAAATGGGGTTTCTACCACACATGGTGGGCATCAAGCATTTGCTTAGCATCCACACGATATGCAAGTGAAATGCATAAAGCAGGATTAAAAAATTTTGGAAGAACACTTCGTATTTTCACTACATAGAGAAGGGTTGCTTCTGTATTTGAGTTTATCCTTAGACCTGAGGAATCATGACACAATTTTGATGAACTCTATAATTACTTTGACACATACCAAGCCCATATTCAATTAAAAGAAGCGCTTCTTGGTGTGTTAGCTAAATCTGGATTCATTTAGAATTGTGGTCTGTTTTTCAAATGGGAAATATAAACACTGAATATTGGATTGTATTGATCAAGGTTATTTGTGAAACTTAGTCTGTGAGTCTTATTCTTTTTTCTATCAAAATTAGAGCTGCTATTCACTTTTTCACAAACATTTAGATAAAACGACAAAAGCTTAATTGTCTTATAGGCCAAGTCGGAAGTGTTGGATAATTCTGTCCCTGGCTTGGAGGCAGAATAATGAGCCCAATTCATGATTGGCTTGGGCTGTCCAATTGGGCCAGTTTGGGCTTTCATCCTGCCTTGGGTAAGTCTCTCCATGGGTTGGACTTAATGGCCCTGATTGGAACAAGCAACTTATGAATGGATAATGATTTTCTCCGCTATTATTCGATTAATGGGCTATCATGTGAGCAAAGAAAAATCATAAGATGGTTGAACTTTGGTTGTAAAATAATTTATCTAACTTCTGCCAATAGCAGGAGATGGGATCATCTTATTCCTGGTTTACTATCCCCATTGGGGTTTTCACCTGAAATTTGGCTAAGAGAACATTTCGTGGGCTGTGCTTAATCAGGCTGGCAATATCATGGTTCACTCACTTGTTGATGATCTTACAAAAGGGGACTGTTGCAAAAATTCCAATTTACTGCTCTATTAGTGATCTGATATATTGGTTTACATCATGAATGAGGATTTTACATTGTAGATACTGTATACAAACACACCTATGAGGAGTAAACTTTATATTATAGCAGGAGATAGCATCAGAATCAATGGATAATCTTATTCCTGGTTTATTATCCCCATGGGGGTTTTCACCTGAACTTTGGCTTAGAGAACATTTCGTGGGCTGTGCTTAATAAGGCTTGCATTATCATGGTTCACTCACTTGTTGATAATCTTACATAAGGGGAATGTTGCAAAAATTCCAATTTACTGCTCTATTAGTGATCTGATATATTGATTTACAGCACGAATGAGGATTTTACATTGTATATACTGCATACAAACACATCTATCAGGAATAAACTTTATATTATACATTTTTGAGGATTAAATTAAACCGAGATTAATGACAGTCTGACCATAATATCTCTGGAGTCTGCTCCGTCTCCAGAATTTCTCTGAACCATTGAACAGATGCTTTTGGGATCCTTGTCAGGTTGTTTTTGTAGTCGACGAAGTAGAGACCAAATCGAACTGTGTAACCATAGTTCCATTCCCAATTATCGAGTAACGACCACACGAAATACCCGCGTAAATCACACCCATCTTCCCTGCATTATTAGCAAGCTTCACTAATTCTTGAGGCAGATTGATATGAATTCCAAACCGTATAGAATTATGATTCATAACTTGATCATGTAGTTGTTACAAGCAGCAATTTCAAATAGCCAAATGATGAAAACGCTAGGTTCAAGGAGTAAAACCATGTCATGATGTAACTCTTCCTACAACAGTTCACAACAATTACAATTTGCAGAAATAATTTCACACTCACACGAAACAGCGTGCTAGTAGAACATTCTTCTTCTATAGAAGTTATTAATTCCTGGGGTTGACAATTTTTAGCCACAAAGTCTAGAAGTTGAAGTTCAGGTAGTCACATTGGAATTCGGTATCGATTAGACATACCTTATAGCTGCAGATAGATTTGAGAGATATTCCCTGTGGTAGCTAATCCTCTTATCATCTTTCAAAGCATCTCTTAAGGAGATGAAGGGGCTGTTGGAATCATCCACACCTGCAAGCATTAATTTACATTAGACTTGTTCGTCATGAAAATTGTGAAGTAGCCCAAGAATAAACAAAAATCAGCATCACCATTTTCAGTTATAACAACTGGTGGATTCCCATAGTTGTCCTTTATATATCTCATCAACTTGCGAATGCCCCAAGGGACGATGTGGAGCCAGATTGAGGCAGCCTGAATGTACTCACAGAAAAAGCTCTATATAAAATGACAAAGACCATTCTGAAACTGAAACAAAATCAGCAACATGGATGAACATACTCTTTCTCCGATTTGCACTCCATGCCGAGAAGCTTTACTTGTAGACATGTAAATAGTATTGGGAATAGAATTTACTACTTGTGAGAAGAGAAAATGCAAAGAAGTGAAGGCTGCAATTGTGTACTGTCTTACCAGTTGTAATAACAGCAGCATCAGAGGAAGCATCTTTCAGTATGAGTTTCCGAATTCTGCTTCTATCATTTCGGGCATACAATGTGGTATAGTGGTTTATACCGACAAAATCCAATGATCCAGCTAATTGTTTTGCTGTCTCAGGTCTGATCTTAGGCAGTCTGCTGCCTACAAGGTTCTGCATCGAATGAGGATAACTTCCGAATATAAGGGGACTCAAGAACCTGTTTCAAATTAGCTTTAGTGTCTACTTACTTACCTTATGTCTAAGTTCTTCACTTCTTTATATTTATTAAAGAGAATTACCATCCTAGTCCAAACTCCATAGCCCTCTCTGCTGCATCCATGTCCTCATCAGCATCAGATATCGGTTCATACCATTTCGAATCCAGAGCAATTCCAATTACGCCTCCCTGCCTTCTCTGAAAGAGCATGATACTTCCACCTTATTGGAAACATATCATAACATAATACCTAGATTGGTAGAAACTGCTGCAAGGGATAAAATCGTGGAGGCTTACCTTGAAATGGAATTGGTAAGTATGAAATGCAGCAGCATGAGACATAAGTATGTTATGAGCAACAATGTATGGTTCAGTAGATGACTTTCCTCTCTTGCAGAACAAATGAGCCATAAGAGAACACCTTCCTGGAGCTTGCACGCCCGTGTCATAACCTTGGAGCGAAAAGCCATGAGGCTCATTAAAGGTGATCCAATACTTAACTCTATCTCCAAAAGCTTGAAAGCAGGTATAAGCATAATGTTCGAAGTCTTCTCTGCAAATTGGTAGAGAAGTTTATCAATCTTAAATGAATTTCCATTCAAGGCCTCAGATTAATTTTTTCGTGTTGGAACAATCAATGGGTACTTTTGTGATCCGAAGATGGTCCCGTCGCATATCCAATAGTGTAGGCATGGGACTGCCGGCAAGGAGGATTAATGTCTGCCAATTTTAGTTATCCTATACTTACATTATCTGTCTGCTCAGCCAGCCATCATATTTATCTTCGAGCTCCTGCGGAAGATCCCAGTGATAAAGCGTAACCCAAGGTTGAATTCCTGCTAAACAGAAAACATAATCCTCCATTAGCCCAAAATCTCCAGTATATCAGGTGAATCAAGAACAGGGTCATTTGAATCAGACCCTTCTCCAGCAGAGTATCTATGAGACTGTTGTAGTAATCTATCCCCTCTGGATTTGGTTGCCCAGTTCCGTCTGTCAAAGTAAGACTACATCATCTACACAAGCAAATAAAAAGAGCAAACATCTATGAAAACAAGAATCAAAGAGCAATTTTCTTACTTGGGAAGATTCGCGGCCACGAGATTGAAAATCTATAAGCATCCATTCCCAAGTTCTTCATCAAGTCTACATCGGTCTGTACGGAGTTTTGACCTTTTCTTTAGTCAGTAAAAGATAGATTACTGTCTTAAATGCACCGAACATGGTATGAGTTTTTTCCTAAATTTAAATTAAGCTCTTCAATTATTAGTTTTACTACGGTAGGAACATAATTTAATTAGCATAATCCCTGATCCTAATCACGATCGTTTGGGAGTCATCTTAATATGGTATTCGGTCTTATCCGATGCAAATCTTTTGATTAACCGACAAAACGATAGCTTAAAAGCGACATCACGGTGTCCTAAATTATTTAAAAACTTTCCAAAATACGGTCAAAAGTTCCCTTATATGTTTGTTAAACGCCTCTTTTGCTTAGGTGGGACTCAACCCAATTAACATAAACCACAATAAGAAGTTTTCTAGATTCCTGCATTCTGAAACGTGCACGGTAGAGACCTAACTAAAGACTCTTAGGCTCACCTTAAAACGATGATACTGATCAACTGCCGTGTCTGCATCGCTGAAGTCCAAAATCCTCCCTGTTACAACATGCAACCAAGCTTCATCGATCAACTCATAACCAGGACTTATTATGTGAACCTTTTCAGCTCTTACATGAACAAATAAACTAAAACCGCATTCGAAATTCAAACCTGGTCGCTTAACGAAAGTATCCCATATGCTCATTCCCTTCTTCCCTTCATTAACTGCACCTTCAAACTAGAAGTCCAAGAATTGACAGACTCAATATGCATGCGCTTCATACATCAAAAACCAACCATGAAAAGAACAGCGAAAGGAAATTTGTATTGAAAAACTGAACCTGGTAAGCCGAAGAAGCTGTTCCAAAGACAAATCCATCAGGGAAATCAGCTCTGCTGATCGACTGCACATTTGAGAGATGACCCACTATGAGAAACATCAATAGAATGAACCCCATGGAAGTCTTTCCAATTGTTGCAAAAGCTTGTTAGAGTTTCAGATATGTTAAGAAGATATATAAGAAGAAGAAAGGGTAGTTCTCTTGGTTATGAAGGGGTGGAAAATATGGTTGAAGGAACAAGTGACACCTTTTGTTTCTTGTCTTGAGGGGTTGGTTATCAGTTTATGCTTTGGGTTTACGCTAAGAGCTCAAGTAGGGATGGTTGATTAGCTTCCAAAGGAGATGCGGAATTGGAACAAGAAACTAAGGATAAACAAGAGTGAGTGTGGGATAAGGAAGTGCAAGTGATAGCAATTTCACATCTTCAAGTGGCAGCTTGTCTAAGTTATAGAGTTAGTAAGAATCTTATTACGCATGTTGGTTGGAACTTGGAAGCGCTGAGATGTCAATCGCATAGTCTTCAGTTAGTGGGACAGGGAGTATTTCAGAATTACAGAAAGGATGGAAGTTTTTGTTCTACTAAGCTGGTTGTCCATCCTTAAGGTCAACAATGGCCATCCCACGTGGATGATGGTGGTTGGTTAGTCAACGCTGTTAAGTCCAGGCACCATTGTGCCTATTTAGTCATGCTCAATTTTTTTTCTCTTTTCTCAAGGAAGAATTACAAGATAATCACTCTCGCACACTCTAAATCTAATCTCCCACCAAAGGAAAAAGTCATCCCTCAACCTAGGACTAAGAATATTTTAAGGAAAATGTTGAATCGTCTGCAATCAATTCTGCTAGACATTTATTAAGTTGTTTTGCTCAATAAAGTAAAAACAATAGAAAAGTAAAAGTTATTCATCCAAACCAAATCATCATTTTGTGAAAGATTTGCCTATAAACGCACTGCTTCACAATGAAAAAGTTATTGAATTAGCTGAACAAGTTGATACAAAAGAGAATTCAAGTACAAATTGTAGGGCATATTGACGAAAAAGAAATTGCCCGTGTCGAATGGATCAGAGAAGGTAGGGTAGCCCTACAAACCATTTGAGCTAAAATTGATCATTGCTCTTATTTAGTTCAAACTATCTATGGGGTATTGGGCATCAAATTTTGGATATTTGTAGAGGAATAATAATGAATGTGCCTTTCCTTGTTATTCTATATAGTTATAGAACAAAAAATTACAAATTATTTCATTCTTTTTTCCCTTCAACCAAAAATGAACAATTCTAATTATTAATTCTATAGGGTTGAATAAAAAATTTGATTGATCATTTGGTAGAATTGCTATGCTTAGTGTGTGACTCGTTGGTTTTTTTGTAGAATTGGATTCAAAAGAAAAAAAAAACAATGGACCAGCCTATAACTAATAATTATAGAACTAATAACCAGCTCATTGCTTCGTATTATTGAGATCCAAGAAAGCAATCACTATATGATGTGTTGATGGTATAGTTGTAGCAACTGAAATATTTTGTTCCATATCCTATTACTCTATTATAAATCAAAGGATCATTCATTAGTCATTACATTAATAAGAAAGATCCATATATCTCTATTTAATCATTTGAAGGTCTCATTAATATTAGCTTTATTAGCACAGAAGAAAAGAATCAATTATATATTGTATCCATATCCTTTATCCCTAGGAGGTATTAGGTCAAGTCAGGATCAATTATGAGAGTATTCTTGAACTCTGTCCACCTTCTTAGTAACAAGGCAAGAAATCAAGGCAAGGGAGTTTACACATGTAAAAAGTACGCCCGCGGACTGCTCACAAACTTCAATCGCTTACTAAATTTTGTGGATGGCATAGCTACCGGGATCAATGCAGTCAACTATGTTTCTCCTAGAAGTTGGTTAGCTACCTTTCATTTTGTTCTAAGATTCTTCTTCTTTGCGGCCATTTGTGGCATACGAGAAGGGTCAACTTGAATAATTCCTTATCAATATTAAAATTGGATTGATCCAATTGCAAACAATTTTTGTCAACTGTTGAATTGAATGAAATCAAATGAAATGGAAATGGTTCTCTAGAGCAAAGTTTTTTTGTTTAGGCGCACTTCGGAAAGAGATAAGATTAAATATTTTATTCAAATTATGAATTCTAATATTGTAATTAACTTAACAAATAAAAATAGAATGTCGATTGTAGAGGTATGACGTAAATGGACTTGGAATTTGAATCCCTTTTATTTATTGAATTATTGATAAGAACTAATAAATCAATGTTCATTAAAATTAATCATTTTGACTAACTGTTTTTATGTAGATGATAAGTAAAATAGTAGTAGGAATTAGAATGCATTAGAATGAACAGCGTAGTAGCAATAAATGCGAGAATATTGACTTCCATAATCTCTTCTTCTTCTTTTTTTTCCTTCACAATAACTCAGGATCTAATCCCATAGAGATGATAAGTCTTTCTCCTATAAATTTTTAATGGTCAAGGTTGTTTTCTAATCTGTACATGTGACTAAAAGCAAACAAATGAATTGGGAATGGGTTTCCAACTCTCTCTCTCTCTCTCTCTCTCTCTCTCTCTCTCTCTCTCTCTCTCTCTCTCTCTCTCTCTCTCTCTCTCTCTCTCTCTCTCTCTCTCTCTCTCTCTCTCTCTCTCTCTGAATGACTATTACCTTTAGAATTATTGTGTACACGACCATGAGCATCTCTAACTTCTGACCTATCATGCGATGGGCCCTCCTTGCACCATTGCACTAAGAAGGAATTCGCTCCCAATATATGGATGGGTCTAAAGCTGTGACGACCCGGGTTTTTGAAACACATTTTATAATATATTTGTTCAACAGAAGGGCCCTTAAATGTGTAAAAAAAAATTCACAAACAATGCAGTGGAAATTCTTTTCATTTAAATTCATTTTGAACAAAACCCAAGTCTCACTAGAAGATACATGATACACATAGCAATTTCGTACAAAATAAAATTTTATTGAATACCAGGATTCATCCAGTGATTCACTCTTACACAACCCTGTATTAGGTTACAACCTATTGTCCAAAATTACATAATCCAAAATTCAAACCTCACCTTACATAAAAAACACTCAATACAATACACTCTCAAATAAGGAACAATTACATATCTTCAAATTCATACTTTGATTTATTTATTTATTTTCTTCAAATCTTCTACTGTCTTGCTCCTAGATCTTCAAGCTTTAATCCTTTATGACCTTGAGCTTCTTTCCCTCCTTCTTTGTGCCTGAGGTATTGTAAACATTGAAACATGTACAATACCTCAGCAAGCTATGCTTGGTAGGGGATACAAAATATACTACTTCATCAATACAAGGATACTTACCTCAGTCATTAAGCCCTCATGAGTCATCTCATACTCATATATAGAGGATATACATTATTTATGTAATACATGACAAATTAGTTAATATATTGAAAATTACTCAAAATTTGTTCCTTCCCCTGGCTATACTTCCACATAGGAGAGTAATACCTAGCCAATTCACATATAAGGGTTTTTATTCTAGGAACTCATATAATAGCATATCATTATGCCATGACATCATACTATGCCTATAATATGTGCATCATAATGCAAAATACATTAAGACTACTATGCTCACATTCTCAATCCATACAGCTCGCCCGGATAACTGTATAATCCTCCACTGATACCAATTGTGGAATAATCAATCAATGTCCTCATGGGGTGGACCATAGCTGTTACAATGAGGCATTCCCATTATTGCCCCACCCAACATTTAGCCCCTCTTTGGGCATGTTATCCATCATATAAATTTCAGGAAGTGGGTGGCCAAACCCTCATAACTTCCCTAGCATAACATCCCCAGTCTCTATCTCTGTGTAAATCAAAATTCACAAGCCTCCATACTTGTATGGAAAATACTTTGTACATATCAGACGATGTGTCTGTTTAACTAAGGCCGGAATATTTTCTACACCCTATCCTTAGGGTATCCTTAGTTTTTATATATCATCCCTTTCACCTCATTAAGTTTGATCATCATATTAGATCAAATAACTTAGATTCTGAGGTTATATCATTTAGTAAATCCTCTAATTTCATCCTTTAGTTGGATCATATATATATTTTAGATCATTAACGTAATTATTTAGTTGGACCATAGAAATTTCTTATTTGGATCATGTGTTTTGGATCACTTATTTGGATCATGACTATGCTAAGGTACTAAGCATACTCATACAATGAAGGTCTATACTACAAGACAGATAATCATTATGTATGCACATGAATCTCCAATACATCTTTGTATATCCACCTACCTCAAAGTAGTATTGGGTCTTAATTCATATATCCTCAAGTGGTATTCCTCCACAATGCTCATCCTAGTCTGTATTCATACATCTGTCACACCATACATCTCAAGTTATTTATCCATACTTGTATATATCCCTATAAGTGATACCCTAATTTTCCTTGAATCAAGTTTGATCAAGGTTTTGGGTTCTCTATCTATGTTCTTCTATATATACACACTATACATACACAACCTAATACTTAATTAGTATTCTTATTGTTCTTGATCATTCAAGATCCTGTGGATCTAGTTTGATCATCTTTATCTTGATTACCATTTTTATTAGGGTTAGATGATTTACTAACCTTTTATGCTCTTTATTATTATTACTCAACCATATAATGTTTTAATGGTTGAGGGTAATTTATTTCATTCTAGGTCTATATTGCTCCTCTTATGTCAAATTGGCTAAGGCTTACTAGTTGAATGGTTGAACACAAAATAGCTACTTCAATCCTCATGTAAAGAGGCATTTAGACCTCACAAACGTCAACGGAAGGTGGGGGGAGAGCATGACTCTATTAGATAACCCCCTTAACCATTATGTCCATCATTTATTAGCTTGACCCTAACTCAACCTTTCATAAAGTTCCTATGAGCATTTAACTGTAAGTATTCTTTCTAATTGATTTTAATTAAATCAATGAATTAAAATGTCATTCATGGAGATTTATTATTCTCCTAAGTTGGACCAAGGAATTTATATTCCTTATATTAGCCTACTAATTATGGTCCTTACTATCATAAAGTCCATGTCATACATTCCATGTGAATGTCTTTTCCTTCTAATTTCATTTAATTACAATTTTAATAAAATTTTCATTACTTAAGCATTAAAGCATAAATTTAAAGAATAAATAAACAATTATATAAGTAACTCAACTAAGAAATGAAAGACAATAATGTTCAATAATTCAAATAGCAATCTAACATGCTATCATGATCCAAGGGTCTTAATTTATCTATATTCATTTTTCATTTCTTTAGGGTTTAGATCTTGATCATTCATTTTATTTTAGATCTAACCTTTTATATTGATGTAATTTAATTATTAAATCATTGATTTATCTTATCCATTCATTTGATCTTCCTTGATCAGTCGATCAAGGAGATCTTAAGTTACTTTATAACATTTAAGGGCATAGATCTTGCTCTAGCCCAAATCCTCATCATCCATTCATTAAATCCCTATGATATTATCTCAAGATCATAATCAAAATATATCCATACTATTCAATCATCCTAGATCATCTTGATCTAAGAGATACTATGCATGTTTAGGGATTTTAGTAACTCTTAAGGCTAGATCTCTTAAGATATGCCCAATTAATTCCATTTAAGCCATTGATTTTATTTATTATAATATAAAATCATCATCCAATAAGGTATTAGTGGTCTGATCATCCTAGATCCTGTAGATCAAGGATGTTAGTTACTAATCCACTTAATTAAAAATAATAATTAATTAAAATTATAATTTTATTGGTTCAGTCCATTATACTTATCACAAGGAATCTATCAAAACTTTTCGATCTCAATTTAGATCTCAATTGAGATCGAAATTTTGATTTTAAGATTTCAGCCCATTTTAAGGGCTGAATTTCACCTTACTAGTTGGATCAATTTTACTGATATAGAGACATATAATTTCTACTTTGAATATTTTTATTAAGGTTTTGGGACCTTTTGAACACATATAACGATTCAGATTTCAAGTTTGGGATCATCTTGTCCATGATCCAAGATCAATGGCATAGATGGTACTAAATAGATCATGTAAATGCAAATTAAAAACAAGATATAATAAGTTCAGTGGATTATTAACATAAATATAATTCTAAGGAAAGTTTCTGATCTAATTTTGGAGTTCAATTAAAGTCAAAATTAAGATTTTAATATTTCAGCCCGTTTTAAGGACTGAATTTCATCTTCACTATTTTGGATAAATTTCTTCATATATATGAATAAAATCTGACTATGACCATGATCTTAGGATTTCAGTGAGTCTCTAAAGAAATCTATTGGTTCAGATTTTTCATTTAAAATCGTCTGGGCCATGATCTAAGATCATGGGTACTGATTTTACTAAATCACATATATAATTACAAATAAAAACATAGATATGATGAATTCAATACCTAGATAAAGTCACAAAGAATCCATAGAAGTTTCCTAATCTAAAATCAGAGTCCTATCGAGCTATGAATTGCAAAAATAAGCTTCTTAGTTAACAAGATAGACGGCCTAGATCAGATCTGGATTACGGGTACAGGACGACCCGCGTCCCGCGCCTATTACCATCTATCCCAGGTGGCTGGGTAGAGGTAACCGGCTACAGGCGAGACAATCTGATCTGGACCGTCGGATCGCCTGTGGCTAGATCTTCTCCACCCATCTCATGCAACGACCCAGATTTCATATCTTAGGGTTTTTAGGACCCTAGAAAATTATCCAACTACTCAGAACTTGGATCTGAGTCAGAAAAATAGGAGCTCACAACTCTTAATGTCGGATCCGTCGTTCCTGACGGATCAACAGCTGGGGAGCCCTTCAGGTGGCTGAAAAACCTACTCTACCTACTAGAAATAGAAGAGAGTTGCTAGTGCACATACCTAAAAGAAGAAATTCCGGATCTTTGCCGAAAAAACTAGAAAATCTACTCTTGATAAGATAGGTCGCCGGAGCTTCAGTTTTTTGGTGATTTCTCCACGGATACTCTAGTGATTGTTGTAAACTCAAAGGGCACCCCGTCATCTTCAACCTCCTAGAGGTTTCTGGAACAACGGTGTTTCAAGAAGAAACCACCGCCATTCCAGAGGGTTCCCCACCGCCATTCAAAGGCGGTTAGAAACCCTCCAAAACCCTCTGTAAAAGCTCTATAAATAGAGCTCTTGGGTGCCTCTAATGGCAGCCCAAAAGCCTTGGAGAAAACCAGTTGTGAAGCAGTGAGCAAGGGAGGAAAACGTGGAGAGAAAACCACCCACGAAGCAGGTACGCACGAAAAACCCCCAAACCCATCTCCACCATAGTTCCAGGAACGTATTTCCTAGGTTTTTCCATGAAAACCATGCACAGGCCTCCGTGGGAGCCACAAAGACCCCTAGGACATCCTCAGTCGCACCGTTCGACAGGTCGAACTGTGGTGACCCGAGGACGACCCAGTGTCACTAACAAGCGGACGATCCAACAGACCGTCCCCACGCCGACGCCGGCTTCGGGAAAAACCAAACGGGCGCATCTCTGGACGCGCTCGCTAAAGGGACGACGAGAGGCGTCGTCGCGCGCGTTTGCAGACGCGCCCGCTCAGGCGCGCTGCAGACGCGCAGCGCGCTAGCATGCGTCCTTTTTTTTTGTTATTTGAGAATGTCAAGCACGTCTAGATGCCAGCATGCTCTAGCATTCCTCACTTTTTGTCTTTAAGACTATATGTACATACAAAATTAAAATGCTTATAACTTGAGATCTAGAGCTCCGATTGAGGCGCCGCAAAAGGCGTTGTGTCCGTATTGACGACGCGGATACATCCAAATCATAAAATCTCTGATCAAGGACCAATAAAAGGTAGGCATGACCCTTAGAATAAGATGGTGGTGCGTGACCACTAGAACTTTGGACAACTGAGAATACCAAGGCCAAATTAGGACCTTGGGACACCCATGTGCACAGGATGGACCCTAATGCCTAAGTGATAAGACCCAACTACTCTAAACCCATCAAAGATAGGTTAAACTAACCTTGAGTCCCCAAACCATGTTCAGGAGCGTACAAGGACAAGAAGGTTAACGCGACCTAGTCAGGTAGGTGCTCTATCACTATTAGATTCTTTTAAAAAGAACTCTTATTATTTGAGAACATATGTTTTAGATATATGATTTGATTTGCATGTGATTTGTATGAATAAATTCAGCATGCATGTTAAATGCTTTACACATAGCCATGTTTTGGAATGACGGCATATACATTATGCACATACATGTGTTGCAAACAAGTGCATGCATTGCATGATTTACGTACTTGCAAAGATTGCACGTCCTTGAGGGTTACCAAAAGACACTGGAGTGCCGAGGGGCTGGTAAATAGCCAGAGGAACCCAAAAGAGGACAAGTTTTAACAAAAGGTTTTGGCTTATTTGATCGTACATGATTTGGGCTTGTAAGCTCGTGGGTGCTATGCCGAGGGGTGTGGGTTGGCCACCCAGCCTCTACCACTATCAGTGGATGGGTACCACGCCCAAAAAGGGCATGTCCCCCGCTTCGACCGCATGTGGTAAAGGGGCTACCATCGGTGTCACGACCGGGTCGAAGTATCATATGCCCCGTGGAGGTATATGATCCCGTGTCCCTAGTACCTCTGGGACCACACTACGGCCAAGTGAGGTCGTGGGCATAGTGTGTGGCGACCCAGGGTTTTATAACACATTTTATAATACATTTTGTAAAGATAGGGCCCTTAGAGTAAAAAATTTTCGCAAACCAAAGCAAATGGGAAATTCTTTTCTTTCGAATTTGTTTTGTAAAACCTAAGTCACCACTTCATACATAACATAAGTAGAATTTTGTATAAGATAAAATTCCATTGAAGGAATATACTTTTATTAAACTTCAGATCCATCCAAAGGGTTCACAAGATGTATCCATTGTATCCTTACAATACTTGTCCAAATATACAATCCAAATTACAAAGTTCAAAATTCAATACATGTTCTAATACAATGTTTCGAGGGATATACCCTGATTACTTATTCTTCAATTGTTCTTCAAGTCTTGAGCTCCTAAGTCTCCTTCTTTCTAGACCGAGATATTGTAAACATTCGAACATTTACAATATCTCAAAGAAGCTATGCTTGGTAGGGGATAAGAATGTAAGTTATTGACAAGATAATCTCAAGATTCAAGTATCCCATAATTCGTTCTATCATAAACACATTCATTAATAACTATTAATTATAAGAACATCTCATTTCCTTGTCATTTGTGTTCACCTTTATACATACATATTGTATAAGGACAAATCCATTAAAAATGTAAAAATAATCAAGCATCATTTCTATACAAAGCTGATCAACTCTTTTCATTATAAGAGATTTGTATCTCAAGCATTACTATACAGGAATTTCCTTCTTGAAAAAAATATTGGTAATATACAATTACCTGACATTTCATCATGTCATCCCTTAAGGCATTTCACTATGCCAATTTCATATGCATCATAGTGCAAAATAATCAAGGACTACTATGCTTGCATAGCTTGATCCGCATACCGCTACCTGATAACTGCTCAATAATCCACTTATACCATTCTCAAGTGGAAATTACAATATCCATGTCCATATGGGAGGACCATGGCTGTCACAAGTGGTGGCCTTCCCATAATTGCCCCGCCCGACTTTTAGCCTTTCTTAGGCTCGTATTCAATATCATCAGTTTCGTAGAGTGGGTGGCCAAACCTCTTAACTCTCCTAAGCATAAGCATCCCTGTGCTTATGCCTCGTTTAAAACAAAACCACAAGCCTCCAAGCTTTGTATGTAAAATAATACTTATACATATCGACTATCTCGTCTCGTTTATCTAGGACTGGAATATTTTCTACTTTCCTATTCACTTGGGTTGTTCTCACCCTCAACTTCGACCATTTAATACTTATTTTCCCCATCATTTGGTTGGATCATATTTCAATTTGAGGTATTTACCTTAATATATTGCAGTATCATACATGTCAATACTTCAAAACATAAGATCATGTATTAGACATGTATCTTCATGTAAAGGCATTCTTAATAATCCACCTACCTCAATAAGGTATTCTTACTCCTTGAAATCTTCCATAGTCTCGATCAACATATATCCTCACAAATCATATGTATAATGTCATTTTTGTAATCAAGGGTACATACTACAGTCTTTTGATCATCCTTATGTAGGATGATCTCAATCTTTCTTCCTTGAATATCCTATATCCATGGGTTTAATATCATCTATACAAATACTATCTATATCATACATAACAATCTAATTTACATAGATGTTTCTTTTTCCTTATTGTTTTTTATCATACAAGATCTCATCTTGTTTGATCATCTTTATCTCACTTACTATTTTTATTGGGGGTTAGATAATTTGCTATCTTTTTATGTTCTTATTATTATTCAACCAAGCTTAGTGTCTTACTTAGTTGAAGATAATTTATTTCTTCCTATCACTAGACAACTCCTCCTTATTTCAGATGACCAAGACTTACCAAGCTAAAGTCTCGCTCAAAAAGTGGTTAATACAACCTCATGTAAGGAGGCGTTAGACCTTTCTTACGTCAATGGGAGGTGAGGGAAAAGCACTTGGCTCTTGTATACCCCTATAACTACAATGTTCGTAGTCCACCGGAGTGGTACTAGCCAACCTTGACAAGGTTCCTATGAGCTCTTTACCTTAAGTCCCTTATCTAATTGATTTTAATTAATTTCCATGGATATGCACAATGTCATCCATGGATGTTCATTATTTTCCTATTTTGGGCCAAGGAAATGATAAATCATTCCTTATATTGTCCTACTAACTATAGCCTTTACTAAGTCAAAATCATTCATTCATCTTAGTTGTCCATGAATTTCTATATTTCATTAGTTTACATTTTTGGTGATTTATGCTCCTTATATCTTAACAATTACTTAACAATTGAATTAAATTTGACAATAAGTAAATCATCAACTTGAAAGCATAAATCAAATATAAGTTTAACAACTATATACTAACATTTTTCCTATGAATATAACTTAAGCTAGTGAAATAAAACTAATATGATCCTAAGTTATGAAACACATCTTCTATCATAATGAAATCATGTTTAAATCCTAATTTACACTAACATGATCCTAAGATAATCAAATCTACTAACAAATTACTCATTTAGGTATATCATACTAAAATTTAAAGATTACACTATCATGCTTTCTAACTTAGAACATAAATCACATTTACACTTCTATATCCAATAAAAGACAATTAAACTAATTTTATTAAGATTATTATAAACCTTTAAATATGATCCAACCATTAGATCTTAGGTGTTTTCCTTTAGATTAAGAGTTTTAATTAACTTTAGGGCTTTTAATCCATTAAGATCCAAAAATCATATTCACTTGATTTTGTCACATTTCATCCATGATCTAACTGGATTCCATCATAATATCATCCCTTTAATCCATCCCAAGTGTCTGGTCATACTTGATCTCATTGATCAAGTGGGTCCCTTTGTATTTTTTTATTTTTATTTTAGGGTTTTTCTACCATAAAGGGTAGATCCCCTATTTTATCCAAGATCTGTCCAAATTAACCATAGATATTACTTTATTATATTATTATATCATCACTCAAATAAATTTCCAAGATCTGATCACCTCAGATCTTGAAGATCTTAGAAATTGGACACTTATTTCCAAAATATAGAAAAATACAGAAATAAATTTTAGAAATTTTATGACTTTATTAGAAACTAGACATTACAAGCTTTCTATAGCTTCTTTCTGATCTCAATTTGGAGTTCATATGACTCCACAATCTTAAATTGAAGTTTTCAGCCATTCCTAGGGTCTAGATTTGATCTTGGCCCACCAGAATTAATCTCTCTCAATTGAGGGTCCAAACCTTGTTAGATTTTCTTGGAAATTGTACGCTAGGGGTTTTTGACCCTTCTGGATTGATTGGAAAGCTCAGAATTTCCATCTGAGCTCTCTATCACCATAAATTGAAGGGGCTGGTATTTACTTTATTTTTACCATTTTTCGTTCAAATTAAATTACAGAAAAATAAAAATTACACTAAAACATAATAAATATGAATGGGAAGTAATTTCACCTACCTGATTGGAGAAAAACAATATAATTGATGCCCAATATGAGAGAATTACCGGTTGATGATAATATAGCCCGATTATCCACCTTTTTGTGATTTTCTGTTGTTGGAACTGTTGGATCTTGAAATTGATTTTGGGCTTTTGTATATACTGTAGTATAGGATGTTATGGACGGTGGAATTGATGAGATTCTTCCTGGAACGGAGTGCCTAATTGAATTTAGGTCTCTTGTTCCAATTAGAAAGAGGAGAGAAAAATAAGGAAAAGAGAGTTTGGGGAGGGATGAAGGGGAATTTGGGGCTGAAATTCCAGGAAGGTCTATGGAAATTTCGTGGTTAAGGTTGTGAAATATTTTTGGAAATTTTTATGATGTCTATTTATAGCCAAATTTGAATTTTTTCATCATTTCTTTTAATAAGATATTTTTTTTCTTTAGAATTTTTAATTACTAATGCATTCTCCATTCCCACTACAATCTCCACTACCAGCAATAATGCATCTGAGCAATTATTGGTGCTTCTAGAACGTTGGCCCACTTTGTGGGCCCCACTTTTATGTGAAAAGACCTTTTTGCCCTTTTTAACTCTAAAATTGGAGAATAATAGGCAATATTTGTCCGAACTCAGAATCGAGCGTACTTAGAGGCGTTGGAATCGTATTTCTAAGTACTTCATGAATATTGAGGTCTTATTTCTTGGATATGGGATATGGGTAAAATTACCATTTTACCCCCAAATGGAAAAATTAAGGAATTTTCATTTTAACTCAGAATTGAACGTACTTAATGTTGTTTCGATCAGTTTTCCAAGTACATCCATAATTTCTATTTTTTAATTTATAATATAATCTCTATAAAAAGAGAATTTTCAATAACCTAATATTCCAGCCTAGAATTTCTAAAAATTCAAACTTTATTAATTTTCCTTAATAATTTACAAAAATTCGGGGTCATTACAGTAGGCCTCATGTAGGCCTCACATGTGTAAAAGACCATTTTGCCCTTTATGTATAAACTTTTGAGTTTACTCCTACAAACTCGGAATTGAGTGTACTTAGTGACGTTGGACTCGTATTTTTTAGTATATTTCAAATTTGATATCTTAGACCTTGGCTAGGGTAAAATTACCATTTTGCCCTTTTTTTTCTTAAAATAGAGAAAATAAAGGTTTTTCACTTCAAATTCATAATGCATTGTGCTTACAGTCATTCTGAAGGGTTCGTAGGATATGTTTTCAATTATGCATGTCTTTATGCCTTATTTGTACTTCTGTAAGAAGTAAGTTTTTACTAAGCCTAATATTCCAGTCTAATTTTTCCTTGAAATCTTCAATTTCACTATTATATTTTTATTACAAAAAAATTAGGGGTGTTACAAAAGCCATTTTTGTAAACCATTAATATCAATTATCTCATAGTAAAAGTCACATATGTACTTAGGATGATGATTATCATCATCATCAAGACCTTATCCAATTAGGGGTCAGGTAAATGAATCTTGTTCTTCCATTCCTCTCTATTAAATACTATGACTTCATTTAGTCCCAATATTTTTAAATATTTTCTCAACACTTCTATCCATGTTCTTTTGGGCATTCCCCTTGCCCCTTTAGAACCTTCTACTTGCATTGCCTCATTCCTTCTAACTAGTATCGTTTTTGGTCTCCTTTGGACATATTCAAACCATCTAAGTCTAATCTTCTTCATCTTGTTAACTATTGGTGCTACTTCTAAGTTTCCTCTAATATTTTCATTCATAATTCTATCATTTCTTGTCTTGCTACTCATCTATTTAAACCTCCTCATTTCCTCAATGCTCATCCTATGAAGATGATATTCCTTAACTACCCAATACTCTGATCCATAGACCATGGTCAGCTTTATTGGCATCCTGTATAATTTTTCTTTTAGTTTGAGTGATACTCGCTGATCATACAAAACTCCAGATGTACATCTCTATTTGTTCCAATCCGCTTGAATTCTCTAAATAACTACCCTCTCAATCTCTCTATTCTCATGAATCATTTAATCATAAGTACCAAAAGTAGTCTTTTACTAGGACTTCTTGGTGATCGATCTTAACTAATGTTCTACTCCTACTCATCTTTTTGCTAAAATTAAATTTCATATATTCAGTCTTAGGTCGGCTGATTTTAAATCCTTTAAATTATAACACTTCTTTCCATAACTCTAACTTTGTGTTTACACCCTCCATTGTCTCATCAAGTAAGATTATATTATCTACAAATAACATGCACCATATTCTTAAGATGATCCTACTATAATTTTTAGTTTATTCGAAAAAAGCTTAGAGAATCAATACAAACATGGCAAAGTCCATTCAAAGTGTACGATTCTTGGGGATGGCTTGTGTTTGAAAAGATTAGGCCAAGCTCAAGGAGTCGTAGAGAGTTTACATAATGCCAAATCACTAGAGCTGTAGACACAATCGTCCACCCTTACATGCAAAAACCATTACCCTTTGTCTTGGAGGCCAGAATTCTCCAATCACGCGAATTTGGCTAATAAGATAAACGGAGCAGATCAACCAAAAGTAAACCCCGTCGACAAAAGTGGACCATCACACGCTACTTAGCATGTGGGCCCTCACGTGGGTAATCGCTTTGGCCGTTGATTTGCAAGAATGGCTGAGATTGCCCTACTTTTTAGGAGAAGATGAGAATATGGAAGGAAAGAGCAAAAAAAAAAGAGGAGGAAAATAAATTGGCCGCTAGATCACTTGCCGCAATTGCTAAGGGTGGATGCCTTTCTCGACGGGATTTCCCCGTTCCATTACGACTCCGGCCGAACCTTCCCCCAATCTGTTTATCACTGGCTCGGATCCTTCATTCTGCTTCGTTTCATTTCGTTTGTAACTTGGTGGTTGTTCCTGGTTCTAGTTCCATTTCAACTAGTCAAAGTATTCCTTTTCTGTTTGTATCATATAAATGGAGATATTTGGTAGTGATTTTTTTAGTGTATGAAAGTATTAGAAGTAAGAAGTAAGAATCGGATGAGCCCATAAAAGGAGAGGATGGTAAGACTGCCCTTTGATGCTTGAAGTGAGTATTTGTTGCAAAATTTGGTCTGTTTTAGTTTGAATTTATTTTATTTTCTATACAAAAATGTTATGAATGGTGGTGGATATTAGGATGTGTCCTTGTATGCAGAACCCAAGTCTTGCTCAGTTATAATTATATATAGTCAGGACCGGGAATTTTTATCTATGCACTGGGAATTGAGAAATGTGTGGGCTGTTTCATTTGAATATCTCTGAAGAAGGGTTTACTTGTCCATTAGAAATATGGCTATAGGAAGAACTAGTATTGGTCATCTTCAGTACTGGGGCATCGCCTTGCCTGTGATTGGTTTCATATACTCTCTATTAAAGTGGGTTGGTTATGTATGCTCCAGATGTTTGCCAAACTGTTTTCTAGGTGTGGGAGTCAACAAGGTTGCAGACATTGTTATGATGGAAAAGCCTCGGTTTTTCTTGTCCTTAGAGCTTGCTGCTAGGCTTGAAAAAAGGCTTAAAACAAGAGGAAAGGGATCTCTTGCAGTAATGGTTCTATGTCAGTGTGAACATGAGACGTCAAACTAGTCCATGTCTTTGACTTGAAAGATGAATCGTTGCTTTAGCTGCTCAAAGATTTCACAACACAGTGGGATCTCTCATGCTCCAGTCCTTATTGTGGCGTGTGGGTGCTGGGATTCGATTTGAGACAAATTTATTTTTCCTACCATTGAGAGCAAACCATGTACCTATCTGTTTTAGTGATTTACAGTTTATTTCTCTGATATTCAGGGTCTGTGGTTGCTGTTTCTACATGCCTGAAAATTCCACTCTTTGAGATAAAAAAGGAGTGTTGCAACTGACAGAAGTTAACTGTTAATTATTGTATTTTGTAATTTTTGTTTTGGTCGACCTATCTATGTGAGAAAGATACTAGTATTCATTTGAATGTTAGAATTAGATATTAGTGGAAGTTGAGATTAAAAGTGAACATTGGGGTATTCAGATGCTATATGTATTACATATTATGTTTTGTCAGTTAAAAAAATTTAGATCTGTTGCTCCCTTGTTTATGATCTAATGATCTTTCACTACATGTAAGGCTTTGAGCATTTCACCATGCATGCAATTCCAGGTCCTCAATCAAAACATTTTCTGAAAGTGTTTGCAGTCATTGCTTTGGAACTCAAGAATTGAGTATCTAAAATATTCCCAGTGGATTAAAAGTCAATTGGTTGGTTGAGGTAAAGTAGTTCAACTTCGCTGGTAGTTTTTCCCAGTCAGTAAAATAGTACAATCAGTTAGAATACTAAGTGAACTGATAACTCAAGAAAAAAAACAATTTAACTGTGAATGCTCACAAACAGACATTTCAAGGTATATCATCTCCTTTTCTACTTTAGCTCCGATTGACTCAGACAGTACATAGATGTTGATCTAGCATCTCCCATCTCAGCTTTCTGTTATTCAGATTTCCGAATTAGAAATTCATTATGATGACAAATTTGCTAAATCCAGCATGGGACAGATTAATTCCCAAACTTGCATTTAATTAATCCAGCTCAGGACAGATTAATTCATGATTCACTTGCATTTGATTCTTTGTTTCTGATAGTGGTTGTGATATTTACAGGGCTTAGCAAGTGTATCACTGCATAGGAGCTTAGAGAAACGTTTTCCAAATTTGGCCAACTTGTTGCGGATAAGTTTGATCTTGAACATTGAAAAAGAGTAAATGAAGCTATTGTTATTTGCTCCTCTTTTGGCCTGGTTGATTGATTCATTGATTAGTTTTCTAATTTAGGTAGGTGAGGGTAAATACAAGGAATGCCAAATAAAGAAATATGTTGGAAGGGAATATTGAGAACAAATGACCTTCTTAATAATGATAGTTTTTGTAGTGCCTCTTAAGTTAGTGCATCAACATCGGGCATGTGAGTTTGTCCCCTAATAGAAAATTATTCTGCCTCTTTCCCTCTCAACCACAATCACTGCATAACATATTGCAATCGCAAAGTCACGTGTTCAATTCCCCACGTCCTGAGACATCTTAAGTGACTTCTATAAGCTGTGGTCTACTAGGCCAGTTCTTACTGAATGGCAAGAGCTGACCTTCTGATAGTGATGTTAGCTTGTTGGTCAGCAACCAATGTGTCGTGATGATTGCCTGCTGGTACAAGGTTAGTTACACCATGATTTTTTCTCTGTGCCTTCTCACTTGCAGCAACTAATTGAGACCCATTTGCCAAAGCTTTTCTAGGCCCAGTAATTGGCAGGAAAGAGGCACCTCTCATGTTGATACTAGGTCACAGTTTGAGGTTGGCAACTGCATAAGGGGATATTTGGTAGTGCTAAACTTTTGAAACTGCTCGTTGAGAGATAGTATCCTTTTATATGTCTACTTCTCCTACTTCAGGTAAGATATATGCGGTACTGCTATGTATATGGAGATCTCAGTGGTGGAATGCCGTTTAAACTCTGACTAGTGAATATGCAAATTCTTACTTGAAACTCTAGAAGTCAAGCTAAATCAGAAACCCTTTTTGAGGATACTTGTTGGTCATGAGTTCTTATCTGCTGATGAAATCCACGTTGTCACAGAGAGAAGTTTAGCCTTACACAAAGTGCAGAATCTTTCCAGTCACTTCAAGTCGCACACAGGAAAGAATATCTGTAGAACAATGCGTTTGCATTTGTAGGAGATAGGTGTCCTGAATACATGAGAGTTGGAAAGGAGATCCATATGATTGAAATCTTTGACACTCTGCAAAGTAAAGGCAGAAGAGAGGAATATTTGACACTGTCCTCAAAGTAAAGACAGAAGAGAGGAATAATGTATGATTCAAATGTATGTGTGGGTCTCCCAAAATTCAAATGAGCAAACTAAATTCATGTGTGACACCTTGTTCTGACCAGCCATTTGGCATAATATTGCGGTAGAATGGACAAATTCTAATCTATGGATCCAATGACTACCATTTATTTCAACTGGGTGCATATCCTACATGATTTGATGTCTTTTTTAGTGTTTGCTGACATCAATGAAATATCAATCAGTAATATTGGGTTCCTCCAGGGCACATTGAAATGAAGAACAGAGGAGGACACGGTGATACATTTTCCTCAAATTGCACTCCTTGAAATTTATGAATACACTTGATTTGTTGGCTAGACATGATAAAAAGGATCAATAGTACGCAGCCTTACGTTGTATTTTGCAAAAGGCCGTTTCCACACCTTGAACCCGTAACCTCAAGGTCACACGATGACAACTCTACCGTTGACCCTTGTGGTCCGCACCTTCCCCGGACCCTGCATACACAGGAGCTTCATGCACCAGGGCTGCCCGTTTTAACATGATAAAAAGGATATTTGTATGAATCAAACAACAGATAACATTCGAGGAAGGATAATAATTAATAAAAGGAAATGCCCAAGAGGTTAAAGCTTTATCCTTCTTTGCTCTTTTACATTCTCAATGAAATTGCATTGTTGAAATAATGATTGTCAAGTGATGTTTCATTTGCAGCTCGTGTTGTGTGCAACCGGGTTTCAGGCTATTCCAAGGGTTATGGTTTTGTCAGATATGTGACATTAGAAGAGGCTGGAGAAGGGATAAAAGGATTGGATGGCAAGGTGAGTTGAGATTTCCCAATTTATCCCATTTTACCAATTCAGCATAATGGATGTAAACAAAGTCAACTTAATGGTGGCAATTGATGACAAAGAGAAGGAAATAACACGCAAGGAGGAAGGATAAAGGTTCCAGCTTTATTTTTCTTTGCTCTTCAATTTTCCCTAGTTGATCTTTCACCTCAGTAGAATTGCACTGATGAGATAATGACTGTCAATAGATGCTTCATTTACAGCTTGAGTCATCACTGACCGGGTTTCAGGCTATCCCAAGGGGTTTAGTTTTGTCAAATCTGCTACACTAGGATAGGCTGCAGAAGCCATGAAAGGAATGGATCACAAGGTGAGTTGAAATTCCCTATTTTTTTTTATTTTTCCCATTTCACCAATTCCATTCAATGGACATAAACGAAGTTACTAACCGGTGGCAACTCTGTCATCAGGTGTTTCTGCTTTCTCGTAATTGATTTGCATATCTTCAGCATCCCCCTAATCTACATACCATAAACTAAACAAAATGCATTGAACCAATGAAGGAGGCGCAGGACGGGGGTGATACGGCGGAAGCATTTTTTAACAACAAAACCAGTAACTGTCACGAGCACACAAGACAGATTGGTTCAATGACTTTTTCCGGCGGCAAAACTGCCAGTAAAAGTTCTGTCCTTTCACCCTTTCAACCATTATACTAAGTAAATATTCTCTACTTGATGCACTGCTTAGAATTGGTGACCTACTTACGAGAGAAGCACATCGGCCTAACCACCGTGTCATAGTAACTTCTGTAAAAAGGGTAATTTTAGTGCACAAAGCTAGGCAGACTACACGGGTCAATAGCACTCAATTTTGTCTTGCATTTTGCAAGAGGCTGTTTCTATGTCTTAAATCTATAACTTCAAGGTCACACAAGACAATTCTACAATTGCACCAAGTTCCCCTTCTTGCATATTGACTTATGTGTCATACTAAAATGTCACTGGCCCTTGTTAAAAACAGGATGAATCTTACTGAACTGAAATCACATGATTTGGCCCAAAGTTGGGCGGTAGATTCGTCCAATCGTCGGATAAATGAGATCAACGGATGATATCAACCATAGTTAGATCCATCGTACATAAGTGGGGCACTACACACGATTTACCATGAGGGCCGTCATTTAGAACTACGCTAGAGCTAGAGATACCAATGGGCAGCATTTTCAACTAAAGGGCATTTTCGTCCTTCCGACCCTAGCTATGCAGCATCTCCCCCACAAAATAAGGGTACTTCTGTAATTTACCCTTTCTGCACCGTACACTCTCCCGTATAAAACGCGGCCTCTTTTTTGAAAGTTTTGCCCAGGTAAGTCGGTCGAAGAGTGGAACAGCTGCAAAAGAGGGAGAGAGAGGCGGAAAGTATTAATGGCCGCGAGAGCAATCGCAGCTATTGGGAAGGGGAAACGCCTTTTCTCTACGGGATTTCCTTGGGCTACTGCACCTCCGACTCCGACTCCCCCTCCTCCTCCTGCCGAACCTTCCACCAATTTGTTTGTCTCAGGCACGGCTCCGTCCTTTAATCCACTGACTTCCGTTTCATATGCTACTTGGTTGATTCTGTGTTTCATTTCATGTAATCAAAGCCTGTCTCTTCTGTGTGAATCATAAAAATGTAATCTTTACTAGTGATATATAATATATGGAAGTGTTAGATGAACCCATAAACCACTGAAGTAGAGGATGATAAAGCTGCCCTTCCGTGGTAGGACTAACTATTTTACTATTCATGGAGTAGTTCTTTTGATTAAGTCGGGTCATGCCCTTTAGCGTAGCTAAAGATTTCAAATTTGTGTCTTCTGGTATGGATTGCTTCTATGGCATTTTTCGATACAGAAATGGCCTCAGTTGTGGTGGGATGTATGCCTGCGTGCAGTACCTAAGTCTTGTGCAGTTAAAAGATTCGTATTTGGGCTTTGCAAGCCAAGCTCGAGGAGCTTGCTTAAGTGAGTACCAGGATCTTTATGTCTGTTTACTTGGACATGAGTGGTGATGTGGATTTATTCAATAGAATCTCTCTGAGGAATGGCTTGCTTTTCGATTTGAAATAGGGGCCACATGAAGAGCTATTGTTGGTCATCTTAAGTATGGGAGTCAACAATGTTGCAGATAATGTTATGATGAAAAGCCTTGGTTTTCTATGTCCTTTGGAGTTCCGCTGAGCTTGGATAAAGATCTAGAAGAAGAGAAAGGGGCCTATTCTAGTAATGGTTCTATGTCATTGTGAACGTGAGATGTCAAACTAGTTCCATGGCTTTGACTAGGAAGATGAATCTCTGCTTTAATTTGTTGATTAGTTTAGCTGCTAAAATTTTTTACAACACAGTGGGATTCCTCATGCTCCAGTACTTATTGTGTGGGGTGTGTACTGGAATCCAATCTGACAAAAATTATGTTTCCTACCTTGAGAGCAAACCATGTGTCTATTTGTTTTAAGTGATTTATGGTCACTTCTTTAATATTCAGGATCCGTGATGGTTTCTATTTCCTACCTTTGCCACTTGTTTTTGAAGTATGGGAATCAACAAGATTGCATATATTGTTATGAAGAAGGACCTTAGTTTTCTATGTCGTTTGAGGTTGCTGCTGAGCTTGCAAAAAGCTTTAGGACAAGAGGAAGGGGCCTCTTGCAGCAATGGGTATATCTCAGTGAGAACATGAGACTGCAAACTAGTTCCATGGTTTCAACTAGGGCCATGAATCTTTGCTTTTGTTTTTGTTGAATAGTTGGCTGCTCAAAGCTTTCACAACACAGTGAGATCACTCACATGTTCCAGTACTTACTGTGGGGCTTGGGTGCAGGATCCAATTTGAGACTAATATATGTTTCCTACCCTTAGAAGGGGAGCCTTGGCGCAATAGTAAAAGTTGTCGTCATGTGACCTTGAGGTCACGGGTTCAAGGCGTGGAATCAGCCTCTTGCAAAAATGTAAGGTAAGGCTGCCTACTTTAGGCTATTATGGCCCGCCCCTTCTCCGGACCCCGCATAGGCGGGAGCTTCGTGCACCGGGGCTGCCCTTTTATATGTTTCCTACCCTTGAGGGGAAATAGAAGGGGAGCCTTGGGGCAACGGTAGAAGTTGTCATCGTGTGACCTTGAGGTCATGGGTTCAAGGCGTGGAAACAGCCTCTTGCAATATGCAAGGTAAGGCTGTGTACTTTAGGCCCATGTGGTCCGCCCCTTCCCCAGACCCCGCATATGTGGGAGCTTCATGCGCCGGGGCTGCCTTTTTTTTTACCCTTGAGGGGAAATCACGTTTCCGTATGTTATTAATGATTTATGCTGTTTTAGGTAAGAAAAGAATGCTTTAACTGATGGAAGTAAGTGTTTAATATTGTATTTTGTTCAATTTAGTTTGGATTGACCTATCTATTTGAAAAGGATATTAGTATTCTTTTGAAGGTTTTAATTAGATATTAATGGAAGTTAAGATTAAAAGTGAACATTGGGTTGTTCAGAATCAGATGCTGCATCTCGATATTATGTTTTGATAATTAAAAAATTGCGACCTCTTGCTCCCATGTTTATGATCTAGTGATCTCTCACTACATGTGGAATGGTTTTGAGCATTTCAGTATACATTTGATCCTAGGTCCTTCAGCCAACTGATTACTTGAATAATTGAAGTCATGGTGGCTGATTACTAGAATCTTCCTATAGAATGTATGATATAATTTCTTTTCTGGAAGCTTTTGCAATCATTGTTTTAGAGCTCAAGAAGAACATATTCTAAAATGCTTCTAGTGGATTAAAAGTCTATTGATTGGTTGAGTTAAAGGAATTCAACTGGATGAATAGTTTTTCTTCAGTTTGTCAAATAGTGCAATCAACTAAAACACTTGAAGAGAACTGATACTTCAAGTAGAAATTTTAACTGTTAATTCTTACAAACAGACAATTCACATTCAGCATTGCCTTTTCTACTTCAATTCTAATTGACTCTGATAGAGTTACTTGTATCTAGCATCCCCTATTTCAACTCTCTGTTATTCAGATTTCTGAATGAGAAATTCATTTTGACATCAGTATATATTTATACTCAAACTTGCATTTTTATTATTTATTTCTAATAGTGGTTTTGATTTTTACAGGGCTTAGCAAGCGTACTACCACAGAGGGGCTCAGAGAAGCATTTTCCAAATTTGGCCAAGTTGTTTCAGGTATATTGTGAAATGACGCTCTCATGATTCACCCTAGAAGCTGGTTAATTGATTCCTTGAGTAATTGTCTAATCTAGGAAGATGAGGGTGTATACAAGGAAATGCTAAATAAATAAATATGTAGGAAGGGAAAGATTGAGGACAACGATCTAAAAGGGCAGCCCCGGTGCACGAAGCTCCCGCCTATGCGGGGTCCGGGGAAGGGGCGGGCCATAATGGCCTAAAGTAGGCAGCCTTACCTTGCATTTTTGCAAGAGGCTGATTCCACGCCTTGAACCCATGACCTCAAGGTTACATGACGACAACTTTTACCGTTGTGCCAGGGCTCCCCTTCGTTATTGTTAATGGTGATTGTTCTCTGCACTTGCCCAGAAGTTAGTGGATTAATGTCATGCAATTTGTCACCTAATAAAATATCATTCTCTCTTAACCTCCTAACTATAATCACTCCACATACATAAGGATCACTGCTTGGTTGTCACAAAGCTTCATTACAGGATTTTGAATTGACACTACCATTTTCAATTGCATCCCTCGCAACCACCAAATTTCTCAAGTTGAATGTGTCATGTTTCTGTTATATAACTTGATCTTGCAGATTATGCTCATTAGGCTTTCACTTGGTAGTTTAACCCTAGCAAATGTAGAATAATAGATAGGATTATCTCCTTGGTCGATGAGCCCTTTAATTGAATTGAGGAGGTTTACATATGTAAACTTTCTGTTACTTGTACAATATCCTGTATTGTGGGACATCTTGTAAGAAAGCTCTATAAGCTGCACCCGTTGAGGTCATCTCTTATTGTGATGTCAAGGTCACATGTAATTTTCCAAGTTCTAAGACATTTAAAGGAACTGAATAAGCCATGGACTACTAGGTCACTGCTTATTGCAATGGCAAGAGCTGACTTTGTGATGGTGATATTAGCTTGTTGGTAAGCATTATATGCATCATTGGATCTTTAAGCTTATAACCATCACTAGGCATGCATGAGAGTTTTGCCTCGTTGTAGTTCCTCCAACTATTTATTTGGTGATAGTCATAGTAAATTTTCCAATAATCTATGCCTTATTTTCTTATGAAATCAATTCTGTAGCAGCATCAGGGAACCAAAAATCCTTGATACTGGATATGAGATGTCCCACCCAAATATCCTTGAATTTCATTGGAGTCACTATGATTGCCTATTGGTAAAAAGGTTAGTTACGCCAGGGTATTTTGTTCATGCCTGCTCACTTTGAGCACCCTCCATCTTATGAAGGTATATATATATATATATATAGGAGTGTGTGTGAATGAGCTTTATTTAGTTATACATTTCTGCCCAAATCATCATCATCATTATCAAAGCCTTATCTCAAATAGGGGTCGGCTATATGAATCTTGTTCCTCCATTCCTATCTATTAAGGATCATAGCTTCATTTAGTCCAAAAGCTTTTAGATCTTTTCTCATCACTTCTATCCATGTCCTTTTGGGCCTTGTCCTTGCTCTTTTAGAGCCTTCGACTTGGATTGACTCATTCCTGCCCAAAACAAAGAAAAATTAGACACCAATTTGAAAGCTATATTTAGTACTTACTGCTGAACCTTTGAAACTGTTCATTGAGAGAGAGCTTGATTTTGTATGTCTCCATCTCCTACTTCAGGTAAGACACATGTTATTCCTTTGTTTACATTCCCTGGAGATCTCCATGATGGAATGCGTTTCTAAAATCTGACTACTGAGGGTGCAATTTCTTATTTGAAGCTGTGGAGGTGGTTATAAAATGGAGTTGAGTTACACCATGAGTTAACAGTCCATTTGTTGTATCCTGTTTACAGGAACCATTTGTGAGGATGCATGTTGGTGATGAGTTTTTATTTGCTAATGAATCCACCTTGCCACAAACAGAAGTCTAGCCTTACTCAAAGTGCAGAATCTTGCAAGTCACTTCATGTGACTCACATGGGAAAATCTGTGTCAAATAATCTGTTTCCATTTGTATGAGATAGGCCTCTTGAATTAGATGAGAGTTGGAAAGAGGATCTATGTGAGAGAGCCATCTTCGGCTAGTTGACACTGTTCACAAAATAAAGACAGAAAAGAGGAATAATATATGTGAAAGACCCCAAAAGCAAATGACCAAATTAACATCATGTATGATTCACCTAGTTCTGACAAGTCCATCAAAATAAGATTGTGTGGTTAAAAGGGAGAATCTCAAGTCATGGATTCAATTGACTATGTTATTTACGTCAAGTGGGTACATTTCCTATATACTTAACATCTTTGTAGTGTCTTTGACTTGCTTGCAACAATGAAAGTTTGAGCAGTCATCTAGGGTTCCTCGAGAGCGTTTTTGAAATGAAGAATAGGGAAGGATATGGTGACGCATTTTTCTTGCAGTTGCTCTCCTTGAAATTTATAAATACAATTGATTTGTTGGCTAAACATGATAAAAAGGATATTTGCATGAATTAGACAACAGAAATAACATTTGAGGAAGGATAGTAATTAATAAAAGGAAATGCCCAGAGGTTAAAGCCTTATCTTTCTTTGCTATTCATTATCCCAAGTTGCTCTTTTACATTCTCTATGAAATTCTATTGTTGGAATAATGATTGTCATGTGGTGTTTCATTTGCAGCTCGAGTTGTGTGTGACCGGGTTTCAGGCTATTCCAAGGGGTATGGTTTTGTCAAATATGCGACACTAGAAGAGGCTGCAGAAGGTATAAAAGGAATGGATGGCAAGGTGAGTTGAGATTTCCCATTTTACCAGTTCCGTTTAATTGATGTAATTGAAGTCAACTTGGTGGCAACCCTGATCTTGGGTATTTCTTGTCGGTAGAATCTTTCTGATTCACATATCTTCAGCCTTTCTTGATGATATTATTTTCTAATACTCTGGATAACACAATAGGGACAACAAAAATGACTACAAAACATACCTTTGAAGGGCAATTAAGTTAACAACATTTGAAATATTATATACCCCTATGAAACCCCTTTCGCGCTCAACACTCTCCATCTTAACTCTCTAGGCACTCTATCATAAGCTTTCTCTAAGTCGATAAAGACCATGTGGAGGTCTTTCCTCCTCTCCTTATATTTCTCTACCAATTGTCTTAGTAAGAAAATAGCTTCCATAGTAGACCTCCCAGGCATAAAACCAAACTAATTCTCTCATACACTTGTCTCATTTCGTAGCTTCTTCTTAATCACTGCTTCAAAAAGTTTCATAGTGTGGCTCATAAGTTTGATCCCTCGATAATTAGTGCAGCTTTGTATATTTCCTTTATTCTTATAAATTAGTACAATAGAGCTTTTCCTCCACTCATCAGGCATTTTCTTTGATTTTATAATCTTATTAAACAACTTGGTCAGCCAAACTACGCCAATATCTCCCATATGCTTAAAAAGGGGCAGCCTCGGTGCACGAAGCTCCTGCCAAGAGCAGGGTCTGGGGAAGGGGCTGATCACAAGGGCCTAAAGTACACACCTTTACCTTGCATTTTGCAAGAGGCTGTTTCCATGTCTTGAACCCGTTACCTCAAGGTTACATTCCAAAACTCTATTGGTATACCATCGGGCCCCATGGCCTTTCTTGATTTCATCTTTTTCAAGGCCTCTTTCACTCTAGGTATTCTAATCCTATGTTCATACTTATAATATCCAATATTATTTAGGTTTATAATATTTTCAATCCCTATACTCTAGTAGCTATTGTCATTTAACTATTTTTGAAAGTTTGTCTCCCACCTTTGTTTAATCTCATTATCTTTGATTAATACCCTTTGATCATTACTTCTAATGTACCTAACATGATCCAAGTCCATACCCTTCTGTTCTCTTACTCTTGCAATTTTAAATACATCTTTCTCACCTTTCCTTGTTCCTAGTCTATTATATAGCTCATTATATGCCTTAAGTTTAGCCTCACTTACTATTCTATTAGCAATTTTTTTAGCATTATTATATTATTCATAGTTTTCATTATTTCTAGTCTTTTGTCATGCTTTAAAACACATGTTTTTCTTTAATAACTTTTTGTACTGTTTCACTCCACCACTATGTTTCCTTTACTAATAGCCTTTTACCTTTAGATACTCCTAAGACATCTTTTGCCACTTTCTTAATGGACTTAGTCATATTAGTCCACATGGTATTTACTTCTGTTTCATAGTTCTAATTTCCTTCTACCATTAACTTATTTTTGAATGAGGTTATTTTTTCTCTTTTTAAGTTTCACCACTTAGTTTTTGGATGTGTATTAATTCTTTTCCTCCATCTTTTGATATGGATATCCATAACCATTAACCTATGTTGTAAGGTTAAACTCTTACTAGATATCACCTTATAGTCCTTACACATTGATCGTTCAGTATTCTTAAATAGAAAGAAGTCTATTTGGCTTTTATGAAGTCCACTTTTAAAGGTTATTAAGTGTTCATCCCTCTTTTTAAAGAGTGTATTTGCAATGGCTAGGTTATATAACAAAGCAAAATTGAGGATAGTTTTCCCCATCTCATTTCTTTTACCTATACCTTACCCTCTATGTATTCTATTATATCCTTCCTTTTCTTTTCCTACATGGCCATTTAAGTCTACTCCTACAAATATTCCCTCAGTGTTGGGAATTTCTTGCATGACTTTCTCTATATCTTCCCAAAATTGTCTCTTGATTATATCTTCTAACCCTACTTGTGGTGCGTATGCACTTATAACATTTATGATCTACTCTCCTAGAACAAGTTTTATTATTATAATTCTATCACTATTTCTTTTAATGTCCACAACTTTATCTTTTAATTCTTTATCCATTATTATTCCTACTCTATTTTTGTTACTATTTTTTCCTACATACCATAATTTATACCTATCGATTTCTCTAGCTTTAGCCCATTTCCACTTGGTTTCTTGGATACAAGTGATGTTGACTCTCCTACATTTCATCGTATCTACTAACTCCAAACTCTTACCTATCAATGTGCCTATATTTTATGTAGCAATACGAATCTTATGCTCTGGAGATATCTTATTTACCAATGCCCTTCTCGATCTCCATGGCATGAACCCATGTTCACTTTTCACTGCACCTGCGTTCTGATACAGCGCGTCACTTCTGAGGGGACGCTCTAGTAGCCCTTGCCCATTTATCACTCTACCCAGGATCCGATGCAGCGCGTTGCTTATGGGGAATGCCCTAGCTTGAAGGAATGTCAGTTTTTGATTCATGTCATGTTAGAGTTGTCATAGTTTTAAGAAGCTGAAGATGATTTTCATTTCTTCCTTACAAGCAAGAAAGAAATAACAAAATCATCTTCAGCTTTCCCCTTTCCGACTAGCACCTGAAGCAAGGCCCACCCTTTCCTCGGACCTTGCATAGGCGGGAGCTTCGTGCATTGGGGCTGTCCCTTTTTTATATTCATTTGCAAGAAGAAAATAAATAATAAAATCATCTTCAACTTCTCCCTTATTGGTTGGTACTTGACGCAAGACCCTCCTTTTTCATCCGGGCTTGGGACCGACCTTGGCGGAGTTAGTTCCAGCTAGTATATATGGCATATAATGACAGTCATAAAATGTACGGGTTTTGATATTTCAAATGCCCAATAGAAGTGGCCTATAATGCAAATTTACATGAATTTCCTTGAAAGGTGGAATTATAGTAAAATTATTTAAATGCATGTGTAAATAAATTTCTGTATTTACTTTTCTACACAAATCGAAGAGAGAGCTGACCTAGGTCTTTGAAATGTTGACCAACAAAACGGAAAGAAAAGGGTTTCTCCTTCACCCCAATGTTTCCGGCAAAGGTGCACGTGAAGGAAGCATCTTGCTCAATGGTCAAGGAGTTTAGGAGAAAGGGTAGATGTAGAATAAGAAAAAGGGGAAGAAGAAAAGAGTATCCTCACTGTCAATTTTCCTGTGACTATGAGATTGGTTTGATAAAAAAGGAAGAAAGAATGATGAAAAATGTAGGAAAACAAGAAAAACAGGTTAAAAATGAATGTACCATCAGCATGGAATGCAATCTCGCTATCTGGTCTGCCAGTATGAACTACAGACGCAAAGCTGACCTGTTCCATAAGCAGTAACGAGATCGAGAGCTTTTTGTACCGTTTTCCCAACTGGTACTGGAAATTTTGGTGTAGTGGCTGTTAACAAAACGGTATTGACGACTTGGGCTAGAACTGATTCAGCTTGCTAGATCTGTTGAAATGCATCAAATTGAGGATTCGGTTATAAATGCTAAAGAGATTTCACAATGAGCAAGTAACCAAAATTCCTATTGTTGGGACTCATCAAATGACTTATCTGTCATAATTGGGGATGTAATGACTTATCTGTCATAATTGGCATGTCTATTCAATTGACATTGTGTCATCTATTCTTGATGTTCTCGTGTTCTAACTACTAAACTGAAATGTGCTTCCTTTTTTTCATTAGACAGTGGGTTCTTTTTTGGATGATGATATTTTGTTCGTCTACGTGATTCTGTTTTAGACTGATGATGATACTTTCTACTATTGAAATTGGATTTCTTGTGATGACCTATTTGTTCCACGTGCAGTTTCTTGATGGTTGGGTTATTTTTGCGGAGTATGCGAGACCTAGACCGCCACTTTCTCAGACCAATGGATCTCCTCCTCAAGGCAGTGACTCAAAATGGAGCTCGTAATGTGATATCCAGGATCTTGAACCGTCTCTATTCTTAAAGTTGTCCATGGGTTCTAGTTCTCAATTTTGCTACAGAGCTGTGATGATCTTTATCAGGCTATTAAATCTCTGTTAAAGGTTTCACCCATGACCAAAAACCTAAACCATACGGTGGTTTCTCTGTCACCTATTGATAACATTACACTGCATTCTGAAACCAAATTATTTGGGATGGAACTTCGTTTGTAACTCATATATTGGTGCCGAGGGAACAGCACGAAAACTTAACATTGTTTAGAGAAGTGGCTTAATAATTTACTTGCGTTGAATTTGGCTGTGTTTCTACTGGGACTAGGATTTGGATTTCTTTTTCAGTGTTCTTTTATTCTTTAACCTTCGTTTTCTAACTCAATGGAGCAGGGTAAAATGGTGTTGGCACTTCATCGACAGTACTTGAATACTAGCAGAAAGGAGACTGATTTCCAAGCCCAGGTGCAGTAGAGACTCTTAATAGACAGCTTAACGTGTGTTCCCTTATCTGTTGCAGGATCTAGTGTGTGTGTAGCCGGAAGAGTTCTTCAATGTTTGTTTGGTATACAGTCGGTTTTCTTGCATGAGGCGGGTTTGCTTCACTTGTATGCTGAGGTTAGAACAAGTCATTCATGGAGATCGTTTAACTCGTTAGGGTCCGTTAGTGGTGGAATTGAATTTTACAAACGATTCCGAGATAGTAGAAGAAATTCATAAGAAGGTGAGCCATGGTGCAATGGTAGGGTTGTCGCTGTGTGACCTAGAGGTCATAGGTTTAAGGCATAGAAACGGTCTCTTTCAAAAATAGTTGGTAAGGCTGTCCACTATTGATCCTTTGTAGTTCATATCCTTTTTGGATTCACCAAACAAAGGAGTGACGGGTGTGTGGGGGTCCCAAAGCAAATAATATTGTGACTATTGGAACCTTGGGGTGTTACAAATGCTATCAAAGTTAGTTTTTCTCATGGTGTGGTGGCTAGTCGCACATGGGTGCCTGATCGTAGCTATTATGCGAGGATGCGTATTCCTTAAGGGGGGAAGATGTGAAGCCTTGGGTCAATGAGGGTAGGCTAAGAGAAGGCTGATAGGGTTCTAGGTTGGGTTGAGGGACAGAGTGTCCTACATTGCCTAACTGGATTGTTTATAAGAGTTCGAGAAACTCTAATGGTCACAACGCGTTTTTCCTATGAAACTAGGGAAGAACAAAATTGTAAGGGGTGTATGGGTGCCCTAAAGTGGACAATATAGTGACTGTTGGAATCCTAGAGTTTTACAAAACAACGTGCTTTTCTTAGAAAACTAGGGAAGAACAAAACCATAAGGGATGTATGGGCGCCTCAAAACGAACAATATTGTGACTATTAGAACCCCTGGTGTTACATTGATCTTTGAGAAGTATCAAGATCATCCAATAAGAAGGATTTTAATTTATTCAAATAAACAATTTGAACACCAATTGATTTTAACAACATATTGCAAAGTTGATCATTTAGACCTCCAATAAGCATATCTTAAGTTGGTATGGAAATGAGATCCCCAATAGCTGGAGACGAGACGCATATGAGAAAACATGAGTAAAAGAGCCTATGTGTGAGCTTTCAAAGATAAAGATACATGAAAAGCTATTTGATCCCCATCAAAGATTGCATTGAATCCCTTACGAACTAATGGATATAAACATTGGACCCAGTGCCCAGGTGGTTTGGCCAATTGTAGGTCAAGAAATATTGAATGGTAATGTAGGTTGTGGTTTTTGAGGAATACAAACAGCAATTGGTATGTTGATCTTTGCTAGGTTAATGTTTTTTGTTGGTTAGTTCCATTATTACAAAGCTGCTTCATGGTCGTAGATAGATCACTCAGGTTTAGGTCCATAAGTAGTGACAATTGTCCTATAAAGACTCGCTTTCACTATAGCTCCAACGGGTTACCTTAACCTTGCCACTCCCTATAAGTCGCTGGCTCATTCTTCAACTGGCATGCAGCTCAAGGTTTGCTCAGGATGGAAACGAGGGAATGTCTACAAGACCTGGATTTAGTCAGATACAATTTAAGGGGCTTTGTAGGTTCATTGATCAGGGCTTGGCGGAAGAACTTCATAAATTTCCAAAAATTGAAGATGATGGAAAGCACATATCGGCATCTAGTAAGTACTCCAGCACATAACTAATTTTGATTTTAGATTACGAAACGCAATGCGCCCCATTAGGTAGAATGGTGCAAAGCAGTGAACCGGGCCTGCCTGTGGATGATCCAACCCTTCACCCGATTCTTCCCTTTTTCATGTCTAATAGGCGTCCCAGTTTGATTATTCTAACATGATTTTCTGTTTATGCGATATCCCGAAAAAGGCCTATAAGGTGAACCCGTTCAGCTATCAAAGTTTTTGCCAGCATGTTAATAATGAAGTTGCCAACAAATGTAATATCTAGAGTAAGAGGTCGGCGGCTATTCGGCATCTTCTTTGAAGTATACTTGGTTGTAGATTCAAGTTACTCTTCTTCTTTTGGCTATGATTAAACGTAGGAGAGTGTCAGAATGAGTGTGTCCAACACTTTGCTCGTAATAAAATAAAAAAGTTAATAATAAAATCACTATTTTAGAATTTAGACTTAACAAGTCTAATGTCGCAATAAATCTTCTCCAGAAATGATCGAGAAGGCAAATGAATCATATAATTAACACTGGCAAAATGGATAAATGGATCAAATCCAATCTCATCTGTATAGATCTGGGTTTAAACAGATTGGACACTGTTTTTAAAAACCCTAATGCATATCTAATCCGAACCCAGATAACTGATTCGCTGATAATTCGTTTTACTAGATGTAATCAACCCTTGATTCTCATTTTTCAACGGTGATCGGACAACCAACAACATAAGAGTTCTCATCAGGGGTTAAACTACAAGTGGGGCCTAGTTATAGTTGATCCAAATCATTCACATACCCCCATCTCCCATTCATCAAAACGATCAGAAGCCTGTAATTGCCCAAAGAATTTTTATGTCATTTTCTTGAAATTCCTGAACCATCTATCCAACTTCACAAATCTCACACGTCAGAACAATCAGAAGCCTTCAATTGCCCGTGATTTTTATGCCACCATACACTCTAGGCAAGTGTATGATCTATTCATGAAATTGCCAACAGATGAATTGTGTGAATCACCAAAAGCTGAGACCATACAAGATAGCATATTAAAAAGCTATGATTAATATTTATATTCCAATTATCTGATTAGAACTATTTGGATAATCTTAGATTCCCTTTTGAGCAAAAATCAAGGGTGACTAAGACTGTTTGATGTGGTTGGATTTACGTCCATATTGCCTTTGCCTGGGTCAATCAGTGATTATGACAAGTCAAGTGGAGAACCAGACAGAAGACCTAATATCCGACCAAGTAGAATGGGAACCAGCTTGCCACTCAACCTTCACAATCACTGATCCTAAAAGCAGAGTATGCTTAGGCACAGTATTTTTAGATAGTTTTCATTTCCTCATTAGTGCGTGTTTGAAACGGAATTATTCTCCTCTGGGGAGGTCCGGTTGGGATAGTAGAAGCCAAATGAAATTTGAATGTAGGAACCCATGAATTGTTCTATGTAAGGTAAAGGTTTCTTACAGTTCAAGGAATTGGATCAAATCAATTGAGTATAAATTCAGAGCAAGGAGAAAGTATAATTGGTCCATGCATCCTTCTGTACTCCGCTTACTGCTTCTCTTTCTCCTTATCAGCTGATGAGGGACTATTGTTTCGGGGGTTTCTTTCTTTGGAACAGCTGATGTGGTCTCGGTCCTATGCTTTACAAATTGCATTACTAAGGCGACAAAGGTAAAGGCTAATTGCTAGTCACGGTACATTAGAAATGCAATTTGGAACGTTGATATCCTACAGGCCACCCTAGTTTGCCAATCCAATGTCCAAACTAATTATCTTGATCAGTAGTCTGCAGATGTTTGCCTTCATCACTAAAGGAGGTTTCGTGGTCCTACATAACTGTCGACCACTTTTGCATGATGGGTGACCTGTGGTTGTCTTTGGATGACTAATGCTTCAAAAACAGTGAGAATTGGATGATTCTGAGATCTGCAAAAATGTGCTTTGATTATAGGAGATGGATGGTTGGATACATCGTATAATGAATGGTCCATAATCATCCAAATGTAGAATTTTCAGCATTTTTAGTCATCTTGTGACCTTGATGTTTGTGCTATAAGATATCTAGACCAGAGAAACTAGATGCATGGCTAGACTCATCGTGCAAAAGTAAGCGATACTACCCCAATCGCCCATTATGCCATCATCTCTCTGTGAAACAAAAAGATATGCTGGCCAAGTTCTCTGAAATTTATAACACCTTTAATGTTCACACAAAATGCATGTAAATGAAGAAGAGAGGTAATATAGTCAGTTCAAATGACATTCTAGACTGACCTTCAACTTACAGCAAAACAAAGAGACATTCCATGCATCACATGATCATATTAGCCATGCGTTCACACCCTTCTTAATAAAGGAACTTGTTTTATTAAGAAGGTTGCATTTGGTCAAGCCTCCAAATTATAACACCTTTGATAGTCAATAAGAAATGATTGTCAGTGAACAAACAACAACGTTAGACAAAGTACAAAACAAGAGAGAGAGAGAGAGAGAGAGAGAGAGAGAGAGAGAGAGAGAGAGAGAGAGAGAGAGAGAGAGTCTCCCTAGTGCCTTGGAGAAGACAGTTGAAACTTGGAAAAGCTGCACCACAGGCCTCGCCCATTTTCTTTGCTTAGACGTAGGCGGCCCTGTCGGCGTGGAACACTAAGCAATATATACCCTTCCACCTCCCCATGCATTGACAAACTATACTTCTCTCTCTGCATTTACTAATCTCTATATCCCTTCTATCCTCCCCAACCCCTAAACCATGTTCTATGCACATTCACCGGCTCTTTATCTCTTCCATGCTATTCAACCCCTCGATTAATTCAATAACTTCTCCTCATTCTACCTCCCATTGGTATATGTTATTAATCTTTATAGAACCTTCGATCAGAATCTTTCTACATCAGCAGGATCAAGATCCTTTATTCAATACATAGATCATCGATAGCCACGGATCACTCCCCCACGTGATCAGTTCATGGGGACCACTAAGATCAATCCAAGATTAGAATTAAAGCCAACCGATCCAGTGGCTAGTATTTACAGTCGTCTCACTGGAACAAGTTCTAACCTGCACCAAATCAAAGTGGACCCGCCTCATTAATAATCTAGATCAAGCTAAGTATCAGTGGACCCTTATAACTGTTCTTAACAATTTATCAGAATGCTCTAAATTGCATTGAACTCTTTATGCTCTTGCATCCCCCAAAGGAAGCATTCCCTGCCTTGAATTGTTGGATACTTATCATGATTTAATGCTTGCCAGGTCTAGCTTTTATAGTTGTTGAATTAACAAGTTGGAACCCTAAAAAGGTTAATAAATTTCTGACTTAGATCTGTAGGTAGATTGCTTTCTCAACAAGACTTATTGTAAGAGGTTAATCCACTTAATAAACACAAAAGAAAACATTTGACTTACTATTTATTGTCACACAAGCCAGATGAAAGAAACAAAAAGAACATTACAATGTGGCTTAACATTTCGTAGTTGAATCAAGTCTCACCACAATAGAGCTTGATCGTCGGACTAAAATTGACCCTTTGGAAATTCTTGCTGTGGGTGCTTTTCAGTTCTTGTAACAGATCAAGGAAATGGACACAATAGCAGCCTACACTAATACTGTTGGAATCTATGAGTCTTTTTAAGAGCGTCTCAGTCGACGGTTCGTGCAGTCTGAGGCATTTTGAATGTGCCCATTGGCCTGTTTATTGTCTTAAGCTATAATTAAAATATAAATTACATGGATTGATCTACACTAATATTGTTGGAATCTAATGAGTCTTTTTAAGAGCGTCTCAGTCGACGGTTCGTGCAGTCTGAGGCATTCTGAATGTGCCCATTGGCCTGTTTATTGTCTTAAGCTATAATTAAAATATAAATTACATGGATTGATCGGGCCGAGGATGTGTTCCTCCCAAATGACTGACTTCTTTTACTGTGCGTTGGCAAGAGGGAACTACTTTCTGTTTGTCTTTATGCTGGGTGAGAGATGCAGTGGTAAGGTGAGGTCAGTGTGCCGTAAGTTTAGAGCATGCAGGTGGGAGAGGATTTCAGTGCTGGACATCATGATGTTCTGCTAATTGTGAATTGGGATGCACATGTTCCACGGTTGAACCATTGATGTAATGGTGACATAGGCATGACTTTATCTGCTCATTCTCTTTATGTTGTGCCCACTCACAGTAATATGTGTGTTAATTGGAGAGGTTTTTGGGGGTGGGAAGGTAAACACTTTCACTGACCCTTTTTCTCGCTGAACGTTGCGTCTGCTAGAATTATCCCAAGGATGCACATGACATGAAATTTTCAAGGCATAAGTCATCTAAATTGTGTGGTTTTTATCTTCTAAAATGTAGATCCCTCTAAAATTTTAGGCTTTTTATAGCCGGATCTCCAAATCATCTATAGGAGTCTACGCTTACTGTCTGTTCTTTCATGCATAATGAAATATTTTTTGTCAATGGAAAGGACATTCATGGTGTTAGGATTGGCTGGACGACAAGTTTCATGTCCATTGGATGTTTGTAGCTTATTTTTGTCTAAGTAAAAACATAGAAACCATATATTTTTTCAAAGACCCATAGCAAGAGGTTAGAATTGTCCAAATATATTGATTTCTCATGGGTTATTTATTTTTTATATTTTGAACATGATGAATGACTTGGAAAAGAAAAGAAAAAGATTACATGCATGAAAAAAGGAGAGTGCACTCCTCTATTAGAGAGAGATGAGTAATTAAGCAAGGGAAGTGATATACTAAAGCTCTTTAAGTGCATTAGTACGAAGCTCCCTCTCAAAAAGATGTGTCCCATTTAATCTAAATTTGTGCATTTTACCAGTCAATAGTAGTTGCTAGATTCTGGGGTTAAATGGGACATGCAGCAACTTGAGCGAAAGCCTCACTTTGAGGCCTGGTTAAAGGGCCTTAGGTTATCATTTTCTATTATATAATAGTCACAAAATTACAGTGGTACAATATCTTTGCAAGCTATATCTCTAACTCATCTGTTCTCAACTTATGGAAGATCCGTACCGCTCATAATCTTGGTCATCCATCTCCGTGGGACGACTATGGACGAAAACCCTATCTGTTGGGTGATCTTGAGGTGTGCTGGGACCCATCAAGACCAGGCTCATTGTTTATTTGTGTACTTCTGCTGTGATAATTAGCTACAAGGACTGAGACCTGCTATTTGTGCGGGTAGACAAACATCTTAAGCTTGTGTTAGGGAATTTTATGGGGTCTGTGTAATAAAAAAAGAAAAGAAAGCCGTAACTCCGATACAATTGTCCCTGGAAGTTTTGCCCCCTCCTATCCTTGGGAGCCATGGCAGGTGACCTTCCCATTTACCACAAGAGAAATCCCTGTCTCCTAGATAATTAATAAAATTGACTCTAATCTCTGGATATGCCAAACATGTTAACCACGTTAACAAATGCACCGAGTTTTACTTAATTTGGCTAGCTAACCATGGTAGAAAATAATGGACCGATGCTCGAATCAAACGTTCACATGCTGCCTGACTAGATCATGAGAATCATGATCACCGCCTAGGGAACGGCTCCATCGCAATCTCATTGTGGGGTCCTAAATTGAAGATGACATAACACGAAATTCATGCCTCTCCCAAAAACCTAATCTTTTCACAATAAATCTCCAATGCGGATGATTTCTTGGTTAATGCTTCAGATCATGAGTACGACGTTTTACCTTACAATCACCTACCTATACAACCTGCACTCTAAGAATTCACTCGAATTAAGCTTCTGTCTGCCATTAACTATGACCCTTTTCGCACCAAATAAGCTGAGTTGTGCAAGAAGTTTCTCGCCTAAGTGACCAAGGTTCAAGACTGTGCATGGGTATATATGGTGTTTACCATTCAAAACAGAGAAAAAAGACCTTTCCAATCATATAATAAGATGATTTATATCTTTAGTTAAACAAACTCATCATTCCGACGTGCCGTATTAAGCTTAATGAAACAATAGATAATCCAAATTTGTCCCTTTTTTTTATTAAGATGCTAATTTTATCAAATTGCAAGCAAGTTCTTATAATTATTAATCTCAAACTGAAGTTTGATCCTAATCATGTTTTAGTTGTCATAATTATAATATGATTTGCCTAACTTCCACTTGACTAGTTAAAGGGTAACGTTTTAGGCACAAGGAAGAAGGGAGAGTGCGTGGACCTCAAAGATGGCTGTGTTCGTTAGCCGTTACGAATTTTGTGCAGTTTTGGGCGTTAAGAATGCGTGCATGGAGGTGCGGAGTGGGGGGTCCACGAACTCGGCGTGCTCTTTGCCGCGTTCGTAGCCGACTTGATCAGTAGGACACTGCCCGTTACAGGCATTAAAGGCGATTCTCTCTGCCTTCGAGGCAGTCCTGCAAGGAACGAAGGAATTAACAGACCAATCTCTAGAAGAGAAAAAATATAAGTCCTTTAATCCAACGGCTCATGGCAAACTTAAGATTTTATCCAATAGTTCTAAATGTACTTGCTTGAACCAGATTTTTTTCCAGAGGTAATTGTCGACTTTGCAAGTAGATTTTGTAGAAATCCAATGTGATAAATTTATTTGTACATTTCCACCTTTCTTTTCTCTGATTTTTCCGAATTTGTCAAATATTGGCCTACTCTTTGCATGCCCAAATCTGATCTTTATAACTAAGATAGCAAATCATTGATTAGGGCAATTTGATCGCTGGCTCTGTTGACACTGATAGTTTTGACAATATATATCATGATGCACGACCTCCTGGCATTACCCTATCAGCTCAGAAATATCACCTTATGAGGTTTTCATGTAGTAATCAACACATCATGTTGCTAAACAAGTATATATAAGCAAGTCAACAGGTACAAGTGAGACAAGGATAATTGTTTGTTTACACTAAAATGGTCCTGAACAGTTGATAGTATATGACTAACCACTGCTAAAGGTCTTTGATTTAGACATGAAAGGTCTCACGTTGAGGTCATTATCTATCCAACCCACCAAATCAACAAGTATCTGGCACTCTTATTATTTCTACAAACCATGGAAGTTCCAACTTATATTATTTTCTTATGCAAAAAGTAGAAAGAGAAGGGTAGCCTTGCGCAACGCTAGAGTTGTCTTCGTGTGACTTTGAGGTTACGAGTTCAGTCTCTTACAAAATGCAAGGTAAGGCTGCATACTATTGACCCTTGTGGTTCACCCCTTTCTTGGATTCTGCATATACAATAGCTTCATGCACCAGAGTTGTCCTTTAGAAAACACAAAGAAAGACTCCCAGATAGAGAAATCCTTGAATAAGCTTTACCATGAATAGCTATCCTATCCTTGTTATTGCATGTTTTACAAAACAAGGATAGGATATCACAAGAATAGTACTGGAGACGGCGACTGATTACCAGTTTTCCCATCAAGAGCCTTGACCTTTGCTTGATCCGACCCGTCTATCTGGTTTTGGATATCTTATAGCCCCAGAAACCGCAAGGATTGATGATGGCCAAAAACACATGCATTTGGATGTTAGAACCGTTCGATCATCATGTTCTGCATAGGAGAGAGAGAGAGAGAGAGAGAGAGAGAGAGAGAGAGAGAGAGAGAGTAAAGGACTTTCCATGGACCTTTGTCTAGAGAGGGTGAAGAACATGCCCCATCAATGGAAATTCTCAAAGGAATATGCACCAACTTTCCAAGATTTTTTCTGCAGAAATCACTTTCAATCATATTTACTTTTCAGAAAGGAAGAGATACAGAGTCACCAGCCCAACTCTCATGCTGTACAGAAGGATATTGGAATAGATTAGCAGAAAAAAAAAGGGGTAAATTGGAGACTAATAAATACAGATTTTTTCTTTTCATCATGAACATAGCTTGGGTAATGATCTTGGATTAGGAGTTGATAATTTGGATTTCATAATCTTTGCCATCTGGGTCTGCATCTTCCTGCAAACCTTCTCCAGTTCCATCACTCTCCATTGCATTCCTTGCAAATGTGCTTTCAGATTTTCATTCTCCGTTGACAAATCGACCTTTTGCGTGTAGAGAATGATCTGTTCTCCATTATTATCTGTCTTTCCTTTGGTTGCTTTGTCGGGGCAACTACAGGGTGAATCGGATTTGAGACGGTCGGTGTCTTGGAGCAAGCTTTTGAGCTTGGATTGCTGAGAGAGGAGAGCTTGAATTACAGTTCTTGATGGGAATTTGGTGTTTTGAGCAAGGTGCTGGCATGCTTCTGGTGAGAGCTTTTCATAGTTCAGTGTACAACAGATCCTCATCTTCTCTTCTTCCAGTAATCCGGTGTGAACCTGCAAAGGTAGACAATCAGACAGATTGGCTGAAATGTTTAATTCATCTCCACATGCTAACTTCCACTCCCAAAAACGTTCTGAAATTCCGTAGTGCAAACGTACCTCAAGATACATGTCCATAGCTCGATAAATTCCATCATTCGAATCTCTTGCTGCATCGGGTAGGGCCATGGCAAGCGCGACGAACTTTGATGGTTTTAGGCAGGTATCAGGAGCTACTTCTGCAATGTACATGTCCATAAGGGTGCCTACCCTTTTCAATCTACTCAAAGAAGCCCATCCGCTGCTGAGAAATGATTTCACAAACCTCAAAACCAGATTCACATCATATAGAATACTTGTTCCAATTGGAGAAGGAACAAGTAGATTATCCAGTGTAGCCTGATCAAGCTGAGAGCCAATCATGCTCTCTAGCCTGTTCCTGCAACTTTTGCTTATTTTCAAGTTTGAAGCAACCCGAAATAAACCAAACAAGCCCTTGCAAGAAATAGAGCTTCTATCAAGTGAAAAGAGGAGATTAACAAGGGTCTCCACGATTTTGCACTTCTCATTGGATTTTGCACTAGAGACTTTGACCTTAAGGTAATAGAAGAGAAACCTACATATAATTACGTGGTCGAATTTCCGAGCAACCATGGTCTTGATCAACTTCTCAATGATATCAGAGTTGAAAACAGCAAGGTGCTCGAACCACCAAGCTCTATGGTAGCTGCTCTTTGTACTCTCAGTGCTTCTAGTATCACATGAAAACCGGATCGCAGAGCTGTCCGGTGAAGAAGTCGATGGGCTTGCTTCGGTGGCTGAAGAGATTCTTAACAACAGAGAATCCAAGCATTTCTGAAGGATTCCTAATGGATCCGCTGAAGGAAACAAATTCTGGCACTGTTTTAGCACAACCATAATCTCAGACCATGTCCAGTAGGAAGTCGTTTCAAGGGACTTCTCAGTTTGTTCAATTAGATTGCTGGAGTGAGAGATGCCCTCGGACATTTCCATGTAATGAGCAACACAATTAAGCAGGCAGATGTTTGTTGAAGTTATCTCAGTTCTTCCATTATTATAGCAGAATTTTGCCATGAGTTCGAATGACTCTGGCCCCCCTGGTAAGTCATGGAATATCACTTTCAAGCTTGACCCAGTTGTTGACTTATTGAACAATCTGGTCAATCTACCCGAGAAAGAAGAAAGAACTCTCTGCACAAAATTTTCAGTAAGAAGTCAAATTCAGATTCTTTTTGCGGAGGAAGATGAATTCATTCAACATAAACAGTAAAACAGTAACAAGAAAAAATGATAATGGCTCAGAACTAATCTCTAATGATAAAAACCCTATCACCATTGACATACCCCCCCATGAATAAGCCAGAGCTAACTAAATCATCAGATCAATCAAGAAGGCTGTTAAATAGAAATCAAGCGCATTTAAGTAACATCGATAATAGAAATCTCCCTGCACCTGTTTTTTCAAATTTTGAGAAGAATACAAAGAAACAAATGTAAGATCAAAGACAATCCCTTTCCAATGTGAATATTTTGTCGGTGTCAAACATCAAAGCATTAAATTCATGGAATTAGCAAGCAACGAGGTAATAGGAAAAAGAATCTTCCACCCTTTACTGCAAAACAATTGCTGGAGTTGTCTGAGCAATAACTTGGACTGATAGATGATGAGATACAGAACTGCAAATTGCCTTGGCAAAAATAGTTAGAAAGCAAAACAACAAAACTGGGTTAAAACCAATCCCAGGCATAAAAGTGAAAGGAAGCCAAGGTGGTGTCAACATTAATCCCCTTTGTAAAAGCATTGCATTAGAGAAGGAAAAAACTCTAGCCCATCACCTTATATTGTTAGGAAAGGCAAAACAAGTGGTTGCAACTGAATAGAAGCAATAAAAGCATCCAAAAACACAGACAGTAAAGCCTAACCTCATAGAAGGGAATTGATGAAAATGAGAGGGACAGCTATAACAGGGCTATTTTCCAAAGAAAATAAATGAACGAGTACAAGTAAGATTGCATAATAATACGGAAAAATAATTACTTTGTCTCAACCAAAAAACCCACCAAAAGAAACAGCAGAACTATCCCAAAACTGAAAACATGTTCTAATCTTCAGAAATTATTGGAAACCAAAAAGCAAGCAAATTGAACAATGGGGGCAGAAGCTAAATCAAATGGAAGGCAAAAATAGGGGAAGAGTGCTAAAACAAGCTGGAAATGAAAAATCCCAGTTTTAGCACATTAAAGAAAGCCTGAAACTAGGGATACCCAGAAGATGAAAACCAATTAAACAAAGGAAGAATAGCTAGCCAATGAAACGATTCACTGAAACATTACTATCAAATAGAGGCACCCATGAAAAATACCAGTTTGAGCTCATCAGAGAAAGCTTCAAACTACGGATACTACAAAGAGGCGAATCAACCTACGAGGAATAATTAACCACAGAAAAAATTCACTGAAAAATTACTCATAAACAGTGGTGCCCATCACAATACCGGATCAGGGGCCTACTTTAACTACTGCGAAGAAAATTTTTCCATGGACGAGATGAGAAGAACAAAAAACAGAGCAATAGTTCAACAACCAAAGAACAAAACCAACTAAATACAAAAGAAAAATCAATCAGATACAGTACCCAGTAAAAAGGGCCAAACCAAATCCAAAAACAAGCCAAGAAGACTAAAAATAAAAATAAAAATTTGAAAAGCCACTAACCTCAGAAGGAAAACTAAGAAAACACCAAAAAGGCAAAAAGAACAAAAATGAAGAATTACTTTTACCAACTGCAGAAAAAACCAAGAACAGTACCTTGTTGACCAGGAAAACCTCTTCTCCATTCACATCCACTTCCAGATCACAAGCCACATCCATTTTTGCACCCAGAGATAAGAAATCAGTCTATCAATATAACAAGTTGCTTAGATCAATTCCAAGGAGAAGACAGAAACAGATGGAGAAAAGGGAAGCCATGAAGCCATGATTCTGAGAAGGTACGAGACAATAGAAAGAGAGTTGTTTGTGCGTGTGGGTAGTCAAGAAAAAGAAGGAAGCAGCATTTCTAAGGCGCCAATGCCCACAAGGCAGCGGTGGTAAACAGATAAAACTACATATGAAGGAAACCAAAACAGTTGTTAAAGGACTGACATTCCTGAAATTTTTTCTTTTTCTAATGCTTTTTATAAGGCCCAACTCCTTCCTTACAACCGAAGCCTTGTGCTGTCTTCTCTTTGTATATTGCCTCACCTTTGCCTTTCTATATTCCATTTTCAGGACCCCAAGTCACACACCAAAGTGACACACCCTCCACCCCTAGGGGTGACAAAATATGACACGACATGAATTCGACACGAATTTAGCGGGTTGAGGTCGAGTCTTATCGTGTTCGTGTCACCCGAAAATGACACGCTAAAAATCGTGTCGTGTTCGAGTCAATCAACATGACCCATCGTGTTGACTTGTTTGACACACGACCTATTTATTTATCATGAACTAACAGTAATATAGGACAGTTCCTATATAACATGTAATAGAGAACGTCCTCCTATACAAGTACATCGTAACATGTAATATAGGACGGTTGCTTTGGAACCGTCCTATATTGTAACTGTAATATAGGACGGTTCCAATATAGGACGGTTCCTTTGAAACCGTCATATATTGTAGTGTCATAAGTAATACCTCCTATATGAGTACATTTACAATATAAGGAACCGTCCTATATTGTAGTGTCATAAGTAATAGCCTTGGTGTTATTTCCTTTCAGGGTAATGCCATTGACATAAACTAAAAGATAGAGAATTACAACTTTCCCATTGTAGACGAACAATGAACTACCTGTCTTGGATTTGACGAAACCAAGTTTACCAAGTTGACTACTCGGCTTTGCGAACCAAGATCATGGAGCTTGTTTCAGTCCGTAGAGTGATTTGTGCAAATGGTATATACAATTTGGATGTAGCTCATTAGTGAACCCTAGAGCTTATGTCATCTATACTTCTTCTGAAGGATCTCATGCAGAAATGCATTACTCATGTCATGTTGACAGAGTAACCAACCTTTAGAAATGAAAATGGATAGCCTTGAGAGAATAATGGTAGATTTTACGATTGGTTTAATACCTCGTACATGAGTATATGTTACATTACAATATAGAACGGTTCCTTTGGAACTGTCCTATATTACTATATTATTTATTTAACCGTCCTATATTGTAGTGTCATAAGTAATACCTTTTACATGAGTATATGTTACATTACAATATAGGACGGTTCCTTTGGAAGTATCCTATATTACTATATTATTTATTTAATCGTGTTATACGAGTCGTGTCGTGTTCGGGTTATGGATTTTTGACACGATTATTATGCGGGTTGTGTTCATGTCGACCTAAACTCGAAGCGTGTCGTGTTCGTGTGGATACAAACACGACCCGTCAACCCGAATTGCCAGGCCTAACCCCTCCCCCCACCACACACAAAATAAAAAATAAAAAATAAAAAAACAAAACAAAAAAGCCCTCTCCCTCTCTCTCTTCCCATGTGGTGGGTCTTCAAATGACCATAGAGTCCAAGACTCAATAGTGGCAATGGTAGACAATTTGATATGTTCATATACCTACCACAACATTAAATGATAAATAAATGTTATATATAATATAATCATGAAAATATTATGTTAATAACACATGGACCAGATCAATGCCAGTAAGAAGAAGAAGAATTAGATCGGATCATGTGTAATCTATGCGGTGGCGCACCGCCTACGGAGCAAGTAATCACAATTATAGGCCACTAAACACATAAGCTTCTTTGCTTTAATCATCGTCACAGTCTCACACTGACCATCTGCTACGAATCCATTCATATGCATTCCAGTGGTCCATCACTTAAATAATACGAACAACAATCTCAGGGTGTTATTATCGGGTTCATAATTATATAAAAAACTCTGAAGGATTGAAATTCCTTTTGAGAAAGTCCCAACTTTTTTATCTCTCAATTTTTTAAATAATAATTCAGAAGTTCTTACATATCTCCTATTCTATACAGAATTACCAAGTTAAACATGCATTTATGAAATTAAACTCAAAGTTGAAGAATAAATTCATCAAATTCTCAAACATTATTTTTGTATCTAGTAAAAAGAAGCAAAATAAAATATTAAATTCTTATCCATGTAAACTTTTTATTTTTTTTCCAAATGTTTCTTGAATTTTAGAAATTTTTTCCTTGCCGACTTATTTCCGAATCCAAACTTTGTAACTATGATTTGGGTTGTGATCCATTAAGACGTATCTACCATAGAAGCTTATTGCTTATCCATACACCAATCAGTTGATGTAGTAGGGCCCGCTGACTACATCAATCAGCGGTGGGGATTGCTCCTCCTTCGAGAATGATCTTACCGTTGTTCCATTTTAAGGATGATGAGGTGAGCCTAGAAAAGCATTGGATTCTATGAAGATAAGATGATAATTAACTTAGAATTTTGTTTCATGACCATCTAATGGAAAAGAGGCAGAGGTGGGTCAACCTTGTTAATATGTCCTACTTCACATTCACCATGCAAAGGTGGTGGCCAATTCTTGTGTAATGATCCACACCGTTTATCATCTACACTTTGTTATGGATGAGCCATGCAATAAATCTCAACCGTTCTAATGGCACCTTTGATGTTCTATGGGCCTAGCAAATGTATATCCATTATTCCCGACCAGAAGAACGTGACCTTTGATAATCATTAGTCAATCATCTACCTGGTTCAACCCTTTTCAGACAACAACAGCGGTCCAAAAGCTTGCAATTACCAAAGCACACAACTGTTTCCAACAAATGCCCGACGTATCCCCTTTGCTTTAGATTTGCCTCCTCCCTTGGGGAGCCTAAGGCTTACCCCACAAAACAAGCAAAATTTGAAGTTGGCGGGTAATAGGGAGACTGAGAAAGCCTCTACTTTATACAACTCTAATCAGTTGTTAGAGTCTGTTATTAAGTCCACAAAGAGGAATGCTAGTGTAGAGCACGACGGCCCGCTTTTCTACGAAGGCCTACGGCCACCATTAGATGATCAAAATGCCACGGATTAGATGATTCTAGCATCTGAAAATTTGTACTCTTATTAGATCACATGTATTGAGTCGTCCAACGGGGGCACCCTTTATGCAAAAATCAGCAACTTGCCAAAGTGTCGCGCTCTACTGTAGCATTCGCCTTTCTGGGAAAGGTGATATTAGCCATAAGAAAAGAGTTTAATTAAGTGAGGATTAACATTAATCTCGAAACAAGGAAATGAAGATATATTTCCGTAACTTTATATTTATTTGACTGTAATTGTACACCTAATGTACCACTCAGAAAGACAGTAAGATACATGCTACAACTTGAAGCTCAGCCAACCGTAGAAATCCCAAACTCTACGAACATAGGACTCAAATTGAAGAGACATTTTGTACATGGATCGTACACCACGTCTTCGATTTAACACATTGTAGGTTCATGATTAGCCAGCATGATAAAGGCTTAACCTCGCGAACTGAAACATCTTAGTAGCCAAAGGAAAAGAAAGCAAAAGTGATTCCCGTAATAGCAGCTAGCGAAACGGGATCAGGTTTTTGGATCATTTTATCATTGACATGCCACAGAAGATTAGCAACTTGGATCACTAAACATCCAAGCCAACACATAGTATTAGTTGCATGCATATCTTAATGGGTCTTGGGGGATCGAGCTCAGTTATCCTACCACTTTGGCATGAACAATACCTAACTCCATAAAGTCTACGAACTTGGAATGGTCTCTCTCTCTCTCTCTCTCTCTCTCTCTCTCTCTCTCTCTCTCTCTCTCTCTCATACATGCATAACTCATTGGTAAAACTTGCTTAATCCCGTTAACGAAAAAGTGCTGGGAAGTGGCAGTGCCATGCACACATGGAATAGCCATTAAGAAGAGGCTCCCTTGTATTGATGGCTTGCTAAAACAATCGATACATGTCACAGACTTCATTCAAGTAACCTTAAAACTAGTCATGGGCAGATTCAATGGGTAAAATTGCAGATGGGAAACTTCTTCCCCACTAGTCTCGTATTTGATCCTCTGGAATATTGCACTGGGATGGTCATGGGAAACAGCCTGCTAGTGTGATGATTTCTATAAGCGAACTCTGCTTTTGGTTCTGGCTTTGCAAACAGTACATTTGGCAGTTGTTTACGCTGTTCGATTGTTCAAAGTGGGTCCGTAACTGGTTCTCTCCCTATGATTCTAACCTTCCAAGGCATGGTTTTAACTCACACAAGAGTGCTGGCCAATTTTCACTTTTAGCTGTCCGTTTCATCTGAAAGGAACCATTCAAAGGGCGTGTTTTTGGCCAATAGTTCCAAACTGTAGGCCCTTATTGGTAGGCCCAACCAGTGAGTGGGTGTTCAGCTTTGGTAAGTTGAACAAGCCTCAGGATATCTCCATCATTGCCGCATGTGGAGCTGAACATGAAGAAGAGGATGGCACATGGAAGCATCCTCTCAAGTGCTGCTATAAAGCATGCCACTTTTGCAGGAAACGGCTTCGTACTAAGGTTTTTAACTTACCTATTTCTTATGATCAAAACTACAATCTTTCAAATACTAGAATCATCCAATCCGCATATTTTTTTAACTGCTAGATATTCAAAGCTGGAGAATCAAATAAATGGGTGATAATCTAAAAATCGGGCCCTCACATGCAAAAGCGAGGCGCCTCTGTAGCAGCACCTTAGAGGGTGCTTCCACTTAGAGATAATACACAGTTGTGGAGCACCAATAGCTAGGAATGCTATTGTTCATGGTTGAAGAAGTTCGACCAGTCAATCGCCCTTTTAGGAAAGGAGATTCTTGGCAGCTTTGCTAACACTGCGAAGAGGGGAACCCTGTGGACATTAAAGATCAAACAAGTACAGACAAAGGGCTTCAAAAAGATCAAAGAGAAGAAGCATTTGGAACATGATTAAGAACAATTATAATTTTTATCTTGGAAAATTTGGGAGGTGAATGAGTGGGCTAAACACATGCAATAAAGCAGCTTCTTTTCTGGTAGAGACGAGAAAAGTCCATCAAAACCACAGCCCTAAGTTTGACCCGCCATCGTGCCTTTGCAACTATATGGAGTCTTGTCACTTTACACAAAAGAGTAATGGGGTTGACACGGGAAAAAAGGATCTTACATGGTGATTGGCCGCCTTTAGATGATCTCCTATTCATCTTATGACTCTGGCTCTTGCGTATGTAAAAGGGCAGTTCCGGTGCACAAAGCTTCAGCATATGTGGGATTCAAAGAAGGGGTGGACCACAAAAGTCAATAGTACACAGTCTTATTATGCATTTTGTAAGAGCCTATTTACACAGCGTGAACAACTTTACCATTGCACCAAGGCTCCCCTTCTCAGACTTTTCATATATGCCAAACAAAAAATCAAGACGACTGGACTATTCTAGCATTCTGGAAACCGATGCTTTTGTACGTAGAGATAGGATCTGTTTTGACAGTGTTTCTTCTATTTCTATTTACATTTTTGGATCCTAAAAACACAAATTAAAGAAGCACTTCTCCTTCTTTTTCTTTTTTCTTTTTTTCTGTAGAAACGATAAGGATCTTCCGACGTTGTGGTGCTTTTAGGGGTTATTTAATGTGTTTTTCAACAGAGACTGAAAAATGAAAGTTCCCCAAACACACTTCTAAGATTTTGTAGAAACAGAAACCTAGTAGCAGAAGACCCTTTCCCAAACGCAGGTTCAGATTGGTTTTCTGTGATCAAAAGTACAGCTTTTTAAATATTACAGATTCATCTAATCCACAGGCTTTTCTAAAGAACCTGAACTAAAAGACGTTCAAAGCCGGGCCATCAGATAAATAAGATCATCCAAAAGTGAACCTTTCATGCAAAAAGTGAGGCACTCTGATCTTACGAGTTTTACGCGGCGCTTTGTTTAGCATTCCTCCCATTCCCATAAGGTACAAACTTGGCAAGACTGGATGATCCTGCCCTTTCTATTCTGATAAGCAGACTGGAGTTACTGGAAAGCATAGGGAAGTTCAAAATGAGGAAAATACTCAGATTATTAAGGAAAATACTTCTGGGCAAGCTATAACTCTACCAGGACAACCTTTTGGAAGATCCAAGATTCCTCTTAGATGAGATATGCACCAAAGTTCTTATGCATTTGATGGTCCTAACGTATGCTTCTTTAAGTTGAAATTGGACAGTCATTTGCCGTCTAATTTAACACTCCAAGAAACTGTGGCTAGAATCATCCATTCAAACCTACAATTCATCTGCAAGGTCCATACTTAGACAGCTTCCCACAAAGATAAGTTGCAGCAACAATCATCTATCTAATACAAATTGTTGACTAATGGACACTTAGTGCAGTGGCAAGTTGAGCTCTTCCATGAAAAATAAATGTAAACTTTAGTATAGGGATTAATCAATTGGCTTATCTTGATAGGCGTCTGTACTTCAACTCTCATTGGTCAATAGCACCGTTTGCACATCTAGTTTGGCCATTAGAAATAGAGTCAAAGGAGTAGAGCCAATTCCCTTTCCTTTGATGAAATATTAATTTTGTTATTATCTCTCTTCTTTTAACCTTTGGATTATCGACGGAGTTGTCGTCGTGTGATATAAAAGTTATGGATTTGACTTGTGAAAATAACTTATTGTAAAAATGTAAGATAAGACTGCATACTATAAATCCTTAATAATCTATTTTTTCAAGACTTTGAATTATATTTTTTATGTTATAATAGGGTAGGGTGTGTAAGGATGAGAGCTCATCCCTGACGTCCCAGACTATAACACATTTTGACATTATGCTTTTTGAACCAACGAGAAAATGCCAACTTTGGACTTCCCTATTCTGATGATTCTTGGTCTTGAAGCAAAATAGACCATCAGACATTGGGGGTCAGCAGATAAATATTTTGGGTCCAAAATAAATTGATCCCTAATCCTTTTTCTGCTGAATCTAAATCCTTACTTTTCATATGCAAATCAACCTCGCTTATAGTCTACAGATTAGATGAAGCACATGCAATGGCCGTCTAAAGGTAGAGTGGGCCAGATTTCCCTTTTGCTTTGTTAAAGAAAATACTCACCATTAAAAGAAAAGGCCATATTTCAGTGACCTAAGGATTCATCATCTGGGGTCGTCTTGGATAGTTTAGACTAGAAAGTGTCAGTCATTGGATGATCGTTATTGATCTAGCTCTAAAGTGGCAGACAAAGCTAGGCCATATTCAGCTGCAAATGGGCCTAGTTTATGTAGGTCATATAGGCCTTAGTGACAAGGAACGGTAGGCCCATTCCAGCCTAGAAAACAAACCTAAGGCAGTCCCGCTCCCAGGATTCTATACTGTCAAGTTTCAACCAAGCCCAACATGATTTGCTCTTATTGGCTCATACCTATCCTTGTCTCTTTACTTTTGCCAGACCAGAAAGATAAACAATGGCATTAAAAAATAAAAAAAGGGCAGACGAAGCTCCCACTTATGCGGGTCTGGGGAAGGAGCGAGCCACAATGGCCTAAAATAGACAGCCTTACCTTGCATTTTTGCAAGAGGCTGATTCCATGCCTCGAACCCTTGACCTCAAGATCACATGACAATAACTTTTACCATTGGCCAAAGCTCCCCTTCAATTGCATTAAAAAAATATACACGGCTCGGTTCAAATTTAGCCTCTACAGTTCACATGTGATTCGCATGGAGCTCTCCTGATTTGATTTGTTCATTGGTTGCCCCCTAACTTTTAAAATAGTGCATCAGTCAGCCCCTGACAGAAGCTGCTAAAAATGGCCATGCAAGAGACACTGGAGCAAACAAAGATGGATTTGGTAGACGTTTGTTGGAGAAGGCTAAAACCTGAAATCCAAAAGTTGTAATGGCTTGTAAATCATATGAAAAGTACACAACCAGAACTTTATATTTCTTGAGCATAAAATCCGTAACACGCTAGTTTGATCCTAGCCACTAATAGATTTCAATAATAGGTTTAATATCCTTGGCTTTTATTCAAACAACGAATAAAGATTGGTGGTATTCATGTTGTCCAGAAACTATTAATTAATTTATGTACAATTAGAATTTCTAAACTTATATATGCCTATTGCGTAAAGATACTGATCGTCTTCTCATCTCTTGAATCATCTGTTAAAAGATGCTCTTCTTTATTATTTCAATTGGCCTTGGTTAGAAGCTAAGTCTTAATTGCTCTTGTGATGCTTCATGCTCTCGCAAAAACTAAAGTATCAAATGCGTAGGATTAAGAAACTGAATCTTGTTATCCTAGCACAGGGTTGGACGGATTAGTTGGAGTATATATCCACCACTTTTTGAGTGTCAGAATTTCTACATGACAGATGTGTACTAGAACTGCAATTTAATTCATTTGGCCTCATTTGGTTGTTCTGCTTGTTCTTTTTGGGTTTCTTTTCTTTGTATCTGCATGTTTGAATGGTAGATTTTAGGGGGAAAAAAAGAAAAGAAAAGAACACAGCTTGAATTACTGGCGTTGACAAGTAATAGCTCGCACTTTATCTTGATATAATAAAAGCTTTGAGTCACTAGACCCTACGCAGACACCATCCAATGCTTTTCAGGCAAAACTTCATTTTTGCTTGGATTTGATAGTCACCACTCCACCAAAATTCTTGGTTTGTTTGAGAACTAATATTGATTGATGTTTCATTGCATTTTCATGTCCAGACCAACTTCGATTGAGTTCGAAATGTACCTATAGTCGAGCATTCCAGCTAGTCTACTGGTTGTTGGAGTTTCTAGCACTAAGCGTGGAGATTTAGGGCAAACCAGCGATCTTATAACTATAAGAGGAAGAAGCACATGAAATGCCAAGTTTGGAACCCAAAAGGTCATTTTTAACAGTTTCCGTCTCAGGGGCTAGGGGAGGAACCACCTTCAAAGTTGGGGTAATTTACGAACAAATCAAATTGGAGGGCTATGTACAGACCACAACCAGACTAAATAGAATGACATAGGTCACATCACTTCCACCATTTGGGCTATAATTTCTACAGCACCACCTGGGCCATAAGCTATTTCATGGTGTTCATTTATTGTGACATTCATTTGATGACCAGTTTAATAGCTTGCAAGGGCACATGTTTTGTTTTCAAAAGATCCTCTAATTATGAGAGGCAGGAGGAGAGCCTTGGCACAATAGTAAAAGTTGTTGTCGTGTGACCTTGAAGTCACAGGTTCAAGGCGTAGAAACAGCCTCTTGCAAAATGTAAGGTAAGGCGGTATACTTCAGGCCCTTGTAGTCCGCCTCTTCCCTAGAACCCACATAGACAGGAGCGTTGTGCACCATGGCTGACCCTCTAATTATGAGAGGCCCAATAGCACTAGCAGGCTTGCCCAAGTTCTTAGACATTATCAGACGTGCTGAATCCGGTCTTCTGGAGGGTCCACCATAACCAGCGGGTCTCGATCTCCTAAAATTAAAGTTGCCGTTCCATTGGTGGAATTGTATTCAATGTGTTCCTTTTCCCCAATCAATCGTTCAAACTATATCAGTTTGAATTAGAAGATGATTGAGCTACTAACCATGCAATCTTTGTTTGAACTTCAGAGTAATAGAAAGTTGCATAAATGATGGACAGATCGACTCTCAAGAGAACAAATCCCCAATTGAGCTGGGCCACACTATCAAAAGCACAAATCCCCTAGCACTGGTGTCATGTGCAAGATGGACCATCCATGTCTAGTTAGGACTCGTGTGGTCCTTCAATATGAACTCACTTAAACATCCCCAACGTCTCTCACCTTTTTGTAAGCAAATAATTTGCATTATCTCTTAAATCTAACCCTTTAAAGCAAGGTAATTTGGCTTTTCTAAACACATACTGAGATTCCTATGGCTTTTCTATCTTTTAATGTCTTAGTTACAAGCAATTTCCTTCTTCTTTTTCTTCTCTTTTTTGGTTTTTAGTGGTGGAGGTTGGGCTATTGTAGATTCGACTAACACTCTCATCTGCAGAATATAACCATATTTCATTTTTCTATTTTTTGAATGGTAATTTATAATGGCACCAATGCCTTCTAAGTACAGTTGTGCAAGGAAATTCTCACCAAGAAAACCCTTGGGTTCAAGGCTGTGCACAGGTTTGTACTTACTAATAATGATGATGATTTACAATTATCAGTACTTGTTAAAAGATATTACTACCCCTAAATAAGATTATTGGTTCCTAAGTCATCTGAGACAGGCCAAATCATATGAATGGCCTGGATCACTGAAAAAATACAATCAGTGAGCTGGGCATTCAATTTTTTTCTCAAGTATTGAAAGCTTTTCCTAGTAGAAACTCTCTTCTCTCACTCTCGTGTGTCTGTGGCGCTCCTGCATTAGCCTGCCCACTGATCTTCTATCAAATAACATCAAAATCATCAAAGAATAAACAATGCGTAGCAAGTTTGGCTCGTAAGCCGGGGATAAGCAGTTCTATCGGAGTCTCGATTCGCGTCAATCTGTACATGCTGGCCGGGCTTAATATGCAAGCATTTGAGGACTAAAACCTCCATTTAGGGACCGAGGGCTGTGAAGCATGCTGGGAATGAGGTAAGGACCTCCTCTCTCTGACGTAGCCAAAGTGAGAACCTTTTTTATTGTAGTACGATTATGAGCACTAGTCCTTGTACTTGTATACGTACTTGCTTTCTCTCCATTTGTGTACTCATCGTCTGAGTATCAGAATAATAATGGGCTTCTCGATGCCTTTGATCTCGTGAGAGCTTTGGAACCGTCCTTTCGTTTTGTATGGAGGTCTCAAAATTCTTAACCATATTAAAATCTAAGGTTTCTCTTAAAGCATGGTCATCAACTATATAATACGATCCAGGTTTTGCTTTTTATATCTTTGATTTGAAGAGGGAACCACCGCACGTGGAGGACCATGGTCATCACTTTGAAACTTCAAATGGTCCATCCATGATCAAAACAAGATCCATCAATACTTGGAAACTAGTTGTTTATTTAGTAATTGGACCCATTATTCCAAAAAGAATAGGTTTTCATCAGTATTTGCAGCTAATAGGTTCATTCAATTGTAAACTAGGAAGAAAAGTTAAGTTTTGATCAGTAATTGGAGTTAATAGGTTCATTCAAAATTGTAAATTAGGATGAGAAGGTAAGTGGAGCTCTTGATTCTAGCTATCTTTGAGGGAAGCTAATTATTATGATTTGGTATCCGCAAGGTGGCA